>JADMNH010000002.1:0-1229873 GCA_016097115.2 Sporothrix protearum
CGACGCTGGAGAAAAAGCGGCAAAGAACCAGTCTGGGCGAGGTACCTGGGACCACTTGTACCTTTGCCGAGTGTATACATAGATACGTGCCGAACATGTACGCTATCTCGCCTGCAGGCACAGTTTCGAGGCGTCTGGCAGGCGCGACCGGCTCGTCGACGGCGCAGTGGAAACGAGACGAGGAACGAGTACATCGTAATACCACGTTTGGAAGTACCCATCCGGGCGGTGTCGCGCGCTATGGGCCCGCTAGCGTACCAACGAAGGAGGGCTGGAGCCAATGACAGGGCCGCTCGATATCGAAGGGCAAAAAAATGGCAAGAGCAAACCGAAAGGTTGGGGAAGCGACGACTCACGTCAGGGTCGGCGCACAATCGGATCACATCCAACGTTGAAGCCCGCCAAAGGGCAGAGCGCAAGCGATCCGTTTTGGCGTTTTTGGGGCGGTGATGTGAGTGCCACTGTGACGAGAAAGCTCAGTTGCGGCATTTTGGACAGCAAACAAGGGATTTACGAAAGGGTATGAGGGACGTTTGACAAGATGAGCAGAGCAGCAAGGGAAAAAAAAAAAAAGGAAAAAAAGCAGTGGAAGCAACAAAGACAAGCAGCTCAAAATCGGGGAAGGGACAATACCGAAACGAGGGACAGATACAGGCCGACAAGCAGCAACATGGATCGGAGAACTGCCCGACAAGCCTCGAGTCGCAAGTCGCAAGTCTGTTATCGCGGGAGGGGCAGAGCCTGCCGCCGCACAAGCTTCCCGCGCCGACGACAAGTTGCTGCGACGTGGGGTTCCCATTGCATCGACTCGCGCGCTTCTCCCTTCCCCCTGGTGCGACCAGAGGCGGCCAGTTGCGACCAGACCCTCTTTCTGCATTCTCACGAGCGCCATCCATTGATAACTGCCCCATTACAGACAAGAGAGCTCCATACTAGCATAAATAGTATGCTCCATCCGAGGGGGAGCAACGACACGCGGACTAGCAAGTTACCCATCCATTTCGCGGATATCCACATCAGAGCCCAACCTATCCCAAACGATCTATTTCCCGCACGACTGGCTGACAAGGAAACGCAGCAGGCAAGCTCGAGCGAGCCAGAGACGAGGGAAAGGCACAAAATAGCAGGAAAATAATTCCCTCGCGCCTGGAGGGAGGAGCTGTACGGAGTACGCAGTAAGCTGCACGAGGACAAAGATATGGAGAATGGAGCATAGAATGGGGCATATCGAGACGCAGAGCGAGCGTCTGGGAAGAAGCCCACCCAGACACCCTCCCCGTCGTATGCACCATTCGTTGCAATTTCATTTGCATGCTGCTCCACGTTGCTGTGCTCCAGCCCACCCCCCATCCGTCTGACCTGCATCTCAGGCTGCTTGTTGGCCGATGCACCTGCGAGCCCCTGGCTGTTGAGGCAATAACATTGAAAAAGGACAAAAAAACCGCATCAAGTGAGTATCTTCAGGGACGGCGATGAGAGGAAAGGAAGCACAGGATCGTCACAAGCAGTATTTTCCTATTTTGGGAGGGGGGGGCACGCGACACTGGTGAGACCGTGAGAAATCAAAGCAAGTCGAGTGAGTTTTGAAAAATAACCCAAATATACCAGGAATATCAGAAATATCAGAAATATCAGAAATATCAGAAATATCAGGGACCGACAAGCCAGCGTCCACAAAAAGGTAAAGCAATCGAGTAAACAGAAACAGGACCAACAAACGAATCACAGCGCGGCTCGGTCAGAGGTATCTGTTACTGTGCTCTGTATTCCGCAATCTCTTGACTCTTCAGCCTGCCACACGCCCCCTCCATCTTTTTTTTGCCTCGATGATTTTTCCTTTTTGGCTTTCCATACCCGTGCACCCTCGACTCATCTTGGACCCCCCCCCCATATTCGGCGTTGGCACACATTTGCCTAGTCCCTTGGGGGATGACAAATGGCAAAAAATATCTGTGCCTCCCTCCTTCACCGTGGTTGCACGATAGTGCTGCCTATCACTTGAACCCTGTTTTCATGCCATGTTTATTTTCGTCTTCCTTTTCATTTTGAGTTAATGGGACTTTTTAAGACTCTCCTTCTCGCATCCATCCGCCCTTGTCTGGGGTTTTGCCTGGGGAATCTTCCCCTTGCCCCGTCGCCAAATGGGAGCTCCAGATCTGCTTTCCTGTCAGGTAATCATTTCAAAATGCCATTACCTTATTGCTCAAACGGGCGGGTTGCCTGTCGATCTGAAATTAGAACTAGCCACAAGGCGACAAGGCCAGCCCAGCCCTGGCGGATGGGCAGTCACTGACCACCAGGGACCACTGAGACCAAGACCAGGGTAGTTTTTGGCCTTTTTTAAGAGGTTGAGAATTTATTTCTGTCTGTGATCGGAGTGGCACCGTGGCACCCGAGGGGGGTTTTGTTCCCCCAGTCCTCCCATTCCTGCTACAAAGTAGTCGGCCTTCGTGGTTGGCCGCAACAGCCTGTCGCTGGGACGGCTGCCCAGATTCGTACGAGGTTATTGGGTTGTGCAAAACATCGCCGCTTTGTATGGCGTGTTAGTGCCGCATACGGCCTTCCGAGTAGCAACCAATCACAGCGTCTCGCGAATTCTTATCGGCAGTCCCTGATTGGCTTCTTATTCACTACCGCACGACCTGTTACCTAAAGACCGCCGGAACCTGGAGGCGGAGCGACAGGCCAAGCCGGGCGGACCAGGGCCAGGGCCAAGAGAGAAGGCGAACCTGACAACGAGAACAATGTTCGTAAGATACGACTACATAGTACAGAATCAATGAACACAAAGGACAGAACAAAAAGGGCGCTCCGCCCGTTCTCCGTCATCCACTGTCGCCGCTGCCCAGAGGCCTGGCTCTCGCTGAGGCCGGAGGGCTATCAAAAGAAATAGGGACTGCCGAACGAAAGAGCATCGGGAACATACTCAGGGCACGGTAGAGCCTTATGTGTTTGTATTTGTACAGGCCTTTCGGTAACAGTACGCATAAAATACACAGTGCCGGTGCCGAGGCTGACGGCCTGCCATGCCCGTAGCAGCAGCCACTCACAGGCCACGCTTTTGCGCCTTTGCTCACCTTTGGCAACCTCGCAGCCGGCTAATTCAATTACCTGGGGAAAGGCGTACACAAAAATTCGCCACTGCCAATGGCAGCCCGCGTAAACAATACGGGCGCCACGAGAGGACTGTCCGTAAGGGATGCAGCGGCTCAGAGCAACCTGTGTGTGTGGCTCAAACGAGATGCGTGGCGACGGCAGTTTCTAAATTGACTGGAACTTTGTGGACAGACTTAACCATTTTACGTCTTCGGTCGCCATATGCTGCCCGGCGGCCAGCAAAAGGGCTTGAATCCCGAAGACGCCCGGCATCGTTTTGCCGCTTTTATCGTTTATCGTTCTATCGTTTTATGCCCCTTACGACCTCAGAGACGGGTTTGGTTCCTTTCCCCTTCCGAGTGTCGTGCTATTTTATCAACTTTTTAACGATTTTAATTACCCCCGGCGAACCAACCTTCCGTCTCGTTGTTTCGGTGTTTCGCCTCCGCTGTGACCGAATGCCGCCTCAAAGGGAAAGAGTCGAAACAATTCAAGAAGACAGACTTGATCACGAAAGAGGTCAGGAATCACACGTTGTCAGGCCTCGCGCTGTCTCATTCCTATTTGTTTCCCCGGCTGCCCCAGACTTCGCTCCATGTTTCCTTGTTCCTGTCTCGCCCGCGTCGTCCCAGTCAGGGCCGGCCGTACAATAAATAGTCTCACACACCGTTTCTTTTGTTTTGCCTTCGCCTCCTTCCAAGGTTCCTTTTCTTTTACGTACTCGCGCAGTAATCCCCACGCCGCGCCAGCCCTTTCAAGACGGAAACAAAAGGAATGAGATGACACGAAGAATAAAAAAAAAAAAAAATACAATACTCCTGACAATGAAAGAGCGGCCGACAAGGCCTGGAACCAGGGATATTTCGAGGGCACGCCAGCCAAATCAAGAAACCTCCCATAGCCAGCCAACAGCCTTTCATTGCCTTGCCTGGCCCGAGGCCCAGATCGTTGCCGTTTTCCCTTCAGCTTTTCGTCATACGTCGTTAACTTTTGGGGTTGAAACCAAAAAAAAAAAATGTGAGAGGGACCAAAAAAGAGAGACAGAAAGAAAGTGTGGAAAAAAAAACATCGTCACTCCTAGCTTTTGATTCCTAGCTTTTGATTCATCGGCTCAACGGACAAAGCAAGCACGTCGACTGATGTCAGTATTTTTGCTTGCTTTTCCCTGCAATATTACTTGCGCACAGTTCCTGGCCTGCTCCGGAATTCGCCCGCTCCATCATCTTTAGCACGCCTTTTCCCTACGACTATTACTGTTCTCCCCATTGGAAAGATGCGCCAAAGAACCGATGCCGCTGCCTCCAAGACTTTGACGGTCTCTCGGTCTCTCCACTAAAAATCCCAAAGGAGCCGTTCCGCCAGTCTCCGCTCAAAGCGGCAATTGAGATCGTGCCGGTGTGTCTGGTAAGCTCTTTTGCGTGTGCGACCCGTTTCCTCCACCACCGAGGCTGCTATTGATATTGCCGTATGTTGAAAGAGAGGAGAGAAACGACGTGTGCAGAAAACAGGAGTGTCGATGTGCCGTTGTATGTGCATCGTGGATGGTAACTGCATGAATACGGACTTTCGATAGGAGGGAGGACAGATGACGTACATCGCGTGCCAAATATCTACATATAGGAAGTGTTTTTCAGGCTCAGGCACAGGGCACCGTGCCCAAAACCACCGAGCCACAACCATACCAATTTAAACTACGTGAATACCGCCGAGCACACTCTATTAAAATAGCGGTTCATGCAATTACGCGATGCTTACCGCTACGGTTTCCCGGCGCACCATCACCATCAACAAACAGCCTGTCAAATAACCCTGGAACATAGCCAAGGTGTGCCATCGTGGGCTGGGCATCTGGCAGTCCCAGTGGCTTTAATAGAGGGCTGCTCGCTCACTGCGCACAGCAGGCCGGTCCGTCTCTTTCCTTTACGACATGTGCTGGCAGGGCTCAACGATTCGTATGTTGTTGCGCTGCTATCGGCGCATCACATCTTGCGCCTGTTTCCCCGCCGTTCGCGCATGTCCGCCAATTCGTGCCTGACGCTCTTGCCTGGCCCTGGCTCTCTTGTGCCTTCCTAGTTTTGAAAGCATCACGCTTAATACACAAAACAGGCAAGAGCTTCGCTCGTATTTGATCGAAATCTGGGTTTTGTTCAGCCGTTGTATCTTAAAACGCACGGAAGGCACGGTTCACGAGTGACCCTCTTTGGCAAGCACACCCCACATTTGCCCGCGTTGCTCCAGCTTGCTCCAGCTTGCTCCTGCCTGCAAATGCCGTGTTTCTCCAGGCGTGTTGACGTCTTTGCGGGCAGGCACCGCCGCTTTTTTGGCGTGCTTGCCCTGTTTTAACGCCCACCTGGCCCCAAATTAGACCGCGTCTAATTGGCGTCTCTGACTCGTTCGCACCTTCCCGCAGTGTCCAATTGCGTGCAGTCCATCGTCCTTTCTTACTCCATAGTCCATATTCCGTACGGAGTAATACCCATCTGCTTGAACCCAATCGCTTCTTTCTCTCCCTCTCTACATCGTACACCAACATCTCCGCTTTCCTACTGCATCTCCATCTCAACCCAACAAACCTTGTTTCTGTCTAACCCACACCCCGCCCGGCCATCGGGAACGGAGAGCGCGCGTCGCAACCCCTGCCCTACACGCAGCTCCCCTCCCAGAAGTCTGTGAAACGGGCGAAACCGCCGCACAGCCCCTGGTGCTCACATCCCGTTAACCGCAGCCACAATTGGACCTCTCTTCGTCCCTTCTTCCATCAGCAGCTTTATTCGACCTTATCAAGCTTATTTCACCTATTCACAGCCTTGTCCGACACCATCTGTTCCTATCGTCACCTCCTGCCACCACTCGACCCCTCCTAACGCGTCTCCCCTCAGTCTGCACGTCTCCATGCGCAGGACCCGCGCGCTTCCGTCATATCGCTGGACGAACCCCCACTCTCTCCTCTCGGCCGCAACCACTCCCCTGCAGGACAAGAGCACACACCAAGCTTTGTTGTTGGACAACCGGGCTCGCAAACAACTCGCAAACAACTCGCAAACAAAAGCAGCGTCGTCCAATCTTCGTCAACCCGTCGTCAACAGCCGCCCATCTCTGGCGGCCACAATGGCGATGGCCGCGCTTCACCCCAGCCAGCCGATCCACACACCCGCACCGCCGCCACCACAGGGCGACGGGACCTCTGCATCCTCGCCCACGCCCTCCAATGTCTTTACCGGCGGCCACAGCTCAGGGCTCCACGTCCTGCATGACATCACAATCGCTGCACAGCAAGCACAGCATGCACAGCAGCTGGCGCAACAACAGGCTCAACTGGCCAGCAACAATGGAGTGTTGGGTCGCACAGCATCGTCGTCCACGGCTGCGCCGGGATCGATGCCCCCGCCATCAATACCACCGTCGCAGCAGGCAGGAGCGGGAGGAACGGGAGGAGCGGCAGAGCCGGGACAACAAGGCCAGGGCACAGCATCATCAGATGGCACAATGAACGTCACGCAGGCGGGCGACATGTTTCCCAAGAACCTCAAGGTCGGCGACTTTGTGCGCATTCGCACATTAGGCACAGGCACCTTTGCACGTGTGGTCTTGGTCCGCCGACAACAGCCGCGCAACGAAGAAGAAGCCGCCAGGTCTTTGCCCTCAAAATCCTCCGCAAGGCCGCCGTCATTAAGCTCAAGCAGATTGACCACGTTCGCCACGAGCGCCAAATCCTCCAGGATGTCTCCGGCCACCCGTTTATCACGAACCTACTGGCCTCCTTTGCCGACCACGACTTCCTCTACCTCCTCCTCGACTACGTCCCCGGCGGCGAGCTGTTTAGTTACCTCCGCAAGTTCCGGAGCTTCGACGAGCCCACGGCCCAGCATTATGCCGCCGAAATCGTGCTTGTCCTTGAGTACCTGCACGAGCAGCAAGACGGCGTCGCCTACCGGGACCTCAAGCCCGAGAACTTGCTGCTCGACGCCCGCGGCCATGTCAAGCTGGTCGACTTTGGTTTTGCCAAACGGCTGGGCCGTGATGGCGCTGGTGGCGCAGTCGAAACGTACACCCTGTGCGGCACACCCGAGTATATCGCGCCCGAGGTGATCCAGAACATGGGCCACACGACGGCGGTCGACTGGTGGGCTCTGGGCATCCTCATCTACGAGTTCTTGACGGGCTACCCGCCCTTCTGGCACCAGAACCCGCTCGAGATTTACCGACAGTGCGTCTCTCCCCGACGGCCCTATGTTGTTTTAGTTTGAGTAGATTCCAGCTAACGAGTGCCTACAGGATCCTCGAGAAGCCCGTCGTCTTTCCACAAGACCCCTCCATCTCGTCCGCCGCCAAAGACCTCGTCCACCAGCTGTGCACCGTCGACCGCTCCCGCCGGCTCGGCAACATCAGCGGTGGTGCCGCCAAGGTCAAGGCCCATCCCTTCTTCAACGGTGTCGACTGGGATGCCCTGTACGAGCGCAGCGACCAGGGTCCCATTGTGCCGCCCGTACGGTACAACGGCGACGCCCAGTGCTTCGATATCTATCCGGAGAACGACGTCGACTTTGAGCAATACACGTCCGAGCTGGCTGAGCAGTACGACCACTTTTTTGCTAATTTCTAAATAAAAAAGTGCTGGCGATGCAGCAACAAGCCACAAGCCTTTCCTTTTACTACTTTTTTTTTCTCCTTTCTCCTTTTTCCTCAGATGGCCAGCGGCCTTCTTGCTTTTCCTACCTCCTAGGACCTCTTCTTGCATTCTCTTGCCTGTTTCTTGTTTTTGCCTCACGATTGACATGATCTTTACTGCACATTGCACATCCTTTATTGGTTATCGTCTATATAATATTTCCTTTTTCACTGCACATCATCCTCTTATATTTCGACTGCCTCGGAGAGACTTCCTCCACTAGAATTGCCGGTAGCACCCCCCTTCACCTTTCTTTGCCGCGTATTGGTTTCTTTTGGATTCATCTATTCTCTTTTCTTGGATCGGCAGGGACTGTACTGTTGCTTTTGCATATATGGCCTTTTCTCCCTCTGGGCGGCCGTTGCACCTCTATAGGTCGAAATTACGTTGGCCAGATCTCAACGGATCTCAACGAAGGGTGTGTGCTTGTTCCGGCTGGCACGCTTTTCTCTTGGCTGACTTTTTACGTTTTCTCATGACCATCAATCACACAAGCATACATAAACTTCAAAGAACAAAGAAAGAAGATGAATGCGTGATGCCGCTTGTCTCTGACCGTAAGAACTGCTGCTAGAGACAAGAACTCGTCGTCGTTTACTTCGGCTTTGTTGAATTGACTTTTTTCTCCGCAGAAACCCCAATATTGGATTCAAGTTGAGCAGAAGAATGAAACGTAAGCAGAGCTGCTAAACTAAAATAAAGAAATAAAATAACAACAGTGCCACATTTGTAAAGATAAGAAAAAAAAAAAAAAAAACACCAGCGCGGATAGCACACACTGTTCACACAATGTGAGAATACCTTTTTCTATATATATTTGGGTATGTGTACCACAACGCGATGCACTGGAATAATAGTAGGAAAAGAGCAACATAGGAAACGACAGACAACAGCCGCACGTTTAGCAGGTATAAAATGGAGGCGAGTGGCAATGCAGATGGTAAAAAAGGAGCCCACCGAGTGCGCGAGATATCATGAAAAAGGACAAAAACTGGCCGACGTGGCAGCTTTGGAGGAACGCTGTAAAGGGGCAAAAATGCATGCTCGGCTAAAAGACACTTGAAAGAATACGCAAACTCATCACATACAGCTCCCTGCACTTCTTCACCGTAACAGTCCCACCCATGCCCAGTAGAGACTTACGACAACCACGACCGCCGTGACCATGACGATAGCGCCGGCCCGGGTGTTGAAGAGCAGCATGCCGCCACCGGCCACACGCTCCCGGTTACGGGCACGGGCCCGGCGGGCCCAGGCATCAATGTCGATGGCCACCGGGAGACGGACGCGGGGATCGACCGAATTAGGGTCACTGTCCGATGACTCGCCACTCGTGACCGCCACGTCCTCCTCGGGGTGCCCCTGAGGCTTGCCGAGTAGGGGAACTTGCGCCCTAAAGTAGACGGGCTGGTGGTCGCTGGTGTGCATGAGTGGGAGAGACTTGTACGAGGTAACCGTGACTTTGGGAACCCCTGTGGCGTCCGCTGTGGCGTCCGGGCTGGCCTGGCTCTTGATCCATGCAGGCACGTCCAGGTACAGAACGCGGTCGCACCAGCTGGGCCAACGGTGTGTTGCGTACTTCCAGGGCACCGGCTTCGGCGTTGCGGCATCTGAGGAATCCGACTCCTCATACTCGCGGAGCTCGTCGCTGTTGTCGGGCACTGCCCCATTGGCAATGTCATCTGCACTGAGGACATCGTACTTGTACGTGGGTGGGAAGGTGATGGGCGCTTCGCTCATGCCGTGGAGCGTCCGGCCGGCAAGGCGCTCTTCGGTCAACTGGTCCCGCTTCAGGAACGTCTGCCACGTGCTCTTGGTTGGCAACTCGGCGTCGGCGGGGGGACGCTGGTCGCCAATGCGGTAATTGAGGTCGCCGGCGACAAAGAGCAAGCTGTCCGGCCGGAAGATGGAAAGGTCGTGCAGTCGGCGGCGAACATCCATCTCGTGCTGGTGCTGGCCCAGCAGGAGCCAGGCATCGTCGCCAGCCGCGTCGGCTGCGGCCGCTTCGGCTTCTTCTTCGGCGGTGCGTGGCGTGCTGGCCGCTTCGTCGTGGTTCCGGCCCTGGCGGCCACGACCGAGCGCGTTTGCCGCTTCACGGGCAGGGACGTCAAAAAGCACGTCGTTGGGGTTGCCAAAGGTCAGGCCGGCCACAATGCTGCGCCAGTTGGCATTGCGTCGCTGGACGTTCCACTCCATGGCCGCCAGATGTGTGGCAACAAACGTGAGCTCGCTGGGTGTCGATTCGGACGTGCCGTCACCGGCCGCTTTCTCGTAGGCTATCCTCAAGCCAACCGCACCCTTGTTGCCCATATCGGCCACGCCAAAGCCGCAGTGTGCAACCTGGATGTTGTGAATGGCCGACGGGTCGCGGGCGTACATGAGAATCGCAGTCATGCCAACGTGTGCTTGGTGGATAAAGTGGTAGGGCTTTTGGGGCCATTTGCTGTCCGGGCATGGCCCTGTTGTGCCTGAGCTGCTGCGTCGGCATCACTGTCTGCGCCGGCATCACCGTCTGCGTCTGCATCGTCGCCGCCGAATTCGTACCCGCCGACTTGTGTTGCAGCCTGGCTGAGGGCGTCGCCAAACCGTATGAGGAAAGGGTTGAGAAAGTAGGAGCCGGCAAAGGCATGGCCGAGAGGAGCCACCTCCTGTAAGGAGCTATGAAGCAAACACGGCGGTCAGCTACTACACGTTCGACGAAAGCAAATGCGCACTGCCGTACTCCGTATAAGTGCTCAATTGGGGAACTCACAAGACGACCAGGTCTGGCAGCGAGGACGTGTTGGACACCGCGCCATGGTCGGACAACGCATGCTGCAGGTGTCCTGCGAAGTCGGGGATGTTGATGGGTGCTTTTGCGCAGTTGAACGTGAGCAGCAGCAGATCCAGTGTCGGGAAGGAGACCATAGTGCCGGCGTCGCTCGAAGCTGCGGCCATTGTCGGTGATGGAGGCGGGAAGAGGAGGGGAAAAGAAGAAAAGAAGAAGAGAGGAAGCCAGAGGAAGCCAGAGAAACGAGCGGCTGGACTTGGGAAAAACGGTCCCACGAAAGGGAGACCGAATTTGAATGTCGGACGAACGAAGGAACGAATAGGAACGAATGCGCGTGCCGCCGGTGCTGCCAGGGCTGTTCTCAACCCTTTCTTCGGCTTGTCTCTGCGTTGCCTTCTTTGCCTTCTTTGCCTCTTATGCTTTTTTTGCCGTTCCCAGAGCTCGGTGAAGCGTGCTGCGTTCTGTGTCGGGGTCTTTTGTGACAGCTCTCTTTTTCTTGTGGGAGCTACGAGACCCTGATTTTGGTTTTCAATGGCCCTGCTGCTGCTTTTGAAGGTTAGAGCTCACCTCCCTCATCTCCAACTTGCACTCCCCCGCCACGATTCATTCGGTTCCCACCTGTTATTAGGCGCTTTCCAAGGGCCAGACTCGGAACTGCAATATGGGGTCTGAGTCTGGACGCACGATAAAGCGATAAGGTGTTTTGTGGGGCTCTGGCAAGCTCAAGCGGGACTGGGAGGCCGGGGCTGAGAGTTTGCTGTGCGAGCAAAGCGGAATGGCGGTGCATCCTCCCACGAAAAAAAGCAAAAAGCGACGATACAGAAAAGGGGAGAGAGGGATTGGATTTGGATTTGGGAGGGGAAAACAACATCGTGTATCTTGTTGTGTCTGCGGGCTCCCTCTTTCCTTTTTGTGCCGCATTTGCGCCTCGCTCTTGCTGTTTTTCTCTTGCTCGGCAACCAGGTGAGCCAGGCCGGGCAACATGTGCACTTGCCTCTTCCTCACCACGTGCCGCCTTTTTTTGGCAGGTGCTTGATGTTGCCGTCCTCTAGCGCTTGCCTGGCCACGCCTTGTGATCTTGGCTTGCGAGGGAAAGAACGATCAGCTGCACATTACTCACTTCCCACAGAACACGGTCGTGAAAGAATAGGCAGGAGCAGCTTTTTTTCTCAACATTGTTTACATCTCGATAACGAGTCGAGTCGCCTACACGCTGCCACATAATAAACACCATAGTCACGTTTTTCATCACACACGACAGAAGCAAAAAACTGGTAAGAAAAGAGGTGAATTGTTGCTTTGCTAAAGGTGATATGCAATGCGAGGAAAGATGTTCCGAGTTTTGAGACACCGGCATACACGTTGCCTCAAAGCCCGCGGAGCCTGTCCCATTTGACACGGCCAAAGATACAGCATGCTTGCTGTAGCCCCGTTCCGTAGGGAGACAAACACCCCCTTCACAGCAGTAACCCTCCCCTCCTCGCTTTCTGAACACTGGCTGGCGACCTTCCCCATAAAGACATTGCCTTACCGCTCAAGCTGCTCCACGCACCCGTACCCTGTGAGGACGAGGTAGAACGCTGTGCGCGGATCGGCCTCATGGCCAACGTCTGTCCCCAACGTCCCCTGCCACCCAACGTCGCCACCGTGAAACATCTTAGTCTACATCTCAGGTTTTCTTGCAATTTGGATCCTCCGCACGCCGTAGTGTTTAAACAATATCCCCTCGTCACCTTGAATATAAACTTAGTACCTCCCCACAAGCGAACTGAAAAGCGACATGCGAAACAAAGAAGCAGAGGACTCGAAGAAAAGGAAATGCAGAAAGAAAACTCGTAAGCCATAGTGAGAGTAGGAAAGAAAAGAGAAAGCAACGGAATAGAAATGAAAGGCAGCACACAGAAATAGGCAAGAGGAAATTAGACGCAAAACTGTGATAGGAAACGACAAAGAACTGGGATGGTGGGTAAGATTGGGGTAATGGGGAATGGGAAATGGGAAATAAAAAATGGGCAGTGGGGGATGGGGGCAGGTGCAAATCGTGATTTTTTGGCTGGTTGTTCTTCCGACACAACGATCGATGAGGATCAGAAAAGTGTTGCGAGAAGGGCACCCAAAACATTGATGGTAATTGGATTCAATCCGGCCTCCTCTTCGTCCAAATCGTCAGCTTTCGATTACGGGCTGGACCGGGTGCCAAACTTCCACCGGTAGTGAATCCCCCGGTAGTGATTGCCACACTCCGGCTGTGTCTCGCAATATAAATTGATGTGAAGTTCGAAACAAAGCCAGGGGTGAGACACTTGGGGAGAAAGACAAGCCGGCAGTCATCGGGATAAATCGAAAGTGTGTATACCCAAGCGTCGACAGTAGGCGAAGCTGTTCTGCTGGGAAATGCATCGAGCGAAAAGATTTGTGTTGTTGATGCCGTGTATGAAAAACGCAGTATTCATAACGGGGGAGGGGATGGCGAAGTCGCTGCAGTCGGCACGAGCGATGCTTTGAGCAAAGCCCGCTCAAGTGACGCTGGACACTTCCGCCGTCTTTGCGTGGTGGCGAGCATTGAGTTGAGGCACACCTCGCCGAATACGAGGAGTACTAATGCTACAAACACCGCCGTTGACAAAAAACAAATCTTGCCCCAAACATGAAAAGTCTGGGAAGCCGAGCACAAAAAGTAGGAAATGATTTGGGGGGGAAACAATGGGGGAATAGCTGCAACAGGGTTGGGTGAAGGGGATAGCGGCAACCAGCGGTGATGGTTGAAAGGACCAAATGTCCTATGCCGATATTGAATTTGAAGTGGGGTGTTTCGTCACATAGTTAAGCCTTAGCCTCGCCCCTTTTGACAATGGCTATAGGCCAAACTAAGTCACGATTCACTGCTCACTGCTCACTGCGCCCCATAGCCCTGGCCGTAGAGTCCACCCTGGCCGCCGCCCTGCTGGCCGCGAGAAGACGAGCGAAGCCTGGTGAAAGATGAGGAGTGGTCAGTCAAGGAGCCTTTGAAAGGAACAGTAAGAGGGAAAATCCGGTATCCCGTTTTGAAAACCATGTCCAGTGGCCGTAGAACGGCAGGGCATCTCCCCTAGCCCCGCTACCTCCCAAAGATCTTGATAAGGCAGAAACAAGGGAAAGAAAGTTGAGTCCCTTACAAGGAGTGTTTGGTTGGGTTGTGGGTTGGGCTTTGGTGGGCGCAACTCACATCCGGTCACCAGGCCGGCACCGCGGCTGGCATCATGAGCATCGACACCAGCACCACCCATCATTTTGGCGTTGCGAGGACGACCGCCAGCGAGTATCTGTGCGCTGTTGCCAGGCTTGACGGCGCCGGCCTGGGTCGGCTGGCCAGTGGCGGCATCGGTGCGCTGCTGCTTGTCGTCGGCAGCGCCAGCAGCCTGGGCAATGGCCTGGGCGTTCTTCTGGTACTTGTACACCGTCCAGTCGAAGACGTAGTCGTACTGGAAGCCCTCACGGACGAAGAGGTCGCGGAAAATCTTCCGCAGGTAGCTGTAGTCGGGCTTGTCGTCGAAGCGGAGCGAGCGGGTGTAGTTGAGGTAGATGGCGAACTCGTTGGGGAAGCCGCGGCAGAGAACCTCCGTGGGGGTGGTCATCTTCTTCTCCATGATTCTGTCGTACTTCTGCTTCTTGGTAGCAGCCTTGAGACCCTGCCAGGGCAAGGAGCCACGGCAGAAGTAGAGCATAACGTAGCCGAGAGACTCCATGTCGTCACGACGGGACTGCTCGACACCCAGGTGCGTGTTGATCGATGCGTAACGGGCCGTGCCCGTCAAATTCTTGTTCTCACGGTACGGGATGTGGAAGTGCGTCTTGGGGTCGCGGTACTTCTTGGCCAAACCAAAGTCAATAACGTTGACCTGGTTGCCGCGCTTGCCAATGCCCATGAGGAAGTTGTCGGGCTTGATATCGCGGTGGATAAACGACTTGGCGTGGATGTACTCGATGCGGGAGATGAGCTGGTCGGCCAGCAGCAGAACCGTCTTCAGAGAGAACTTGCGGTTGCAGAAGTTGAAGAGATCCTCCAGGGAGGGGCCGAGCAGGTCGAGAACCATGGCGTTGTAGTCGCACTCAGTGCCGAACCAGCGGACAAAGGGAATGCCAACACCGCCAGCCAAGGACTTGTAGACGCGCGCCTCGTACTCGAGCTGAGGGTGCTTCGCCTTGACGCTCTCCAGCTTGATGGCAATCTCCTCGCCGGAGATGATGTTTGTGCCCAGGTAGATGTCACCGAATGAACCGGAGCCGATCTTGCGGCCGATGCGGTATTTTGTTGCCGACGCGAAGATCCTGTCGAGCATCATGGTTAGGCCATTGTCGTTTGCTTGTGACTTGCGAGGCTGAGAGGCAGCACTTACCATGGTGGTCATCTTTGCGGATTGATCCTCGAGCACGCGAGGTCGTTGTTTGTGGAGGTGTTTGTTGTGGGTTTGTTGTGATCAAAATGGGAGAAGCTGCAAGAAGGGAGAAGGAAAGTCTTGTTAGTTGAGACACTTTTTTTCACGGTCGGTGTTTTGGGTCCGAATTACGAGCCAGATCCACGAGGCAACGAGGCAGACAGCGCTGATCAATATTGGGGGCAGACGATAGCGAGACCCAAACAAGAGAATCAAAGGAAAGCAAGGAGACGGTGAGTGATCAAAGGAAATGGTGGAAGACAGGTAAAAGGCAGGTGCAGTACGAAGTGGAAGAGAAAAAGACAAGAGAAGAAAAGTGACGAGAAAGTGGTGCGTGTTGTCAGGTAAGAGTGCTGTGCGTAAATGCTGACACAACCGGAGTGTGTACGAGACAAGCGAAGGGCGTGGAAGAGCGGAGCGTTTTGGTGGGATGAGGGCGTCAAAATGGGAGTGGAGAGTGACGAGGTGACTCGAGGGACGAGAAAAAGGTCGACAAAAAGGCGAGCGAAAATGGGCGAAATGTGTTAACATCAACAGACGGTTCCGCGAAGCACTCTACTGAGGACAAGAAGCAGTCTTTTGAACCAGGACCCGAGATCTCCTGGAGAGTCGAAGCGGCGGTGAAGCGAGGAGGGTGGCGATGTCGAGAAAAGGGCAGAAGTAAAGAAGGACGGAGAGGCCTCGCAAAACACTTCAAAAACAGACGAGGCAAACAGGAGGCTGGCCCTCGATCGAACGGCAAAAAAGAACCTACATAAAGAATATGCTTTCGTGAAAAGGAAAAACGTGGTGTTCGGATCGTAGATCTCGTGTGGTCGTCGATGCAGCCCGGTGACGGTGGTAGTGGTGCTTCGTGGGTGTGAAGTTGGAAAGATGGGCGGGATGGAGAGAAAAAGGGAGAGAATCGGGAAAAGGGCGAGGACGTGGGAAAAAAGGGTTTGTAAGGACAGGATGGATTTTGGGGGGTCGAAAAATCAGGTGCTAATTCTGGGCTTTCTGTTGCTTTGCTACCTGACATGGGCGGCATTAGCGTGCTGTGTGCTGTGCTGTGTGTTGGGATTTGGTTGATCCGTGCTGGCGGCTTGGTAGCCGGGCGGGAAGTTTGGGGGACGAGACAGAGGGTTGAGAGGGGATGAGAGGCTGTGGCCCGTGGGCAATGAATGGGTTTCGGGAACGACGGTTATTGGGGGTAGGAGGGGAAGGGGCGTCCGTAAGGGAGGAAGGAGCCTACGAATAGGAGAGGTTTTGCCGCTAAAAAAGGAAATAACGAAGGGCAAATAGGCGGTCGGCGGAAAGCACGACCCAGGAAAGCTGAGCGGTGGCAAGGCAAGGCGAATTAAGGCAACAAGGGCAGGAAGCGACAGGGCAAAAGGGCAAAAGGGCAAAAAGCCCAGGCCTTTGGATCAAGTCTATGACATGACCAGACGGACGGCCGAGGCCCTGGTCCAGAGCCTAGGCGGATCTACGACCGCGACTCGCATGCTCCGACGTGTAGAGTTTTACTGTTTTAACGACTCTTCCCTGCGATTTTGTTTCGTTCACGTATCTACGTATTGTTTTCTCCGCACAGTTGGTTCGGCGATTTGATGCGATACGAGGCTGTCGGAAGGAGCCATAGAATATGCAGGGTGGCCTGAGGAATCAACCTGGGAAACCAACCAAATGGAGTTAGCCTGAGTTTGTATGGAAAATAGGGAGGTTTTCAGGGTCAACGAGCATGCCCACATTTTGTAGATTTTCCTTATATAATAATTATTAATATATTATATATTTTAATAGTTACGAGTCCGGTACGCGCGACGTATAATAAAATAATTAAAAAGAATTAATTTACGACCGTTAAAACTAATAAAAGCCGAATTTAATATTATAACGATTATTAAAATTACGGAAATCCCGGTTTTAACCGAAAAGCTTAACTTTTACGATTAATGGCGAGCCGTTAAAACGAAGGTTAATTACTTTTAACTTATAAAGTATATCGACTTAAAGTATTTAATTTATAACGTTTAAATTAATTCCGAAACGAAGAATATATATTACGGTATAACCCCGTTTAAAATATTTTACTTAAAGTAACCGTTTAAGCCCTTTTTAACGTTACCGGAAATTAATACGTAAACCGTATAAACGGTATATAAAAAAGATTAAACGAGAGTACGTATTATTTATAACGATTAATTTAAAGGGTTACGTTTTTAAAAGAGGTAAATTAATTAATATATTATAAAAAACGCGAGTTTAATACGGCGACGGAGAAAATATAAGAGTTCTTTAATAATTACGTTAATAATACCTTTAAACGTATATTTTATAAAAGAGATAAACCGAAAAAGAAGGTATTAAAGTTATTCGACGTCGTTAAACCTTTTTTTAATAAAATAAAACCTTCGTTTATTACGGAGTATAAAATTATCCTTTAAAAGGCCCTTAAATATATAAAATTCGTAAATAAAGGTTAAATAATTAATTTATTTTATAACGTAAATATATAATTAAGTAAATTAATTAAAACGAGCTTAAAATATAAAGTCCGGACTAGTTATCGTATTTAAAAAGCGTTTTCCCGTAAAAGTAAATAAAATTAATCGACTAATTTAAAACTTTAAAAACGAAGGTATCGCGAAACTTAAACGATATACCTCGTTATATTAAAAAAGCCCTCGGTATTATTAAAAACTTTCGAATAAAGGAGACTTTATTTATTAAACCTTTTAACCTCTTAATTCGAAAAAGAAAGTTCGGATTAATACTCGTTAACTTCGATACGGAAGGCGAGAACGACGAAGTCGAAAAAGAAAAGAATTAAAAACTACCTCCGTTATTACCGGTATAATAAAATTAAGTTTAAGGGTATAATAAAGGCCAATAAAGAGGTTTTTTTTAACGGGGACGTAGGAAATATCGTAGTCGTAATATTACGTAATAAGTTAAACGCGACGTATTATATAAGTTATACGAAGGGACTAGTTATAATTTAAAAAATTACTTTTATAATAATTCGGCGAAAAAACCTAGTTATTTTATATATTATTCGCCCGAGGCGAAAGCTAGGATTATTATTACGCGGGAGCGTTATTAAAAAGTAACCGTTATTAAAGTTAAGCTTAATATTTTTATTATTAAGGTGGGAGGCAAGTTAATATAAGAGGTGTATTTATAACTTATAATCGTTATAAAAGGCTTAAAGGGTTTTAAAAAAACACTAAAAGTTAATATATTATATATATCCGAAATACTTATTATTTTAACGTTAAATAAACCGCCTTCTAGGGTATTACTTAATTCGAGTATTTCCGTATATATTATTAATAACCTTAACTACCTTAAAACTTTCGAATAATATATAATACTAGAGTACGTATATACTAATAACGGAGTAATAAAAGTATATAATTATAATACTTAATTAATTAAAACGAAGGCGAACGGAGTACGTTTAACGTTAAGATTAATAAACGTAATTATTTACTTAAAATTTATAATCGAAGTAATCTCCTTTAATCGCTTAAAGGAGTAAAAGGTATTTTAAAGGAGTAAAACCGGGGAGTTATATAAAGTCGATAATACCGGCGGGAACCGCCCTCGTATAAAGATTTTAATAATATAAACGGTAAAATACGGGTAATATTATATTATCGAAGGAAGTAAAAGAGTTAATATTTATATCGTTTTCGTAAGAGAGGCGTTATATATAAGTTTAGGAGGGACGTCTCTAGTATCGCCGTCTAGGTTATATAAGGCTAGATATAATTACTTACTTACTTATTTCGGTAAAAGGCGTACGTTTAAAAGGCTTAAATATTATCGAATATAACGCCTATAACTTCTTAAAGATATAAAGAGTGGTATTACGTAAACTACCGTTTAATAAGTTATCGTTAAGGTTATTTCGAAGGTTAAATATTAATTAGACGAATATAATTACCGTATACGATAATAGTACGAGAGCCCTCTTTATTACTTATAACGATATAAAATATATATTATATTATACCTTTATTAAAAAAACTAACTTCTTTACGGTAATCGAGAAGGCTTTAAATATTATAAAGCGAATAAAGTATAAAACTGTAATAATTCGAGTTAATAATAAGTTTATTATTAATAAAAGAGCGGCGAAAAGAGTCGAAAAAAGAGGTATTATTATCGAGCCCTTTATACCGTATATATAAGTATAAAATAAGGCTTTTAAGCGTTTTAAAGGGGTAATAATAACTAGAGTACGTATTATATAAATAAACGTAAAACTCTTAAAAGACTTATAACTTAATATTATCGGTATAACCGTATATATAAATAACCGTTTACCTTATCGTTCGTTATAGTATATAACCTTTTTCGAAGCCGTATAAGGTTAAGTGCCCGATATTATTTATTTAAGGGTATTCGGTTATAAAATATTTATTTTAACGAGAGAGGCCTAGAAGCGTTAGGATAAAAAGCGAAAATTATAACTTAGGGCGTATATTAGCTTCTTAGTAGGTTATAAATCCTTTAATATTTTTAAAATCTAAGTCCCGAAATTAAGAGAGGTAAGGTCGATGAGAGATATAGTTTTCGATAAAGGCGAAATATTCGGCGAGGTTATTATATACGTTAAATTATTAATAAAAGAATTAAATATTATTATTAATATATACGTAGAAAAAGAGGAGAAAAATTACGTAAAAGTACGTAACGTAAATATTTTTAAAGTAAAACCGTTATACTTACGTATTAATTTATTACCTTTTAACGGAGAGGAGGGTGCTTAAAAGTAAAGAATCACGACCCCTAGTTTTAATAATAAGTTATAAAGTTATTAAGTATTTAAATCTTTATTAAAGATTAATAACGAGGTAGGTACTTAAAAAGATAACCTTAGTCCCGAAAATTATACCGGTAATATAACTTTTAAAGGGGTACCCTTTACGGTTAACCCCCGTAAAAAAGCCCTTATAATACCGGAGGCGATTAATAAAGTTAAGGGTATACCCGGCGGCGCTTACCGTAACCGTAATAAAAACCGAAAGGTAAAGAGCGATAATATTAACGATAAATTACTTAACGAAAATAATAACGATACGGGAGAGAGACCGATAACGCTAGAATTTATAATTTTTCGGGGTACGTTAACGGGAGGAGATGTTTATTTTAATAGAGTTACGGAGTCGGAAATATTATTATCCGAGTATAAAACCGTTATAAAAACGTTTTTAACGGTATTACGATAAAATTATTACGATTTAATACCTCTTTCGTATATATACGAAACCCTTTTTATATATAACGACCGATACCTTTTTAGGTAAGCCTAAGAGTAATATATTACTTTTTACCGTAAATTAAAAACCTTCGAAGAGGTTACCAAAAAAAATATTAGAGGGTATAAAATCCTCGGGAGTATATAGGTATATAATTATAAAACCGATTTTACCGGTATAATAAAGTTAACGCTTAAAATACGTATAGTAATCCTAAGTAATTAAGAGGAGAAAACTAGTTAATTTACGAGGGTAACGACTTTTAATAATTTTATACTTCGGATCTTCCTTTATATCGTTATTAAATTCGACCTAGAGTTACGGTAAATCGATATCGTTAACGTATTCGTTAACGTAAACCTCGATAAGTTAACTTATATATTATTATTATTAAGCTTTAAAGTTATTATATCGTAAAAAGAGAGGGTAATTTAGTTATTAAAGAAGGCTTTATATAACCTCCGATAATCTCCCTTATTATAATAATAATATATTACGAAAAAGTTAACGGTTTTAGGTTATATACTTATTAAGGAGGACCCTTATATATTTATAAAGTATAATATTACCGTCTTTATTTACGTCGACGATATTATTTTATTACACCGTAAAAATAATAAGAACGGTTAACTCTTTAATAATTAATTTAAAAGAGATATTTAAGGTAAAGGACTTAAGTAATATACGACTTTTTTTAAGTATAAAAATAAATAAGGAATAGTTAACTCTTTAATAGTTAATTTAAAAGAGATATTTAAGGTAAAGGATTTAAGTAATATACGATTTTTTTTAAATATAAAGGTCCTACGGTACCGTAAAATAAGGAGGTTATAACTTTTTTAAGTTAAATATATTAATAAAATAACGCGAAAATATTTCTCGATTAACGATTTATACTCCTTCCGCGGTAAACGAGGATTATATCCCTTATAAGTTATCTTAGTTACTCCGATAAAACTAGTACCGTAGTCTCGTATATATTAATATTAAAGTATTACCGGGTTACTCTTATATATAATAATTAATACTAGGTTAAACGTATATATTTTATATTACTCGCCTTTATAAATATAATATAAACTTATCGTTAAAGGATTATAATAATACGGTAATTATACTCTTTTACTTATATAAAACTTAATATTTTAACTTATATTTCGACGGTATAAATAATATTATAACCGACTTTTAATACGCCTTTAATACGTCTTTTAACGATAATATAAAAGACCGAGTAAGTATATAAGGGTATATTATAAAGCTTTTTAATACGTTAATAATATAAAAGTTATTTAAATAATATATTATTATTACTTCTTTTATAAAAATAAAGCTCCTCGCTTTAATATATACCGTAAAAGAGTTATATTATATTCGACGGTTATTCGATTAACTCGGCCTTACGTTTAATAATAACTTCGTTATTAAAAAAAATAATAAGTAAACTATTTATTTTATTACGAACGATACCCTCCACTTAAAAACTCGTTTACGATATATTAATATTTATAATATATAAGTTCGTTAAGAGGTATAAAAGGGTCGGCTTAAAATTAAATAAGTATTTACGAAAGTTATAATAATTAATAAGTTTATAAAGGCTTTTACGGGAGACCCTTTTATACGCTTTAAAGAGGTTATAAACGTAATTATTATATTAAACGAGGTTATTAACCCTCGAAGAAAATAAGAGTAAATTTTCCTAGTATATAATAACGACGAAAAAATAAAAATAAACGGAAAATATAATTAAAGTAAAGTATTAAAATAATAACGGCCTTATTTAAGGTAAAAAACATATTATAAAGTACCGTAAAGCGAAGCGCCCGGGCTCCTAAAAAGGTTAAAACATATTAAGTATTACGTAAGAAGGCCCCCCTAGGGGGGTGTATCGGAAGGAGCCATAAAATATACAGGGTGGCCTGAGGAATCAACCTGGGAAACCAACTAAATAGAGTTAGCCTGAGTTTGTATGGAAAATAAGGAGGTTTTTAGGGTCAACGAGCATGCCCACATTCTGCAGATTTTCCTCATACAACAATCATTAATACATCACACATTCTGACAGAGGCCGGCTCCCCGAGAGGCCTCGAGCCTTCCGCTTTTAGCACCCTTTTGGGGCTATTCTCGATAGGTTCGAAAAGAGAAGGAGCGAAGGGAGCTTTGTCTACGACGTAGAAGCTACGGAAAGGCGACAAAATGTGACGCTGATCTGCTGTGCTGTCTCTGGGAAAGGTGTGAGAGGGTCCAAGAGACTCAAAAGGTGGTGGGCAGCCTGCAGCCTGTCGACAATTACAGACAAGAAAAAGGGGGTGCCAGAATGAGCAGGAGCAAACAAGGCGCCCAGACTGTCGTTGGGCAGCCAGTAGGAGGAAAAGATAGGGGGGAAGGAAGGGGAAGGAGCAAACGAGCTGGGAAATGCCAAAAGGCAAGGCCATTTTGGTGGCTTGTTGGCTGCAATGGCAGGAGGTTATGGCGGCTAGACGGCGGCCGGGGAGGCTAGCGTTAGCAGGAGCTGCCAGGAGGCAGGAGCAAGAAAGAGTGGGGCCAGGCGAGGCCAGGTCAGGCAGGGTGCGAGGTGAGGCCCAATCGACCTGCGTCCTCCGTAGCATCTCAACACAACAGCATCGGAGATGAATACGGGATGACATCGTACACATGACGATGAGACGACAATGCACGGCGAGGCAGAAGAATAAGATAAACGACAAAGCCCGGACGTCTGCATATTTCAATGAAGTGAATCAGAGGGAAAAGGAAAAGAGGAGGCAGGTGCGAGTCTCACGAAGTGGAGAGCGACAGTGCGTTGGATATGGTAATTTGAGGCAGGAGCGACCTGAGCGGCACTGAGCAGTCAGAGAGCAGCCGGCAAGCGTAAACCTTCCCAAAACAGCAAGACCAGCCCGAAGCAGCAGGCCAGACAGAGCTCATTGACAAGGAGCGGAAGAGATGACTTTATGGACAATTCTCGACTGTTTACGGAGTGCATTCAATATCATACCTCGCCTACCCCGTCCCCTCTGTCTGCGCACACTCCGTCACGTAACAGGATGGAGGGGTTGTCTCTCATTGCCGCCGAGGGAGGAGATTGGATTAGGCCCCGGTAGGGGAGAGCAAAAAAGGCGCGTGGCTGCGAGGAGACTCGCACGGTGCAGCGCCTACGGCATTTCCGGTATAAAATACAGTGTCCTACGTCGTTATGCACACCGTATGAAAGCAAAGCAGAGCGGGGCTGCAAGGATGAGACAAAGGAAGAGGCAAAGGCAGACTGGGACAAGTGAAAAAGAAGACAATTAATGGCATCGCAACAAGGCCCTGACTGAGAAGAACAATATAATTAAGAAATGTTCACAAGGAGGCAACAAACCAGGCAGACGTGGCTAAACAGGGCACGAGACCTGCTAACACGAGGCGAGGGCGTTGACTGTTGCCAAAACGGCAAGCCGATGACAGGCAGACGCTTGTCAACAGAGTCCTACGGACAAGCATTCCGTGCGATAGTGTATGTCAGATAGCCTTGTGCCAGCCAACGACTTGTCCCCCCTTCTGGAGCCCCTCAACAGCATCTCTTCTTAGCGGTACATAGCATACCGCCGTGTCCGGTGCCGACGGCATCCTCCCTATATGCTTATTTGTTCTGGTTGGCAAATATCTTACGTGTGCAGGAGAAGCAGGGAAGCGGGGAATGGGCAGCAATATACGACGTACGGAGTATATTTGCGTAATTGTCAGGCGTCCACCAGATTCTGGTTGGAATAGAGAAGAGGGGTTGAGGAGCTCAGTCGACGGGTCAGCATTGCTTGCTTGCGTATCTCGGTGCAGTTTTTGTCGACTTTGGATGCAACTACTCCACCATGTCCGAACTCTGAACAAGCGCGCAGAGATGGCGTCCGGCCACTCGGGAGACGGCAGCCTAGGATAGGAAACCATCAAGCACCAAAAAAAAAGAAAAAAAAAGTGAGGAGAGAAGAAGAGAAGGGCAACGGGGGCCAAATTGCACCAGACGTCAGACCAGACAAGCCCCGACGCGGCTCTAGCCATGTTAACAAGGTGAATTTACTCGTAGTGGCAGGCCCATTGTGCACGCATCATGATGAGCTGCTGCTCTTCGGGCTATCACCCATCTAGCGAGCTACCGAGTCTTCAATAACAACTCCTGGTGGTCTAGTTGGTTTATGGCGTCGGACTGTAATTGCACACACAATAATATCCGAATGTCGGGCGTTCGATTCGCCCCCGGGAGAATTTTTTGCATTTCGCAACGGAAACTGCCAGGCAATTAACTGAGGCCCGACGAATCAATTTTTGTTGTTTGGACTGTGCAGCATTTTTAAGCCAATAACGCCCTGGGCTCATTGGGTCAAAACAGATTATGAATGATACAAGCATGACAAAAAATTGAGACATCCGAGCCTGACAAACAGGGAGAGAGAGGAGATTCTTTTGGTACATTCAGCTCAAGAAATCGGTCGATGCCCGACCGGCCATGAGTTTGATCCAGAGCTCGGTGTCCACTGGCATGCATATGGAGCAGGGCCACGCCGTCTGCATGGAAGGTCGCCCGTCAACCGGGAGGATGCATTCCTGATTCAGGTCGACTTGCCTTCGTATTTGTACGAGTGAAACAGAAATGCATAGAGATCGAAGAAGAAAAAAGAATATGCTGTAGATGACATCGTGTTAAACGAAGAAGAAAGCGTGCATCAAAGACGTAATGGTCCAGGGATTACGTAGTGGGTGGGCGGCGTGTGGCGACTGATGAAAGCTATCTGCCAGACCCGGGTGCAGCATATGGAATTACTTTGAATGTTATGTTCGTCACTATCACCTGCCAAAAGTATTTTATAGGAGCCACTGCCATCGAAAGCCGTCCCTATCTTGCAATTGGCAGTGTTTCACAAGAGGTCGAGGAGGCTATGTTGATGCTGGATATGGCCCGCATGGCATTGACTTGGAAGCTTATTATTGCAAGGATAGGAAAATGAGGATTCTGGTTGTCAATGCCATGCCAGAAAGGGAGAAGAATTACTTTGGAGCTCGTGCTTTCCAGGCCAATTGATTTTGTTCAAGCAGGATTTTTTCTGGAAAAAAACCTGGACTTCTTTGTGTGAGCAGGTCTCTGGGATTTTTTATGCGAACAAACGGTGACGAGTACGATAAAAAGGCGATGCCTCAAGCTGACTGGAGCTCACAAAGTATCATCGATACCTAGCAAATTGTCTATGGATAAAAGTTCGCAGAAGTCTTTTTCGCAGTCCTTTCCAAGAGCCACAAGCTGGCATGCTATGTTTGGGGAACAGGCACCCGGAGGTCGGGATGCCAAAAACGTGAAATGAGAAAGCGGCCTCGTTGAGAGAGCCATTTTAACTTTCATCTCCTTCTCATTTTTTTTTCTAAAAGAAAAAGACGCAGTCATACAAAGGCTTGCCCTTATGTATAGACTAGATGATACCACACCTAAGCTTCTTTGCCATCTCGATCGATCGACCCTAGAGACGTGAGAAGAAAAAATGACTGTCGTGATCTCGAGTACTTGAACCCCGTTTTGTATGTGCCGTGTATCCATGTCGAGAGCGAACCAAGCATGAGATTGTGGGCTAAGAGACTCAAATTGGAGGGACCATCTAGGTACACATCTTGTTGGCTGGCCTGTGACATTTATGATCAGATGTACTTGGCAGTGCAATCCAAAAAGCAAAAGTACGTGCTGTGCTTTGGACAGCTTGTTGGACGACTTCAGCTTGTTAGACGACTTTCAGCTCACCGTGAAGATATACAAAACGGTGACATATAAAGGGAGACAGCAGGACCGAGAGTATACGCTCTTTATACTGTTCATGGTAAAAGACAATGCAATCAAGAAGGCCTGAGATAAGGGCATGCTTTCCAGCAGATAGCCAAATACGAAATAACCGGAAAGCAAACACTGAATTATTAGAATTTGCAGAAATAGTTGTACTAATTATTTCGAAATCCTAAAATTTAAATATAAACCTCTGGATGACCAAAAAGTCAAAATAACTGCTGGCCTAGTCAATCTCAGATGTGAGCAAAACGCGTAGTTAAACCGACCATAAAATATATGGGCAGTGTCTAAAATTGCCCAATGACCATGGAGACAAACGACACTCTCAGTGACTACCTGAGTTCGAAAGCTTTCCTGGATTGTGCTCAGAATATGGAAAATTTCTACAGACAGCTGGTGCCTTTGCTAGTTGAGAAGAGTAAACAACCATCAAAGCGATAACGTACATGCTCCCGTCATGAGGTCTGCCTACGACCGACCAAAAGAACAGAAGAATTAAAATTTCACGGCGAATGTAATCAAATGGGACGCCACAGGAGATCAAATTGCTTACCGTTGCCACTTGACTTTGTTTTCCGTGATCATGACCAGGCCCGTTCCGGTATCACAAAACTGCGGTGCGGGCCAGACGCCGGGCCGGCTCTTTCTCCGCCCTCCGGAGGTGGCATCGTATTTGCAATTCGGTTCCATTTGCCCAATGACAATTTTAGATACCAGAGTACCCTGCAACGCGACGTCGTCGAATGGCCTGTGATATCATGCTGTCGATGACAGGCTCATTTTAATCAAAAAAAAGCCCGGCTCCAACGGCCTCATATATTTGTGCTCGTAAGATCGATGGCGAAATTGCAAGTCAAGCGAGAACGATGATACTGGCGCTCGACTCACCAGATACGAGACGTACCGAGCTGGCCTTCCTCTCCGTACTTAGCAAAGGCTGGAGTGGCGAGAGATGGCCAGACATGCAGATATGCTCCCATAGCGTAGATGCCTCAGGGGTATGAAGCTGTGGAGAAAACGATGACGGAAAATAAAAAAGCACACTGATACGTTCGTCCTGTCACGCAATTCTCTCTACTGTGACTCTCTCTACTGTGACGGACGAGATTGTGTCTAGATTGTGGAGAGAAGCTTCTTTCGCGTGGTATCGACATGGACGACGGCCAACTCGTTGAAGAAACGATTTGCACGATAGACAATTAGTATCCACAAGCAGTGGACGTCGAAACCAGCGCACCTTTCCTCTTCAACACATTGTCCATCGTCCTATGCCGTACCATCGTACTGCACAAAACCAACATGGCGCGTGCACTGTGCCCACAACGGGGCTTTCCCCTCTCCGGCCAGGCTTGTCTCATCGTTCTTGCTTTGAGGATATGGTCGCATTTGTCCCCCTTTTGATTGAACTGGGCAGCTTCATGATTTCTGTCATGCCTTTATGTGGCTAGCTGGCCGTTGTTGAGGAGGCACGGGATGTTGCTGTCGGTCCACAGCCGGACAGCCCAGCCCTGGCCCTGGAAAACGTGGCCATCACGCATCAGACCGTCCTATCAGTGGCTGCGTCTCAATACGAGATTTATGCACCACCCAGGAGAACCCACAAGAACCAACAGAAGAAGCAAGTGCAAAGACGATAAAGCGAAAGACGGGGGGGAAAAGGCAGATACGACAAGGAGACCAAGTTCTGCAAAGCAAGGGAAAAAGCTAAATAAGCCTAGGAAAGCATCAAGAGGCAAAGAAGGAAAAAGAAAAGGAGAGACAAAAGCCGATTCTGGCGGTGAAGACGGCGTCGGTAGTACTGGCGGTCGGGAATTGGGGTGTCCCACGAGACGCCAGGGTGTAACACAGTACTATCGAGAAGTGGAGGCAGGGACAGCCGTCAACAGCTGCCGGATTGTGTACTTTGTACGGAGTCTGAGTACTCAGTAGGGTCTCTCACTCACCGTCGTCGCATCGTCTACGCCGCAATTTTCGAGAAGGAATGGAAAAACGGCACTGCCTCGCACTGCCTCGCTCTGCCTCGCTCCTTCCACTTTAGTCATGACCAAATCTTTGTTGTTGATAATTGGCTCTGCTCAGCACCGGTCGTGCCTTCCTTTGTGACGACCCTTTTTCGTGAGAACGTGTGAATTCCGAATTAGTTCTAGACAGTTCTAGACTAGGAAGGCCCCACCGACTTTTGTTAGATAGACCAGCCCCTAATAATGCCAGGCCACCCGACCCTTTGTACTCAGTACTTTTGTAAAGGCCATCGGACATGGCAATTGGCGCCACAGACCTGTGCCTGTCGACGCCGCCGTATGTGTGTTGCGCTACCCCTACTCAACCCCTCTCTGGCCCCGGCGGACCTGACGTCGATCTTGCCTTCGCTCCTTGGTTGGGCCAACCGTTTGCTTCCCGGCGGCTCCTTGGGGCTCTTTCCCTCGTGCCAATTCTCAACGTCGGTGCATCTGCTCTGTGCCTGCTTCTCTTGGACATTTACGTTGGCTCTTTACAGTTTCCCATCTCTTCTCCTGCCACTCCTGCTCTAACTGTCTGCCGCTCTTTCCTCGTCTGTGTTCGTTGTGCATCGCTCCTCCTCGTCTAAGCGTCCCCATCCACACCTTCAAAACGCCTCCCCCCAATCCCGGCCCTTCCTTATTTCTTTTCGGGGCCCGCCTTTTTCTTTTCCTCGCCCTTTGGATACTTCCCCATCTTTTTCCACCTCCCGCATGCTTCTTTTTTCTCCTCTTGCAGGCTCTCCCTTTTCGTTTCTCTCCCGGCCAATTTAAACCAAGTCCATTCTTTGCATTCTTTTCTTTCCTTTCCTTTTTTCTTCTCCTGCCGCGCCACGCTCCACGTCGTCCCGCGTCTATCTCTATCGAGCATCTTTAAGGAACAGAATTACAAGCAAAACTTTGAACATTGCATCTTTACCTCTCTATTGCATAGTATCCCTCATCCCTCCCCTATTTTCCTATTGCCTGTTACGCGGAATCCGTGCTGCACATCCCTCTTCACCGTTTTCTCGGCGCTGCCCCTTGCGCGTCCCCCTTCTTCACCTCATCTTCGTGCTGCTGTGCCACGCCACACGTCGTACATCTGCCCCTATCCGCTATCCACGCCCGCTCCCTGCCCAGCAAACTAAAAGGGCTTGACGCCCAGCACCACCCTTCGATCGACTCGAAACCTGCTAAGGAATCCAGAGACGACAAAAGAAACCCAGAAATCCAAAAGCCCGCCCCCTTCCAACTTGGCCCCTGGTCTTGGTATTCCCGTCCGCACACGGAGGCTCCATATCTGTCTGCCCAAGGCCCCAAGCAAACGAACAAAAGGACACAAGGACGAGAACACCGTGCATCTTCCACCCCTTTGTGCCAACTGCTGCCGCCAGAACGCAACTCTCGCCCTCGTCGTTCCAGAAAACAGAAAAATAGAGAACAGAAACCAAGGTCCCTCCTCCGGCAATCCCACCCCACTCTTTTCTTCGCCCGCACCCCTTTTTCTTTGCCGCTCCACGACCGCTCGCTATTTTCATTCTCCCTGTTCGAACACTCTCCCCGGTCGTTTGACAACAGCTTGCTCGCAGACTTGCAGAATCGCAAACCATAACCAGCCCACCTGGCCAGCTCTACCTACCTGTCCACCTGCGCCCGGCCTTCGAATTCTCGTTTGCGCGCCCGCTCAACGACCGCATTGCTCAAACCAACTTCCAGCTTCCCAGCTCTTTCGCAACCCTGTCTCCCTGCTGCGCCCTCATGGGCCCCTGTTAAGACGATTGGGGGTCTCAACACATATCTGCTGTCGATCCCCTTTTTTGCTCGCAGACGTTCGTCCTGCGTGCACGACCTTGCCTGTCCAATCTAAAACCAAGTTTTCCCGCCTTTGCCGTCTCCTCGCAACAGGGAGCGCGACCGACCCTGCCCAAACAAGATTTTCACATACTACCTCGAACCCTCACCCCTCCTATCCCTCCAAGCCCCTCTCCTCTACTCGCCTTCCCTCTTTCTGAACGAGAGCGCCCAGCTTTATTGTGTGTTCGCGCGCGTGCATCTCTGTACGTGGGAAACGACACGATAAAACACCTTAACTCTACTTAAATACCTTCGCACTCCTCCGCGCGGGCCCTCCCTCGCACATTCCTTTCACCATGTCCGACTTCTTATCAGACCAGTCAGGTACGTATCTTGCTTGGGTACTTGTGTATAGGCGAAGTGCATGCGTGACGCGTGGCCGGCATATCTTGGCCGCATTATTGGGCCTTGCATCGTTTGCCTACCGTGATTGCTATATGTGCAGCCCGACTGCGCTTCTGTGTCCTGAAAACCTGCCGCTTGCAAGCAAACCTTGCACAGGAAGCGCCGAGATTTTGAGAACAAAAGGGAACACAGACGCAAGCAAAAAGCACCGAGAACAGAGCGCATCAGGAGAGACCGCACCCTACATATATATATACACCTACGGACTCACGAGACCGCGGATTGGATCGATGCAATTTGACTAGGCCAGCTTGTGTGTCCATCTCAGCCAGGCCCCCCTTGGATGTCTCTGGTTCTTATCGTCGCCAACATCGCCAAAGGTCGCATTGCCAACACACGCCAACAACTCACTGCCGCATCTTACGGCGGCACATGATTCGGGACGAAAGATTTTATGATCTCTTGTCGCTCTATCGCCTTGTCATTCGTCATCGACTCTGCGCGCTGCTGTTGCAACGGCTTTCCCCATTCGCTCCCAGTTTGCCAATCGAATTCTTGGCCCGTTCCAGGATTCCAATCTGTCTGAAACCAACCTGCCAAGGAGCCAACATCCACACTGGAGACGCGCAGCTCTTACACCGTGCTTCCTTCTTCTCTCTCTACTTTCAACAAACACCCCGGCCTGGCCCCTTCTGTTTCCTATTTCGACTCTCCTATCTTCTCTCTCAACGCTCCGTCTCTCTGTTTCTCTTTGCCGAACAATCGTCTGGATCTCATCCTTCTTTGGGCATTCTCTTAGCCTGCTGTTCGCCCGTTCTCATGACCGCCAGCTCACTGCACTTCGCCTGGCACACATCTCTTCTGATGTTTTATCTTAATTGATATCATACTCACATTGTCTTCTTCTTCTAGCGGACGCCCGCACGTCGCATCTCGCCTCAAACAACCCCTTCCGGCGCACCGTTTCTCCCTCCATCCCCAGTCCAACATCTCCGTTTCTCGATCCCACACCATCGACAACATCCAACGGCAGGCCTGTCTCGCGCAACCCGTTCCTTGACCCCGCAAACGACAAGCCAGCCTCGCCGTCAAACCGTGACCTTTTGATCAGCCTCGACGACATGACGACCGCACCTGCTGCGCGGTCATCGATTGATGATATTTTTGTAAGTCTGTCTGAGTCGTGCCTTTCTATCTTCTTTTCGTGTAGTATTGTTCTCGGCTCGTCGCTTTTACTGTCCCGTGTTTGCTGCTGCCTTGTGGCTCTCGTTTGCGTCACACACGGGATTGCGCTCCAGTGGACCCCTCGTTCCTTCCATTTCGGGTGCCACGAGACGCTCCTTCCCGTTCTGATCGTCTCTCCCTTGGCTCTGTTGTTTTGTTTACCGCGTCTTGCTTTTTTCCCCCTTCCTTGAGCCCAAACTACCGCTTTCTTCCTTCTTCCTTATTTTTTCTTTCACGCCACGCTTTGCACGTCGACCTTTCAAGAACGGCGCCTAACCTGCATGCAGACGTCTCTTACGGTTAACGACAACGCAATGTCCGCAATTAACAACCCCAACACGTCCGTTCCCACGAGCAGTGGTGAGCCACTCAAAAAGACCACGGATGGCCGCCCACTACGTCCGTCTGGTGGCCCGCCTGGCCCGCCTGGCCCACCCGGCAGCCACCCAAGTCGTGGCGGCCGTGGAGGACCTCCGCCGCCGCGCTCTAAGAACGCACCGCCGCGGCAGTCTCCTCCAGGCATCCACCGCCCGTCGCATTCACAGGAAGAGGAAACGAGAACGAAGTCAGGGGCCATTGGCATCGCCAAGGGTGAGCCGGCTGGTGCGAGTTTCTCGTCCCGTCGCCCTTCTCAGCCGACTCGCGCACGCCGGAACTCTGAATCGTCTGTTGCCCCTGATGACAAAACTTTGTCGAGAGGCGAGAAGGTGCTTCGCGACCTGCGCAAGCGTGAGCAGGAACAGCGTGACCGTGGCACGACCAAGCCCCACCGCCGCAACGACATCATTGATCAGTTGGATGCCTCGAGCATCTTCGGCAACGGTACGTCCCTCATTGATGTGCTCATTGTATCGTGCTACCCATTTTTGTATTTCTGTTGAACCCTAACAATGTTGCAGTCTTCCACCACGACGGCCCGTTTGACGCGCTGAATCCTCACCGCAATCGTAAGGGTAGCCGCCGCGCCCCGATGCAGGCTTTCCCCAAAGACTCGCTCAACAACAGCATTGGCGGATCTGGCCCCCTCAACAAGCGGCCTGACCACCGGGCTTTCATGGGTCAGGGCGAGGACGAGGCGTTCAGAGAATTTTCCAACAATCACCAGCCTCCATCGAGCGGCAAAATCGCCCCCATCGGTGTCTTTGATCCTTTGCAGCGCGGTACTGCTCTCCACGGCGACCAGACTCTCGGCCTGGGTACCTCTACGTTCCTTGAGGGTACGCCGGCGGCCCGCACGACGATCCAGCGCCGTGAGGCAGAGCGGGCTCAGGATTTCCAGGACAACCCGCTGCAGCGGAAGAAGTCCCTGGCTCAGCGCTTCCGCAGCATCAACCGTGGCCCGCGTGAACCTCACCCGACCCGTGCCATTAGCACTGGCGGCGGACCCGCGTCTGCCGGTGCTTCAACTGGCAGATACAACGACGAGACCAACTCATTTGACGAATTTGACCGTAAGGGGGGCGAAGACATCATCACTGTCCGGAGAAAGAACTCGGCGGCGGTGCCCAGCAGCCCACCGCCACTAAGCCCTCCGCGTGGTCTAGGTCTTGAGCGCCGGTCCACCACCGACGGCACGACTGCCACAGCGGCGCCTGGAGGCGACATTGCCAATCCTACCACAACTGTTATCTCCGGCGGTGTGGGTGACGAATCTCAGCAGAAGCCTACAGGCCTTTTGGCGCGGGTAAAGAGTTTAAAGGGCGGCCGCCGGCCGGCTCCCCCTCCCCCCCCCTCCGATGGCCAAGGACTCTTAGAGAGATAAACTTATCGCGAGGGCGACCGGGCGGAGCAGTTGCCGGACGTCCGAGATTAGCGGAAGTGAGGCTAGTGGCAACCCGACCACCTAAGAAGAGAGTAACGATGGTCAAGACGAATTGGGCACTTCAGCCAGGCGGTCCTTCTCCTCGGAAGACGAAAGGCCAAGATGTAAGGGGGGTTTTATGTACTTTTGCTTAAAAAGGGAAACAAGGGAAACCCACAAAAACACCCGAGCAGAACAGAAGTGAAAGTCACAATCAGGGCGCCGCGATATGCACGAGCATAAGTGGTGTTGGGAGGCCGGCGACGAGTGGACTCGCTCCCTTGCTTTTCTATTCACCTGATTTTCAACCTCATCTCGCCGGTATTCCTCGACTCAATCACGGACTTCTGCTCGACGGGCCAACATAAAAAAAGGGCAGGCTTTGGGAGGAAATTTGGCGTTTGTGTCTTTGATACGCTCCTTTTTGATTTCTCTTTCTATATTGCTCTCTCTTTTGCTCTCTCTTTTGCTCTCTCTTTTGCTCCCTCTTTTGCTTTCTCTTTTGCTCCCTCTTTTGCTCTCTATTTATTTTATTGTCCTGTTTTGGTTCCGCTCTCTCGTCGACGCCCCTTTCCAATTTTCTTTGTAAACATTCCATATGGCAATAAATCTGGAATATAAGAGAACAATCAACTTTACTTGTGTTGTCGTGCTTCGTCGTTTCCTGCTGTGTGTAACACTGGTTTCACCAAGGCAAATGCGGTCGTCAGAATCAAACCAATTACGACGACCGCACAGGTCTCTTTCTACCAGAATGATAGGGATGAGTGCATAATCAATCGCTCCCTCCATCTAAAGCCCTTGCTCTGTTTCTTTTCTTGGTGAGAAGTTGTTCAGTTCAAATACTGAAGTGGTGAGTTTCGAGAGGAAGGAGCGCTGGGGCTCCTACCGACGTCAGCTCATCTTACATGGTGGGGAAGGTAGCTAATACGCGTAGCTCGTGGCAAGAACGACCCTCTCGCACTACACAAGCGCACTTTCCCAACGTCTTCTCGCCGAACGACAGGAAGCGAAATTCGGAAAGAAAAGGGGGATCAATTTTGGATCACATCCCATCGGCTTTCTCCTGTTGTTCGCTGCCATTTTTGCTCTCCCGCACCGGGCCCGAGTCGCTCGATTCAGGCTAAGGAGAGCAATTGACCCCCCTCTTCTCGACAGCGCAAGATCTTGCCTGTTTTTGGGCCTTCACCCGACCACCGACTGCCCACCGCCAACAAGGCTGGACGATCTTCCGCTGCTGCACAAAAGCGTCATTGCGAATTTGAGTCCGGGAAAACAATTGCACGCAGCCTCCAGAGGAGAGCGGAGAGCACGCACACCTCTGGTTTGGGGCGTTGGCCGAATCTTACATCATCAGCCCTGGCAGCTCGGAGTTGATTAGTCTTCCGCATGCTTTGGAGTGGGCCATGGGCCGAACTGGAGTGCGCGATGGGCGAGACGGAGAGGCTCTTGCTGGACATGCTGAACACAGCGTCGACGATACACAGTCTCGGGTAAGTCTAGCAGCAACAACAACAACAACAACAACAACGCCGCCGACAGCATGCTACACGAGCGGTTGTCCCGAGCTGGACGGCCGTATCTTCGGCGGCGGGCTGAGCGCCGGGTTGACGGGCGGTCTGGTCGGCCTCAGCTCTGAAGGCGATATTGGCATTGTGGTAGGTCGTCCTTAGCAGGCTTGTCTCAGGCTTGTCTCCATTCTTTGGTCTTTGGTATCTATTCTGACACAATGGTAGATATCTGTCCAAGTTGCTGTCCAGCATCTGCACCGGAATGCCACTGCCACAACACGACTGATCACCACGCTTCCCGTGGCCCATATTCTCCGCCTCCTGAAGGGCGTCCTGAAGGGTACTCAGACCCCGATTGTGGCCGTCGACAGTGACAGGTCTGAGATGCGGAAGCTCTCACACGAGGCCAAGGCCTCTATTCTCGGCCGTATCTTGATCTCTCGAGTCTACGGCCACGAAGACCTCGAAGCGGTCCTCAACGAGCTCGAGGCAGGCATGCCCTTCCAGAGGCTGTGGTCAACCGTCAGCCGTGAAGAACAAGGTGCTCCGAAACAGACGCGTACGACGACAGACAAGGCAGGCCAAGAGGGCGCTGCAAGTGCCACGACACAACCAACAGAGCCCCCGAGCATCGTCATTCTCACAGAAATGGACCACCACTTCCAGTGGATGCGCCTGCAAGGCAGCGGTGGACGGCTGTACGAGCTGTACGGGCAGCTCATGCGTCGTTTACAAGCACTGGCTGCCACCCGGTCAAGTTCTCGCACGCCGGACACAACAAACCGGCCACTTGTCCTTGTTCTCAACAGCACAATCACAAAACGGCCCGAAGAGGGGCCAAGCGTCTCGACGGCGGCAGACGACGGCACCTTTGGCGGCCCAGAGGAGGAGAGACGAGCAGCCGTCCCGGCACAGACAATCGACCAGGACGCTACATACCGACTCGCCCTGACGGCGCTACAACAAGGGCGCCACATTGGTCGTCCGGGGTTATTCCGTCTTTGCTGCGACGAGCTGGCCAAGGCGCAGTGCATCGAGCCCCGATACAAGACGCTCCTGGACTACTACTGCCGTCTTCACGTCTGTTTTACGCGCCTTCCAGTCGACCTCGTGGACCTTTGGGGCGGCCAAGAAGGCGGTGGTGCCAGCCCTGCAGACTCGTCACTGTGGGTTTCTACGGTCGAAAGCGACGAGGCTGAGATCAGCCAGCGGGCGATTGACCGAACAAGCGTCGCATACCTCTCTCGTGGTATTGTTCACGACGCGTCGTCAACATGACTCGGCATGAATCGGCATGAATCGGCATGAAGCAAAAACAAAACAAGAAAAACCAATTGCTATCCTTTCTGGCTAACATCGGACACATGGGCGGCATTTGGGGCCGACACCACTTGTTCTATATACAAACAACCAAGCCACGTTTGACACCTCCCTCTTACAGCTTCGAGCCGGCCTTGCGTGCCTTGGCCTTCTCCTGGTCACGCAACAGACGACGCAAAATCTTGCCACTGGGGCTCTTGGGGATCGTGTCGATAAACTCCACGCCGCCCTTGAGCCACTTGTATGGAGCCTTGTGCTCCTCGACGTGCTTGGCAATCTCGCGTGCCACCTCAGCCTCGGGCTTGGACGCGTACGCGGGCGCGCGGACGACAAAGGCCTTGGGCACCTCGCCGGCGTTGTCGTCCGGCACCTGGATGACGGCCGTGTCGGACACGGCCGGATGCGTCAACAAGTGCGCCTCCAGCTCGGCGGGTGCGACCTGGTGGCCCTTGACCTTGATCAGCTCCTTGATGCGGTCGACAATCACCAGGTGCTCGTTGCCCTTGGGGGACAGCGTGACAACAACCTCGTCACCGGTGCGGATCCAGCGGCCGTCGTCGTGGAACACAAACGTCTCGTTGGTGGCCCTTTCGTTGTTGAGGTACCCAAGCACGACGGAGGGGCCTGGACGAGCAGCTCGCCGGGCGTGTCGTACGTGGTGACCTCCTGGCCGTCGAAGCCGACAATCTTGGCCTTGGCGCCGGGGACGAGCGAACCGGACGAGCGGTCGTACGTATCGTGTTCGCTTGTTGAGCAGACGACGGTCGACGTCTCGGTCATGCCGTAGCCCTGGCCGATGGTCCACTTGGGGTAGATGGCGTGCAGGTCATGGATGGTCTCCTCGCCCGTGGGTGCGGCACCGGTGTACAAGAAGCGGACGGTGCTCAAGTCATACTTGGCGCAGACATCCTGGCTCCGCAACAGGCGAATGACAATGGGGGGGACCTGGGGGGGAAGAGGGGGGGGGGGGTTGTTAGCGACGAGCGACCAAGCAAACGACAACGTGGGCCAAAGCACGACTCACAATACGAAGCTGCTGGATCTTGTACGTCTGAATGGCAGCAAGGAAGGTCTCGAGCTCAAACTTGGGCAGGACAATAATGGCATCACCACGGTACGAACCACAGTGTGCGATGACGACAAGGCCATAGATGTGGCTGAACGGCAGCAGACCAATCTCGACCTGGGTGTCGACGCCGACACCCTTGCGACCCACGGACTCGTATGTCGACAATTGCAGTACATTGGCAATTACGTTGCGGTGCGAGACCATGACGGCTTTCTGTGAAGGCGAACGTCAGCGCACGTGGTAAAAAAATAGGTGTTGGGGTGTTGGTTTTGTTGCGCCAACAAAACGGCCACGTACAGGAAGTCCGGACGTGCCGCTGGAGTAGCACAAAAAGGCCGGCTGCCGTGCGCCCTGGCCCTTGGTCCACTTGACCGGGTCGAGCGCGGGCAACTGGGAACCTTCAGCCACCAGCTGGTCCAGGCTCGTCTGCTTGGCCGCCGCCCTCTGGGCGGCCTCGGGGGCCCCCGGAACATCGATGATGTACACCTTGTCATCGGGGATTTTGACCGCGCGGGTTGCCTTGAGGGTGGTCTCCAGCAGGGCCTGGCAGGTGAAGACGGCCGAGGCGCCCGACGTCGTCAGCTGGTGCTGCAGCTCCGTGGCCGAGTACGCGGCATTGGCGGGCGTGCTGATGCCCGAGAAGCGGTGGGCGGCGTACAAGGCGGTTACGTAGTCGACGGCGTTGAGCGAGAAGACGGCAACAACTTTGTCCCAGGGGGTGCCCTCGGCCGGCTGCCAGCCGAGGCGCTTGCCCAGGGCGCGCGACAAGAAGTCGACGCGCTGGGTCGTCTCGGCCCAGGTGTAGGACTTGCCGGTCAGGCCGCAGGTGTAGGGGTTGCGGCTCTGGGCCAAGGCGCGGCGGCCAAACTGTTCATCGGTCATGAACTGTTCGATGGTGACCGAGTCGGGGGGGTCTACATGGGACAGGGGAAAGGAGAGTCAGTCCTGCTCTCAACCCGCATGGCTTGGCCCCGTCCACCTCTTCTCGACTTACCCATGGGCAGCTGTGGCACCCATGACGGCGGATGGAACACCATGGCGGCTGTGTTGATGCAATGCGGACGCGGTGGGGACAGGATCCTTGAGTTCGAGCAGGCACTGTGAACCGGGACACCGAGCACCAAGATGAGACAAGAGGAATACAAACGTTTTGCGAAGTCGCGGCTGTCTGCAATTGCGTTTGTTGTGCGAAGAGGGGAAATTTGAGTTTATTTGGAACCTCGCGCGGAATGAGGAGAGGTGTGCGAGCAAAGGCACAAATGACGAGCGGAGGGAAAGGGAAGCGAATGGAGGCGAGGGGACTGGTGGGCGAGAAACTGGACGCAGAAGCCAGGAGAACAATACAAAAGAGAGGAGGCACGGAAGCTCAAGTTTCGCGGTGTGGCAGCCTCGCTGTCGTGACCCTTCGTCTCTTTCTTTATCTTCTTCGTCTCCTTCTCCTCATCTCCTCTCTTCTTGTCTTGGGATTAGCGTGTGGAGTTTCTAGCTCCAGTGCTTGGGAGTGGACGAAACGAAAGTGTGGAGGTGCACCAAGACGCGGGATAGCGCGCCTCGGCACATCCGTGGGGAGGGAGGGGAAGGCCAAACGGGCGGGAAAGGCGCAACCTGGAGTGCGCTGGAGTTGTGGCCGACAGGGCGTTTTGGCCACCTCGAACGATTGCCGTTCCCAGCATCCGAAATCCGCGATCTACGGAGTATCTTCCACAAATCTGAGGGGGCTGAAGAAAAAAGGCGCGTCGTTGCCAAACGCTGCAGCTGCCCAATCGCGGTTTGATCAATCGAGCGTTCTCAAGCACGGCATCCTCTGCAAAATCACGGATCTCAACAGCAAGCGGCAATTGCTCGCTATGCGTGTTCCCATTGCCCTTTATTGAATGCCTTGATTCGTCGAGCTGTACCGGTACTTTTGCTCTCATCAAAATAGAGTACTTGTCGCCGTACAATGCCCGAGTGCGACTTGCCTAGAGAAACACGGTAAGATGGGCTAGAGAGGATCTCTGAGATGCTAGAACGAACTCGAGTTGGAAAGCTAAATCGCTCCTTCCCGGCCAGTGTTTCTATCAACACCGACCTCCTTCCTGGCATCTGTCGGCTTTCGGCTTCGGGCCGGTCTGTCCCGCTTTCGACTCTTGGATAAGGAAAGAGCAATCGTGAGCGGCAAGGTCTGGAGAGCACGGAAAGGGCAAGACGGTGTGTGTATCAACCACAACCCCCATAAATGGCCGTGACGCTGCTCTGTACGGCGTAGGCCGTATTCCACAGACGATACAGGGGAATAGGGTGGATACTTTTACTTCTCCGCAAAAACCTAGTGCCCTACTGCGTACGGTATCGCACCTGATGGCGTCAAAGTGGAGAAGCGGAGTCGGAAAGCTGGAAAGCTGCTCTTCCTTGACCAGCCACAACCAAATACTGCGTACGCATATTCGCAATTTCAGAGCCCGCAGTCTGCTCTCTACTCACGACTGTGTCTGTAGACTGCAGCCATTCTTCGCCATCCGACTGCATCAACAGAGGCGGAATGTTGCGAGGACTGTCGTTGGTGCGTGTCTTTGTATTTCCCGGCTTTCGATGCTGTGATTATCGCATTGGATACTCTCCGATGGCTTTGGGAAGTCACGGCTCTACCTCATGGGTTTGTAACAGGACGATGTTTCTATGAACAGGCAATATACGTCGTACCGTTCGTACCATTCGCAATCCTTGCATAGTTGTTAGCATTGTTTATTCTGCGATGCCGGTGGATTCTTGGGGCTTGCCGGGCACTGGTGTCCATATACTCACGGACCCCTTTGTACAGATGCTGAAAGCTTTGAAGCCTTGAAGCCTCGAAGCCTAGAAGCCTCGAAGTCTTGATGCCTTGATGCCTTGATGTGATGGTGTATATGTATCTTGTATTCTATTTGTACAGTGCAGTATCAGAAGATGACGTCCCCGTCCTCGACCCTTCAGCTCACAAGCAGCACCACGCTGCCAAAGTGCCGTCGCATGTCCGCCTGCTCCACGTCGTGCGTGTCCTCCACCTCGCCCCACTGCGCCGTCTGGAAGGCCGTCTCCATGTTGGTCGCTGCAAAAGCCTCCTCCACCGACAAGGCCGTGCCGTTCTCCTTGGTCGCAACCGGGTTGCTCGTCGCCGTCGACGACCAGCCCGCAACCAGCCGCGACGCCACCACCATGCTCTTGCCTGCCAGCGTCGCCCGCTCCACGCCCGCCAGATCCCACCCATTCAGGCTCTCCAGCCACGCGCCCACGGCCGTCCGCGTCTCGGCCGGGTGCGGCTTGGGGAACAGCAGACTCGCCTGGTCCGCACCGCCCAGCACGGGCTCCACCACCACACCGGGCCACACGTGCGTCGTCATGTACGCCAGAATGGGGCCGGCCGTCTTCTCCTGCAGCTGCCGCAGTGTGACCTCCCCGTGGCCAGCAATGTAACGGGTCGAGGCAGCACCGCCGCCAGGCACGCCCCCCAGCTCGTCCGGCGGCGCCCAGCACAGCAGACTGTCCGTGTCGAGGTAGCGCAGCAAGTTTTCGACCAGTGCCTTGCGCATGGGGCCCTGGCCGCCCCGGCCGTGTTGCGCGGCCTCCCCCCCCTCCTCCCCCTCCAGGTCGACCGCCCGGCACACGAGCGACATGAGCGGCACCCGGTGGCCCTGCGTCGCCTGCTTCACCGACGCCAGCCCATCCCACTCGGCTGCGAGCGCGTGCGCCAGCAGCTTCTTGTGCGCCGGGATCTGCAGAATCTGTTTCGTCGTTGGGTGCCGCAGGGGCCGGCTGTCGAGGCGCACTTGCAGGTGGCCGTCGACGGGCTCGACGCTCGTCTTCTTCCAGAAGCGGGTGCTGTCGGGCCCGCTGGTCTTGGCCGCCAGGGCTTTGCGGCGGGCAATGCGGATGGCGCGCTCTTCGGCTTCACGGACGAGGTCGGTGGCCCTCTTTGCGGCCTCCTTGGTCTCTCTCGCGGCAGCCGCTGCGCCATCGTGCAGTGTCGGCGGGTGCGGCGGCGCGCCCTGGCCGTACATGGGGACGACATCGGCGGAAAGAGGTCGAGTCGGGTGAGGCGATGCGGCGGCGGCAGAGCTGTGGAACGGCCGGGCGGGGCACAGGGAGGAGGGAGAGGAGGAGGAATGTGTCGTGAAAATTGCCGTCATCGGCGAAGATGTGGTTTGCTGGACACGGCATTGCACGGATTGTGCAGTGCGTGCCGGGGACGCAGAAGCGCCCGAAAAGCGAATTCTTGAGATAGGTCGCATCGTGGATTTGCCTTTTGTGTGTGCTGATGAAACAACGTTGTTGGTGTCGTTGGAAAGAAGCCAAAGCCCAAAGCCTGGTCCCGCTTGACACGAGTCACCATTGTGGGCGATTTTTTTCTTCCATTAGGACCTGGGGCGAGGCTGGAGCCGACTCGGCCGACCGAATGGTTGTTCGGCACTGCCAGAAGGACCCACTTTTAGCTGCCCGTCCCTGAACGACGCTGCCATTATGACATGTTTTTGACAGCAACAGCAACAAAAAAACCAAAAAAAAACAGGTTCACCATTTCTTTCTTCATTTCAGCTCTTATTAGTACTTTGAATGCTCACATCGACATGGGATAATATAAAAATGTACAGAAGCAAGATAACCAAAATAGAGGAATCTCCCAAAAAAAGCGCATGCTAAAAGGAACTGGTAGTATACAATGCAATGCATTTTTCTTTCAAACAAGGACTAGAAACGCAATGACAAAAGGTAGAATGGACAGAATGAAAAAAGTACGAATAATGGACTAGTATGGCGGCCGGGACAGGTTGCCCAGCCCGTTCTCGCCGCCGCGGCTGTCAATGCCCTTGAGCAGCGACGTCAGATCCAACGGCGGCGTGTCCATGTCGTCGCCCAGGACGCTCGACAGGATGCTCTCACCGCCGCGGCTCTTGACGTTGCGCCGAGTGGCCTGCTGGGCGGTGGCCACATTGGATTTGGCCGGCGGGGAAGTCACTGGGCGCGGAGGTGTTGCCGTCTTGGCTGCGTTCGCTTGCTGCTGGGCCTGGAACTGGTGCTGCTGGCGGATGATTGGAGATGGCAGCGGCGGGACCGGAGGGACGGACTCGTCTTCGTGGCCGCCACCACCACTCGTGTAGTTGTAAGCGTTGCCGTTGGACGCCTCCAGGAAGTCGCCGGTGGTCGAGCTTTTGCGGCTTGGTGACGTCACCTGCTTTGTAGGGGACGAACCAGAACCTTCAGCGCCGGGCTGCGATGGCTGCTGTGGGTCGGTGCCGGCCACGGCCGCGTTGGCACCCTGCGGTGGGCTGAACGAGAACTCCGAAGCCGAGATATCGTAGCTGGCCATGCTTGAGCTGTCGGCATCGTCGGCATCGTCGTCATCGTTGCCCTCGTCGTTCTGGCCGCGGATTTCGCCATGGCGGCTGCCCAGGTTGGCATGGACGGCCGCGCCCGAGAGTGCCATCTTGAGCTGGTCCACGGATGTGACAAAGCCAGTGCCGTTGCGGGCGCCGCCTCGGCTCGACAAACTACCGCCGGGTGAGGGCGACACACCGCTGTGGATGCTCGACTTGCGCAGTTTCGTCACTAACGGCGCCAGGTTGTCGTCAGTGTGGCCGAGGTTGTGGTGGCTGCCCGAGGGCGACGGGCCGTTGTTGCCGTTACCATTGGCATACAGGTATTCTCTGCCCAAACCGCTCGAGGTGTTGGCCATCAGGCGCGTGCGGCCGGCCGCGGCGGCGTTGTTCGAGTTGGTTGCCATGGTGCCGGTGCGCGAACCACTAAGCGAGACCGACTTGCTACCGGCGCTTTGCTGCACGGCCTGAATGACGGCGTCGCGCGACCAGTCCGAGAGCATCTGGCTCTTGTACGAGGCGGGAACCTCCTCGTCAAAGTCGATCGTGCCGTTACCTGCCGCGGTTCCGCTACCGGTGAGACCAAAGTTGAATGAACCCGTGCCTCTGCTGGGGCTAATAGCAGGGCTCTGTGGCGGCGAGCCGGCCGTTTCTTGGTAGCCAGCGCAAATGTTCTCGACCAGAGACAGGCGGTCGTCAAACGGCAGCAGGGCCTCCGTTTCAATCTCGTGCAGTGGCATACGCGGCTGCGGGCGGATCATACCGGGTGTGCCCACAAGCTCCAGGAGCGAGCTGGGTGGGACGTGGACACCCTCGACCCAGAAATGCTTGGAGCGGCGGCGGGTGACCTCGTTGCGGATGGCGTGGCCGACCATGGTCGTCTCGAAGCGAAATTTCTCGGTCAGTGTCCAAAAGTAGCCGTGCACCAGGCTACCGACGCGGACCTTGGCCTGCGGCGTCTCAACGTCCTGAATCGCCTCCTGCAGCTGGAAGATCATGGGTAGGCCATAACGCGTGCATTGACGCCCAGTTTGTCGACGAGCTTGTACAACAGCACGTGCAACAGGACAATATCGGTCTCATAGTCGACGAACTGAAGCGCGTTGTCGTAGATGGCGAGGTGGAGAAGAGACAGGAAGGACGCGCGGCGTCTCCGACTGGACGAGGGTTGCTTGCAGCGGAGCCGCCAGCCACGCCGTTCTCACCGCGGTTCGATGCACTGGACACGGCGCGTCTTGCCAGGTTCGAAACGGCGCCACCGGCGCCTGCAGCCGGGCCGTTCTTTGTGCTGGGGCGGTTGCCAATTACGGACGCAACCGGAAGAGACGAGCCAATCGAGCTCTCATCGCGGGCGCGCTGGTCGACGTGTGAGACCTCGCGGTCGAGGCAGGTAACGAGGGCGTCGACGTAAGCCTTACGGACCTGGCCATCGGGGTCGCGCAGCAGCCAGTGTGTGCCTTCCCAGACCTGAATTGGCACGCGGTTCCGTGAGAGCGTTTGGTTGCCGCCGAGATTGGTCTTCGGGTTCGCCACCAGCAGGATGGCCTTGATCGAGCGCAGCACGGCCGTCTTTGCCACACTGAGCGAGAAGAGCGAGTCGACCGGGGCTGGTGCGACGCATTGCTCTTCTGAGGAGAGTCGCCTGCACCCTCATTCTCCGTCTTCGCATCCTCGACCGCCTTCTCACCAGGTGGTGAAGAGCTACCCGTGCCACTGCTCGACCGCGGCGGCTTCATCCGGTACAGAATGGTCGAGACCATGTCGGCAATCTGGTCGGCATAGTATACGTGTGTGGCAAGGTCACCGATGCATTGCTGCAACCGCGTCAGAAGCTCCTTACGCTTTGACGCAACGGTCGTAGCAGATTCGATGGCAGCCAATGTGGTGGGCGAACGGGAATCGGGGCGGCCGGGCAGAGGGCCTTCGGAGGCAGCAACGGCCGCCGCTGCGGCGGGATCGCCAGGCATCTGGACGAGCTTTTTGATGTGTTGGATGAAGCCCAGGAGCACGTCCATGACGCCGAGGCCGATCAAGCTCTCCTCGGACCGAAGAAGAGACCCAATCATGGTGGTCAGGGTGATGTGGTGGTTGAGAGTCTCATCGGAAAGAGGCGTGCGGGCCAGAGCGTCCATGACGGTGATCAGAATAATGTATCGCTCCTGCACAGGAGCCCAGCGCAGGAGAAGGCCACAGATTTTAACAGACCAACCTCCTTCCCGGCTGCCAGGGGCGGTGCGCACAACGGCTTCGCCTTGGTCGATACGGTCCTTGACAAAGTCCAGAAGGGCGAGGGTGGCATAGTGAATGAGCGAGCGGCTCGAAGAGATGAAGATCTGCTTCAGGCACAGAATGGCCAGCACACCAATCTCTTGCTCGGCCAATTTGTCGACATCCATAGCGGTGCCGGACAGGGCGATGGGATTCGTGTCACCGGCAGTGTCGGCGGTGTGCACCGTGGTGACGCTGTTCCGCCGTTTCAGCTGACGGTCGTTGTCATCCTTCTCTTCGGCTTCGGCACGGTCGAGGAGCACGTCGAGAAACTCTTCGTTGTCGGTCCACAGATTTTCGAGGATCATGGGCACCATCATGTCATACTGGCGGCCGGCGATGGACGAGAGGGCGTCGGAGGCGGCGATAGCCTTGATGGCCTCGAGGCCGGCGCTGCGCCATCGCATGGCCACGGGCTTGCTGGGCCGGCTCTTACCGGGCGAGAGGCGGGTGGACGCGAATGACGCATAGTGGCGCACAACGGCCTCGAACTGGGCGAGGTAGAACTGGTCGGCGAGCAGGGTAGAAGCATCGTGGTTTGAGCAGAAGGCCTCAAAGGTCGGGATCGACGACTCCACCATGGTAATGTCGTTGGAGCGGAGGATGACGTCGAGAATCTTGAGGACATTGGGGGCGAACAGGGGCAGGTCTTTGGGGTTCTTCTCAATCAGGGCCTCAAGGATCTTGAGGGTGACTTGGACATTTCCAATCCGCTGGCGCCAGACATCGCTGGCGGTCTTCCGCTCGAGGAAGCTGCCAACCTTCTGGATCTTACTCCGACGGGACGTGGCGTAGTAAAGCAAGTAGCTCAGCTCGCTGGAGTTGGGTTTGACGTCGATCGTGCCCTTGGTGGTGCGAGATAGCACTTGAGCACCAAGACCTGGTGCTTTGGCCGGCATTTTTGTGCGATGGCGTGCATGATGACGAGAGCGAACGGGAGTGTTGTTCGAGGTTTCGAGGAAGGTTTCGGGAGAGGAGCCGGACTGGGTGAAAGCTCAAAAGCTCACGGCAGCAGCCGCTGCAGCAGAGGAGCTGGCTAGTGTGGAGAAGGCGCCTTCAACTACCGTCAGGTCGAAGAGGGGCGCAAAACGTAACGAGTAAACAGTAAGGAGGAGAATGAGAGGACGGGCGGTCGTGTCGAAGAGTCAAAGTCATGAAAGGCGGACAAAGAAAATACGAGTCGGAAATGAGGAGGATGTCACGAGAAGACGAAAAAGACAAGTATGCCGAAACAACAACAATTGCTGCCGCAGGGAGACGATGCAGGGCACAGTCAATTGCAGACGCAGGGTATCGGTGCTCAACGTGTTCAAGTAGGGCCGTTGTGTCGCACAAATTGAGGTCGTCGATGCTGTAGTGGACAGACCACGAAGACGATGACGAGGCGACAATATTGAAGCCAGGGCGCGGATAAAATCGGCTGGTGCCTTGAGCTGTCGTGGACGAGGGAGGCAGTGCGAAGGGCCAAGTGCGATGAGAAATTAAGATGCAATGCGAGAAGAGCGACAAAGGAAGACACGTCAATGTGAGGCGCCGAGGTTCGTTTGTCGTCGCATGCTGAGCTCTCGAAAATCGTTTGTTGAAAAAGGGGGTGGAGAGAGCGGAGAGAGCGAAAGCAAATGAGATCGAGAGAAAAAAGTGAGCAGGGGGGCAGAAAGAAGGCAAGAACGCGCGCGAGGAAGGAAGCAGGGGCCGCGAGAACCTAGTCTCGCCAGGAAGGAGTAATCAAGGCATGCTACAGGGGGGTCTTTTGAGCGATACAGCGGAGTGATAGCGCTTCGGGCGCTACGCAAGACCTGGACCAGGGCCTGGAGCGCGTGAACGATAATTCAATAGTCTATTTGGAACGTAATCTTACGGGGATACACGTGCCGCCACTATGGGCGACGCTCCTTCCAACTGTTCAGGCGCGAACCAGCAACAGCTCGATAGCGCCTTCCCCTTCTAAGTAGCCGAGTAGCGCGACCACTCTAGCAGGGAAAGAGCCAACAACTGTGCCCAGCGGACCACTCAACCTGTCAGGCCCCCAGATCAGCGCGAGATGCGGACCTGGGAGCGACAACTTTGGAAAGAGCACGGCGAGGGAAAATACAACGGAAAGAACTTCACGATAGTCTGGGAAAGAGCGCCACCGGCAGTCCCGGAAAGCTGGGAAAGAACCCAAAACCAGCGATCACTATCTGTAGCCAACCTAGTGGCATCTTCTACCCCCAAAAATGCACAGTGACGAACGTGCCCCTGCGTCTCTTCACTCTCTTGCAAAGCCTACCCTCCTGTGCACTCTGCATGTGAAGCCGAGATGCCTCAACCAGCGAGAGGACAAGAGGGGCAACTCGGCGACCTGCGATGGTGCGATGCTGCGCCCACATCCTCTCACGATCGCCTTCTTGATTTCTTTGATACCGGGCTTGTCCTACGTCGAGCTCGCCGCCTTCTCGATTTTGATGTCTATTTTGCCTGTCCGTCATTCTAAGCGTACACATCTCACATGCAGTTTGCGGAACCTGCAAAAGAGGAGCCTGGTATGGCCTCTTTCTGTTGGAGAGCTTCTGAAATTTGCCGTCTCTCTCTGAAGAAAAAAAGGCCACAAGGATTAAGCAGCAAGTAGCAAGCAAAAGTGCCGGTCGTGTTCAAGATGGAGGTGCAGAGACTGTCTCACATTTTTCAGTCTAACATGTTGCCCCCAAGTATCTGCAACACCAAGCTCCTACTCTCCCTCCTCCTTCTGTATGGTTCACCTGTCAGCCTGTCATGGGATGGAAACAAGCAAAACTGTTGGGGAAGTTGAGCAAAGAAGGCTGCGAAACGCAGTCCCTCAGCCGCCTCTCTCTTCTCTTCCCGTCCCAATTTCAGCCTTATGACCAGCCTGCGGGATCAAATTGCGACGCGTTGCAAGGATGATTGTTTCTGGACCCTCTGGAACATGGATTCGTTGCCACCTTGCACCTTGCGCGTGGGGCGCGGATACATTATTATCTACGTTGCAATGCAACTCTTCGCCAGTTGGAAAGACAACATGCTCTGACATGGAAGTTTGTCGTATGGATGTGTCGAATTATCACAGTACAAGAACACATACTGTATTGTTGTGTCGAGTAGGGACAAGTTTAGGAAACATAACGGCAATGCCGAACAACGTGTCGTCGACGGTGTGTTTCCATATTTTTTTGGAGCAAGCTATTGCGATATGAAAAACGTGGGACCAGCTGGTGACGTATTTGGCGGCCGCTGGAATGTCACTCTGAATGGTGCACTAACAAGCGCTCTTGACTACATCTACCCCAATGATCGGGAACGGCCGCCTTCATGGTCATGCTGGTCAAAAATGTAAATTTGGCTGTTTTTCTGACTTGCTAGCATCAATTCTATAAACCGCTGTTACTTAAACTTTCTCAAAAAAAAAAAACCGCCCTCTAAACTAATGCCCTGCAACTTGTCTGTTCTGTGTAAAGCCAAAGCTCCAACTTTTACGTCCCTAGTACCTTTCTTAAAGTATGCTGTCATTGTGTTCAGCATTCTCGGCGGGCTCTCGCGTGTGGCCCGGCGCAGACCTTGACCACGGGCTGCCCGTCTCCTCCATATCGACGCTTCGATTGATCTACACTCGCAGCTGCTCAGGTGACACGGCGGTGTTTCGGTGTAGGCGCTCGAGTTGCACCGGCCGAGCAACTGGTGTTTGCCCACTGCGGTCACCTAAGCTTGTGGTCGAAGCACAAAGACCTTGGGACACCGTGGCACGAAGATCGGGTCTGTCGTTTGCCTGAAGAGGCTCTTGACCAAAAGGCTCTTGACCAAAAGGCTCTTGACCAAAAGGCTCTCGACCAAAAGGCTCTTGACCAAAAGGCTCTTGGCTTTTTTCTCGTGGGGAGTTGGCGCTGTCTGACCTCGTCGAGCTGTCGTGAACCAGGCTGGCCTGCTAGGCTTGCACCCGAGACCACTGCCCTGCGCCATCAGACTGGAGGAGCGGGGCGTCGTCGTCGAGCTCCCTCAGCCGCACTTGCCCAGAAATAGTGGCTCCGACTGGGCTTCCGTAGCTGCCATCGACCTGATCTCTGTGCTGGGCTCGAAAGGCCGACGTCCCCCTTCAAATATTTTCATGTTTTCTCGAAGAGCACGTCTGTAAGGACTCTTTCCTCGGAAAAAGTACTGTGGTGATGCCGCAACTGTCTGGCCACCGGCTACGGGGGGCCGTACGGGGATGTCTGGCAGGCTTGGGTCAGCCGGAGTTGTGGGCACCGACTGGAAGGCGAACAACGCATTTCCCTTCTTGTCTCCATCATAGAATGGGTCGTCGAAGGTTGCCTGCACCTTTGTGGCATTTTCTTTTCTCTCTTCTTGGTATGCCTTTTGAAGATTCAAACTGAGCTCCTGTAGGCGGCGAAGAGCATCAGGTGCAATGGCTGGCCGGGGCGTGCCGCCCCGGCCACTGCTAGCGAGGGAAGGCGACGAAGAGGAGGACGAGGACGAAGATGAGCTGGAGGAGACTTGTGCGGCACGCCGCATACGGATTCCAGATGCCAACAGCTCAGCATCTCTGTCAGCCAGCTTCTGTGGTGGCCTTCTGGTCTGGGCCTGTGATACATGGCGTGTGACGACACCATTGCTTTGGGGCTCGGTATGCATGGAAGCAACAGGTGTTGAGACTTCAGGTTGTCCGTTGTTTTCATCAATGACGGGCAATGGTTGCGAGGGAAACTCGCTTGCTTGTTGCCGATTGCTCACTGTCGACGATGCCCGCCGGACCGAGCTCGACCAGCTCGTAAAGCGGGATGTTTCGCCGCTGGCTTCACTTGGGACAGCCTGCCCGGCCCCGTATGCGTGGACGATCGTTCCTGTATCGTTGTATTCGGAGCTAGTATGCAAGCCGTTTGATATGGACAGCCTTCTTTCGCGTTCTGACATAAAGTCGTGTCCACTAAAGAGCCCTTCGTGAGGCGTGGCGGCTTCAATATGCTGCTTGGGCACCTGGTCGGAGCTGGAGTCGCTCTTGCTGTGGCTCCAAAAGCTTCTCAGTCTCATCTTGACCCGTTTAGACACTCTGCTCGCTGTTCGGCGTAGACTTCCAGTGCTATCGATCTCGTTCCCCAGAACTTCATCCCCGTCCAGGACATTGGCCTCGGGTACTTGCCCCTCAGGTAAGATGCTCGGTCGAGGGGTCTGGGGCTGGTTTCTCCGCAGCGACTTGCGCATACCCTTCTCATCGCTGCGTGGTGACCGCAGGGTAAGGCGGTTGTGAGTAGTCGATTCAATGTCGGAAGGACCAAGCGCAAACCTGTCGTCATCGTTGCTTGAGAAGGAGTAGTTGCGCTTTTTGTGTGGCCGCAAGAAACTTTTTGATATCGTTGGACATGATGGCGGCACGCTTGCCATCGCCACGGTCAAGTCTGTCATAGTTCTTGGAGGAAGGTAACCAGCGTCTGTCTCGAAATGCCCGCCCTTGTGGGTGTTCTGGAGTGAAGGTATTGTCGAAAGCGGCTGACTCTGAGTCGCATCGTACACGCCAGACATGAGTTGCTTGTACTCGTAGGCCGGGTCAGTTTCGGTAACCGCACCACGAAAGTATGCTGGTTGACCAAAAGAAGTAGTCGTGGCTAGATCTGTGACCGCACGCAGAGACTTGTTCGCAAAAGTGGGCGCCGTGGCCGTCCTGTTACGCATGCTGCCCTTTGACGTTGGGCGAGGCCAATGTCTCTGGCTCAGGATTGTGCGGCGCGGCGCAGTGCTGATGTGGTAGGTGTTCCTTGCCATGGCTGCACTGGCTGCCGCATCTCCATAATTCTCCTTGTTCCGGACCTGCGAGGGCGACCATGTTTTGTTGATGTTTCGCTTGAGCATAGGAGTACTGGGTAACGAAGTGGTATATTGGGAGTAATTGCTCTCGCTCAACGCAGCACGCCGTACCGAGGGGTGGGCGTCAGGGGATGCAACATGTCTGACTGGTGTCTGGTAGGCTGCTGGTGTCCACGGGGCGTTGGCACGAGTTGCCTCGAGCCTTGCGGAGCTGACCGTCTCGCCACCGTTCTGGACAAACCGAACGCTGCAACTATGTGGCTGGCCACTTGATCGAGGGGCTGCTGAACGGGCATTGCTCTCTGCTTCGCCATAGTGTGCTGTCCGCGACACGGTGCCCAAATAGGGATCAGGAAACAACGTCTGTGGTGCTCCTGGACCACTCTTTTCTTGATTGTGGACAAAGGCCTTGCTGGCAGCAATGTGTGCATCTCTTGTGGCATCGGTTGCATCCATGTGCCGGAGGTGGACACCACGGGTGCTCGGTCGGCTGTGGCTGGTTAAGCTGTTCCGAGCCTTGGATACCGGCATGATAGCTTCTGTATTGAACTCTGGGATTCGGTTATTGAGAGTCTATTATTGATCCGCCTAAGCGTAAAATGGGTGCTGATAGTGTAAGACTCGGCAGAATAAAAGAAAGTGAGAGAAGAAAGCAACAAAGAATGCGGAGCTGATGTTAATGAACGATGGCGTATGGATAGATGGACTTGTGTTGTAAAGATCGCAGATTGCACTCAGAGTAAAAGTAAACAATGAAGCCCAAAATGCGCAAAAAGGGGCACATGGCCAAGAGAGGCAGTCCACTAAGTCAGTCCGGGGAAAAAAACATGGCGGAAGGAGGGCACCGGACAGACATCAGACAAGTTTGGAAAGAACGGTTCACTCGCATGGCTTACACCCAGAAGGCAAGAGGTTGCCATCCAACTGCCTTTACGGAAGGTGCGGCCGTACGACCTACAGACTTCAGAGCACCATCACGGAAGCACGACGTCGAGCGGGATTTTGGTCATAGTGCCGTTATCAAGATTGGTACCTGCGGTAGGGTGTACAGAACAAAAAGTCTGAGAAAAAAGCCTGCCATGTAGCATATGCAGGTGTATATGAGGAAAGGAGAAGAAGAAAGCGGAGTAATACTGAGTTGATTGTGAGACCAAAAAAAAAAGGTTGAAAAAGGAGATAGCAGCATAATGTTAACGGTGAAGCCAAAACAAAAATACAAAGTCCCAGACTACTACAAAAACATGAATAAAGGAAATGGACGTAAGAAACATGTATGCCAAAAGACGCGGCGTGCCAGTTACCACCCGGTGGCCAGCATACCCCTTGACACACTCGACAAGAAGCTGTTAAGTCATAGAAAAAAGTAATCTACAGCTTCAGCTCGTCGAAGAACTCCTTCAGCTCCTCGTCGACAAGCTCGTGGATCTTCTCCGAGAACTTGTGGGCCTTGCGGCCGAAAGTGGAGGCACCACCGACAACCTTGCCAGAGACGACCTCAAAGTCAGCCTCAATGGCCTTCTCGAGCTCGGTGACAGAGTCAAGGACGACCTTGGTGGCAGTCTTCTCGCCGACCTTGTCAGCGGCAGCGTCATAGGCACCCTCCTCGACAATGGTAGTGTAGTTGGAGCATCCACCACCGTTCCAGATCAGCAGGTTGGGGTGTCAGCGGGGATGTCAGTGAGGGTGCCGACGGTGGAAACGGCAAGCAGGTTAGACTTGAGCTTGGCGGGGGTGATGGGCGCGACCGAGTACTCGGAGTCGGTATCGGGCTGCAGGGACAGGTAGTAGGCCAGGAGACCGCAGACGTGGGGCGAGGCCATGGAGGTACCCGAGATGGTGTTGATGGCAGTGTTGCTGCCGATCCAGGTGGACTGGATGTTCAGGCCAGGGGCGAAGACGTCAGTGCACTTGCCGTAATTGGAGAAGTAGGCACGGCTGTCATCAATGGCCGAGGCACCGACAGTAACGGCGTTGGCAGCAGCGGCGGGGAGTAGTTGCAAGCATCGGCGTTGTCGTTGCCGGCGGCAACAGCAAAGTGCAGACCGGCGTTAACAGCGGCGTTCACGGCAGCATCAAGAGGCGTGGTCTTGCCACCGCCCAGAGACATGTTGGCGACAGAGCCCTTGAAGCCCTTGCGCTTGCCCTTCTTGGCAGCAGCAACCTGCTCAATGTGGCGCTGGGCAGCGAACTCGACGCCGGCAATGACGTCCGACATGGTGCCAGAGCCGTTAGACTTGAGCACCTTGACGGCGTAAACATTGGCCTTCTTGGCAACACCGTACTTCTTACCGGCAATGGTACCAGAGCAGTGGGTACCGTGACCGTTGCCGTCGACATCCTCGTCACCCTGAGGAATGGTCTTGCCCCAGTGGGCACGGCCATCGAAATCAACATGCTTGATGTTGGTGCCGGTGTCAATAACGTAGGCATCGACACCCTCGCCACCCTCCTCGGCGTACAGGTACTTGTTGAAGGTGCCAAAGTTCAGCGACTTGCGGTGAGAGACACGGGCGAGACCCCAGGGGGCGCCCTTCTCGGTCTCGGGAGAGCACGACTTGGTGACCTCAATCTCCTGGTACTTCATCGTGTGGACAACAGTGTCCCGGTGGATGTACTCGACCTAGACGAGGGATGCATGTCAGCCAGTCGTGTTCAAGATGGTTGTGTGTAAGTGCAATACAGTGCAAGCTGCAGCCTAGTACAGTGCAAGATGACGCATCGCGTGACCAGCAGCTGCCTTCGGCGATAAGGCACCTAGGGCGAATTGAAGAGGCCGCGCATGCCAGATAAGCGGCAAGCTGCAGCTTTATCGACAAGAGGATGATGGAACAGATGAAATTGGGGGAAAAAACTCACGTCAGGATGCCGGCGGACCTGCTCGATGATGGAGTCATCAAAGTGGCCAGCGTAGCCGACAAAGCCGCTGCCAATCTTGTAGGTGTGCTTGAGGCCCTTGAAGACATCGTCGGCCAGCGACGGGCCGAAGCCGCGCTTGCGCAGCTCCAGGATACGCTCGTCCTTGTTCTCGGGGAAGGACTTCACCCAGGTGTCGTGGATGTTCTTGACCCAAGAGTGGTGGTCCGAGGCCGCCTTGTCGTCAACGTGGTCCTTGAACTTGATGATGTATGCGCCAGGCACCTCCTCAGCGTTCGCGGAAGACAGAATGGGAGCGGCATCGCCGTGGATGGTCTCCGTGCTGAAAGCAGGCGCCGCCGAGGCGACTGCTGCCAGAGAAAGAGCAATAAAGCCCTTCATGGTGATGAAATGGAAAGAAAGAGAGCGGAGGAAAGAGAGTCAGAAAGCGATGCTGAGATTCCGTTCACCTCGCAGAGAGAGAGCGAGAAATGGGAAACGGGAAACGGGGCGGAGAAGACGAAACACGAAACAACAGAAAAAACGACAAGTTGTGATAGGCCCCGGGAAAAATACGGGAGTTGATGGTGATGATGGGGATGAAGAGGGAAAGAAAGGAAGAAGAAGGAAGAGAGAGGAGGAAGAAGAGAGGAGAGGAGGAAGAGAGAAGATGGGGAAGGAGGAGAGCGTCGGAGTGGCGTAGATAAAGGAAACAACGGCAGGTGCGTGAGAGGGAAAGAGGAGGTGGTGGATGGATGGCAGGGCAGCAGCGACCGCCAGAGGCGAGTGAGTAACCGCTAGCGAACGAGCAGGTAATATGTACTTGTACGTGCGGGACCACACAGGTGCGCTTGCACCGGCACAAGAGATACCTTGTTGCGCATTCGGCGGCCGCTGTTGCCTCATCCATCAGCGTGACGCAGGACTGGGGGGCATTTGGGGGACCGGCTTCTGGTCAGAAGGTGGCTGATTGGCCGAAAGAGGACTAGTGTCAAAATCTGGCCAATAGGCTGACTGAAACGAGGGTTTCCTATGCGATAAGAGATTCGCACGGTGCGCTGGGTCGCAGCTTCCCCTTTGTGTCTGGTGTTTGTAGCGAAGTGCACATCAGCCTAGTGGGTGGCGGCCACACTCGTTCTTCCCAGTGTTAGAGTCAGATAAATACGATACAAAGTACGGCAGGAGCTGGCCAGGGCGCAAAAAGGACGACATCGACAGATGCGCGACGATTGTTGGCACATCTACCGGATACTGAGGACTCTGGGCATCTTCTCTCTACGATGGAATCCAAACCGTTTGATGGAAACAGGCATCGACTTCCCAGCGAGATAGCTGCCATCTGGTGGCCGCCTGGATGACGTCTTTCCCGGGCAGAATCACAGCGCTTCCTATCGCTAAGACCGCCCTGGTGAGCTCTCCGCACTGGGCAATTTATGGGGCATCTGGGTCCACAGTTGCGGGTGAGACAGAAGAGGATGCCCAGGCTGTTTCTCCCCGGCCAGCTTGATAGGGCGTGCTGCGCCGTCTGGCTCAGGGCTGGCGCCTGCTCCATACAGTGTCAGGGAGCCAGCCATTCACTAACACGGGCAGCTTGCTGGCCTCACACAGCACATGACCTCCCCCTGCTCGTAGCTGCCGCCTTGGGAGCTCGAAGGAAGCTGCGCGTCCACAGTGTCACCGAGGGCGTCACTGGCGGACGTGTTACTCCGTGGGTGAGCTGTGGTTTGTATCTTCGGGTCAACAAGCTGGGCAGTGCACAATGCACTCCGTATTCCACTCGTGTATTCTGTCGCCTCGCATCGGGCCGATTCGAACGAACGCAAGGACGAACGGTCCGATAAAGCTATGCAAGAGCGCGATGGTTATCGGGATGATAGGCACCGTCTGCAAAAACTGTAAGCATTAGACCCGTCGTCTGTCCGCTGCAATCTTGCCAATGGACCTCGCACGGATTGCAGATAAAACACCATAGATAACGTACCAAGGTACCCAGCTACAAGAGATACAGATACGGAAAGAAGGGACTGACGGACATGCCATTGCTTGCGCACCAACACACCTCCTATATCACGGACAGACAGCTCTGGTCTGCAGGGAGGAAAGAGCGACCAGTCACAGCAAGCGGGCCCTGGGGCCAGATCAGCAACCCCTGCCTGCTGTGGGCAAACTCGGGAGCTTCCCCCGCTCACAAAGGCGCCCAAATGCAAGTTAAAGTGTAAAATGGTGGAGACAAGGCGATACGAGGAGATAACCTCGATAACCAGCTGGAATTTGGAGGCCAAATGGAGTCAGCGAGGTATCTTACTGAGTAAAGACAAGAGACGTGAGCGTGATAGTTGTCGGCGTCATAGGCGTCCGTCCGTATTGTGGCATGTGGGTCGCACCAAAGACGGCAGGGGAAGGAGCGGAAAAACGAGCAGAAACCAAGGCACACGATGGAGGACGAAGAGGCTCGGAAAGGAAAGAGGGCGCCAGGGCGTCCCCAAAAGAGGAAAGACGCAGGGACGCATCAGCATGCTGCCTGTGCAGTGTGGCCAGGCCAGGAAGGACCAGGACAGCCTTGTTTCGGTTGACTTGGCCGCCACGGAATCTGTTGGGGGTCTCGTGACTGCCTCGGGAACGAGGACCAGGAAAGGGTCTTGAGGTCGTACTTTGTACATATCTTCTCCAATGATGCATGTGTTTCTCGCCTTTGTGGACGAAGTATCCCATCCTCTGTTGACTTTTGAATCTCAACGCTCATCAAAAGCGACTGTCTGTGCATCGAGTGAATCCGTTGGCATCTGCGCCTGCCTGAGACAGCCTTCGCTAGCCGAACATAGTGGCCCCGAAAGCGGCCTAATTTTGGCAGCCACAGAGCCATACACATTCCAGTGTGAATGGCACTGGGCCAAGGCGCTGAAACAGCAGTCGCAAACTCACGTGACCCGTCACGACTTATTGTTAGTCATCATTCTATCCTTGCGGTCCGCTTGTCGGCCGCCACTTTCCCCTCCAACAGCGCTGTACCCCTCGCCCCTCCAATGACTCAAAAGTATTTTGGAGCACCGACGCCTGTAACCGGCTCCTGTAACCGGCGCCAGTGGACCGTCACGCAAATCGCGACTTGCTATGCCGCGCTCCGTAGATAATTTTTTTTCTTCAAATGCTTGGTCGATATCGGACGGTCACCAAAATCTTTGAACAACCAATTCGACTCTACAACGCACATTTCTCGCATACTACAATCACCATGTCTTCCCAGAAGTAAGAAAATCACGGCTAGACTACGTAATCCCAACTATCAAAGCTTGTTTGCTTACAAAACGTCTCTTTTTGTACAGGGTTCTTATGCTGGGTGCCGGCTTCGTCACGAAGCCCACCTTGAGATTCTCGCCAAGTCCGGTGTCACCGTCTCCGTCGGTAGGTCCTGTGTCCTTTGTGACCCTTGGACCCGTAGTGGCATCCATTGTCTAACGTCGTAATCTTCAGCTTGCCGTACTCTTGAGACTGCCAAGGGCCTGTCCGCCGGCATCCAGAACGCCGTTCCCATCTCTCTCGATGTGACCAACGACGCCGCCCTCGACGCCGAGGTTGCCAAGCACGACCTTGTCATCTCGCTGATCCCCTACACCTTCCACGCCACCGTCATCAAGTCGGCCATCCGCCAGAAGAAGCATGTCGTCACGACCAGCTACGTCTCGCCCGCCATGCTCGAGCTTGACCAGCAGTGCAAGGATGCCGGCATTACCGTCATGAACGAGATCGGTCTTGGTGCGTCTCCCATTTTGATACAAACTTGGTAAATACATTCTTCCGACTGACAATTAGCTTAGACCCCGGTATCGACCACCTGTACGCTGTCAAGACCATCGATGAGGTCCACAAGGCCGGCGGCAAGATCACCTCGTTCCTGTCGTACTGCGGCGGTCTCCCCGCCCCCGAGGACTCTGGCAACCCCCTGGGTTACAAGTTCTCGTGGTCGCCCCGTGGTGTCCTCCTGGCTCTCAGAAACGCCGCCAGCTTCTACAAGGACGGCAAGATTGTCAACATTGATGGCCCCGGTACGTTGATATTCTTTTTTTTTTTTTTTTTTTTTTTTTTTTTTTTTTTTTTGGCAAATACCAGACCCATCGGCACAAAATGACTAACAATGGCAAACAGACTTGATGGCCAACGCCAAGCCGTACCACATCTACCCCGGCTTTGCCTTCGTTGCCTACCCCAACAGAGACTCCACCGGCTACAAGGAGCGCTACAACATCCCCGAGGCCCAGACCGTCATCCGGTGAGTCTACACCCCAGTCTCGATTTCCTACTCACTCTCGTCACCAACTAACCCCACCAGTGGCACCCTGAGATACGCCGGCTTCCCCGAGTTCGTCAAGGTCCTCGTCGACATCAACTTCCTCAAGGACGAGGAGGAGGCGTACTGGAAGGAGCCCATTGCCTGGAAGGAGGCTACCCAGAAGATTTTGGGCGCCAAGTCCACCAACGAGGCGGACCTTGTTGCCGCCATCGTCTCCAAGACCAAGTTTGTCGACGACGAGCAGAAGAACCACATCCTGGCTGGCCTCAAGTGGGTCGGTCTCTTCTCGGACGAGAAGATCATCCCCCGAGGCAACCCCCTCGACACCCTCTGCGCCACTCTCGAGAAGAAGATGCAGTACGCCGAGGGCGAGCGCGATCTCGTCATTCTCCAGCACAAGTTTGAGGTCGAGCTGGCCGACGGCACCAAGCAGACCAGACTCTCCACCCTCTGCGAGTACGGCAGCACCGAGCCCAACGGCTACTCCGCCATGGCCAAGCTGGTCGGTGTCCCCTGCGCCGTTGCTGTTCAGCAGGTCCTGAACGGTACCATCTCCGAGAAGGGCGTCCTGGCGCCCATGAACGCCAAGCTCAACGACCCCCTCATCAAGGAGCTCAAGGAGAAGTACGGCATCTTCTGCAAGGAGACCATTGTCTAAAACATCTCACATTGGGCAATGTTCTTTTAGACTTGGCATACGGACAAAATTAAGGTTTTATCGATTGAGTGACACGTTTAAATAAATGCTGCACATCGCTTTTATTTTGTACATGACTTTAACACAGTGCAATCGCAGAGCAATGCTTTGTAGCTCAGGGAACATTTTTGTTGTAGTTGTATTGAGTCTACTGCCACTCAGCAGTGTGCTGCATGTTTTCGAAAAGAGAAAATGAATGAAGTTCATATATTGGAAATTGAGAAACGGACAAACCCTCTCTGTCGAAAATAAAAACAATTGTCAAAATGGCCACATAGAAACCCCAATAAACTAGAGTTGATGTATGAAAAGTTACTAAAAAGGATGTAACGCAAAAAAAAAAAACGGTATGAATGTAACGTGGCGGCAAGCGTGGATTCTGTGTTTTTTGGTGAACAAAAGACGTCTCTTCTTCGTCTAGCGAGGTCCTTGTAGCGTTCTGCAACATGCTCGGTACTTTACAAGTCGTGAGGGCGCAAGGCTCGGGTCGTGACAGTTGTGACTTTCATCATGGTTCCGAGGAACCGCACATGAGCTGTCACCCGGTGTTGTATCTGCGTTTTGCACACGCCGAAGGTGACGGCATCTGGAGGGCCTAGCCAAAAAAGAACAATTTGCTCTGGCGAAGCTCATGTCGACAGTGGTGTTGTTGTTGCGATGGTGAGTGAGGAGAGAACATCCCTGTGGAAGCAGTTGAAGATTGTCGTTCAGGGCCAGTGGATCGCTATCCGACTGAGCGACTGCGTCGTATGTATCTTCTCGAGATGATGATGCGGGAGGAGTTGAGCCCATGTCGAGAACGTGATTTGACGGATGGTATTCTTAGGCGCAAGTGAAATCTTCAATTTTGTTCTCGTTTTCGCATTGTTATGACGTTAGTTTCCCCCCTTCACGTGCCTTCACGGACTTTACGAGTTCCCGTTCCCCTTTCTGGCCTTTCGATACAATGTCCCATTTTTTGTTTTTATTTCAGAGGATGGGTCGAGTGGTGACATGTCCGACATTGTTATACCTTGGCTGCCTCCTTCGACGCTTCGGCCTCCGCTGACGCTGCCCAGGCCTTGTAGTCAAACCCCAATTGCTCCAGGGTCTGGATACCGAGCCTCTTCTCACCCAACGCCCGTGCCGCCAACTTGATCATCGGGAACCGTTCACGCGTCCAGGCCATTTCGGGGCCCCAGTAGGGCGGTCGTTTGCCGACACCGTCGTTAGGCAAGCGGTCTGCGTGCCGAGCGGCCTCCATGCTGCGGTCATGAAGCCGGTTGATGTACTCGACGTCGCGGGGGAACGCAAGGTTGTGCAGCTGTTTGCCGATGCCCTTTTCAGCAAGGAGCTCGTCGAGCCACTTCTGCATCGTGTCGGTCGACGGCAGCGGCAGACGGCCCGCAAAAAGACGGGCCACCCATGCACTTTGGGCCTCGGCAACGGGAAAGGGGACGATGCGCTGCGGAATACCAAGGAAGACCAGCGTGGGCTCGTGGATCGAGAGGATGTGCTCGTAGAGGCCCGGAACGTGCGAGCCATCGGCAACGACCACGGGCGGGTCGAGGCGGCGGAGGAAAGGGTACGAGTAAAAGTAGCCTGTGCAAAAGACGACGGCATCAATGTCGGCCTCGACCACGCCATCGGCCAAGCGAACGGCTCGCCGAGCGGGGAGGAACTCGACAATCTCCGGCACGTTGCGCGTCGGCGGTGTTGCGCCGTCCACCGGGGCCACTGCCGGGGTGCTGGGCGTGCTCGGGTCCGGCTTCTCCTTCTCGGAGACAAGGACGGGCGACTGTGCGACGGTCGCAATCTGGGCGCTGAGATCGATGCCCGACGCCGAGTTGCCGACCACAATCACCTTCTGACCCTGGAAGGGCGCTGGCCTGCGGTAGAACTTGGAGTGTGTGACAATGCCGGGATGGGCCTGGTTGAAGGCTGCGAGACCGGCAATGTCCGGGACGAAGGGATCATTGTAGTGGCCGTTGGCCACGACAACCGCGTCGAACTCGGCTGTCCGTTGTGTGCCGCTCGGGACATGCTGGACGTCAATCGCCCAGGCCGCCGATTTGTTGTCGACTGCTTTGGTTCGCCGCACGTCGAGGACTTGTGTCTCTAGAGACAGTACGGCTGCCACGTTTTCCGCACTCTTCTGAAGATACGTCTGGACGACTTCGTGTGGCGGGAAAAGCGCGCTGCCTTCTGGGAAGGCCTGATCGCAGTACCTCATGAGGGTGTGCGGGATGTTGGTCTCGAGCTGGTCGTAGACGGGCGACACGACCACGGGCGGTGCAGTATCTCCATTGCTGTCGTCGTGAACAAGCGTATCTGGCCGATCGGAGGGCTTGGTGCGTGGGATGGTGAAATCGCTGTCCACAACGTGCAGCGGTGTGTAATTCCAGAGACCGCCGGCCACGGCGCGCTGGTCGAACACTTCAATCTTGGAGAATTTCCTTTCCGCCAAAAGGTATCTATCGATGTAAGTGGCATGATCACAGGATATAGAGATACTTGGCTGTGAACGCACTTCGCAGCAGCCAGGCCGCATGCGCCGGCGCCGATGACGGCGACCCGGTCGACCTTGAGTGTTCTTTCACTGGCCATCTGTGACGCAGTGAAATTGTTCCAATGCCGTGAAAAGTGAAGCACGGCAGACGCAGACGTGTGTCGTGAAGAACATCCAAGTCGAACACGAGAAAAGAGGTTGAGCATAGCTCCAGGGTCCAACACGTGACAATATGCCGCGACGGCAGATGACGTGAGACGTGAGTGAGTGGGCTCAGGATGGACAATCTTTGCGAGCCAAAAGTCGGGCCAGAGCCGATTGTTTGCGACCAATGATCCTGAGCTGCTATCGGCCCCACTATGGCGTGCTCCCCTGACATTCGACGCCAGCAGTTTTAGTTTTTGTTTTTGTTTTTCTTTTCTTTCGAACGATGCATTTCTTGTCGGGGCGTACCCGACGCCAAAAGAAGCCGAAGGACGCCAGAAATCACCCAATATGGCAATGTTGTGAAATGGTTGATCCCGACGACGACAATGAAGTCCAAGGGGGTGGGCAAGGATGAAAGACTCGTAGACAAGGGGGCAAGATAGCTGCCCCTGCATCGCTTGGCCTGCATCTGTCGGGTATCGTCCGCCAGCTTGGATTCGTCTTTGCATTCAAACTGTTATTCTTCCTGTTCTCCCTGTTTACAAAGTACATCAGACACATTCATCGCTACCATTGCACGTGGCTCATTATATTTCTCGCATATATGTGAACTAAGATGATATTTTAAATCCTATACAGATCCAAATTCAAGATCCAAAATAGGTAGGTTATGTTCCAAGTGTCGTTGTAGACGCTATTCTCCACCCTTATGATAGTTCAAGTCAATCTTGTTTTATATACTAAACGCACCAGCCCGCATCAACAAACAAAATGAAACAGTAAGGCATGCCATCAATCTAGGCCTTATCACTAACAACCACACCCTCCTGCGTCACGCCCTCCTGCACCGTTTCGGCGCTCTTCCCGTCGTGTCCATTCTCGTCATGTCTATGCTGGTCTTGACCGCCAATCACCGACGGCGGATCCTCGCGCCAAAACTGCTTGTTGCCCTTGGACAGGCGCACGAGCCAGGGCGGGAAGAAGCCACCGGGGATGCGGTAGGTCCAGGGATCCTTCTTGGCCTTGTCGGCGGGCACAATACGGCCGCCCGAAGCCTTCTCGATGAGCCAGATGATGGTGTTGATGGCAATGTAGCTGCAGACGCCGGCAATCAGACCGTTGGCGATGGAGTAGGTGAAGGGCATGATGACGATGCAGAGGAACGCAGGGATGGCGTCGCCCATGTAGCTCCAGTTGATTTCGACGACGGCCTTGATCATCATGGAGCCAACCAGAATGAGGACAGAGCCGGTGGCCCAGGGCGGGATGGACGCAAAGATGGGGGCGAAGAAGATGGAAACGAAGAAGCAGAGGCCTGTGGTGATGGAAGTCAAACCGGTCTTGCCGCCCTCGCTGATGCCGGCACCGGACTCGATAAAGGCGGTGACGGGGGAGTTGCCCATGAGCGAGCCGATGGAGATGCCGAGGGCGTCGACCATGTAAGCGACAGACGAGCCCTCAAAGTCCTGGGTGACGGGGTCGACCATTTCGGCGAAGTGGGCCATGGAAAACAGCGTGCCCGTGCAGTCGAGGATGTCGACATACAAAAAGGTAATGAGGGCGAGGCCAAACTGGCTGCCGTACGCCGAGACGTCCCACTTCTGCACATTCAGAATGTTCTGGATGGGGTGGAAGCTGACGACCTTTTTGAAAAAGTTGAAGAGGTCGTCGCCCTCGGACGTGTAGGGGAAGTAGGTAATGGCGGACGTGCGCGGCCACGAGGCGATGCTGACCAGCGCAATGCCGGCAATGATGGCGCCCTTGACGCGGTACATCATGAGGATGACTGTAAAGATGCCGCCGGCAAAGATGCCCACCCACATGGCCGGGTTGCGCATCTTGTACGAGTCGGGGCATGCACCAGTCTCCGGGTCGAGCATCGACTTGGGGCAGCCCGCCAGCTCGAGCGGCGTGGCCTGAGCGCCGACCGTGATACCAAGGCCCTCGCTGTACGTGAGGCCGATGAGCGTCAAAAACAGACCGATGCCGGCACTGGTGGCGAGCTTCAGCGACGTCGGGATGGCACGGGCGAGCCACTGACGCATGCCAAAGAGGGCCAAGGCAAAGAAAATAAAGCCTTCGACAAAGATGGCCGTCAGCGCCACCTCGTACGGCACCGAGCCCGTGCCGTGGAAACCGACAACGGTGTAGGCAAAGTAGGCGTTCAGGCCCATGCCGGGCGCCAGCGACACAGGCAGGTTCGCAAACAGGCCCATGCAGAACGATGTGAGCGCAGAGATGGCGGCCGTCGACGTCACCAGGTCGCGCTTGATCCCGTTGACGCACAACGCATAAGCCGTGTTGGTCGAGCACGACGGGTCCTCGGTGTCCGTGCACACGCAGTTGCCGCCCGAGTCCGACACCACCGACGCGTTCACGGCGATAATGTACGCCATGGCGAAGAAGGCGGCCAGGCCGGCGCGGATCTCGGTGAGGAAGTAGGAGTTGGGCCGTGCTTTGGGCTGTGGCTGTATTAGTTTGTAGCTCGTGCAGGTATGTGCATATGTACATATGTACATATTATGAAAAGAGTATACTCACATGGCCAGATCCCTCGAGGCGGAACCAACGGCCGACCGGACTGGCCGCGACCTTGGAATTGACGGTGTGTATCCAACCCATGTTGTCTGGCGGTACGAGAAGCTGAGCTGAAACAAAAGAATACAATCGAGGCGAGACTTTGCGAGAAGACGGCCAAGCTGACAAGATCGACTGACACTGTTCGAAAAAACCAACAATAACAATATCCAAAAGACGGCAAGCAACAGTTCATCGATGCATTTTTAAATTGCCAGGCACCTCCTCCTTTTTATCTGCTGACCTCTCTGTGTCATCTTAATCACAAAAGTTTCTTATCGCGGAGTCTTGGCCCGCTGCTTGGCTCCTCTTGGCCCTCTCCTTGGCATCTTGGCCTTCTTGGCCTTCTTGGCTGTAGCGATAGGAATGCGGCGCGTCAAACGCCAGCATTTTGTCAGGATGTCGTGCTGTAATCTTTGCACGTGCTTCTAATTTAGGAAGCTGTATCAAAAGATGGAAAGATAAACGGATCAGCATAATGATCTCGCCCGTACACAACGAAATCAAGCTTCTCGATGTGCCCCTTCAACGTGGGAACTGCAGCCTTGCTCGCCCGCATTGCTCACTACGTCGTACCTTTCTTTATCAACAGTTCAAACAATCTCAGTCCACTCTAAAAGAAAACATCAGGGGGAAGAGGGCTGCCGAAAATTCTGCTAGCGGGCCATCCTTAACGGACGGGGCGTGGGGGAAGTCTGGTTTCCTCATAGACCTCCGCCGGAGAGCATACATATAGTAACCATTGGCTTTGCCACCACACGTGCTTGTCGGAAGACGCCGAAACTCGGTCGGAATGCGACATTGGCTCTACATAACCACATTCTCAACCAAAGTGTTCAAATAGCAAATGTGCCCAAGAACGAAACGACATGTGGCTCACTGTATGGGCAACACTGTTGTTAAGTAAATTGTCGAGATGCGTATTTAGGCCCTAGTTTAAAGCTTGAACTGCGGAAAAAGTATTTCGGCCGATATGATAGCCAGGATTGATTCTTGTATGGCTTTACGCGTAGAATAAGAGCTTAAATAAGCGGGAGAGAAAGGAATGCGCCACCAATTCACACTAGAACGCTGAACGAAGACAGAGAAATCACGTCTAGCGTGGGAATCCGGCTCAAATCACACCGCCTTTAACGACTTTACTATTATGTACTCGCCGGGGCGGGCCGATCGACTGTAATAGAACTGTGCATTAGCCTTTCTAATGCCACGATGAAGCCTGTCGCAGTCTCCAAACGTCGGATAACCTGAGCCTCCCCACCGCCATCGTCATAAACGGTACAGGTATTGTCTCTGGGGATTTGTGTAAAGTCCTACACCCATCGCCAAAACTCATATGCTCGCTCGCTCCCCCGACGCCACTCTCCTCCTTGACGAATAACAATACAACTGTCATTGGCGGCCAAAGCACGAGCGGACAACAACCAAGATGTGCCGCTTCAAAGAGAGAATGATAAAACAGCAAGCCCGTGAAAGAAGGCTTCAAACATACAGGGGGGGACGAGTCCGTAATCAAATGAAACGGCGGGAGGTAGATATACAGTGCTACTTTGAGTAATCGGGCTGAGTAGGATAACGCCCTCACTATTCTTTTGCACTTTTAATGCAATAATATGTGTCAATATGTTACATGACCTGATAATATTACAGCCTAAATAAAATCGACAAGCAAATCAAAGTAATGGTGAACATGATAAACGTGCTTGTAATACGTGCACCTTAAACATGGAGATATTTCAATAGTCGTCGGGTTCGAGCTAGGATACGCCGCGAGAAAAAACGCACGAGGCATAATCTATCTTCTCTTTATGGGAATTATATACAGTGTGCACGTAATTTTAATCACATGGGGTAATTTGAGTAACAGCGGTCACTGGTTTGACAGAGGTTTCCTTGTAATAAGCTGTTTCTAGATTGTCCCACTGTTGAGTGTTATTTGTCCCTCTCTCTTCCTTATGTGGTGATCGAACTATTGCCGTTGTCATCCGCTATGGAGATACATGCTTAATTGTTGGGCAGTTTCACGGTGTCATATTTGTTAAGATTTATATTCCACCTGTTGCATCACGTCAACAAAACTTAAAAAGAAATATGAAACCACACTAGTAATTCATCGACCAATACATAAACAAACGCATGTCCCCTGATATAATAACGTGATGAGTAAATCTAACCAATGCTTTTATCTTTGCTCTCACGACGGCGGTTGACTCTTCTTGACTCTTCGCCCGCCTCCTGAAGCAAAGTGAGCAACTCGCGGTTCTTTCTGGACTCCCCACGCCTGGCTTTGGATTTCCCAGCGGCTTTGATCATTTTCACCTCTTCTTCGTCATTTGCGAGTCGCATGTCATCGTTGCCGGAGGACATGTCGAAAAGAGTATCTATAAACAGAGTGTAAGCATTGGGTGACACGTGACGCTTCAACCGTCAGCCTATCAGGCCTTATTTCTAGAAACACGTTTCACCTCCGCTCACCGCCCATCACTTACGCGCTCTGATTCAATGCAGATTGCATGTTTCCAGGAACAATCCTCGCCACGCATTTCATTAGATTGCACTGGTGTCCATTTCTATGCGAAAAGAGGCAAAGTGAAGAAGCTGAGAGACAGTGTACCAAGTATTGCGGTCTACTTTCCCAACACATTTGCTGCAACTCGATTTTTCACACTGCCCAAACATACCCACGAATCTCAAAATGCCTTCAAAACTTAGGCTGATATGCGCCGACAAGGACGACCTGATTTGGGAGAAACTAGATGAGCGCATCGACGGGTGGTTGAAGACGGTGAAAACCAGCGATGTCTACCGAGCTGTCGCCAAATTCATCCTTCAGTATCGGCCTGGCGAGGCGGACCTGATGCACATTGCATTGAAGGGTGGCTACAACATCGCGTACCGCCTTCAATACAAGGATGGCTCGTCCGTCATTATGCGCATCCCCATCAAAGGTCTGTGAATTGTCCAATTTATATCTTGCTAACCTATGACTAACCGTGTCCAGATGCCGTTCCCTTCCCGGATGAGAAGGTTCGGTACGAAGTCGCGACAATGCGCCATGTCAAAGCCAACACGACCATTCCTGTCCCGTACATCTACCACTATGGCATGGCGTCGGAAAACCCTCTCGGTCTCGGTCCGTTCATCATCATGGAGTACATTGACCACCATCAGAACTTGTCGCGGGCCTTGATGGATCCGAACCGCCCACTCGGCAAACGGCCCATTCTGGACCCAGACGTTGATGAGAAGAAGCTTGATCGCATCTATGAGCAAGTTTCCGACATCTTGGTGCAGCTAGACGCGTTGACGTTTCCTCGCATTGGCTCTCTTCTCCAAGATGAATCGTCCGGCGACATCGACGTGCGCGGCAGACCCCTACTAGCAAACATGATGGACGTCGTTGTCCACACGAACATGCCCCTGGAAGGCGTCCTGCCGTCGTCTGACACCACCTACGACACGGCAGATGCCTGGTTCTCGGCACTCTCCGACATAAACATGGCGCAACTCGTCTTCCAGCAGCGTGATGCTGTTGACGATGCCGACGACGCACGAGACAAATACGTTGCACGACAACTCTTTCGACGAGTCGCCAAGGAGGGCCGCCTCTCAACTGGCGGCAGCAACGAGTTCTCTCTCTACTCCGAGGATCTCCGGCCCGCCAACATCTTGCTCGACAAAGACGACAACATCGTCGGCGTTATTGACTGGGAGTTTGCCTACGCTGCACCGCGGTCGTTTAGCAGCTGCCCCCCCTGGTGGCTGTTGATCGAAGAGCCCGAGAGCTGGCCACTTGGCGGCATGGATGACTGGCTTGCGATGTATGAGCCACGCCTGCAGACGTTTTTGCGTGCCCTTGAGCGAGTCGAGGCGAAGACGCCACCCGTCGAACAAATAAACGGACCCCTCTCACAACGCATGCGTGCCAGCTGGACAAGCAAGGCGTGGATGTGCCACTATGCGGCAAGACGGTCGTGGGCGTTTGACTTCATGTGGTGGAAGCACCTCGATGAGATGTTTTGGGGACCAAACGAGGACCAGGATCATAAAGTCCGCACTTTGTTGTTGACAGAAGAGCAGCAAAAAATATTAGAGCCATTTGTGGCAAGAAAACTAGAGGAATGCAAGGAAAGGGACATATTCACGCTGGGAAGGGAACAAGCCACTACTGACTTAAAGAGACACTTGGTATAATTCTAACTCCTAGTTATATCTCAGTAAAACCATCTAGGGTTTGATTTCAAAGAAAAGACATATTGGATTACAGACCGTTGATGGATTTACTATTGTTCAACTTTAGGGCCTCACAACCTAAAGTTCAACATGCACGGCGGTACAGAATTCAATTACAGGTGTGGATTCAGCGAATTATAGAGAGTTTATTCGTCATTTAGGTCCTTCTTCTAGGTAGGCTCGAGATTTCAGTTTTCTCTCGCCTACAGTCCCTACGCACTCATCGCACGATGAGTTGAACGGAAGGCCACTAAATGGCTCTCTCCGTACGAGTCCCGTATATTTATTGGCGGGTATTTGGCAGAAGAGCGAGAGTGGGGTAAAGGGGTGCACCCATTAGGGCACACCCTCCCACCCTATATTAGGTTGGTATCATATTCTTGTCGTACGAATCGTGTTGGTTGGTCTCAAGCGACTTTGACAGATCCGTACACGGCCAGGGAAGATGAAGTCTAACATCCACCGCTTCCGGGTCCGACGGCCTGTTCCAACCCAGAATCAGGCAACGCCGACACCAACAGACCACGACGATGCAGTCCGCACGGATAGCGGAGACAGCACGCCCGTCCCCGACGCGATGGACGCGCTTCGTCCCCGACCCGCCGTCCGCGGACCCGGAATTCCATCCCGGCCTGCGACCACTGCCGGCGCTTCAAGAAGAAATGCAGCCGGACGTTCCCCGTCTGCGCGTTGTGTGCCAGCACGGGCCACGTCTGCTCGTTCTCGACGGCGGCGGCCAGCAGCGAAGCGCAGATGCACCACCTGAGGGAACGCATTGCCTGGCTGAGTCGGCATGTCAATGCATCGCTGCCACCGGGGCAGGCACCGGTCGAGACCATCAAGACAGGGCTGGACTTGGAGCTGAGCACGGCCACGGCGGCAAGACGCCAGCTTTCGTCACCCTCGTCCAGCATGGCCGTTGATGCCCTCAGAGGCATGCGGCGGGATGTCAGGCCCGAGGCACATGCACAACCTGCCTCGCAATCTGTCTCGCCAGGGAGCATCCATGGCGCTACGGTGACTTGTGCGAGTGATGCATCTTCGACCACTCTTCCACAGGATGCCTTGGCACGCAGGCTCGTGGACGCCTACTTTCGCAATGTCAACAGAGCCTATCCGTTTGTGGATCGGGAAAAGGTGCTTCGCGATCTCGAGATGGCCGCGGACGAGGGCGAAGCTGCTGCAGGGTCGGGGTCGGGTGCCACCCTTCTCTATTTGATCATGGCCATCGGCTGCACGACACTGCAGCGTGCCGGGCAGATATCGTCCGACGTGGCCGCCAAGTTTCACGTCAATTACACGGAGATCTTGCAAGAGTGTTTCGGTCGTGAAGAAGATATCGAGTCCGTACAGATTCTCGTCCTCCTCGCTCTCTACTCCTTCTTCGATCCAAAAGGCGCGTCGGCTTGGTCCATTGTTGGCATGGTCTCGCGGCAGGCGATCCTCTTGGGCTTGAGCCGAAGGCTACGTCCCGAAGAGACATCTGGCTCCACGACTGCCGTGGCAGCTGAGCTACGGTACCGGCTCTTCTGGAGCATCTATATTCTGGACAGGATGCTGGCAGCGTCGAGAGGTTTGCCGGTGGCCCTCGTCGACGAAAACATCAATGTTCCACTTCCCAGTCTGACCATTGACGAGTTTGCATCGCCATCGCGAGCCACTGCGGCATCCATCCTCCAGACGAGCCGACATGTCATCCAGCTGCGTCAACTTGAGGATCGCATCTTGCGTGAAGTCTATGCACGGAAGCAAGCCGAAGTCAGTGCCCTCGCGCCTGCCGACCGCCGTGCTCTTTTACAAGACATTCGGGCCGAGATTGAGAATTGGTACAGCAGCGGGTGCTTGTTGTCGCCACTCGAACTCGAGTCGGACAATGTTCCCATCCACAACTCCATCACATGGCTGAGTGCACGGTACTACAACATCTTGCTGTTCCTCTACTATCCGTCGCATTTCAACTCTTTCTCGCCGACCGTGTCTCGGGCAGAACTGCTTCGCTTTGCGCAAAAGTATCTGCAAGCAACAGCCGCGCTCCACCAACAACGACAACTGCCTCTGAATCGCATCACACTCTGCCGTCTCCTGCCCGTCAGCTTGGTATTGATGCACACATTCATGGCGTATGCCGCAGAAGGCGCTGCCTTCCCGGCTGCGGATGGTGTCCCGTGCTGGTGCAGATCGCGGAGTCGTTTGCAGAAGGCTGGACACAGGCAACACAGACAGCACACATCTTGCGACGCTTCTTGGCTGTTGTCTCTGGCTTCTCTGGCATGACAGGTCCTCCCCTGGGATCGGGGTATCCATCCAACGTCCACCCCCAGACCAGAGGGTCGACAAGAGCAATGATGCAGCCCTTGATTGCGGCGATGTTGGCGTTGATGCAAGATACCCTCGGCCGGACGTCCTTCTTTATCTTTCACGAAATGTTTAACGATGGAGACTCGCGCCAACCTCAAGAGCCAGCACATCAGCCGTTCCAACACCCACCTCCACAGACGATTGGGCCGGTCAGTGATGCAACGAGCAGTATTGTATCGGCCCACCCCGTCCATCAGAGTGGACCCATGATGAATTACGGCTGGGGCCCGCTCGAGCTTGACTTTTTGTGATGAAAGATGGAGACAAAAGAGCACATTCCAACAAATTCAAGATAAAATATAAAAATGAACAGTTCGTTGCGTGTTTCTGTTGTTTCCAGTAAGATACTAGATGTTAAAGCGGGTTCGCTATAGCCCTTTTGGTAATTGTCGGGCAGGTTTCCGACTGTCGGTCGTGATTGCGCCTTAGCGGGTTGATTTTCGTTTGTTGCTATTTCATGGTATTTGCGGACAACTCCCGGCGCGTTGTCATTGTCAGGCACTATCGATCGACAAGGCGCCGATGACGTGCTGCCTTCGACTGAGAGGTAATGGAAAAGGGAAGACAGTGTAGGAAAAAAAATAAAGTTGCGTGTCGGGTTTCCATACTCCTAGACAGAAGAAGAAAGACTGGCCATACCCCAACACCCCACGCATCACAGGCCACCTTCTCGTCTCTTCGGACCACTTGTCTTCATACGGCATACAACGTACAAGCACCTCAAAACCCCAATTCTCCACACATCGGCACACCTCCGCCCTCACAATGGTCTCTGGATCCGAAGCCCGTGCAATCTACCGCGACGCCATCCACTCTGACGTCTCAACATTTGCAATCACTCCCCCAACATCTTCGAGGCATGGCACAAAGGCGGCATTGATGGCGTGCTGCTGTCATGGCAGAACCCGGAAGGCAGTGCATACAATATCAAATTATTTATTAGAATAAAGGTCTTCTTTATTTATCTTGCCGTCGAGAAACACAAAACAAAGATAGTCCCCGTACTCGCTGGCTGTTGTCGCCGACGGCAGCCGTAGCGTACGCTGCTATTGCTACTTGACTTGAATTGTCGCCATCTACCTTTGCTCCTCGGCCTTCTTATCGGCCAACGATTATATTAACACGTCTCACTGAAAGTTCGCACCGGTCAGCATCGTATTTTGGAGCGCTCTCAGCATGCACCATCCCTTATCTCGCCAACACCCGCTGAAGCACCGAGTCTGGTAAGCTGAGCTAAGCATATAAGACTGACTCTCGCCCCTGTCCCTGTAAACAATATGAGAAGGTAGGTGAAGGCGACAGTACAACGCCGAACGCAAGAGGCGATACGGTGTACAAGTAGGCATCAAGAACAAAGCCTTGTTGTGAGCCGGCTTTGTATCCTGTTGGTTGCTACCTGTAGAGAGCGAAGCGTGGTGGTATAGCGCGGCAGAAAACAGAGAAAGGAGAGAGTATTGGGTGGCTAGTTTGTCCAGATCGAGGCGAATAAGAATAGCTGATACCGAGTAGCCGGGCCACCGTCGAGGAGAACACTTTCATATTATTATGTTCCTGGAAGCCGAAGCGGCGGTGAAACAACACAGGGTCGAGTAAACAGAGAGACTCAGATGCCCACCAAACCGCAGGGCAAAGGTACATATGCGGCAGAATAAACGTCTGGATGGCTCAGGATTTTGCTTCTGCTTGTACATAGACGAGTGAGCGCTATCAGGCGGAAGTGTACTCTTTGCTGGTGCATCAGAAAGAGCGAGTATACCGCATATCTCGGCCGTGCTGTACAGATATGGTGTGCCGGAGTTGCCTTGCTAGCGGCACCACGCACCTTGTCCTCCTCTTCGTCTCGACACAAGAGTGCGCTCAGCTGTGATACTGGTGGGCTCAAATGCAAAATTCCAGACACGAGCAGAAGAAAGCGAATCAAAGTTACCATCCCGCCAGTCTTTTATTAACCACTGCAAAGGCAGGTCTCCATCCGCAACTATCGTTCCATTGCTTCATCGACAGCACAGATGTTTTGCTATTCCCTTCTCCATCTCTTCTTTCTCCTTTTCTTATTCGTTTCTTTTCTTGTCTCTTTTTTCACTTTGTCATTTCACTCTGACAAAAAGGAAACATGTCACGAATACCTTGTCCGCAGGAAGGGCTTTTACGATTACTACGGGCATCACATAACGGCCAAACAAAAGCTTCTAGGAGAAATCTATAAATTTCCACGTGCAAGAAGTGCCAGATCAAATCCCTCATTAGCCAAGAAGATGCACACGGCACACGAGGAATCACCTGGCTGGCGCACATGTTTCTTGCCATGCGACTGAGGTGTCTTCTCCTATCCGGCCAAGGCCTGGGCCGCCACGCTGCTCCAGCCGCACGAGCATCCAACGAGCCATCGAGGGTATCGACCGCTGGAGCATAGTTTATACGAGACCTACAGTCGTGATAAAGAGATTACGGCGAGTTTCGTTGCCGGTGCTAGCCTTCCCAACGACTCGGGTCCTTTTCAAGTGAAGGTACCCACGATAGCTTGAGTTTCATTACCCGTCGATTTGAATGCCGGCCTTTCTTTTCTTCCGCGCCGATGACTGACTTATCGCAATTGATCTTCACTCAGGAAGCAACGCAGGCTTGCCACGGACAACCGTCAAACGTGTCTGCAAACATACCCCAACGCGTAGCCATTTGTGAGACGTGATTCCATCTAAAACAGCCAAGCTCATGTCTTCTTCGCCCCCATATTCACCATACAGAAGTGTACCATACGCCGCGTTGCTTCCATTGACGGCTCGAGCTTGACAACTACGTTACTAGGCTCGGCCGCGCCCTTGAGAACGCCGAGAACATCAGGCACACTCCGGACAGCTCGGCCGGTATCGGCCTGGAAGCCGCGCTCTTCGCCGCGAATGGTTTTATCTTTCAACTTGAGCCACCATACCCACCTGATGTACTGCCGTTGGCACCCGTGTTCGAGCCAGGGCCAGATGTCCGGCTCGATGCAATCCTTACGGACTTTACCAAAGGGACGCCAAAGCTAGTTGACTACAGTCGTCTTGGAGGTTGAAATTGAGCCGGTGCCATAAAAGGTCCGCTCGTGCAATCAGCTGCAACGCGTCCTTGCCGTCCTTGTATAAGCGCGGCGGTGGTGCGTGTGAGAAGGCATGCTGGACGCCGGTCCAGACAAACGCGGTCATACTAGGCTTGGCCAACGAACCGCGCCCGTACTGTTCCTCCAGCGTCTCCAAGTACCGTGCCACCAACTCGACAATACGCTGGTCGCCAAGCAGGGAGAGACCAAGCCACCACAGAGCAACGCGTGGCCGACGCTGGGCAAAGACCTGCACGAGTTTCACAGCATTGCCCGACGCTACAATCGGGCGCAGAGCCTCTAAAGCACCGGCCAGCCAGGGGCTGACCAGGTTGGCATCCGTGTCGGGCTGCCAAAAAAACGCTCCAGAGAACGGACGCCACTGTCCGCGGGCTTAGACTGAGTGTCATGAAATAACGTAGGTTGTTGACGTAGCGGTTGATACACCTTAACGCCTTCCCCTCGTCGCCAAAAGTCTTGCGTCTCCGTAGCCGCGGCACGGGAAATTGGGGTTGCAAGTCGTTTAAGCGATGTAAAGGGAGCGTAAGCGCGGCCATGAATGCCGCCGTAATAGGTGAGATCGACACCACGTCGCCGGGCTCGTCTGCCGCATCCAGATGATAGAGGGCACAGAATTCGGCAAGCAGGATCGAAGCGCCCGCTGACGTCGGCGGCGCAGTCTCTTCTGTCTGTAAAACGCTGTCGTTGGCGATGACAGAAAAACAAAACATCGCCCGCGCAGTACAGTGCCCACGGCGGCACACTGCGGGCGCCCTGTGCCCGCCAACCAAGCTGCGGCGACAGCAGCGCACAGAGCCACCGCACAAGCTGCGGCGAGATGCCATCGCCCGTCAGGTTCAGGACCAGCCGGCCCTGCCGCCGTAGGCGCGCCGCGTCCGTGGCCTTCTGCGGCTGCAGAGCCTCCTGCGTATATACAACCTCCCGAGACTGGATTTCCAGCAGACGCACGGATAAGATGTACGCCCAACCCAACGTTAGGATCAGATGGCCACGCGATCGGAGCGCGGGTGTATTGTCCGACGGGGACGCCGCCGTAGTGCGGCACGCTATCGCGTCCCTACGCCATAGGGCAAGGTCCTCACGTCGGCCAGCAATGGTTTGGAGGTCCAACGAATCACTGCTGCCCTCGGGCTGCTGTCTTCTGGGCGGCTGTCCTCCGGGGTGGCTCCAGGATCGGCCCCGGGATCGGACACATACCATAGCGGCCGTCCAGCCAGGAGAAGTGCCGACGGCATCCGGCTGGGCAAAGCGGGCACATCTTGCAGCAGGATGTATGGGTCGTTGAGATGGCGGGGGAATGAGCACGCAGGCAGCGCCTCGGCCTCACGCACAAAGTGCTTCCAGGTCGCAAGCGCATCGCTGAAAACGCGGTCAATCGCGACAGCCGTAGGGACCAAAGGGTCATCGTCCTCCCCGATCAGCTCCGAAGGTAGCGGCGAGGAGTCTGAGCTGGCCTCGCTCTCGCCGATGCCGTGGTAGTACGCATAGTTGGACTCGTCCTCGGTCGTCTCGGGCGGCGCGTCGCTCGATTTGTCGTCATCGGCCTTGAGCACAAACTCCCCCGTGCGCGCCCAGTGCGCAACCTGACAGCCGCCCATTGCGTGGCGTATTGTGTCGTCACCCGCGTTCGTCGTTAAGAAGGATCTTGGGTGCGGCCAAAGGTGCTGGCATTCCCTATTGGCGGCGGCAGGCGGTGTGACGTTGCACTGAGAAGAATCTCGACGTGTTGAATTCGAGCCATGTCGCATGTTTGGGTTGTCAACAATATTAGTCATCCATATTAGTCATCCACACCAATCAGCAATGGCTGTACGGAGTACAACAAAGATTCGGGAGTCCGAGTCCGAACGTATCCGCCGCCGTCGCCATTGGAATCAAATAAAAATCGAAGAAAGTTTGAGAAGCAATAAAACACTAGAATAAAACGGGACGGTGTAAGGCGGCGACTTGGACGGGAGAGGCTTGCCTTTGGACACCTTATTTGGGCTGTGCTGAAGCTGTGTACAAGGTCTGTGCGGGTACCCACGAGGTGCGAACGAGCGGTCCAGCTGCCTGGGTGCGGAAGTAAAGCCAGATGAAAAGGTAAGGCCGCCCTGCCATTTCTCTTTCGGGCTCTGGTTAGCCGAGGATTAGAAGGAGTTGGTCAGTGACTACATGCGGCGTATTGGCGAAAAACATTGGTTTCGGCGGCGGCTGTAGGGTCGTCCGTCGTCTCTTCTTTTGGTCGCGCATTTACACTCTCGGCTTATTTTGGTGCCTTGGACCACACAGCCATCAGACAACGGTGCATACTCCCCGTGGATCGAGAGTCTGGGCAAGTACTCGACATCTTGTCTCAAGGAGCTTACCGCTATCAACCCGAGTGTCGGCGTACGCATCCCGCCCATCTAGACCGACGACGAGGGTATTGCGCCGGCTGTTGCTCAAGTCGACAACGTGGTCGATCGCCGTCTTATTGTGCGCCCCCAGAATCCTGACCCTAAATATCCTGTCGGCGCTGGTGTACGTATATTACATAGTGAAGGCGGGTTGGGGCTACCCTCCTTGTTGTGTTTCGTTACGCGCTGGCTTTCTTTTCTTTGAGTCTTTTTTAAGCCCTCTGTGGCTGATGCCAGTGGCTGTGGGCTAGACCCAGGGCAATTTGCTTTCAAGTTCAATACAATACAGACAGTTACGAGAGATAGAAAGATTGGCCCAGGCAGCCTTTTTGTTCTAATCTTCCGCATATGACGTCGCAACAACACATAAAGCCCATCATTCGAATCCGTTCAAGCCGATCAGACCGATTCTAGTATCAAAATGCACTTTCCTCTTTGCTTGCCCGCTAAACAATCAAAAGAGTTGACATGGTGACCACGTCACGTGACCGAGTAGGCTTGCATTGTCCCTTTTTGGATTTTGAGCCGGTGAGTACCGTGCCACGGAAGGCCCGGAAGGCTGCTCCCGCGCCCGCCCTCAATAGGTGCGCCAAGGCGCTGGTCCATAACGGCCTTGGCATGGTTTACAAGCGGCATGACGGTTACGTCGTTTCAGGTAATGATGTTTGAGGGCCGCCGTCGCCGTTGAACGTGGGTCCTTGCAGTTTGTTAGTGAATGGTGCTAACGACATACGACTTGAGTGATTTGTCGACGACGTGTCCGTAGCTTTTGTTGAGCGTTTTAAGGTCGACTTTGCTATTTCTTTTGCTCTTTACCGCGGTCCGCTTACATCACGGTCGGGCGCGACGCGTGGGTCGGGCCCACTGTCGCCGATGTCGCCCCTGTCGCCTGTCGCCCGAGGGCTGCCGCCCACGGATGCGTTCTTCGACCACAACTGGCATCCATTTCCTCTTTGGGTCGCATCCTGTCCGAAAGGACATATACTACCTCCAGGGCTTTTTGTCGAGTTGCAGTCATCAAGTTCACCTTGATTTTGTACGACACAGCCTCCCATTCCTACCCAACATGTCCACCATCGACAGTGTGGCGGGCAAGCAGCCCGTTGCCGATGCTGCAGACGCCGTGTCCGATGGCGAGGCGGAGACCGGCAACATGTCCGTCGCCAACACGGCCTCTATCAATAATCCTCACGGCAAACTCCCTTTGTCCAAGCGCGTACTCCGCGTCCTCTGGGATACCCTCGATAAGACGCCCGAAGAGCGTGCATTTATTGCCAAGATCGACTGGTGGATCCTCAGTTACGCTTGCATCGCCTATTTTGCCAAGTTTCTCGACCAGACAAACGTCCGCAATGCCTACGTGTCGGGCATGAAGGGCGACCTCCACATGGTCGGCAACGACCTTAACTTCCTCACGACCTACTGGATCATTGGTTACATCATCGGTCAAGTCCCCTCCCAGATTGCCCTGACCTATATCCGGCTTCGCTGTGGCTGCCATCGCTGGAGCTGATGTGGAGCTTCCTCGTCATGGGCATGGCCGGTGCCAAGACCACGGAGACGATGTACGTCCTGCGGTTTTTCTCAGGCCTGCTGGAGGCATCGGCCTACCCCGGTATTATGACCCTGCTGGGCAACTGGTACACGCCCCACGAGCTGGGCAAGCGCGCCTGTATCTTCCAGGCATCGTCGTCGGCTGCCCAGCTCTTCTCTGGCTACCTCCAGGCCGCTCTCTACAAGGGCATGAACGGTACGGGCGGTCTGGCCGCATGGCGCTGGCTGTTCATCTTTGATGGCATTATCGGCATCCCCATTGCCCTCTACGGCTTCTTTGCCATTCCCGATGCACCTGCGACGGCCCGCTCCCGTTGGCTCAAGCCCCACGAGAAGCAGATGGCCATTGACCGCATGGCTGCCGTGGGCCGCAAGCCTGCTTGTACTCGCATCACGCTGCCCGTCGTCAAGCGTGTCGTGCTGTCGTGGCCCATCTACCTGTTCGGTGCCACCTTCATTGCCCACGTCCTGGCTATCCGCATCTGCTCCTACTTCAACATCTGGCTCAAAAGCACCCACCGCTGGTCGGTCGCAGAGATCAATATGTTGCCCTCCATGGGCTATGGCCTGCAGATTGTCTTTACCCTCTGCTACGCCTGGACCAGCGACGCCCTCGGCATGCGCTGGCCCGTCATCGTCTTTGCCGGCTTCGTTGCCCTCACCGGCTGCATCATCCTCAGTGTCTGGCCGTCGGAGAACATCCCGGCCATGTTTGCGGGCTGGATCCTCACCTTTTTGGAGACGGGCGCGGGTGCCCTCACCATCACCTGGATCAACGAGATCCTGGCCCACAGTGCCGAGGAGCGTGCTCTCGTCATCGGCGGTGTGGAGGCCATCTCCTTCGCCTTCCAGGCCTGGGTGCCCCTCCTGGTCTACAACACGGGCCAGGCGCCGCACTTTAAGATTGGCTATCCCATGGCGGCCATGTTCTTTGCCATGGAGATTGTGCTGACCGTGGTCACTGTCTTTTGCATCAGGAAGTGGCCGCAGGGCAAGAACGAGCCCCAAGAGGCGGCGGAGGCCGAGATGGATGCAGCTCCGTAAACCGCCTTTGTTGCGTACGATGGCATCACCTCAAAATAAATACGTATTTTCTTGCGTACTTTCTTTTCTGTTTCCAATCTTTTCTTTGTGTTCTGATCCATGTTGCGTGCTTTATCCTGTATGTGTTTCTTCTGACGATTTCTGTTCCTGAAAAAAACTAAAAAAAAAAAAAAAAAAAAAAAAAAAAAAAAAAAACTGGAAGCTGCAGAAGAGCCATCGACATACCCGACACACATCCTTAGGCCGCATTCAGACCCACTCGCATCTGGCCACGCCCGCCTCTGTTGGCCCGGTAGTAGTAGGGAATGAAGACCAGTGGCCGTGCCGTACCCAGCGAAGCCGCGTTTCCTGTCGCCTCCACGACACCCGGCGCGCCGCCTGCAGGCCTGTCATCCCACTGTGCGTTGGAGCGCGACCAGCCTGTCGTGCGCAGTGCAATGTACTTCTCGCCCGTCCTCTCGTTGGCCACGCGCTCCTCTTCCTCCACCTCTGCGCTCGGCGCCACAACCACGTCCTTGAAGTGGTTCGTCTCCCACGCATTGTCGGCGTCTTCCACGCAGTAGATGATGGGCCCGCGGGCCAGCGTGAGTGTCCGTTGGTTGGTGTAGGGGTGTGGCGCGAGGAAGCGAGGCTGGAAGTTGAGGATCTCGAGTGTGAAGGCCGTGTTGGCGTCGAGGTAGGCGGGCGGCAGGGTCAGGTAGCCATTGTTGACAGAGGCCGATGGCAGTCGGGGGTGGAGCTGTACACAGTCAGGGACCGACACGCGAGTATGGGCAGACGAAGCAAGATAAAAAAAAAGACTTACTGTATAGTGTCCGGCGGACCAGCCCGGAATCCGCAACCGGATGGTCGTCTTCTTCGCCGTGGGGTTGTCCAGCCTGAACGCCACTTTGCCGTTCCAGGGCCAGTCGGATGTCTGCTCCAGAGCGACGGCATCGCCGTCGACGTCAAAGGACAGCTTGGCTGTCGTGTACAAGTGAACATGGACATATGCGTCCCCCCGGCCGTCGTCGCCAAAGTGCCAGAGGTAGCCGCCGAGGCTGCCGTAGAGCCGGCTCACGTTGGGCGGGCAGCACGAGCACTCGAACCACTCCTCACGCCGACTTGGCTTGGCATCCGAGCTGGCCAGCTGGTTGTCGTAGGTGAACGACTTGCCGCCAATGTCCATGGCCGTCATAACTACATTGTACAGAGACAGCTCCATGACGTCTGCGTACCGGCTGTCCAGATCCAGGTGCAGCAGACGCTCGGCAAACATCATGGCACCGATGGAGGCGCAGGTCTCGGCGTACGCGCCGCCCTCGTCGCTGCCCTGGGGCAAAACGTAGTCTCGGCCGAAGCCTTCCCACTCGGAGATGGCGCCGATGCCGCCGGTCAAGTAACATCTTCTTGTCGACCATGTTGTTCCACAGACGGTGGGCAGCCTCGCGCCAGGCCGCTGCCTTGTCGTTCTTCTGGAGGCCCAGCCGGTCCTGGACCGCAATGTCTGTGACCGCCGTCAAGAGGTACACGGCGCGGACCGCGTGGCCCTCCATCGTCTTTTGCTGCAGAATCGGCTCGTGTGCCTGGCAGTACCAGAAGGCGCGGGCGACCGGGTACGCGTCAGGCCGCAACCAGGGGCTGTCTCCCGCGCCTCGGACTCGGCGTCGTAGTAGTGCCGGCCACCTTGGCCCGTGGGGTTGCCGCGTTCCTCGACAAAGTAATTGGCCAGGTCGTATGCCTTCTTGTTGCCGGTCGCCTCGTAGAGTCGAAGCAGAGCAAGCTCGATCTCGGGGTGGCCAGGGTAACCGTGTCTCTTGTTCTCCTCGGGCCCAAACGTGTCGTAGATGAGGCTGACGTACTTTTTAATGGGCTCGGTCAAGAGGTCGTTGTGGTAGTAGTTTCGGTGAGCGACAGCGGCTTCGATCAGATGTCCGGCGTTGTACCTGGCTGTGGTTAGTGAAAGAACAGAATAAATGAACAGAGCAATAACCACAGACACAGATAGCCTTTCCTTACAGCTCATGCATGTCCCGCAGGTTGGACCACCGCTTGCCCGGCTCGACCACGGTGTAGTGCAGGTTCAGATAGCCATCGTCGCCTTGTGCGCCGCGGATCATCTCGACCAGGTCTCGGACAGCCTTGTCAATCTCGGGGTCGTAGGTCTCCTTGTCGGCGAGGCAGTAGCATGCCGCCTCGATCCATTTGGCCACGTCACTGTCCCAAAAGAGGTGCTTGGGGACCGGCCATTGGGACTTGTCGTCGTACACGGGGTGCCACTTGAGCTTGAAGCAGTCAAACCGGCCTGTGCGTTTGAGCATGTCCAGCTGCGTCTGAAGCGTCACCCGCGCGACGGTCTCGCGGCGCGTCTGCAGCAGCGACGGCCCGTGGAACTCGGTGTGCCGAAATCTGTTTTGGGGTAGGCCATGATGGACGGTGGCGGGAGCAAAGCAAGAAATAAAGTGAAAAACGGACAAACCCAGGAATGGCTTCAAAAAACCCCCAAAGGTGACAAGGAAAAGAAATGCGTGCGGTCACCGGAGTTCAAGACACAAAAGAAAATAAACCACTGCCAGTGAGGGGAAGCAAGGACAGAGACCGAGAAGATGCGATCATGCAGAGTCGTGCTCGTGTCAGGTCGTGCCCAAAGTAAATACCAGATACCCGAGTTAGGAAATCAGCGTCTGTTTAAGACCAGTCAGAAGAAAGGCTGGAAAGAGAGGACAAAAAGGTCCAATGCAACGTGCACGAGAGGACTCAAATGCCCTATTCCGGTGGGAGAAGCTCCAAAGCCATCGCATGTCCTGATTTGTCGTCAGCTGCCAGAAGGCGGATGGGCTGTCAGCTTCTCCTCTCCCCTATCCCACCTCTCCGCAGATTTTTCCCGCCCTCCAACCCTTCCCACTATTTCCTTTCTGTCGTGGCGAGAACGGCCAAGAACTCGACATTGCTTTCAGTTTCCGGTGGGAGAAGACGAAGGCAGCCCCGATCTCTCCACGCCCCTAGGCCCCAGTCACTTTGCGGGGAAGCGGGGGACGTGCGGCATGCCATTGGGGGAAATATGTGCGCTGGTGTCAAAGTCTTGGACGAAGTGGATAATCAAAGACAGCCGGTGGGATAGGGCCTCCTCTTCCCCGCATGGAGCGATCTCCACCGTATCCCACCGGGGAATCTGTGCGTTTGCGTGGGATTGGAAGGCTTCCCGACCCAGTTTTATGCCTTTTCGTACCATTTTCGTACCAGGGGATCCGGGGTAAACCACGAAATTGGCTGGACGATCTGGAGAAACGACGCGCCGCCACGTGTGGGGAGAGGCGGGCCAGGGAAGTGAACATGCGATGAGCACGAGCAGCTGTAAGACGTATGGGGTTGTATTTATATGGAGGGATGCTGCTGTCTTCGTGATGGGCCGGCACTGCTTTGCTGCTTTGTTTTTCAAATATCTTCTCCACACATCAGTCCCATTCCCTTGGGAGATTGACATCCTTTCCACATGGCGTCCAACAAAGTCGTTCCCACCGAGACGGAGCTCAAGGCCTTCAACCTCGACGACCCGCAGACCATTGAGCTGATCCAGCATGCCCGCGACAGTTATGAGGCTGATGCCAAGCTGACACTGATTCAGGCCGTCAAGAAGTACAAGAAGGCGTGCTTCTGGGCTCTCTTCCTCTCCACCAGTCTCATCATGGAAGGTTATGATCTCGTTATTGTACGTTGCGGCCGCCGTCTCGTCTTCAACGTCTTCTACGTCTTCCACGTCTTCCACGTCTTCCACGTCTTCCACGTCTTCCACGTCTTCCACGTCTTCCACGTCTTCCACGTCTTCCACGTCTTCCACGTCTGCTTCCAATACTAACAGACTCCTTCCCCCCAGATAACCTCCTTCTATGGCCAGACGCAGTTCAAGCAGCGCTTTGGCACCATCGACCCTGCCACTGGCGACAAGCTCATTACGGCGCCCTGGCAGTCCGGCCTCAGCAACTCGTCCATGGTCGGTCAGCTGGTCGGCCTGCTGATCAACGCCTGGGCCCAGGACCGGTTTGGTAACCGCCCCACAATGATGGCCTTTATGGCCTGGCTGCTCGCGGCCATCTTCGTCCCCGTCTTTGCGCCCTCTCTGCCCGTTCTCGCGTTTGGCGAGGCCATGTGCGGCATCGGCTGGGGCGTGTTCCAGACTCTCTCGACGGCCTACGCTTGCGAAGTCGTCCCGCCCATTGTCCGCCCCTACGTCACCGGCTACGTCTGCATGTGCTGGGGTGCCGGCATCCTCCTGTCGTCGGGTGTGGTCCGCGCCGTGGCCGGCATCGACGGCGACTGGGGCTGGCGTCTGCCCTTTGTCATCCAGTGGGTGTGGCCCCTGCCCATCATCGTCGGCACCTTCTTCGCGCCCGAGTCGCCCTGGAACTCGGTCCGTCGTGGCAAGGAGGACGAAGCCCGCAAGAACCTCAGGCGCCTCCGCGAGGACACGCCCGACCGGGACTTGGAAGTCGAGGCGGCTCTGGCTCTCATTGTCCACACCATGCGCCTGGAGGATGCCGAGACGGAAGGGTCGACCTTCTTGGACTGCTTCCGCGGCACCAACCTGCGCCGTACCGAGATCAACTGCGTCGTCTGGGCCGCCCAGATTCTGTGCGGCAACGCCATTCTCGGCTACTCGGTCGAGTTTCTCGAGGCCGCCGGCTTCAACGAGCTGCAGGCGTTCGACCTCAACATCTCCCTGTCGGCCTGCTACATTGTCGGTGGCGTCATCTGCTGGATGCTCTTCCCCCACTTTGGCCGCGCCACCATCTACATGGGCGGTCTGCTGCTCATGTTCTTGTGTCTGCTCGCCATTGGCGGCCTCGGCTTTTCGACGAACCCCCAGGCCAACATCGCCGTCGGTGTGCTTCTGGTCATCTCCACGCTCGTCAACATGGTCACCATTGGCCCCGTCTGCTACCCCATTGTGTCCGAGACACCGTCGGGCCGTCTTCGGTACAAGACCATTGTCATTGGCCGCTTCGTCTACAACCTCACCGGCATCTTTAACAACTCGGTCACGCCGCGCATGCTGTCCGCCCTGTGTACGTCTGCTGGTCACGTTTAGCTCAAAGAAAAAGATAAAAAAAAATCGTTTCGATCCTTGACGTACTAACCGCGTTCGCAGCCTGGAATTGGGGCGCCAAGTCGGGCCTCTTCTACGCCGGCACCAACTTGCTCTGCCTCCTCTGGTGCTGGTTCCGCCTGCCCGAGACCAAGGACCGCACCTTTGGTGAGATTGACATTTTGTTTGAGAACAAGGTCCCGGCTCGCAAGTTCAAGTACACCAAGGTGGATCGTATGTCCCATCCCTTTCGTCTCGTCCCTGCATCGCCCATCCCGTACACATGCTGACTCTTTCCAGAATTTGCCCATCAGGGCGTGATCAGCGAGAAGTCGGGTGCCGTCGAGCATGTCGACGAGGTGGCCTAGGCGAAGCCACGTAATCTACCCCGCGTTCGTCCAGACACAACGCCTGAGTAATGAATAGCACGCGACCAATTTTCTTCTCTTTCTCGTGATATGTAGCCTTTCGTCCCATTTCCAAATACCATTGTGCGTTCTGGCTTCTTGGAAGCAGTCTCATTATATTACAAGTGCTCCAAGATAGTTTCATCTGCACTTGCCCTCCGACTCTGTGGTGCCAATGACGAGAGTGCCATGCAAACTGCTCAATCTTGACCTCGACGTCACGTCCGTGTACAAATGCGCTGGCAGAGTTGCACATTGCTTTGCCTCCCACTGCATTCGTATCGTAGTCTCCGACATGGCCACGTTGCACGTCCAGCGCCTTTTTCCGCTACTCGTCCGCCAGCTTGGCCAGTGCGGCATCCATGGCCGCCAACACCTGGATGTATCTGTCGGTCCGTCCCCATGCCATGGACACATTGGTCAAGATCTTGATGCCCTCCTTGAGGACGCGCACCGGCGCCTTGGGTGAGCAAATGTCGCCGATGCCGCTAATGTACGCCCGCATGACGGACGGACGTCCGCTTCGCACAAACAGCTGGACCATCTCGTCGTCGTTGGGTCTGTCCAGGTGAACAAAGGACGGAAAACCTTCGTCCATGACGTCCGGCAACAAGTGGCCGGGCTCACCGGTGGTGGACGACTCGTTCTCGTTCTCGTTCTCGTTCTCGACGCGGGGCGACGGGGACGACGGGGACGACGGGGACATGTCTTGCGAGACGACGCCACTGCCACTGCCACTGCCGCGGGCCGTGCCCTTGTCTCCCCTGCCGGGCCCCGGACTTTCGGGCCGTCGATTGGCATGGTTGGCCTGCGACTGCGACGCATAGGAGCTGTACGCCCAGATGGAGAGCGTGGCCAGGAAGACGGCGACCGGCTCGTAAAAGGCCATGGTGCTGTACCGACGGATGTGCCAGAAGAAGCAGCCACAGTGCAGGACGGCAAGTCGTGCTTTGTGCTACAAGGAAGGGGCCGTGTTAGCCGACGATCTTCCACTGAAAAAGTAGAAGAAAAAGAAGAAAAAATCATATCAAATCAAATCAAATCAAATCATAGTCTGGGCTCGGCATACCTCATCCTGTTGTGCCCACTCGATAATGGCCCGCTCGGCAGCCAACCCCTGGCTACGCGTGGGCAGCGGCCCCACATCGCAACGGTACTGCGGATCGCCAATGGAGGACAAGTACCGGGCCAGCGTCTGGATCTGGGCAAGGGCGTCAAGAGGACCACGCGGGAGACGTGCAGGTGGAGCACGGTGGCGTGTTCGCTGCCAGACAGCTGGGCGATCATGCCGTTGGCCGCCCAGTGCAGCACGTCGACGCAGTCACACGCCGCGTTCCGCCAGCTCGCGTACGTCGGTCCCTCGGCGGCAGCGGCCAGCGGGCGGTCCGACACAGCAGTGCCCACGGTGGGGGAAGTGGGGGAAGTGGGGGAAGCCGCTGTCTGTGCGGGAGGGTCGTCGGGCGCGGACACCGTCCAGTTGGACAGAGGCCGGTCGAAGAAGCGCTTGACCTGCCAGATCTCTTGGTAGACGCCGTGCAAAAGGAGGATGCGACTGAACTCGCCGAGGTCTGGCTTGACGCACTTCTCGACAAAAAGTTGTTGCGTGGCGGTGGGGAGGTTCGGGTTGGCTGTAGTTATGTGAGTCTTTGTGCGTGGGCGACGGTGGAAGGTGGATAGGCCAGGGAAGCTGTCGTTGTCTACGTACGCTGACTCTGTCTCATGACGGCATGCCACTTTTCTGCCGTCGATGCCGCCCACAGGCCATCATGTGGCATGGGTGCTTGCGCATCCGAGAGCGACAAGAGGGCCCGGTGCCCAAATTGAAAGACCATCATACAATCCAGGAGCTGTTATGCGTTAGTCACTGTGTTCAGATAATGTGATCAGATAATGTGATCAGATAATGTGGCGCGATAAGGCGGCCAGATGATGGAACACATCCGCAAAAAACGCACCCAAGTCGCATAGCCAAGCCGCAGCCGTGCTTCGTCGTGCAGCCATCGGCCCCATTGCTGTTCGACAAAGACAGGATCAGAAGAAGACACCACAGCATCTCGGACTCGTTGCTGACCGGCTGCTGGGTCCAGCAACAGGCTACTGCGCAGTCTGTCGACGAGGGCGCCATGGTTTGTCTTGGCGCGGCGGAAGAGGCGGGATGGCCCGTGGTAGAGCAGCCCGATCTGCGAAAGAAACAAAGCCTGGGTGAGGGCCAGGTGGGCGTGTCCGGTCTCGTTGGTGTCCATGTCGGCTGCCTCGAGCTCGATGCGAAGAGCGCGATGCAAGATGTCGTGCAGCACCCCGGCCAAGGCCGTGAACTCGTCTGTGAAGGTGTACTGCGATCCAATGGCGGACACGGCCAGCGCCAGCAGCCAGGACGCGTTGAGCGTGGTGGCGTGGTGCTCATGCAGAATCGGGACGATGGGATTGAACTTTGCAAAGTACAAGTTGACAAAGAAGTTGAAGTGGTCCAGCGAGGGGACAGCAGTGTCGTCCCACAGACGGGCCGAGCCCGTGGCGTTGTATGTTTGCTGGATGCCTTGCCGGATCTGCTGGTAGACCGATGGGGCGATGCGCAGGCTGGCACCAGCATCGGAGGGAAACAGGTGGGCCACCGGGATATGATTGAGCGATGGCAGCTTGCAGAGTGTACCGCTCGAACCGCTCAAACCGCCCGAAACGCTCAAACCGCTCAAACCGCTGTCAGCTGAGACGGTATTGGCTTTCATGGGGGCCAGAGGCTTTGTCCCGAGAATTTGAATGTAGTCCCTTCGATCACGGACCGTGCACGGCACCCGTGCTCCGTTGGCGCCATTGGCGTACAGATGACCCCGTGCCAGTCGTCTCGGTGACGCCGACTGGGGAGCGTGGTGGAGGCTCTGTGATGCCGGTGAAGAGCGTTCCAACGACCGGGTTCCAGGCGATGTCGCAAACGGGTTTCCGAGTCCATTGGCACCGCTGTCCATGGCGAGGGGCATTGTGGCACCAAGACCAAGATCCTCAGGCAGTGCGACTGCAGGAAGGTGGTGTTGTATCTGCTCATAGGAAGAGTCGAGATCGGTGGACACGAGGCTGAGGCTTTGTCCCAGAATGGAGTCATAGTCGAGGCCGGTATTGAGGTTCATCGGCAGCCAGTTCATTGGAAAGCTGAATGCAGCGCCGTCCGTGTGTAGGCCTTGCGGGTTCCAAGTGTTGTATACCGGATTCTGTGCGGTCAGCATCGGTGCACTATCGGGCGTCTGTTGCAGATCCAATAGCATAGAGACAGCTTGGCTCGTGTTCTCGTCAAACATGGTCTTGTCCCCGCCTGGGACGGCAGCATTCGTCGTGGGAGTCGATGCCTCGCCACCCGGTGCCATTCCCGGCGCTATTTCTTGCGCCGTTCCTGGCGTCATCTCGGAATACAGGAGACCCATATGGCCATTGGAAACACCAGTGTCGTTTGCTGGCACGTCGGTGGCTGCGCCGTTCGATGCGTGTATCGCGCCCACGGCCACTTCGTTGGCATCCGGAACCGATGTTTCTTGCGCTACCCTATGGCCCTCTGTCGTATTGGGCGCTGGGGGCTTGCCTTTCTTCCGGCTCCTGCTCGCAGGCGTGTCGTATACGCACTGCATCGACCGCATGAGACACCGGTAACAGGGTTCACCTTTTGAGCAGCTCTCGTGGGCCTTGGCACAGGCCTGGCAAGCTCTCTTGCGTCGCAGAGCGTTCCGTCCAGACGGATCTGACGCTCGAAACGATGCTTGTTGGCCGTCGTTCCCCTGCGAGGCCAAGCCCGGCCCAGCGGGAGTGGCGAGGTGAATCAGGCGATGCCGCAGAAGAATGTCGCTTGCGGCAGGTTAGTAGAGGCCCTACATCAAAATGGAAATGGGCAGACATGGTGGGGATGGGGGAATACCTGCGGACAAAGCGTTTGAAGCACACCGGGCAGACAAAGCGCTTCACATCCTGGTGGCTCTGCCGATGACGGCCGAGGTGTTCGAGCCGCTTGAAGCTTCGGCCACACAAATTGCACGGAAAGCGACTGTCGCCATTCCGTTGCGGCTCTTGCTGTTGTTGTAGCCATGCTTCTTGTGAACGCGGCTCGGAGTGTTGTGAATTTTCCACGCGCGACGCCATGGCCGTTTTGGTCGTCTTGGTCGTCTTGGTCGTCTTGGTCGTCTTGGTCGCCTTGATTTGCCGCGCAGCACAGACACACAATTGTTTTGTAGAGACGGAAAAGTAAGCCAGGGTGAATGTGTCGGAAGGAGGCACTGATTCAGGGTGGCCTGAGGGATCAACCTGAAAACGAACCAAACGGACTTAGCCTAAAACTCGATATTGAATAAGAGGGATATGGGGGTCAGAGAGTATACCTATAGTTTAAAGATTTTCCTCTTAAGATAATTATTAATGCATATATATATTCAAATAATTACAAAAAAAATTAACTTTCAAAATTAACGAACGTAAAAACTAATATTATGGCGATTAACGAGATTATATAAATGTCAATTTAAACCGAAAAGCTCAACTTTTATAATTAATAACGAGCCGTTATAGATAAAATAAATTCACTTTAAATATCTAATATATATAATCCCGATTATTTTATTTATAATAATTAAATTAATACTAAAACGAGAAATACGTATTGAGTTAGGGCGGGGCGCCTTACCCGACGTGGTTTCCTTTCTTTTTCTTTTTCTTTTCTATTTACTTATTTTATTTTACTTAAGGAGTTCCGATCGGGGGCCCTTAGCTTATTAAGTGTGGGAGTGCGGATCGGAGGTACGGAGAAAGAGATTATCCGAAAGGATATAATAAAGGAAAGGAGAAAAAAAAGAGCTTTCGAAGGAGGAGGGAGAATAAGGGTAGGAAGAAGAAGAGGATAATAATAATAATAATAAGTATCGGTATAAATATACCGGTGGCTAGCATACGTATACGCGTACCCCTACTTAATTAAAAGTAATATAGCTAGGAGGTATAGGCGGTAGTTAAATACCACCGCGCACTTCCGACCGGATCCACCCATTCAAGGGTAACGTATCGCCATACTCGTAAGTAAAAAGGTTTTACGTATAATTTTAGTGGCTTTAAATTCCTAGATAAAGTAAATACGTTACTACTAGATTAATTATATAATTTCCTCGTATTTAAGAAGTCGTATAAAATTACGGTATAATCGAATACGAATATTAAAGTACGGTAAATTTATATTAATTAATAAAGTTTTTTTATATTTATTATATACGAGGCGCGGTTACGGTTAATATCGAAATATTAAGTAACGGCGATATAAGGTAAAGGCGAGGGTATAACGGTTTTATAAGACTTCGTAATAATATAAGGGTACGATATAAGCGACTAAGAATAAAATAAAAATAATATATAATTAATAATTAAGTTAAAAGATTATTACGTATAAGAGAAAAGTTACTTATACCCCTTAATATAGCTTAAGAAGGCCGCGTTACGTAATAATTAATAATATAATTATTACGTATCGTACGGGAAGATAATTAATAATTACTTTCCTCGTAATATTTTTCGTAAAGGTAAAAAAAATATTTTCCCGTCCCGTTTTAAAATTTTACCGTAAAAAATACGTAAAAAAAAACTCTTTATTACGGAAAATATAAACCGAATAATTACTTTTTATAACGGTTATCGGGCGAAAAGAAAATATAAAAAAAGCTTAATAATAAAAAATAAAAATAATAAATAAATAACGCGTTAAAAAATAATAAAAATAATTTAAATAAATAAACTTTCGTAAAGTTTTAATACGTTATCGTTAATTAAAAATTATTTTAATTTATAAAGTCGTTAACGGATGGTATTTCGCGGTTTATAAAAATATTAATATTATTTATCGGTATTACGAGGGTACGTTTAATATTACGCGACGGTACTCTCGGTATCGTCGGCGTAATAAGTACCGTAAAAAGGCGATTACGCGAGTTAAAACGTCGGAACGTTAATTTTAAAACCTTTATACTTTTAATTAATTAATTAATATTAACGGCGCGTATCGTTATAACCGTTTAATAATTTAATAAAGTTACCGTTAAAAAAGTAACCCGGTTCGACGGGGTTAAAGTATTCGGGGTAAAAAAAATACCGCGGCCTTAAAAGGCGACCGACGGTAATCCCGACGTATTTACCCGTTTTATTAACTCGTTTACCGTTTATTATATATTAATTAATTAACGGCGTATATAAACGAGGTTACGGGTAACCGAAGTTATTATAACGACTCGTTCGTTAATTTTTTAAAGTACGGCCGATTAATTATTAAAAATATTAATAACGTTTTTTAAATCTTCCTTAACGAGTATAATATTTTAAACGACGGTTAATTTAATACGTATTTAAAGTTTATTTAATAAGTTTTTTATAACGGTTATTAATACGGTAATTACGTTTTATATAACGGCGATAATAACCTTTAATTACCCGGAAGCGTTTACCGAAGGGTTACCGTAACGGTTCGGAAGGTTAAAAAGCGATTAAACTTCGTTCCCGTAAAAGTTTTAAATTATAAAAGCCGGGTATTAAAACGCTTCGTCGAGGATACGCGTAATTAATATTATCGCGTATATAAACGGCTTTACGGTTTTAATTAAAGCCCGGAACTTTATATTTTCGTTAACCGAACGGTAACGAGTACGGTAACGACGCGTAAATAAGGATTAAAAAAAAACTTTTTTATCCTCGAATACTTCCTTTAAATATTAAAAAACTTTAATTACGGTAAATTACGAAATATTCGTAAAAAAAAACTTTAATTACGTTTTATATAAATAACTCGCTTTTAAATATTATTCCTTAATTTAATTTTATTTATTATATTTATTTATTTTTTTTAAAAGTAAAAGGCCGTTTCCGGAAACGAATTACCCGTTTTCACCGCGGGGGGTTTTACGTACTTTAATATTTAAGTTTTACTTCGGAGTTTATTAAATATTATATTAAGGCGGTTAACGTTTATTTATAAATTTATAAAGCGATTATAATTATATTTCGCCGCGTCGTATACTTTAATATCGGTACGCTCTCTTAAAAGTAAGTTAACGGGTTTTTTAACTTTAACCGTTTTAATTACCGGTAAGGCGGCGGGTATAAACGATACCGTTACCTTTTAAGTATTTATAATAATATCCTCGTTATCGTTATTATTTTTTACTTCGTATTACGAGGTTTAATCGTTTTCGGGTTCGACCTTTTAAATTACTTCTTCGTTATTCTTTAAAGCGTTAACTACGTTTTTTATAATAAAGTTTTCGCCCTCGGGTATAATAATAATAAAGATTTTATAATTAACCTCTTTAAATAATAAGTTAATTACGCTTACTCGGGAGGAGTAAAGGGAATCTTTAATATCGGGTATAATAAGGTTTTAAGTATATAAGGAGGCCGTTAATTAACGACGGTATATAATATATATATAAATATAAGGTATTTTTAAAGACTTCGGTATTATTTATATATAAAATAATTATAGATTTACCGTACTCTAGTATTCGTATTCGACTATACCGTAATCTTATACGACTTCCTAGATACGAGGAAGTTATATAATTAATTTAGTGGTAACGTGTCTACTCTATCTAGGAATTTAAAGCCACTAAAATTATATATAAAACCTTTCTACCCACGAGTATAGCGATACGCTACCCCTGAATAGGTGGATCCGGTCGGATGTATACGGTGGCATTCAGCCACCGCCTATGCCTCCCAGCCACACTACTTTTAACTAAGCGGAGTGCGCGTATACGTATACTAACCACCGGTACATTTATACCGACACTAACTCTCTCTTTTAAAGTCGAAATATCGCGGTATAATATACCGCTCCCTCTCTCTCTCGCTCCCTCCCTCCGGGACCGTCTCCTCGACTCCTAGTACCTTTATTAATACCCGAGGGTGCCTCGTACTCGTCGTAAGAGGTTAGGCGCTTATAAGGGTTTAAATATTACCCTTTATTACCCTTTATACTTATACCTTATTATACTCCCGCCGGGGTTTAAATATTACCCTTTATTACCCTCTTTACTTATACCTCTTCTTAAAACTTAATAAAATTCGTATTAACGAACTTTCTTAACGCACCGTTATACTTCGCCTTCGTTATAACGTCGGCCGGGTTACTAATACTAGAAATCCACTTAATTTCGGCTATTTCCCTCCTCTCGTACGACTAGCGTAATATCGTTATATTAATTATTAACCTTTTCTCCGTTATCGTCCTAAGCCTTATAACGGTATCGAAGACGCTCTTATTATCTATATATACTATAAGTAACACCTTCTTCCCGTAAATCTAGTTTATAATAACCTTTATATAACTTATTAAATTAAATTTATATATTAAAGCGTATAACTTAACCGTTAATATAAACTTAATAACGCGTTTATATTTAATAAATAACTAGTGTATAATATTACACTTTTTTAACGTATCCCGAATCGTAATAATATAACCGATTTAAGAGCTTAAGTTCTTATTATTAACGAACGTACCGTTTATAAAGATTATTACTTAAATAATTTTTTCGTCGAACTTTACGAACTTAAGGTTACGGTACGGGTTTTTAATTTATTACTAGAGCCGAGCGTTTAAATTAAAAATCTCCTTTTTACCGGGCTCCGTATATTATACCGTTAAAGAGAGGTCGAAGGACGGTTTCCGGTAGTATACCGATATTACGTATACGTTACGAACGCGTTAAGCGATATATTATTATTACGGGCCGAGAAGTATTAATATACGGCCTCGCGTACCCTTATTAACTTACGGTACGTCGGTAATTAAGTTAATATTATATATTTAGGTCTTTTACGAGAGTGAAAACGTATCGTTAATTTCGATTTAAAGTACGCCGCCGTTAAATTTAAGAGGCGAAGTCGGCGTAAACGTCTCCCGAGGCTTAGTTAAAAAGCTAGCCTTTTAAAGGGCGCTTTACTTTAAGGTAACGAATTCGTCGTCGGCGAGGATAAGCGTATTATCGGTTTATAAACCGATAATACCGAAGATATCGTTCGTACGGATTATAAGGTATATATCGTAGGTAAATTAAGTTATCCTTAATACCGTAATATAATACTTAATATAAATAGTAAATTAATAATTATTAACCTTTAATATACCGTATAACGGCTTCTTAATATATAAAACCTCGTTATCGGGTAAAGTTAAAATCTCTTTTACCGTAAAGTTAAAATTAACGTAAAAGTTTTTAATTAAGTTTATAAAGGCTTAAACGTAAGTTTACGAAATATTACGTAATAATAATTATATACCGAGGCGTAATTTATATACCGTAATAAAGAGTAAAAGGCGTTAACTTATCCGTTAAATAATAGGCGACTAAGTTAATATAATTATTTTTCTAAAGTCGTTATACGTTTATACGACGAAACGACTCTTTTCGACTACTTATACGGTATTAACGTACTTAATTTTATCGATAAAACGGCCGTTAAAGAGCCGTATACCGCGCGGTACGTAGTACGAGGGACTAACTCGAAAACGCCCTTCTTAAATAGTCCTAAAATCTTTATACGCCGCGAGTATTTATAAATCGGTACGGGCGGTGTTACCGTTAAATAAACGGTTATAATATTACCGATTAAGTATACGAATACCGCGGCCGGGGGTATACGGCGCGGGCGGCCTTTACCTCGTCGGAGAGGCGGTATTACGGGCGTTATAATAATTTTATCTTTTACCGCCGGGGCGGTTATAAAGGCCTAGTTAAGGCCTTTATAAACTCTAACGGAGGTATTACGGAAGGTGTCGTTAATACCGTTACCGTAATTTATAATTATATCTTCGTTTATAATAACGCGTACACGGTACGGGCCGGCTTAACCGGCGTCCGTATTACCGCTTTTAACACGTTAAATAAACACTTAATCCGTTAAATTAAACTTAATAAAGTCCGGGTTATTACGAAAACGTAGGGCCTTTATAATTTAACGGCTTACGCGCGCCTTTTTAAGGTCTCGTATTATTATACGAATTACGCGCGCGCGTTACGTAATAATAAACGAGGGGCTCGCCGTTAATATTATACGAGGGTAAGTACCGAATACGAGGAGTGTCGGTATAATACCGTTAAGCCTTATAATATCGTTAATAGCTTTAATCGTTATTTATAAAGCCGCTTACGGGTTTAAATCGGGAGCCTCGCGTTTAATTAACTTATAAGCCCGCTTAACGGGCTTATAATACCGTTTAATCTTATTAACGGTATAATGAGCCTCGGTGGGCACCGGCTTAGTTTTTATACTTATTAGGACCGTATTATTTTAAAACTCCTTACTCGTAAAGTTAGTGCTTTAATTATATACGATAAAGTTAAGAGGGCTTTAGTATACGTTAATTTAACACTCCCTAAGTTTATTTTATATATTAGCTCGTTATATTATTAAGTATACGGGCCGTTTAAAATCCCGTAACTTTATTAATTACGTAGATATATAGTTTACCGTTAAAGTAAGCTACGTTAACGATAATAATACCGTTAAAAACGACGTCGTAATCCTCCTTAATATTAAATTTAAAGCGTTTAGGAAAACCCTAGTGGAGTTAATAACCCGTATAAAAATCTTTAATCTCTTATAAATCTTTATACGTAACGTTAATATAGCCGGCCGCTTATAAAAGCCGGTATAAGCGGTCGATAAAGGGGTAGTTAAAACGGCGGTATAATCTTTTAAACTCCGTCGCCGTTAAGTAATTATAAGAGCCGGTAATATACGCCGTCTCCGGAGTATTAATAAATACGTACTTAAAGCGTTTAATTACTAGTATATAACCGGCGGGACCGATTATTAAATCCTTCGTATTATCGAAATAATACTTTAGGCGGTTTATATTTATTAACGAAAGTAGGAAGGGGGTATCGATAAGTATTATATAAAAATTAACGCTTTTTATCGGGGTCTCGATATTATAGGATCCGATTAATTTAAACTCTCCGATGCCGAACTTAATACTTACGGTGCCCGTAGTAGCGGTGTTAAGTATAACCGCTAGGCGAAGCTTTTATAAGGCTTTAAATTACGGTAGGCCGTAAGTTAACCGTCTTATAACGCTGGTATTTATAATAAAACTTAGAAATTTAGTTTAATCGTATTATAAAAAGCCTATGAAAGAGATAGTTATATTATCGGCTTATTAATCGGAGGGTTAAATATCCTCTTTAAAGGCCTCCGGAGTAAACGTATATAAATACTTTTAGTTATTTAATACGTTTATAACGGTTAAGTTACCGGCCGTTAATTAAAACTAGAAGGCGGTATAAAATTACGTCGGTTACGTAAGGTTGTTATCGCCGTTATTTTTAACGTTTTAATTGGATTACTTAAAGTTACTTTCGGGGCGTTATTCGCCTTCCAAGTCCGTTATTTAGGTAAAGTATTACGTTATAATACCGCCCTTATTATTAACTTATACCTTCTTATAAGCCGCTTTTTTAACTTTAATATATAACCTTTAACGGTAGCCTTCCTTACCGTATATAAAGTACTTAAAAGTACTCCCGGGGATTATTTATTACCCGAGTTTTTACGGCCGTAATACCGGTTAAAATAATAAATAAAGGTTATACCGGAGCCGGACGTGGCGCGCTCGTCCGCGTATATTAAGTCGTAAATAATATAGTATAAATTATCGAGGCCGCCGTTAATTAATACCGCCGTCGTAACGTAACGCGAAGTCCGAGGGTCTTACTCGTAAATACTTATTAACCGCGCGTATAAAACGGGTAACGTATTTTCGTACCTTTCGAACGCCTTAAGACTTTAAGATAGTTTTATATAAAAGTCTTTTATAATCTCCGCGAGCGTTTTATTAAACGATACCGCCGTAATTTTAAAGAGTAAAAGAGCGTATTATTTATTACGCTTAACGTGTAATATAATATCTTCTTTGAACCGTTATAATATACGCCGAATAATTAACTTTTAATCTTTCGTATCGGCCTTAATTACGTTATAATAATTATAAACCTCTTTAGTTATTATTATAATTGGGAGCGTTTTATAAATATAAGCCTCTTTAAGCCTTTAATCGGTAATAAAGCGGATAAATTAACCGACTCGGAAAACGAGGCTTATCTCGTTATTAAAGTTATTATACTTTATTTTAACCGGGAAAAACTTTTAAATATCTTTAATAATACGTAATTAATTTTTATTATTAAATTACGAGTCGGGTTAATAAGTGAAATTAATAGGGTCCGCGTTAAGGGGTTAATTACTTTTATCTCCGGGTATATTATATAACGATATAAGAGTACCTTAATAATAAAGCGGGCCGTTAAGGCGTTAACCTTACCCCTAGCCCTAGTACTAATTATACGAGGAGGTCTTAAAACCTTTAATCGGGAGTATATTTAAGTGTATACTACCGTTATACGGTTACGGGATATTATCGTTAAGTAACGGGTTATTATAAGCCCGATTATTAACGGGCGCGGGAGTTACGTCGTTACGTAAATTATTAAACTCGACGCCGGGGCCCGGGATCGGGAGTTTATAAGTAAGTATACTTTCTTCGTTATTTTAGTCGTCGTTAACGGGCGTACGATTAATATTAACCGGGGTATCGTCCGGGTTAACCGTAACGCCGGGTACGACGGGCTTATCGTTAAAGTAAGTTAGACGGTACACCGGGTGGACCTAGTTAATAAGGACTAGCTTTTAAATCCTCTTATTATACGTCTTTATAATCGTAATTTTAACGAATTATTTAAACGAGTTAATAAGTTATTCGCGTACGTTACGAGCTTAAAACGCGTTAATTAAGACTTACGTAAAGCTACTATTACCGTTACGGTAATTCTTAACGTAAATACCTCGCTTTATAAGAGTACGCCTAAGGCTTAGTAAGACCGTAAAGTAAGCCGTAATAAACTCGTCGGCGGTAACGCCTTTTAACGCTTCTTCGAAAAGGTATTAAAGGTTATCGTTAACGAACGTATAACCCTCGGTCTCGTTAATAAATACGCGAATACGCCTTTCGACGTTATTAGGCTCTTAGTTAAAAGCCTACTAGTCGACGTAGTCGGTGGTATCGCTTATCTTAGTTATTAAGAGTAATCTCTTAGTTGGGGTAGTTTTCGAAGTAGTTTTAAATAACTTTCGGATAATTATAAAGAGCTAGTATTATAATAATATAGAGAAACCTTACTAATTAGTATAGATTTACCGTACTTTAATATTCGTATTCGACTATACCGTGATCCTATACGACTTCCTAGATACGAGGAAGCTATATAATTAATCTAGTGGTAACGTGTCTACTTTATCTAGGAATCTAAAGCCACTAAAATTATATATAAAACCTTTCTACCCACGAGTATGGCGATGCGCTACCCCTAAATGGGTAGATCCGGTCGGATGTGTACGGTGGTATTTAGCCACCGCCCATGCCTCCCAGCCACACCACTTCTAATTAAGCGGAGTGCGCGTATACGTATATTAACCACCGGTGTATTTATACCGATAATAATAAAAAATAAAAATTTAATTATTATTTTATACGGTATTATATACGGCTTTATATATAACCGAAAAGTATATTTATTATTTATATTAAATAAAAAGGAACGACCGTACGTTCGTTTACGTATACGGAAAGAAGTATTATTTAAATAACTTCGTTAAATAAAGCGGCGTTTAAAGGCTTCGTTATTATATTTATAATAAACGGGATTATATTATTATTCGGGGAGTATATATAATAAATAAAATAACGTGTTATAAAGTTATAATATAAATAAAATAAACGGAAAAAGTAAAAGGGGGGGTAAAAATTATAAATAAAAAAAAGTAAATAAAAGAGGTAATATAATTTACTACTTAATTATTATTACGTAATCCGCTCGACTAATATTTAATAACCGTCGGGGGGATTTACGTATAAATTACCTCGGAACCTTAATATCGGGTATAATAACCGTTTTTAACGGCCGCCCGCGGCGGCGTAATATACCTTTTATTACCTTCGTTATTTTAATATAATTACCGTTTACGAAGGCTTTACGAGGGCGCTCTTTACGGCGTAATTACGGTAATTATAAAGCGAACGTTTTATCCTTTAACGCGGGCGTTTTTTTAACCGGAGTACTCTTTACGGGGTGTTTAACGCCTTATAAATAAATTATAATATTAAAGTAATTAACGTCGTTGTGAGACTCCTAGGTATACTACGGGTATCTAGAGTCTAGTGGGTATCGGGGGGGTTTCACAATAATAATACTATAAGCCGTCAAGGATTAAATAACGAATATAATAATAAATATATAATTAAAGGTAAGTATAATATTATTAAGAAATTAATTCTTACTTTTTTTAATCTTTAGTAAAAGTAGGTGCCCCCTTCTTATAAGGAAATTATCCTTTATTCCGGGATAATTATATTAATATTTCGATAACGGTTTAAATCTCGTTATAAATTTATTGATAATTACGACCCCGTAAAGTATAAACTTAATAAAGCTTTTAAACTTTTAATATAAGTAGTTTTACTTATACGTAATTAAACCTAGCCTTATTTTAAGCTTAGTTTTTTATAGACCCTAGGGGACTTTATAGGGTATTAACCTTATCGAATATAAAAAGGGTAAATTATTTATAACTTTTAAATATAAGTTAACCGTAATAATTATTCCCTTTTTAATACGTATTATCTTTAACTCGTTAATTTATTAAATATATTAATAATTAAAAGGATAAAGGATAACCGGAAATAAAAACCGGGGGGATTCGTATAAAAGGAAAATTATATAAGTAAAAGCTTTTATTAAAGAAAAAACGTAAGGAAACTTAAAAACGGAAAACCCTCGTATTTAAAAAAAGAAAAAAGAAAAGAAAAAAAAGAAAAAAATAAAAAAAACCCTTTAGGGAAGAAAACCGAATTAAGATTAAAAGGGTAATAGTATAATCGGAAATATATATATCCGGGGGGATTCGGTAATACTATTTTTATTCGAACTTTACTTTTCGTTTATTATAATAAGTTACGTATTATATTACGGAGCGTTTATTTAAAATAATTAACGGGGTAACGTTAATTATAAATAAATAAATAAGTAAATAAAAAGTTTATAAAGTTTTAAAAGATTTTATTTTTTTTTATTTTTTTATCTTTACTTTTATTTATATAATTAAACGTATATATATATTATATAATTATATAATTATATACTTATACCCATACACATATATAGTAAGTATCGTTTCTTATTATTATATATATAATTATATTCGTAATAATAATTATATTATATATTAATATTAATAATCTTAAATAAAACTTAAGGGTTTTAATATATAAAATTAATTATATTATATAATAATATCTCCCACTTTAACGATATCGTCGCCTAAAACGCCGACGTAACGTCGTCGGGAGCGCCGTTAACGGGCTCGTTTAATAAGTTAAGGCGCCGGGGTTAATTACCCCGGTATTTCCCTTAAAAGTTAAATATCGTCCGTTAACGGCGGCTCGCCCTTTATATACCGCGTATAAAAACGGGGGCCTCGTAATATTATTATAAGCGTTACGGGGTCGCCTAAATAATTAATTAAGCTCGCGTTAATTAAGGTTACCGAGGTCGTCGTTACTTTCGGGTAAGATAACGAGGAGGAGGACGAGGACGAGGAGATAATCGATATTAATTTTAATAACGGTAATAATAATAATAATAATAATAATAATTATAATAATAATAATAACGATAACGATAACGATAATAATAATAATAATAATAATAATAATAATAATAACGATAATAATAATAATAATAATAATAACGATAATAACGACGACGATAATAACGTTATTAAATTACCGGTTTAAAAAAAAAAGAATAAAAAAAAAAACGAGGACGACGGGGAGTAAACTTTAATTTAAAAGGAAAAAGATAAGGAGGAGAACGAGATTACCGTAACTCTTAATTCGGCGGTTAAAGTTTTTTTTTTTCTTTTCGAAAACTTAATTATTATAATAAGGTTTACCTTATTTAACTTACTTCCTCGTTAATACGGGGGGTATAATTAAAAGCCGTACTCCGGTAATTTTTTCTTATTCCCCGGGATAAAAGAAGATTATTAAATATAATTATAAAACTTACGTTAAAGGTCTTTACGTTTTGGTAAAATTCTTTAAAAATTCTTATTAAATAAATTTATTATTAATAAACTTTAATTCCCCGGCCTTATAATCGGGGACTTCGTCCTTTTCTTTAAGTAAGTATAAACCTTAAAGGGCTTTTATACCGGACCCTTTACGGGGGCTCCGGCCTTAAAAGTCGTTATTAAAGTTACGGTTTTACGTATTATTATCGTACTAGGTATATTACCGTCGAGTATTATAAAGTATTCGGTTTAAGGGGCGCCCGTAACGTATTCCCCGTATATATTAATTCTTATTAAAAATTAAAAGGAATCGTAATTAACGTTCTTTAAACGCGCCGTATTTATTAAGGCTTAGTATTAACGGTACGGGCGGCCCTTCGGGGCGGGGGCTTATCCCTTAAAGCCCCGGTTTTACCTCGGTTAAAGCCTAAGGACCCCTTTTTCGAGCGTTAATAAACCGAGTTACGTCGGTTATAAAGGGAAATAACCGAGTTCGTCGAGTTAAAGGTATTAATTAATAATTAAGCCGCGGTTAAAAAGGCCTTTTTTTTATAAAGGAAGAGAGGAAACGGTTAAGTAACGTAAAACGTTAAGTTATATAAAGGGGGTATAACGTAAAGCGCGTAACGCGAGGCGTTTATATAAATAGCCGTTTACGGCCTTACTTAATTAACTTCTTTTTTAAGATTTCGTTTACGCCTTTTAATTTTATTACCCTTATCCGTAATTATATTCCGTTTATATATTTCTCGTATAACGTTTAATATTTATATCGATCTCCCTTTAAAATTTATTAATTAAACTTTAACGGTTAATTCGTTTATTTAATTAAAAAGTATTTTTAACCTTTAAAGGTTTATTTTTATAAAACTCGCTTTACTTTATAAATATTTAATTATTTTTTAAATTTAATATTAATATTACTTTAAAGGAATCCCCTCGGAATTTTAAAGTTTTAAAAGTATTACCGGGAATATATTATAAAGGCGTTTATATTACTTTAATAAAGTTAAACGATAAACTTATCTCCCTACCGTTCCTATAATTTTAAAAGGCCTAATAAATTTAAATATTAACTTCTTTAATATTATTTTAAGTTTTAAATTTTTAATAAATAACGCGATTAAATTTCCCTTTTAAAAAATTATAAGAGTATATTTTACGTTAAAGTACTTCGTTATACCTCTTAAGTATCTTTTATTTATTATTTAACGCGTTCTCGTACTTTTATTATCCTTACTTCTTTAAATCTCGTTGTTAATACCCCCTTTTAAATAATACCGTCCTCGGCACTTATAAAGAAATTTAGGTAATACCTTATAAAAAGTTCGTAAAAAAACTTATTAATTAATTCGTTTATTATATTATTATATATAAATTTTATTATTCGTAATAACTTTAGTTAATTTAAGTAGGAATCCGTAATAAAGTAACGTAAATACGTTTTTAATATTTAATTTATCCTTTTAGTTTATTTATCCGTTTATAAATAAAAGGTTATTAATAAACGTCTTTTAATACGAAGGTAATAATATACCTCCGTTTAATAACCGTTTATAAAAAGCGATCTACGATTTATAACGATTCCCGCCGGAGGATTAAATTTTAACTATACCTTTTAATATAAAAGCTTTATAAAGTCCGCGGTTATAATTATCGTTATAATAATTAGGAATAAAGTTATTTTTATAAACTTATTTATTATTATTAAAATTATATTTACCTTCTTTAAATTATTAAAGATTAATGGAAGCCCCGTAATAAAATTTATTATTATTTCTTATTATAATAATTCTAGAACTAGTAAAGGTTATAACTCGTTATAAGGACGGTGCCTCTTAGGTTTTATTAATTAATAAATAATATAAGTATCGATATAATTATATATCGTTTTCGTTATACCTTCTTAAAAGAACTTATTTTTAATTATATTTTAATCCTTTTTTTATTAAAATATTTAATTACCGGAGAGTCGTAATACTTTTATAAGATTCCCTCGATAATAAATTTATTCTTAGGTATTAGGATTTTTCCGTCCTTATATAGGAAACCCTCCTAGTTTTAAGATTACGTACCGTATACTCGACTTTCGTAGTTTCGTATTTTATTTAAAATACCTTAGATTTTTAAATTATTTTTTTATATATTTTTAATTAAAGAAGGTAAAGGGTTTAATAAGCTAGAGTTCGTAGTTAAGTCTTGTTTTATAATACCGGCGAATACCTCCGGTTTCCGTTAATTTTTAAGGCTCGATTAATACTTATTATACTTTTTAAAATCGTCTTCCTTTAATTCCCTTATATATAAGTAATTTTCGACGGAAGGCGACGCGTTATTAATTTCCTTAAGATTCCTTTTAGAGTCCCCCCTAGTTATAAGTGCGTTAGTTTTATTAACCTAGTGTTTTATTAACGTTTATAATAAATTATTAAACGTTATTTTTTTACGAAGAAATGGAAGATAATCCGTATTATTTACTTATTATTATAATTAAGACGTTTAAACGGTTTATCCGTTAAATTTTACGAACCCGGTTAATGTCGGATTTCGAAGTTAAATAATATAAAGTATATATATTAACGTACTTAACGATTATTTAACTTTACTTATTTTATAAATACCGTTAAATTCGTATAATTCGATAAAACTTTAATTTTAATAATACCCTTTAAATAATAACGCCACTCCTTAAAGGATTATATTATAATTATTATTTCTTAATCCGGCGTTCCGTAATTTAATTTAACGCCTTTAAACTTTCGAGATTAAAAAGTTATAAAATACTAGCGTCTTTCCTTATCCGGTTAAGAGAGGATACCGGTTATTATAAATCTTAATATATTAATCTCGACTCGTATAGGTTTCCTAGGATTAAAATAACGAAGAAGGGGCGTTTATTAAAAAACTTTACGTAACTCCTCGAAAGTTTTTTACTAGGGAACTTTTATAATCGTTAAATTAAGTTTTTTACCCTTTATTATTCCTTTTAATTTATTAATTAGTGGGTTAACCTTTTTTATAAATTTATAGATAAATCTCCGATAAAAATTATAAAATCCTATAAACACTTAAATATTACGGTAAGTACGGGGTATTTACTATTTTAAGACCGTCCGGATTCTCTCGAAATCTATAACTATTCCCTCTCTTAATAAAATATAACCCAAAAACTTAATAAACCCTTAATAAAATCGGCACTTTTTTCAAGTTTACATATAACTTTACTTCTTTAACTTTTTAAAACTTTCTAAATATATTAAATATATTCGTTTTTCGTTTTAGAATAAATTAAAATATTATTTAAATAAATAATATAAAAAACGTTTAAGTATCCTATAAATACTTAAATATTACGGTAAATACGGGGTATTTATTATTTTAAGACCGTCCGGATTCTCTCGGGATTTATAATTATTCCCTCTTTTAATAAGATATAACTTAAAAACTTAATAAACCTTAATAAAATCGGTACTTTTTTAAGTTTATATATAACTTTACTTCTTTTAACTTCTTTAAAACTTTTTAGATATATTAAGTGTATTCGTTTTTCGTCTTAAAATAAATTAAAATATTATTTAAATAAATAATATAAAAAACGTTTAAGTATTTTATGAGTTTTTAATGAATATAGTTTTAGAACGTGGCCGGTATATTAGTTAATTTAAAAGGTAACACCGAATACTTAAAATAATTATATTTAATACGAAATACGGTTTTTTATTTATCCCTTACCTTAATACGAAGGCGATAATAAGTATCCTTAATATTAATTTTAAAAAAAAACTTAATACCTTAAATACGATCTAGGATTTTAAAAATTAAGGGGAGAGGGTACCGATTTTTAACGGTAATCTTATTTAACCCTTTATAATTTATATATATTCGTAATAAGTTATCCTTTTTTAAAACGAAAAGGATTAATACCTTAGTAAGATTAATCGATTCTTTAATTTAGCCCTTCTTCTTAATATTTACTAAGTACTTATAGAAAACTTTTAATTCTTTTTAAGATAATAAATAAATCCCTTTATAAGGCGGCTCGGTATTAAGTAATAAATTAATAACGTAGTTAGTACTATTATATAAAGGTAATAATTTTACCTTTATAAAATCGAATATATTTTAGTATAGTCGTAATCCGGTAAGAATTTAGGATAAATCCCTTACTTTTATATCCTCGTTAGGAAGTTTTAAATATTCGTTATTAACGATTATAAAGTAATTACCAGTGTTTATTATATTTATTATAAAATTTACGGCTTTAACGAGTTAAATTTTTAAACTAGTAATATTAAAATATTATTTTCGTTATACTAAAAGTAACTTTATATTAAATTATTAAAGAGTCGGTATTCTTAATAAAATCGGGGTCTCTTCGGGGCCTCGATTTATTATAATATAAGTACGAGTAAAAGATTTTTCCTCGCCTTTAAAGTTTATTATTAATAAAGGTACTTCTTAAGTATTATAAGTCCTAGGGCGTAATTACCCCACTACTTTAATTATAAGGGGTTTTTAAGGACTTTTAACGAGTCGGTGTTTTTCCGCGAATATAATACTTACTACGTTTATTTTTATATTAATATTTAAGTTTACCCTAATTATAATCGAGGGGGACCCTTAAAGGATAACTTTTATTAATAATAAGCGTATAATAAGTAAATTTATTTTTCTCGTTAAATTTAATTAAAGTAAGGTAAAAGCGTTTACTCCGCCTTTATTTTTCCTTTTTAATTAAATATCGTAAATTATACTTTAATAACTTATCCCGTTACCTTTTTAGGGTAAGTAAAGGTATAATATCCTTTTTACTTATAATTATAATAAGTAATATAAGAGAGGTTTAATTTTTTTATTTAAAATTATTTTATTTAAATTTCCTTTAAAAATCGGAGTTTTTACGGTTTTCGAATTAATTCCGCTTTTTATTATTCCCTTTTAATAACTTAAAGTTATTACCCGACGACTTTATTTTATTATTAAATACTCCCTTTTTATTTTATATACTTTATTTTCCTTTAATCGCTTTTTAAATTTTATTTACCCTTTACGTTATTATATATTAGGAGGTTTCCGAAATAATTCCGCTTATAGTTAAATATTATCGGTACTCTTTTTAAAGCTTATAATAATAAATAATTAATCGAAATCGTTCGTAAAATAAATTAAGTTTAATTTTTAAGGACCGTATTTAAGTAAAATAATCCGTAAGGAATTAATTTATAATTTATCGTAGTTTAATTAATTTATTAATTACCGTCGTATAAATATCTCCCGCTTCCGGGGTAAGAGTATTAAGTTAAACTTTAAAATACTTTTAAGATTTAATAATAATAATCCGTTTTAACTTCGATAACGTTTTTATATATTACTTTTATTTTATTAAAAATTATAACTTTATTAAATTAAGAATTATTAAAATTCTTTTTTTTTATTTTTAAATTTCCGAGGTATTACTTCGAATATCCGCTTTAAAGCTCGTTTTTATTCGTTTCGTTTTTAAAAAGTAAGAGTATCGCGATACGTTTCGGGTTCGGTTAATTTTACGTTTAATTCCCTTAGAGTCCGCCTAGGAACTTTAACGATTAATAAGTCTAGATCGGTATAACCGGGATCGTTTTTACCGAAATCGGAAGAATTATTAAATAAATTAAAGTCCTCGTTACTTCCGCTCGAATTATTAAGAGTAGGGTTATCCTTATTATTAAGGTACTTAAAGGATATATTACCCTTAAGAATTTTATAAGTCCTTATTATTATTCCTTTAAGATTTATAAGTTAAGATACTTATAAAAGTTTTATTAAAGTTGAAAATTAAAGCTTTAATAACTTATTTTTACCTCTCGTTATTTCTTAAAGAGTATTTTATAACGTTCGTAACTTTAAACTTTTTTAAAAAGCTCCTTAAGATCCTAATTAAAAAGAGTAATTACGTAATTTATAAAGGGGTCTTTTATAAATCGGTCGTTATTTCTATTTAAAGGTATAAAAACCGGCTCCTTTACTAGTCTCTAGGGTTTAATAAGAATAAAAGGCTTAAACTATCCCTTAACGGTCGGAACCGTAAAAAGGTTAACTTCGGGGTAATACGAGGGATCTCTTTAAAGCTTATCGTTACGAGAATTTTAATTAATAACGTATAAGTAAAGAATTAAAATTTATAAAACTCCTAGGTATATTACGGGTATTTAAAGTTTAATAGGTATCGGGGGGGTTTTATAATAATAATATTATAAACCGTTAAGGATTAAATAACGAATATAATAATAAATATATAATTAAAGGTAGGTATAGTATTATTAAGAAATTAATTCTTACTTCTTTAATCTTTAGTAAAAGTGGGTGCCCCCTTCTTATAAGGAAATTATCCTTTATTCCGGGATAACTATATTAATATTTCGATAACGGTTTAAATCTCGTTACGAATTTATTGATAATTACGACCCCGTAAAGTATAGACTTAATAAAGCCTTTAAACCTTTAGTGTAGGTAGTCCTACCTATACGTAATTAAGCTTAGCCCTATTCTAGGCTTAACTTCTATGGACCCTGGGGGACTTTATGGGTATTAACCTTGTCGAATATAAAGAGGGTGAATTGTTTGTGACTTCCAAATGTAAGTTAGCCGTAATAGTCGTATTCGTTAACGAGTTCCTCGGATCCGTCGAATAATATAACTTTATTAACTTATTAATTATTATAATACCCGTAACTTATTTATTTAACTAGGTAGTTTACCGTAGGGTATACCCGCGTACGACGTAAACGATATATAAAAAAACGTTTAATTTTAAAGCGGTTATTTTTTACGTTTTCGTCGTTTATTTTAACGCTCTTTTAAATTATAAAGTTTAACGGTTTTTACGTACGGTTATATAAGTTTTTTCCTTCCGGAGTTTTATATAAATACTCGACGTTAAGGACCGGGTAAATACGTTATATTTACGGGAGTTAAAAGCGGTATACTTATTTATTAACCCTTTCGATAATTTTAAAAGACTTAGCTTTTTATTAAAAAAACTTCTTCTTAAATTTATTAAATAAATAATATTATAAAACGGATAAAAATTATATTACCGACGTTAAATTTTATTAAACGATATATTTTATTATACCGAAACTTAATTTATTAATTTATTATATTAATTAAGCTTATTACGTCCTTTTAACGGATTTCTCGTTATAATTATTAAACCTTTACGACCCTTTTATTATTTTTTACTAAGGTTAATAAGTTTATAAGGCCGAAAGGACGGAATCTTAAAATAAACTCGTTCGGTAAGTAATTAAAAGGAAAGGAAACCGTATTATTAAGTTAAAATTATAATACGGGGATAACGAAAGTTTAAAACGTATCGGGATACTCGGTATAATAAAAACGAATAACGATTTTTACCGTTTAATTCTTTCGTTTAAATAAACCGTTTATTTAAACGTAATATATCGTAAATATTAATAAAAATACTTTAAACCGTCGAAAAAACTCGGTTTATAAATTAAAAACGAATTTTTTATCGTAATTATTAATAATTCGTCTCGGGATACCTTAATTTACTCCTAAAAATTTACGAAATAATTATATTACTTATTCGTTAATACCGTAATATTAACTTCCGGGTACGAGAATTATTTTCTTAAAGAATTTATAAGTAATTATATAAAGGGTGTTTAATATATCGAAGCCTTTTAAGTATTATAAAGTATAAATAACGAGTACTTTTAATAAAGTAAGTATAAAATTTATAATTACGGTATAATAAAAAAAGTCGTAAAAGGTAATAATAAAGTTATTCGACGGGGCGTAATTTTAAAGTTTAATTCGTTTAATATACCGGGTAATAATTAATATATATACGTATCTTTTTACGCTTACGCCGTATAAAAATATTATTAAATAATATTATTATACGTCCTTCGCCGAAATAATACGTATTATCGTAAGTTATTTTAAAGATTTCCTTTTTTATAAACGCGGGTATATATAAAGTTAAATTATTATATTTCGAAACGTAATAAAGTAATTAATTAATAAGTCGTTATAACGTTTAATAACGTTCCGACCGTTTTTTTTAACCGGGACTAGTATAATTATCCTAGTTTAATTTTTAACTAATAATATCCTTTATTAATAACGCTCCTTATTAAAACTATTTTTTAACGGCCTCCGTAATTTTCGCCTTTTTAACCCGGGTAACGTATTATAATACCCTCCGTAAAAAACGGAAAATACGATCGGTCTTATATACTAAGATTAAACAATAACGAAATTCGTTTAATAATTATATTATTATTTCGTTATTTACTTACGAAGAGATAAAATACCGGTATTAATATTCGGTTTTTATTAAAAGGAGTAAAATAAACGGCGGTACGTTTATTTCCTCTTTAAGCGTATAAACTTAAAAGCCCTTAATATAATATACGATAAGATTTTTAATATAAGTAACTTCTTCGAGGATATTGTTATTAACCGGTATATCGTTTTTAATTTACGTTAAAAGCCGTAATAAGGTATCCGGGACGATATTAAGTCGGTTAGGGATATAAAGGATTAATAAGTTAAATTACGATATATAATTCGTTACCGATACGAGTTTAAGGTTTATTTTATTTAAGTTTATCGTTTTTAACGACGTATATATAATAATATTTTTAATTAGGGTATAGTTCGTTAAAACGATAATAAAGTTTCGGTTAAATTATATTATTTTACGTATTTTAACGAACGTTTAAATAATATTTACGACTTTTAACTTTATTATACCGTAAGCCTTTTCGCGGGATAAATAAAAGCGAAATAAAAAGGTTAAAGGTCGAATTTAATTTTATTTAATATTTTTATTTAAAATAATAATACCGTTTTATAAAATTAATAATTAAAAAATTACGGTACTAATACTTTTTTATATATATTTAATTTAAGGAATAAGGATACGTTAATATCGTAATAATAAAGCTTTATTTATTAATAAAGGCCTTCTTATAAAGTATTAAAGGACTCTAGAAATTACGGCGTAAGTTCGATACGTAAGGATTTAATAATCGTTTTAGGTTTATTTTACGTTAAGTTATTTACGAGTCCTCTCTCTTTTATACTTTTACGTAATAAGGCGGTTTTAAAGGCTTATAAGGGCTCGGCTTTAATATCGAATTATATAATATTAAAGCGAAGGAAGCTTATTATACCGAGATAATAAAATAATTTTATTAAGTTTAAGGGGAAAAAAATCTTTTTAAATATTATAATACGGTCTTCCGTACGAGTAATACCTTTACCGTCGATTATAAATTTTAAAAGACGGACCGACGTAAAACCGAAAAAAGTTTTTAACGTTAATATATAAAGTCGGTTTCGAATAAAAAGCCGGAATATAATTTCGAAATATTAAATATATTCGTCCGTATTATTATTAAAAATAATAATATCGTCAATATATACGCGTACGAAACCGCGGTACGGTTTTAAAAAATTATTTATATAACGTTAAATAAAAGTAAGCGTATTACGAAGGTTTATAAAGATTACGTTCGAGTATTCGAGACCTCTTTTATTAATAATAATTAATCGTTACCGGTAACTCGGGTATACGGGTAATTAATAAAAGAATATAATTATATCGTATATCGAGTAAAAACTTTTATTAATAATAATTTATATATATTATTTAATTAAGAAGGGGATAAATATCGGGGACGGTGAGTTTATTTAACGGGCGAAGGTTTACGATAACGCGACTTTTTCTTTTATTATCGACCGTACGTTAAACTACGAAGACGGGGTACGCGATAAGGGCTCTTTAACGGAGATATTTTATTTTACTTTATTCGTAAAGCTTCCCGTAACGTTCGTTAACGAGTTTATTATTTTTTAAGCTTAAAGGGTAAAGCTTAATATTTTACTTTTAATTTTATTATCCCTTAATAAAGTTAATACGTATTTTATACTTATTAATTATAAGGATAATACCGCGGTTTTAAAATATTTTACGGTATTTATTAATTAAGGCGTTAATTTTTAACGTAAACTCGTTATTTTTCGTATAAATCGAGGTATTATCGGTAATATAATAATCGGTATACCTTTAAGTATTTTTAAATTATATTACGGTATACTAGTATTTACTTTTATATACGGTGTTATATTACCCGACTTAATAATATTATTAAGGGTAGTATCGCCGGTTATAACGGCGTTATATAACGCGAGGAAGGCTTTAATTTACGAAAGGTTATTAAGGGACTAGTAAAAAGCCTCGAGGGTAAATTTTATATCGTCGTTTAAGTCGATAAAACTTTATTTACGGACTTAATAAGCTATATTAGAATAAATAAAATAATAATTAATAGTCGTATTTTATTTTAACGATATAATACGGCTAATAACGGTACCGTTATTTATCGTAACCGTCCGGTTAAATACGTTATATATTAAGAACTCTTTATTAATAAAGGAGGAGAGAGTAAGGTTTAACGTATAAATTTACGATACGGTAAATTAATAATCGTTAAATAATAATAACGGGTTATTTAAAACGTTAATAAGGAGATTAAGGTAACGAATAAATATCGTATAAACCGACCGTAATAAGAAATATACCGTAACGGTTATACGGACTTTATAATTAATAATCTTTAACCGACGGTTTAAAAGGTTTATAATACGGGGCTCGATTTTATTATATACGAGTAAATTACGTATTCCTCGTAAACGAAGCGTTATTATAATTATATTAATAATAACGTTAAGGCTTTTTAAAACGTTATTTTTAATTAATAAATCGGGGCCGAGAGATTATACGACGTTAACTTTAATATTAAAATAACCGAGCTTTAGGATTAATCCGTTTAATCCGACGAGGTAAAGGTCGAAATAAACGGCTTTAAAGATTTAAACTTCGCTCTTAATAATCTTAACGGAATTTAAAAACGGCTCGAATCGGTAATTAACGCCGTATTATTCGACCTAGACGCGCTTAATTAAATAATACGAGGCGCCCGTATTAACGTATACCTCGAAGACTAAACTTATTATTAAAAAGTATATAAAAATTATAAAGGGTGTCGAAGTATTAAGTTCGACGTCGGGTTATCCGGGTAATAATAACGCTTCGATTACTTCGACGTTTTATAAATTTATTAAATGGGCTTAAGGTTTAATACTAGGGTTATTAACGTATTTAAACTTCTTATCGAATAATACCGTTTTTATAAAACGCGTTAACGCGTTATATATCCTATTATTATATATATTAAAAAAATACGGATATTTTAATTATATTAATATACGTAAAGTAAACGAAAGTACCGTTATTTAATACCGTAATTATCCCGTCGGTAAAGGTTACTTATAAAGAGTATTTAATTATAAACTTAACGAACGTAATATACGATTACGTTTAAAGCGGGAGTTAACGTTAAAGTTCGTATAATATATTAAAATATAATACCGTCGAAAAGTTTAAGGTAACGGTCGTAAATAATACTTATTCGTTTATATTAAAGTTAATAATAATAAGTTAATCCGCCGTTTAATATATAAATACGGCGGAATCGTTTTTAAGGTTAATTATAATAACGAAAACGAAATTATAACCTTTTTAATATAACCGTTATACGCGGTCCGCGAAAGTTAAGTTTTAATCGTAAAAACGACGAAAATAAAACTTATTTTTTAAATCGTTTTTTTAAAAGTAATACTTAATAAAATTACTCTTATTAAATTAAATACGATATCCTTTATCTTTATTATAATCTTTAAAGCTTTATTTATATCCGCGGTTAAAGGCGCGGTTATAATTAAAGTTTCGCGAACGGTTTTAATAATTATTATATAACCGGTCGCGTAAAGAGCCGTAGTTAAAGCGGTTAAAAGAACGGCGCTCGAAATTTTTTTCGCGGTTTCGGGAGTAAAATTTATAACGTTTAATATTTTCGCGAAATTAACTTCGGCCTCGATCGTACCGTCGATCGTTATTAATATCGGCGTTATAATTCTTATAATTAATATACGAAAGACTTTATTATAACGTTATATTATTCGTCGGGTTATTAACGTAATAGGCGGAAAGTTAAGAGAGGTTTATTAATTAATCGGCCTTCGTAATTAATACGGCGAATAATAAAATTAATAATATTAACCGGTTATTAAATTTTATAATATTAATAATTAATCGGCGAGTTAATAAACCTTCTTTTAATATTTACGAAATCTTTAATACGTTTCGATAAATAAACCGTAAAAGCGAAACTAGGGTTAAGTTAATTAAATAAATAATACTTAATTATAATATTATTTTATTCGACGATAGTCCGCGAATAATAGATTATTAATATAAAGTTACGGCGGAGGGTATCGGCGTTATTATATTTATTAAGGTCGATTTTATATTTATTTAATTAACGTTATACGTCGGTTTTAATAATTTAAAAATAATTTTTTAAAAGGGTTTTTTAAAGTTATAAATCCGTCCTAAAACGACGTTTAAAATTAAGGTAAAGTTAACCGTAATATTAATCGCGAGTTTTATTTTTTAAACGGGTTTATAATTTTTATAACGAGCCGGTTAATAATAATACTTAACGGGTCTCGGGCTTTTTATACTTTAATATTATTAAAAAATTCTTCGACGAAGTATAAGGAGTTATCGTAACTTAAAAATACCGTAAAATTAGGTTACGACGGGTAAAAGGTAAGTAATTAAGTAATATTTTATTTATCGTCGATTTTTAATCCCGTCTCCTAGTTACGCGGTGCCGTAACCGGTAAGAAAGGACGTAAAGGGTCGTCGTTAAATTACCGTTAATTAAGGGTAATTATACGTAACGAGTAACGAGGTTAAACGTTAAAACGGTTAAATAACCTTAAAGGGCCTTAGTATTATTAATAAAGATTCGACGGTTATCCGTCGAATTAATAACGTCCGTTAAAACGAATTAACGGTCGTTAATATTATATAAACTTAAAATATTAACGGTATTATAAACGTACGCGTTAACTTATTAATTAAAAGTTAAATTAATTAAGTTTTATAAAGTAAGATAACGTTAATTAAAGCCTTATATACTTATAACTTCGTTTATTAATTTACGGTCGGCTTAATATAACGGGTTTAATAAACCGCGGGAGGGGAAACGAGAGTTATATTACTCGTTAAACGGGGGGGTATTAATAAATTATTACGAGTAATAAAGGTACCGTTTATTAATACGGTAAGAATAATTAAGCCGGTTTAAAGGAGAGTTAATTAATAAGCCTTTATCGATTACCTTTTCGAATAAAGTTATTTATTTACGTTAAAGTTCGGTTAATAAAAATACTCCGTTTAATTAAAAAATCCTCCTAAGGATAATTATAATTACGGTTAAACGGTATTAAACCTTAATATCGTTTTATAATATTACGTTACTAGAAAAAGTTTTAATATTAAAAGTAAACTCGGAGGTAAATACCGTAACGTTAATTAAAGTACCCTCTCGTTCGACGGAGTCTTAAACTCTTCCTCCTTAACCGGAGCCCGATATAATATTACGAGGAGTAAAAATACCTTAAATTAAGTTAAGAAAGTTAATTATTATTTAACGAGCTTCGGTTAATAAAGTAAGGAGGGCGTATAAAATAAACTCGAAGGCCGATACCGTAACGTTAATTAAAGTACCCTCTCGTTCGACGGAGTTTTAAACTCCTCTTCTTTAACCGGAGCCCGATATAATATCGCGAAAAATAAAGATACCTTAAATTAAGTTAAAAAAATTAATTATTATTTAACGAGCTTCAGTTAACGAAGTAAAAAAGGCGTATAAAATAAATACGTTAACTTTAAGAGTTTATAAATCCGGAGTTTAAAAACTTTCCGAAACCTTTCGACGGTGGCTTTTATTAAAGGATACGGTCCTTTTCCTTTATTTATACGAAGGATAAGTAAATTAAAAGTTTCCGAGGGCTTATTATTTTCGTTATTAAAAGTAAAGAGCCGGGTTTCTTTTACGGTAAAGAGTAAACTTATACGGTTATATTATTTTCGTAATCGAGTTATTAAAGTTAAGTCGTCCTTATTAAAGAAAGGGACTTTTAATAATCTTTTTAAACGTCGTTAAATACTTAATAAAAGGATTATTCGTCCGTCGAATAAAACGTTTCCTCGTCGTCGTTAAAGGTAACGAATAAAAAAACGTTAAAAACGGCGTCCGGTTAAAAATTCTCGAAAAAGGCCGTTAATAACGAGGCTTAAGTTCGCGAGGCCTTAATTACGCCTTTATTAACGGTTAACGTTTTAAGTTTACGAGGTATATTAATAAACTTAATATACTTTACGTTAATACCGTTTTTCTTAAGTTTACGTAATAATATATTAAGTCCGTAATACGAAGAAACGTTTATCGAATTATAACGATAAGTACGCGAGGGTTATAAACTTTCGTTTCGCGCGTTCTCGTTTATTATTTAATAATACGTTCGTAAAGTATAAGCGGCTTCTTCGTACGTTACGATAAGTAATACGGTGTTTTACTTTATATTATTAAAGGCGTTTACGTAGTTACGGGCGGTTTCTTCGTACGTTATTCGGCGGTACGATAATTTACTCCGTTAAATACGGAAGCGTTTAATTAATATTAAACGGCTTTTTCGTATATTATTTAACGGTATAATAATTTATTCCGTTAAATATAAAGGCGTTTAATTAATTTTAAACGGTTTATCGAAATTAATACTTCTAGGCTTAATACCGGGGAGTTAAAAAAAATTTTAATCCTTATATAATCGCTTTTTACGAGGCTTTTAAATAAACTCGGGGGTCGGGGTTACTTAAAAATAATAAAAGAGTTATTACTAAATATTACGTACGAGGCGCGGTTACGGTTAATATTAAAATACTAGGTAACGGCGATATAAGGTAAAGGCGAGGGTATAACGGTTTTATAAGACTTCGTAATAATATAAGGGTGCGATATAAACGATTAAAAAATAGAGTAAAATAATATATAATTAATAATTAAGTTAAAGGATTATTACGTATAGGAGAAAAGCCACTTATACCCCTTGGTGCGGCTTGGGAAGGCCGCGTTACGTGATAGTTAGTGGTATAGTTATTACGTGTCGTACGGGAAGGTAATTAGTAATTACCTTCCTCGTAACACTTATAATAACTTCGCTTAATAATTATATTTAATACCGTTATTATAAATACCGTAAATATTAAGTTCGGTATCGGAAAGTTTAAATTAATCGGATTTTACGGTATCGAGACCTTAATAAAAAGCGTTAATTTTTATATAATATTTATTAATACCCTTTTTTTACTTTCTTTAATAAATATAAACCGCTTAAAGTATTACTTCGATAATACGAAGGATTTAATAATTAATCCCGCCGGTTATATACCGGTAATTAAACGTTTTAAGTACGTATTTATTAATACCTTAAAAACGGCGTATATTACCGGCTTTTATAATTACTTAACGGCGACGGAGCTTAAAAGATTATACCGCCGCTTTAATTACCCCTTTATCGACCGTTTATACTAGCTTTTATAAACGGCCGGTTATATTAACGTTATATATAAAGATTTATAAAAAATTAAAGACTTTTATACGGGTTATTAACTTTATTAGGGTTTTTTTAAACACTTTAAATTTAATATTAAAGTTATTAAAAAGGATTATAACGTTATTTTTAACGGTATTATTATCGTTAACGTAACTTACTTTAACGGTAAATTATATATTTACGTAATCGATAAAGTTACGGGATTTTAAACGGCCCGTATACTTAATAATATAACGAATTAATATACGTAAAATAAACTTAAGGAGTATTAAATTAACGTATATTAAAGCCCTCTTAATTTTATCGTATATAATTAAAATATTAACTTTACGAATAAAAAGTTTTAAAATAATACAGTTTTAATAAGTATAAAAACTAAGTTAATACTTACCGAGGCTTATTATACCGTTAATAAAATTAAACGGTATTATAAGCCGTTAAACGGGTTTATAAATTAATTAAATACGAGGCTCCCGATTTAAACCCGTAAACGGCTTTATAAATAACGATTAAAGTTATTAACGATACCGTAAAACTTAACGGTATTATCCCGACCCTCTTTATATTCGGTATTTACCCTCGTATAATATTAACGGCGAGCCCCTCGTTTATTATTACGTAACGCGCGCGCGTAATTCGTATAATAATACGAGACTTTAAAAAGGCGCGCGTAAACCGTTAAATTATAAAAGCCCTACGCCTTCGTAATAACCCGGACTTTATTAAACTTAATTTAACGGATTAAGTATTTATTTAACGTATTAAAAACGGTAATACGGACGCCGGTTAAACCGGCCCGTACCGTATATATATTATTATAAACGAAAACGTAACGATAAATTACGGTAATAATATTAACGGTACTTTCCGTAATATTTCCGTTAAAGTTTATAAAAGCTTTAATTAAGCCTTTACGGCCGCCCCGGCGGTAAAAAATAAAATTATTATAACGCTCGTAATACCGCCTCCCCGACGAAGTAAAAGCCGCCCGCGTTATATACCCCCGGCCATAATATTCGTATATTTAATCGGTAATATTATAATTATTTATTTAACGGTAACACCGCCCGTATTAACTTATAAATACTCGCGGCGTATAAAGATTTTAAAATTACTTAAAAAGGGTATTTTCGAATTAATCCTCCGTATTAACGTACCGCGCGGTATACGGTTTTTTAACGGCCGTTTTATTAATAAAATTAAGTACGTTAACACTGTATAAATAATCGAAAAAAGTCGTTTCGTCGTATAAACGTATAACGACTTTAATAAAATAATTATATTAACTTAATTATTTATTATTTAACGAATAAGTTAACGTTTTTTACTTTTTATTATAATTTATAAATTACGTCTCGGTATATAATTATTATTATATAATATTTTATAAATTTACGTTTAAACTTTTATAAACTTAATTAAAAACTTTTACATTAATTTTAATTTTATAATAAAAGAAATTTTAACCTTACCCAATAACGAGGTTTTATATTTAAAAAAGCCGTTATATAATATATTAAAGGTTAATAATTATTAATTTATTATTTATATTAAATATTATATTACGGTATTAAAAATAACTTAATTTACTTATAATATATACTTTATAATCCGTATAAACGACGTTTTTAATATTATTAATTTATAAATTAATAATACGTTTATCCTCGCCGACGACGAATTCGTTACCTTAAAGTAAAACGCTTTATAAAAAGTTAACTTTTTAATTAAACCTCGAGAAACGTTTACGCCGACTTCGCTTTTTAAATTTAACGGCGGCGTACTTTAAATTAAAATTAACGGTACGTTTTTACTCTCGTAAAAAACTTAAGTATATAATATTACTTTAATTACCGACGTATTATAAGTTAATAAAGGTACGCGAGGCCGTTTTTTAATACTTTTCGGCCCGTAATAATAATATATCGTTTAACGCGTTCGCGGTAATATACGTAATATTAATATATTAACTAGAAACCGCCTTTAACCTCTTTTTAACGGTATAATATACGGAGCCCGGTAAAAAAAAAGATTTTTAATTTAAACGCCTAGTTTTAATAATAAATTAAAAACCCGTATTATACTTTAAATTCGTAAAGTTCGACGAGAAAATTATTTAAGTAATAATTTTTATAAACGGTACGTTCGTTAATAATAAAAACTTAAACTTTTAAATTAATTATATTATTATGATTCGGAAATACGTTAAAAAAGTATAATATTATATATTAATTATTTATTAAATATAAACGCGTTATTAAGTTTATATTAACGGTTAAGTTATACGCCTTAATATATAAATTTAATTTAATAAGTTATATAAAAGTTATTATAAATTAAATTTACGGGAAAAAGGTATTATTTATAATATATATAAATAATAAAAACGTTTTAATATTATTATAAAACTTAAAACGATAACGGAGAAGAGGTTAATAATTAATATAACGATATTACGTTAATTATACGAAAAAAAGAAATAATTAAAATTAAATAAATTTTTAATATTAATAACCCGGCCGACGTTATAACGAAGGCGAAATATAACGGTACGTAAAAAAAACTCGTTAATACGAATTTTATTAAGTTTTAAAAGGAGGTATAAATAAAAAAAGTAACGGAGGGTAATATTTAAACTTTTACGGGAGTATAATAAAATATAAATATAAAAAGTAATATTTAAACCCTTATAAACGTTTAACCTTTTACGACGAGCGCGAAGTACCCGCGGGTATTAATAAAAGTATTAAAAGTTAAAGAGACGGTCCCGGAGGGAAAAGCGAAAAAAAAGGAAACGGTATATTATACTACGATATTTCGACTTTAAAAGAAAAAGTTAATATTAATATAATATACCGGTAATTAATATACGTATACGCGTACCCTTATTTAATTAAAAGTAATATAATTAAAAGGTATAAACGGTGGTTAAATATTACCGCGTACTTCCGACCGGATTTATTTATTTAAGGGTAGCGTATCGTTATACTCGTAGGTAAAAAGGTTTTACGTGTAATTTTAATGGCTTTAAATTCCTAGATAGAAGTAGACACGTTACCACTAGATTAATTATATAGCTTCCTCGTATCCAGGAAGTCGTATAGGATCACGGTATAGTCGAATACGAATACCAGAGTACGGTAAATTTATAATAAGAAAAGATTAACGAGAAGGGGCGTAACGTCGAGAGTAGTATGTGTATATATATGCGCGAGAATATTCTATATGTCTTCTAGAGGGTAGGGCGAATAGTACGGATTTAATATTATAATATTAACTACACCGCCGCGTAATTTATATAGTGTGCCACTTAAAGAAGATTATGAAGACGCCTACCACGACCGCCCTATTATCTAATTTATTAGTTGTATTTATAATTTCTTTTTCCTATTATATATATATATATACGTATATATAAATATAGTTAGTTCTTAATATGATTTTACTTACAATGCTGCAGCCATTCTTGCAGTTGTTTGAGGAGGAGGGAGGCGGGGACGGAAGGTTCGAGATGGGAGGTGGGAGATGGGCGATGTGAGGTGGGAGTGGCACGGACGGCAGGTGACAGTCGGCGGTAGACACGCGAGGAGCGGCAGGGAGCGGCAGGGAGCGGCGGGGAGCTTCAGAAGCCAGAGAGAGAGAGAGAGAGAGAGAGAGAGAGAGAGAGACAGAGATTGGGGGGGGGGAGGGCGAGATTGGGATGAAAAAAAGGGGAGGGCAGTCGCGGGCGAGAGGCGCGGGGCAAAAGAACGAAGTTTCTCGTACTGAGCACCAAGGCCAGGGCGTGGTGTTGTGGTGGTGAGAGAGAAGGCCAGTTCAAGGTGAAGGTTGGGATGAATAGTTGAGACAAAGGCCGGCGAGAATCACGATCAAGGTGAGATAAGGTTAACGGCCAAGGTAAAGGTCGAGGTCAAGATCAGATGGCAACTGCGCCACCGACGACCTGATCGCTCCTCTCTATCGAATAATATATTATTGGCTTCAGCCATGACCCCTATTTTTGACCCCTATTTCCCCCTCTTTTTTTGTTGGCAAAACAGGCAGTCGCGCCGTTTTGGCAGCTGCGACCGCTTGCTTGCAGGCATGGAGTGCTTGCTGTAGAAGTCTGGTCTCCTCGTCGACGTCATCGTCGACATCGTGGACGCTACGATTGTTGCTCCATAACATTCGTCGGCCCAATGAGGCCAATGAGGACAGGGCCAATGACAGCGCCGAGTACACGACCTCCTTGAACCACACTGACCATGTCTGTCGCCTTTTCTGTATAACGGATGCGAGCTCGACCGCATGCAACGTAGCCAAGGCTGTATGCTCAATGGCGGCGGATAGACCGACGTTGACGGTGTCCTGGACCTTTTGCCGCACGACGGCCGCTTCTCCTGATGTTGCGAAGAGTGCCGGTGCTCCCAAAGCGCCCGCTTCTGTTCCCACGTCGTTTCGAACCGCGAGGGCGCTGTATCGTGTCTCCCTCAAATTTGTGGCAATATTGCAGCAGTCGTAGCGACGTAGATGGTAGAGCGGATCAAAAAATGAAACTCCAGAATGTCGTTTCAAGGCGTGCTCCAGAGGACTGAGCACATCGGAGGGTGCCAGTCGCAGCGCCTCGGTCACTTCCTTTGCTGTGAGTGTGGCCACAGCGCTGTCCTGCTGTGTAAGGGCGGAAAAGGGTTTTCTGACCGAATTGACCGAACTGACCGAACTATGACAAGACAGCGCCGATAGTGGCAGCAGCAGACCCTGTGCTTCGGCCAGCCGCGCACTTCAATCGTCATGCTTGCCATTTTCCCGGCAGCGGCGGCCAGCAGCTGCGTAATCTGGAGCACGAGCTGCAGCATCATGCCTTTATGCAGCCGTCGTTCTGGCGTGCTGTCACCATCATCATCGTAACCATCTTCGCGGACCGTCGACAAATCGTAGACAAGGGCCGCAGCGGCCGCTTCGGGGGGTGTGAGGCCCGTCCAGACATAAATGAGTCTTTCAAATACCTGCATGGTGACTAACAAAGCCTCGTGGACATGGCAGGCGGCATGCACCAGCGCGCTGGTGGTGGCCTCTTCGATGACCATGTATGTCTGCAGCTGGGTTGTGGCCGTGTCGACACTGTCGGCACTATAGACACTGTCGAAATCGTCGGTGCTGTCAGTTCTGACGATTCTGGTGCTGGTGCTGTTGACACCCGAGGCCGTCGTTGCACTTTTCGTCGAAACTGTACTGTCTGTCATGCTGCTGGTATCATCGCCCGGCAGGGCCTTATTTTGAGTCGACATTGTTGTGTATGGATACAACTGTGAGCAGTTTGTCGAAATATGAGTGAAGAGCAAAATGAGAGCATAAAAGAGATGATTCAATAAAGAAACAAAGTAGCATTATTCAGAGTCGTCAAGGTAACGTAGTAGACTATGCCAAGAGTAAGGGGCTGGGGAGAGATATATATGTAGCCTCATAGATACAACAAGTACATACAGTACACGAGCGAGTCATGCGCTCGTAGTCATCAAGTTATGAAGTCACTCCACATTGCCTGCTAGACGGTACTTCCCACGTGCTATCTTGCAAGTGACCAACAAACGTAATCAACCACGCCTGACACTCCGATACTTATCTCATCGCCAAGGTCAGGCCTGCCACAAGTTGGATGGTTGAAGCTACGTATTGTACACGTACTATTGTGGCATCAGATCTCACTAATCGCCACAAATCGCTGTCGTCAAGGTGTTCTTAATGTTGACCTTTGGGGTTTTAGTATCGCTAGCAAAGTGCATTTGGTTGGCATTTGCACGCTACAAGGACAATATGGCTTTGCCCGCTAAACTTGTTATCAACGTCCTATTTGACAACATCAAGCGAGGTGCCAGTGAGAACAATAATGATGATGATGGAGATTTAGAGTTTTGGGCTACCCAATTTCACTTGAATTGAGCCCTTGAAACGTACTTCATCCTCTCAGCCATCTGCCTATGTTAAGGCTATGATCCCCCTATCTCCGCCATTATTAATCTAAACATATCTCTGCCAAGCCATCGACTTAACACTGTCATGAACGGGCTCTCAACAGCTTTGTCAGCAATGGGTACAATATGAGCCTCGTGACATCATTGGGCAGCATGCGGTTGTCTTTACGCCAGCTTATCCATTTCCACTCACCGTCACTGGCCCTCGCCGTCGCTAACCCTCACCGTCACCGACCCTATAGGGGTCTTCAGGGACCAAAAGACAGTCAACACAGCGGATTGACGCGACGCCTCCTGCACCAAAGCGCCACGAAACAACAACGCCAATATGTTCTTTGACGAAGAAACACGATAAATGGACCAAATCACTAGCATGTCGGATAGTGCAGCGTACTATAGTGTCACGGAACTATGTAAAGAGAATGGCGTGTTACGACAACGCAGAGACGCACTGGCCGACAAGTTGGACGTGATGGGAGTTGCAGGGGCAAGGCGGCCACTCTGCTCGGGCATTCAAGGCCAGATGCGGGTGAGAAGGTGAGTCTCATATTTGTGTCTCATTTTGATAAATGTATAGAAAATAGAAAAAAATTGAAACACCCTTTGCTTTGTCGAGTATATCCGACCGAAAAGAAATAAAAATAAAAGATAACAGAACAAAATTGTGTCACAGAAAAAAAACGTAATGTGGGCGGACCAAAAGGACAAATAGTGCCGAATTAAACTACTATAATCTGCGAATAAACACTATGAAAATCTAAGAAATAAGCCAAATACTTGGTATCTTATCATAATAAAACAAAGACTAGTGAGATCTAGCAAAACCGGATGAAAGGCTCAAATCTGCCCGTGCAGTCCTCGACGGACTGCAAGTTGTAATCGATTAGTTGGCAGGCGCCACAGGCGGTGTGGGAGCAAAGCGGCTGTTCTTGCGCAGCTTGTGGCCGTACTCGAAGAGAAGCCACGGAATGGGAAGCAGAGCCAAGGACAGAAAGGCAAAGACACTGCCCGCCCAGTGGACGCCGAGCTTCTCGTACATTTGAATGGTAAAAAGAGGGAAGACGGCGCCCAGGAGGTAGCGGATGGAGCCGTTGGCGGCGAGGGCCGAGGCCGAGGCGCTGGCACCATAGGCCTCGACAAGATAGGTGATGGAGGCAAGGAACACGACAAAGGCGCCAAGGCCAAAGGGAATGCCGCTGGCAGCGACAACAGCCCAGTGGCCGCCCGGCCGAGCCGCCCACGCATACCAAAAGAGACCAATGGGCAAGAAGACGCTGCCCGCCATGGCCGAGTACAGACGGTACTCGGGTGCCGGGCGACCATTGGGGGCGGCCCGGGCGGCGGCCCTGACGGCCTTGGCGTAGAGGGTTTTGAGGATAACGGCCTGCAGGACGGCGGCGAGGACGTAGCCGACAGCGACCCCCAGGAAAACAAGACCGACCTGGCGCTCGTTGAAGCCGTAGTTGACCACAAAGACGTAGGAGCCGCTGGCAAAGAAACTGAAAATGACGGCATAGGCATAGCCGGTGTAGAGCGTAATGGAAAAGGCAATGGCCTCGGTGGTCAGCATCGTTGTGGAGCGCACGACGGCGGCCACCAAAAGGGAGACGGCCTGGCCAGCGACACCAAAGCGGCCATTTCCGGTGGCACCATGGGCCACGCGCGCGGTCGACGTCTCCTTCATGAACAGGATCATGAACCAGATGGGCGCGCCGATCATTGCAATGAGCCACTGCGTCCAGCGCCAGTCGCCACCGTACTCGTCCATAATGTAAGCACCAGCCAGGGGGCCCATGGCGGGGCCCATGAACGGGCCGTGGACAAACAGCAAGGTGGCCAGACCGCGGGCTTCGAGATTGTGGTGGCCCCAGACGTCAAAGATGGTGCCCGCGCCGATGGCAATGCCACTGGAGCCGAAGAAGCCGCAGAGGAAGCGGCAGACCAGGAAGCCGGCAAAGGAGTGGGATGCGCCGGCGGCACAAGCGAAGACGATGATGCTCGTCGATGTCGAGACGTAGAGCCAGCGGCGGCCGATGAGCTCGGAGAAGGGTGCCTGGAACATGGGGCCAAAGGCGAGGCCGAGGAGGTAGACGGTGCCGCTGAGGAGAGCGACGGTGCGGCTGACATGAAATTCGGTCATAAAGGCGGTCGTGGCAGGAGCCACAACGGAGGCCGAGAACGTGCTGCAGCCATGTTTAGTACACGGTGATTGAAGATCAAGGCTGCGTGGACATGGACGCACATGAGGTAGGACAGAAAGCAGGGAATGGCCGTGTAGTAGATCTTGGCCCACATGCTAAACTGTGTTTTTGTGCCCTTTGGTACGGCTGGTGGTGGCGGTGAAGGTGGAAGTTCGACCGCATCTTGGGGAAAGGGGCCGCCGCCCTCGACATCAACAATGAAGGCTGACTGAGAGCTCGTATTCTGCTGGTCGATGGCTTTTTCGGCTGTTGCTGTGTCTGCCATTTTGGAGAGAAAACGGTAGAGTTCGACAATATTGTATTCGACGGACATGCGATGGCAATGGAGATAACGGGGGACATATGCCCGGGAATTCGATGCTGAATTGTCAAACGGTAAATGGTCTCCTCAAATGCCCGAACTTTCGAAGTGAATGAAGTCGTATGCTTTTGATGTTGATAGCAGGCCTATCAGATACTGCTGAACTGTGTATCCAACACAACACGGTGATATATGTGAAACCATGAGTGAAAATCAGAAATACAAACAATACAATATCTCCAACCATCTCGAGCCAAGGACCGATGTTTTACGCTCCGGCCTTCAGTAATCATTTACAAAAACTTTGACGGATCTGCGGCCCTGAGCGGCGCCGAGGCCCGTCTTACAAGACTTGCACAAAAGGTGCTTCATCAGGCGTTTGTATGACCCCACTTCTTCTCACCACTTCGCTCTTCCTCGGCGGGGCCGGCGCCGAAATCCCCGACCGTCGGCGAACGTCCTTTCAACAATAATAACCTTCATTAGCAACCCATCCTAGGCTCGCTCGGCCCCGACGACTGTCTCTTTTCCATTTTGTGTTTTGTGGCACAAAGTTTGAGACAACACTGCTCGTTGCCTGCCGCCAACATGGGCAAAGAACCGACCGAGAAACAAAAACACCCCGACGCCACGTCGCCCTACAAGCTCAGTGCCAGCACCAAGCGCGCGTCGCGATCGTGCAATGCCTGCTACCAACGCAAAGTGCGATGCGACCGCGGCGTGCCGTGCACGTACTGTGAAAAGCATGACGTGGCTTGTGTGTACCCGACCAAGCCTGCACCGGATGCCGAGGGGGCCCTACCTGCCAAAAAGGGGCCCAGCTTGCAGAGCATATCCCACCGCCTGGAGCGGGTAGAGTCCTTGTTGATGAGGCTGGTGGAGCGGTCTGAAGGGCTGGGCGCGTTTGTAATGCCATTGCCATTGCGGCCATCGCGGCCACGGCGAACAGCTAATGACAGGTCACAGCTGCCCATCGACACACACGCGCCACACAGTTTGTTGCCACCACAGACAGATGAGGTACAGCAGTGTCAGGCAAACTGCCAGACCAACCCGCAGGAAGCATCGACAACATGGGACATCCTGCTCAACGACGAACGGGACGAACGGGCGCGGCCATTTGCTGGGACGTCGAGCACCGGCAACACGCCGCAGAGCAGCAGTGTTCTTGTACGTAGTAGGCCAGTCTCGCTGGCTGTCAACAGTTGCTAAAGTGTTCACAGAAAACCTTTGGATCGTCCTCAAACACGCCATCCAAGCCAAAGTACACACCACAATCAACAAACCACGACAGACAAAGTTCCGACACCAAGCGGAAAGCCGATCACGATGCCGACTTGCTCGCTCTCTGCCCAAACACACAATGTGCTTTACAGCTATGGAGCCTCTATGTCAAATATGTCGACCCCGTCCTCAAGATTCTGCACATCCCGTCCCTGCAGCCGGTAGTCGTCCACACAATTCTCGACCCAGGTTCAGCTTCGCTGTCCACCCTAGCTCTCACCTTTTCCATCTACTACGCTGCCATCACGTCCATGTGGAAGAGGAGGAGACATTCGTACCACCCGAACAGCAGACCATACTTTTGTCACAATTCAAGACGGCCCTAGACCGGCTTCTCACTGTCCAGCATCTCCTCCACCAGCCCGACATCCAATACATACAGGCGTTGGCGATTTACGTAGTGAGTTGCGCCATACGGCACCACATTACCCTCAATACTGAGTTTTGTGCAACGTCTAACATATCTTTTCTGCTCTCGGACATGCCTTCGTGCACACGAGGTCGGCCGCAGTGTTTGGCTTTTGAACGGCCTCGCCATCCGTCTTGCCCAGTCCATGGGCCTCCACCGCGACGGAAGTCACCTCAAGCTCAGCCCGTTCGAGACGGAGATGCGGCTGCGGCTGTGGTGGCACCTGTGCATTCTCGACTCGCGCGCCCCCGAAGATCAAGGCCTGCAGCCGACCATTGCCGTCACCAACTGGGAGCTCCGCACCCCTCTCAACGTCAACGACGCCCAGCTGTACCCGGAGATGACGGACCTGCCCGCGTCGTCGCCCGGGTGGACCGACATGTCTTTTTTTCTTTTGCAGACCGAGGCTTGCCGGCGCATGCACCCCTTGATGGAGACGCTGGAACGTCCATCGGGGCCACCGCCGCCCGCGGCCACCGCCTGGCCCCAGAGCGTCCGCGATGCCGCCGAGCAGTACATGCACAGTCGCTTTGGCGTCGTGCCCTACGCGGGCCGGCCGACCGACCTGCCCCGCATCGCCACGACGCACATGGCCACGGCCTGCAAGAAGATGGAGTTTGTTCTGCAGCTGCGAAGAGAAATTCTGCTGCGACGGACGCATAACACGCCGGACGTGCCGCCACGGGACGTGCCTCCACGGGACGTGTCTCCCCTGCAGACGGCCTCTTTCTCGCTCGCCTGCGAAGCGCTGGCGTGCAGTCGGACCCTCAAGCACGACAGCGGCGCCGCCCACTACGGCTGGTTTTTCCGCATGTACACGCAGTGGTACGCGCTAGCGTATGTGTTGCGGTGTTTGTGCTGTCGCCGCGCCGCGGCCATGGACGTGGTGGCCGAGCAGGCGTGGTCGTTGGTGGACGAGCTGTTCCCGAGCGGGCTGCGACTGCATGGGCGGTCCGCGGCGGCGGCGGTGGACGATGGTGAAGGCGAGGCATCAGGAACGGGGACGTCCGACGACGGCAGCATCTGGAGCTATCTGCACCGACTGCGGTACCAAGCCTCCTTGATGCGCGAACAGGCCCGCCGGGACCCAGCACAGAGCACAGTCCTTGTCAACACCACGGACACAGCCCGTCTGCCGCTGCTCGACAGCCAGATGCAGGGCGGCACAACCGATGCATCTCTGCCATCGGCCGGACTGGTCCAAGAAAATGATCAGGACCTGTTCTCGTCGCTGGATCTGTTCATGGCCGACATTCAATTTCTGCCGGACTGGGACACGGTTATTAATATGTAGGGAGTTGATTATGTCGTAGTTTGCTACCTACTGAACGAGTCGTTTAGGGTTGATATGGGCAAGGGGTGTTTGAACAGTGTGGCACTCGATTGCCCATAACGAAGTTGTAGGCAGGGCACACTCTTATAATGTATACGATCATGTTATACGATCCTTGAAAATCTCGCTTCTAGATTTTGGTTTGTTACTTTTATGAGGATGCCGTTTATTTAGTAATGTATGAGAGCAAAGAGGCATCATGCAGTTCTTGGCACCAGCTAGGCAGCTACCAGCGCCTTGCTCATTATGTTTAGGAAGGTTAATAGATATAACCAACCCACCAAACACGCCCCATTGCCCTGTTTTTTCGCCATGCACCCCTTCATTTAAAATCACCACTTCATTTAAACGAAAAACATGCCGAAAAAACAGCCCACCTACGACTCGTCTTCGTTTGTTCTCTTAAAACTCACCCCAGATACTCAATATGGTTGTCATACTTTGCGAGGAAACAATAGAGGCCCTCACAGCAAGGCGCGCGATCCGCTGCCTCTACCGCCAGCCGCTCGTCGTGCCCAATCGCCGCATCCCCACCATTGTCGCCTGGGCCACGCAGCTGGCCACGGCGCCGGTAGAGGGTGACACTTTAATTTCCCTCGTCACCCACGTCATCCACCTCGTACACAGCGCGGCCTTTATCACCTTTGACGTCTTTCTGGGCGACTGCCCACAAGCCGTGCGCGAAGACGTCGTCCTCCAGATCGAGCGGCCCATCTACTTTGCGTTTGCCAAGACGGGACACAGTGACTCGACAACGTACGTACAGCGCCGTGCCAAGCTGGACAAGGACGTACGTGGCCGCATTGAGTTTATTCGGCGGCACGATAAAGGCCAGCCACTGCAGGTCTCGGACGGGACGTACGCTCTGACCTACATCGATGGGCGGCGCTTGGAGCGCGAAGACAATGAGGCGGTGTGGAGAGCGCGGATGGCAGTAACAAAAGCGAAAGAGGAGGCGCGGGTGAGGGAAAGGGAGGAAGAGGAGAACGAGCTGAGAGGCCAGGGATTTGGGGGTAGACGAAGATGATGATAAAGACGAGAATGAGGCGAACTAAGACGTGCCTTTAGCGTTGACCATATTCAGCTGTCACAGCAAGGCTTTCCGGAGAACTGGCACGGAAAGAATAGAGCTGACTAAACTAGAAGGCGAGATGTTATTTTGTACAGGAAGTGGCATGAGACTTTATGGATGTATAAGACCGAGACCTACTCCCAGTACACTCAAAGAGAAGACTCAGTCGCTACCAACCGTCTGAAATACAAACCTACACGAGCCTGTATTTCTGTGCCCTTATTGCTTACGGTCACTTTCCCCTGTTATACGTGTTGACGTGTTGACTTGTTGTTTGACTATTATACCTTCTTATCGCTTTGTAATATCGAGACCCCTCCCCTAGCCGGTTTACTTGATAATCTAGCAGAGACTCTTGCCTCTGGGAAGTGCCTCTGTATTAAGACTAAATTCTACCACGTATTGTTCGGTAAATTACAGAAATCTATGCAACCATGCTGGTAGCAAGAAGAGGCTGATCGAAAAATGAGAAGTGTAGTGGACAAGGTGATATCGGACGACCTGCTAGTTTTGAAAGGCTTTTTGTATCTCCGAGTCTCGACCCAATAGAGGCGATCGGCCGGTGATACTCTCTTGTTTGAGATTCATCTTGTCTAGAAACTGAAGAGCTCGTGAATCTTGAATAGTCCTCGTTGATAGCGTGTTCGATGGTCTAGCATATGTTTAACACTTAAAAGACGTCGAAGTGGAAAAAAGAAGACGTTGCAAGTAATATTCGCAATGCACGTGTCCCACTAACAAGGACCGATTTGGGATAGCCTTCGCCGCGGTTCGGGCAAAAAGCTTAATGTTGAACGGTTCCCAAGCTTGCAATCCAGGCACCAATAGCGCCATCGTGCTCGCGGGTGGGCCCTTGGCGGCCGTTATCTGGGGAAACAACAGCGTCCCTCCCTTGTCGTTTTCTCCTTGCCTTCTCGTCCTTTCCTTCTTCTCCTTCGCTTCTTCTCCCTCCCCAACACAACCACATCGCCATGGCCAACCCTCGACGCGATGATGGCGCGGCTGCGGCTGCCGGCTCATCGGATCCTCCGCATGCCGACTACATCCTGGACCGCCCGATCCAGCCCGTCACGGGCATGCGCCAGGGTCTGCCCAACTATGGTGACCCGCACTTTGCCCTGTTTCTGCGCAAGGTGTTTATCAAGGCGCTGGGCTACAGCGAGGACGCCCTGAGCCGGCCCATCATCGGCATTGTCAACACGTTCTCCGGGTTCAACCCGTGCCACGCCAACGTCCCGCAACTCATCGAGGCCGCCAAGCGCGGTGTGCAGCTGGCTGGTGGGCTGGCCATCGATTTCCCCACCATCAGTGTGCACGAGTCGTTTTCGTCGCCGACGAGCATGTTTTTGCGCAACCTGATGGCCATGGACACCGAGGAGATGATCCGGGCGCAGCCGGTGGACGCGTGCATTGTCATTGGCGGTTGCGACAAGACGGTGCCGGCGCAACTGATGGGTGGCATCTCGGCGAACAAGCCGGTCCTCCCACTGATCACGGGGCCCATGATGCCCGGGTCCTTCCAGGGCGAGCGCATCGGCGCATGCACCGACTGCCGCAACAACTGGGCGGCCTACCGGGGCGGCGAGCTGGCCATCGAAGACATAGCCGACCTCAACGAAGAGCTGGCGCCGACGGGAGGCACGTGTGGTGTTATGGGCACGGCGAGCACCATGGCCTGCATCACGGCGGCGCTGGGCCTGATTCCATTGCGCGGTGGCGCCACAGCACCCGCCGTGTCCAGTGCGCGCCTGCGGATCGCGGAGCAGACGGGCAAAAACGCCGTCGAAGCCGCCCGCGCCCAACGGACACCACAGCAGGTTCTGTCCGAAGCATCCTTCCACAACGCGCTCACCGTTCTCCAGGCCATTGGCGGCTCCACCAACGGCATCGTGCACCTGCTCGCGATTGCCAACCGCCACCCGGCTCTGCATGGCACCGTCACCCTGCAGAAGCTCGACGACATTGGCCGGCAGACCCCGCTGCTGGTTGACCTCAAGCCCAGCGGCAACAACTACATGACCGACCTGCACAATGCCGGCGGCATCCCGGCGCTGCTGGAGCGGCTGCGGCCCCTTCTCCAGCTCGACGCACGCACCATCACGGGCCAGACCCTGGGCGAGGCTCTGGACGCAGAGCACTTCAAGCCCTTCCCGCTGTCGGCCCAGGTCGTCCGCCCCCTCGACCATCCTCTGTATCCGGCCTCGAGTCTTGTCGTCCTGCGCGGCAACTTGGCCCCCGACGGCGCCGTCATCAAGGCCAGCGCCAGCAAGTACCGCCACCTGCTGCAGCACCGCGGCCGGGCCGTCGTCTTTGCCGGCCCCAGGACCTGGCCAACCGCATCGACGACCCGGACCTGGACGTCGACGAAGACTCCGTGCTCGTCCTCCAGGGCATCGGCCCCATTGGCTTTGTCAGCCCGGCATGCCCGAGGCCGGCCTGGTGCCCATCCCGCGCAAGCTCGCCGCCAGGGGGGTCAAGGACATGCTGCGGTTGTCCGACGGCCGCATGTCCGGCACCGCGGGCGGCAGCATTGTCCTGCACATTGCCCCCGAAGCAGCTCTGCCCGCCAGCGTCTTGGGCATCGTCGAGACCGGCGACTGGATCGAGTGCGATGTCGAGCAGCGCCGCCTGCACTTGGCAGTCTCGGACGACGAGATCCAGCGGCGCAGGAGCGAACGCTGGCTGCGCCTCGAGGGCCAAAAGGCCAGCCGGGGTCCGGCCGACGTGCGTCGGCAGCCCACGCGAGGCTACCGCGGGCTGTACGAGCGGAGTGTCACGCAGGCCAACAACGGTGTCGATTTTGACTTTCTGGCCGCCGACGGCGCGGGCGTTCTGGGGAAAGAAAGGGAGCCATAGATGTCGGCCAAGAGATGCCGGCTAAGAGATATCGGCTGCACGCGAAACTGTATCGTATGAAAGTTGATGCTACACTCTCGAAGAGCAAGGCTAAATAATAAAAAGATCTGCAAACAATTTTTAGGCCCACCTCTTTATGTAACTTGTGTAGAAAAAGATACATAAAGAGGTGGGGACAAAGGAAGACAGCTTGCCGTTCTGCAGACCAGATGTGACGCAGAATCTCCGTTTAGTTAGACGTCGTCTCAAAGCACCCTTCAATTTCTACCTTCGCCTAGATATGAACAGATGTGTGTTATTTATACGCCGCTTGGTAGCATTTTGCCCGTTTTCAAGCAGAAAATTCATTTCCCAACTCCTTGCTCAAGACAGCACGGTACCGCATGCTGCCATCGTCCAGCCCGGCAAAGGCGCTGTTCAGACCATCGACAGTCATGGGATACTCTTGAATCCAGGGCCGGATCTTGTGGCGGTCCGCAAACTTGAGCGCATTCTGCTCGTTCTCTCTTGTGGCGCCCAAGCTGAAGCTGAACATGGTATTAGCAGACATCATTGTTGTCGGGAGATTGGGCAAACTCACATGATCCTCATGCCAGGAAGAATGAAGGGCATGTATCTGGAGAGTGGGCATGTCAGAGAACGGATGTCAAAGTCGATGGCGGTAAGAGGGCACGACGTACGGGACGGTGATGTCTTCGGTTTGGATAATGACCGGCACAACACGCGCACGGCGTGCAAGAAGTGGCAAAAGTCTATTCATTAGCACCGATTTCGTCGCGCTCATGTCAAGCTTTTGGGGACGGATGCCCTTACACGCCATAGTCCGTGATTGCACCGCCGCAGAGAAGCAGCACATTGACTTTGTTGTTCACGTCCACTGGTTCCGCTGCCTTGTCTGCGGTATGGAGCACATGGAATTCGTTAGCACCCAACGCCAATGCATCGTCCCGCTTCTTGTCGCTCGCCGAGAAGACGGAAACGTCGCAGCCCATGGCCTTGGCGTAGAGCAGGGCGATGTGACCAAGACCACCCAAACCAACGATGCCGACCCGGTCACTGGACTTGACCTCGGCTGCTTGGAGGGCCTCATAGACGGTTATCCCGGCGCAGACAAGTGGCGCCGCAGACTGGGACGGAAGACCGTCCGGGATCGGGTTCACAAAGTCCTGGTGCCGGACGGCGTAGTCGCAGAATGTGCCGTGGTCCGCGGCACCGTACTTTTGGCCCACCGACTTGTGGCAGTACTGACGATAGCCAGAGATGCATTCAGGGCATACGCCGCAGGCCTGCCCCACGTCAGTCGAGTCTCTGGTATTTGGCAAGGTGCAGTGGGCGCTGACGTACATGTGTCTGGAAGCTGCAGGGGCACGCCTGTTAGTGCTGATCATTCACGTTGCATCGTGGGGGACACGCCCCGGTTGCACCTACGTCAGACCAACCCGCTGGCCGAGCTTGACGGCCGTCACTTCGCTGCCTACGCGGTGGACGACCCCGACACCCTCGTGGCCGAGACCACAGGATGCCGTCCGGTCGTGCGCGTCGGTGCCGCAGACGCCCGAGTGCGTGATGCGGACCAGCACCTCGAGCGCGCCGAGTGCAATCGTGGCCGTCCGCCGCTCCAGGGCGCCGCTCGGCGTGCCGGCAAGGTATGTTCGAGTTTCGCCGTCCATCGTGAGCCTGCCTTTGGTGTCGATGTTTGCCAATGTGCGAGGGCGACATTCGGCAGCTGCCAATCGATGTGGAACGAAAATAGCGCGCATACAAGCGGCATACACCGGGCGTGGCACGATAATATCGTTATCTTACCTCGATAACCCCGCCGGTACGCTGGAACGCTGCCAGCCGTGGCTTGCAGATCCACGAACCTAGTGGCGACCCAGCGGGCAGGGCGACCGATCAACGGAGAGGAGTGGGGAGTACGAGTATGCAAAGGTGAGTAGTATGGTTTGTTGACATGCGAATGTGCATCTGAATGACGATGAAGAATCTTCTGTATTGTTTTGTTTGAGTTCCCTTTCTTACGAACATCGCGTCTGTGGTCCGCTCTCAAACACATCAGCGACATAGGAAAATGTTCAGAATCGCAGCTCAGACATGCGCATGCTTGGCACGATTTAGCAACGCGCTGGATGCAGGGACAGGCACTGTTCGAACCTGGATCGCTTGTTGGAGTACGTAAGATAGCTCGCGACAATGAGTTGTATTGTATCTGAGAGTTGGCTTACAGAAGCCAGAGCATTCTTATCAACCATCCCAACGACCTTTCAACAGCCCCATCTAAGACAGCTTTGGCCGAAATGCCGTGAAGGAGCAAGAGACCATGTTCCAGCTTGTACTTTATTATTATTATTATTATTATAATTTTAACGTCACGGCGGCGAAGCCGCCCACCTCCCTAAGGGTATATGACGAGGGTGACGCACTAGCTAGCTCTAAATATATAAAACTGACGGTTCATCACCTCTATTCGAGGAAATGCCTACTTAGCGTGCCTAAGATATAAGCGATTCAGTCCGTAATTTAACCCTCCGGTCGGTTAATATTCGGTTATTATTTTTAAACGGGCGCTCGCGGGGAGTATTAAAACTTTTTATAAGTATAATAATAAAAAAAAAAAAGAAAAAAAAGAGCGGGAAAAATAATAAAAAAAAATAAAAAAAATAAGGGGTATAAAGGTATAAAAGCGGTCCTTATATTATCCCTATAATTAAGGCGACGGCGTTAAAATATAATAAAAAGTTATATAACTTTTTAATAATAAATCTTAAAAAGTTAAGTCTCTCCTCCGGGCGTCGGGGTACCGGGCGTAAGTTTTATCCCCTTATCGTAATACTTTAAACCCGTTTAACTTAATAATAATAAACGATATAATTTAAAGTTTTCGCCTAACCGTAAATATATTTATTTTATATAACGATATACGGGTAAAAGCGTTTATAATATTAGGTATAATTTTTATAACCGGTCTTAATAATTAATAAAATATATAACTTCGTTCGGGGAGCGAAAGTTCGGGGGCTTTCGAATAAAATAAGTTAAGTTTTAACGGTTATAAAATCCTAATAAGTTCTTACGTATACGCTCTTAAAGGACCGTCGTTATATAACGTAATTTATTTATAATAAACGCTTTAAGGCCGTTATAACTTAATCCGTTAAACTCGTTATTTACCGGCGCTTAATAACCGGCCTTTATTAATTCGTCGGCTCTCTCGTTACCGTTAATATTTATATATCCGGATACTTACCGGATAATAATCGGGTGGGTCGCGAAGAGCCGGTGGAGTTATAAAAATATATCTTAAAAAGTTAACGGTACTCTCCCTCGTATCCCCCGGATTACCGCCGTATTATTTAAATATAATTAAATTTTATTTAAGGGTAAGCCCTCCTTAATCCGGAGTACTTATTATAATCCTCGTAAAGCTTTTACCGCCTCGGCGTCAAAGACTTTTATAACTTAATAAAGTTACCCATATCCGTATATTAACTTTTACTTTACCGTTTAAATTAAGTACCCGTAATTATAATATATATTATATATATAAATTTACCGTACTTTAATATTCGTATTCGACTATACCGTAATCTTATACGACTTCCTGGATACGAGGAAGTTATATAATTAATTTAGTAGTAACGTATTTACTTTATCTAAGAATCTAAAACCATTAAAATTATATATAAAACCTTTCTACCTACGAGTATAACGATACGTTACCCTTAAATAAGTGGATCCGGTCGGAAGTGTACGGTAGTATTTAACCACCGCCCATACCTCCTAGCCACACTACTTTTAATTAAACGGAGTACGCGTATACGTATACTAGCCACCGGTGTATTTATACCGATATTAACTCTCTCTTTTAAAGTCGAAATATCGCGGTATAATATACCGCTCCCTCTCTTTTTCGCTCCCTCCCTCCGGGACCGTCTCCTCGACTTTTAGTACCTTTATTAACACCCGTCGTAAGAGGCTAGGAGCTTATAAGGGTTTTAATACTACCCTTTATTACCCTCTTTACTTATACCTCCTTTTAAAACTCGATAAAATTCGTATTAACGAGCTTTCCTAACGCGCCGTTATACTTCGCCTTCGTTATAACGTCGGTTAAGTTATTAATATTAAAAATCCACTTAATTTCGGTTATCTCCCTCCTCTCGTACGATTAACGTAATATCGTTATATCGATTATTAACCTCTTCTCCGTTATTATCTTAAACCTCGTAACGGTATCGAAGACGCTTTTATTATTTATATATATTATAAGTAATACCTTCTTCCCGTAAATTTAATTTATAATAACCTTTATATAACTTATTAAATTAAATTTATATATTAAGGCGTATAACTTAACCGTTAATATAAACTTAATAACGCGTTTATACTTAATAAATAATTAATATACGATATTATACCTTTTTAACGTATCCCGAATCGTAATAATATACCCGATTTAAGAGCTTAAGTCCTTATTATTAACGAACGTACCGTTTATAAAGATTACTATTTAAATAGTTTTCTCGTCGAGCTTTACGAATTTAAAGTTATAATACGAGTTTTTAATTTATTATTAAAGCCGGGCGTTTAAATTAAAAATTTCCTTTTTACCGGGCTCCGTATATTATACCGTTAAAGAGAGGTCGAAGGCGGCTTCCGGTTAATATATTAATATTACGTATATATTACGAGCGCGTTAAACGATATATTATTATTACGGGCCGAAAGGTATTAATATACGGCCTCGCGTACCTTTATTAATTTACGGTACGTTAATAATTAAGTTAATATTATATATTTAAGTCTTTTACGAGAGTGAAAGTGTATTATTAATTTCGATTTAAAGTACGCCGCCGTTAAATTTAAAAAGCGAAGTCGGCGTAAACGTTTCCCGAAACTTAATTAAAAAGTTAACTTTTTAAAAGACGCTTTACTTTAAAGTAACGAATTCGTCGTTAGCGAGGATAAGCGTATTATTAATTTATAAACCGATAATACCGAAGACGTTATTTATACGAATTATAAAGTATATATTATAAGTAAATTAAGTTATCCTTAATACCGTAATATAATACTTAATATAAATAATAAATTAATAATTACCGGCCTTTAATATACCGTATAACGGCTTTTTAATATATAAAACTTCGTTATCGGGTAAAATAAGGATCTCTTTTATTATAAGGTTAAAATTAATATAAAAGTTTTTAATTAAGTTTATAAAAGTTTAAACGTAAACTTACGAAATATTACGTAATAATAATTATATACCGGGGCGTAATTTATAAACCGTAATAAAAAGTAAAAGGCGTTAATTTATCCGTTAAATAATAAACGACTAGGTTAATATAATTATTTTATTAAAGTCGTTATATATTTATATAACGAAACGACTTTTTTCGATTACTTATACGGTGTTAACGTACTTAATTTTATTAATGAAACGGCCGTTAAAAAACCGTATACCGCGCGGTACGTTAATACGAGGGATTAACTCGAAAACGCCCTTTTTAAATAATCTTAAAATCTTTATACGCCGCGAGTATTTATAAGTCGGTACGGGCGGTATTACCGTTAAGTAAACGGTTACGGTATTACCGATAAGGTATATAAATATAACGGCCGAGGGCGTACGGCGCGGGCGGTTTTTACCTCGCCGGGGAGGCGGTGTTACGGGCGTTATAATAATTTTATTTTTTACCGCCGGGGCGATTATAAGGGCTTAATTAAAGCCTTTATAAACTTTAACCGAAGTATTACGGAAAGTACCGTTAATACCGTTACCGTAATTTATTATTATATCTTCGTTTATAATAACGCGTATATAATACGGGCCGGCTTAACCGGCGTTTATATTACCGCTTTTAATATATTAAATAAATACTTAATCCGTTAAATTAAGTTTAACGGGGTCCGGGTTATTACGAAGGCGTAAAGCTTTTATAATTTAACGGTTTACGCGCGCTTTTTTAAGGTCTCGTATTATTATACGAATTACGCGCGCGTATTACGTAATAATAAGCGAGGGGCTCGCCGTTAATATTATACGAGGGTAAGTACCGAATACGAGGAGGGTCGGGATAATACCGTTAAGCTTTACGGTGTCGTTAATAACCTTAATCGTTATTTATAAAGCCGTTTACGGGTTTAAATCGGGAGCCTCGCGCTTAATTAACTTATAAGCCCGTTTAACGGGCTTATAATACCGTTTAATTTTATTAACGGTATAATAAGCCTCGGTAAGTACCGGTTTAATTTTTATACTTATTAAGACCGTATTATTTTAAAACTCTTTACTCGTAAAGTTAATACTTTAATTATATACGATAAAATTAAAAGGGCCTTAATATACGTTAATTTAATACTCCTTAAGTTTATTTTACGTATATTAACTCGTTATATTATTAAATATACGGGCCGCTTAAAATCCCGTAACCTTATCGATTACGTAAATATATAATTTACCGTTAAGGTAAGCTACGTTAACGATAATAATACCGTTAAAAACGACGTTATAATCCTCTTTAATATTAAATTTAAAGCGTTTAAGAAGACCTTAATAAAGTTAATAACCCGTATAAAAGTCTTTAATCTCTTATAAATCTTTATACGTAACGTTAGTATAACCGGCCGTTTATAAAAGCCGGTGTAAACGGTCGATAAAGGGGTAATTAAAACGGCGGTGTAATCTTTTAAACTCCGTCGCCGTTAAGTATTATAAGAGCCGGTAATATATACCGTCTCCGAGGCACTAATAAATACGTGCCTAAAACGTCTAATTACCGGTATATAACCGGCGGAACCGATTATTAAATCCTTCGTATTATCGAAATAATACTTTAAGCGGTTTATATTTACTAAAGAAAATAAAAAAGGGGTATTAATAAATATTACGTAAAAATTAACGTTTTTTATTAGGGTCTCGATACCGTAAGACCCGACTAATTTAAATTTTCCGATACCGAATTTAATATTTACGGTACTTATAATAACGGTATTAAGTATAACCGTTAAACGAAGCTTTTATAACGCCTTAAATTATAATAAGCCGTAAATTAACTATTTTATAACGCCGGTATCTACGATAAAACTTAAAAATTTAATTTAATCGTACTATAAAAAGCCCACGAAAAAAATAATTATATTATTAACTTATTAATCGGAGGGTTAAATATCCTCCCTAAAGGCCTCCGGAGTAAACGTATATAAATACTTTTAGCCGTTTAATACGTTTATAATAACTAAGTTACCGGCCGTTAATTAAAATTAAAAGGCGGTATAAAACTACGTCGGTTACGTAAAGTCGTTATCGCCGTCGTTTTTAACGTTTTAATCGGATTACTTAAAGTTACTTTCGGGGTATTATTCGCCTTTTAAGTCCGTTATTTAAATAAAGTATTATATTATAATACCGCCCTTATTATTAACTTATACCTTCTTATAAGCCGCTTTTTTAACTTTAATATATAACCTCTAACGGTAACCTTCCTTACCGTATATAAAGTACTTAAAAGTACTCCCGGGATACCGGTAAATTATTTATTACCCGAGTCTTTACGGCCGTAATACCGGTCGAAGTAATAAATAAAGGCCGTACCGGAGCCGGACGTAACGCGCTCGTTTACGCGTATTAAGTCGTAAATAATACGGTATAAATTATCGGGGCCGCCGTTAATTAATACCGCCGTCGTAACGTAACGCGAGGTCCGAGGGTTCTACTCGTAAATACTTATTAACCGCGCGTATAAGGCGGGTGGCGTATCTTCGTACCTCTCGAGCGCTTTAAAACCTTAAAATAATCTCGTATAAAAGTTTTTTATAACCTCCGCGAGCGTTTTATTAGGCGATGCCGCCGTAATTTTAAAAAGTAAAAGAGCGTATTATTTATCGCGTTTAACGTATAATATAATATTTCCCTTGAACCGTTATAATATACGCCGAATAATTAACTTTTAATCCTTCGTATCGGCCTTAATTACGTTATAATAATTATAAACTTTTTTAATCGTTATTATAATCGGGAGCGTTTTATAAATATAAGCCTTTTTAAGCCTTTAATTAATAATAAAACGGATAAATTAACCGACTCGGAAAACGAAACTTATATCGTTATTAAAGTTATTATATTTTATTTTAACCGGGAAAAACTTTTAAATATTTTTAACGATACGTAATTAATCTTTATTATTAAATTACGAGTCGGGTTAATAAGTAAAATTAATAAAGTTTACGTAAAGGGGTTAATTACCTTTATTTCCGGGTATATTATATAATAATATAAAAGTACCTTAACGATAAGGCGGACCGCCGAAGCGTTAACCTTACCCTTAACTTTAATATTAACCGTACGAGGAAGTTTTAAAACCTTTAATCGGGAGTATACCGGGGTATATATTACCGTTATATAATTACGGGATATTATCGCTAAGTAACGGGTTATTACGGGCCTAATTATTAACGGGCGCGGGAGTTACGTCGCCGCGTAAATTATTAGGATTGATACCGGGGCCCGGGATCGGGAGTCCGTAAATAAGTATAACGTTACTTTAACCGTTATTAGTAAGCGTATAACTTATATTAACCGGGGTATCGTCCGGGTTAATAATAACGCCGAGTATAACGGGCTTATCGTCGAAGTAGGTTAAACGGTACACCGGGTGAACTTAGTTAATAAGAATTAACTTTTAAATCCTCTCGTTATACGTCTTTATAATTATAGTTTTAACGAACTACTTAAGCGAGTTAATAAGTTATTCGCGTACGTTACGAGTTTAAAACGCGTTAATTAAGATTTACGTAAAGTTATTATTACCGTTACGGTAATTTTTAACGTAAATACCTCGCTTTATAAAAGTACGCCTAAAGCTTAATAAGACCGTAAAGTAAGCCGTAGTAAACTCGTCGGCGGTGACGCCTTTTAACGTTTCTTCGAAGAGGTATTAAAGGTTATCGTTAACGAACGTATAACCCTCGGTCTCGTTAATAAATACGCGAATACGCCTTTCGACGTTATTAAACTCTTAATTAAAAGCTTATTAATCGATATAATCGGTAGTATCGCTTATTTTAATTATTAAGAGTAATTTTTTAATTAAGGTAATTTTCGAAATAATTTTTAATAACTTTCGGATAATTATAAAAAGCTAGTATTATAATAGTATAAAGAAACCTTATTAATTAATATAAATTTACCGTACTTTAATATTCGTATTCGATTATACCGTAATTTTATACGACTTCCTAAATACGAGGAAGTTATATAATTAATTTAGTGGTAACGTGTTTACTTTATTTAGGAATTTAAAGCTATTAAAATTATATATAAAACCTTTTTACCCACGAGTATAACGATACGTTACCCCTAAATGGGTGGATCCGGTCGGAAGTGTGCGGTGGTATTTAACCACCGCCTATACCTCTTAGCTATACCACTTTTAACTAAGCGGAGTGCGCGTATACGTATACTAGCCACCGGTGTATTTATACCGATAATATATATTATTTAATCCGGTTAACCCCGTTAATAAACCCTTTTATAAACTTTCCCTTTATCGAATCGTTAAACTTATTACGGTAAACCCCTTTTAAAAACCCTTTATTTAAGATTTATTTAAATAAATTACTAGGTTATCCGTTAAAAGAGTAATAACTTACGCGTAAAAGTATATTATAATATCCTCTTTATTAAAGTTACTCGTTAACTCCTTTAAATAACCGCGGGTATAATATAAAAGTACGATTTTTTACCGTATAATAAAGTTAACGAACTCCGCGAAGAGTTATAATTTTATCCGGCGTTAAAAGGAGAGGTTATAATCTTTTCTTTTAACGTTAAATAAAATTTTCGCCCGGCGGGCGAGGGGGTACGACTCTTCGACCGTTGAAATCCGTAATATTTATCGTACTTTTACCCGTTTAAGGGCGAGCTCTCCGGTTAATAAACTTAAGTCCTTAAATAATAAATATTTCGGAGTCGTCCGTTATATTAATAAAATAACCCGCGTTACGGTAAGTAAGGTATTATAAACTTAGTTTACGTATTACCTTTTTTTCGACGATACGAGTTTTTTTCTTTTTTTACTTTTATTAACGGTAAGGTAAAGGCGTTTAATATATTACGCCTTCGAAGCGTAAAATACTAAAAATAAAATATATTATATAATTATATTTCGAAGCGTAAACGGTACGGCCCCGTTATAAATTTTATTAATAAAAATTAAATACTTAATAATTTTTATCGCCCGGTAACCCCTTTTTATTATATATCGTTTAAAATTAAAATACTTATTAAATTATACCCTAAGTTAACGTAATATTAAGTAAGGGACCGTCGTCGTAAAAAGGGGAACCGGCGTAATTATTAAGTTACTAATAATAAACGGGGGATTCTTTTTATAACGTTTACGAGTTAAATAAATTATTTTAAATTTTTCCGGTATAAATATTATTTTATTCGTAACTCCTTAATAAAAAAGCCCCACGAAGTTATCTTTTAAATATTTAATATTCTCGTAAATAAATTTCGACGCCCGGTATAAATAAATATCGTCGGCGTAACCGAAGCGGAGTAAAGGGTTTTTCCGTAAGATTTCGGCGATATATAATATATAAAAAATAAACGAAAATAATAATCTTTATAAAGTCCCGTACTCGACCGTCGTAAATATTATAATATACTCGTTAAGTTTAACGCGTACTCGCCGTCGGTTAAAGAAGTAACGGATAAATCGAAGGAGAGAGTTTAATTAACCGTCGTTACGTATTTATACGAGGAGGCGACGTAATAAAAGCGTATCGAATATACTTTAAATATCGGTAATTATTACGGTAACTTTTTATTATCTCGAAAAAGTAACTTTTACGTCGTACGTAAACGCGGCGATAAAGTTAACTCCTCCTCGTTTAAATAATACCCCGGCGTATTAAGGAGAGATAATATTATATTAAAGTACCGTTATAACGGTTTTAATATAATTAAAAGAAGCCTAATAATACGAAATAAAAAGGTTATAATTCTAAAGATAAAGAGAAAGAAGGTAAGAGTATAAAATAAGAGGGTTACCCGTAATATTTATAAAGCCCCTAAGCGCCGTGCCCGCGAAGCGGGTACGGCGATACCTTTTTCCGAATACTTATAATATTCGACCCTAACGCGGTTTATAAACCGAGCCTATAATATACCCCCCGTTAGGGGCCGTACCGAGGGTATTTATTATTAATTAATAAAAGTCGTTAGGCGCGAGGCGGACCTACTCCGTAATTAAATTTTACCGGGCGGTAAACGAGGCGGCCGCCGATAATTAAAGTATACGCTCGTACGGGCCACTTTACGAAGCCTAGGCGGGGGAAGTGTAAAAAAAAATATCGACCCCCCGTTCTTCTTTTTTTCGTTTTTTCGAACTTTTAACCTTTTCGTACCCTTCCTCCTTACTTATATCGCCCTCGTTTATAATTATTTTATCTCTCGTTTCTTTTTATTTCGTATCGCGCCCGATCGTTTATTAATAAGTTTACGGCCCTTATATCCCCTCGTCTTTAAACGGAAATAAGTTAACCGTATAATAACGTTTTCCGGCGGCTTTAAAAATAACGCGCCTACTTTAATTTAAGTTATTAACTCTTTCCTTATATAAAAAGACTTTAATAAGAAGGATACCGTTACGTTTACGTAATTCGAAATACTTTATATTAATTATTTATCGCGTTTTATAATTAATGGCGACGTATTTATTTACGTACGCGGCCGTAATATTAATTATAAACGTTATTAAGTTACTCGTTTAAAGTACGTTTAAAAAAAACGCCTTTTCGTTAAGTTTACTCGGTTACGCCGCGCCGTTTACGACCTTTTACGTATTATTAAAAATAACGGTTACGTTTTTTCCTTTATTATTACTCGTATACCCGTTATTAGAAATTAACCCACCGTTCCGGGTAAAAAACTTATATTCTCCCGCGTTTTTAATTAAACGTATAAATATTATTACGAGGTATTAACCCTCGCCCGTAAAGCGCCCCCGGTCGTTTTACTTATTATTAAAATTATAAGTAAACGGCCTCGTAATATTAACTCCCCGCCCCCGCGCTTTTTTTAATTTTAATTAATTAAACGTTAATACGGTAACCCTACCGTAACTCGCCGCGGTATTTAATTATAAAAGCTTTTAACCTTAATTTCCAAGAGCGTAAACTAGGGAGTTAATATTAATATAATTTAAGTTAACGGGGTTATCGCTTTATCCGTCGCTTAATATTTAACCGGCGGCGGCCACCGCGTTAATTAATTTTCTCCGAGTTACCCCCGTAATTAATTAATTAATTTTACGCCCGCCCGTATTAACCGTTAATTATTCGACGCGGAGACGTTTTCGGGCCGTTTCCGCGATTAATAAACGGACCGGGTTACTTATTTATCCTTAAATAAAGGCCGTCCGTATACCCCTCCTTATAATTAACGCCGCGTTTACGACCCGCCTTTAATTTATAACCCGTTCGACGACGCCGACGACGAGTACGACGATAAAAAAAAATAAAGGGACGGCCGTAATAACGGTGTTTCGGAAGATTAAAAGGGAAAAGTTAACGGCGTTATTTATTAAAGTACCCGGCGAAAGGAACGTAATTTATTAAAACGGGTAAAATAAATTAATAACGGGCCGGTATTATTATATATATTTATTTTATATAAACTCGAATATATCGAGTATTATTATATTTTATACGTACTTTAAAAGTTTTTACGAGGGTATATCGTAATTAACTTATTTTATTAATACTTATTTTTTATATCCTCGCCCTTTCGTATTTTTAACTTAAAGGATCTCCTTTACCTCGTACTCCGCCTCGCTTTCGTTATATATAATTACCGGGCCCGGTTATATATCCGAAATCGTTTAAAACGGAAGTAAATTAAAAGCCGCCCTTTTAATTAAGTTAACGTAAAAAGTAAAGTAAATACCCGCGGGGACGTCGAGTATTACGTTAAAAGGGGACGGGGTATTAATTACCGTATATTTATTTCGGAGTTAATTTAACTTTTTATTCGGCCGGTCCGACCGAATATTTTAATAAAAAAGTTATACTTTATCCTTAATCTCGAAACGTTCCGCCGCCCGGCGGGATTTATTAACGGCCGCCTTTTATTATTATTAAAAGAAAGTTATAACGGTTTACGTAGAGTTAATATTACGTTTAAATTAATTTAAAAAAGCGATCGCCCGCCCCTTAAATATATATTAAGACGCCGTTAAAAGTTAACGTATAAAAAGGATAAAAAGATCGTACTTATATAATAAAAAATTAAGTAACGTCCCGGTTATCGAATTATTACGCCCGTTTAAGGTTAATTAATACGCCGGGAAATAAACGGGTTAATTTTATTAATAATAATTAATAAACGCGCGTAAAAATTATTATACTTTTTAAATAACTCTCTCCGAAACGTTATCCGTCTTTTAATAATAATTAATAAATAATATTTATTCGACCCCCGTAAAGGAGTATAACGTCGATTAAAATTAACCGACTTAATCCGACCCGCGATTATTTATAATACTTTTCGAAAACTTATAAAAGCGTTATTAAACCTTTTTAAAACGGGTTACGTACGTTTCCGCCGTTATAAACGTTATAACTTTAAGTTAAATATATTTAAAGAGACGGTTTATAATAACTAGGATATACCGAGGCGCCCCCGTAACGTCTCCGGGTAAGTCCGTTATAAAATTTATTAATAAGTTTATTTAAAACCGGTCCGGGACCGGTAATAATTATAATAACCCTTACCGTCGTCGTCGATTTAGCCGGATTTTCTTATATACGTCGTAGTTTCGGATAAAGGTCCGGACGTCGGTTAATATTCCGTTTTAATAAAATTAACGTTATAACACCTTAAACGTTATATATCTCCCGGGGTGGCTTAATAACGGCGAATCGTATATTATTTAAAAGACGCGTATTATTAACGGTTTATAACGGGGTAATTATAAACGGCGTCGATATTAAAGAGTACCCTTTATTAATAACGAATAATCCGTAATTTATTCTTAAGTATATATTTACGGCGGAAACTTCCGCTCGTTATTCGCGATAACTTCGTACCGGAGCTAGTATAACGGGTCTTAACGTATACCTTCGGCTTATAACGTTTATAATACCTCGTTATTAAATATTTACGGGAGGTACGTATCGGTATAAGATATAATAAGGATAAATACGTTTAAGGGTCGAGTTAACGGGGTTAAAGTCGGGGCGAGATATAATACGTCCTAATTACGTCGGGATAATACGTCGGGGCGGAGGGTTAATTTCTTAAACTTATACTTTATATAAAAGGAGTATAAAAATAAAGTTTTAACCCACCGTACTTAACGTTTTAAGACGATCCGTAACTTAATAAAATATTTTAGGCTTTAATAATCCGTTAAGATAATAAACGGTTTATTAACGTTCCGGAACTCGGTTAATTACGCCTTTAAATACGATATAATAATTAATAACTCCTTATTATAAATAATATAATTTTACTAAGCCGGTATTAACTTAACGGAGTAGTATATAACTAGGATAAGTATCCCCGCCGCGTCGTATTATAAGAGGTACTTTTTTAACGTTTAATTAAAATAATCCGCTTCGAGAACCGTCTCCTTATCGGGGTTTTAATAACTTAAGGCCGGGGCCGAAATAAATACGGTTTTAAATATATTAAAAGCCCTTTAATAATTTATTTATTAACGAAACGGGGTCCCTTTCCGTATTAATTATATTAAGGGGGTATAAAGCCCGGAAAAGTATAAGATAAAATCCTTATAAAAGTTTACGAACTTAAGGAATCCTCGTACACCCCGGACCGTAGTCGGGGCTTCTTACTCGCGGATCGTTTTAATTTTCTTTAAGTCCGTTTAAATCTTTACCCCCGCCGTAATAATATAATTAAAATATATTATACGGGTAATACCGAATTCGTACTTTTTTAAATCGAGGGAAAGTTTTATATTTTATAATTTCTAGAGGATACGGCGGACTTTTTAAAAGTAATTTACCCGGGAGCCGTTAAAGTAAATTAAAAGGTCGTTAATATATATTATAACGGTCCGTCTTAACTCCTCCCTTAATAAGTTATTAATAAAACGTTAAAACGACGCCGGCGTACTTAATAAGTTAAACGGGTAAATTAATTACTCGAAAAGGTTAAACCGTATCCGGAAGGTAATAAGGTATTTGTTTCCTTCGGTTATACGGAGATAATAAAAGGCCGCTCGGATATTTAACTTCGTAAATTATTTAACCGTTATTAAAAAACGGAGAATCTCTTTAATAAAGGGAAGAGGGTATTAATTTTAAATTATTAAGTTATTTAAGGCCCGGTAATTTATATAAAGGCGTTATCCTCCGTTACCTTTCTTAATTAAAATTACGGGGGCCGCGGTAAACGACGAGTTAACTTTAATTTAACCCTTATTTATTAAAACGGTAAATTAATTCTATAACTTAAATAACTAGTCTTTAAATATATTATAAAAGGGGCTAACCGAGAGACGGGGGGTCTCCCTTTATAATATAAGTTATAAACGAATATAATAATTAAATATACCCCGATATAACGGTAACTTATCCGCCGAAGCGGAGCCGAATAATTAACGAAACGGCTTAACCTCGGGTAATAATTCGAGCGGAGGAGCGTCCGTAACGGGTCCGCGTCGGGGTAAACCCTCGGTTAAAAGTTATATTTATATCGTTAACTTACGGAAGCTTATAATCGTTATAATCGAGCTTAAAAAATCCTTCCTCCTCGTTTTAAATAAGTAACGTTTAAAAAAGACCGAAGTTATCCGGATTAAACTTAATAACGAGGTGCGGCGGTAGGATTCCTTAATACGTAACCCGTTAATAACTTTAATAATAAGGGAGCCCGCTCCGGGGTTAAGCCGGACCCGCCGATAACGTATTTATTAAAGACTTAAAATTAAATCCTTATATATCCCGGGGAGTTTATAAGTTAAGACCGTTAATATTTAATTATTAATATCTACTTTAAACCGTATTATATAACGGATTTAAAAATAAGTATTATTATTAATAACTTACTTTAAGTATCGAGGTAAAAGTAACGGGATTCGTTTAAAGCGAAACTAATTTATTAACCGAGGATTTATCGCTCCGTAATAATTATAATTATTATTTACTTATATAAAAATAAAAGCCGTAAAGTTAATTATAATAAGGATTAAAAAAGGTAATTTATTTATTCGTTTTATAATATATTTTATTTTTACGGTAATTTTATCCGATAACGGCTTATATTATAACGTACCCCTTAACGCGAAACTATATATTAAGGGTTCCCTTTTCTTTACCGGCCTAAAGAAGGTTACGAATTATCCGTATCATCCCTTAAGTTAACCGCTACGGCTTATATCTCGACCGGGCGACGGGCCGGGAGAAAACGATAATTAAACTTAATATAATTAACGGTACCGTATCGTAAATATAAGTTATTATTAAACCGGGTTTAACGCTCTTTAAACGATACTTAACGTATTCGTTTACTTTAACGTAAGGGAGGGCCGGTATTACCCCGGGGGTAACCCGCCCGTTATTAACGTCCTTTAAAACTTTAACGGGAAGGGCCTTTATTACTTATATAAACCGATCTAATATTTATTATTAACGTATCCTTTATCGAGTTAAGTTTATTACCTTATATAATTATTTACGTAATACGGCCGTATAATTAATATTTTACTTTAATAAAGACGCGGATTACGGTAATCTCGTCGGAGAGACGGCGGAACGTCGTTATTAATACGGTATAATTATTTAAATCGACGGATATCCTAATAACGTATTCGCGGAGAAAGAGAAAGAGTTTATTTCGAAGGTAATTAACCCGAATTATATTAAGTTACGCCGTACCGCCCGCCGTAAATAAGTATTATTCGAAGCGAGTAAGGAATTAATTAAATAATTCGCCGTCCCGTATAAGGAGGGCGGAAAATTTCGTTAAAATAACGGTTTATTAATTTAAATCCGAGAACGTATTCTTCACTTATTTAATAAGGGTACCGTAATCGTACTCGTACCGCTTATAATATAATTTATAAAAGGGCGTAATAACTTTTTAAACTTTAAGTCTTAAGTTTAATTATAACGACGTAAAGAAAACGTCCTCCCCGCCGATAAAGTAAGTATCGACCCGTAATTTTATATTAATTATTATTTTTTAAAAGGTAAAGGAGGCCGGGTCGCCGTCGTATAAGGCCTTTTACGGTATTAGTTTCGTCCGGAGCGTAGTCGTATTTAACGGGGTAAAGGAACTTAATAATCCCGCGTTAAGAGAGGGAGGATAAAGATAAGTCGTTAAGATTATTTATTAATTCGTTTAAGCCTAAAGTTAATTAATTACTTATATAAGGGTTTCTTTTAAATCCGCGATTTACTCGGTTAAGGTATAATTTTAAGAGTATAAGAATTAAAGGCGGTCCTCCGCCGTCGCGTTCGTGGGAGGAGATTACCTCTTAAATATCGTATCGTTCGGTAAAGAAAGGGAAAAGAGGAAAAAGGGGGCGGAATTAATTTATAAAGTTCTCTTTAACGGCCTATTAAGGAGTTTAGGATCTTTAAAATTATAACGGTCTTAGTATAATTAAAAGAAGCTTAATAATACGAGATAAAAAGGTTATAATTTTAAAGATAAAGAGAAAGAAGGTAAGAGTATAAAATAAGAGGGTTACCCGTGATATTTATAAAGCCCTTAAGCGCCGTGCCCGCGAAACGGGCACGGCGATACCTTTTTCCGAATACTTATAATATTCGACCCTTAGCGCGGTTTATAGACCGAGCTTATAATAACCGTTTATATAATCCGGCGGGCGAGTAAACGTTTAAAGCCTTTAACGATGTACGAGATAAATATAATAAACCGTTACGCTTTAAGGGAGGTTTAATCCCGTCTCCCCCCCTTTAATAATATAATTACCTCGGCCTCTTTTTATATTTATAAGAAATAACCGCGTTAAAGGTACCCTTTATAAAACGTATTTAACGGTTTTACGAAATAATCTTAAGTAACTTTTAATAACTTAATTATAACGCCGTCGGTACTTAAAGTAATAATAAAAATATTAATTACACTCTCCCGGATTTCTTCGTCGTTAATACTTAAGTCTTAAGGGAGGGTAAGGCCTCTCCGCGGGGGCTTAAGGGGGTCCGTTTATAAGTTATCCTCCGTTATAAAACGTTTAAAGATAATATCTTTTAAAACCTTAACCTTATTTAATATTATAATATATATCCGGTCGTTAATAACGACCGGCGGAGTTTTATAACGCGGTTATAACCCGTATTATTAAATTAAACGGTAAACTTTAATATTATCCGCGGCCTTATTTATTATTAACGTTTAATAACCCCGTTTCGCTTTTCGGATTATAAAAGTTTACCTTCTTTATATCTTTTAAAAGTTTTTTAAAAAAATATTATTATTATTTTTAAACCGCCGGGCGGTTTTTATAATAATATACGCCTCTTTATAAACCGGGGTTTATTATAATTAACTCCGTCCTTTTTATAAATTTATTCGTTTAATATTATCGAGGGTTTCCTTTAACGTTCGGCGGATTATTATAACGCCGTTTTTTAACTCGACTTTAATAAGTTAAGGAAATAAACTTAAGGCGGCGGCTACGACGTAGTTTACCGTTACGGTATAATTTAAAATTTTATTTTTTAAAATCGTTTTCTTTCTTCGTATCGTCGGGGCCTTTTATACTTTAAGGATAAGTATTAACTAAGTACGGTAATCGGAGTTACTTTTAAATAAAGTATCGATTTTTATTATAACGAACGGTAAGTTATTAAAAGTAAAGTTTATAACGTATCCGTTATTATAAGTCGTTTACTTAACTTATTTTATATAAATAAGGCCGGCCTTATTTATTTACGCGACGAGCCTTTATCCGCCCCTCGCGGGGCGTACGTTTAACTCGAAACGGGGGTAATTAAGGTTAAAGTCTCCTTTAATAATAAAACGCGTTAATAATAAAAGTATATAAATATAATCGAGCGTACGGGGTTTATTAATACCTTTATAAATATTTAATATAATTATATTATTAACTTTAATTTAAAGGATATTTTTCGAGTAATAAATACGGGGGAGGTTAATAATTAAACTTAACCGTTTTAAAATATAAATTATAACGCGGGGCTTATTTTACTCGTATATTCGCGTATTTTTTTACGTCGTTATTAATAAATAAGTCTCGTAATTAAGGTGGGTGGATATAAAAAAGGGGGTCCGGGTATATAATTTTTATAAATAAATAATATTAACGAGGGTTTAATAATATAACTCTAGAAGGGTACTTTATTTATACGAGCTCCGGTTAACGTTTACCTACGCTACTTTAAACGTTCGGCGCGAAACCGTAAATCCTTAATATACTTTCTTTAAGTATTTAAATATAAGGGGGGGAAGAAAAAAAGTCGGCGGAGATCGAGGTAACGTTTAAGTTATCGTAAATTATAATCTTTTTACGAGTAAACCGAGAGTTTAATTAACCTCTTTTAATAATTTTAAATTTATTAAAGGTAATCGTCCGAGTATCCGAGCGGCCGGCCTTAACGGGGGCGAGAGCCGGGGTAATACGCTTTAAGGGGGTCTTAAAAGCGGTTATTTATTTTTTAAACGTTACGTAACGGGCGTTTTCTCTTACGTTTATATCCTTTAATTCGTTATTTAAGTCCGACGAAGAGTTTAACGAAATAAACTTTAAAGTTTAAACGGGGAAGGGGTTATACGGCCCGTCGTTTTATATAACGGGTATATTTATTTAAAGGGCCTTTTATACGTTTATCGTAATAATAAGCCGGGCTTTAATATATTTTAAACTTACTTAAGTTATACGGGCGCCGTTTTTACGGATACCTTTTAATACGGCCTTAAACGGACGGTAAATAATATTACCTTTTATTTTTAACCGTACCGGGTAATTTTAAGTATTAACTTTATACGGGCCTTAATAATTAAAGTAATAAAGGGGATTCGAGTAAAACTTTAATATATACGTCGGGTCGGGGGTCCCGTACCGGTTATACCTTTTAAAGCGGCGGTAAATACGCGTATTATAATAACTTTAATAATTATTATTATAAAGGCGGATTACGGAGCGTTATAAATAATATTTAAAAGGTCGGCTCGTATTAAAAAACCGGAAAAATTAAACCGGCCGGTCGAATAAAACGAGTTAAGCCTTTATTTCGTTAAGGGAGTCGCGTAAACGGCGAGTTTTAATAACTTTAATAAGTTTATAACCGGTTTAAGTAACCGCGTCTTCGAAAACTAAAGTAAAAATATTAAAAGTATTATTAACGAAGTATTATTTTACGTAACGGTCGACGTTTTATATTAAATAATTATATTAAACGGTATTAACTTTTAAAGTAACGAATTAAATATTTTTAATAATTATAAAAGTTTTTTTCGAAAAAAAGGGTACGGATAATATTATTATTAAGGTATAAAACTTAACTCGTAATTATTAAAGTAACTTTAAGTACGTCGGTTAATATAAAGTTAACCGTTATAATTATAACGGACTTAACTTATATAAAATATTAAAAAGTAACTTTATTAATAAATTTAAAAAAAATACGTTTATTTCCGTTAAAGATAACGTTATTTTTATAACTTAAGTTTATAATAATTAAAGTTATAATTAATATAATTATTATAATTAATTTAACCGGTAATTTAAAAATACCCGGGCGGTACGTTTACGTACCCCGAAGGCTTTTACGAAAACGAGGCGGTAATTTTATATTATATATAACTTATTAAAATCGAGAGTTTTAAAATAATTAATAAACGAACGGATTATATCGTTAACCGAATCTTTAATAAAATTATCCGTAAATATCCGTAAATATACTTTTAAAGCGTTAAATACCGAAGTAATAATAAAACGCTTTTTATTTAAAGTTACTTATTATTTATCGAGTTAAACGTTTAAAAAAATAATAATTAAATAATTAATATTATTAATATTAATATTTAAAGTTATAAATTAATCCTTCGACGTAATTAAGTCCGGCGTTAATATTTCGGTATTAAGTACGTAACGCGAGTAACTTAAGTTATAAGGGGAGGCGGCAGCCGGCGACTTCGTATATTATACCGTAACAGTCCTACGTATCGTCGGGGTCGCTAACGTACGCGCGCCGCCGCCGGAGCCGTCACCGGCACTAGCGGACGGCCCGCGGCGAAGCGGTGCCATACTAACGGGAAAGGGGTAAAAGTAGGGGGTTAGCCGTAATACGTGATATGATTGGTTGGATGGTAAAGGTGCCACTAAGAAAAATTTTCAAGGAAGAATATTCCAGCTTGTACGTTAACACTTGGATAACACCCTGTACCGGCACACCGAATCCGGCCGCGACCATCGATTCTTATATCCAGCGTGTCGACGACCCTAGTCACTACTGAGTCACCGACGCGGGCCATAGTTCCTAGACCTAATTCGTCCGCGTATTTCTACATCTACCTCATCCGTAGTATTCCTAAGTTAACGCGAGGCACTGCTTCGAGCCGTTATTACTACGGTCGGCGCTTCTTTAGCAGCTATGACAAATTAACGCGAGGCGCCGCGCAGGCCGGGCATCTTTCCTCATGGTACCTTTCGACAGGACAGGGCCCATGCTTGCCATTATCGGATCCGACCTGGCAGGTCAAGTTGAGTTTTTGCCTGGCCCTGCATTTACGAACGATGAATCCGCCGATTGGCATAACGCCTTGCCTTAAGCCGTGTTGCCGAACAGAGCTCATATCCTGCTGGGTTCGTCTACAGTCTCAACAAGCCAGCAAGTGAACTGCCCCATGCCGCGGGTTCTTCCGACTGGTAGGTTATTAACAGACCGAGACTGGCAGAGTAGGCCACCGAAATCCTTTTCACAAATAAGATTTGGTGACGAAAAAAAAAAACAGACGAGAAAAACAAAGCTGAGAGTTCGGAACATACTGGCACGTGACTCGTCATGTGCCGAGTCACGTGCCTCCTGACAATTAGCGTGCGATAGCCAGCGTAGCGCATCAAGTCTAGAATTATGCTGTTGTGTACTCCGTATGGTTCAAACTTCTGAAAAGCATGTTCTGGTCAACCACGACGCGCCACGGATCTAATTTACGGCACAGACATTGAAGGCCAACAACAGACGTCGCCCCTTTTACTACGCTCGCCCTACTCACTCACACCCAGCATGCGCACTTGACGCAGAAATGACAAAATCCGGCACAGAGCTTGGCGAGGAAATGCAGGAAATGCAGGAAATGCAGGAAATGCAGGAAATGCAGGAAATGCAGGAAATGCAGGAAATGCAGGGAATGCAGGAAATGCAGGCAATGCAACGGCCCCGACGAGTCCTAGTACTAATCAAGGCCCGGCATGCAACGGCGGCGAGTGAGGCGTGGGACAGCCCCGATATACTCATGGCGCGCGTCGTGCGCTTCTTGCAGCGCGACGCCTTTCCAACACTCACGCCCGACGACTGTCGTCTCATGGCGGTCGACCGCTGGTCGAAACGTACATTTGTCGTGTACGACCTGTTCCACGACCACTACGACTTTGACACGGCGCATCTGGCAATACCACGAAACAACTTGCCCTTAATAGTACTACGCAGGCGCCAGAGCGACGAGCAGCCCTTCACACAAGACGAAGACGCACCAGGGGGCGTACTTGAGAACATGGTCAACACGAGCCTGCGAGAAGCGCATGAGTCTCATGGATGGCGTGTGCGGCCGCCGTTCAAAATTGACCACAAGGACGGTGTGTATCCCGTGTATCATGCGCCGCGGGCTCTAGGACGTGACCGTGTTTTTGTGCCGGAAGCAGACGTTACATACTCGCGGAACCCTGTACAAGAGGATAGAGAGCAATTGGATTTTCGGTAGGGAACTACTAAGTACTGTCGTCACCACCCCCAACCCCCGTCCCGTGTCTTGTGTTCCGACGCAGGAGCCAGGACAGGTACGTGACTACTATTATTTGCATTGGAGTTGAGGTGCTGTTTGCTTTATCAGAGTGGAGAGGGGAGTTGCAGGAGGACTCGGACAATGACTTCTGAGTGCATAGGCCCTTGTGAATTTTGTTAATTTGAGGAACCTAGAAATCAGTTCGGTGCGCCTCTCCAATGACACCGTGCTGGTGGGTTTGTAGTCGTGCGAGTTGCTGCGACAAATGTCTTCCAAAGTCATAGCTGTTCCAACAACAGCCGCCTTTCCTGCCAATTGGAGCCCGCGAAAGATCCGAACAATAAGGTGTCATTTGGATACCTGGCAGACGATATCACTGGGCTTCGCGAGGCCAGCGGTGACACCCATTTTGTTCCGATTGCTGCCCAACGAAGCTTGGAGCCAGTACAGCTTGGGTTCTGCCGGAGTTGAAGAGCTCGTCACTGCCTGGCCAGCAGGTTTGGTCTCGATGCTGACGGCATCGCGTTTATCGGAGTAAAACGTGTCTGGTGGAAACAAAACAGTCGAGGGCAGGCTCCTGCATGATTGAGACAGCAACCCAAGAAAGAGGAGGCGCAGCGCCGGCCGGGGAAACTGTCAAAATGTGTATGTGTGTATTGTTGGTTGTGTCTGTACATCGTACACAGAAGAGACTCTTGGGAAAGCGGGCATGCTCTTTAACCCTCAAATCATAGGGCCCGGCCCGTTTCTTTCTTAGTGTTTGACATCTGCGCAACTTTGTTATGTGGAGCAGCACTCGGTGGCTCTTTCAGCCCAAGATATTCAACTCACATTTGGTAGGCGCTCGAGAGAAAGTCTAGCCGAGCCACGCTTGGAGCGCCTTGCCTCTGCTTCCCATGCCAGTTGGATGGCCATGCAAGCTGGATTGGGTGTGATGGTCGCCCTCGGGCAACATCAAGGCTAAACCAACATGGCAGATGACAATTCCAAATTCTTTCCAATGCTACCGGAAGGAAGTAAGGCGACGTACATTTTCTTCGCAGCGATGCTTGTCAGAGTGGGTGTATGTGTTTTGCTGGTTGTGTCTGTGAAAACTCCTCGGAAACTGGGCATGCTCTCTGACCCCCAAATCTCACCCGGTTAACGTGCAAGTTTAGGCACACTCCTTTTGGTTGCTTTCCCTTGATGCTTCCTCAGGCCGCGGAGCAAGGATATTGTATTGGTTCAGCAGTGGCAGTGCAAGAAAGTGCACTTTTGTGATGGTGTCGTCGACGCCCAACGTGATTGAAGACGGATGATTGGGCATACGTTCTCAGCCGCAATATCCGTATACGTCGGTCGTCCGCTCACTTGTTGACAACCCATCTCATACTCTACCCCTCTTTCTGTAACTTCTTGCGAGAGGTCTGTCTCGTTTTTCCCCTTCTCTTCTTCGCACCAACAACACGCACATCGTTCCCACTTCCACAATCTTCTGTCTTCATCTCCACATCACAACCCTCATTCTCACTTCATCTCCGCGCTACACCCAAGTGTGTGCATCCTGCCACCATGGACGCCGCCGCCAGCGTTATCGCCGTGATTGATATCACAGCAAAGGTCTTGACCCTCTGCTACAAGTACGGCAAGGGCGTCGCAGACGCGCCGCGCGACATCGCCCGATTACAGGGCGAACTCGAGAGCCTCAAAACAACACTCGACGGCGCAACTGCTCTCCTTGATGGACCTCACAAGGACAGACTACGGACTTCACAACGGCTGTCCGAAAGCCTTGCCAACTGCAACTCTGAGCTCAAAAAGTTGGAAGCAAAGCTGGTCACAAAATCCGGGGAACTTCATAAACGCCGGCTCGGCCGAAGTCGTTTGAAATGGCCCTCGAAAGTCATGAGGTTGAAAAAGTCGTCACATACTTTCAGCAGCAACGCAACAATATCGGCGTATCACTGACAATTGACCACACGTACGTGCACACGATCTTGCTCTTCTAGTACGACAATTTACTGAGTACTGACATCGAACTTGGCAGTGAGCTTTTCCTCGAGCAGTTTGAGCGAATCGAAGACGAAGATCGACTCCAGATTCTCGAACGGATTTCATCAATACAATACGGCAAACATCACGTCACCATCAGTGAAAAACGGACGTCCGGTACGTGCGAGTGGTTGATCCAAAAGGAAGCATTCCATGAGTGGGAGACAAAAGACACATCCATGATTTTGTGGCTCCACGGCATCCGTAAGTAGTCCTGGTCTCTTCACGATATCCTTTTCGTCTTCCTTTATCGTATTCTTTTGGCCTAACATACCTCAGCTGGTGCCGGGAAAACGTACTTGACATCCCGCGTCATCGATCACATTCAAACCCGGCTGAATGGCGATCCCAGCAACAAAGAAGGTCTTGCATTCTTCTACTGTAACCGAAACGAAGAAGTGCGAAGGAACCCACTCTCTGTGTTCCAAAGCTATGCACGCCAACTTGCAACGGTGGCAGGACAGCCCAAGCTTATTCAAAAGCACCTTCGGACACTCTTGAACGACTTACGATTAAAAGGACAAGACCTCGGTATCGAGCAGTGCAAGACACAGATCCTGGCATCCATTGAACTCTTCGACAAGACCACCATCATCCTTGACGCTCTCGACGAGTGTGCGCTCGAATCGCGCATTCTCATCATGAACACAATCAAGACGCTAGTGTCTGAGGCCAAGAAGCCTGTCCGCCTCTTCATATCCAGTCGCCCCGAGGGGGATATTCGGAAGCTCTTCGAAGATTTTCCCAGCATCGAGGTCCAAGCCACGGACAACAGCGACGACATCAAGAAGTTCGTCCACGAGGAGATTGTCAAACATTCTACGTGGAAGAGCATATCTGCGGAGTTCCGTGACGAGATTGAAGATACCCTTCTGGCCCAGAGCCAAGGAATGTACGTACCGATCTTTCTTTCCCCGGCATGTACACCGTTTTCACAAGTCTAACCCATGCTTGACAGGTTTCAGTGGGCATATCTGCAGATCCGTCAGCTTCTGGATCAAGAAACACAAGCTGCCATGAGAAATCGACTTGGAAAGCTTCCCAAGGGTCTCAAAAAAGCCTACGATGAGATCTACGATGGCATTGCATCGGGCGACAGCAACGACAAAGCAATTGCTGAGCGCGCCTTCATGTGGGTTGCTTGTACATTTGGACCACTGGAACGCAATAAGCTCCTGGAAGCGATTCGTTGGGACCCGGAAGGTGGCGTAGATCCATGTGAGCCAATCGATCACGCAACTCTCCTCAATCTCTGCAAGAATCTTCTTGTCTTTGACCGTCAGACGAATGTCTGGAGATTTTCACACCTGTCTGTGCCGGAGTACTTTGAGCAGCATCGCTGGACACTTGTGAGCGCCCATTGCCAAATTGCAAAGGTCTGTCTTAGTTATATCATGGGGGCACATCGCACCAATTATCCATACGGTTTCCACATGCAATTTTATGCCACATATTGTTGGTTCAGTCACGTCCAAGCTCAAGAAGGCCGTCAAGCGCAGGACGCCGCTCTTTGTCGCCGCTTGAAGACGTTTCTTGGATCGCCAACAAAAAGCAGCGAACATTACGTCCGCTGGTTCTCCAACTTTACCGAAGAATATATACAAGTCTATCGATCTGGCCTGCAACACTTCTCTAAGAGACATATATCTCCTGCACATCGGCCCATTCTGGCAATATGCCGGTTCTCGTTATTTGACGTGTTGAGAGACTGGTGGGATAATGCTGATATGGATCTCTCACAAATGAACGAAAGTGGCGACACTACCCTGATGCTTGCGGCAATGTCTGGCTGTCGGCCCATTTGCGAGGAGATTGTCAGGAGAGGATCGGATGTGAACCTACTGACCGGCAAATATGGAAGTGCCCTTGCGGCAGCCGTATCCGAGAACCGTGCGGACATTGTACGGTACTTGCTTGATCAGGGCGCAACTGTGAATTTGCACCTACCCGCGAGTATCGGATATTGTTTTCCCGCAAGTGCTCTTGCCGTGGCTTCAAAGCATGCTTCCACAGAAATCGTCCGCATTCTTTGTGACCATGGAGCAGACGTGAACATGGTCTTACAGCATGGACCTTACGGCAGTGCTCTTGCCGCAGCCGCTAGGAGCGAATTTGACGCATTAGAGACTGCCCGCATACTGTGTGACATGGGAGCAGACACAAATCTCATTTTGCAGTGCGGAGACTATGGCAGTGTTCTTGAAGCCGCTCAGGACTTGGACATTGTCCGGTATCTTCATGGATGTGGTGCTGATGTGAATTTACTGTCCAATATTGGACCTTACGGAAGCCCACTTGCTTCTGCTGCATATTATGGCAGAGTGGACATTATGGACTATCTTGTTGCAAACGGAGCCATTGTGGACGCTCAGTTGAAGTGTGGCGTCTTTGGTAACGCATTGACAGCTGCTGCCGCCCATGGTAGCACAGAAGTAACTGAGTTCCTACTTGCAAAGGGTGCCAGTATCGCGCTATTACCAAAAGTTGGATTCTACGGCAGTCCCCTTGCCGCTGCCGCACATAGAGGTCGGCTCGAAGCTGTAAAGCTTTTGGTCGAGAAGGGCGCCAAAATCAACCGTCAACCGGATCACGGACGCTTTGGAAGCGCCTTGTGCGCAGCTGCCGCAAATGGACGCACCGAAATAGTCAGCTATCTTATAGAGCGAGGCGCTGATGTAAATCTCCGGCTAGCTTCAGGGAATTACGGCAGTGCCTTGGCCGCTGCCGCAAATAAAGGAACACTCGAATCTGTGATGTTTTTGGTTGAGAACGGCGCCGAAATCGACCGTCGATTGGATCACGGACAGTTCGGAAGCGCCTTGTGCGCAGCTGCCGCAAGTGGACACACCGAAATAGTCAGCTATCTTATAGAGCGAGGCGCTGATGTAAATCTCCGGCCAGCTTTAGGGGATTACGGCAGTGCCTTGGCCGCTGCTTCTGGAGCTGGTTGGGCGATTGTGTCGAGCTTTTACTTCAGAAAGGTGCTACTGTCAATCTCAAGTTGCTCACGGGCGTTTATGAAACGGCCATGGAGGCTGCTGAGCATGGGCCACAGAAAGATTGGGAAGTCGATCCTCCACTTTGGCACCGCAAACCAGATAATGATAACACAAGGGTGCTGAAGCTGCTGCGGGGAGATTTCAAAAGTCATCAAACGAAGAATTAAGAATGGGGACTCTCTGGTAGATATTCTGTTGTAGAAATCGGGTTCGCAGCACACTTCTTCTAAGCAAATGGTGACATGTGACATCCACACCTCCAGGCCGATCCACTGGCAGCTTCCACGGATTTCGGGCATCAACGGTTGTCAAGCTGGGTCACCGGTCGTCGAGCTCGGCAGTAAGTGGCCTCATCTGCTTGTTTGCCTGTGTGGTTTCAGCTCTACATGTGTCCTTTACCAGACTGATCGTAAACAGGGTCTTTTCAAATTTCTTGCTGAACTTAACGGTGGCTGAGTTGTCTAGGTTGTGGTGCACTGTCACCATCACCTTGACAATGGACGACAGATTCCCTTGAGGGCCGCTGAAATGAAGCATGTGCTGGATACGTTTTATCACTTAACTCGGACGGGTATCAACATAAACGACGTATGTTAGTTGTCTCCAGACATTGGAAACAGCGTAGCATCGTTCCAAGATGCTGGGGCTTACTTTGCGGCTATGCGTGACCACGGGAAGTCATGTCTGAGAACGTCGCATCGAGTGGTTTCGCATATGAGGACATGTGATTGTTGCATCAGCCTCAAGGGCAAAGCGACCGGAAAGGACATAAGAACGCGGCAGAAGATTGGTCCACTGCCTCGTCATTTCATCTCATGTTGAGCTTATTTGGCGCACTTGTTGCACACCACATTGATGACATTGATGACATTGATCATTTTGACTGGCGTGACTTAGCTCCTTGCCAGTATTAACGGTATCAAAATGCCTACTTAGCTGAAATGTTGTTGAGTTGTACGGCATGCTTGCCAGCCTTCGTGGCAGTTTGACAAGTATCAGTTTATTTTTCTTTTTCGCAACGTTTGTGTTCATCAGAACTATGCTCCGTTGTCACAGGCATCCGCCGATTTTCGCACAAGTCTCGGTTCAGGCCTGGTATTTTGTCGTCTGCCTTCTTCACCACGGTCGGTCGTCCAAAGGCTCTGGTGGCAGAGCTTGGCATCCTGGTCCCACCGCCAGGCCATGCACCCTTCCGTGCGCGCCTCGCACTGTTTCGGGCAGTCCCGGCTGGTTTAATACCACGCACTGTCGTCGTGTGCTCCTACAGTGAGCCCACGTGGTACCAACTAGCGCGGTGAGGCGTCAGGATGAACGACTCGAGGGATGGGCGGCCGTACACGGTCCAAATGTCCGGCCAGCATGCCGGCTGTGTCGGAATTCGAAACACCCAGCCCACACCGAGTATCTGTCCCGGATCGACCGGAGGCTGCGGAACGCCAAGACTGGCCGGCAGAAGCGGTCCGGTCGAATCTTTGTCGTGCCCGGTGTTTCGCCGTTGAATAACGAACTGTGCTCCTCGACAATGCAGATGCCAACTTTCATCGGCGTGTTGACAAGCAGGGAGTCACCCGTGCCACTAGTCAGAGCCGCGCGGTGTGCTTCGGTGTCCGTTTGTAGGTGGTCAAAAAATAGGCGGCGCATGGCACAGGGGTGGCAGCAAGATGGAAGAGCCACCGTGCCCGAATCGGCACTCCCACTCGCCGGCAGCGTTGCCCCAAGTAGTGTTTGCAGTCGTTGTGAGATTGACCGAGAAATTGGCGCAGGGTTGGGCAGACATGGTAGGTGTAGTCGTCGGCGAGAACGTACCACGTTTTATAAGGGAAAATGTAATAAGCCAGCTCGAGGCCGGAGATGAACTGCAGTATGTAAGAATAGAGCCACTGACGACCCAATTTCCAAATACGGCAGTATCTCTCACCATTGGAGCATCCAGCTACCAGACTAATCGCCTTGACAGAGACAACGCCAAAGCGTTGTCGCTGCTGTTGATGGCGTCTTGGAGCATAGTGTAGTTTCCACGTTTTGTTGGGTTCTTCTCGGTACTGCGGACAGACCCAGCGCGTTGGTTTGTGAGGCCCACCACATCGTTCACGGATAGCGCCTCTCCATTGCAGCTGTAATGCTGCCCCGGCTATGTTGCAAAGTAACCCACTAGAAAGATGCTGCCGAAAGCAGGTCCCTTGTCCGCAATGGTGCTGTCGTCGTATTTTCTGTCAAGAACTTTCAGTGTCTCGGGCAACCTGTCCGTGTGCCGAGTCCCGTTTTGATGATGAGCGCGACGTCCGCAGGCAAGTTCACGGGATGTGGTGATGTTCTTTTGAACAGCTGCTCGCGAGAGAACGGGTGCTGCCGCGGGGTGTAGAACAGTCGACGGACGGCCAAACGGCAGGTATTAACGAGTGGCAGCATGCGGTACACCGTAGTCAGAACGGCGAACAAAAACACAGACACCACGGGCCGCCAGACAGGCACAGGCGCGGGTACGCAACATTCCCATATGTCTTGTAGGGGTGGGAGAAAAAGGCCAAACGTCATATTGGACGACGATCGAGACGAGCCGGGGCGGAGATTACGGCACCGTTCCGACTTAGACATGTGTGCCGTTTTTGCTCCGTCGCTGTGGTGGTTGTCCACGAACAGAAGAGTCGGGCGCGGGCCTCCATTTCACCATGTTGGCAAGGGTCGGAGTTGTACGGCGCTGGCAGCGTTTTATTAAGGGGGGCAAAGAAAGTAACTCCGACCGCTGGTCAACTTCTGTGGTTCGTCGGGCAACGGCAACAAGCTTCAGAAAAATACGGCTGGACCAAGTCCACAAAACGAAGGTAAGCATTAGGAAATCCGGTCCTGCAGGATCTGACCGAAAATGCAACGATGGGGCACGGCTGCTTCTGTGATCTCCAGCTTTCCCTTATTTTTGAAAGAATAAGCTTTTTTCTCCATTGGCCAGGCTCTTTGATCGTTTCAGTATAGACATTCTGTCAGTATCATGACGGCGGGCTGAAGGGGACGTAATGGCTCAAAACAGAATCGTCACCTTCCCCAAACTATGCATGCATTACTCGTGCGAGCACCAATTTGTTCTTTCGAGCTTTCCTGTCGGTTCCTTGTGCGGGCCCTGATAAAGGCAACACGGGTAAGACAATATGGGAGAGTAACGGAAAGAAAAAGATGATGAAAGGGGAGGGAAGTAGATTCCGTTACAGTGTTACTCCTCAATACGGGATATTACTAGAGCTAATAGAGTTAAATCGCGACAGCGGCCCTCGTATTCAAAGAAAACGCAACGGTCCGATGCAATCCTTTCGCAGAATGTGAGGCAAGTGTCATAATGTTTTGAGCCTCGCAGCAGCACAGAGCTGATAGGGAAGTGAGCACGTGGGCAACTGTGTCTTTCTTTGTTGTGATGTCAGAAGATAGGGGTAGCATACTCCTTGTAAATATATCATTTGTCTAGCAGAGGGTCTATGAAGTGTCACTTTGTGATCTTGCCTCTCGCCCCAAGGTCTGAATCTATTCCAAAGGTGCGAAAAAAAATCGGAAAAAAGATATACAGGGAGATCCGCACTACAAAGATGGGTTCTTTATGAATCAACTTGATTTCGTCTTGAATGGCAGGTCACTCGTGAGCCTCTTCAAGTCTCCGCATTTTTAGTATCGTTTCCTTGGCCTCAAATTTCTACTCGGAAGTATCTATCTCTCGTAGGAAATGTGACTTGTTGTTAACACCATCTCTTCTTGTTGCTACGTAACGAGCTCGTAAAGGGTAAATTCTAGTATTAAAAGCTTCTCATCGAGTAATACTATGCTGATAAGCCGCTACAGCATCTTCTCGCATTCGTAGCAACTAGAAAAAAAAATTTAATCACCGAAGTGAATACTGAACCTACGAAAACTTTGAGCCTTGCTTTTAAGTCGTATTACGCACCACCCCTCAAAAATCAGGCAATTTTGTATTTGAGTTGTGGAAAGATGGAATAGAGATATTTACACTTGCATTCGTACGGAGGTTTGTGCTTTCGAGCAAATATCGTCGGATCGGTTGGCGAACGCTCAGAGATCTCCAAAAAAAAGCACTACGGACCTTGACGCCGAGGCCGGCAAAGCTTGGAACTGTGCAACGTAGATGCGGTAGTTGTATGGTTCCGGAAGAGACGAAGAAAGCTGGCACACAATTGACTGTGTGGAAAGAATGCAATCATGGATGGCTTCATACCCTTGAAGGCCAGCCCGTGAATGCGCATGAACCACGCAGCATAGTGATTCTTTTGGCGCGATAAAGGGCAGTGTTTGCAGCCCTCCGCTTTTATCCCCGAAACCAAAAGCAGCCAAAAAAGGAAAAGAAAATGCACACGTAGCCCATCAGCTGCATTTACTGCATTTACTGCAGCCTCTTGCGTAGTAGCGTCGCGGAAAACAGCCCTTACAGAGAAGACGCTTTCGCGAGAGGCACGCCAAACATTTGTCCAAGATTTGGCCGGGATGTTGAGCGAAAAAAGCCATGCCTAGAACTAAACAAACATAGACCATTGGCAAGCGGCTTGTATTTTGTGGTTTCAGGGGCAAAACGGTCAGACCCAGACTGGTAAGTCACGATCCCTAAAATTTCAATCTCTACTTCGTTCTTAAGTTGGTTTGTCACCGAATATTGCCCAGATTGTATTCCGTCTTTAGCGGTGATCTGTAAAAGGCCTTTTACTAGTATAAACGTATCCACAAAAGACATCATGCAGGCCATGTCGTGCCGTACCAACAGGGCCGAAGCCGCCTCGAGGAGCGACTTGACGTTGCCTCGCAAACGACTGACAAAAAACATGTCCCACGCAGGCGCACAATTCGAGAACTCGGTGCCGCCCCGCTGTTCAGCATCGGTTGCGTCGTGCCGGCATCGCAGCCTTTCTGTTACTTGCCAATAGCATGTCGCTTGGAGCGCCGGCAGCTATTTGGCGGCCCGGTCGGGCACTGCGTCTCGCCAACGTCTGTTGCCTCGGTGCTGAGCACGGCGGGGCAGTCGTCGTGCATGCTGGCCCTGGGCACTGTCGGGAGACCTTGTCTCAAGTCAAAATGGATGCGACTTGGCTGGGCCGACGGCACAGCCATTGACGGACCGCCAGGTGTCTGATCGGTGTTTGATCGTGTGAGCCGCGGACCCGCTGGCACGGGCACAGTTGCCCGTCTTCTTTGGGGTGTATTGCCATGGTTCGGGGCCTGGATCGTGGTTCCCTTTGTGCCGTTGGTGTTCTCGTTCCCGGTGCGCGCAGTTTCAGCCACCCTCTCCTTGAGTGGTCCTTCTTCGGGCGGTTCCCTAGGTCAAACGCACAACAGGTGTCTCTATCACTGTGCGGCCGGACCTATGCCAACCTCCCCGTCTCTTGCCAGTCCTTCTGACCGGTCGCCGACATCAACAACAGCCACGAGTACACCCAGCGGCGGCGGTGGTGGCATGGCGGCTCTGCCGGCCTGGCAGCTGGAAGTGCGCACGTGCGGCAATGCTGTTCCACGATCCGGTCCGGCGGGATCTGACGAAGACAGCAGCCACACGTCCGGTCGAGCTAGCAGTCCGCACAGAAAATTCGAGGGCATGACATCGGTTGTGACGAGAATGGACGGCGGGGATTTGTGAGGGGTGGACGTCAGAGTGGTGGAAGCGATATGTCATAATTTAGACATCATTGAGAGGTCGGGGTCGATCGGTTTCCTGTTTTCGTCCACGTTGTGATTCGTTGGGATTCTTACACTGTGAAACAGGCTCATGGCATTCAGTGCATCGTAGATGCTTTCTGGTAACTTACTACATGTTGAATTGCCTGCGTTTCATCTGTTTGTGTTCTACTCTGTTGGGTCGTGCAACGATTTGTGCAACGGTTTGATCTGTCCGTCTAAGTGTCAAGCTCGAGCCCCACTGTAAGCTGTGCTAAGTCGTGCGCTAAAATGTTGACATAACATGTCTGTGTTCTCTGTCATGCTTGGAAATGGCCGTGATAGGCTGTGACGTCTGTGCTGTCTTCGGGAGTTATAGGGCGCTAACGTACGGCCATAGTGGTGGGCTGACAGTTTCCCGCGACCTTCCAAAGTGGTGTGCTTTTGGCCCAGGTCGTCTGTCGATATGAGGGGTCCTGGGTCCAAGCCCCAAAATATGGGGAAACGTGAGGTGATGGCAGTGTGTCAGTACCCCTGCAGGCCCGGCAAAGACCACTCAAACGGGCTGTGATTGCCGGGCCTACTGAGTAAGTGGCCTGAACCCAATTGGCCTACATGGCCTAAACGTGCTGCGTGCATGCTGCGTGCATGGCCACAGGCCATTTTCCCCGCTAGAAAAAAGAAACCACGTCGACGAAAGAGAAAGGAGAAAAGAGAAAAGAGACGACGTCAAAGAGACCGACAAAGCTGTCGTGACTGTCTCTCCGCGCGTTCCGCCCCCGATCTTTGGCCACAGCCCGTGACAGAGCGTTGCAAGGTGTGGCAGACCTTGGGGAGTCGGACAGCGACCCAGATGCCTTTGTGGTGGCCCACTGGTGGGTGACAGCCTGACAGACACAGCGATGCCTATATCGCTCGAGCGCCAAGTGTGCTACAGCCTTCTGTACGGGACGCTACACAGTAAGATACGTCGTACAGCCACTGACAATCAGAGCAGTCAGCGGCAATCGCCCCGAAACACCCCTAGAAAGCCCCTCTCGTATCGCCTCGGCAGCTCTCGTGAGGTCATCCTCGCCACCGATTCTGCACCTCTGTTCTTTTCTCGAAAAGGGGGCACTAGAACAGACCAAGTGGTTCCAGGTTCCAGATTGTCGCCAATTACCGAGCTTTGCGGTGGTTTTCCTTTGTCTTCTGTCGGTCTACGGAGTACCGGGGAAATAGATTGGCGAATCACCTGTAAGAGGGGATGGCTTCTCGATATATATTCCCATGGCCCTTGGTCCATCCCGTCGTTGAACCCAAATTGCTTCCTTCTTTCTTTCTTCCTTTACCAACTTCTTGACAATCTACTGCCAATTAACAAACAACAAACAACAAACAACAAACACTTCTTATCACTATTATCTTATCCCTATCACCGATACCTGATATCAATTCCACCATATCGTTCCACATACATCAACACACATCTGTTCGGGTCTGACTTCAGTACACATCACCACAACAATGAACACACAGTCATCACTACTGAGCCAAACACACCATCCCGGCCGCGACAGTAGCGGCGCCAGCCTATTGCCGACCAACACGGCCGGCACGGCCAGCAACAACAACAACGACAACAATAGCAACAACAGCATCCACCACGACGACCGCCGCCACACACTGCCCGCCATCTTCCAAGATCCCCTGGCCGCCCTTGAGCGTGACCTCCTGGCCCACCCGTTCCATCACCACTACACCCACAGCCACGGCCCACATGCGCTGCTGCATGCCCGTCAAAGCCAAACCCAACAGCAACAGCAACAGCAACAGTCACAACAACCACAGCAGCCGCAACAGCCGCAACAGCCGCAATCCCAGGAAGCAGGGCTCCTGTCTCCGCCTGCCGTCGCCCAGGGCCGCATCAGCCGCTCCCCTCACCGGCCCCCTCGCCGGCCGCCCAGCGCTGCATGGCCGCCACCGCCGCCTGGACGCCGTGCCTGGACCGCCGCCAGAGCTGGGACGGGCAGGCCTACCGGCGGGCCATGATGCTGCAGTCGACGGGGCTGCTGTGTGGCTGCCATCCAGCCGCGGCGGCGGCGGCGACGGCGGCGGACGCTGCCAACGGACAGCCGTCGCTGTGCGACCACCACCGGCACCACGCGGGCGACTCGAAGCAAAGCATCTACGACTCGGACCGGGGGTTCAGTGAGGTGGTTGGGTCGACGCGGACGTAATGGACGCGGATGCTGGGAACATGAGATTCAAGTTTTCAACATTATTTTTTTTTTTACTTATTTTTTGTTTTTTTTTATTTTTCGCTCTGGGAATTCCGGCATTTGGGACAAGAGCTGGCGGCATACAAAGAGCTCTTTTGCATGGGAACACGGGAACAAATCATAATGCATAGCCGGGCCAAAAAAAACTGGCATTGGTTTACGGAAAGCGATCATCAATTGATTTACTTTTATCAAATAAAAGACTGTCCATCACACCATATAACATAACACGACACGTGAAACTGTGACACCAAAAATCGTATGTCAAAATTGTATTGTGCGGGGTGCATTGCTTGCTACGGAGCTACGGAAGGACTCCATACGAGAGGAGATGGAGGCCAGGTACTCAGTAAGGGCCAAGAAACGCCCAGAAAACGCCCCGCAATGAAATACAAAAGTCCAAAGGACAAAAGGAGACAAGGAAGACGCAATCCAGAATAGAGATCCAACGGTCCAAAAAAGGCCGCATCAAAACCAGAAACAAAGCAGCCAAAAACGACAGTAAAGTTGGGATTGGGTATCACCCACGGCATACTGTAGTTTGATGCCGGGGAAGGGGTGTTTGAGGGGCGATGGGAGGTGGGGCATAAGACTGAAAATGAATGAGCGGTTGACTGACTCTCACGAGAGCGAACCAGAAAAACAAATTGAAGAAATGCAAAGCCCATGAGATGCGCCGGTGAAGATGCGAATGCATGCATATAACAGAAAGTGACAGAAAGTAGGTGAAGAAGAAAAAGGAAGAAAAGAAGGGAAATTGGAATGGACTTAAAAAGAAAAGGGTGGGAGGAAAAAAAAGAAAGAGATAGTTGCGTAGAGTCCGAGACTCTACTGGACGGTCCCTGTTGTCGGCTCGGCCAACCGAAAAGGGGGGAGTATCAAGACGCAGACTCTTTAACGACACTTGACGTACTCACTGGCGACACCAATGGCATACGACACGCCGGCCACCAAGGTGGCACCAACGACCATGCGCTTGACCACACCCGGTCTCTTCTTGGCGGTGCTGGCCTGGCTGTTGTCTTTGGGTCCACTAAACACGGGCTCCTCGCGGCGGACACCGATGCCAGACTGGAAACCAGTGGCGGCACCCTTCGCCGAACCCTTCGCCGATGTAGATTGGGCGGCCGACTGGGAGGGCGTGGGAAGATTGGCCGAACGAGAAGCGGCACTCTCGCGCAGAGGAGGAAGGTCCAGGTTGACGTAGCCCGTGGGCGACACGAAATTGGCCGTCGAAGGGGGCACATAGCCCTGCTGGCCAGTCATGTCGATAGGGTTGACGTTGGTAGCAGGTATGGCACGACGCGCCGTCTTCTCGACTGCCGAGGGAGATGCCTGTTTAGGCGGCGCATTGCCAGTATCCAGAGGCTCGCGCACCTTGCGGAAAATGAGAACATCGCCACTGCCGGACACAATTTCAAAGCCCTGGGCACGGAGGGGCTCAAAGTGCGGGAAGAACTTGGCCGGGTTCGACAGGCGGAGCAGAACATCGGCGGGTGGCATCGGCGAGGAGGCATCCGGCACAGCAGATGAGGTTTCGGCAACGTCGATCGTGTTCATGCCTGGGTTATAAGCAAGAATCTTGTAAACGAACGGCTCCGTGGGAGACGAGGTCTTTGGCACAGCCTCGGTGATGGCGGTGGCGGCAGTGGTGGCGGCGGCGGCGGGGCGCTCAATGCGCTTGTGAGTCTTGGCAAATAGAGGTGCTGTGCCTTCACCACCACACTCCTCAGCGTAAGCCGTCTCAAGGCCCTGGGGCTGAGTGCAGTAAGGGTCGGCCTGCGCCTGTCTGCGCTCAGCGTCCGTGAGCTGCTTCCGTGACCGGCTCTTGTGCGACTTCACAGAGACACTGGCGAGCCGATCAATGGCGTCGTGCTCGGCGTTAATGCGGCTCATCGATGACTCCAGAGCAGCACGGCTGGGGTGAGCTCCGGTCCGTGTGGCTTGCATGCCAGAAGCAGACCCGAACGAACCAGAGCCACGGGGGGCCGCTTCTCGGAGCACCCGTCTCGCCGTCAGCGTGGGACCGGGCGTTGAGCTTGCGGAGGACCTTGGAGTAGGTCTCGTCGTAAAGCTGAGTGTTGGTCGTCTTCATGTCATAGTCACGAAGACCGTTGGTCGTTGAGTCAGCGGCAGCAGAAGCGGGCTTGCCATTGGGCTCCTGGTAACGGACAGCGCCGTAGGAGGCCAGCTCGGAGGACTTGGTAACGTCCTCGGCAGCTTCGGGTGCTTTGCCGTCAGGCTCGTTGTAGCGAAAGGCCTGGTACGCCTGCACCTCCGCCGGATCGTAGCCCTCGTGGTCGAGCTCGCCCGTGGGGACAGCGGGCTTGTCATCAGGCTCGTTGTAGCCAAAAGCCTGGTACGTCTGGACTTCAGCCGGGTCGTAGCCAGCATGGCCCAGCTCGACAGGCTCGTCCTTTGGCTGGCCGTGTGGCTCGTTCCACAAAAAAGCCTGGTACTTTTGTACCTCGGCGGGATCGTATCCAGCATGGCCGACCTCCACCGGCTTCGTCGTGGGCTGGCCATCAGGCTCGTTCCAGTGAAATGGCTTGTACTTGGCCAGCTCTTCTGGATCGTAGCCCTCGTGGCCCAGTTCCACGGTCTCGTCGACGGGCTTGCCATCGGGCTCGTTCCACTTGAAGGGCTGGTACTGCTGGACCTCGGATTGGTCGTAGCCTTCATGGCCAAGTTCAACGACCGGCTCCGTGAACTTGCCATCGGGCTCATTGTACTTAATCGGTTTGTACTTGTCCAGGTCATCGTACTTGGGGGCCTCAGCACCGTCGAGGCCCTTGGCGTTGTTGATGGAGTCGGCCACGGCGGCGCCAATGGTGGAGTTTGTCGACGGTGTGTCATTGACAGGCACGTTCTTGTAGGCGTGGATCTCGGCCTGGGTTGGGGGCAGATCCATGTCGTAGAGGCCGAAGCCCGACGCGGGAGGGTTCACAATCTCATCCGGTGTCGATTTGGCCGAAGACTTGGACACCTTACGGTTCGTAATCGGGTCGATGACATAGTCGGCGTCAGGCTGCACCGTCTTGGCGGATGCGCTCGCAGACGCGGATGCAGACGCTGAAGAGGCTGACGAGGCTGACGAGGCTGGCGGGGCTGTCTTCTTGGATGTGGGCGCACCAAAGGGTGTCTCGTTGAGAAGTTCAGCCTGGCGCTTGGCAATGTAGCTCCGAATGTCGTCAAACGGAGACGCCCAAGTCGGCTGTTTGCCTTCGCCGTCGCGGAAGAGGAGGTGACCCCACGCATTGCGCTCGACGTCCTCAATCGTCTGGTCCTTTCCAGTGGACGTAGGACCCGAGCTGCGGCTGGCACCGCCCGTCTCCGGCGACTTGTCATAGTTGTCCTTGCCGGAGCGGTACCGGCTGAAGGCAAAGCACCGCTTTGGCTGCCAGTAGTGGTGGGCGAAGCGCCGGTATGCCTGGGCTGCGTCGGCACCATTGGCGTGCTGCTGCTCCCAGAGCATCTTGCGGTTCACGGCGTCTGAGTGCCGGTGGCGCAGGGCCTTGTAGCGACGGCGCATCTCGCGGCGCTGCTCATGGTCGATGTGGTCGGCCCACCAGCCGAAGCGGAAGCCGCGGATCTGTTGCTGGTTGCGGTGCCGGGTAAGCACGGCAACGGTGCCAGCGGCAGCAAGTGTGCGAGAACCGAGAACTCTAGACTGAGCCAGGCGCACGCGAGGCGCAAGAGAAGAAGCAGATGTCGTTAACATGGTGGTGATGTGTGGAGATGGAAGGCGGCTAAGACCATGTTATGGAGGCGTTTTGCGGGGAAAGACGGGGGTCTAAGCGACATGAAATTAGCCTTCTGGGCGCAAACGGAGAACGTGGATTGAATTGCATCCAGCAACTTGTCACGGTAGACTTGGTGGACAGTAACTACTCACTATGACGAGAAAACTGTCGAGCTGCAAAGGAGAGAAGGAGAAGCGCCGAGACGAGACGATAAGAATTGATCCATGAATCACTGCTGTCGAAGCAGGAAAATCCGGGGTTATGAGGAAACAGGCGGCGTGAGCGGAATGTCGTTCGCGGCAATGGCCACTAACAAGAGACGCAAATGTGAAGAGAAAGCTGGGGGAGAAAAGGAGGGAAAGATGGGAAGAAGATGAACAACTCTCAAGAAGGGGAAAAGAAAGAGGGGAGAAAAGAAGGATACGAGACAGTCAATGGAAAGAACCCAAGAAGCACACGATGGATTTGTCTTATTGTGCCCAGGGAAGGCGCAAGTGGCGCCAGGCATCTTTCACGACTGGCACAGAGAGGGGGAACGGGTGTCCTCGGCAGGGGCCAGTTACGACGTACTCAGTAGGCAATTGAGTATCTTTGTTGCGGCAGGAAGGACCAAGATACTCAGTGTCCGTACATGTACACAACGGGCGGGAAAAGGGACACCACCACCAACAGGGACGTCTGCAGGGCTCAGCGCCAGGCTACAAATTGAAGAGGAGGTGTGACACCCATCCAAAGTATCTTTTCGTCTTTTTCGGCCTCCGCCAAACGCCAGACAGGGTCGAGGTACGGAGCACAGAGTCGCGAGACATCCAAGACACGAACAACGGCACGAAAATTGGAAAAGGAAAGAGCAGTTTGGGAGCTGGATAGCCTGGCGCCAAGGGACTGACTGAATGGAGGAAGGTGCAACTCTGCGAGGCTCATTCTTACATCTTCTTACATGGGGTTTCGCAGAGAAGGGGCTGTTGCGCCGCTCCATGTGGATACCCCGCAACTAGTACATGGTGCAGCGCTGGCGTCGTTCTTTCCCTTTAAAGTCGGCGCCCGGAAGGGCGGATGAGGCAAGATCACATGTGCGCAGATGCGGCAGGAAGGATACAAGAAGATACAAACGGCAGGGTCGAGGTGGTCTTCGTGCTATTGGGTTTCCCCACGGCGCCCAAAAAAGTAGTTCAATAATACGGAGGATCATTTGCGTCGGCTTATTCGTATGATGTACAGCGCCTACAAGGCGCTTGTATTCATACTCTCCAGAAAGTACTCCGTAGACGAAAATGCATTATCTGCTCGTAATTTAAAAGCACATACACGGCCAAACAACTACCTTGTTTTGCCGGCTCCTGGAAACAGCATGCTCGACGGCTCAAAGACCATTTGAGTCTCTCTTATCCAGACAGCTGGGCTAGAAAGCAAGGCGCAGAGAAGCACATTTGTATCGAGATAAGACAGAAACAAGGCCCACTTTGATGTTCAGGTGTGTTGTCTCCACTGAAGCTCTTCCGTCCAAACAGCGTCTTCAGAGGGGTACAGGTGGGTCCATGGCGGAGGAACTGCACAGTGCTCCGAGAGGCACCTGAAAGAAACGCCAGACGAAGGCCTGAGAAGCCCTGCAGGCTCCGAGAAAAGGCTCCACTTTTCGCACTTTTGGCTGGCCGCTGCATCTCTCGCTAAAACTCCCCTCCCAGCTACATCGTAAGCTGCCGCTTATCTTTGTCCTGTCCGGGGGCCAGTGAAACCGCCCCGGCCGAGAAAATACAGTGTCATTTACAGTACGCTTACACTGTACTGTCTCCGTAAGTGCTCTGTTTCGTTACGCCCCCCCCCCCCGCTTTTTACAAAGAAAATACTGCGTAAGGTGCGATGACGTAGGGGTTGCCAAATGGCAACGGGTCTTTGTCGCCATTGTTGCATCTGAGCTTCTTTTTGATGAGCTTGTATACATGTACGCATTGGCAAAGCTTGAACCAGCTCCCTTCCAAAAACAAGAGCGTTTTTCGATATCAATATAGAGCCTGCTTTGTTCAAAAATGCCCATGTGTCACGGGTAGTCTAAGACATAGGTTGACAGCATACTGGGTACATCTGGGGAAAACACTGGGGATCATATGGACGCTTTGTCTGGGGAGAAGCGTCGCAACTGTGACGCCTTTCCTTACTAAGAACGCACGTTTCTTGTTCCTGGCAGTGACGATTATGCTTTGGTAGAAGCAGCCTTGGGTGCTACGGAAAGAGCATCGCATATGGCATAGAAGCTGGACTGGCTGCACATGTGTACGTCAGTGAGCTGTTGTCAAAGAATGATACTATCATAATGGGCCATTTTTACTGTATAATCACGGCTGCGTGACGCGATGGCATTTGATTTCCTTTTTGATCCAAAAGCCTGACCTTGACCTTGACTCTCATATTCCCTCATCTTATTCCAAACCTTTCATAATTACCCCCCAAAAAATCCGCTAAAAAATGGGATGACATTTCATAAATTAATAAATTGACAAATTGTTTCAAAGTCACGGCAAAATTTCAACAGCTGCTTTGTGCATGTTCTTCTGCTGGAAACAGCCGTGCATGTTCAGTCCTGTCGTCGCGCTTTCCAAAGGTGGAAGTCGGCACGCTGCGCAGATAAAAATGGGGCTCTACTCACGTGGACGGCCAGCTGACCCGACAGTCAATCGTGAAAGCGTAGCACGTCAAGGGGAAAGACGTCAAAATCAAAACAAACTGTCGCATCCGCCATTGGTTGGGCAGTTCCATCCACGCATTTGTTTGATCAACTGCATCTGGCCACGGAAAACCAAAACCAGCAATCACCCGAATTACTGTCCGGAATGGCTGCTCTACTGACATTCTCAGACAGCCCTCCCTACTTGCCCAGTCCCATGTTTACCGAGCCTTCTGAGCCCTCTGAAGCAATGGCCTCCGAAGTCGATTGGCGGAGCCAAGTCACCTTTGAAGAGCGCTACAAAAACGTCCGCCTGATGTGAGTTGGCAGACCTATGCGGGCCCTGGCTTGTGTGTCGTTGGCTGGCCTCTGGCCAAGCGGGCATTCTCCGTGCTGACGACAAACTCGTTTCGAAGTGAACTCAGCCGGCAACCCACAGAAATGAATGCGACGGCAATTGCGATTGAAGCCGAAGCCTACAGCAGCTCGTCGTCAAAAGTAAGTGTGCCACTTTTAAAGATGCCTTCGAAGTGCGGTTGGTCTGGACTTTTCTCTCCCGCACTCTTCACCAAGGTCACCCGGCGGGTCACGGTCGGACAACCTGTCTGCCGGGGGTGTCTGTTCCTTCTCTTGTTCGACATCTTTTTATCGTTTTTTTCTTTTGTTATGGGATTCTTCTTCGGCCCTATTGACTGACTTGCTGGGACGACCAGAATGACTACAACATGACCGTTCAGGAGATCATTGGCGAAGGGGACCCGATGCAAACCCCCCACGGCGACACATCTCTCGAAGCCGTGGGGAACGGGATTGTCATTGGGCAGTATGCAAACTGCGAAGAGATTGGCGAAGGTGTTTCGTCCAAAGTCTACGTCAGCGGCACCGTTGCTCTCAAAGTCCGGAAAGAACCCGAAGACCTGCCACCGCACAACTTCCGCCGAGAGGCCAAGATCATGGAGATTCTGGGCAGTCGGGACAGCGGCAACAGCAACGGCAACAACAACAACAACAACAATAACGGCCGCACCCGATGCATGCCATTGGAAAGCCTTTTTGACTCGCCGCTGGGGCCTGTGCTTGTCATGCCGCACATGCATCTCTCGCTCGAGACGGTCTTGAAGGACGACAAGGGCGAGGGCAGTCCTTTCTCCCAGCTGACCCGGGGTCGACTTTGGAACATCTTTGAGCAGGTTCTGTCCGGCCTGGAGCACGTGCACAGCTTTGGCATCATCCACCGCGACATCAAGCCGTCGTCCATCCTGCTCTCGTCACTGGATGGGAATGTGGTTTTGTCCGACTTTGGCGCCTCGTGGCATCCTGAACTGTCGCAGACGTCCGAGCCAGTCGAGCCGGCGGCCGACAAGTGCCTTGACGTGGGCACGGGGCCCTACCGTGCACCCGAGACCTTGTTTGGCAACCACGCGTACGGGACCTCACTGGACATGTGGGCTGTCGGTGCCATGCTCGCCGAGTGCGCACGCCCGCCACCGCATGAGCCTCTGTTTAGATCACGAGCGGCACACGAGGATGGCAACCAGCTTGGGCTGATCCTGGACATTATGAAGAAGCTCGGTACGCCGACACACGAGACGTGGCCCGAAGCCACCACGTTCCGGACTCCGCCGTTTGAGATGTACAACCATTTCCCGACCCGGCCGTGGTCGGACATCTTGCCGGACGTGGACGAGCACATCCGGGCCATTGTATCCAAGCTGGTCATGTACCAGAGCACAGAGAGATTGACGGCTACGGAGGTACGTTGCGCCCGATCGTCCAACAAGCAATTGTTGGCCAGGACGTCGTCGCTGCAATACTAACCAATGCATGCAGGCACTGAAGGAGATCCAGAATCGACAAGACCCTGTCGTGGACGAAGCAAAGGGCGGCGAGTGATGACAGTGGACGGCACACATGACATTGACAAACGACGTTTATTAGAACAGCAAGCATTACACACAGCATACATTAGCGACGGACGACTTTACGACGTAACGATTGGACTCAATAAAAATAGACTCGGTGTTGCGAGCGTACTCCTGGAATCACCAGCAAATATGGATTTGTCTTCATTTTTCTCCTTGCACGATGTCCTTTGACGTTTGAACGACCGGCCCTTCTTTTCCAAGTTGCTCACTTGCTCGTTCGTGCGGCGTCTTGGCGACGACGACGCTCGCTCGCAGCCTTCTCTTTGGCCTCGATCTGCTTCCACAGAGCCCGCACTTCGTCGACATTGTCGTGCTCCTCGGTGCCGTAGCGGACCCAGTACTCCTCGGATTGCTGGGCATAGTGGCGGGCGTCGTCAAAGGCCTCGATGGACAGGTAGGCGCGGGCCACCAGGGCGTAGTACTCGCAGAGCTGGGGCACGAGATCCTCGCCGTTGATGAGCAGCAGCATCTCGGCCAGCAGCGTCTCGATTGCGTCCCGGGTCAGGCGGCCCGCGGCCGCGTCGGCCTCCATGGTCGTGTAGATTTCGACCAGGCGCGTGCGGCGAATGTCCGAGGCGAAGGCGACATGCTTGGGCGCCATGCAGAGGCTGCAGTGGCAGGCGAAGCCCCAGCGGCGGATGGACTCTTGGCGGTCCTTGCGGGCGAGCCCCAGCGGGAGGTCTGCTTCTGCGTTAGCGATGTACATGAACGAAACAGCAGTCGGCTTCCGTGCACGTTTTTTTTTTTTTCTTTTTTTTTACCTACAGCTGTGCGTAAACTCCTCGCCAATGGAAATCTCGCGCAAGGCCACGACCTCGTGGGTCATGGTGCTGGGCGAGTACCGCCAGAACGTGCTGGGCCGGCAGTCGTGGTTGATGCGCTGGGGATGTCAGTCGTGTTTGTGGTCAGCATGGTACAAGGCGGGAACGTAGGGCGGCACGTTCTACGTCGTAGTTTTGAAGGGGGTGGGGGAACTGACCGATCCCTCGACTTGCAGGGAAAAGTGATGGACGCCGGCCACCTCGATGCCAAAGATGTTGCTCCGGAAGATGTGCTCCAGCAAGAAGGTCTTGTCAAGGGAGCCGGCCACGCCGTGGGCCAGGTTCAGGATGGCCGCCTGGGCCATGGTCGGTAGCTGCTCAAGGGCCCGGTCCTCCAGCGTCTTGCGGTCGGCATCCGGCAGGGCCTCGAGAAAATCGGTCCGGGCCAGCATGATGGGGAACCCAACCAACGCCTCGCCCCATTTCGGCACCCGTCGCCGTGCCACCAGACCTTTCCCGTGGCCCGGGCCGACGGTTTTGATCACATAGGGGCGCTCCGCATCCCGTCGCGCATCGCGCTTGGCCATGGCACTGGCCGGGTGGTCGCGCAGGCGCGGCAGGACGCGCGTGTCGTCGAGCGAGGCCACCAAGTTGGCCGCCCCCTGGGGTGTGCTGATGACACTCAGGCCACGGCCGCGAAAGGTGAGCGACGTGAAGACACAGTACTTGCGCCCGCCGGCACGCCGTTGGGCACCCTCTCCGCCGTTGGGGTCCGTCACGGTGGCGTTCATGGGCGCACGGATGCAGTAGGGCGGGTAGGACCAGGGTGCAAAGTTGCGGGAGATGTCGGAGACGGGGCGAGGGCAGACGTCGAGGCCCGTGCTGGGCATGGGGTAGCCATACTTGCTCCAGGCACAGTGGCCGACCTGAGGCAAGGGGAGGTTCACTTTAGCTTCCGTTGCTGCTGAACCTTTGAGGAAAGTCGTGGCGGCTGTCAGCCAGAGGACCAGAGTGCATAAATGTGCCGTAGGGGTCAGCGATGGCAAGTCTGCCATGGTGTTGATGTTGGTTGTATGCCGGTAATGCGTGAATACAGAAAGTACGGTCGGGGGTCGGTCATAGGATCAAAGGCAAATTTCTGTGAAGCTCGTCATTGTTCATCAAGGAAGTGCATGGAACGAGATGGGCAAAGCTTTCCACCAGGCATCTGAGGGGGCGCAGACAAGACAGATGCCATTGTTGCCGGTGCCATTGTTTCTACCGACAGCTACCTTATTTGCTACCATAGCATGGTGCTAAACGACAACGGCATTGACTGGTGACGGTGGTGGAGGTGATTGGACACTGTGTAATTTGAGGCCGGGTAAACAACAATTCCACGGATGGTATCACAAGGAACACGACAAGTTTCAAGTCGAATGGCTGTTTTACTACCAACTTGTCCAAGTTGCCAAATTAAAAATGGCTTGTATTTATTTTGGGCGCTTCATTGGCTTTGGGTCGTTGTCACCTGAGGCGGTGTAGTAGATTCTTTTATGAAAAAAAAAGTCGAAGACGGAATATTTACGTGGTATTTCTTTCAATTACTTCCCACCACAAATCGCCGGATCACTTTGACTAACTTTAACTGAACGAAGTTTTATTCTTTAAAAAGAAAAAAAAATGAAGATGGTAATAAATTCTCAAAAAATAAACCTAAGACAAGACAGTACATAGTCTCCCCTTCCCTTAAAACTTGTGCACCTCCTTCTTGCTGAAGCCCAGGTCGGCTAGGACACCGCCACGGGCCAACATCGCCTTTTCCATGGCGGGCGGGCCACTCAAGAAGACCTTGCCCACACCGTCTTTGGCTGAGACACCGGCGGCCTCGAGCACCTCGCTCGTGACGTGGCCCTTTTTGAAAGAGACGGCCGTCTTGGACGACGCTGCCGACGATGCCGACGCCGACGACGCAGGCGTGCTCACAACGTACTGGGTCGTCAGCCGGCCCGGGTACTGCTCTTGGAGGGCGGCCAGCGCGTCGCCCAGAAACAGGTCGGCCTCGGTGTTGACACCCCAGACCAGGGTGACCTTGGTGTTGTCGCTGCTGTTGCGGAGAATGCCCCGGAGCAGCTGGTAGCACGGGGTGATGCCCTGGCCGCCGGCGACGAGGGCGACGTGCTTTTGCTCGTTGGCCTTCCAGCTGTAGCCCGGGATGCGGACAAAGGTGACGGTGTCGCCTGGTTGGAGGCTGTGCAGGTGGGTGGACTGCTTTGCCGCCGGGGTACTGTTTCACGAAAAAGTCGACGTGGCCGCGGTCGTCTGTACAGGCGATGGGGTTAGCAAAGTTGGCAAGTAAAAATTTTAAAAAACACGTTTCCGTGGGCATCATCGGACTGCTCAGCGCATCCTACCTGTGTCGTTGGTCGGCGTGTAGGGCCGCACCACCGGCAACCACCGGCCGCCGGGAAAGGTAATGGCCAGCAGCGCCGAGGTCACCGTCAGGCCACTCGTCGACTGTGGGTCGGGCAGGTCAAACCGCAGGTGCTTGACATTGTGGTTGACGCTCTCGGTGCTGGTGAGCGTCAGGGTGCGGAACCTGCCGATGCTGGCAAAGGGTGATATGGCACCGGGCGTTTCGGCCTGGGCGACGGCCGTGGTGCGTGCGTACAAGACGTAGGCACCGACCGCAACGGCGGCGGCGGCGGCAAAGGTGACAAAGGAGCTCATGGGCGCTTTGGGATGTGAACTGGCTGTCTTGGCGGCAGATTTTGCGTAAAGGCGGGAGAAGGAGTGCTGCTGATGGGAAAGAGGCCGTAGACCAATACGTGCATGCGAGGCAAGAAAGGCCATTGTGCAAGGGAGAGCAGTAATAAACCAAAATGGAGACGCCTGGGAGGACAGAAGAGGGAGGACAGCACAGCAGCTATGTGTTGGCTATGCGTGTGAACGGCCGGGATAAAACATAAATTGAGCTTGACACTTGTATGGAGGGGGGCAGTGGAAGAGTGTAAGAGGACTGTCCAGACGGGTCGGACAATGTGACAGGAGATATGAGACAAACTGTCACGAGAAGAGTGAGTATATTTGAAGCTCAGGCCCAGGGGCAGGCTGGATGATTTCCCAAAAAAATACGGATGTTGTGCTCCTTTGGTTCGTGGGCGGTTTGAGGCGTTTCCCCGCAAGATATTGGTGTAAGAGGTATCAGCTGAAGTAACTTTGCGTGGCTGCGGTAGGCCCAATACTGTACGTGTGAGGCTCAAAACTCAAGGGGGGATGATAATTGAGAATTAAATAAAAAAAAGAAGATGCATAAACGTCACTTTTAAGGTCTCTTTGAAGCTCTCCGGACGCGGTTGGGGATGTCCTCACGTTTTCTACTCCGTACTGTTCAAAGCTGTGGTCGATGCTCCGAGGTAAAAGCAGCTTCCGACGATGCGACTTGGAGCGACACTTGCGCGACAACGCGGCGCTAAAACGACGTAGCTGCTCCCAGGGCTTAGCGTGTTTCCAGTGATACCACGTAACAGATGGGCCCCTAAGGTCCCCTGTAAAGGAGGGTCAACTTCAGCACCTTGGCTGTGATAATCATGATGTTTTTTTTAAACCATTCTCTCCAGCGCCTTTCCTTTCCTCTCGTTGCGCCAGACATGGCAACGTCTGCCTGCCGCAAGCCTAAAATGCCGTCTTCTTACGTTCTTTATTCTTTATCGTCCGATCCTGAGCTTTTTGCTCTGTTTCGACGGTCCTTCTGCAAAGTCGATTTATCTATATCCGTGTATCTTTCAGTCCACAAATATCGCAGCCGCCCGCGCGGTAGAATACGACCGCCGAAGCTTGATGGATACAGCGCCCTTAGGCATAAACTTCCTTGCAGTAAGGCTAAGCTTTCGGACGAACCTGTTGACAGCATTCGGCGTCCTTCTTTGTTGCTCTTTGTTTCGACCACGCCGCTGCTTTTTCTTTTTTTTTTTCTTGCTTTCAAGGCCCGCAACGGTTCACAATGCACAACATCGTCCGACCCGGATCCGCATTGTCTGGCCTGGACGGGGTCTCCATTCCGCGGCCTTGTACTGGCCTTGTACGTCGTAAATACCCTCAGGGATATCTTGGCCTTGTTAGTGGCCAGACCCAGCTCCCACTTAGTTCCCGCCCGAACATGCTAAACAGTACTGTAGCCCCGCCCGCGGCGTGTTCTTTTTGCTTCGGGACCGAACGAAGGCGCTTTCGTCCGGCTTCGTGCGAGCCAGGCCGGGGTCGTCCGCTCTCCGTGTACGGTCAGACGACAGGAATTTTGCAAAAGGATCAACGACAATTGACCAGGTCGACGTATCGGCGCCATTGCCTCGCCCAATTCAAGTCATTCACTTACTTTTTTGTTCATTGATTCAGGCTCAGATGCCAAGACCACAGCTTTCCACCCTCGACCTCGACGGGACCGTTCCTTGCAGCAAGTGTCAGTAGACAGCGTATTGGATTTTTCTACTCGCACCGTTTAAAGTGAGTTCGGCGTAGACAGCCGTCACTTCGGGCATAAAAAAGGGACGGCTACATGTTTGATAGTGGTGGTGATACTGTTCAACTTGTTTTCTAAAGACGCGAATACGGTTCACACAGGAACGTGTCACCAACAACTGCCATCAGAGGGCCTTCACATCTTTTTTTTTAAAAAAAGAGAGCACCCTGAGCCCAGATTGAAAACTTTGAGTATGGCACAATCTGGGGCTGATTCGCAGGATCGATAAGGGTGAGACTGCGGGCCAAAATAACCAAGTCAACATGAAACGACCCTTTTGGCTTGGTTGCCCGGTCCCGGTTATTGTTCGTATCTCGCGACAGTCAATCCAAGGCACGAGAAAGTGTACTGAAAAGGTTGAAAGAGAGGTACAAAAAAGGGAGGAAAGGCGTTTGGCTAAGCCACAGTTTATTTCAACCTTTACAGGCTAAAGCCTCTTGGCGAAGAGAAGGTTTGGTACCGATGTTGCCTTGCACTGCATTTTCTTCACCCTGCCCGTGTTGTTATGTGTCGTTCGCTACGCGCTGTCTCATATGACAGGCGGCTGCATGTCTCTTGAAAGCTTGAGAAACCCCTACAAGGGTATTTAGCCGCCCAGCATGCGATTGCGTGAGGGTCTTTCGTTACACACTATGGTAGTGAGGCCGATGAGATGGAATTTGACTGAAACGTGCTGGCCTCGGTCAAGATTGATGTAGTTCGATTTTGTCCTACGACTCAAAGCCGGTTGTGAAGACTCTGGATCTTTTTCGATTTCTTCTTCAAACTTGTCGAGAAAGCTTCTCACCAAGAGGAATCCCCCCATATATACTCCTGGAAGTAGTCCGCCGTCATCAAAAAACGACCCATTCCCATCCAGGAATAGGGGAGGCCCGGGTAGCACAGTGGTAGCTGCGCCTGCCTAGTAAGCAGGAGGTCCGCGGTTCGATCCCGCGTCTGGGCATCGTTTTTTTGGTCAATTTCTTGTCGGCAAAATTGCGTTGCATTTTTGTTCGTACGACGCTTTTCTATTGTTTTCGTTTTATTTCTTTTTTACCGTTCCACCCAAGGTACAACCAGTGGCCTTTTGACAGTCCTCACTTTTCGTACAGGAACTGCACAGCATCGTCCATCTCCTCGAGATCTCTTGTATCAATGGCTTGTACCAATGGCCGAGCCATTCGAAGCCGTGCCACTTCTATGTCAAACCCGAGCTTCTTCATTGTCTCTTGTGCCGACTTGCCCATTCAAAATGGAGGTTTGTAGTCCTCTGCGCCATGAGCGAGAAAGACTGGCATCAGTTGCGGGCTGCTCTATCCCCGTCCTTGTCTTCTTTCATTAGCCCCTCCCGCAGACCACATCGATTTGATTACATACACCACTCAAAACACCTTCAAGGTAAAATAGACCAGGTGGTTGGTAAACATGGCAAACGTGGAACTTGACAATATTGTAATTTTAATATCTGTTTGTAAGATAAACATCCTCTAGAATATATGTAAAATCGTGTATTGAGTGTGTAATTTATTGTCTTTTCCCACCGCCTCATCGATTCCCTCCCGCAGCTTTCGGCTCTCAAATTTCTGTATGCTTACTCTCATCCAAATATAATGTAAAATGCAGTAACTAAAATGCTTCCATCTATCGTAGCCGACAGATGAAAATACGTTGTCGTTCCTTCCATCCAAGGTGCGCTCAAAAATCCCACAGCGTGCCGAATGCGTGCATGCCGGCTGTTTTCTTCTTTAGTAATGAGTTTAGTAGATGGAAAAGATAAAGGGGCTGCTTTACTCACCCTCACGACAACCCTGCATCATCTCGTCGTTGCCCTGCATATTGGACGTGATAAAGATAACCTCTGCACCAAAGCTCTTCCATGTATCCTTGAGGAGCTGAACACTGTCGGGACGCCCGCCGCGCTTCCTGGAGTCCCACAGGATCATGCGGTCCGGCGCAATGTGCTTGTGAATGAGACCCGTGATGGTGGGGCCAAACGTCTGTTCCTGGTCCGCGCCGATCCAGATGAGGAACCAGTTGCTGCTCTGGATGCAGGTCGACAGCGCCGCACCGATGCCCGTGCCCGTGCAGATGCGGATGCCGCGCTTGAACATGGCCGATGCGTGGCCGACGCCGGCAAACTTGAGCTCGCGGGTCCACACCGTCTTGGGCGGGTCGCGGACCAGCTCTCTCGTGAAGTCGCCCTGGACGCCGCAGATCATGTAGTGGTGGTCGGCCTTGCGGCCCTCGCTGATGATGCCGAAAGCATGGTACTCCATGAGGGATGTGCGGCTGATGCGGCCCAAGAGACCCTGCTGCATGCCGCGCTGGAACTTGAGGATGGCGACCTTGGGTGAGGGGAGCTCGACCTCGACGGGCACCTCGCGAAGGGTGACCCACGGGATGATGACACTGAATAGAGGCGAGTAAACAAGGTTAGTACTCTTTTTTTCTTTCTTTTCTTTTCTATTCTTTCTTTATAGAAAATGGCATGCGCAGGGAGGCTTACAACATGGTCATAAAGACGGCAAACCACAGCTCCTGGGCGCTCAGCAGAAAATGGGCATCCGCGCGCCACACGCCCAGCTTCAGATCGTATGTGTTGCCCAGTATGACAAACGCCCACGTTGCGGCCAGGCCCAGCCAGCCAATGAACCGGTGGTACCGTTCAAAGGTGTTGTGGTGGTGGTTGCGGACCCAGGGAAAGGCACTCAGAATGGAAATTAGCACGCAGACGTTGGTCACGACACCCGTGGCAATGACCGCGTCCGGCTGGACGGCGCGGTGCAGGACAATGTCGACGACCTTGAACAGCAGCCAACATGCACCCGACAGAGCACACCCGCTGTGAATACCGCCGACGTGCTGGAGGACGGACGTGACGGCGAGCTTGACGCGGAGTGGGGCCCAGGCGCGGAGACTGTAGATGGCGACGATGTAGAGGAAGCGCAGGAACAGCTCGTTGCGCATGAGAATGGCACACAGCAGGTTGCCCAGGACCAGCGCACCCAGGTGGTTCTCGGCGTAGGCAAAGTGGCCCGTCGCAGCGAGGACGATACCCGCCAGGTTCAGCAGTGTCACAAAGATGAAGAAGCCGCGATAGGCGTTGAACCAGAGCCGGACGAGGACCCAGCGGCTGACTTTGGGTTGAAACTTGGCGGGCCTTTCCGTGTCTTTCTTCGTGTCCTTCTTTGATTCCCCCACCGGGTCCTTGGTCCATCCAGGCGGCCATGCAAGAACAAGCTCGGGTGTTGAGTGCGGCGAGAAGAGGGTGATACCGTGAGCCTGAAACGACTTGGCCGAGAACAATTTTGTCTCAAGAATGGCCGGCGTTGGTGTTGGCGACGGCGTGTTTGTATCGCTCAGGTTCTTCTCGAGGTCGACAAAGGTCGCCTGCCGATCGATGGGCGTGATATCGTCGTTGCTGGAGCTGTTGTCATTGTGATGTGCGCGTGGTACCGCCATGGTCACGGCTCGGGGGCGATATTGAAATTTTCCAGGCTGGCGTAGCGTAGGACGAGATATGAAAAGTGATCGATAAAGATATATGTGCACGATGAATGAGAAACCAAATGAGAAAGAACTCAATGCATATGACGTATAGAAAGCAAAGTAATTGGGCAAAACACAAACGAGATAGCGACGGTGGTATAAGGTTGACTGAAATAACACAAATTAGATCATGACGAACGAGAGAGAAGAAGACGAGCCAAATGTGAATGACAAGAAGGGAACGGTCCGGATCGTTTTGAGGAACGACCTAACGGGAGTGAAGGCTTGCGTGCTTTGCCACGCAATATATAAAAACGCAGGAAAAAAGATACGAAAAAGAAACATAACAAAGCAAAAAGAAAAGAAGAAGACGAAATAAATCGCAGCCAAGCCTTAGAGTCTCATGCGTCCGTGGCCCTGGGCATATCAAGATTTTAAAGCCCACAAGCATGCTGAGCGTAAGCCAGACATGGTCAGTGCTGCCCGTCCTCCATCGTGGCATGCTTAGTTAGTATCAACTTCATTTACAATCACAATGTTCATATTCATGCAGGATCACATGGCCCCATACAGCCCCACGACCACTCACCTTGCCAGTCATCTTCCCATCTCAGGCTCTCTCTAGGTAAAGAAATGCTCTCCCCGCCATGGATATGCCGACCATTTCGTTGTGCCGAGACCAAAGTACAGTTAAAAACCTCCGCCGCCACATTGGCGAACAAGTGTGGGACTAGAGTGGGAGATGGAAGTACAAGTCAGTTGGTAAGGAAGCATTCAAAAGTCTGTCAAGTCTATGTGCCGAGACGCAAGAAGGCAAAGAAGGTAGAAAGGCACGAACTATTTGCCCCTAGAGTTACCATCGATTAAAGAATGTGGCAAGGTTCCCGAGATTGGTCCGTTGCACGGTTGGACAGGGCAGCCTTTTCAGGTATTTTTTGTTATTGGTTTTCCTCATCTAGTTCACATTTTGAGTTTTGCCTGTTTGACTTTCTCATTTATTCTGCAGCGCTCCAGATATACAGAGCGCGTTGACGTGATATTGCTTCCTTTGGCTGCACTACTGGCTCGCAACAAGGCATGGAAGTCCACATGCAGAGCGTATAAGTGCTTCTGCTCGGATCTCTTTCGGAAAATTACTGGACTCGACAGAACAAGGACAAGACACGGAAAGCCCAGCGAAAAGACAGTTCTCTCCAGAAAGAGGACCGCGGGCGTTCTTCCTAACATGCGTGCAGCTTGCGAATATCTGGGGTTTGGGGAAAATGTCAGCCGCCCAAATTACCCATAGTGCCCCGGATGTGAGGAAACTTGTCTACTTTTGCCAGTGCTGCTGCCACGATAAGAAATACTATTAAAAAAGAATAAAACTCATAGAGGCTGCTGTACAGTCTCGTCTTCGGCCAAAAGGACCTAGATCGAACGCACGCCCTTCTCTATTTCTATCCTGACTTCACCCCACGGCAGACAGTCAAAAGAAGCAAACTCTCCTCTCTTCCAGATCCTGTCTTTACCCGCATCCATTGTTTCCTGGCGCACGTCCGAATGATCTACAAACACATGCACTCTTTGCCGGAAATTTCCGACCAGATTTTCCTTTTTATTCGCTGTTGTGGTCTTGTTCCTGCCGTCCTTTGATTGCCTGGCCACCCATATCGACGCAGTGGACTTTGCGCTGCAGCTTCTTGCTTGGCTTCGTTGTTGGTCGAGGGGAGTAATTATGACGGAAAGAGGAACAGTTCCCAACTGACGAGTGCACCTCACTGTGTACGGAATGCCGCCGTCCGTACCTCCTGGCCATCGATGTGGCTGGCCTCTTTGACCATACTAAGACAGCGTGTCATCGGTCTGGCCCGGATGCAACAGCAGCACGCGCAGTTCCAAAGTGAGCATTGTCCTGCAGACTTAATGTCTTTTTTCTTCATTTCATATTGTCCATCGTACCACTATTTTTTTCTCGCAAGTTACACATGTTTCCGTAGAAGCATTTTTTTTTGTCAGCGTGTTTCCGGTTTTCGTTCCATGTCTACAGAGGCAACATGGTTCGGTAACACGCTCAGCACTTTGTGTGGAATACCCCTTTTCGAGGCAGTTCAAATAATAAAGAGCATTCAAGGAAAGCAAAACCCAGGCATGCGAGTAGCTAAGTAAACATGAAAGCGCATCTTTCGTCAACTTCTTCAATCCCTCATCATGGCCGGTTCGAAAACAGAATCGCCACTAGCCATCATTTCCTTACCCCCGCGTATTCTTTTGGCTATTTGTCTATGACCAAGCCTCGTCGTTTTGGGTCTTATTCTCCGGGATGTTTTATCCGCCGCAGCCAGAACCCTGCTTCATACTGATTAATAAGTCTCAGTGATATCGTCTTGAAAGCTTGTTTTCTGTCTGCTTGGCCCTTTGCTGCCTCAAGCCCGTTTAAGCTCTCATTCTGGGTTTTATTTCCCGACGGAGCCAGCGTACGGCAAAGCTGAGTGAGTGCAGCAGCCACGCCCACATTAGGCTGAAGTGACAGTAGGCGGCACCCTCGCAAGGAAGTCGAGAGAATGTCATAGAATGGCGGGAGACCGGTGCACCGAGACCTCTACTCGCGTAATCGATTAAATCACAAGCATGTGAGAGTAAGAAGAGTGAGAATAAAAACGAGAGCACGAGATACGCGTAAAAAAGATGCAAAGCAAGACAATGGACGACACCGCTGTTTTGAGACGGATTCCGTCAATCGCATAGCACGGGTCCTATGCAAAGGAAGGTTCTGCAACCTGCACTGCCCACATTATGCCCGTCTTGCCATTTGGGCCGTAACGACTGCGCGTTTCTCCTCCCACTCGTCCCATACGACAGAGAAGATGGCCGTGTGCCGCCCTGGAGCCTCGTCCTTGGGATCGGTGCCGTTCCGTGCAGCCAGCGCGGCCGTCGGCACGCCGGATGCCACCTGGCAGTCCCGGTTCGGGGCAAACGTCCGGTGCCACCGCAGGATGCCCTCGAGCGTGAAGCCCATGCGCTCGGCGACACGCCGCGATGGCGCGTTCTTGGCATTGGCCTGCCACAGGACGCGGCGCAGGCCGAGGCCGCCCTGGGCGGGGGGGTCCAGGAGCCACTGGAGGCACAGGCCGATGGCGTTGGACGTGACGTGCGACCGCTGGAAGGCGGGAAAGACGAGGGCGCCCAGTTCGGTGCAGGCCAGTTCGGCCCGGGTGTCGTTGAGGGACAGGACGCCGGCCATGTTGTCGGTGCCCGCCGCCCGGCCGGCGCGTCTTGTCGATGACGGCCCAGAGCAGGTCGGCGTCGGACGCGGCAATGGGGTTGTAGATTTTTGGCCAGGAAATCTTCGACGTCGTCGAGCAGCGGGAACGTCAGGTACTGGAACGCCTCGGGGTGGTCCTGGACAAGCTGGACGAAGCGGGCCGCGTGTTTCTTTGGCTGCAGCAGGGTCAGATCAGTAAGGCGGCCTTTGTGACTGGCGGACGGGGCGCGCACCCACTCACATCAAAGAGCGCGAGTTGGACGACGTCGTTCTCGAGCGACCGCGCCTCGTACAGGAAGACGTTTGCTGCTGGTTCGGCTGCCATTGCGCGTGTGCATCCAAGCGGTCCTCGTTGCTGCCAATGGTGGAAACATGGATGATGTCGAATTTTGAGAGTTGGTTTTCGAGGGTCAGTCTTTTAAGGGTTGGCGATGGTTTAGGCAGCGCCATAAAGCCTGAAGAACAGGCAGCCATCCCCGCAGTTTGGTAAGACGGCCTGGCCCATGCGACTTGAGCGTCTTCCTTCAGACATGCTGCTGCCAGCTGTCTGTATCAGGAAGGTGACAGCGGCATGGAAGCGGCCCATCAGCGCATGTCAAGCATAAGCAAACGGCGGTCTCCGTCTGCACACGACGATTTAATAAAAAGTAATATAGTTGCATGTCTGCCTCAAGGGCTATGGAGGACTACAAACATCAAAACGGTCTAGCAAACGGTCTAGCAAAGAATCTAGCAAACAAAATACCTGCGACCATCACACCACTCATCTAAGACGCTGCGAACAAATCGCCAAGCCAAACCGCCATCCGCGCGACCATTTCTTTTGTGCAGCTGTGGCCCGTGTTCTCCTGCACGAGCAGGTCGATGCGTGGCGGCTTGTGGCCATCCTTGCCCGGAACATACGGTGGCCGCACCACATCACTGGTCGGCACCACGCCGCGCTCGCTGGCCCACGCCGCCGTAAACTTGGCCGGCACCAGCTCGTCTTGGGCCCCGTTGCACAACAGAATGGACGTGGACGTGTCCGAGGGAAATGCGTCGGCAATCTGCCGGTCTTGCCGAGCGACCCGGTCAGCCAGGGTGCGTGGCCAGCGTGCTTTTTGGACGTCGTCGAGGCGGTCGTAGTAGTCGCCGGATGCATCGTCGACCACCGCATCGTCGGTGAGTCGCCCGACAAGCAACGACGCCAGGCGCGGACACCCGACGACCATGGCATAGCCCGCCACCTGGCCGGATGGGGCCTGCGCCGCCAGGCGCCACGCCGTATGCGCGCCCAGCGAGACGCCGGCCATGACGTTGTGCAGCCGTACGAACTGCGGCAAAGTACATTGGCAGATAGTCCATGACCAGGCGGAAAATCCTGGACGCCACCGTCAATGAGGGACAGCAGGTCCATGGCGTGGCGTTCGTTGCCAGCAGCCCACGTCAGGTTGGCGGCGGGGCTGATCTCGCGCTCGCCGTGGTTGCGCATGTCCATGGTGACGGCAAGCAGGCCCATGGTCTTGGCGCGGGCGTCGGTGCGGTACCGGTAGAGCAGCTCGTGGGCGATGCCTTCAGTGACACGGTAGGTGCGTGTGCGGTTGTGGGCAAGGTAGAGGACGGCGACTTCAGTGGTTGCTGGACCCGGCGCATCGGCGGGCGGCGATGGCAGGTCGTCCAGGCCGTAGACATAGATGCGTACACCGCCAATGACCATGGATGTCTTGCTGGACCGCGGTGTCGCGTCGGGGAGAGAGAAGCGAGGGTTGCGGCCGGCGGCCATGTCTCGTGCAAGGCTGTCGCCGCCTATTGGTCGTCCGTTGACGCCGTTGACGCCGTCCACGATGCCGTTTTGAATGGCCGCAGCCGTGGCTTTCTTAATGGCAGTGATCGTCATGATGCCAACAGAGACGAAGCGTGTAAAGGCGTCGATGAATAAGGTGTTGGGAGTGCTACGAAAAGAAGATGAAACTGAACAAGTGTCCTCGCCAACAAGTCCGGCTAAGGTGATACAAACAGAGTGCAAGTTGAGAGGATAGGCTGAATCTGTTGTCGTTCTTCTTGTTGAGGCTCAGCTCACAAGTAGTTCACGGGCCCGAGTCCGGCTCGTCTGGGCACGGGACCTTGGCAAAAACACACGAAGACCGAGTAGGCAGCATGCTTTACATGTAGTCTTGTCAGCGGAGGGCACAGGGAGGGTCGTCGTGAGAGGAGGTGCACGGAAAGGTGCGTGCGCACGGGATGGTGGATCGATTATTACCATTTTTTGCCGACTGTGCAGAGCGAGATGGTTGCGGTGACGGCAATTAGCGCTCGGCAATTCGTGTCGATGGACTTACACGGTTTTAACCGAATCGGCAATTAAGCTATCTAGTGGCACTTGGCCAGACTGGCGCAATGTTCCGTCGGTTCAACTGGACCCCAACGCAACTTCACTATATTATATGGATCCAATTATATTGCGACATCGTTCAACTTCTAGTTAAGCAGGTTGCTCATCTTGCTTGAAGTACGGAGTACATACTGTTGTATTGCTATTGCACGCTATCGTGTAGGTACTTTGTACATTTATGTTGGGATCTGACCGCGTTCTTTTGTCCCAAGAAGCCAGAGCTTTAACCAGAGCTTCTTCACGTCCCCAGCTTCAGCTCCCCAGCTTCAGCTTCCCAGCCCCGAGCTGTCTATTCCCCAGGGCAGCTCTCTCCATTCTCAGACCGTCCCAGATTCTCCAGATCGTCGGAAGATCTGACAAGACCGTCGTTACTTTTGTTCTCGTCACTCCATCTACTCTCACAGCACCGTTGTCAATGGATGCTTGCTGAAGAAGGCCACAATCATGGGCGTCGCGTTGAAGCTTGTCGGGGATTGGCCCGGGCGCTGGTTGTCGGCATTCGGCAGCGTGCTCGGCCAGTCGTGGCCGTTGACGCTGTCGTAGACCAGGTTTGAACCAGATTCGGCTCGGCGGCGCTGCTGTACTCGTAGAGGACCGTGGCATTGGCGTAGGGCACGGTGTGGTTCGTGGTGCTGAGCCCCTCGCGCGCCGCCCACGACTGAATCCAGTGCGGCACCGACGGCAGGCACGCCTGCTTGCGCTCGCCACCGGCGGTAGGCAATGACCGCGTCACGGCCGCCGTGGAAGGCTAGGATGGGAAGGTCGGTGCGGGCATTGTGGCACGGCAGCACGACGCGGTCGGCGTCGCAGGGCAGCGTGTCGACGTAGTAGGCGCCCGACACGGGGCGCAAAGGCGGCCACGCGGGTGGAAGAGGCCGGCGTCGCAGGCCATGCGGTTGGTGAAGCCGCCGCGTCCGACTTGCCGGTGGCCATGATGCGCTGGGCGTCGATGCAGTACTGCGTCTGGACGTGGTCCCAAGCAGGTCGTTGGTGAAGAGGACGTCGTCGACGGTGACGCCGGGCAACGCCCTGCCACGTGTTGTTGATGCCCTGCGGGTAAATGACAAAGAGTCGGTGTTGAACGCGGGCGCGGTCAGGTCGTTCCAGCTGCAGCTGATGGCGCGCCGTCGTGCCGCCGCCGTGGTAGGACAGGATGAGCTGCGTGGGCGTGTCCTTGTCGTACGTCGGCGGAACAAACAGGAGGTAGTTGCGCGCCAGGCCGTTGCTGGTGATGTTGACGCTGGTGACGCCGCGTTGGAGCTGGCCATCGGGCAATGCCTTGGCCACAGCCGGCAACAGCCGTCCTGGGTGCAAAGGGCGAGGCCTTGACTGCCGACAAGAGGCCGGCCAGGCAAGCCACGGTCTGAAGAGAGCTGAACATGTTGAAAGATCAAGGAGGAGTAGAAGACGACAACAAAAAGATGGCAACAAAAAGAATGACCAAAGAGTAGATGTTTTCAGATGATGACTCAAGCCTTTCTTGTTATTGTTTACCCATATCCAGAGAACTGGTGGCCACTCTTATACTCGTGGATCCTCGTGGCTTTCCACGTCCATCGTGGCAAGAGGACCGACCATTTGGTGCTGCTTCCTGACCGTTCCCGGCACGCACGGGTGTCGTCGTGCGCACCCTCGTCTCATGGGCCCCGTAGTCTCGAAATTGATGAGCGGGTGCAGTGTGCTTGGTCACGATGGTCGTGAGATGAGCTTGTGGCGGTATAACTGCCGAAGAGGGAGCGACTTGATGACTGATATTGACAGGTTGGCCGTAGTAACACAGGTAGATAGCCCAGCACGGCCAATATTGAACAGTATGCCGAAAGCGTCCGGCGACAGGAGGAAAATATATAGACCAGTGGCGATAGTTGATTAGTTCTCACTTTGTGGCTTCAAAAATCCACATTCAGATACGAGCTTACGCCCTTTACGTCGAGCACGACGAGAATACGAGCACGCCAAATTAGAGATCCGTACAACGTTCGACGATCAGGGTGTCAGGAACAGAGTGTCAGGGTCAGAGTGTCAGGCGAAAGATTGTTCTTTTATTGTCAACGCCGAGACATGGAAACATGCTCCGCCTTGTCTATCCTTTCTCTCTATCGTATATACAGCATTACGCTTTTTTGTTTCCTTTTCATTTCTTGTCTCCTCTATCGGATTCAAACAACGTCCTTCAAGACAGACTCCTCCTGCTGCATGGCTGTGATGGCGGTGCCCGTGATAATCACGTCGTCTTCGGCAAAGTAGCCGTCGGAGTGCTTCATCGCTTCGAACGTCTTGGCGTCGTCGCCGCTGTGGTGCGCCGGGTAGATGACAATGGGCCAGATCTTGTTGAAGGCGTAATACAGCGTTCCGCTGACCGCAAACGACAGCAACATGCCAGCGAGTAAGAGGTTGCTTGCTGCCGATGTTGTAGTCTTTGTGGAACGCGCCGGCCAAGCCGTTGATGACGACGGCCACGCCCAATGATCCACGCCACAAAGGCCCGGAGGTTGAAGCCGCCCTTGTACCAAGTAGGGGCTGCTGGGCCGCCGTTGTACAGCGACGGGACGTGGACATTGCCCCGGCGGATGATGAAGTAGTCGACAATCATGATGGCCACGAGCGGGAGAGGAAGCAGACGTAGGAGCCCAAGAAGGTGAGGAAGCTGGCGGCCGAGGCCACCAGCTTCCACGGCACGGTGGCCAGGGCCAGCACCGCACACAGCACCTGGCCGCGGACGATGTTGAAGTAGCGGGGAAAGAGACCGCTCAGGTCGGAGCCGACGGGCAGGGCATTGGAGGCCAGGTTGGTGGCCACGACGGCGAGGATCTGGACGGTGCAGGCGAGAAAGATGGCCGTGCGGGCGCCGGCGTGCCAGTAAGTGGTCGAGGATGGCATTGTAGAGGTCCCAGATGTTCCAGTAGGCGGTGCCCCAGAGCGTCTTGACCGCGCTCGACGAGGCGATGCCCAGGAACGTGCACAGCGACTTGGCAATCACCAGGCCGATCCACTGCGGCCAGGTCGTGTTGCCGGGCCGCTTGGCATAACGGGCCAAGTCCGGGTTTGGACGTGACTTCGGGGATGATGCTGCCCGACACCGAGTTGACGCCCGTCAAGAAGGCCCAGGCCAGCCGGACGAGCTCAGGACCTTGGTCTGCAGGGCGTGCGTGTTGCCGAGGCCGTGGGTCTTGCCGACGATGAAGGCAAACGTGGCCAGCAGCACCGGCGGGGCCAGCACACTCTTGAAGGTGTACAGCCAGCGGGCGCGCGACGGGTGGATCAGCATGAAGCCCAAGCTGGATGAACCAGAAGATGAAAAAGGCCGTGATGCCCTGCGTGGTGTTGCCCGCCGAGGCGGGCAGGTGGTTGGGCACGTCGGTCCACTTGTGGCCGAAGGCGCAGCGCCAGCAGCACCTTCATGAGCTGGCCTGCCATAAAAGGACTGCGTGCCAAAGAAGAAGATGGCGACCGATGCCCACGGATAAAGACAAACCAGAGGGAGCCGAACATGCCGGTGGACAGGCGGAGGTAGACCGGAGAAGCCGATGTGGTAGACGGAGGGGCCCCGGGAGTTGAGCATGAGCATCGTGCCGGTGATCATGGTGGCCGTGATGGCGGCCAGCGTGGCCTGCCACCACAGCAGACCGAGACTAATCAGACTCGAGCCGTGTTCCAGGCAATGGGGTTGAAGGACACGCCCAGAAGAAGGCAAAGTAGTTCCAGTGTGTCCACAGACGCGCCGACGGCGGTGTCGGGTCCAGGTCCTCGTTGCCCCATTTCTTGGTGTCTTCCTGCTGCTCGTGGAAGATGCTCTCCTTGGTGCGGAGCGCATTGTCGATTTTCGAGAGGACGGTCATGGTTGCGACGTGCGGCGGCTGTCGAGACGTTGTCGAGATGCTGTCGAGAATGTTGTCGTGCACGTCCGGAGAATGTCTTGGCGAAAAGCATTCTTGGTGCACGGCAAAAGGCGGAAGCTTCCCCTGTTAAATATCTATGCCCTTCGACACGACAGCCACCCTCTGTGCATGGCCGCATGCGAGTGTCACTGCGCCAGGCAGCTCGACCAGTCAGCCGACAGCGGCCAACAACAGAACAGCGGCCGGCAACAGCATCCGGCAACAACAGCGGCCGGCGTTTGGCCATATCTTTGCATACGAGTGCGCACACTACTGAGTAGCCTTATCTCGTCTGCCTTACGGACAGAAGCTAGGAAGGGCAAAAACGTGGTCAACAAAGAGAAGGGAAACCGAACGACAGGCACCGAAATCAAGCCATCAGGGGTCCATCCACACCAACGCCGTCAAAAAAAGGAAATAAATCCAAATTCAGAAATGGTCAGCAAGGGGCCAGGGTATCAGAGCCCCGTCCACCGCTCGTATCTTTCGGTATTTTTGGTGTGGGTCGATTGGCGAACGGACGATGGTTGATGGGAATTGTGGATGGGAATTGTGGACGGGTCGATTGATTATGGCTATCGGATAGCGGCTGACATCGCCGACATGGTGGGTGGAATCCGTGGTATTGCTTTGTTGTCTGGGCCCGGTCTCGGCGCTCCGAGCGAGCCCAGGTGGAGGTTGTTTGGGACGATATCAACCACGTTATTTGCACGTTTCCGTCTTCGCTTGTGGACTCAATCGATAAACGAAAACGAAAAATAAAAATAAAAAACGTATCTAGTGTCAACTGTCGAACGATTTGAGTTCCTTGTTTGACGATTCTGCTCACATCATCGTATTGTCGTCTCGTCCGCAGTAACACAGACCACCCACCGCACGACTGTTCAGCATCTCAGCATCCCGTATCTCAGCATGGCAACGTACAACCCCGACGGCAGCGCCGCCTCTCTCGACGCCGCCAACAGTGACCCCTCCGTGACACCGTCTACGATTTCCCCCGCGACCTGGTGGGTTACGGCCGCGCCCCGCCCAGCGCCCGGTGGCCCAACGGCGCCAAGATTGCCGTGTCGTTTGTCATCAACTACGAAGAGGGCGCCGAGCGCAGTGTGCAGAACGGTGATGCGCAGTCCGAGAACCGGCTGTGGGAGCAGTCGGACAACAAGCCGGCGCAGACGGGTGCGCGGTCCCTGAACCCGGAGAGCGACTACGACTACGGCGCCCGCGTCGGCGTGTGGCGGCTGCTGGACTGTTTTGAGAAGCACAAGATGCCCGTCACCGCGTTTGCCGTCGGCCAGGCGTTTGAGAAGAACCCGGCGGTGGCGGCGGCGTTCTGCCAAAACGGACACGAGATTGCTCGCACGGCTACCGGTGGGTGACGTACAACGGCATGACGCCGGAACTGGAAAAGGCGTACGTGGAGCGGCAGCTGGCGTCGCTGAAAGCGAGCACGGGCCACTACCCCGTTGGGTGGTACTACGGCGCACTGTCGCCGCGCTCCAAGGCCATTATCCATCAAGTCTACCAAGAGATGGGCATTCCACTGCTGTACGAGAGCGACAGCTACTGCGACGACCTGCCGTACTGGGTCGATGTGCCGGCCGAGAAGGCGTCCCCCAACCCCCAAGGGATGCTGATGGTGCCATACAGGTACGTTTCTTGCTCACAACGGCATCGACGTCCCTGCCCTGCATCGATCCCACCACTAATGTGTTCATGTTCCCATGCTCGCAGCTACGACTGCAACGACGTCAAGTACCATACGGCGTCCGGCTGGAGCACCACGTCCGACTTTGAGGCGTATCTGAAGACGGCGTTTGACGTCCTGTACGACGAGGGCGCGCGCGGCGCGCCCAAGATGATGTCCATCGGCCTGCACTGCCGCATCAGCGGGAAAGCCGGCCGGTTTGCGGCCGTCCGCAACTTTGTCGAGTACATTGCCGCCAAGCCGGACGTGTGGGTGACGACCCGCAAAGACATTGCCCAGCACTGGAGGGCGACCTACCCGTATACTCCGTAAAAAGGGCCGTCTGTCGACGTAGATTAGAGAATACAAAGAACGTTCGCATCGGCTGTCTTTTGTCTCGTATACGGTATTGGGCCACTGGGCGCTCCTGAAGAGGAATTGCCCGATTGGGTATTCTTGGCTCGGCGATGGGCGGATTGTCCGACCGGACCGTCCGATACTAAATAAGCTTATCTATTTGGTATCACGGCATGGCACCTCGGCGGTATTCGCCAATGAGCTGACGACATATGAGGCGACATCTTATTTCGTTTTTTTTCGTTAGCTCTCTCTCTCTTATCGATTGTGGACTCCGGCACAGATGTTTTTTTTTTCACAGACGAGTTGATTGCCGTGCGACGGGCATCGGCCGTGGTTCGATACCGAGTGGAATCGCGGCCGTTGATAAGACGATAGGCGTTCCGGTAGCGGGGCGCGCCCCCAATGCGTCGTACGAAAGTATACGTCGTACACTGTACTCTGTAGACAAAACCAGGTTACGACACAGCGGGCGGTAGCAATCCATTGCCAGGCCACGCGCACACGGCTCGACAACCTCGTCCCTCTCCCACCATGACACGATCCGTCCTCTGCCAGCCGCTCACGGTGGCTGCATATGCCCCTACGGCGGCGTCATCTCGACCGACGTCGTGACCGACCGGACCGTCGTCGTCAACAACGGCACGGCCCGCCGCACGCCGGAAGTGGTGCCGACCATCAACAACTTCGGCGCGGCGCCGAGCCAGACACCGGCGCGGACCGTCCTCAACGTATCGCTGGCCAGCCCCCGGGCGGTCGAGCCATGGGCGGGCGCGCAGGGCAAGCGGGTGATGAAGATCAAGATGCTGGAGCGGCACCGCTTCTCGACACAGTCGTTTGTCCCCATGGGTGCGGGGATCCAGTACTTGGCCGTCGTCACCCAGAACAAGAGCGAGAGCGACGACGCGCCCGACCTGGACAAGCTGCACGGCTTCGTGGCGCGCGACAAGCAGGGCGTCTGCTATGCACCAGGCGTGTGGCATGCGCCCATGGCGGTGATTGATCATGTGAGTAGGAGGCTCAGCCTGTTTGTTTTCGTTTGTTTTTTTTCTTTCTTTTTTTTTCTCCATTCTTCTTATATTGGTCGTCACACTGACAGCCTAGCCCGTCTCCTTTGCCATTGTACAGCATGTGAACGGTGTAGCCGAGGAGGACTGCCAGTTTTACCACCTCGACGAAGAAATCGAAATTGTATTTTAGATAGGCCAACCACTACGATGCACAAAGCTTCACTCTGTTCCGACTATACAAATTGTACAATCTCACGTTTCCTGCGCATGTTATTGTTCCTTCCCTCACACCCTACAGAACATACCGAAAGTCCTCGTTCTGCTCGTCCGTCAGGTCCTCGCCGATTGTGTGCCGGCGCACGCCACCCGCCATGGCGAGACGGCCACGCTTGCGGTTCTCCAGGTGTGGCAATGACGACGACGCAGACCAGGCAGACGAAGCTGCCCAGGAAGCCGGCATGGTACCGGGGACCAGGGGAGGCACCAAAGACGAGCGGGCCGATGATGTTGCCGATGCAGTAGCCCAAAAAGGTCGAGGCGCTCACCGTCGCCTTCTTGGTGTGGCCCGACGTGTTGGACGCCGCCAGCGACACAGCCTGGCCGCTGGCCGCCACTTGGACGGCCAGCAAGAAGACGCCGGCAAACAAGAAGCCGCGGTTGCTGCGGGGGCCAAACCAGCAGAAGAGCGTGCCCGCGACGGAGACGAGGGCCAGCACGACCAATCAGGCCGACAGGATCGACAGGGCGGTGATGGCACCGATGGGGCTGGTCAGCGCGAGCGACGCAAAATGGTCAAAGCCGAAGCCGTTGGTGACAATCGTGCCGAACGTGCCGATGGCGCCCGAGGGGACGCCCGTCAACAAGATGATCAGGGCGGCGCGTCTTGTAGTCCGTAAAGGCCTCGCAGCACTGGGCAGCATCAAAAGCGGCGGTCGACGGTGCCGGCGTTGTTGCGGGCAAGACGGCGTGCGGCCAGGGCCTTCTCGTCGTCGCTGAGACGGGCACACGTGAGGGGCGAGTCGGGCAAGAAGACGAAGAGGACAAACGACCACACAACCGTGATGGCGCCAATGATGAGGAACATGTACCGCCACGAAGCCAGGGCGCCGTGCACGCCGTGGCCGATGCCGTAGTGGATGAGCGGCGACAGCATCGTGGCCAGGCCGACGGACGAGTACCACATGCTGGTGCGCAGGGCCTGCTCCTCGCGGGTCCACCAGAACGTGACGAGGACGGTGAAGGCGGGCGCGACAGCCGACTCCATCAGGCCGAGGAACAGACGGGCGACCATGATGCCAGCAGAGTTGGAGCAGGCACTGGTGGCCATGACGACGGCGCCCCAGGCAAAGACGGCCAGCGAGATGACGCGCGTGACGCCAAAGTGCTGCGTCAGAAACATCATCGGGTACGTGCCAAGGAGTTAGCCGACATAAAACAGCATGCTGGCGTTGGCGTACTTCTGGTTGTTGGTAATGGCCGTGCCGGTGCTGGTGTAGCCGATAATCTGGGTGAGGCCGAGGTCCTTGTTGAAGCCGAACTGCGTGGCGGCGCTCATGATGCCCTTGTCGTAGCTCTGCAGAAAGTAAGTGAACATCATCAAGGGGATGATCCTGACCTGTTAGCAATCTTCCTTGACAAGCCAAACGCCATGCTGAAGCTCGAAGAGAAGACCGACCAATAGTCGATCTTGCGGACGAAGCGACGCTCCTCCTCGGACGAGAAGGGCTCGACATCGAGGGCCTCTTTGGCGTTGGCCGCCTCGACCATCTCGACAGGGTCGGGCTTGGTGTCCGGAGAGCCTGGAGAGCGCATTCTGGAGGTGGGCTGATGGGCTATTTGGGGAAACGAAAAGAAAAAAGACAAAGACAAAGTGAAGTGAAGAATGCAAGACGCGAGAAGGTAACGGCACTGCTTGAGTCGACGGTCGTAGTTTCCGTCTTTGTGATCACGACTTCCCTTGTACTTATAGCTTCCGTGACGAGACAGGGGCAAAGCTTGGGGAAGGTGCCACCCACTCGGCAAAAAGAAAGGAAAGAGTGGTGAAGAGATAATAAAAGAGAAAGAATGAGGAAAGAACGAGGGAAAGAACGACCCAACGAGCAACGAGTACCGAAAAGGCAACCGTTGGATCCTCGAGCGACGCTATGAGGCGGGCGTGCAAGCCCAGACGAAGCCAGAAAAGGCCATGATGGGTCTGGGGATGGGAGAGAACCTGTGAGAGGAAACGAGAGGCAGTGAGAGTTGGTGAGAGTCGGTGAGCGTCAGGGATGGGGCGATACGAGAGTAGAGAGAAAAGCGAAAGAGACTGAACAAAAGGCAGGGATCGTGGAGAATGCGGGGAAGCGCTAGGGGGTTTTGGGGTAGCGGGTCCACTGCTCCTAATTGCTGAATTTGCCGCCAGGTCATGCTTCGTTTAAAGAGCGTGCACGTCGCTCCTTCAAATATGCCGAATCGCCCGTCCTGCCCTTCGTCCTCTACTTAAAACTTCTTTCAGTTTGCCCGCTTTTACCGACATCGAGACCAAGGCACAAGCCGCGAGCATATCGGTGCGCTGGGTTTGTCCGCCGGCATGGATGCTCCACCCTCGACGCCCGCGTGCGCGCAAGATCCCGCGTGGCCTGCGTGACGTGTCACCGACGCAAGGTGCGCTGCAACGTGGCGCAAACGGGCCCGCCGTGCACCAACTGCCGCGGCGAAGCGGGCGTGTGTGTGACGGTTCCACGCAAAAAGCACAAGCCGAGACGGCCCACCGTAGCACCGCTCGCGCCGGCTGCCAAGCCAGGTGGCGCTGCTCCCGGGTCGTCGCCCAGGCAGAGAGCACCGACGATGGAGCCGCCGTGCATCTACCTCTCCTCTCCTTCCCGCTTGACACCCGAGGCGGACGGACGCTTTCCGGACGACGACGCCGCATCGTACATTGGCGACAACCGTGGGCCACGACAGTCGGTCTACGAGCTGTGCCACCCACAGACTCCACAAGAAGCAAGGCAACAACAGCATCAACAGAACGCCGAGGGAGGGGACAAGGGGGCCAGCCACAGCAGCCCGCACGTTTGTCTGCCGGCGTGGTCGTCTCACGAGCTTGCGTACCTGCGTCATGAAGGGGCCTTTCAGACACTGCGGCCCGACCTCAGCGACGACCTGGTCCGGGTCTACTTTGAGCATGTCCACTTCTCCATGCCCATCCTCGACGCGGCCGGCGTTCTGGGGGCGTACACGGACCATGGCATGGCGGGGCTGCATCCACTGCTCTTCTGGAGCCTGTGCCTGGCAGCAGCCAACTTTGTGCCCGACGACGTCCTGGCCAAGACGGGCTACGGCTCCCGCAAGGCCATGAAGGAGGCCATGTAATGCACGGGCAAATGCCTGTACGACCTGGACCGGTCCACGGACAAAGTGACGCTGATCCAGGCGGTGTTGTTGATGGGCTTCTGGTACACGGACGCGTACGACCATACGGGCGCCTGGCATTGGGTCGGAATTGCCATCAGTCTGGCGCAGTCGCTAGGGTTTCACAGGACGCCGAGCCGGCGGTCGGCTGGTGGCGGCAATGGTGGAGGTGGTGGTGACTCCACTCGGCGCGCCCGTCTGGTCCGGCGCATCTGGTGGACGTGCCTGGTGCGCGATCGCTGGGTCGCCCTGGCCAAGGGACGGCCATGCGCATCCACGACGAAGACTGTGATGTGCCGCTTCCCGTCCTGGACGATTTTGCCGGCGATCTCGAGGCGGCCGCCAACCCGACCTTTCGACCGTTGTTACCGTCGGGCGGTGCCCAGTCCGCAGCATCCCTGGCCCGCATGTGGTTGCGGCTCGTCCGCATCAGCGCTCTGCTCGGCCGCATCGTGCGCGCCCACTACCGCGTCCAAGGCCCGCCGCCGTCGCTTCAGGACATTGGCGCGTTCGAGAAGGAGCTCCGCGTGTGTGGACCGTCTGGACCGTCAGATGTGGCCGCCTGCATGGACTTGGTCGACGCTGGTCGTCCGGCGGCAGAGGCAGACATAGCCGACCACCTTCGCTTGCACGCCAACCACGTCGACCTCTTTTACAACGCCACCGTCGCCATTCTGTATCGGCCGTATCTCCTGCACGCCCCGACCGCACTGCCCCCCGGCGCGGGCCCACGCTGGCAAAAGGATGTGGCCCGCCGCGCCGGGCGGCGGCGGCCCGCACCAACGACACGTTGAACACGCTGATTGAGCTCGATGCCATCCACCAGCTCAAGCCCATGACCATTACGGCGCTCGTCCCCGCCATGCAGATCCATCTGTTTGATTCGGGCAAAGGCGCCACGCCGCTGCTCCGCAGCCTCGGCAAGAACAAGCTGGGACTGTGTTTGCTGGTCTTGTCACACATTCGGCGCACATACTGGAGCGCAAGTGTGATGTACCGGCTGTTTGCACGGGCGCAGCAGATATTGCAGGGCGCGCCGACAGACGGGTCATCACAGCCGCCACCGGCAACCGCGGACGAGACGGCAGACGGACAAACCGGGGCGGTGCCAGAAACACGCAGCACCCACGCCCCAGGAGGAAACCGTACATAGTCTGGACAACTACGTTGCCGACATGCCGACTCCGACACCGACTCTGACACCGACTCTGACACCGACTCTGACACCGACTCTGACACCCAACTCGTCTACGGCCCAACCGTTCCTACAGCCCTACCTGCCGAGTCTGCCACAAGGCACCACCTCGGAGTCTGCCAGCAAGCCTTTCCACGAACCTTCCCACAAGCTTAGACTTACAGCAACCACAGTCTCTTCAACCGCCGCCCGGCTGGTGGGACGAGCCTGCCACCTTTTTGCAAGTCGACCTTTTGTTAAGCCCCCGGCTTCGCCCTGTCGGACGACATCTGCCAGACTCTATTCCAGAGTTACGATAGCAATAGACAAAGTGGCAATGCAGTCAACGATGCTGTCAACGATGCTGCCAACGCTGGCCCAACGGACCTGGATATGATGTATATGCAGTGAGAGGTGGATGTGACGACGATTTATGTATTGATATCAAACTTGCAGCCATTTCGGTTTGTTCAAGACGAGGAACTTGCTTCCTGAAAATTGTATACACAGGTCCAAAAGAAAACTAGACTCCTCTAATGGTCATCCTGTATTCAATTTGCTGTTTTTGTTGTCCGTTCTCGATCAAATTGGCTGTGACTTTCACCTTCCGTGCCTGCAAAAGCGCACTTTATGTGTAATTGTAGGGGCGGAGAAGCGGCAATTACAGCGCATGTACAGCGCGCGCGCGCCCACTAGCCCCGCCATCCTTCAGCGCACCCACCGTGCACGGGATCGGCTTTAATGGCCCCTGGTCCTTTCCGACATCCTTCAACGCCTCACTCAACATCAACATCAACATCAACCGCGCCATCTCTCTGTTCGCCGCCATTCGCCCTCCTCCCATCCATTCATAACAACCGCCTCCTTTCGTTGGCATACCCGCCCCACCCCCACCTGCACAATGAGCCTCCTCCCCAAACCACCGCGACCGCATCTGGCTGGCCTGGTTTTGTCTCCAGATCCCCGTCATTCTGTGCGTCGATGCCGTCGACACCTACCCGTCCTGGCTGTGCGCCGACGCCGGCGCACCTCTGCATTTCTTGCACACGTTCCGGCAGTGGTACGTCGCGACGTACAAGGACCCATTGATGGACTGGACACCGGCGAGCGGGGCGGCCCCTGGGCGCGGGCGGCAGCTGGATGGCGCTGTTCCTCGCGCTGGAGATGGGCGCGACGCTGCCCATTGTCTTGTACTCGGTGTACCGGTTTCTCCAGCTGGCGCGGTCGTCCAGGACAGGAAAGGCAGGGTCAACCGTGTCAACTGTGTCGACCACCGGTCCCTGGGAACTGCTTCTCCTTGTCTATGCGTTCGAGACCGCCCTGACCACGGCCGTCTGCATCCACGACGTCGGCTACTGGAACCCGACGGTGTACTCCGAGGCGGACAAGAACGTCTTCCGCTACCAGCTGTTTTGGGCCCTACTTTGCTATGCGTACGTTCTCCCGACTTTTGTCCTTTTCCATGCTTCCCATTTCCTTCTTCCATTTTCCTTTTTTCGATTTCCTTACTCCACTTACCAACAGAAAACAGCCGCGCTCCTGTTCATCGACATGTTACGGCCGCCCTTCTGTCGCGGTTCAAGGTTGGACAGCACGAAGAAGACGCAGTAACTCTGAAGCAGAACATGCGGAAAGTCGTATTGGGTACAGATACACTACAATTCTGTAGACAAAACAAAGAATACAAGAACATAATACAAGAACGTCATACAAGAACGTCATCCAAGAATCGTAATGGACATCACGGTGTCAACCCCGGAAAACAGGGAGGGGAAAAAGCCCGCTGGAACGCCAGAAAGAAAACACCACTTTATTTTGTTCGTCGTCCTCTCTGCCCCTTCAGTCCAATGCCCGCTTCGGCGCCATGCCCCAGCCGTTGCCGACCCCGCTGCCGCCCGTGCCCATGCCCAGGCCGATGCCGTACCCCAGCGGCGTCGCCCCGCCCAGGCTGCGGCCCTTGAGCCGCTTGGGCAGCACGGTGCCGAAGAAGTAGACGGCCGACACGATGAGGCCGGCCAAGAAGGACACCAGGCCGTAAAACACCGTGCTGGGACCAATGTGGCTGCCCATGCCGCTCCACTCCACGCGGCCCTCGGTCTTGGGCAGCTGCGGCGTCGGGAACCACCGCACGGAAAACGACAGGGCAGCGGATCGCCAATGATGAGCCGCCGCGAGTGCTCGGCCGCCGCCGCCGTGCGCCCGCCCGTCGCCTTGACTTGGCCGCTGGCGCCGTCCAGCACGTTGTGCCCCAGGGGGCTGGTGCTGTAGGCGACGCCCGAGTCGAGGACGCCCGAGTCGTGCGGGTGGATGTGGTGCTTGGGCGTGCTGTGCAGCAGCACGTTGAGGTGCGCGGCGATGTGCAGGTGGCTCATCTGCAGCGTGCCCGCCAGCGCAAACACCAGGGCACGTACTCGGGCGGCGGCGGCGTCTCGCCAATCGTCTCTAGGTGCGGCGGCGGGCGGTTGGCCAGGCGGCACATGAGCGGCGCGTCGGCGTGCAGGTAGAACTCGAGCAGATGGAAAAACGGGTCGGTCACCAGCGGGATCGTGCAGTTGACCTCGCCCTCGATGCCGTAGTGGAACTCGAGCGGTTTTTGCGTCTCGTTGCACACGGGAACGGCACCCACTGGATCTCGTTGTTGGCGAGCTGGATGTGTTCGCCCGTCTCGGAGCTGCGGTTCATGCACTCGACCTGGATGGCGTCGCCGTAGTGGTACGAGGGGAGGTTGAGCTCCATGGCCCGGGCGGTCGGGGCCAGGCCGGCCGGGGCCAAGAGCAACGCGGCCGCCGCCCAGTTTCGTAGTTGTCGTGCCATTGTGTTTGTGTGTGGAAAAGAAAAGGGAGGGTTGGATGAGGTCGGGAGGAGGTCGAAAGAGGAGGGGCCAGGCCCGTCGCGATGCGATGCGCCAGGGATGGTCGGCCAGGCGCAACAATCGCAGGTCTCGGGTCTCGGGTCTCGTCGAGAGGAGCTTGTCGCGTTCGTCGCGTTCGTCGCGTGCGGCCGTGGAGGTCCAAGTTGGTAGCGAAAGTGTCCCGGCCGTCGCCCAGTTTCACACTTTATCTGAGAAAATGGACAAGAACAGTAGTGCCGTCGACGGAAGAAGTACGAGCAGTCGCAACTCAGAACGCAAAAGAAAGGCGTAGATGGAGACGATGGCTGATGGAGAAGATGCCACCTTCTCCCTTTACTCTGCTTCTTTACCTTTTTTGGCCTCAGATCGCACTAGTCAAAAAAGTCAAGACTACTCCGTAATCTGAGGGCAGTGGAAATGGCATGTGCTTGCTAATTGGCTGCTTTTTGCTGTCTCGAACCCCAAACTCTCTAGCTCGACTCGTATCTTACATCGTAGGGGGCTGCAGATTGGAAGCTTGTCCCCTATTTAGCGGTAGGAAGCTCTCGCCAGGATGTGGCTAGTGCCATCAAAGCCACAGTTAGACGACCTCTTGATTGTCAACAACGCAATCACGACGTCGACATGACACATGTACTGCACGTGGTATGTTTCTTCTCTTTTGATGATTTGATCTCATTATATTTTAGATTTATTTTCTGGTGTAATAGATATATCACTACAACACTTGTCTTTTATTGTTTTCATCGGCCGTTCTTTTTGTTTCTGCATCTCATTTTTCAATTTGAAAGAAAAAGAAAAAAAGAAAAGAAAATGTCGGTATAAATGCACCGGTGGTTGGCATACGTATGCGCGCACTTCGCTTGGTCAGAAGTGGTGTGGCTGGGAGGCATAAGCGGTGGCTAAATGCCACCGCACACATCCGACCGGATCCACCCATTTAAGGGTAGCGTATCGCCATACTCGTGGGTAGAAAGGTTTTACGTGTAATTTTAGTGGCTTTAAATTCCTAGATAGAGTAGACACGTTATTATTAGATTAATTATATAACTTCCTCGTATTTAAGAAGTCGTATAAAATTACGGTATAATCGAATACGAATATTAAAGTACGGTAAATTTATATTAATTAATAAAGTTTTTTTATATTATTATAATATTAACTCTTTATAATTATTTAAAAGTTATTTAAAATTACTTTAAAAATTACCTTAATTAAAAAATTACTTTTAATAATTAAAATAAATAATATTACCGATTACGTTAATTAATAAACTTTTAATTAAAAGTTTAATAACGTCGAAAAGCGTATTCGCGTATTTATTAACGAAACCGAGGGTTATACGTTCGTTAATAATAACCTTTAATACCTCTTTCAAAAAACGTTAAAAGGCGTTACCGCCGACGAGTTTATTATAATTTACTTTACGGCTTTATTAAGCCTTAAACGTATTTTTATAAAACGAAGTATTTATATTAAAAATTATTATAACGGTAATAATAACTTTACGTAAATTTTAATTAACGCGTTTTAAGTTCGTAACGTATACGAATAACTTATTAACTCGTTTAAATAATTCGTTAAAATTATAATTATAAAAACGTATAACGAAAGGATTTAAAAACTAGTTTTTATTAACTAAGTTTACCCGGTATACCGTTTAACTTACTTTAATAATAAACCCGTCGTACCCGGCGTTATAATTAACCCGGACGATACCCCGGTTAATATTAATCGTACGCCCGTTAATAATACTTAAAATAATAAAAAAGGTATATTTATTTATAAACCTTCCGATTCCCGGGCCCCGGCGTCGAGCTTAAATAACTTACGCGGCGACGTAACTCCCGCGCCCGTTAATAATTAAACTTATAATAACCCGTTACTTAACGATAATATCCCGTAACCGTATAACGGTAATATATACCCCGGTATACTCCCGATTAAAAGTTTTAAAACTTTTTCGTACGGTTAATATTAAAGTTAAGGGTAAAATTAACGTTTCGGCGGTCCGTTTTTATTATTAAAGTATTTTTATATCGTTATACGGTATACCCGGAAATAAAAATAATTAAACCTTTAACGCGGACTTTATTAATTTTATTTATTAACCCGACTCGTAATTTAATAATAAGGATTAATTACGTATTATTAAAAATATTTAAAAGTTTTTCCCGGTTAAAATAAAATATAATAACTTTAATAATAAAATAAGCCTCGTTTTCCGAGTCGGTTAATTTATCCGTTTTATTATTAATTAAAATTTAAAAAAACTTATATTTATAAAACGCTCCCGATTATAATAATAATTAAAAAGGTTTATAATTATTATAACGTAATTAAAACCGATACGAAGGATTAAAAATTAATTATTCGGCGTATATTATAACGGTTCGAGGGAAATATTATATTATACGTTAAACGCGGTAAATAATACGCTCTTTTACTCTTTAAAATTACGGCGGTATCGTTTAATAAAACGTTCGCGGAGGTTATAAAAAACCTTTATACGAGATTATCTTAAAGTTTTAAAGTACTCGAAAAGTACGAAAATACGTTACCCGCTTTATACGCGTAGTTAATAAATATTTACGAATAAGACCCTCGGACGTCGTATTACGTTACGACGGCGGTATTAATTAACGGCGGCCCCGATAATTTATACCGTATTATTTACGACTTAATACGCGTAAATAAGCGCGTTACGTCCGGCTCCGGTACGGCCTTTATTTATTACTTTAATAGTATTACGGCCGTAAAGACTCGGGTAATAAATAACTTACCGGTATATTTAAGAGTACTTTTAAATACTTTATATACGGTAAAGAAGGTTACCGTTAAAGGTTATATATTAAAGTTAAAAAAACGGCTTATAAAAAAGTATAAGTTAATAATAAGGGCGGTATTATAACGTAATATTTTATTTAAATAACGGACTTAAAAAACGAATAACGTTTTAAAAACGACTTTAATTAATTAAATTAAAACGTTAAAAGCGACGGCGATAACGACTTTACGTAATTAACGTAATTTTATACCGCCTTTTAATTTTAATTAACGGCCGGTAACTTAACCGTTATAAACGTATTAAACGGCTAGAAGTATTTATATACGTTTACTCCGGAGGCCTTTAAAGAGGATATTTAACCCTCCGATTAATAAGCCGATAATACGGTTATTTTTTATATAAATTTCTCGTAATATAATTAAATTAAATTTTTAAGTTTTATTATAAATACCGACGTTATAAGACGGTTAACTTACGGCTTACCGTAATTTAAAGCCTTATAAAAGCTTCGCCTAACGGTTATACTTAACACCGTTATTATAAACACCGTAAATATTAAGTTTAATATCGGAGAGTTTAAATTAATCGGATCCTACGGTATTAAGACCCCGATAAAAAACGTTAATTTTTATATTATATTTATTAATACCTCTTTTTTACTTTCTTTAATAAATATAAACCGCTTAAAGTATTATTTCGATAATACGAAGGATTTAATAATCGGTCCCGCCGGTTATATACCGGTAATTAAACGCTTTAAACACGTATTTATTAATACCCCGGAAACGGTATATATTACCGGCTCTTATAATTACTTAACGGCGACGGAGCTTAAAAAACTATACCGCCGCTTTAACTACCCCTTTATCAACCGTTTACACCGGCTTTTATAGGCGGCCGGCTATATTAACGTTACGTATAAAGATTTATAAAAGATTAAAGACTTTTATACGGGTTATTAACTCCACTAAGGTCTTTTTAAACGTTTTAAATTTAATATTAAGGAGGATTATAACGTCGTTTTTAACGGTATTATTATCGTTAACGTAACTTACCTTAACGGTAAACTATATATTTACGTAATTAATAAAGTTACGGGATTTTAAACGGCCCGTATACTTAATAATATAACGAGTTAATATACGTAAAATAAACTTAAAGAGTATTAAATTAACGTATATTAAAGCCCTCTTAATTTTATCGTATATAATTAAAGTATTAACTTTACGAGTAAAGAGTTTTAAAATAATACGGTCTTAATAAGTATAAAAATTAAGTTAATACTTACTAAAGCTTACTATACCGTTAATAAAATTAAACGGTATTATAAACCCGTTAAACGGGCTTATAAGTTAATTAAACGCGAGGCTCCCAATTTAAACCCGTAAACGGCTTTATAAATAACGATTAAAATTATTAATAACACCGTAAAGCTTAACGGTATTATCCCGACCCTCCTCGTATTCGGTACTTACCCTCGTATAATATTAACGGCGAGCCCCTCGCTTATTATTACGTAACGCGCGCGCGTAATTCGTATAATAATACGAAACCTTAAAAAAACGCGTATAAACCGTTAAATTATAAAAGCCCTACGACTTCGTAATAACCCGGACCTTATTAAACTTAATTTAACGAATTAAGTATTTATTTAATATATTAAAAGTAATAATACGAACGCCGGTTAAACCGGCCCGTACCGTATACGCGTTATTATAAACGAAGATATAACGATAAATTACGGTAACGGTATTAACGGTACCTTCCGTAATACCTCCGTTAAGGTTTATAAAGGCTTTAATTAAGCTCTTATAATTACCCCGGCGGTAAAAAATAAAATTATTATAACGCCCGTAACACCGCCTCCTTAACGAAGTAAAGGCCGCCCGCGCCGTACGCCCCCGACCGTTATATTCGTATATTTAATTAGTAATATTATAACCGTTTACTTAACGGTAACACCGCCTACACCGACTTATAAATACTCGTAGTATATAAAAATTTTAAAACTATTTAAAAAGGGCGTTTTCGAGCTAGTCCCCCGTATTAACGTACCGCGCGGTATACGGCTCTTTAACGGCCGTTTCGTTAATAAAATTAAGTACGTTAATACCGTATAAATAATTAAAAAGAGTCGCTTCGTCGTATAAACGTATAACGACTTTAATAAAATAATTATATTAACCTAGTCGTTTATTATTTAATAAATAAATTAACGCCTTTTACTTTTTATTATAATTTATAAATTACGCCCCGGTATATAATTATTATTACGTAATATTTCGTAAATTTACGTTTAAACCTTTATAAACTTAATTAAAAACTTTTATATTAATTTTAACCCTACGGTAAAAGAAATCTTAACCTTACCCGATAACGAGGTTTTATATATTAAAAAGCCGTTATATAATATATTAAAAGCTAATAACTATTAATTTATTATTTATATTAAATATTATATTACGGTATTAAGGATAACTTAATTTACTTATAATATATACTTTATAATCCGTACGGACGACGTCTTCGGTATTATTAATTTATAAATTAATAATACGTTTATCCTCGCCGACGACGAATTCGTTACCTTAAAATAAAGCGCCTTTTAAAAGGCTAACTTTTTAATTAAGCCTCGGAAAACGCTTACGCCGACTTCGCCTCTTAAATTTAACGGCGGCGTACTTTAAATTAAAATTAACGGTACGTTTTCACTTTCGTAAAAGACTTAAATATATAATATTAACTTAATTACCGACGTACCGTAAATTAATAAGGGTACGCGAGGCCGTATATTAATACTTTTCGATTTATAATAATAATATATCGTTTAACGCGTTTATAACGTATACGTAATATCGGTGTATTAATTAAAAACCGTTTTTTAACCTTTTTTTAATAATATAATATACGAAGCCCGGTAAAAAAGAAATTTTTAATTTAAACGCTTAGTTTTAATAATAAATTAAAAACCCGTACCGTAACTTTAAGTTCGTAAAGTTCGACGAGAAAATTATTTAAGTAATAATTTTTATAAACGGTACGTTCGTTAATAATAAAGACTTAAACTTTTAAATTAATTATATTATTACGATTCGGGATACGTTAAAAAAGTATAATATTATATATTAATTATTTATTAAGTATAAACGCGTTATTAAGTTTATATTAACGGTTAAATTATATACCTTAATATATAAATTTAATTTAATAAATTATATAAAAATTATTATAAATTAAATTTACGGAAAAAAAGTATTATTTATAATATATATAAATAATAAAAGCGTCTTTAATACCGTTATAAGGCTTAAAACGATAACGGAGAAAAGGTTAATAATCGATATAATAATATTACGTTAATCGTACGAAAAAAGGGAAATAACTAAAATTAAATAAATTTTTAATATTAATAACCCGGCCGACGTTATAATAAAGGCGAAGTATAACGGTACGTTAAGAAAACTCGTTAATACGAATTTTATCGAGTTTTAAAAAGAGGTATAAATAAAAAAAGTAACGGAGGGTAATATTTAAACCCTTACGGGAGTATAATAAAATATAAATAAAAAGGGTAATAAAAAGTAATATTTAAACCCCTATAAACGCTTAACCTCTTATAACGAGTACGAAGTACCCGCGGGTATTTATAAAAATACTAAGAGTCGAAGAAACGGTCCCAAAAGGAGGGAACGAAAGAAAAAGGGTACGGTATATTATACCGCGATATTTCAACTTTAAAAGAGAGAGTTAATATTAATATAAATATACCGGTAGTTAATATACGTATACGCGCACTTCGCTTAATTAAAAGTAGTGTAACTAGGAGGTATAAGCGGTAATTAAATACCACCGTATATATCCGACCGGATCTACTTATTTAAGGGTAGCGTATCGTTATACTCGTGGGTAAAAAGGTTTTGCGTGTAATTTTAGTAGCTTTAAATTCCTAGATAAAGTAAACACGTTACCACTAAATTAATTATATAGCTTCCTCGTATTTAGGAAGTCGTATAAGATCACGGTATAGTCGAATACGAATACTAGAGTACGGTAAATCCATAGAAAAAGAATATCTTTATAAGGTTGAGTTCTTCCCAGTAGAGTTATTAACTACGTAGGTGTCTTATTTAACTAGATATTTAAAAGAATAAAAAACTTACCGGTTTACTTAATAGATCCCCTTTACACCACGAAAATTTGGCCAGAGCTGTTTCCTCATGCACGTCTGGCAAACTTGGCTCTAGATCCTGTGTCTGGTTTTCATTCTGTGAGACAATTATGACAAGGTAAAACAAACAATCTGCACCACGCGCTCTATATGCATCCAGACTCAAATGTACAATAAAATCCAAGCATTATCTGGTTGACAAGCGCCAAGCTTCATGGCCATCATATGTTGCGGTGAAACGAGTGGACAGATTGGTCCAGCATCCGCACTTTCGCGACGGGTATATCGTGGGTGTACGCGCTTTCTTTGTAACGTACCTTCTTTGCGCGCCGTCCATTACATCTTCCTTGCCACGGCCACGGGCACCTCCTTGCGCGTCACCACGCCCGCGTGGTAGCTGTACTTGTCCGCATCGCCCATGCGGGTCACGGTCGGCGCAAACGTGTACCCCGCCAGCAGTTGCTGGATCATGATGCAGATGGCTTCCTGGACGAACCACTGGCCCGGGCAGATGCGCGGGCCCTGCAGACCAAACGAAATGTTGCGGACACTGCCAATGGCCGGGCTGCTGTCGACGAACCGATCGGCGCGGTACTGGGCGGCGTCGGGGCCGAAACTGGCCGTCTGGCGGTGCGTGTACCACGTCGACAGGGTGGCGACTTGGCCGGGGGGCAACCTGAGGGACGGGTCCGACTTGAGCGGCAAAGGTTTGGTGGCGGCGATGATGCGGGCCGGGCCCGTGATGGTGCCGCACAGGCGGATGGACTCGAGTACGGCACTCCGGAGAAGAGCCCAGGGCGAGCCGGCCGTGCCGCCTCCGGGCGCGGGGGCTGCAGAGCCGTTGGCTACGTTCGCCTTTCCGTTGGTACCGTTCGCTTCGCCGTTCGACTTGCCATTGGCCTTGCCATTGGCCTTGCCATTGGCCTTGCCGTTCCTGTTGGCGACGCCATGGCTGGCCCTGGCAGCAAACGAGAACGTGTCGAGAGTCTCGAGGGTGGCGCCCTTGAGCGAGGCGGCAACCTGGTCGGCTAAGCCAGGCTCGTTGATCATGTCCAGCAGCGTCGACGTGACACTGACCTGCAAGTTGCGCAGACCGATCCAGACGGAGATGGCCACCAAGTTGGACGCCAGCGCGTCGTCATCGACCGCCTCGAGGATGAACGGCATAAAATCCAGCAGCCCACCCTGACCGTTGCCGTCCTGGCTGGCATCTGGGCTCAAGCGGCGACGCTGGATGATGGGCAAGAAGATGGTGCGAAACTGCTTGTAGCTACGGGCAATCTGGATTTTGGGGATGAAATTGAGCAAGGGTGGGAGCACGCTCGACAGCTGCATGACAGTGTCGACAGTCGTGTTGAACTGGAGGAAGAGATCGACCAGCTCCGGGTGCTGGTCGGCATCGGCTCCGAGCATGCAGCGTGCGCTGACACTCGTACTGAAACGGTCCATCCAGTCGCTCAGGGTCTGATGCACGACGAAGCGACCGTCGGCCGGGGCCAGCGGGTTGTCACGCAGGTAGCGCTCGGCCGCAGAGGCAATGGTGGGACCAAATTGGCGGATGGTATCCGGGTTGGCGAGGTGGGTGCGGATGAGCGTGGCGTGCAGGTTGATAGAGAAGACGTCCTTGCCCAAGAAGATGGGCGCGCCGAGACCAGAGAAAAACTTGTCGAGGTTGAAGTGCACACTGTACGGGTTGTCGTCGAGCATCATCTGCAAGTCCTCGGGCTGCGTCAGGAGGTAATGCGTCTGTGGGCCAAGGTGGATGCCAAAGACGTTCGAAGGGCCGGCGCGACTGCCGAGCGTCTCGAGGCCCTTGAGGAGGACGGCCTTGGCATCTTGTTGGAAAGCATATCCCTCGCCAAGGATGGGCCAGCCGTAAAGAACATGCGGGTAGCCATCCTCACGAGCCTTGGCGAACTTGACCAGGTAGACGGTGGTGACCAGAGCGAGAACGGTGAAGACAATGGCGACATAGTGTGCCTTGACGAGAGACAGGGTGACCTCGGTGGCCGTCGAGCCGATGACGGCCCAGTTGACCTTGGTGGGTGGCTGCACGCACAAAATCGGGTTCGTCTTGGGTCGGCCGGGAAGAGCGGGTGCTGCTGCAGGCAATGGATGTCGGTGTTCTCGGTGACAATACGCCACAGCAGGTTCTGGCCGTGGGCCTGGAAGTCCAGCTCCTCCATCCAGAAATCGTCATAGAAGCGAAAGTTGGGGAAGCCTTCCGTGGCAACAGGCTTCCACAGCAGGTCCTCCAGGGCGTTGCTGGGGTGGCAGTCCCACGGCTTGTCGACGAGCCAGCAGCGCATAGCCGCATAGCCTACGGAGAAACGGTCGGCGTTGCCCATGCTGATCAGGTTGAACAGGCTGACAATGAGTGACGACTTGGGCACAGACGTGGCGGGGAACATGGTCTCGTCGAGCTGGCAACCGACGACCAGATCGACCTCGTCGGGCGATTTGTACAGCTTCTTGAGGGCAGCCAGGTGCTCCGGGACGGTGGTGAAGTCTTCAAAACGCTGTCGGATAGGGACGGGGACGTGTGGCTTCTGGGCATTGTAGGCACGGAAATAGTTGTTGAAGGTCGGCAGGCCCTGCTCCCGCTCGTGCACAATCGACCAAGTCACGATATCAAAGGGGCTGCCGCGGTACTTGCCGGCCGACCGGAAGGACTCGTCGACACCGCTCTTGAAGTTGGGGATGGTGGTGGACACGACACCACGCAGAACGTTCTCAAGACCGGCACCGATAAAGCCCTCGGCGTCAAAGCCCGTGTCGAACAGGCTCTGGTTGTGCAGCGTGGTGCCGGCCGCGTCGACAATGGGGAACTCGTTGATGATAAACTCATGAAAGCGGTACACGACGGCCATTTCGGCACTGACGACCGTGGGGCGCCCGGCCTTCATAGCCAGTGGCCAAGGATAGGTGTTTGCGGGGTTCATCTGCAGCCAGTCCTCTCCGTGGATCTCACGGAACAGTGGGAAGCCGTCGTCCTGTGGCCACGGCATGTCCCTTTCAAAGTAGGCCATCTGGTAGGCATTGCCAATCAGCTGAAACTTGGCGGACATGAGCAGACGCGTCGTTTGGTACAGCTGCTCATCGTCCATGTCGGGGCGCTTGCCAGCGAGAATCCCGGCCAGACGGTTGTGCTCGCGCAGCAGCAGACTGTGCACAGCCAACATGACCCAGTCCTCGTTGGTCCGCGGATCGCCACCGGCAAACAGCGTGGCCGGATCCATGCCGGGCGGGCTGCGCACAGGCACGCCCATGGTGTCAAAGGGAAGATAGGACGTCGCCTTGCTCTCGGGGGCCTTCCATTTGGTCCCACCCAGCACCTCCTGCGTCTTGAGGCGGCCGCCTTCCTTGGTACGAAGCGCCTCGCCGACGGAGCGCGTGCTGCCGTACAGCGACGAGACGTCAAGCCATGTTGTTGCGTGGTTCATGTTCTCGCGCGGATTCTGCGGTGAGGTGCCCGTGCCCGGTGCGGCAGCAGCACGCCAGACACGCAGCGTGGTGTTGGGCGCAAATTCGGTCTCGTCTTCGGGCATCTCGACGTCGATAAACTCCGTGGAGGAGTCCTGGGACCAGGTGACATCGTGAATAATAAACTCAATGAGACCGAGAAGCAGCGGTGTGTGCTCGTAGTAGATTGTGCTGTTGCGGCGGAAGAAGGCGTTGCTGACAGCACGGGGATTGGGTCCCTCGCGCGGCTTCGAGATGCCATCGGCGTAGTAATGCTGATCAAAGTCGCGGGACTTGGCCTGGCCATAGCGTCCCTGGCCGGCCTCGTCCGCCTTCAGCCAGTTGCACGAGCCGTCGTACATGCGGTACCACCAGTTGGCTTTGTCGGCAATGCACGTCTCGTCGAGCTCAAAGTCGAGGTGCTTGAAGACCCTTTTGGCCTCCAAAGCGTCCCAATGGTGTGGAGCACCACGGCTCGGGTGAGGTTTGGACGGTGAATGGTGGTTTGGGCTGTGATGTTGGCCAGCAACGGGCTGCCGGTCTGTGAGGTTCAGGCTGTCCTGGATCGCTTGAAAGGAGGCGTTCTTGGGCACATGGCCACCGAGAAAGAAGTCTTTGAGGTCGTCGCCGGCGCGACCGTGCTTGATAATGTGGTGAAACCAGTCTGAAAAATGGTTGCCCAGTCCGTCGTCGTGCTTGGCCGGCCGAGTTGGGTCGGCGACGTAGTCCCCGTTCTTGTCGGTCGTGGCATGGTAGCGCGTGTCGAGTGCCGTGACGGACGACGACGACGCCAATACCAGCAATGCCACATTGGCACGCATGGTGAGAAGGGAAAAGAAGAGACGAACTACGATCAGGATGTAAGGACGTGGGGAAAAGAGAAAAGGGGGAGGAAGCCTTCGTGTGCCTTGATCCCGTCTCTCACTTAAACGCAGTGACCAAACTGAGAAGGAACGAAGGAGAACAGAAAGCTGTGCAATGCATTAGGAAGGAGGAAGGAGCGAGGGGTACAGGATATAAACCAAAAGGGAAAGAGCGGACCACTTCAACTCGTAGGGAGGGAAGGCGGTGCACGAGGTATTCGGGAAGGAAGGAACGGCTGACGGGAGGACATCAAGCGAGGGCGGAAGCAGACAAACAAAACCACGAGACGAGAGATCCGCTCAACTCCCCAGTTCCTTAACTCTGCCTCGTTCTTACTGCCTTGCCCTATCTCACGGATGTCTTATGTCCATGTCCAGGCCAGATGACAAGGACACAAGACAGGAATATGGCGAGGAAGTGGAGGGATGGGGAAGAGGGAAGGACAAGAAGGTGAGAGTGAGAACGGAGCCTCCTCGGGGGAAGTGGAGGGGCGTGTGCTCATTGGTCCACGGCTGTGTGCGGCTGTGGGAAGATAATGAAAAAAAGAAGAAAAAAGAGCACAATAGGACAAGAAGAATCATGATATGACATTGGAAAGGCAGCGAGACGGAGTGAGATAGGGCTCTGGTGGGTTACAATTGGGGGGAGAGGAGTGGGAGGAAGACGGATTACGCGCAAGAGAGGGCCGGCAAAGGGTCGAATAACGAGTGGGGGCGTGTGCAACAACGAGCTACGGGATGCCTGGCACGATATTGGTTGTAATATTCTCAAACAAGACTGCTTGTATTGTGAGTCTTGTGGCTTTGTTGCGCGGACATCATCCATTTTGCTTGCAACGTCTCGAGCATCTTTCGCCAAATTGGCTCGTCTTCATGTCTGCGAGACAACTGCCAGGTCATGCAGGCGAGACGGGTAAGGACAAGGGTCTGGTCGTGTAGTCAATGGACTGTTGGTCCGTCTTGGGGGCACTGAGTAAATACGGACAAAAAGCCGACACAGAAAGCCGACAGGCGATGAGGGTCACAGAGGGCTAGCCATGCGGACCTGAACAGATGCGGCTCGATCGTCTTCCTCTTCTAACAATGTCGTACTGAGTGACTATCAAAATATGAACAGACGACGGACTAAATTACAGCCACTGTCTTGGGCTGCATTGAACTTTGCAGGATCCGCAGCGGCAAGGATGAATGAAGGATGGGAGAGAAGAAAAGAAAGAGAACTAAAAGAGTAACGAGTAAGGTACTGAGTACAACAAGAGCTACAAAGGCGCCCAAAGAAACGAAAAGCCATCCCAAAAGATGATTGCGTAATCCTCAAAGACATGCAACGTCGTTTGTCCTCGCGCAAAACTGACCTTTTGGTGGAAAGAGGTGGAGGTTAAAGCAAGGGACCCCATGTTGTGTCTGTCAGGGGGCTCACGGACAATCACGGCCAGTCCCGTTTTTTTCGGGGACCTGGGGGCTCTTCTTTCGTCAACAGTGATCCATTGGTGATCCAGAGCTGACCCAGAGTTAACCCCTGTGGTTGTCTTGTATTTCCATCAAGCCAGCGAATCAAATCCATCGACAAGTAATCCCTTGTGGTTGTTTTTCTGGTTTTCTTCTGTGACTTCTAGTTTCTCACATCTCCCCTATGCAGGCTCACATTCCGTACATGTAACTTTCCGTGCCTTCTTGGCGTCCCGGAGCCCTTATTTCTATCGGCATGTCCCGGGCTGAAAAGAAATTGAAAAGAGTACTCCGTATGACGTCCAGTAGTCTGTGTCGTCTGAATCCCGAGAAAGCGAAATGGATGCAGAAGAGAAGGATTCAGAAAGCAACAAGAAGAAATCAGCGTAAGCATAGGGCTGACCAACCAGAACGCAAAAGGACGAATCCTCCCTCCCGGTCGTCTGTCCCTTCGCCGTCTGTGCCTTGCACCGGCTTCTTGTTCTGTTCTCCTCGTCCCAACAGCTTCGCGCTTGTTAGAATTTTTTTCGTTCTTCTACACCACTTCTGTCATCCTTTCAAATTCTTCCGAGGCTTTTGTGGCTTGTTTTGGTTCGAGGTGTGAGATTTTAGCTTTCGTACTCATCTTCTCCTCGCCTTCTCACTTCTTTCCCGCGTTGCATATGGTCGTGCTTTTACTCGGTTACATATGTATGTACATGTACTCCGTACTCTGTACCGGGCCCCAGGCCCACCCACATACGCCCCCTCTTCTCTTTCTGCTCCGGGCCTCCAATGCGACGCTATGGCTGCTGAATTCGGTCCGCGCCTGCCCTGACAGACATGACGATGCTGAACGGGAGTGTCTCATTAAATAATACCGGGTTTTGACGGGTCTCTACCCGGCACTGAACCGTAATGATTGACAAAAGATGAACAGCCACAGGCAACTGCAAACCGCACGCAAGGGTTCTTTATCAGGCCACGCAACTCACGAGCGTCGTCCTTGTTCTGGTTCTTGTCTTCTAGATCTAGTTGGCCCGACATATACTCAGTACAGCAGCCTGCTTGAGGTAGTAAGATTACGTCTGGGAATTACGGGGCTTGTTGTTCCAGGCGATGGGGCCAGTCCCCCACGCTGCTGTCTTGTTCGTATCTCCATTGACTTTTGTCTTCTCGTTCGTTCCTCGCGATTGATCAAAAACGTATTGTATGGACCATTTCCGGTTCTTATCCTCTCACTGCTCGCTGATCTTGTTCCAATGATGTCTCGCTCTCTCTTCTCGGTGATGTCCGTATGTAGAGTACCAACGTGAGATTGACGCTCAGACTCGTCGTTTTTGCGCAACACGAGAACAGGATGGCCGCAGACAGAAATGGGCCAGAGATTGGTACTCGTAAGACGATGCCATTATCAATGTTACCATATCTCCCTTTTGGGAACAATAGCATTGTCCCTTCCCCGGTTATGTGGTTCCCTCTCGATTGTTGTGGACTGCCGCCTTGTTACGAGTTACTGAATGCGGGCTGGCCCCGTCAGCGTAGCCCGGCTACCCCCTGTCCGGCGTGCTCTTCAATGTGCCTCAACGTGCCATGCCGCGAGCAATGCCCCCCTGTTCTCTTTCTTTTTTTTTGTGCTGGTTTCTTGGGTCTTTTGATTTGCGGCTGCGGGTTGGGGGCAGCCCCTCCTCGCGAGAAGCTACTGTAGAGGGAGAGAGTGCAGGATCGTAACGGCAATGGTGAACCCTTCCCCCGACCCAAAAGCGCAAGACCAAACCAAATTTGGCCATGAAGAGAAAGCAATGGCGGTCCGATGGCAAGAAAACAGCGTCAGCCTGAGTGAGGCTCACGACTGTTGCGACTACACGTACAACAGCGACCAATCTCTGTCGAGAAGTTGTCAGCCTCACCAGGCTGTTCGCCAACTCCGACATATGCTTACTGTCCGAGGGCGTATGTGTTATTATTGATCATCCACAAAAGGCCGACGGACAGGCAGATCGGACACCAAACACTTGCGGGAAATGATGGCGTCTTGTGCGCCCATGGGTATTCTTTATCCTTCTGCTTCCCCTCTCGACATGTCCGCAATTGAGAACTGTCCCAATTTCACCTTCATCCCCGTTTCTTGCTGCCCTCTTCCGGCAGTGGCAGTTCGTCCCACCTCTTGTGGCCGGGTACCGTTCGAGCCCGGCCGCCTCGACTGCAGGCCTTGCAGCCGCTCGTTTTGCAGTGACCAATGAATCCATGAGCAGGCCGGCGTCTTCTTCGGTCCGTTCCTTGCGGGTGCCGCTGGTTTTATTGCTGTTGCCACCGGGGACACTTCTCTAAACGATGTGGGTGTAAGGCAATGATGACTTTGTAAAGGCCGTGATGTAGCGGCCGAGACGATGCAGACGTCAGATGTGTTGTAAACAAATGCCGACAGTCTTGGACGTTTGTTGATTCTAACCAAGGACAGAAGTCAACGGGCGGCAACTCGAGAACACGGACGACACAGCAAGACACGCTCTTTTGAAACACGACGCAATCGGAGAGTGGATGGCGATCGTGCACAATTGTCTGGCTGTTCTCTGGCTGGTCGTCTGGGCAGGGCAAACAAGGGTCTGGGCAGGGCAAATACGACAAAAGTGGAACAAGCGTGAGCGGACCATCGTCATCGGTTTGGGGGGAATGGGGTCACTGCGAGGAGACAATCTTGGGGAAGTTTGCTCAGAGTTGTTTGTTGGTTGTGGCTCTTGGCCAGTGACGTGAGCGGGCCGCCAACAATTGTGGGCCACCAACGTCAACGGCTTGCCACAACGGCTTGCCACTCACGTTTCAGCCAATCCACTAACACCCGGCCAACTCCAGGAAAATACGCGTAGAATGTCAGTGCTAGCAAGCCCGTAGTGGAGCTGTGGAGAAGCGTCAGTTGGCAGAGGAGGCAGGGCATGCTATCTATGGCGTCTTGTTGCTTCTTTTGCCTTCGTCCAAGACGGATCCAAGATGAGTTCGATCACGTTTCTGGCAGAGACCCCATTCCTATTTTTGTTTGTTCCCCTCTTTTTTGCCATATGTCTCTCTTGTCCTGCATCCTTCATTACATAACAATGACATGGCCGTGATGATCGAGTGCAGGCATTTACAGGCATTTACAGGCATTGATGAAGGCTTTGGATGCAGGCTTTGATGCAGGACGACATGTTGGTGCAGGCTCCGGTCTCACTCCGTCTTGTCCTCCAGGAGTATTGGATATTGCGTGGAGGTGGAGGCTGGCTGTCCAAATCGGGGAATGCCCTGTGCGATCGCCGACGTCATGAAGAGAAAGGCCTCCCAGAAGGGTCATGCGTTCTGGGTAAAGGCCATGGGGAAAGGGGGAAAGTTCAGACAAACTTGGAGGAGAAGAGGAAATGCCGTGACGCGTGCGGAGAATTGCATCGTACCTGATCGAACGAATCAAGGAGGGAGCCAGAGAGGCGAGAGGCCACGGTGCTTGCTCGTCCTGTGAAGTAAGCTCCTACCGTCGTGCGTGATCTTGCTTGGAAGGCGCTCTTGTGTTCTTGGAAGAAGGATTCTTGATGATCTCATCGACGGCCCTCTTCGCGCGTCTGGCTTTTTGCATTCTGTGTCTTGTCGACGGGTGTTTGATCCTCACGAATAGATATATAAGTCAAGGTCGGTTCACCCTCCTTGGTCGATTTGTTCTCAGCTTCATCTTCATCCAACAACCATTGAATCAAAACAAACAACTCTTACCTCCAACCCTCCAACTCTTACCTTTACAACCGTTATACTTACCAACTTTACCCTTTTTCAACTTCACACCAACTTCACACCTTTCAACCGCCATCATGGGTCTCATTCATCCCGATAACCGCGAGTACGCCACCACTGGCGCTGCCGGCACCACGGCCACGGGCAACCACTACCACCTCGGCGGCGGCGTCAACCCGGCCACCCACATCCCAGCCACCCAGACCTCGGCCACGGGCCCGCCCCCAACACGGCGGGCCCCCACCGCCACGACGTCCTGAACAAGCTCGACCCCACGGTCGACAGTGATCTCTCCAAGACGGCCGCGGCCCACAACCAGCACACCCACCAGCACAACGTCAACCCGGCCGTGGCCGGCGGCGCCGGTGCTGCCGCGGGTGCTGGTCTGGCGCATCACCACAACCACCACACCCCGCACGCCGCGCACCCCGGTGCCACCACGGCTGTGCACAACAACCACAATGGCGGTCTCGGCACGGCCGGTGCCGGTGCCGGTGTTGGCGGTGCGGGTCTGGGCCACTCGGCCGCGACGACGGGCCGCCACAACAACGCCGGTGTCGTCGGCGGTTCGGGCGCCGGTGTGCAGGCCACGGCTGGCCCGCACAACTCGGACACGCTGAACCGTCTGGACCCGACGGTGGACAGCCGCACTGGTCTGCGGAAGCAGATCTAATGCAGAAATTTATGATCTGCCTCTCGACGAAAGGAGGAGCGCGCGTGTGTGATACGAATGACCCATGAAACCTGATACCAACGAGAATCGTGCACGAGATTGAGACTGTTGTCTTTTCTTTTTCTGTTTTTTTTTTTTACATAGCTGATACTTGTTGCAATACAAATCGGTTGACATGCTTTTCCTTGTCTACATGAGTGATGAGTGATGTTTCGAGCATTGATTTCGTTTCTGTCGTAAGTAATAGAATAGATCTACACAAAAGACAGCTCCTACACAGTCTTCTCCTTCTTCCACATGTCCCGCCACATCTCCTTGAGGCCGTAGTATGGCTTCTTGCTCTCGTACACCTTGGCCGCGCCCGAGCCACCTTCGCCCACAAACCGTTCCAGGACGCGCCGGCCCAGTGCTTCATGCACGTCGTCCGGGTTGGGCTTGGCCGGGCGGGCCGCACGCTCTTTGATGGTCTGGGCGAGGGTGGGCGCCACGTCGGCAAAGCATGCCAGCAGTTCGCGGTCGAGGGAAAAGTAGGGCTTCTTGGCCAGTTCGGGGGCCATGAGGTTGTACGAGCGCGTGAGCGTGTTGAGGTTGCGGATGGCGAGTTCCATGTACGAGCGCTCGGCGGCTTCCCAGGCCGGGTCGCGCAGCGGGCGGGTCAGGTCGCCCACTGCAGGTCCGGCGCCGTCAGGCGACGTCTCGTTTGTGGCTTGTTCCGTCGCCAACGTTGTCGGCTCTTTTGCCGGCTCTTTTGTCGGCTCTTTTGTCGGCTCTTTTGTCGGCTCTTTTGTCGGCTCTTTTGTCGGCTCTTTTGTCGGCTCTTTTGTCGGCTCTTTTGTCGGCTCTTTTGTCGGCTCCTTGGCCGCCTGCGCCGCCTGCGCCGTCTGCGCCATGACCGGATCGTCCGTGTGGTTCGTCGCCACGGCCATCTTGTCCACATCTCTCCGCCGCGGGTTGTGCACCTTCTCGGCTGCGGCGTACCGCTCGGCCGCCGCCATCTGTTGCTGCAGAGAGCCACCCCGGCTGGCCAGCGACCGCGCGGCATGCCTCCGCCAGTCGGTCCGCAGCTGCATGCGGAACGTCCGCGCCGCCCGCACGAGCTCCTGCTGCTTCTCGATCCACGGCGGCACCATCTCCTGCCGCTGGATCATCTTGTTCATAATGTATTCCGTCGTATCGATAAAGGGATTGTCGGCACGCGCGTCTCGCGCCACGTTGGGCCCCGCGGGATGTCGCGGAACTGCCCACGGGCAATGGCGTCTTCGATGCGCTCGTTGGCCAGGGCCGCCAAGCCCGTAAAGGTGTTGGGCATGTTGGCAGCGCCCGCCCCCGCGCCGAAGCGTTCGCGCAGTTCTTTGCGGAAGGCGTCTCGCTGCTTGGCGTCGGCCTCGCTGTCTGTGCCTTGGCCCTCCTTCGTCTTGGCGTCTGTAGTGTCTTTAGTGTCTTTGGCGCCTTTGGCGTCTTTGGCGTCTTTGGCGGGCCTGTCCCGCCCCATGCCGGCATAGACCGTGGCCTTGTCGCGCGCCTGGGCGGCTCGCTGTCCTGGCGTCTGGGAGGGCGGTCTCCGGAGCCGCAGGTCCACGACGACAGGGTCAGGGATCGACGGTTTGCCCCGCAGACCAGGTGGCAACGGTTTCCGCGCATCGTCGAGCATGCGCAGGACCGTGTCTTGGGGCGCCTCGTCGCCCGTCCAGTGCTGCGCCGCGGCGAGACCACGCGTGCCGGCACCCGCGCCCGCGCCCGTGCGACTGGCCGATCCCAGCGTCTGGGCGTCGAGCCCCGCCGCCGCCATGGTGTGGGCATGCTCCGCGCGGAACGCGGCGTCGGCAATCTTGTTGAAGAGCCGCTCTTTGAGGTCGTCGCTGAAGCCGGCGTCCTCGACGGCTTGGCGTCCTGCGCGGCCGCCGGTCAACAGGGCTTCTTCGGTGGCTTCTTGCAGGCGGCGGGACATGGCGCCGTCTGTCTTTCTGTCGGTCTTTTTCTTGCTGCTGTCCGACGGCGCACCCGTCATCGTCGCCGTCGTCGTCGAGTTCTTGTCGTCCTTGGTCGTCGAGGATACTGCTCGTGTAATCATTGAGGGCCGGAACGGGACAGTCCGGGCGGGTCGCCGGGCTGCGCGGCGCATTGCTGGCACGCAAATCGGGGTGCCGACATGGTGGGCAGCCGATGATCGACAATTTTACATGCTCGTACGTGCGAATGGCGAGAGCAGATGAGACCTTCTCCAACGTGAAGTGGTGGAGGTCAATGTTCGTGTTGTGTCGTCGTTGGGGGCGCCTTTTACATTGTTAACGTTCTATTGCCGACTTCTCGAAAGCGCTGCAGACGCGTAATTGGTGCTTGTCAGGCTTCTAGAAAACAGGCCTAGGCCAGGCTTCTGGCGAGGCTACTGGCAGGGAAAGGTGGCAGCTGGGGCGGCTAGTCTTGAGGCTGAACGCGCCCGCGTGTCTACTGAGTATCTGACATAGTCCCAACACGCTATGCCTTATTAGCTGGTGAGCAGGACGTCTTGAGGGCACTCTTGTATTCTTGTCTGTTAAGATTATCACCATTCACGAGCACGATCAAGACTCCTGTCTTTTTTGGGGCACGATCGAATTCCAGCACTCTCTCAGAATGCAACCTCCGCAAAGACAGTCGTCATCCCGTTCCGTAGTCCCAGTTCTCCCCAAAGGTCGGGCCCCAGCCTCTCGCCCAGCTCAACGCCAACACTTGGAATGCAACCGAAAAACGGGCGGCGGCCAGAGACAGCGTCCAAATACTCAGTACATGTACATGTAGCTGTTTGTGCTCTCGCGCCGTTGCAACGTTCAACGGCCGGGGAGGACAAGCCCTGCACTATGGGAGGGCGCACCTCTTCAACGGCCCACTCGTAAACCCAACCTATTTCAACCAGAAGGACTCCAGCACAAGCCAGAGGGGAAAGACCCCATTTATGTTTACAGGGCTTCGCGAGCCTCATATGATGGCCTTTTCAGGCAAGACAAGCGACTGAAAACAGGGCAGTTGGCGCGCTTGCCAAGAAAAATAAGGATAAGGTTCGGTAAACGTTTTTCGACTTGAAACAGATAGGCAGAACCCGCACAAAAACGAAACGAGACGAAGGGGAAAAGTACGCATACTATGTAGTGAAGAGAAGGAAATGGAGAGAGAAATGAGGAAAAACGCTTTACTGCGCCAAAAAGGTTGACAAGGTCGACAAGAGAAAAACCGGGGACAAGCCCACGCACCACCCCAAATTCAGCCCTCAGCCCCGCTAAAACGGAGCGTTTCGTCTTGGGCAAGAGGCCAAGAGGGCAAAGTCAGCCTTTGGGTGGATTCTTTTTGAGTCAAGGTTGGCGCCAGTGAATGTTGTTTGTGGACAGGGAGCCATGCCGGCCACGTTCTCTCCTTTTCCATTCCCTGTGGCCTGCGCATGGACGTACTGCGCGCATCTCGTCTGAAGTTGTCCATTGTCCAGCGCAGTGTCCAGCGCGGTTTTGTTTCGTTTCAATTTGCCATCTCGGGTCGACATTTTTGTTTCGTTTCGACAACGTGAACACCGTGATATTGATATAAAGAGTGTTATCGTCAGCCTGCGCTCCTTCCTCGAGCGGTCAACCGTCAGTGGGACCCGGAAGCCTATCTGTCTTGTCAGAAAAGAGAAGGCGCACAGCCCGACAGCGGCTTCCTTCCACACCGTCCCTTCCCTCTTTGCTTTTTGCCTGTTTCTGCGCTCTTTCCCCCTGATTCCCCGCTTCTCGCAAGCCCTCTCTTGCCCTTGCCTATTTCGTCTTTGTTTCCAGTATCTATCAATATTTGCTAGCGCACTTGGCCCTTTCCGTTTTCCGTGGCTATTCGCGCGGAAGGTGGCTTTCAGGTCCCCTGTTCCGATCTGAACGACCGCCCGTTCTTTTCTTTTTGTTTTCTGCCTCGTCTGTGTGAGTGCACAGCTTGGCGCAACACCACCCTCTTTCGTGCCAAGCGATTCGCAGACACACGAGATTTGTCTCTGTTTCTCGGATGGCTGTCATATTGAGGCATGGCTATTTGCTTTTCCTCGCGTACGTTCCACTTCGGCCTTGGGACGCTGTCTTGAATATGATCACCGGGTCGGAGCCAATGTCTCCTAAGATAGTAGTCGATGGATCCCGTCTGCACGCACCCTGCCAACTTCGAAATCCTCCACAAACACTTCTTTAATCCGCCTGCCGCTGCACGCAACCAGAATGCCGGGTGGTGGGTGGCCCGCTGGCCTGCAGCATGCACCAGACGGCGCACTCAGTAGTTTGGTCAGGTCTGCTGCAGGACAGTGAGGCTGAGCGACGATGGGTCTCGAATTCACACAGACTTGTATGCGTAGAGGATGCCACCAACACACCAACAACACCCCGGTCTCTGGTCCGCCCAGCTTCTTGTTCAGCTTCGGGCTGGCTGTTTTATTTTTCTCATTTCCCCAGTCCCGTTGACTCTTTGGCCCTGCTTTTTTTGTTCGCGCGATCTCTTTTTGTTCTTCTCGTTCCTTTTGTTCCTTTTGTTCCATTACTCTCGGGCCTTTCTCATTTCCCTTTATTTCTGTCCTTCTTGCTTCCTGCACACTTCCTGTTTTGTTTCCTGTTCCGTCTTATGGCATCCTGCTGCATCTCATCACATCCTTTCGTCTCTCTCGTCTCTTGCGATCAACGCGTTCATCCCCCTTTTCTTGTACGTTCTCTTCGTCATGCCGTCGTGCGATCCCTCTTCGTCTCGTTCTCTTCTGCTGCGCTGTTCCTTGCGTGTACGCAGTATTGTCTGCACACCATCCAGCATTCGTCTATTTTCAGATAGATTGGGCATCGGGTCATCAGGCACAGCAATGTACACAATAATCTAAATAAGCTTACTTACAATCTATTCAGGAACGAGAAACACAGCAACAACACCGGGGAGGGACAAATAAAGAAAATACGAAAGAGACATGATGATAAAGCAGCTCTTCAACGTCGCGGCGGCTGCTTGCCTAGCCTCGGCCGCTGAGGCCCGCCGCAGCCCTTTCTTCGCCCGTAACAACGGCCAGCGCAGCTGGCAGCCCGCCGTTGAGACTGCTGCCGTCGCCATTGCCGCCGGCCAGGGCCACGGCGACCTCGCGTCGATGCCCCAGATTGCCATGAACGACTTGGTCAACGGTGTGCCCGCCGTCGAGCCGCCTGCGACCACGGCTGCGCCCGCGCTCCACTCCCGCTTCCTGAAGCGCGACTTGTCCGACAACACCTGCGCCTACGTCAGCGGCATCAGCAGCATGTCGCTGTACTGCGACACGACGGACGAGTGTGTTGTCAACACGGTAAGGTCGCTTGTCGGCTGCTGCCCGGACAACTCGACGACGTGCCCGATCCCGACGACATGCTATCCCTCGTCCGAGGGCTCGCTCTACACGACCAGCAACGGCTACACCCTGTGGTGGTACGTTCTCCCGCCCTCTTGTCACTCTTGCGTCACTCTTGGATCGGGCTTTGTGTTTGACTAACGGGTGCCCAGTGGAAACTCCGACTACCCGAGTGCGTGACGCACTACTACGCCGACACCGTCTTTTCCGGCTACACCCTGCTCGGCTGTGGTAAGACGGAGGCGGTCGACAAGGTGTGGTACCTGCCGACGGCGGCGTCCGCGTCCGCGTCCTTGGCCCCCTCCTCGTCGTCTAGCTCGTCTTCGTCCCAGTCGACCAGGAAGTCGGGCAGCGCGACGGGGGCCACCAAGGCGCCCCCGACGTCGACCTCGCCCCCAACGTCCACGTCCGCCTCCGGCAGCACCAGCGGCAGCGGCAGCGACAGCAAAAAGTCCAACGCGGGCGCCATTGCCGGCGGTGTTGTGGGTGGTGTTGCCGGCCTGGCGCTGATTGGTCTCGGTGCCTTTTTCTTGCTGCGTCGCAGCAACAAGAACAAGGCCAACAACGTCGGCGGCGCTCCGGGTGCAGCTGCTGGTGGTGCCGCTGGTGGTGCTCCCGGTCCCAACGGTGGCCAGCCCCCCATGGGCCAGGCCCAGCAGCCATACTATGGCGCGCCCAGTGGTGGTGACCCGCATGCTGCCGGCTATGCCGTCGCTGGCGCAGCTGCTGGTGGCGCTGCCGGTCTTGGTGCTGCCGCTGCCTACCAACAGCACCAGCAGCGCCAGCAGCACCAGCAGCACCAGCAGCACGACCCGAACCTGTACAACCCCAACCAGCAGTATGGCGGCTACCCGCCGCAGCCGTCGCCGTCGCCCATCGGCCAGCAGCAGCAGCAGCAGGACGCCAAGACGTACGATCCGTACAACCCCAACGGCCAGCAGTACGACCCCAACGCCGCCGCGGCGGCCTCTGCCTCTGGCAGCCCGCTCCCCGTCCAGAGCCCTCAGTCGGGCGTCTACAACAACAACAACAACAACAACAACGCCGCCGCTGTGTCCCCCGGTGGCCAGATCAGCCCCCACGAGACCATCTCGCCCTACACCGCGCCGCCGCCGCAGCCTGGCATGGGCTTCCACAGCGGTCCTGTGCCGGCGACGCTGGATGTGGCGGAGCTGCCGACGGAGCGCCACGATGGCGAGCTGCGGGAGCTGGCATAGAAGGGGTGGAGTTGGGGCGATGTGGAGACTGTCGCGACTGTCGAGGCGGTTGGAGTCATCGAGAAGGCAACCGTTTTGCTTCTTTCTCATCTTGATGGGTTTCTTAGTGATTTTCTTGGTGATTCATGACTTGGTCGTTTCCAGGGTTTCCGACTTCTCCAGTCGGCGGCGTTTTGCAGCATCATTTTTGCCACTTTCTTCTTGTTTATTTGATGTTTGTTTTATATCTCGCCTAAACCCGTCCAATATCATCAGTATTCAGTTTATTTCAATTGCAATGTCAGAAAATCGACTTGCCAGATGACCAACAAGGTGATTGAAGGTGCAGAGTTGGCGACTGCCACAAGCTACCTGACCTTGGCTCTCTAATTACATAATCCGAGCTTGAGATCCAGCCGTTAGGGCCCCACTTCCGTCTGGCAGAAGCTCAAAGAAGGCCAGATTGCACACTTTCTGCGTGCTTCGCGCCTTCCTCGACAGCTCTCTGCCCGCTGTGTCGCGCCTGCCAAATGCCCTTAGCTTGGCCCCTTTACGGAGTGCGTCGTGCTCAGTAGCTCCTTCCCTCGTGCGCCGCACAACTCAACCCACACAACGACTCGCGAATCGACTCCATCTTTTGCGTCTTTGCGTCTTTGTCCGCATCGCAACCCCCTTTCTCCTCTCCACCACGCTTCTCTCCCTTTTGCTCTTCTTCTTCTTCCCTCTTTCTTTCTTCTTTCTTCTTTCTTCTCCCCCAGCCACCTCGACATCAATTCGACATTAATTCGGCATCTCTCGTCGTTCCTTTTCCTTCTCCGTCCTTTCTTTTTCGTCCGGCCTGGGTTGTACCTTTTTTTATTGGATTTCTCGCTCTGCCGTTTTTGTCTTTTCTTCTTCTCTCCTTTTCCGTTTTCCATCACCACCATCGTCCCCATCCGTCAAAATGGTTTCCCTCAAGCTTCCGACCGTCGCGCTGTTTGCGCTGCAGGTTCTCGGCGCTACTGCTGTAAGTATTCATTGCCAATTGGGCATGCCAGCTGTCCCATTGGAAGCTTCTCAAGCAGCGCTCTTGCGCACATCGCATCATCGCATCGCCATCCCATCCATTTGCGCACATTTTGACCAACTTTCTTTGTCTCCAGGCTGCCGAGAAGCCCCTTGCCGCTGAGGCCGCTCCGGAGGTCAAGATCGACATCGAGGCCAAGTTCCCCGAGGCCGACATTTTTGGCCTGAAGCTCATCAACGGCCGCCCCACCAAGGCCATCGTCGAGATCACCAACCACGAGGACACCCCCGTCCGCGTCTCCATCCTCGGCGGCGCCCTTGTCAACCCCAAGCCCCTTCCCGAGGGCGTGGCCCCCTCCGCCAACATCGTCGTCAACCTGACCACCGTCAGCTACGAGACGTCCAAGGAGGCCGTCCTGCAGCCCGGCGAGAAGCGCGGCTACCCCTACAATTTTGTCCTCGACCTGCAGCCGCGTGAGCTGCGCCTCGACCTCATGGCCATCGTCACCAACGACGAGGGCCAGCTCTTCCAGGTCCTTGCCCACAGCGACACCGCCACCATTGTCGACCCCCCCATCAACATCTTTGACCCTCAGATGTGAGTACAGCACCCCAACCGAGACTACAGCAACAGCAACAGCAACAGCAACCGCAACAGCATAGCATAGGACAAAGTCACCTGCCGTGCGATTGGTTTGTCGTTCCCCTACTGACCACCTCTTTCCAGCATCTTCCTGTACGTCTTCCTGACGGGTATCTTTGGCGCTACCCTGTACTTCGTCTACAAGACCTGGATCGAAGCTCTCTTCCCCCAGGCCAAGCGCTCCACGGGCGGCCGCAAGGCTCGCAAGGCCGCCGCCGCTGTCGAGGCTGCCAGCGCCGACGCCCTGTCCGGCAACGAGTCGACTGGCGCCGGCACCGGTGCCGAGGACTTTGACGCCAGCTGGATCCCCGCCCACCACATCAACCGCCCCGTCGCCAAGCGCGTCAAGAGCGGCGCCTCCAAGAAGAAGTCGGCAGAGTAAAAGTACATAAAAGTACAGCGTTCGACGGAATGCGAGGGAAGCAAACTGGGGACTTGTGGGGACTGTGGGAGAGAAACTTTTGGGTATGGACTTGCAACAGAGTCTTGGACGAGGTGGAGGATGGACAGTATTCATGGCAGGCCGCTCTCTTTCTGTCGGCCCTGTTCTGAATTGTATCTTGTATCACCAACAAAAACACCACGGATGGAAAGGCTTGCGTAGCCTGCCAAGGGCGCTGTTTTGATGTTTTGATATTCTTTTTTTCTTCTTATTTCGGTTCCGGTTCGTGTACCTTATTCGGCGAATCCGGTGTACAAAAACACAAATCAGTGGCTGGAAAGAAAGTCTGAGAAAAGGTTTGAGAAAAAAATCTGAGAGAAATAGGATTTGAAAATACATAAAAACGATAAAAGGCAAAGGGGCAACTCGACAAAATCATGAAAGTGCTGAACAAATGCAACAATCTTGCGGGTCTCCCACTCGACAATGTGTATCCCAATGGTGAAATAGGTAGAAGTCCGAAGAACAAAAGCACTCGAGTCGGTTTAGTTTCTTTTTTTTTTCGGAAAATAAAAGGACAAGTCAATAAAGTCACTGTTGAGAAGTAAACGAAGAGTACCTAGGCATACGAAACAACGTTAATAAACAAAAAGTCCATCCAACAGCCGGCCCGGAACAGACCCTCTCTTGACTCTTGAGAAAAATCAATTGCACGCTCTCTCACATAAAGGATGTCTCCATGGACGACGACATGGTTGACCCAAACGTGGCTGCAGGCGTGCCACTGTCAACGCGGGGATTTGCCGCCGCCGACGCAATCATCTCTGTCGGCGTCATCTGTTGCTGCTTTTCGTTCTGGCTCTGGCTCTGGCTCTGGCTCTGCATTTGCTGCTGCTTCGTTTCTTTTAACTCGGAAAAGTTGCGCGTTCGGAAAAGGTCCATCAGCTCGCCCGCCGTCATCGCCGCGTACTTGCACAGGGGGCCTTGCAAAATGCAGTCCCGGCTGGGCTGGTTGAAGTACGCCAGGCTGTAGCAGTCGCCATAAAAGTCGACGGCCGGGTCGCTGGGGGCGCGCTCGCGGTACAGGGTCGACTTGTACCGGTCGTCGCTCCAAAACATGAGCAAGTCGCCCCTAACCATTAGCTGTGGGAGAAACAAAACCCGAATGGGGCATTGGGTTGGAAAGAGAGAGAGAGAGACGAGTGAATGGACATACACGTTGCAGATGATTTCGCCAGGAGATGTTTCCACCTTGGTCCACTCGGCACCCTCGCTTGTGGCATGGAGTGTGACAGTCTCGCGGCCTGGACAGATTTCAAGTCCGCTTTGGCCCGGCCGCTGAAACCGCAGCGTCAAAAAGGACCAGTCCGAGTCGGCGTGCGTTGCGCTGCCGATGCGGTAGGCTTGCGTAGACGCCGTCGATGAAAGCGGGCTCTCCACCGTGGGCGATGTCGGTGTTGTGGGCATCGAAGGCCGGCGCTGTTGGTGTTGGTCCAGGGCATAGTGCCGCTGTGCACGCATCACCGTCTGGATGCCGGGCTGCGACATGGCATGTGCCTTTGCAAATATGTGGTCGTCCTTGCCGTTTTCTTCAGTCAAGCCCAGGCCGCGTGCCAGACACACCATGAGCTGCATGCTCAGGTTGTGGCAGGCATGCATAAACGCCCGGCTCTGGTGACGGAACCCGGGCAGGTCCGAGTCTGACACCCACCGCCTCGCCATGAGCGACTTGCTGAACTGCATGCAGTACGTCTCTCTGTCCTTTTGGTGGTCCTCTGGCCGGTCATGGTTGTTGCTGTTGCTGTTGTTATGGTCGTGGTCGTGGTCAGACGGCTGAGTCGTGTCAGTCTGTTCGACCGGCGGAGGCAAAAACGTCGTCTCCTGCTGCCAGCCGGTATTGCACGAAGCTGCATATGGTGTCTTTGCCTTGATCTCGTCGGGAAGCGCAAAAAAGCGCTCGACGAAGGCAAACTGTGCGTCAATGGCGGCTTGCGGGATGTTGTGGTGGGTCAGGATAAAGAATCCATGGCGCTCGGCGGCCGCAGCTATATCGGCGGTAATGTTGTCGACGCGGGACTCAAAGTTGCGCAATGAGATGCGGGGAACGGGCTTGTCGGTGTACTGGACGTCATCGTAGAACGATGTGTCGTCGGACTCACAATAAGGTGAGTGTGGAGGGCTGACCATATTGGTGTACTGAGGGGAAGACAAGACGAGAAAGAGGCTTTGTTTTCATGCGGTAAAGTGTTGGGTGACCAAAGGGAAGGTGTGGCACTTTATGTCGCAGTTTCTGTAGCAGCTTGTGCGGCAAGAACAGAAAACATTGTTGACGATGGCAAAGACGTCGATGGGAACGCGGCGTGTCATATATGATAGCGGGATATGTCACAAAGTAAGGGAAGAGGCCATGGGTATTGCTGTGCATAGGGCCTCGGTGTGATGCAGCCTCTGCGTAATGCGCGGCCCCTTGTCTCTGCTTCTATCTCCTCCTTTGCTTTCCACTTTCTTCCGTATCTTGCGAAGCAGCTTTCTCCCTCCGTTGGCGGGACCTCTGCCCTCCCTTTTGCCATTGCTTGCCTCTCTTTACTTGAGTGTCTCGCTCCTCCCTCTTTCTTTTCCTTTTATGTGACCGGGTTCGGAAAACAGAACTAGCAACGTAGCCAGAAAGCAAAACGAGGCCGTGTAAGATCAGACACTCAAGTTACACATTGTCGTGCGTGGAGCCCCCGTACAACGGAACAAAGCAGGTTTGCTGGACTTTAGGGGCGACTCATTATTGTGACTTGGCGGTTGGGCAACGGCCGATTCTTGTTGGCTGAAGTGGACTGCACATAGTTAAACAAGGTGTCAGTCATCTTTCGGACGGTGCTCGTCGGCCTTTGAAATGGGGTGCTTTGCGTATCGTGTATGAATGGGTTCAAGACCATGGGGTCGGTGACGGTGTACAAGGTGGTCTTATTGGCCTATCATGATGGACTCCAAAGCTGAATAGATGCAAAGTTGTGTCTGTCCGACAAAGGGGCGGCGACGTGGGAGTGGCGACGGCGTTGCATGCATGAATCTGAACGGATGAGGACCGTAGCATAAATGCGGTGAGTAGACATCAAGAGAGAGAGCGAGCAAATCGAACGACGCAGTGGTAGCACGAAGATGGTCTCGTGCCGGCATGGATTTTTTTTTCCCATAATGTGTAAGGGTGGCGTCCACACTCGAATAAGTTTAAGTTGCCTTCTGTTGTTTCCCTTTTGCTTGGTGTATTGATCATGGCCTCCCCTCTCGTCTTTTGCTGCCGGTTTTTGTTGTTCATCCAGAATCTCCTGGCCATGTGTTGAAGCTCATAGAAACGTTCCTTCTATGATGGGAGCCGGGAGCGGGCCAGGCCGACGACGCCCGCCCCCCCGTGTTCCCACAGTGGGTAAGCCTCCACTCTGGCTTCATCGACCCAGATGCTCGGGAGTTGCACCGATCTCCTGTCTGCAAACGCATCGTATGTCAAGCAGATGGCATGTTGTGATTCGTGACCGATTTTCAAATGACTGCATGCATACCATATACAGGTCCCAAATATACCGACCAATACACAAAATGAGAATACAAAATGAGAATATAGCGATAAGATTTAATGAACTGGACGTAAACATCATTCTAGAAATGCAATAAAAAGGCAAACCTGCCAAATAGCAACCAAAATTTTTTTATAAAACCGCAGTCATGAGCCAAAGCCGACGGTGGCTTACGAAAAGTGGATTCCCTCGCTGTTCATCTACATTGGTTATGGTTATTAGAATGTGCTCAGAACCAGGGGAGGAGAAGGGGAGGGGGGAGGGGCACGGCGAACTAGACAAGAGACATGTTTGGGGGCAGATATGTTGTGGGTGGGTGGAAGATCAAGATTGCGGGAAGGAAAGAAAGGATAGAACAGGGCAAGACATACCGCATCCAGAAGCTTCAAAAAGTCTGTCTCATCACACTGCCTAGAGCGCCGGTCGGCCATCTCCAACTGCTCCAGCACGCGCAACACCTTGGTGCGCACGAGTTCGTCGACCTTGGTCCGCTTGCGCTTACTTGGTGTCTTGGGCGGTGGTACGTACGGCTTCTCCTTGAAAAAGGTCGGCAGGTCATCGTTGTCGTCGTCGTTGGCAGCAGCATTGTCGCCATCGTCAATGTCCATACCACCAAACTCTTCGTCGTCGGCCGACGCCTCGGGCGCATCGTCGTCCATGTCGATCTCGGCGTCCTCGTCATCATCGTCTGCGGCACCATCCTCGACGAGACTGTCGTCCACGGCAATGCCGTTCATTGAGGCGTACACTCTGTAGTTGCGGGCGAGCATAGCGAGGACTTCTTTGCTAACAAACGAGGCACGCAGCGTGCGGTTCTTGCGCGTAAAGGAAATCTAATGGAGAGAGGGAGGAGGCCGCCTTGTCAGTGTCTCGGTAGAACAGAAGCGGAGAGCGGGTGCGCCCGAATAAACAATTGGTGACCACAACTGGTGCCCACAACAGAAGAAGGCAAAACGCACTCTAAGCATGCCATCCATTTCGGCGAAATTAAACTTGGCTTCTCGACCCTGTCTTGGGCGTGATGCGTACCACAGCCGACTCGACCTGCGGAGGAGGTTTGAAGTTGGCCTTAATTGGGTATTAGCAAAGCCGTCTAAGCACGAAAACTCAAAGTATCGTTACGTGCACGTACCTTGCCGACCTTGAGGACGTGGGTGATGCGGGCGAAAAACTGGGCGTTGACACTGAGACGGCAGTAAAGCGTGTCACCGGGGCGTGCAACCAGGCGTTGAGCAAATTCTCTATGAGGTGGTTAGTACAACAGGTGCACCGACGGTACGATCGTGGCTGTCGTCTCGTGCTCAATGCATCCTATCCTCTCCCTCTCCTCTACCCCACTCTCCTCGTATTCGGGGCGGTCAATATTTACTTCTGGAACATGAGAACGGCCGTCCGCGGCGGGTTAGGCATCGAGAGGAGCTTGAAGCTACGAAAAAAGTCAGCGATCCGTACGTTTTCGGCAAGAAATCGGCCGGGCGGATAACCGAATAAATACTTCGTCCGCACAAACGTGCGGAAGAGTCAAAAAAACAACAACGACATAGGTTCCAACGTACACAAGCGGCGAGCTGATCTGGTATGGAGTGTTCGAGATGCAGACCTGCAGTCGGGGTCAGTGTGCGTCAGACAAGACGGAAACCAAAGTGCGGGATTTGTGAGCGTGCGTACGTCGAACGGAGGAAATTCGGTCTTGATGGCGTCTCCTAGAAGCACCTCGAGCTTCTTTTGTTGGGGTGTGCCCTGAACACGTTTTGTGCTGGTTTGCTGTTAGAAAAGTGACGTCTCTTGGCCTCTTTGGTCGGTGTGTCGTATCGGTGCGGCGCGACTCACACTTCGGCCGCCATTCGCGGATCAAGTTCGATGGCTATGCATTTTCTCGCCTTCTCGAGGATTCTTGTCGTGATGTTGCCGGTACCGGGGCCGATTTCGAGGACGGTGTCCGTGGGTTTTAACTCTGCCTTGTTCACACTGCGGCAAAGGACTCCATGTCAATATTCGGGGTTGTCCCAGCCAGGAGGCGTGCGACATCAACCTACATTGCTGCAAAGAACGGTTAGCAAATGATGTCACGGAGAGTCCCGTCTGCCACATGTTTATAGAAGCTTACCATCTGCAACACCGGGGTTCTTGAGAATATGCTGCAGAGGTCGGTCAATATCCGTTTCTCCGACTGCGCTTGCCCGTTCGTTGTCAGCATCGTACCTGGCCGACGTTCGTGTTGAACTTGAAGACATTGTTCTTCTGCGCCGATCCCTTGCCGGTTGGACGAGAGTACGGCGACGCGGCCGAGGCAGCGCCGTTCTTCCGGGGAGTCTTGGCTTTTCCCATCGTTGTCGTAGGTCAACCAAAGGCAGTCTGGGCAGGGGTATCGAGGGTAGATCGTGAACGGTGCTGTGTTGTCTGCAACGGCGGTGATCACGACGGTCGTTTTGCCGCGAACTGCGATTTTTTGGCGGTGATGAGGGGCATAATTTTTTTGGCCGACTCAATCGCAAAAACGCTTATCTTATCGGAAGTGGACTTGACCAAATCCGCGGCCCCATAATAAATATACGCAGTAGTGTAGCTGAGCCCACCAGGCACCAACTAAAGGGGAAGGCGCGGCTGAACAACACATACAGACTCAGCAAGTCGGCCGGTCAGCTGCTTCCTTGATACAGGAAGGAACAGCCGTGCCGTGAGTGAGAAGGTAGGTAGGAGCAGTGCCAATTTGCCAGTCGTACCTGCACTCCTTAAGCAATTGCGCCGTCGAGACTTGCCATCTTGGGAAGGAGCTCCTCAGTCAACTAAATACTGACGACATAGGGCAACAACCGGAATGTTTCTTCTGGAGAACGGAGGTTGAAAAAGTCACGAAAGAACCGATGTGCGACTCTGCACATTGAACCCAAACGCACCAAAATGCGACTTCAGCATGCAGTCCGCTAAAAATAACAATTAGCTAGCCTCGCCTAAGCACTTCGAGGCTATGCCCCCTCACTCGCACTTTCCTCCAGACGAGGAAGGAACAATGACGCACCGTCTTATTTCCCTTTTTCAGGGGAAGTCGCGTTTACAAGGGCCGGTCGCAGCTGCTAACTGTCGACCGTTCCTGCCTCTTTGTTTTCTTTTGCGACACTTTTGCGCACGCACAAGGAAGGAAGGACCCAATGACGCCAATCGAAACCGTATGGGGCACAGAACAGTAAGGCTGAATGGAATCCAAACGAGCCACAGCTGCTTCACCATTTCTCCCCGACATCTTGCAACACAAATCGAGGCAGCCAACGCCCCGGAGTTTCGCTAAACATACCCAGCATTTGCCATCCTGAGCCCCCGCCAACTCCCACCAGTGCCGAACCACACGTTTCCAACGTGGCGTGAGGCGGAGCAGGACCGACCTCAAGCAAAAAAGGTCCGCGAAAACTAGCAAATCGTGGGGAAACAAGAGAGACACAGAGCCGCGAGTTGGAAAGCAACAAGGCACACAGACAGCGTCTCCTCTATCTCACGCACGACCATACGACTCAGGTCTACCAGCGTGCCCGTCTGCATTGACGTTGACCGCCCACACGTCTCCGTCCGCGCTCTCCGTCGCCGGCCGGTCTGCCTCACCAGGCTGCAACAATTGACCCCAGCCCTTTTTCTCCTTTGAGCACTTTCCCTCAGCCTCCTCCCCCGTTTTAGCGACTGGCTCGTCAGTTCAAAAATACGAGTGCTTGCTGCTTTCCGCGGGACTAAAGAGAACGAAGAGGAAGAAAGGGAGCCAAAACGGCCAAAACGGCCGAAACGGCCAAAACGGCCGAAACGGCCAAAACGGCACCAAGAGGCACCAACGAGCACCGACGACCGCCAACAAGCATTGAATCCAGAGTAAATCCCGGCCTAGGAGAGCGACAAGTCCAGTTTATCCCCATTGGCCGTCTTTACAGCGTTTCCATCATTCGGTCATCTCTCTGCGTGTTCTCTCATTCTTGGCTGAGATTCCGAGATTCCAACTCTTCTTTAATCCAACGACCAGACTGCCACCCCTCTGTTTTTGCCTCCGTTCTCCGCACTTGTTTTCGGCTCTTGATTGTGTCCGACTATAGCGACTTTACGCTCAATCTCCGTTCTCAGAGCTTCTCGTGCTTTTTGCAAGCAACTAGATCGACAGTATCAGAAGCCATCAAGAGACGACAAGGAGGATGGGGTGCGGACGATTGCTCCTGCCCCCGTGATCCCGCCTAATCTCCGTCCTCTCTCTTCGACATTTCTTCCCCCTTCCTATTGCTTGACACCGCCTCCGTTTTCTGAGACATGTCGGTCCACATCCACCTGGTCGAGCAGCCGGAGTACTACACGAACCTCGACATTATCCGCGGCGAAGTCAAGTTCTTCTTGTCTAAGCCGGAGGCCATTGGCGCCGTCGTCGTCAAGCTCGAGGGCGAGTCGAGCACCTCGCTCACTGTACCAGCTGTCGAGGACGAGGAAGGCTGGACCTACAAGAATGAGACGCTGCACGACCTCGACCCGAGCCGGAACTCGGGCGGTGCGATCACGCGACCAGCGCCGGGAACCGTCGTGCAGGAGAACCACAAGATTCTCTACCAGGTCGCACAGGTCCACCCGCTAAAAACGGATGAGCCGCCCGCAAGCAACATCCTGCCGGCTGGCCAGCACACGTTCCCCTTCCGCTTCAAGGTGCCCTTCAACAATGCCTGCGCCGACCCCGTAGCGCTGTCGCGCACGGGCGGCATGGTCGACGTCGATGGCAACGCAGAAAGTCCCAATGGTGGCCCGCTCCGTTTTGGCGTTGGCAGCAATGGCATTCGTATCATGGACGGCTCCAAGCAGCTGCAGTACACCCACGTCAAGCAGACGCTCCCTCCAAGCTTTGCCGGCTACTTGAGTACCACCGAGACCACCGAGATCCGCTATTTCGTCAAGGCGACTGTACAACGACCGGGCATGTTTCGCGGCAACTGGCGCAACACGGTCGGCTTCAAATTTCTGCCCATTGAGCCCATACGGCCACCACCGTCGACACGGGAGATGTTTGCGCGCCGTCCCTTCACATTCCGCGACCGCACACCGCCGTCCGACGTTGTACCATTGCGACTCCCCGAGAAGAAGAATAGCTCCTTTCGCAATAACAGCTCTTCGACGCTCTCTCTGCCCGACAGCCAAGCTGGGTCCAATGTGTCGCCCACATCCCCACCTTCATCTTCAACTGCCTCGCCTCTCACGCAAAAGTTCCCCGTCGCCACTCGATGCCGCGATGGCGTCACACCTCGATCCAGCTGATCGCCCTTCTCCCCTTCCCCGCCATTCTCACATGCAACGAGCCGCTTCCACTGCGCATCGTCGCCCGAAAACTCGAGGCCAGCCGTGAACAGGTGTACCTCACATCACTCGACATCCGTCTTATTGGCACGACACGCGTCAAGGGCCAGGATGTCGAGCAGACCAGGACGGCCACATGGATGGTCATGACACGACTTGGCCTCTCCATCCCTGTGTGCGACCCGGATGCCCCCGTTGACAGCAAGATGGAACTACCGAACGGCATTTGGCGCACCAAGGCCCTGCCAAACACCGTGATGCCCAGCTTTGTGACGTGCAACATCAGCCGTGAGTATCAGCTCGAAGTTCGCGCAGGACTGTGCTGGAGTGTGCTGCCCATGGACACCGGTACGCCACTGGCATCCGAGACGACAAGCGACAAGCCCAGCGCTGGACAGCTCTCGAAAAAGGAGATGAAGGAGCAAATGAGAGAACAGAAGAAGGAGCAGAAGGCGGCCATGAAGGCCATGAAGGTCATGAAGCCACGGCCAGCACACTTGCTCCCGCAGACTATCATTCTGCCCTTGACCTTTCACGCTGTGCAGGTGTACTCTGGCATCAAGCCGAACCAGATGCTCGTCGATGCCGTCACGAGGCACCGCCGAAAGATGTCTATGCGGCAGCAGCAAATGCGACGTGAAGGCCGGCCTTCTCTGCCAGACACGCGCATGCACCAGCCATTTCAGCACCAACTCCATCAAAGTCCGTATCCCAACCTAGACCAAAACCCACAGTCAATTACGACAAGACAGGTATCCCGGGCGACGACATTCCCATCCGAGAGCCCCTACACGCGGCACCAGTCACTGCCGCACCTTGTGCAGCAACAGGCACCGTTGCCGCATATGCCGCAACAGCAACCTCTACATCCACAGCAGCCGCCGCCACTTCAGCAACAGGTTCCACACCCGCAGGAGCTCAGCCAGCCGATCTTTGAGCTGAGCTCTGAGCCGGCACCGGCTGTCCCCTTGCGGCCCGATGGCTCCGCATACGTGGCCCCGTCGTCTCCCGCTACAGCGGCCCCGCCTACAAGTATAACCACCCCGTCTGCGGCTTCCTCATCCGTCCGCCACCATCCGTACCGGGTGCCGTCGAGGTGTCTGGCCTGCCCGTCATCCGCCGGCGACCGGTCCCGCAGCAGTTCGTGGCCCAGCAGAGAGAGGAGCAGCAGCAGCGGCAGACCCGCGAGAAGTTTCCCTCGGGCGAAGACCCTCTGACGCAGCAGTACCCCATTGGACGCATGCACGGCTCCGTCCACTGGCACGGGCCCAACCAGCCGTACCAAATGCACCAGCAGCAGACGTTTGCCAGCCCGCTGTACCCGCCGCAGCTGCGGCCCGGCGAAGACCCCCAGGCGACCCCGGCTGCACAGTCGCCGTCGTCCGGGTCGGCCATCACGCCCACTAGCACAAGTGGGGCGAGCGGCGGCATTGTGGCCCAAAACGGCCAAGTGCTGGTAACGTACAATGGGGTCGTCTCGTCCATGGCGCCCGCCGTTGCATCGGCCATCCATGCCTTTGCGTTTGCCGACGGAGACACGGCGAGCATCTATCAGGAGCCGCCACCATCGTACGACGAGGCCGTGGCCGACACGGCGACGGCCATGGGCTTCAGCGACAACGACACCGGCGGTGCTGCGATGCGGCCGGCCTTTAGTGGCGAGGCGAATGCGAATACCATGTCCGCGTCCGCCCACGCATAAAACAAAAGAGAGGCGTGATGATAGTGATTGGACACTGGAAATAGAAAATTAGAGGGGATCTGGAAAAGAAACGACACGGCATATATTTCGCGTTCCATATACATCTATCATAATGCGGGTAGCCCCTATTTTGGATGTTTATTTATATCTTATTACGATACCAGAAATCTAATACGGAGTACAATAACCTCATATATTGCAGCGGCTTGGTACCTCATGTGCCACGAAACCATGTATCTCTATCAACAAATAGCAGACGCGTTATTCACGACTTATACAACCAGACTGGTGACAGTTCTCAGATACAAAAAATCAGTCATGAAGCCCAGTTAGATTATGTTGTCTGTGGATCATGGACTTTATTTTAAATGACGAGTTTGGCCAGACTGACCAATGCCTGTTTTCTTTGCTTTTTTGCACCCAAAAGGTCCAATCCCATCGAGCGAGTTTTGCGGGCGACTTGCCAAAATCAGGTAAAGGGGGATATATAGGGGGGTATATACATCAAAACCATAAAATGAAAACAAATAAAACCCTAGAGAATGCTAAACACAGACCGCTACCCCCGCAAACTTTTTGCTCCAAAGAGCCATAAAAAGACACAAAATGAGTACGGATCCAAATCAAGTATAAGTATGTTTTGCACCCGAACCAAAAGAACAAAAAAGCACCAACCGCTCTGGATGGTTTAGTCATCGAGAATCTCGACGATATCAGGCGGCTGCGTTACCGACCCGGCCCGCATAGCGGGTGCTGCCACGTCGGAGCTCGAGCCGGTGCGTGCAATTTTGCGTTGCGGCTGATCCGTGGTTGGTTGCCACGTATCTAAACTCCTCTTAACGGCACTGCCACTGGCCGTAGGACCGTTGCTGTTGAGATTATCATTGTTATCGTCGCCATCGTCGTCATCGTCGTTGGCATCATTCCCTCCAATCGCTTTCCATCTCCCACCTCGGGAAACCAGGATCGACTTGACCTTATCCAGTCTTCCCGTCCCCATTATTTTGTTGCGGACAACGCTAAGGTACCGGTCAACCCTCAAGCTGCTGGGTCGAGCATCGCCGGAACAAATGGGACACCGCCATTTGTCCGCTACTGACGGTTCATGGGGCTTTGCACAGTTGCAGTCGTAAAGGTGCTGGCATCCAGCGTTCTTCGGGTACGGTGCACAAAGCGGTCGCGTGTTCATCCAATTCAACAGATCAAAGCATTCAAGATGCTGGCAATTGATGCCGCGAACAGGGATCTCGAAAATGCGCGCACTGAATGGATCCGCCAGATCAACAGAGATGCTATCCTGCAGGATGGCAAATTCATCGTCTTCCTTCGGTACCGATTGAAGGCGAGAATTGATTTTGGCAATCGTGACGCTGGGCGGTTCGACGTTTTCTTTGATGCTGTTTATAACGCCGCTACGGTGTGCGGTCTCGACAATCTCAACACCGAAAAAGTAGTTGGGCGATGTGCCAGGTTTGGTCGACTGTTCGGGAATTGCTACCTCGACCTTGTTCACACCAGCCCGAATCAGCTGGGTGATGCCAACAGGGAGATCCTTGCCATTGTGTGCTTTCCGGCGGACAAATACAGGAGTGCCATTCACTTTGATGAAGATATTGACTGGCCATTGTGTGTTGCTAGTTACCCATTCGCTTTCCGTTACAGCCTTAACATTGCGCTTGGCAGAGCAACAACGCACACGGTAGTTCAAGCTGCCATCAAAGTGGGTCTCGTTCGGAAGCAGGCCGCCCTCAGGAACGGTTTTGAAGCAACGTAAAGCATACTCCTCTTCCGTCACCGTGAAGTCAAGTGTGTACATGATTTTTCGCGCTGGTGTCGAGCAGGGCCCCAGCGCGAGTCGTTTGACGTATTGGTAGAACATCGGGCCAACAAGCGTACGATCATCGTCACCGGGTAACAACACTTTCTGTGTCTTCCGGTCGATGATTATGCGCGTTGGGCTTCTGCGGTCCGACTGTGTCAGGGACATCTGGAAAGCCCGGTAATCGTTCGGATCAAGAGGATACTCGCTTCTTGCAATCGTGGATCCAGCTGGAGGGAAGATTGAGCGCCCGGCCGACGACCTGGGCCGCTGTTGCGGTTGGGTATGCTGAGGCGGCCTTTGCGTCCCTTGCCGTTGCAATTGTTGGGTTTGCTGCTGTAGCCGACGTTGCTGACGTAGCTGCTCTAGCTGCTCGATCTGATGAGTCGGCCGCATCTGCAGCATCGGTGGGCTTGCGGTTGCGCTGGTGCGACAGGAGCTACTGGCTGTGTCTGGGTGGCACCCGGTGGCAATGCCGCCACAAGTTGTGGTGGCACTGGCACATTGTTCGATGTGGAGGGTTGCTGGTAGACACAGCAGCAGCGTTCTCGGGATACGACATCGCTTGGGCTCTGGGTTGAGCTATTGGCGGGCGAAACGCATGTTGGGTGACGCTTGGCGACTGTACAGGCGATGGGGCAGGTGAGCGAAGGGTATCTTGCGGCACAGACTGCTGCATAAAAGGAAAGCCTCCAAGTGTTTGGCCAATGGGGCTCATGGTTCCGTGTGCTGTCTGTGGGGAAGCTGGCTGCCCTTGTTGATGTCCCTGCTGCATCCTCTGCATCTGCAAAAAATGCTGCAGCTGCGCCTGCTGCGCCATCTGCAGATTCAGTTGCCCCTGCTGCCCGTGTTGCCCTTGTTGACCATATTGTACCTGTGACACTTTATGTTGCTGCGCCTGTATGTACTGCCGTCTCTGATGCATCTGTTGGCCGTGATGTGCTAGCTGCGCTTGTGTCATCTGTTGCGGGTGGACTCCGACTTGCACTTGTATTTGCATTTGAGCGTTCTCTTGTTGTTGCAGCGGTCGCTGGTGCTGCTGTTGCCGTCGCATCTGTAGTTGCTGCTGCTGTTGCTGCTGTTGCTGCTGCATGGATTGTTGTCGTGCTAGATCAGCTTGCTGTGCCTGTTGTGCCTGTTGTGCCGGTTGTGCCTGTTGTGCCTGTTGTGCTAGTCGTTCCCGTTGCGAGCGCTCTGCCTGTTCTTCTTGTTCAAAAAGTAGCTCTTGCTGCCTGTGAAATTCTTCAAGCTGTTTCCTCTGCTGCTCCTGTTGTCGTCTAAGCATGAGTCTCCTATCCTCCGGTGTGGCGATCTGGTCCACTAGGTTTGGCTGCTGGCTTGTACCCGGCTGAAGCATGTATTGCTGCGACGGAACCTGTCGAGGTGGTGCTTGTACCTGCCGCTGTTGCAGCATTTGTTGTTGTTGTAGCATCTGTTGTTGCTGCATCTGCTGCATCTGCTGCACATGTTGTACTTGTTGTGCTTGTTGTACTTGTTGCCTTTGCTGCCCTTGTGGCAGTCTCTGTTGTATCGGCTTCACCTGTTGCGTCTGCTGGAGCTCCCATACCAGCAGCTCTCCTGTGACTGACGTTGCGGCTAGCCTTGTGCGGCGATTGGGGGGCTTGGGCCATCCGTGGCGATTGCGTCTGCAGTATTCGTGGGGATACTAGCCCCTGCTGGATCATTTGCGGCGACTGGTGCATTGAATTCTGGCCATTGGACAGAGAGTGCCGGCGTATCTCCACTGGTGAGTTTTGCTGGGAAACCTGTTGTGGAAGCGGGCGAGCAAACTGCTGTGGCTGTCGCGGTTGCGGCTGCTGCCGCAATTGTTGTGCTTGTTGTGCCTGTAGTGCCGGTTGTGCCTGTTGCGCCTGTTGTGCCGGTTGTGCTTGCTGTGCTTGCTGTGCTTGTTGATACTGTAGGCTAGTCGTGCAAACGTGGCCTGTTGTACTGGTCGAGTAGCGTTGCCATTCAACGAGGCGGACAGACTTGGCCTGCGCACAGGAGCAATGAACGATGATCCAATCGGAAGATACGAAGCAGAAAGGATCGGCGACACCGCTGCAGCCTGTGCACCGATCGAAGTCTCCACGTCCGGTGGAGGAGGCGGCTGCTGCGCTTGTTGTGCACGAGGAGTCTGCTCAGCCGGCTCGGCCGGCTCGGCCGGCTCGGCCTCCCGCTGAACCCGAAGTTGGTAGACTGGCACCACAAGCGGGGGAGACTCCGAACGAAGAACAGGCAACTGCTCCGTACTCTCTGCTGGAGCTTGAGTAAGAGCTGTGCGGTAGGCTGCAATCGTGTCCGCATTGCACATCTCCAGGTCATCCGCGAATCGATACTCCGGGAGGGCGATGAATTTTCCGGAGCCGGTAGGTGCCGTGCTTGATCTACCAAAAATATTTTATCCAAGGTAGTATTTCCGGGTGCCTTGGCGACTTTCAAGCAGTCACGGGAGGCCGCAGATATAACTTCTGCAGTGTCGGGGACACACAAGATAGCTGAGAAAGGAGCTCGTCCATTAGAAGGGGATAGCCGCGCGCCTCAACCTTTTGCAACAAAGAATCCCAGTGTTGCACCAGTTTCTCCAAGAAGGCACAGACCGTCCGGAGCACATGGCTGTAGTCGCATTCAGTATCAGCCAGCATCGATTCGATTGGCAATGGGAATTGAGAGAGCCACTCAAGAACAGAGGGCCGAATTTGGCCGTGGCTCTTGAGCATCCGCTGTAGGATACCCAGGCCTTGGTCGATCACCGGCGGTTGGACGTGTACTAGGCGACGGTGCGCCTCGGGACAATCAACCAGCCACAGACAAAGAACTTGATTGATAGCAACAAAGAAATCATCTTCGTTCCGGCAAGCATGGATAAGGTTCGAAAACCTGAGGGCCTCAAAGTGCGTAAATTCGTTCGGCCTTCTTGTGTGAGGGCGTGGATATGCCCATTAAGGCGAGAAATATAAGCCGAGTATTTGAATGGAGAATCGCCACTCGTCACAGAAACCAATACCCGCGGAGAATAGGCGTCCTGCATGGCCTCGTGTGTTGCTTGGTGTAGCCCCAAAGGAGCCGTGCTTGGCGTTGTGGCCACTGTTGTGGCCGTCTCGGCGGTTATTGTCGTTGATTCCGGCAATGTTGCCTGTATCAATGCTGCAGCATGCTCTGGGTCAATAAGCGCGAATCTTGCTTGCCCAGATATGGCCGGTGACGATGTAGCTGTCGCTATCGGGACTGCGGGTACCGTGGCGGGCGTTGTCGATGGACTTTGTGCCGCCCCCACTGGTGGGAGATTTAAGATTTGCGGCAGCTGTGGCGAGTTTGTCGCCGACCGTGGCTGGCCCGGAGTTGTGCCGTTTGCAGGCATCGGTGAATGTCTATGTTCTTTGGACGGTTCATTTTCGGCTGTACTGGCGCGTGTCAGGGCACGCCGTTGCTCTTCGGATAGCGCTCTGCGAAGCGATGCGAAGTCGTCAACGCGAATAGTTTCTTCCGGATTGGTTGCAGCAGGACTGGCTTCATCTGTCGGCGCGGGGATAAGAGGCTGGAGTCGGATCTGTGAAAAGCGTGTCAGTCAAATCAGTTCTGCCTGGAAACGATCATTCTACCCAAGCAATTATCGGCATACTGTGACAGATTTGTGGGCGCGGACTTCGGGTCAGTGGTATTTGGGGACGGTGATGGCGGCACAGGTGCTTCTGCCGCCGCTGCTGCCGATGTTTCTGCTGGGACTGCCGGTGTGGCCGTCGAGGCTGGTGTTGGTGCCGCTGCCGGCACTGCTGGTGTAGCTGACGTTGCCTGTGTTGTTTGTGTTGCTTGTGTCATGTTGGTGGCCGACGGCCCGGCAGTGGGTGCATCCTGTGGCCTCGCGTTTGCCGTCAGCCACGCAGGTCTCTTGGTACCGAGAAAGGCGTTTGCGGTGGTGTTGGTTGAGGCCATCTGCACACCGGCCGCCACCCGAGCCGATGTGCGCTTCTCTTCTGGAGAAGCCGTTGCGCGCGGCATGGCCTCAAGCAAGGGGGAGGAAAGAGCGGTGGCTGAATCAGCAGAAAGGCTTTGATCGGAATGATCTAGATAGGGAGGCGCCGGCAATTAGATCTCTAACGTCTCTCGCGTTCCTCAAAGTCGGGTGTGTCTCAACTTTGTCTCCTGTCCTCATCCAATCACACGTCTAGCAACGCACCATGACAAACTCAGACTCCGGTCCCCACGGATGGCTTTCGTCGAACTCATGCACGCGACAGCGGTCGGAGAAAGGAGGTTAGACAAGATGCCCAGACGATTAGACGTAAGGAAATAACCGACGGCGGGCGCAGGGATGGGAAAGAGGGTATTCGGTCGGGACTTTCAGCCTCGTCGTTTCTGCCCTCGTGCTGTCGTCAATCGTCGGTCGCTCGGCTGAATTGTCAGTTGAGGTATCGGTGTGGTCGAAGAGTCAAAAGAGGAGCAGAAAGCTTGGGTGATGGATGCGAGAGATGTCAAGAAAGAACCTGCACGGAGACCGCGACGCAGACATCACACAGTGCCGCCGTCATCGAGGTTCGACGTTGGACGTTGGCGCAAGTCCGGTTATGGGCTGTTGGTCTGGACTCTCTGTTGGTCGCACGCGTAGTAAAGAGAGCGGTCAGGAGTCTTTTTGATGGTTATATACGGAGTAGTTAATTGAATGACGGGGTGGGGCAAGCGATGGGAGCCAGGCGCGCTATGACTCTCGAGAGACTCGCGTAAGGCTCGCCGCTCAAGGCTAAATCAGACTTGGAGGTGATGGCAAAGGTGGTGTTTGGTTGAGGGGGGATATTGAGAGATTAGGTGGCGATATTGACGAGAAGAGAAAATAGTCTTGTGCAAAGGAAAAAAGAAATCAACCCAATTTCTTTACATGTTCCTGCCTGGGTGACGACGATGCGCGGAGGAAGGAGCGACCGACCCAGAAGGAAAGAGCGAACGGCCGCGGAAAACACACAAAACGCAGCAGGTGCAGGTGAGAAGCCTTCGGCAAACGCTTGGCGCACTTGCCTCTTCTCTCCAAACACGTTTGTATGCATGATTGGTCGCCTCCCGCAAAGGCGGCAGGAACACACCACTTGCATCTCGATTGGAAAGAGCGAACGTCGGAAGCACTCGCCAATATATCGCGGCTTTCTTTTTTCAACTTTCCCACCTCAACATTCTGCCACGGCCAATTACAGCGGTCTGCTGACATTTACGACGTACAGTGGTGGTTCCTTAGCGCAACTTTACGCGCTGTCTTGGCCCCTGTAATAACTCCATAGATCATGACATCGAGTGGCGGTACAAGGGTGTTCAAGATACGATATATGAGCTTGATCAGAAATCATACTCGGACTCCGTGAACAAGGGGTCGATGAGTTGACGGCAAAGTACGCAGTATTATTTTCCTTGGATACTTGACTGTAATCTAACCTCGACGTCGCTTGAAAACGGCCTTTCCTCCCTAATCAGACGGCAGACAGGCGATGCAGTGAGACGGTGCAGTTCAGCGGTATGCCTTTTCTTAAGCCAGTGCTTCAATACCAGCTGTGAAGACGAAATTGCTAGCCGGTGCTTGAACACCTGCTGTGCAGACGGAAATCTTCGAGGCCAGTGCATTTAGGGAAGTTTGACAGGCGCCTTACGTCCAAAATGCCTTGATCTATTGGAAAGCCTGCCCATGCATTGCACCGACCGTGTGGCGCTTAAGTTTTCTGCAGCTTTCCACTTGAGTCCACGAATTACAGTAGGATACAGTCTACTGGCATCTCGAGCCAGTCGAGCCAGTGTAGTGATAGAGTCGTAATGAAGCTCCATTAATAAAGTTTGCAGTGCACGCTGAGATATCCAGAGATATTGGCGCTAGTCCCTATCTGGCAGACAATTACAGTGGGGTTCGAGCTGTGTCACCGGGTATGTCTCAGCCAATGACAGAGTATTGAGTGGGTCCCAGCTTTTTTGCAGAAGAAAAGAAGAAAAAAGTTAATCGATAACGGCCAGTGATAAGAAAAAAAATTTGGAGCTGGCCCGTTTGGCTGGCAAAATCTCAGGAACCAGGTCAGGGACTACGAACGTCTTGAAGCGACGACCAACAAAACGAACTCGACGACAGCCCGACCACATCCAAACGTCCAACGGTCCCCTTTTCTTTTCTCCTCTATCAAACGACAGAACGTCACCCAACAACCACACACACACAATACACAATGGCGGCCCAGGTCGTCCCATTGCAGGCGCTCAAGCTGGCCCAGGGCCCGGCGCCCATGACGCCTGAGCAGCGCTACTGGAAGTCGTTCAAGAACCAAAAGTCACACACATCCACGGCCTCCTGGGGCGTCACACACATTGGCTTTCCGGCCACGGCGGCCGCCTACGGTGGTGGCGCGGCCGCCGTCGCGACGCCCACGACGACAGCGGCGACCAAGCAGAACGACCTCTTTGCCGTGACGGCCGGTCCCGTGTCGACATCTACAGCATCCGCAAGCGGGAGCTGATCAAGACGATTGGCCGGTTCGAGTCGGTGGCGCGCAGCGGCGAGATCCGCCCCGACGGCCGCGTGCTTGTGGCCGGCGACGACTCGGGCAAGATGCAGGTGTTTGACGTGGCCGGCGGCTCGCGCCCCGTGATCCTCAAGACGTGGCACACGCACAAGCAGCCGACGTGGGTGACGCGCTGGTCGCCGACGGACCTGACGACGCTTATGAGCGCGAGCGACGACAAGACGGTGCGTCTCTGGAGCCTGCCGCTGGCGGACCCTGTGCGCACGTTTGTGGGCCACCAGGACTATGTGCGTGCCGGTGCGTTCATGCCCGGCGGCGGCGCGGGCGGCAGCAGCAACAACCACATGCTGGTGACGGGCTCGTACGATGCCACGGTGCGCCTGTGGGATGCCCGTGCGCCGGGCGGTGCGGTCCTGACGTTCAAGCACGCGGGCCCCATCGAGGCCGTGTTGCCCATGCCCTCGGGCACGGCCATTCTGGCGGCGTCCGACAACGCCGTGTCGGTTCTCGACGTGGTGGCGGCACGGCCGCTCAAGCTGTTGACGGCACACCAGAAGACGGTGACGTCGCTGTGCCTAGCGTCGCACGGCGAGCGTGTCGTGTCGGGTGGTCTGGACGGCCACGTCAAGGTGTTTGAGACGGGCTCCTGGAACGTGGTGGCCAGCGCCAAGTACCCCTCGCCCGTGCTGAGTGTGTCGGTGATCTCGGCCGGCGCGGGCGGCGACGACCGCCACCTGGCCGTGGGCATGGTGTCCGGTGTGCTGAGCATCCGCACGCGGCTGACGGGCCCGGCGGCCGAGCGCGAAAAGGAGCGCAAGAAGGAGCGCGCGGCACGCGAAGCCGGTACGCTCGACAAGTACGATGCCGCCAAGGCGAAGCGCAAGCAGCAGGCCGAGGCGCACGCACGCATCGACGCGGCCGGCGGCGACGCGGCCGACTTTGTCATTGACCCCTCGGGCACCGGCGGCACCAGCGGCAACAACAGCAACAAGCGCCAGCGCAAGGAGTCCGCCTGGCAGCGCGACCTGCGGCACCAAAAGTTCGGCGCCGCCCTCGACACGGTTCTGGACCCCAACTCGCGCGGCTACAGCCCGATGAACACGTTGACGCTGCTGACGGCCCTGCGGCACCGTAGTGCCCTGCGGGATGCGCTGGAGAACCGCGACGAAGTCACCGTGCAGCCGATCCTGCAGTGGGTATGCCGCCACATTGTGGACCCGCGGTTCACGCCCATGTGCACGGATGTCGGCCTGCATCTTATGGATCTGTATGCCGAGTACGTGGCCGCGTCGGCCGAGTTGGACGCTGGTTTCCAGCTGCTGTGGAAGCGTGTGCGGCGCGAGGTCGAACAGGCACAGCTGGCGTGCCAGACGAGCGGTATGGTGGAGAGCCTGATGATGAGCGCCATGGCATAGTGGTTGGCTGCTGTGTCTTGTGCGTCTCGTTTTTTCGTCTTGTTCCTTCTTGTCATTCTCTGCTTGCTTTCACAGTTTTGTCTCAATACTCATTGGCACGAAGGCGTCTTTACTCTACTACGATTTCCACAAAGAGGGCTTTCACTGGATAAGGGAATTTGCCTTTAGCATTGGCATAGGCGTTTGGTGTTTTTGTTTCTGTTTTTGCGCGCGTTTTGCTTTTCGTTTCTCTAATAAAAGTGTCAATGTTCAATAGGAACACAAGCAAATTCAAAAAGTGTAAATTAAAATCATATGCAAATTCAGATTCGTGCCCTTTGCTGATCGTGCGTGAACTCTATCCGTGCTTCACTACTACACCATGCACCATGCCCCAGCTTAACAATATCCCCAAACGGTGTAATGTGATGCCGAGAGAGCATCGCTTCGATACATGCAAGCAAATCCTGTCCTACGAGCGCACGCATAGCATGGACGAAACGGAACACATGGAAGGACGTCTTATCAGTCAGGCTTCGGGAGGTAGACGTAGCACCGCCTGAAATGCTCAACTGGCGGGGGCGGAGGCGGGGACGGAGGCGGAGGCGGAGGCGGAGGGGGAGGCGGAGGGGGAGGCGGAGGCGGGCACAAATTACGGTGCGGTTGGAGGGCTGGCGAGGGGTTCAAGATAAAGGCTTCCTCCCACACCGCAAGGAGGCCCCACGTGAAATTAGTATGTGCAGGTGTGTCGACGACGTTCGTGGCCGTCGCGTCGTCTTGCGTGCGCGGTATCTGTGGGGGAAGACACATTGTGCATGCAATGCGTGATACATATTGGACGCCGTTGCATGCCCTCATCAAGCACATGTCATATTCGAGTCTCCACGCACTCCAGAGAGGAGTGACTCTCCTTGCAAACGGATACAGATGTCGCCGATGGCCGCTACAAGGCCAAGAAAGATGCGCGCAAAACCGATAACGCTTTCGGGGAGCCACTCGCAGAGAACGAGGGTTGGCTTACTCGTAGCTCTGCTGAGGTTGACGGCGAGTTTTCCAGAGACCGAGTACAAAACTCTCAACAACCGACTCACCAAACAAGTAAGAGTAGTCACGTTTATCAGCTACTTTGCAGTGCCGTGGGGCATTGGTCTTTGGGAGTTTGTCCGGTGTCAGGCGGAGCGAAGGATGCCCCGACTTTTCTGTTAAAATCCGCTCTCTTTTCGTTCCCACGCTGCAATACGCATGACGTGTCCCCGATGTCACACTTGCTCGATTTGATGGGTATTTCCCCAAAGGGTCCATCGGGGTATGCCATTTGGAATTGATGAACTGATTGGGAGAAGGCAGTATTGGTTTATGCGTACAGCACAGAGTTCGTAGTCGTTGGTGGGCGGCAGACGGCTCGATCGACAAAAGGGTTTGGTGCGTCTTCTTAGCCTGGATCACGCAAGCTCACAGCTGCCGTTCCTGGCTCTGGTGGCGATGGCGCTAGACGCCCTGCAGAAGGTGATGTGGGATTGGTGTGTTCTGGGGGTGCGTGCAGGTTGGTGTTGGAGACGGGAGGCTTTTTGCACGAAAAGACGAGACGGACAGAAGAAGGGAGAGAAAAGGGGAGAGAAAAAGAGAGAGTCGGGGTAATACGAGTTGAAGTTGATGTCTGTTCTCCCTTTCTCGACTTAGTAGCTCCTTCCTCTCAAAGTATTTTGTGATCTTTGCCTCGCTTCAGGTCGTTATGCTGGTTGTTCTTCTCCAAATTACTAAGTACACCGAAATTTCAAACGCTTTTTGGTCTAGACTGGCCTTGCCGTTTTGTCCCACCGTTTTATTTTGCCCCTCCACGGCGCCCATCCCTGCTATTGGCTCCGTTGCGATAACGATCTCCCTGCTCCGCTCCTTGATTGATCATCGCCGAAAGTAAAGAGAAACGAGAACACAGGAAAAAGAAAAGCCACGACAAGCAAACCCGCGTCATGCAAGAACGAAGGATGGGCAAGAACCCGGATAATCCAATCAGATGGTGTTCCGTCCAGTGGTCCGTCTTGCCAAAAATCTTGTCAAAAATGGGTGTCTCAGTAACACTTCGTGGAGAAAGGAGGCTTCAATCAGATGCTATCTTCGACCACAAAGAAAGATGCGATGAACACGCGGGAGAGCCCTGGATCGCCCGGACCTGCTGCGATCTCCCCAGACATACCACCACCCAACGGCTCCAAGCCACAAGCCCCAAGCTCCCAACTTCCAGGCGCAGAGTCGTGATCGGAAAACGTATGTACGGCTAGCAGCGGAGTTAACACCATGAGCGCTCCTGCCCTTGCTGCCCTGCTGCCCTGTGAGACTTTGCTCCGCGGCTATCTCTCCGTGTTCTTGCCTTCGCTAATAAGATATCTTACGTGCCGTGGGCAGCACACCATCCTCGTCCGAAGCCGAAATTTAGCGCCTTTTCGGTACTCAAATTACGTAGTGGCGCTTTCCTTCTTTTTCCTCTTCGTCCATGCGTATTCCAAGGCAGTTAGTTTCCAAGACGCCAATGTTCTTTCTCCCTGCACGGCACCCACGCCGCCGCATGTCGTTATTCGGGACTAGCAAACCAGACGAAAAATAGTCTACTTAGATTAGATTAAGAGAAGAAAAAGGAAGACTAGAAATGCAAACGGAGAGGCCAAAGATGCGAAAAGGGATCCCTGCGTTGCGCAGATCGCCCAGTCTCCTTGGGCGTGGCTGGCCCTTCCCTTTCTGCCAATCTTCTCAGCACATCGTTCCTTCCTTTTTCTCGAAGCTTTCGCTGATGCCCCTTCCTACTGAGTAAACCGCCATTTACATGTGCCTTATCAATGAAATTATTGCCCCTTGTCAAGCACAACGTGCATCGTTCCTGCCCAATCGACAACACGCTTTCGCAATTCTTTTGGTGTTGGTGTTTGCTCCCTCCACGTTCATAGCTCTTTCCCTTTTCATCGGTGCTCCTTCCTCATCCTATTTCTATTTCTTTTCCTCGTCCTACTTTGCTCCCCTGCACCTCCTCTTCTTGGCAACTGAGCTATTGACCTTTTCCAAAATCCCTATCAGCGCATTCCGTTCTTCTTTTCTAGGTTTTCTAGGCCATTCTCCTCTTCTCTTCTCCCCCGGAGTAATCGCTATCGACCATCCCGAAACGCGGCCGTAACCAAAACGAGGAAAACGGTGACCTTATTTGAGCCTCTTGCCTCCGTCTTTGTGCCTTTGTTCTGTTCCGCCTTTAGCGACCAGTCCTGTCTGGAGCTAACAATCCATTACGGTCCTCGCGCCTTCCCAGCTTTCTCACTCTCTTCACCAGCTATCTACTATCTCTTGCCTTCTTTTCTTTCCTCTCATCCTCCTCTTCTGTCTCAATTCCTCTTCTCCCTCTTCATATCATTTTTGAATCTGTTCCTCTTGTCTGTTGCCGCCTGTACCTTGACACCTCTCCCGCAATATACCGGAAGAGACTTGGTACCACCCACCCATTGGACACTCTGCCGTCCCTCCCACGCCCCCCAATTTGGGCAAATCGCGCTTGAATTACCTCCTTAGAAATCAACAGACGGGGGATTAAGATGAGAGCTTCGAATTAGACATCAGCTCTCCATTTCCTTCCTATTCCCTTTCCCATTTCACTCCACCTGCCTCCCCGCCGGCTGCGCCGCGCGACCTTCTGTCGAGCTCCAGACCCCAGCCTTGGTCTTTACGATCCTTCTGTCTGCCCCGGATATATTTCACCATAGGCAAGAAGGTCATACCTATACACGCATAAACACCCTCTCAGCACCGGCACCGGCACAATGGGTGAACGAGCAAGCGAACGCTGCTGGGGACCCGTCCAGACGAGCGCCGTCTTCCTGCTCGGGACCTCCGCCTTCCCAGCAATACCTCCACCGTCACCTCCGTCTCCCGTAGCGCCTGCCAACGCGCAGGACTTGTGCTCGCCCATTGAGGATCTGTCCCTCGACTCCACTGACACCGTTGCCATCACATCCCCTGCTGCTGTTGCAGCTGCAGTTGCGGCGTCAGTATCCCCGGCTCCACCAGTGATCGCCGGACCTTCTTCGGCCCCCAACAAAGAGGTCGTATCAACAGACTCACATGGCCAAGCCGACGTCTCATCACCGCCGGCCACGGCACCGGCTTCGGCGCCGGACTCGCCCGAGCTGTCCCCCTATGCTCTGTCACCAAACCTCTCCTCCACCTCGCTCAACTCTTCGACGGCCGCCACCCCACCGTTGACCTCGTCTTCCGCCGCCAATGCATCTGCGTCCGGCACAGCACCAGCATCGTCTGTTGCTGCCCGCCTCGCCGGTGCCGTACACGTCCTCGCCACAGAGGCCACGGCACTGCAGTCTGTGGCCCAGCTGTACGCAACGTCGCCGGCAGCACGGGACGGCTTCCACCAGGCCGTCGAGGCCATCATCCGCACACAGACGTCGCAGCCGCCGGGCAAGCTCGTGGTCGTCGGCGTCGGCAAGTCGGGTCACATTGGCAAGAAGCTGGTGGCGACGTTTAATAGCTTGGCCGTGCCGGCTTCCTTCCTGCACCCGACCGAGGCGCTCCACGGCGACCTGGGCCACATTCGGCCGCACGACGCCATACTGTTCATCACCTACTCGGGCAAGTCCCAGGAGCTCGTGACCCTCTTGCCCCATGTCGACCCGGCATTGCCGCTCATCATCCTGACGTCCCACGTCACCGCCGAGACCTGCGAGCTGGTCCGCCAGCGCAATGCCCTGCACGCCGACGCCGCCGCCAACACCAACTCCAACAACGTCGGTGGCCCCGCTGCAGCGGCCATCTTGCTGCCCGCGCCCATCCCCGTCGAAGAGAAGGTGTCCTTTGGCGTGGCTGCACCGACGGCCAGCACGACCACGGCACTGGCCGTGGGTGATGCGCTGGCCATTGTCACGAGCAAGGAGCTGCACCCGTCGGCCGAGTCCGTCTTCCGCCGCAACCACCCGGGCGGTGCCATTGGCGCGGCGTTCCGGCGACCCGACGCCGCCGACCCCCAGCAGCAACAGCAGCAACAGCAGCAACAGCAGCAACAGCAGCAACAGCAGCAACAGCAGCAACAGCAGCAACAGCAACAACAACATCAACAACAAAACGACACAATCCGCCATCTCGCCGTGCCATGGCGGGACATTCCCATTGTGCACGCGCAGTCCGACTGTGCTGATGTGCTGCGCGCTGGCTACAGCTCGGCCAATGGCTGGGTGCGTGTCGTGACGACGACGACGACGACCACCACCACCACCACCACCGCCGCCACTACCACGGATGACGACGCCGACAATGCCATCCTCGAGAGCATTGCCCCGCCCAGCCGGATTCGGGCACTCCTTTCAGCCGACCTGGCGCGCCCTGTTCACCAAGTACCCGGACTGACGGTTGGCCGGCCCGACTTTGTTGCTGTGGCTGCCGACACCAAGGTGCGCAAGGCGGCAGAGTGGCTGCGCGCCGTTGCGAGCGCGAGCGCCAGTGAGGGCGGCCAGGCGGCCGATACCGTGGTCGCTGTGATTGACAACGGTGAGGTGGTCGGCGTTCTGGAGCTCCAGGACCTGCTCAGGGCGCACAGCGTCGTTCAGGCGTAGTACGGAAGGGGACAGAATGTGTCAGGTCAACGGCACTGACAACATTTCTTAACGACCATTTTGCATGTTGGCTCATCTGGGAGGCAAACACCTGCTTTTATTTATACGTTTATTTATGATCATACTGGCTTTTCTTGTTGGTCTTGCGTTGTTTCTGGTTTTGGATGGACATCATGCCTTCGCTCTTGCCTACGTCAAGCGAAGACGTCTCCGGAAACAACCTCCGGGCGCATTTGGGCGGCTCTCTGCTGTTCTTTATTTATACATTTACACTTTCAACAAAGTCTACAGTACTACGCGGACTTCTCATTGGCGTTTACAGGGTCACTCTCTACCATCTATTTTATATATATATATCAAGCAAATTACAGGCGCATTGACGAGTCGTCGACTTTTTTCCCGACTTTTCACATTTCATGGTAAAGCTTGCTTAAATCTACGTGGGTGGACTTTAGTAAAATACGCTTTTTGTTCGACTTAAATGACAACCAGAAATGCCCGCCATACATGAGCTACATGAGCTGTGATAAACGATAGATACACAAACATAAACAAAAGAAGATGACCAAGCAATGCCATGATGAAACACAAAAGTGCTGTTGCTCCAGGCTGGAGCTTATGAAGATGCGAGGTACTGAAAAATAAATACCCGCGGGCAAATCGAGTGCTCATGCACACGCACCCACATTTTCTCCTGCAAACGTCCCGAGTCCGAAGGGGACGTCTCCAGTCGACAATCGAAGTCGGGATCATTTCCCGCGGGTCGTAATCCAAGCCCGGCAACTCGTCCGAGTCGTCTTCATCTTGGGCATCGGGCAGGCCCCGTCTTCTTCTAGTCAGAGTCCGAGTCAGACTCCGAGTCTGAGGCAGATGCTGGTGAGCTGCTACTTGATGACGACGACGATGTCTGTGCGCCACCATTTGCTGCAGGCGCCGAGGGCATGTCGTCGTCCGAGTCGTCCGAGTCGTCCGACGAATCGGAGCTGTCGCTTGACGAGTCAGCACCGGCGGCGATCTTGGCACCCTCGTCGTCGCTGTCCGAGTCTGAGTCCGAATTTGAGTCCGAGGAGTCCGAGTCGGAATCGGAAGAGTCGGACGAGTCAGAATCAGAGTCGACGGCCGTCCGCTGCTTCCGGCTCCGCTTCGGCTTCTGGGCCGAGCCGTCGTTGAGCTTCACACGCTTGTCGTCGCCGCCCGAGGCCGTTGCCGACGAAGACGACAGGTACGCGGTGCTTGTCGCATCCGAGGTCGCGCCAGACTGCGTCGCCTTGGGTGCGGGTGCGGGTGCCGCTGCCTTGGGTGCCGCTGCCGCTGCCGCTGCTGCGGCAGCCGACGCGCCGTCCTCATCGCTGCTCAACTCGCTTGCCACGTTCTCCGCACGGATGCGCCGTATCAGCCGCTTCTGCAGCACGGGGTCGGCAAACCGCAGCACGTAGTCCACCTCGCTGAGCCGCCGCAGCCGCTTGCCGTTGCCATTCACGGCGCCGCTGCCCTCCTGGTCCCGGAAGCCAGCGACAATCGTCTTGTACTCGGCCTCGGCAGCCACCTCGGCCTCTGTCTTGGTTTTTTTCGGCGCGCCACCTGCTGCCGCGCCTGCGCTTGCGCTTGCGCTTGTGTTGCTTGCCTCGTTGGCCTCGTTGGCCTCGTTGGCCGCCTCCGCCGTCTTGTCCTCGTCGTCCATTTTGCAAATGGCAGCGGCCTCCTCGCGGAGTCGTGTCCGCACGGCGCCCTGTAGCGAGCGGATGTAGTCGTAAAAGACGTCAATGTGCGAGGCCGGAATGCCCTCGTTGTTGCTGCCGCCGGCAAAGACGTACTTGATGAGCAGGGTCTGGTAGTTCTTGTTGAACTTCCACGCGTCCCGTGACGTCTTCCACTGCTGCAGGTACTCGAGTTCGCGGTCGAGGTTGGACGGCTCCTTGTTGGCCGGGTTGGGCTCGGCCTTCTTCTTTCTGGGCTTCTTGGCCTTCTTCGCCTTCTTGGGTGCTTCGCCGTTGCTGGCCCCCTCGGCGGCGAAGGAGACAGACTTTTGCCGTTTGGCGGCCGACGAGGCGAGGGCCGATGCAGGCGGCTCTTTCCGCTTGTTGGGCGTGTTCGTGTTGGCCTGGTACTGGGAATAGGAGGAGGGCGATGATTGGTACGGCTGGCGGTTGGCAGAAGAAAAGGAAGAAGCGCCAGGCGTAGGTGCAGGAGGGCGAGTAGGAGGTGCGGCAGCGGCAGACGCGGGCGAGGCAGGATTGTCGTCTGACGCGCCCTTGAGCTTGAGGCCCAACCGTTCCAGGCCGGCACGCGCTGGGCAGGCGCACTTGTTGGGTACGGCATGGCAGGGATGGGGGGTCTGAAAGTGTGCCGTAGAGTTGAACCAAAAAATACGCTTTTCAACCTGAAAGGCGAGGAAGGGAATCGGCGAAGGGAAGAAGCTGAGATGCAGAGAGACTCAAATACAAAGAAAAGAGAGGAACGAAAAAGCAGCGGCGCTCGTTCGGTACGGCGATCCGGCGATAAAGCAGCGCCAAGTGACAAAGAAAATAACGAGTGTCTAACAGACTCTCCCTGAACGTATTTTTGTCAAGTCTTAAGCTCAAAGTGTCGTGGTGGACGTTCTGTCGCTCGTCGTCTCGTTCTTCTCTCACTTCGTTGCGTCTGGCATCAATGTCAATAGTGCAGAATGAGGCAGGAAGAAAAAAAAACCAAGGATCTTTTTAGCGGGTCTCTTATCGATAAAGGCTGGGGGAGCTTATCGATGGTCGAGACCGTTGACTGAGGACGGAGTACAGATCAAGCGCACCGTGACCATCCACGTGATGCGGAATATTCGATCCTCCGTGTCGCAGCCAGCTCGCCAGGAACAGTCCACGCACGGGCCAAGCTGCCTTCTCCCGCCCCCAAGCCAGCGCCTGTTGGTCTCTAGGCAAGCTCCTTGCCAACGCGTCGCAGCACTGTGACTCGTAGAGTGGCAGCCAAGCGGGAAAACGAAGCTCTCCCCATCCAGCTCAGCATCTCAGCAGCCTAGCCATACGACTCCATCGTCATCACATCAAAGCACCACAATCCACCAGATCCATTGCAGTGCCTCATCAACAAGCACGCGACTGTTCTTTGCGACTTTGCGACATTTCGACTTCCGTCCATCAATCGAACGAGCATCGCCCATCCGAAACCAGCTTCGCCGTCTCCTTTGCGGCCCTGTTTCTTCTCCTCAACTGAATCCCTGACGAAGAAGCTCTTGAGGTCACCGCAATCCGCTTGTCACCATGTCTGGTATGGCACGACCTCGGCCCAGCACGCATTGTGCTTCAGTCTCTCTTCAATGGGGGCCCAGACGCAGGCACGGCTAGCTAACAACACCACAGGCAGCGCGGGCTTCGATCGGCACATCACCATCTTCTCCGAGCAGGGACGACTCTACCAAGTCGGTACGCCAACCAATCTCCATCCCCAGCCCATGCCGAACCGAAAAAACACCTTTTTTGTTGTTCTTCTTCTTCTTTTTTGGTACGACAGTCACGGCACAGACAGACTGATATACTGACTCTACCCCTCTCTCGCCTCCAGAATATGCATTCAAGGCCATCACGGCCGCCAACATCATGGCGGTCGGCGTCCGCGGCAAGGACTGCGCAGTCATCCTGTCGCAGAAGAAGGTCCCCGACAAGCTCATCGACCCCACGTCCGTGTCCCACATCTTCCAGATTTCGCCCTCTGTCGGCTGCGTCATGACGGGTTCCATAGCCGACGCCCGCGCATTTGCACAGCGCGCCCAGGGCGAGGCCGCCGAGTACCGGTACAAGTACGGCTACGAGATGCCCTGCGACGTGCTGGCCAAGCGCCTGGCCAACATCAGCCAGGTCTACACGCAGCGGGCGTACATGCGCCCCTACGGCGTGGCGGCGACGCTCATCTCGCTCGACGCGGAGGTCGGCCCCCAGCTGTACAAGTGCGACCCGGCAGGCTACTACACGGGCTACAAGGGCACGGCGGCGGGACCCAAGCAGCAGGAGGCGCTGAACCACCTGGAGAAGAAGCTCAAGAACAAGGACTACGCCGAGGGCTCGTGGGAGGAGGTGGTGGAGCTGGCCATTACGACGCTGAGCACGGTGCTGAGCATGGACTTTAAGAAGACGGAGATTGAGATTGGTGTTGTGGGCGGCCCGCGTGCAAACGGCGCCGAGGGCACGGACCCCGGCTTCCGGACGCTGACCGAGGAGGAGATTGACGAGCGGTTACAGGCGATTGCCGAGAAGGACTAAGAAAGCGCGAGTCCCGTTTTGTTTCGGAGTGGCAGGCGGCTCGCTGTGAGGACGTGGGCAGACTCTCACAGAACAACCAGCGAGCCGACGGTCGTTGGGTGTTTGTGTATGTGTGTGTGTGTGGACACAGGCGACCCTGCATGGGAGCGGGTGAGATACCGAGCAACTACTATTAGCATCATGAGAAGCAGACAGCAAATGTACAACACGGATTTCCAAACGAGCAGCAAAACAAGAGCGATCGACATGAACAACGCATCAGCACAAACACGTTCACCTTTCCGGTCTGCCATTCGCCCATACGACGTGCCATTGCAGCCGAACTCGACACGGGCAATCTCGGCAGGACAGGGCCCGGAAGTGGAAACGCGATGTCGTGAACGTGGGAGAATGGGAAACGGGAAAATTGCTCGGTCTCATCATGACCAACCAATGCGCCCATCATGACCAACCAATGCGCCGGAGATGCCGCGATCGTCAAAGAGAGACCGGGGCTCGATCCTGCATCCTCTCCTTTTATTTTGTCGACTGGATACTCGCGCGTGTGTCATTGTCTTGTCATTTGCTCTTCGTCGATGTTCCTCGTTTGTGATCATCTCTGGTCATTTCCCTTTTGCCTGCATAAAGGGGCCCTTGAGCAACTGCAAAGGCACGGTTGTATGCATGTCTCTGTCTCTTGTTTCTCCTTCTCCTTCTCCAGTCGTTTCACCCATCGTTATGGCCCTCCCCGTTCGAAGAGTGCCACCATCAATCCAAGAAGCGCCTCGGGTCGGTTTTTTCTTGCTTCGCTACGGAGTGCTCTGCTTTCCATCCTTCCGTGCAGTAGTCTTTGATTGTGTGCTGCAAATGAACATTCCGCATTGTCCAACCAGAAGCCAGAGACCAGAAAGCTTCCTGGACATACGTCGTACGTCGTACTGGTGGAGGACATGCAGGGTGGGAGGTGCATGCGGCGCTAAGCCTTCCAGAGGCTGACACCCTGGAGGGGAAAACATGGAAGATGCAACGAGGGAAACCAGACTGGCAACCAAACACATGACAATAAAGAAGTTATTCTATGCTGAGGAGGTGCAGAGCCCCGTCCCTCCCAATCCACCGTTCAGCCGGCTCTGTCTGTCGGACGAGCTGAAAGACTGTTTCACACGAACCCAACGAGTCCACAGTGTCCACAATGTCCACAAGGATGGGTTCGTCGGGGGTACGGGGAAGGGGTCGTCCGATGTGCATGTCTTCTATTTTCTATTTCCTAATCCGTCTCTCCATAAAAATTTCTTTGGTCGTAGTTCGTGATATGACATCACGCTCTTTATTTTTTTTTTGCTATGCATTGGTGCTGTTTTCGAGTGGCATACGATTTTGTCCGTACAGCACATCTTGACACCCTGCAAACTGGATGAAAATACCAAGTTTCCCTCAAACCAAATATGAAATACAATTTGCAGTCTCTTGATTTCAGATTAGTTCTCCCATTTTTGTAAAAGCTCTTCGGACACCGGCGGACGCCAGTCTCGAGATGTCTCGAGACGTTATTTCCCCACCTCCAAGCCTTTGCCAGCCTCGTAGGGCTACCTTGCAAATCAAACAAGTCGTCCCCAGAGTCCGAGGCTGTATTCCTCCATCGGCCTGAAGTTGCCTCCTCCTGATTTTGCCTCCCGAGTCCGTTGGGGCAGGCGTTTGCTTTGGGGCCGGACGTTGTGTACTTGTAGGTGCGGTGCGTGCATTGTCTTTCTCTGGATGGAGGGCGTTGGCGGTAGTGTCTGGACTTGGCCTTTTGTTTTCTACGTGGACGATTGACTTTCTACGTGGACGATTGACAAAACGAGACGTAACATGACCAGTAATGTGGTTCCATTTGCCCTGTAGGGCGACCATTAAGGGTCTGGCATACAAGGCGGCAACGGCAATTGGCAACGGGGAGGCGAAACGAGGCAGGAGTAGGGTGTTCTCTGAGGGGAAGAGCAATGGGGTGGAGAGGGGTGTCTGTTGACTGTTGACTGTTGACTGTTGTTCGTTCGTTCCTTCCCGAAAACTAAGAAGCATTAAGTGACAGCTACGGAGCAATCCGTGGGTAAACAATACACGGGAAAGAATTGAAGGATCAATAGTCCCAAAAGGGCAGTCCCAAACAAGATACGTCATTAGTACGTGGGAGACGAAACGAAACACACATCACGGACCCAAAACACCACCAGATGCACCCTAGTTCGGGATGGCACAAGGTGACAAGGCAGACCAGCCTGCCATCCCAGCGCAGAAAAGCCCTGAGGCGGAGAGGCACGAGGCAGGAGCGGGACGCTTGGGGACCCCTAGAGCACACCATAGGACAAAAGGGGAAAGAACGGGAAAGCATATTGAATGGGGGGCAGGAGCAGTTGGCTTGACTTGACGTGGCATACGCCGTGCCGCACCGAAAAATGGGAAAGAACAAACGCCAACTCGGAAAAGAGGGAAGGAGGGACACCCAAATAGGGCCCCGCAAAACGTGCAGGCGCGCTCCACCATCTCATTCTCGTCCGCCATATTGGGACTGCCCGTGATAGGCTAGGACGGCCCGCGCCCCCTTGGAACCGTACTGCGCCCTTTTGCTCTTTCTGTTTTGGGCGAGTTCAGCGCCCCTCTGGCTGCCAGCTCGGGCTGGAGAGAGCCTTTTCTTATTTCTCCCGTAGGCCTTTTGGTGGACTTTGGTGGGTAGTGGTGGGTAGTGGTGGGTTTGGAGTGCCTTTCTGCCATTGTTTCAACCATATTTTCGTCTTTTGCACACATCGTTGCACTGCTTTTGTGCATCATGCCCAACTCCATCATCTCTCCTTTATTGTTTCTGTTTTCGTGCTGCCAAGAATTTCAAAATCGGACGACAGCCCGGGAGGGAGTGAAGAGGGAAAGAACCATCGTTTAGCCTCATGAATCATCTCTTCTTATTTCCACAAAGAGTAAGATTTCTAACACAAAAGGGCGCATCGGCAGTTGGCGTCATAGTGGACACTGGAGGACCATCATCGTCGGTGTCAGTGAGGCCCCAGCGAGGATCAGTGGCCTCCACATTAACATGAGGGATGTGGCTTGTTTTGGCGTTTTGGCGTCTTGAGGTGAATTGGGCGGCCCCCTTCAGCTCTGTGCTAGCAGGCCCGATCCCCAAGTTGCTCGATGACCGGAGTCCCTTTCTGGCGCGCCATTGGTCAATAAACACGGCCGAGGACTATTTGCTGGTCGGCGCCATGCGGCACTACGAACTGCTGTGGGCCAAGCTGCCCTTTTTTGAGGCACCGGCCGTGTCAGTCTGTCTCTTTTGCTCCTCTGATTATACTCGTACTTGCACCGTATGTTTTTGGCTTTTACTCTCTCATCAATACAGAAGTTGTAAAGGAAAGACCTCAGAGCTCTTCGGCAGGGGTGTATGCAGTAAAACACTTTTTGTATTGTCTTCTTTTCGAACAATGCTCCAACTAATGCGCCTTGCATCGTCGAGTCTATCTAAATTGTTTTCATTGGTTTGTCATTTTTCATCACTGTACCCAGCTACGGGGCTCTTTCTTGCAGCTTGCAAGCTGCCAGCGTAGGCAATGCTTATTTTCCGTTCCGGTGCTTGACGGAACTTTTCTCGCCCTTCTTAGTTGTTTTATTTTTTATTTTTTAATAATTGTGCAGTGCTCTACAAGTATCTTCTCTTATTTTTGTCACCGCCATCGCTCCACCTCCTACTGTCCCTTTAGAGCCTGGATCTAGACCGTCTTTAATGTTCTAGCGAATGCAGGTGCCAGCAGCTGCCCCCTTCTCGCTTCCCCCAAGTGGGTGTCCTCCGTCTGCGGACAAACTAAACCAAAGTAAAAGCAAAACGCCGTCCTGATGTGCCGGATGCCGTCGATCTACAATAGCAGGAGTGGTACTCGAGCAAGCCGGAGAATTCACACTCTCGTGGCCGCACTTTCTTGCCCGAGCTCCTTTTATTGACTATTTTATTCGTTTATCTTTAACAAAGAAAACGAGATATATGCCATTATTTTTTTGTAGTATTTGCGGGGGCCCCTTCTCAACGTTACAGGATGCCTTCGATTTTCCCATTTGGACTTCTGCTCGTTGCTGAATAGTTTGTATCGTCCAGCTAGGTGCAAAAAACTCCCCCCCCCCTTCCCAAAAGAGAAGGAGGCCCTCTATTGACTCCTCTTGACCCTCTCTCTTGACTTCTCCAGTATCATATTGTTTCGTTTCTTCCGTCCCTCGCTTGCGTCACTTCGCTCGCATTCTTTTTATTTTGCTTTAATTTCTATGGATCTTTGTTTCTTTCTTTGTCGTCGCTCTCTTCTTACACACCCCTCCTAATGGTCCCTAGATTTCTCTTCCTTTCTGGTCTGCCCATGCTCGCTGGCTTTGTGGTGCAGATGCATGCCCGCCATGTCTCAGACAACATCCAAACACATTGAACCTCTTCCCGCCTTCTGAACGCGAGTCTGCCTACTACGTATGGTCGAATGTGGACATGCAAATATGCGGTTGCATTTTTTGCCACCACCGCAGCCCTAGAAGCTCCTGTTCTGGTGCGAGAGAATATCCTTGTTTGGACAAGCGCCATGCCAGGGACGACACAGAAGGAGGGAGCAGGAAGCCATACCGTGGTGTGATATGCTGGCGCTTGATGCGGCCCTACGACGTGGAGACGGGGAAAGAGGAAAAAAGGAAAGCAGAAGTCCAGAAAAAGAACAGACGAAAAAGGCGCTGGGGTGTGTAGCTTGAGATTGAACTCTGCACAAGGGTTTACACTACGTCTGGAGGTCGAGAGATCAAGGGGCCTCGTCACTTCCCGACTCGGCCGTGAGGCCGGGCCCGCGCGACTGCTTTCATCTAGCCTTGTGCGAGCTGGTGTGGTGACGATGGAGGTGCAGGTGTGCGTGCTGCGTGATTCTCAAGCCGTTGGGTTACTGGGCCGTGTGTGCGGTCTGGCCAACTTTGCAAACCGGTGCTAGGCTAGAGGCCTTTCTCCATGTGTCTTGTCAGGGTAGAGACAAGGCTTGACAAGGGACAGGGTATGTGTGTTCGGGGGAGGCTAATGCCAGACTCGTCGTGGAAATGTGTCGGGCAGAAGAACTTGTTCGCTTTGGTGCGTTTGACATTGGGGGGAATCTTACATCCCCTAGGTGAATACTAATATTCTTCACTGTTATTTTTCATCTGTATTTTTTTTCCTCTTTCTCCTCTTTTCTTTCGCTCTTCTCATGACCTGCTTCCATTTCACTTTCCACTTACATGCATTGTCCCAAAGTCCAAGCTCGACTAATACAGAAACGACTATATGTTGAGCTCCCCATTTTTGCATCTTTCTTCCCACACCCCCCTCCATGCACCTCACCCCCTTTGAGGCCCCATCAATCTTTTCTACTGTTGTACTCCGTACTTTGCTTTACTCACCCCACACCCTTTCTCAACTTTTCTCCCCTGGATGTATCCTTTTTATTTTTATCTTTCTTTTTTTTCCCTTTCTTTCTTCTTTTGAGTCCTTTTCCTTCTTTTGTTCTTTTACCTACCCACATCGTCATCCGAAGCTCTGTTTGGCTGCCACGGCTTCTTCCCGCCCCGGTGGCTTTCTCCGTCTCCTGCCTGAGCTTTTATCAAAACGGGAATAGGGGCATGTACGTCGTCTATCACGCACATCCCATCCATCAATCTTGTTCCCTCTCTCAACTCAGTACCCACCAATCCATTCCTCCCTTCCTGGTCCAACCTTGGCACATTTCCTATCACGACTCATTGTGAGCTCCTTGTCAGTCTCATTGCCTCCTTATTGCCTAGTGCCCGCTCGCGGCGGCGTTCCTACGCTCTTCAACAAGAGAAGAACTTGAGAAAAGAGCGGCCCGTTTGAGTTATCCAGCCTTACCCGAGCCTTCCTTCTTTTCTAGGAATAAGAAACCGGTTCCGCTTGCCACCTTGCGCTAGACGGCGAGAGGCACACCTGCACTCTGTGGCCCTTTACCAAGAAAAGAGAAACAAGGGGCCGGGCCACGTACCTCGAGGCCGGGACGAGAAAACAGAAACCTGCATAATTAGAGATGGGCAAGTCCGTCATCACTTCCTTCGGCCAACCAGAGCCCGTTATCGCCCAGCAGTAAATTTGATTTTTGTGCCCTCTCCACCTCTTCTTTTGATTTTTCACCTCTTCCACTTTCCCATAATTACCTCTTTCTTGCACACACCTTGCGCATATCTTGCCAGCATACCGTCTACCACGTTTCCTCTACTCGGAACTTGACAACCAAACCACAGAGAGTTGCTGGTCGACCCTCTCTGTTCTCTACACCCCTTTGACTCTTGTCTCTATCATCACGCCCCCTTCCGCAATACACCCTCCTACGTTATAAACACCCTTGACATCCATCTTGGCGCCCCCACCTCCTTCCATTTGCCTCCTTCGCTTCAACGGTTACCTCAACCTTTTCTTTGATATCAACCTCATCTCAACTTCTTCATCGAACATCCGTCGACTACATTGAGAGAAAGGAAACGGCCTCATCCAAGATAAAAGAACGACAACCCCCTTCTTTGTCCATCCGATCACTTCTCTTCATCTTCATCATCCTCTCTCGTCATCAACAACACCGACAGCACCATCCGGTCTATAAGAACATCGCAACATCCTTCGCGACAGTCCTATATCATCTTCCTCTTCCTCGACATCAGCATCACCACTGACGGCATCTATCTCGTCAACTTCCACGGCCTACGCACCTCCTCTTCCTTGATCCCACATCTCCCACACATCCGAACAACCCCCAATACAATGGACGGACGTGAGTCTTTATCCTCCACTGCTATTGTCTCGGACTGTCTTCTAATCTTTGGCCTCGCTTCCTACTTGCAGTCAACGACTACCGCCGCGCACGCGTCGCAGAGGTTCTTGCCGACTTCACCAACCTCCAGTACTACATCGCCGCCGCTCCCGTCGACCCGCCCAGCCAGGAAGACTACTACACCGAAGGCTGGCGCGCCCTGCGCCAGTGTGCCATCGACGGCCAGCACATCTTGAACACGGGCGCCGACACCCGCGTCCCAACGACAAAGGGCGGCCACGAAGAACAGTCGAAAGCCGAACTCCAACAGATCCACCTCGACGCCCTCGCCCGCCGCCACCAGGGCCAAAAGATCTACCTGCGCCAGGCCGCCGCCCAGCGCTGGATCGAGTACCGCAATGCCATCTTGCAGGGCAAGAAGCCGGCCGCCGAGCACCAGGCGCAGCTGCAGGCATGCGATGAGCAACTCTGGCTGGTGAGTCCCATGCTTATTTTTTTGTCTCTCCTCGCTTCGCTCGTATCTTTTGCCTTGCGCCAAGTCGCGCCCATTCGCCGGCTCTCTTGCTAACAGTATAGGAACTCGCCCAAATTACCGACGAAGTTGTCTACGCAGAACTCCAAAACTCCGACATCCAGATGGGCCGGTGGACAAGTGAAGATCCGAGCCTACGGGCCATCCAGCGCTGGGTTCGCTCCCGGCGGTGAATCGAAACAGAGGTGACGATACTATAAAGATGACGACGACGACGACAACGACGACAACGACGACATCGAACGCGGCGGCACCGACGACTATACCGACGTAAACGTAATAATAACGACAGACACTGGCTGCTGTCTACGATCGTTTGATACGACAACCCTCCCCATACAAACAAAGCAAAACAATCCACGATACGACTTCTCCTCTCTCTCTCTTTTCTTTTTTTCTTTTTTTTCAATCTCCTTTTTTCTATATACTCTTTTCTTTGTCGTACTGCTTCTTCTTTTGAAAAGAGAGCATGCTGATTTGTTTTGAGAGATACCATTTTTGTACAAGGCTTTTTTTTTGGGCTTTTGGGCTTTTTTCCTGCCTTTCCTTACTTTTCCTCAATACTCTTTCTCATTTTACCGGGCGGAAGGGATACTTTTCCCATTGGGACATACATACTCGGTTTATCAGGTTATTCGGCTCGACACTCTACAACCCTCACCCTGCCTGGAGCAGACGCAATGGTTTATTATAGGTCGGCATACAACGAGACAATACGGAAGCGAAATACATACATATCTGGCATATGCGAGCATCTTAATAGCGGGGGCATATACAGGGAATCAAAATCCAAAAGTTGCATCAGGAGAGACTATCAAAATCACCAAGGACGCCTGCCACCATGCGAATATAATATCAAAGACAACCAATGCAATCGCAATACCAACATGCCATGCACTACCGTTGGGTCCCAAAAGAATTTTACCAAAGCACTGGCTGCCTCCTTTTGGAATTACATATCAAAACGCTTCATCTGGTCTTGCTATGAACACACAAGGCGATACCACACAGCGACAGAGCCATGCCGATGCAGGTGTCTTGATTGGCGTGTTAGTTGGATAGGCCGTATGCACGAGACAGGAGACAAAGTGTGAACAGAGGTCCACCACTCGTTCGGAACATACCACGGCTGATCACTTTGCTCTCAACCCACCACTCGCCAATGACGGTGAAGAGGAAGGCCAAGGTGTTGACAATGGGTACGGTCAAGCTAAGTTCTGTTGAGAAGGGCACAAAAGAGAAAAGAGGGCCGAGGCGGACACGCGCCAAGGCGGGGCAGAAAACGGGTGTTAGCTCTCCATGAGGCATGAAACAGCAAAAAGAAAGTATCACAAGGGACGCAAAAACAATATCAGGCCAGGAATTGTTGCATCGAAAGGTACGGGGCCAGTTTGAAGGGTGGGAATGGTGTGTGTGCATGGAGAGGGCTGAAGAATATAGACTGCGTAGCGTGAACGTCTGTGTTTGGCTGCAGGCACCGCCGAGCCCAATATTGCATCTGCACAATGCATGCAGCTAACGCTTGGATGGCGCGAGGCACGAAAAAGAGGAGTTTTCGCTGAAGCCAACACACACGATTCAGCCTCAGCCTTGACACTGTTTGGAGCGACGGCCAAAAACAGACGACAATGTCCTCACGCAAGGATCTAGGCCTTCACTAAGACAGGGGGGGAGGACAGGCACAAACCCAATGGTTACACAAGGCGCTAACAACAAAAATCATGCCAAAAGCAGGACGGGCAACGGGTGGACCGTGTACATAGACATGTACCGCGACAAGACGAGCTAACGGCAACGGGTGAAGCGGAACGAAAAATGCACGCGAGGAGAGAGAACAGCACGAGAGGAGCGAAAAGAGAGAAGATATCATACCCGCTTGGCCAATCAACAGGAAGAACCACACGCTGCGGTCAAGTTGAGCAGCAGCGGCACGGCATACCGCGGGTTGCGCAGCAAATCGAGCACGGCAAACACGGCGCCGTAGACGCGCCGCTTCACCGCACTGGCCTTGACGTCGGCACGCTCCAGCATCGGGTGCGGTGGCGGGTTGTGGTCTTTCGCGGCGCGGCGGATAAAGGGCGTTGTGAAGCCCCAAGCGATGCCAACAAGCAGGAAACCGAGGACGTAGTTGATGGCTGCCGGATGAGGAGGCGCCGCTACAGGTGGAGGCGTGACCTCGGGGGGTGCAGCTGCGTCTGCAGACATGATGGTGTGGATTGCGGATGGGGTGCGGACGCGTTGGGGTGTGTGAAGGGAAGGTGAGGCGTGAGGCGAGATGGGTGTCAAGGTGTGGTTGAGTGAGTTGAGTGAGTTGAGAACGTTGAGGTCAGAGTTTCGCCCCGTGTTGAATCAAGGGCCAGCAAAACGCGGGAAGGACACAAGGCTGGACGGGGATGGCCCTGGCAGGCGCGCTAGCCCTGTTTACTGATGTTTTCTCGGGTGCTACGGGAAGGTGGGACCCACCACGCTGACGTTGGCTCCTTCCCTTCCTCACACTTGCCAAATTTGGACTTCCAGACGAAGGAAGCCACGACATCTCAACAAACCTCCATCGTGATCGTGCATGTGCATTGCATTGGCTCTTGCACTTCTTCAGTTCTGAGACTCGCCCCTTGCCCCGTACCTGCATTCGAATTTTGGGTCCCAAACCGCCCAACCTCCCTCCCATCTGCGGCATACCCGCATCGCATGGCAAAAGAGGGCAAAGAATAAGAGGGGCGGGACCCTCTCCGAGGCTGAGAGGCAAGGCTTTTTCGTTCATTGTGGCTTGGACAGCGCCCTGATTGGCTCCCCGCACACAACCTTTCAGCTGGGACTGCCGCTTCGTGCCTGCGTAAACCCAAAAGAGGGCCAAGAGAACCCAGCAAAAATGCTGTAGTGTTGTAAAGGCCGGCAGAGACCAGCAAAGGCCGTAAACACTATCGAATCAAGGCTACCATTCGCACAGCCATTCGGAGCTATTTGACCGTTTTGATGCTACGATTCTGCAGCCCTTTCTCCTCTTTTCTTTCAGCTGCAATGGCCATCCTTGATCGGCCCAAGAGTGCCGGCTCTCATCCCGTGCAGACGGCGCATGCTTGGATTTTCCAGGCCAATAATAGACTCATCTTGGTGTGTGGAGCACATGGCTCGGAAGCTTGAGCACGGGCATCGAGCAAGAGCACCTTGAATTGTCACATGGTAGAGGCCATGAAGACAAGGCCCTTCAGAGCTCTTGGTCTGCCGGGCTTGTGGTTTTCCCTTTTTGAGCGGTCGTCTCCCTGCACATCGTGATCGGCGTACGGAGAAGGTGAGTCCGGGAGGCAGCCAATTCGCGAATGTCGACAGAAGCTCCTACTCCGTATGTTTGTCATCATACACAAAGAGCTTCCATGAACCGCTCCTCTCAAATTTCCAGCTTCTTTTCATTTTCATCAATGGCACCAAGAGCACTTTCTCCCTTTTTATCTCTGTATTCTCTATCGATCTTTCTCCTTTCATCTTTCTGTTTGTCTTTCTTTCGATTTTTCTTCCATGTCCCACTTTTCACTTGGTATGTCTCGTCCTCAAGTTTGAGCGAGACCTTGTAGTACAAGGCTCGTCACTCAATTGACGAGCCTTGCTAGCATACACAGAGAATAGGCAGTCGCCAAGAGCTCTTCGACCAGGATGCCAATCCGACAACGGCCACCATCTACGATTTCCCCTCTCGATCGCCGTCCACGAATGTAGATGCAGTTATAAATAGCAGCTTCTAGCATCGAACCAAGGGAGACAAAAAAAACTTTACGACGGCAAATCCAACCAACCTGTAGGTACGGGTATTTCCTCGTTTTTCCGTCTCTGTTGACGAACTAGGTGACGCGTTCTGGCATCTTGTGCCGCCGAGACAGTGCTCGACTCGCGCCGGACTCTGCGTTGAGGCCGAGTTACCGGTAGACTCTATTCGACGGGCGGTAACATCTCCAAAGAGAGCTTAAGGGAAAAGAGGGACTCGAGAAGAAAACGGATCACCTAACACGGGCGTTGCATGTCTTTCTAAGCTCTATTTTTGTCAAACTGTCTGCCAAGCACCGTGGTGACAACCCGGACGACCCAAAAACGGTATTCAGCTGCCCGTCTGGGTCGATTTTGCTTAAAAGAAAACAGAATCCGGCTGCCTGGACGCGGTGTGCTCCAAGCTTTGAAGTGGTGGTGGTGAGGATGGACGGCCCACAGAGCCACCACCGTTTTTGCGCAGCTTCCATACAGTGTAGTTTCGACCCTGTACTTGTACGGCGTACTCGTGCTACGCCCCACTTTGTTCGGGTCCACTCTCGCCTGTTGCCTCGCGCGCACCCTCTAAAGATGGTGCTCACCACCGTAATGGCCACACCACCATAACGGCCAAGGTAGAGACACCACTTTTTAGTAAACAAAGTATACTTCGAGAAAAAAGCCTAGAACTTTTTAATAAAAAATTATAAAAATATAAAAAAATATAGATATTATTTTAAATATATAAAGTAGTAACTAATATTTATTTTATAATTATTATAATTTTTTCGTTAAATTTCTTACTTTTTTATATAGAGAATGGCCGTCATGGTGGTGTGGCCATTACGGTGGTGAGCACCATCTTTAGAGGGTGCGCGCGAGGCAACAGGCGAGAGTGGACCCGAACAAAGTGGGGCGTAGCACGAGTAGCTCTCCACGCCTACGACACGCCCCCAGCAACGCCGCTAAAAAAGGGTAAAAACATCGAAAAAAAAAAAGACCGTCAGGCAACCAACCACAGAAGAGAAAGTCAACAAAACGGTACTCCGAGCTCCTACGTAACGCGTACGTCGACCCGCAAACTGCGAAGCATCTGAATTCGTTCGCTCAGTCTGTCGAACTTGCTCGCCCTCTTCAACTCGAGACGCCAACACTGATCACCGAAGTCCAAAAAGCCTCAAATGCCATTGCCCGGCTCCCAGAACTCTCTCAACCAAGATACACATGAAACAAGACTAGTTGCCGTACCTTAATCCTCGCCTGCGAACTCTCGTCGAATTCTATTGCCACGGCCCGCACAGCGCCTCCCACACCCGCCTGGGACTCTAGGGCGGTTCGTGGCTGGGTAACGGGGGTCCGTTTTGGCAATTTAATGACTGTCAGCTTGCTTGGTAAATTGTGTAGATGTGACAATTCTGCGTGCACGAGCCTCCTTTGCTTCCTGCTCAGAAGATGTGAGCAATCTTGATTTTCATCTCTGCAGATGCAAATGTTTGCGCCGTACGATTAGGCTACTCTTTATTTACTGCGTAGAACCCTGTAAACAGTTGCGTCGAGCGTCGTGATACCAGGGTTTGCAGTGACACGAAAGTATTGCTGCGAACACCAAATATACAGTGCATCTGTCAAAAAAAAATAACGGTTGCTTTCGCTTCATATTGCCCCCTGTCGCTCCTTCCTTTGGGGTTCCTGGTTGGCTGGCTGCCAGCCTCCGTTTTATTGTTGACACTGGTTTTGGCTAGTCGTTTGCTCTTTCCCCCCCTTTTCCCCTCTCCTGTTTTCTCGGGCGCGCCTGCCCCACCAACCTCTCCAACAAAGTGCTCTGCGCGCACGTTCGGCATGTCCTAGGTACCTTCCCTGCAGATCTGGCCGCAAATGGTACTTTCCCCAACCACACGATTAAAACGCAATTGATAGGCGGGCGCGACATGCATGGCAAGAGCTACCCACGGTTCCGCGCTAACTCTTCCAGGGCAGGATTGGCAGCGACGCCGCCTCGGGGATGTCAACAAAGCCTCCTCCGTACGTCGAACTTTGCGTGCGTCTGGGCCATTTTGGCTCTACTTCTAGCCTTCTCTTCCCTCTTCCACTCTTTTGTTTTTCTTCATTCCAGTCCGCCATCCACAGCTGTCGGCGAGGGCTCTGTCTTTTCTTTCGTCTCTTCTCCCTTTTCTTTTTTCTCTCGGGTTTTCTTTCTTGTCTCATCTTCGTTGTTATTCTTATCGTTTTTTTTGTCATCCATTCATTTCATTCAATCTCGCGCCTGTTCGGCACCTTTTACCGCAGCATCTACGACTGCAATCCTCTGTTTATGCACAGCGATACCTCCCAGCAACCACGATCGATTCGACCTGCCGCATGTCGTCGCGCTTCCAACTCGAACATCCCGCGTGAACGAGCGGCTCGCTGCATCCTGACGACAAACGAACCCCTGCAGCAGATTCGACCCTAACAGAAGCCGCTTTTCTCTCTCTCTCCATCCCGTCGACAAAGTAAACAAACCAGCACGCCCGAAATCCCCCTCTTCATCGACACATCGACACATCACACATCACACGTCACATAATGTCTTCCAACCCAAAGAGCAATCTCCTCAATGGGGCACACACGGCCGGCATCTTCTCCGATCTCAGCGTCGATGGTCCAGTCATTGGCACGCTTGTCCTCGTCGTTGACCGTGCAAAGAACTTGCCGAACCGCAAGACCATTGGCAAGCAAGATCCGTACTGTGCGGCCCGCCTCGGAAAAGAGGCCAAGAAAACCAACACCGACATCCGCGGCGGCCAGACTCCGAGATGGTAAGCTTGACTGCACCAGCACCTAACTGTATCGGCCCATGGCTTCGCCTGCTAACCTATACTTTCACAGGGACCAGGAACTGCGCTTCACCGTCCACGACTCGCCCGACTACTACCAAATTAAGATCTCTGTCTTCAGCGACGACAAGAAGACGGAGCTGATTGGCGAGAACTGGGTCGATCTGCGCGACATTATCGTCTCCGGTGGTGGCCAGAGCGACAAGTGGCAGTCTCTGATGTGCCGCGGCAAGTACGCCGGTGAAATTCGCATCGAAATTACATATTACGACAGCCGGCCCAAGCCCAAGCCGGCTGCTCCAGTCGCCGCCCCTACAACCTTGGCGACAGCATCCAACCCGGGAAGCGCACGGGGGCGCCCAACAGACGTCAACACCAGCGGACCAAACACAATGGGCCCTCGGGCGCCCGCTGGCCCCAAGCGGCGTCCATTGCCGTCCGACCCGGTCACCGGCCAGCCGGCGGCCCAGCCACAACCGGCTGCAAAGGCACCCTCGCCTGCCCCTGCGGTGCCAGCACCACAAGCGGTCCCTGTCGCTGCGCAGCCTATGGCGGCATTGCCTGGCTTTGTTCAACAACAGCAGGCTCCCCAGCACATGCAAACACCACCGCGTCAGCAGCCGAACCCGCCCTCGAGCTACACGACGACCCAGCCTCCACCACTTCCTGCCAACTACTACAACAGCGGTGCCAGCTCTCCGGCGCCAGTTACACCTGCAGGCCAGTACCAAGACTACAACGACCAGGATCCCTACATGACGGGGCCGGCGGAAGCTGGTTACGAAACCACACCCCCTGCTGTGCAACACCAGCAATACCAGCAGCACCAGCAGCAGCATCACCGGCACCAGAGCCATCAAAGCCATCAAAGCCACCACAGCCACCACAGCCACCATAGCCTCTCACACGACAAGTCTCAGCAGTACGGAAGTCGCGAATTCACCCCGGACAACGCGCACCAGCACCAGAGCCGCCAGTCGTACGACCATCAACAAGAAACTCGCGATTACCACTTTGACGGTGCCTCTTCTACCAACTCCATACCACCCGCCATGCCTCCGTCGTTTGAAGATCCAAACTACGGACAGCCGGCAGCCGACCGTCCACCGCCACCACCCGCTCACCGGAGCCGAAACAACAGCAGTGGTGCGCTGACGCAGGACTCCTCCTTCCGCACCAGCTTCAACTCCTCAACACAGAAAGACGGCATGCCTGCAATGCGTCGTGACGTTCTCCGCAACGAGGCTCAGCGGCACTCCATCTCTTCGTCTGCCTACCCAGGTCGCCCTACGTACCGGCCAGCAGATATGGCGTCCGGTCCCCAGCCTGACCAGACCTACCAGCCACCGGCGCCCCGCAACCTCTCTCACCGGGCTTCGTACGATGCACAGTACAGTGGCGATTACGACCAAACACACGGCGGGCTCCGATCCCTACGGGACATCCTCGTTCCGAAAGAGTGCCAACCGGCCCGCCCTGCCTTCGGTCCCACAGCAGCAGGAAGGGCCTAACAACGGCTATGGTACGCAGGGATATGAAAAGGCGCCTAGCCCTGCGCCTCTGAATCTGGGCTCGCACAGAGCTAGCTTCTCTGCGTCGCCTGCTCCCCTCTACTCCCCGTCTTCTCACAGGCGGCACCGCCAGAGTGACGCAGGCCAGTACACACGCAGATCGCCGTCTCCCATGGCCCCGCACGACTACCGCAGAAGCCCCAGCCCTCTGCCTGCACCGGTGTCGGCTGAATCGTCCTATGATTCATACGACCGCAACGACGACCCGTACGTGAGCAATCACAGCGACCAGGACTCGACCCGTCGCAGCGAGAATCCAGAGGCATACATGCTCCCGGCTGTCCCAGCGTCTCTTGTCCCAGGTGTGCATCCTGCGCTTGCCCTCGAGCTTCGTTCCCGTATCCATGATGAGGAGCGCCGTGAGCAGCAGCCGGCACCGCCACAGCAGCAGCCCCAACAGCAGAAGCCGCGCTATACAGTTCCTCCCCTGTCTGCGAGCGACGCGCCACCACAGGCAACGCCTCCTCGTGGCCGCCAAATGCTTGAGGAATCGTCGAGACGAAGCCTTGACTACGACTACAACAACGGTGCCCAGGTCCAGACGTTTGGCACCCCCCAGCGGTCACAGTTCTCTCAGTCCTACAGCACACCACCACAGCCGGTGCAGCCGCCTCAGTCCCGGTACGATCGTAGCCCGGGCCCGTACTCGTCGAACGCTCCGTCGCCAGCTGTAAATACCAACAATAACAACAAACAACCGAGGTACTTCACCGAGACCGCAGCACACCATCAAGCGCAAGTCTGTCAGCCCGGCACCGCCACCGGCGGCTTCGCCCGGGGGCGATGGGCGCATGTCCGGCATCCCTTCGGCCCCGACTCGTACGATGCGCTGAACCCGGCTCTGGCAGCGTCCAAGGGTCAGGTCCGCCCTGACTACAACGAAGTCAGCGGCAAGATCATTGCCCACGACGGAAGTGAAATCGACCCATCCGACCATCTCCCTGTCGAGTCATGGGCGCCTGAGCCCGAGCCGAAGCCGGGCAATCCTGCATCCAACACTGCCTCTCCGGCTGATTACTCGACACCGACATCCGGGAGAAAGCAACTTCGCATCGCTGGCCGGCCGCAGTCCTCCATGAGCAGCTCCGGTGTGACTTTCAGCTCTGCCGACGACCCGGAAACGAGCTACACGCCGACAACACGCAATCGGCTCCAGAAGAAGGCCAATCGCCAAAGTGTCGCCGCAATTCCGGTGAGTAGCGGCATGCTGTCTTCGGGCTCCCCCCAGGGTCTACTCCGCTCGCACCGCTCACCTATCCCCGACAACAGCAGCAAGACAGTTTCACGCCACCAAGGCTGGGACGCGCAAGTACCTTTGACTACCCCAGCGAGAACCACGCACCGTCCCTGTATGGCAGCAGCCCAGGCCGCACTAGCTTTGGAGGCTCGGCGCCGCCCATACCCGCCAAGATTCCTGTCAGTGGCAGCCAGTATGGTGGTGGTGGTGGCGGTGGTGGTGGAGCTGGCGGGGCGTCCCATACCGGGAGCTACAGAGGCAGCAGCAGCTACGGGTACGACGACAGTGGAGACCGGAGCCCGGTGATGAGCGGTGCTCTGATGCCGACTGGATCGGCCGCGCGAGTGCTGCCGTGGAACGACAGTGGTGTTGGTAGTAGCATGCATGGCAGCTCGAACGAAATGGCTCTCATGGAGGAGATGAGCCGCATCGACATTGGAACGGGCCGTTCTCGCCGCCACCATGGTCGTTGAGAAGGCGAGAAGGGTGGAAGGGTGGAAGGGTGGAAGGGGTTCGAGTTTGCTCAAAAGCTAATGCTTCCCCATGTATTATTATGACACGATGTGCTGATATTGGCCTCCCAAGTGGACGAGGCCGGACTGTGAGGGAGGCGTGTTTTCTTGTTTATCCACCCAGTCTTTGATTTTGATTTGGTCGCATTTACCGGGTTTGGGGCCGGTTGATTTTGCTTTTGATGTCTTCTCCTGAGAGGCCAAGACGTTCTAATCTTGACTTGTTTTGTATTTTGTTCCATTGCCCATCACATTTGCGGGCGACTCTTTGACGCAGCGTCACAAATATACGAATCGGCAAACACAAGAAATGTACCAAATGGTGAGCATAGACGGGAACGAACCAGATGCGACGCTACATAAACCAGATGCTGCTACTCCTACCAGTGGACGTCGCTACAGATCACTTCTTCTCATACAGATTCAGGTACGTCGAGCGCAGACGCATCTGCAGGTGCTCGTCTGCCGTCATGATCTTGCTGTCGGGCGCCGCAATGGCCATGCCTTTGCCCTGTGCCTCGGCCACGGCCTGGGCCACGCGCTGGCTGGGCACGGCCGTCAAGGGGCTCGCGCCCGCCGGGTGGCAGAAGAAGGCGATGGAGTACCGCGGCTCCTTGGTGCTCTCGCCGGGCGTCACATTGGCACTGGCAGCACCGTCGGCACCCGGTTTCGGGAAAACCACGCGGTGCACCGTGCTCCGCAGCAGACCGCCCGTCCAGTACGACAGCAGGTCGCCAATGTTGACCAAAATCGGCGGCGCGGCGTCCTTGTCGACGCCCGTACCGGGGGGCAGCACAGGCACAGGCGCCCAGCTGCCGTCCCGCGTGTTGATTTCGAGGCCTGCCTGGCCCGCCAGGCGGAACAGCAGCGTCATGGAGCCGTAGTCGGAGTGCGCGCCCGCGCGAATGTCCTCGTCGTCGCCGCTGTCGTGTCGCGGCGGGTAGTACAGCAGCCGCAGCGTGTTGCCCGAGGGCCCCGCCGCCTTGCGGTGGGCCGCCGTAAAAAAGTCGGGCGGGCTCACCGCGAGGCCGATGCCCAGCAGGTCGTTGAGCTTGAGGCAGAGGCGGTAGCAGAGGTCGAAGAAGGCGTCGATCTGGGGCTCGTCCGCGACAAGCGAGGCGGGGATCGGCTGCTGCGCCTTGCCGTCGGCAAACTCGCCAAAATTGAAGGCTCTGTACGTATTCGCGTATCGTCAGCGTCGTCCATGATCCACATGGCAAAATATATATAGAATGAAAAAAAGAAGAAAAGAAGAAAAGAAGAAAAAAAAGAGAAGAGCGCATCGGGGTGTGCAGGGGTGCAGAGGTGCAGACGGACTCCTTGGTGTCGCCGACCCGCTGCGTCTTGGGGTCCAGCGTCTCAACGTGCATGCCCGTCCAGCCGCGGTTGTTGGTCTGGATCTTGCACGGCTCCTTTTCCTCGGCCGGCAGCTTGAACAGCTTGCGGGACTGTTCGGTGAAGGCGAATTAGCAACGAACAAATGGGTGAAGCGGACAAGTCAACGGGACACCGACAATATCAAACGCGCCGTTGACGGCGGCAGCCGGAATGTCGAGGCCCGTGTTGCGAATGTACACAAAGCCATGCTCGACGGCCGCCTCGACGAGCGCGTGGGCCACAGCGTCGCGGTTGGCGCCGCCCTCTTCGGCGCCGGTCAGGTCAATGACCGGGATGGGAGCGGACATGGCGGCGTCAAAGTACGGAGTACGGTGTACGGCGGGCAAGGAATGACGAGATGTGAGTGAGTCGATTGCAATGCTTTGTGTTTGCGATTGTGATTGCTCTTGTCTTTTTGTGTCTTTTTATCGAGATTGAAGCCGTCCGTGGGGTTCCTTTTTTTTCCCTTGTTTGCGCCTGTGCTGACTGCCTCGGCGATCTCTGTTCCTCTTATACAAAGTCGTACGGCACCCCTAGGCAAAAGCCGAAGTACTTTTTTGGTCCCTTTCGTCTTTTCTTTTGTCGTTCTGCCGGCAGCTGTTCCTTAGTGGCGGCAAGCGATACACCAACACGACTGCCAGATAACGCTATTTTTACAACGTAACAACACACACGGAGCAGATAGTCACATCCAACGGTCCTCTGTCGAGTCTCGCCCGCTGGAGAAAGCTTGGCAAAGCCGAGGCTTTTGTCGGAAGCGCCCATTTTGGGGAAACTCCTGGGTCTTGTGTTACCGCAAGAAAAACTACTGTCGTACTGAGTGCGAAGGAGATTGATTTGCTCTATGTGTATATCGTAAGCGTAGTTGTCGGTACTCGTTGTCGGTACTCTTTCCGCGTTTCCACATGACAGAAGAAAGCAAAAGGCAAGAAAGAAATGGAGAAAAAGCGTCTACTGCTTAAAGAAAAGAAAGAGAAAAAAGGTTCCAAGAGCAGCGGCGAACATACTTTACTATCAAACATTAGGTAAAAAGAGTGCCATCAGAGCCATCCAACCCCCATCAGAACCCCATCAAAGGTCATCAAAGCCAAGCCGCTTGAGTCGCCCACCTCTCGCCCGCTTTGATACGCTGGCTCTGGCAGTCTGACTCGACTGAAAATACTCGTATGTACTTTGCTTTGTCTACTTTGTGGTTCGCTACGCGTGCCTGCCCCAGTCTCCGTCGGCGTTACTGATAATGGAGTTGCTTCCTGTTTGGGCAACTCTAAACGACTGATGAAGCCAGCCTCCAGCTTGCCTTTATGCATACCGCTTATGTGCATAATCCCACTATCGCACATCGGGTCAGATCACGTGCATCACAGCTGTCATTGCATAGCGCAAGGGGGGAGGTTCGAGACTCGGAGGGACGTGTTCTCGCCAGAATTACGCGGTAGTGTACTCGTACAAGGACGCTGAGGCGATCCACAGGTGATGGTCGTCGCTCCAGCCGCTTGTCTCGTCGCTTTTTCCGGCGCAGAGTACACGGGAAAAAACAGGGCAACGCATCACCAATTTTTGGGTGGCTTCTCAGGTGCTCGTTTGCCAATTGTGCAGTGCTTGGACATTCGCTTCTTTTTGCATCTTCCATCCTTTTCCAGAGATCTTCTTCCACGCCATCCAACCTCGAATTCGGCACCTGTCTCACTAGAGCCTTTTTGAACCCTTTTCCCGGTCATCAAGTCCCGTCACTCGGCATCGTGATGACCTGTTCGCCCAGCAGCTCCTTCCGCGCGGGCTAATTTGCTGCCCCTTCCTCTTTCTCCGACTCCCTTTTTTGGCTGCTTGTCGCTCTTTCCTCTTTCCTTCTACAACCTTTTCCGCCCTTTCTTCCTTTTGGCAAACAGTGATCATCCACATCGCGTCGTTCCTTCCTCTTTGAGCACGCCAGCGCGATAAAACCCATCGCGAAACGCGAATCTCGCACTTTGCCAACTTTTCTCTCTTTTCCCTCTTTTCGACCTCACCAACCACATCGTTCTCGACCTCAAATCCATCACCACAACCATCCCTGGGCGGCTCCCCATCCCATCCCGTCCCGACATCCCTCCGACATCCCTCCGACATCCCTCCGACATCCCTCCGACATCCCTCCGACATCCCTCCGACATCATCGACACATACGCCATTCGGCCACAATGGCCTCCCCAAGCTCAGCCGTCAGCACGACGGAGGTCGAGCCCAAAACGTCGCCTGCTCGCGATGAGCGGTCTTTTGCCAACAACAACAATCTAACCGAAGACGAGGCCAGCGACCGCGACGACGGCACACCCCGCAACGTCTCCAGAAACACAAGCCGCATGGTCGGCACGCCCGACGTACAAGAGCGCCGTGGCGGTGCTGGCGGTGGACGTGGTGGCCGGGGCCGTGGAGGCCGTGATTCGTCCGTGGCCGGTGGTGCCGGTGGTGCCGGTGGTCCTGGCATGTTCAAGGACCCCAGCGCCATTGGCAAGATCCGGCACCTGAAGAAGGAGGACGGCGAGCCGCTGTGGCGTTTCGACATTCAATACGACTTTTTGCGAGCCATTTTCGACGACGACCACCGCGTCTTCACCAACAGCTACGAACCGGACACGATGCCCAAGCAGTGCTTTGCGGACCTGTACATTGACACCATGGCCCGAAGCAGCAAGACCAGCAAGATTCTGCACGACAAGCTGCTGACGGACCGCGAGGCCGCCAAGAACATGGCCATGGTGTGTCTGCTGGTCAACATTGGCCGCATGAACACCACACTGAACTGTGAGTCCATGCTGTTGCACGCTGTCCCGCTGCTGTCGCGCTGCTGTCCCGCTGCTGTCCCGCTTTCTGTCTTTTTTTTCTTTTTGTGTCGATTGGCTGCGCCCTGCTAACCGATGACCCAGTCTTTCCCGAGATGCGCGCGCAACTACGTACCTACCATGCGATCCCCTCCCTTCAGGCCAATGAAAAGTTGCTGGACTACAAGCAATTGCAGGACGCGCCGCGCCTCAAGTCCATCTTGAAGGGTGGCACCGAAGACCGCCCCGAGCCTCGCTCACTCGACATTCTCAAGGAGTCTGACGTCCCGCGAACCAACCCGGTCAATCTGCTCTTCCTGATCTGCAACAACGCTTCTAAGGTCGCCGAGCTGCACTTCCCGCCGGGCCGCGAGTTCCACGACCTCATCATGAAGACCAACCTGACAAGCGAGTCCCGTGCTCGCGCCTTTCTGTGGGTCGTCTGGTTCTACCTCGAGTCCGACTTCACCGAGGAGGGCTGTGAAGAGAACCCGTTCGGCGCGGGTGTCGACTACGGCGTCGACGTGGCCAACCAGGGTGTCCCCGTCATGGTCGAGATGACGCCCGAAGAGGAGGCACAGGAGAACATTGACACCCCGGTGGAGCGTGCTTTCGGTCTGTCCAAGAAGAGCCTGCGGGCCAAGATCCTGCACGACGAGCAATTCGTCGAGATGCCCCCGCACAAGCGCAACTCACGGCCCTCCCGCCCCTCCGCTGCCGCTACGGCCGCGGCGGCTGCCAAGGAAGCGGCCGCCGTCAAGGAAGCTGCCGCTGAGCTCGCTGCGGGTGGTGGTACCGACAATGAGCGGTCGCTGCCGCCGGCCATCCTCCCGCGCATTCGCCCCTCGAAGCACGAGAGCGACCTCGAGAGCATGCGGTCGACTCCGCCGCCGCGCTCGTTGATCCGCTCATTTGGTGGCGGTGGTGGCGGCGGCGGTGGCGGCGGTGGTGGTACCCTAGGCTCTGGCCGTCGTGGTGGCGCCCACAAGTTCTCACTCGGTGACGGCGGCGGACCGTCGCCCGTGCGCCAGCCGCCTCTGATCCAGCAGCTGCACCAGCAGCAGCAGCTGCAGCAGACCCGCCGCAAGCGCAAGCAAATCAAGCCCGAGGGTGGCCGTGGCGGCCGCCATCGCCGCGACGAGGACGACGAGGAGGAGGACGATGACCGTGCTAACACGTCGGTGGCCCCCAGCCGCAAGCCCCGCCCACCCACCGCCCACCAAATTGCGGTGGAGAACAACCGCAAGCAGCGTATTGAGTATCTCTTGTCGCGTGGCATGCACCGCAAGCACCACCGGTCGCGCAAGACGCGCCGCACGGAGGGAGCGATTGTCCGCGCTCTGCGCCGCCTCGAGGAGGTCGAGGATCCCTTTGAGAACAGCGAGGACGAGAGCAACCTGTCGTTCAACCGCGACCTCTTCACCTTTATGCTGGGTGCCCCCCAGAGCATGGAGACGGGCAACGCGTTCCGCGAGCGCGGATTCCACGGCCTTGTGCAGCTCAAGTCGGAGCCCGAAGACTTTGGTGAGGAGGTCTCGACCTACGCCTCGGCCATGCGCCGGGCCTGCCGCCGGCTCAACCGCTGGGAGACGGACGGCATGGCCAAGAACATGGTCGTCCCCACGATCAAGCGCCCCCGTGTCAACGTCCCCCCCGTCGAGGACGAGTACCGGGACCCCAACGAGACCGAGGAGGAGCAGGACGGGGACGACAACACGCAACTGGAGGCCGACGCGTCCATGGCCCTGTCCATGTCCATGTCCTTTGTCGACACGACGCCGGCGGCCAAGAAGCGGCGGACGGCGGGCACGACGGGCCAGGTCCCCGCCGTGGCCGCCCTGAGCCGTGGTGGCCGTGGCGGTCGTACCTCGACCGGCCGCATTCCCAGCAACACGCCCGCCGCCATTTCGGCCCGCCGTCGGCGTGCCGCCAAGGCTGCTGCCGCCGCCGCCCTGGCCGCGGCCAACGGCGATGACGTCGCCCTGAGCGATGCCGGCACACGGAACGGTAGCGCCGCGCCGGGTGCTGGTGGTGACGACGGTGCCGGTGACGAGGATGCCACAGTCCTGGCGAGCGGCGCCGAGGGCGAGGGCGACGGCGAGGGCGACGGTGAGGGTGAGGGTGAGGCTGGCGACGACGCTGTTGGTGGTGGTGGTGGTGACGATGCCGGTGACGACACAGAAGACGTGGCCTCTGTGTCCGCAGCCGCCACACCCCCCGTCAACAAGACCCGCGTCACCATTAAGAAGAAGACGCCCGGCCCGTCGGGCTTGTCGGGTTTGCCGTCTTCGTCGCGGCCCCGTGCTGGTGGTGCACGCTCCTCCAAGGTCAAGCGCGAGGACGACGACGGCGGCGACGGCGTCGACGACGACGACGACACCGTCCACGACAACGGCGACGACGAAGACGAGCTCAACGATGTGGACAAGGCCCTGTTGGGCATGGGGTCTGATTCGGAGTAGTGGTCCTCTTTTTGGGGGAAAAAAATTGGCATTCACTGGCTCTGTGTTTCTTCAGAAAGGATACGATCTTGTTGGTTTGTCTTGATTTTTCTTTTTTTTGTGTGTGTGGCACGCAGACTGTGCCTTCATTTTGTGTTAATATTCCATTTTGTCTCTCTTTTGCCATGTTATTACTTGGGCGATGGACAAACAACGGGCTTCTTGATGAGCAAAGGGTTTACTGGTGTTTTTTTTGTTTAAGTTTCAGTTTTTTGCATCTTGTGAGATTTTCTAGCATTCTTTTTTGGTCCTTTTTTTCTTTCGTGCAATCGATACTTTGCATTCATCATCCACCATGTTGACCCTAAACAAGGCACCCAGTTTGGGCTGTGCCTTGTACTTGATACGAATGTGAATCGTACTTCATAGCGTCTTGCCTCTTGTCGTTTACTACTTGGTTTATTTGATCGACCTTTATCAAATAAAAAGGTCTGTTCAAGATATGTACAGTACGAAAAGGAATGGATGTACAGAAGAGGGCCTTTCAATTGCTTCAACTTTGGCATCATCTGCAAATAGGATCCATCCACAGTCGAGGTTTGTCCCCTTGAACCGAGACGATCTTGAAGCGCCTTGAGGTAACATCACCCGGGACGCAGTGGACGATAAGATCAATCGACCAACCAGTGAGTCAACGTCGCTTGCGACCTGCTGTTCCTGGTAACGGCAAACGGATCGTTTTGATAGCCTTTGTCTGGGTAGACACAGAATATTGTTGACGGAGAACGATGCCAAGATGCCCACTCACCGATTTCCTGCCTTTCCTTCTTCCCTCCTTCCAGAAGGAGCAGCTGGGGCGAGCTAGCGAGTGCAAACAACCCTTTCTGGCGAGTCAGGCCAACGAACGGAGTACTTCGTACGTACATCGTACATGTACATAGCAGGTTTGATAACGCAGTCCTGCAGTGACTTCAGCCTGCCCCAGCCATGGATCAATGGATCCGAGACTGCCCACAGAGGATGCTTTGTCGGGTCGATTGATCGATTGGTCGATTACGGTAAAGACAACTCCAATACGGCGTACAACGTACTCGTCCTCGTCCTCATCGCTCAACCGTAAGACAGCCCGATCGAGCTTGGGCGAGCAGCACCTGCTCATCGGGCGCCCCCGAACTTGCAGAGTACCCTCTGGCCTGGCCCCGTATTGCTCGGGCGGAGCGTGGGCTCCACGTTGCCCGTCAACTACTGACTACTGTATCTTTTCTGCAAGGCTAGCCTCCAGCGTGTGCTTTCCTTATAATGTTGCCTGTTGCCTGCCGGGAGGGGGGGGGGCACACTAAAAAGGCTGCAATGACCCGATCAAGTGCAAACGGTCTTTTGGTTACTGTCCAAAGCTCCGTTTGAACTGCAGAACGGCAGACAATGACGATGCAATGATACGACGCGTTACGAAGGGAGTTTCGGTGACAAGCCTCACAGTGAGACGGACAGCTGGTAGTTTTCGGGCTTTAGGGCTCTCGATGTCGTTTATGTTCCTTATGATTGTCGAAACGCTTGGAGGCCGGAAATTCAAGAGGTTCTGCCTCTGGGCGAGCGACTGGGAGAGCTATGACAACTTGGTCCGTGTTCTTAGGCCCCGCCGTAGCTTTTCGCTTTTCGCCTTTTCCTTTACATTTTGGCTTATCAAGCAAGTCAGAATCCCATTGAATTTCGGCGGACCGCGTGCAGCGTGGACCTGGTATTTCTTCGACATTGTGAGTTCTAACCTTCAAAAGAGTGGGCCAGACTTTTGCCTTCTCTACTCAGTACATGTAAGATTACCTACCAGAAACGGACAAAAGTGGATGTGCGGTTGTTGTTCACATCCCTTCCCCATTGCCCCAAGACCAGCGGGATGTCGGTGGCAGACAACGTCCGGCATTTTGTGACTACTCAGTACTCGTCGTTTGAGTTTCCAAGGTCACTTTGCGCTTCGCTGTGATCTTCTCGACATGTGTTTCTCACAAAAAGACACGAAACACAACAGAGGACAACAAGAATGCAAAGAATGGGCGTCGGATGAGTACGACTGAAGATGCAACGCTGGCCTTCCGTTCTCTCGCTCTCTCTCCCCTCAATCCCCAAACAGCGAGCAACAAAAAAGATGACAGATAAGCTTAACAGGGGTGCTTGCCAAAAAAGAGAAAAAAAGAAAGGTTGCAAACATACATCGTACTTACGAGCTCTCCGAAGCGCTAAAGCAAGGCGGGGAAGGTCGAAAAAAACAATCGACAAGACTTATCAATCGCTCGATCAATATGGTGGCATTGGACAGTATCATGTCATGCACTCATGCGCGTCAAGTCAAAAAAAAAATCATGTGCTGTGCTGTCGTGGGGCATCGACAAGGAGCTTCGACAGGCTGGCGTGCGGGCGGCCTAAAGCTTGGTTTTTGGGGCATCTTTTGTCTGGGGTTGACCTGTTCCTAGCCGCGCTGACATGGACGGCGCAAGGATACGACGTCGGAGCTTTTACTTCATCCGTGGTGGGCGTCGTCTGCATAGCATTGGCATCTTCTCGTCCGCTGTCGTGTAAACTAACATGTACGGCATCTGCGCGGTCGCCGTTTGTCTTTGGCCGCCCCGGTCTTGTTTTCTTGTTCTCTTGTTCTCTTGTTCACACGCACCGGGCTGGTTGCACGCCGTCACGCTGTGCATAACGACAGCTTTTGTGCATGCGCGGCCGTCCTGTGGCCTTGCTTTGCATGGAAGAAAGGCTCGGAGCCAATCCTCGGAGCACCAACCACGGGAGACTGTCCTGCTTCCTCCTTCTCTCTCTTTCCTCTTTTTTTCTTTCTTCCTTTTCGTTTCTTCCTTTTTGTTTCTTCCTATCAAAGGCACCCGGCACCGACGCCGGCCAATATTGAGATATTGGAGACAGGAGGGTCGCCTGTGTGTGGTCCTGGCCCCCGCAACTGGCTTGCTGTTTCCCCAAAAGAATCAAGTCTTTAACAATCCGACAGGTTTCCCGTTTTCATATTGCTCCTCTTATTTTTTAACCTTTCTGGCTTCTTTTGGCGGTCAATAGTGCGCACGCCTTACCGCCTTTTCCCCAGGACGTCCAAGGATATTATTCGATGGGCCGCCAGGATACTGGGCCACGGGGCAGCAACCCGGCCCTGCGGTCAAAGATTGTATCTTACATGCACTAGAAAGGCCAATAGTTAAAGTGAAGAAGAGAAAGTTCTGTGCAAGCAGACCGAGAGTGAAGCCCACAATGTGCAAACGAGATAGCGAGATACGCGACGACCTCCGCTCCAAATACGCGACAAACGTCCGCCAAAAGAAAGTCGCAATGGGCGCCATCTCTCCTTTCCCACTGCCTTTGAGTTTTGTGGGAACGACATGACACGTTCTCGACGCTGAAGGGCTCCTCTTTTCCAGGAACAGCGTCCTGTGCCTGGATCCAAAGGGATAAACGAAGAGCTACGACTCTTAAAGTCGAGCAAGCCATCTGTCGGCTGTATTGCGAACTTGCGCAATTTGCACTATCAAAAGATAGCCTTTCCCGGTGCCGATTTGCCGGTCCTGGCACGCCCTGGCCAATCGCTGTTCACCCTCGCCACGCTTGGGCTTGCAACGACAACAGTGCCATTCAGCAAACAACTCCGTACGGCTACGTCGTACTGAGTACAATGTAAAATACACTTGCACTTCATTTGCGCCGGTGTGTCTTGACTGCAACTTCCGATGTCACTCGACAACAACAGCCTCACCAACACCTCTCTTCAGCGGCTCATCTCAATGTAGAACGGCAACCCATACGCCCGGTTTAGAAGTCCACGCCGGCAGATAGATAACCTCGTCGTTCTTCAGGGCTTTGCTTGCTGTTTGTGACTCTCTTTCATCCAGGGCCCTCCATCAATGCGCCGCTCTCTTCATATCGACATCGTGCCTGCAGCCCGCTTTTCCTAGCGCTGTCGTCAACAACGTGCTCTGATTCGCAACCTTGTGTATATCCGCACAGTACACAGCCCGGTGGACGGGTGGATGCTCCAAGAATAAGGTTGTCCATCGTGGTTCTGGCCCAGGATGAAGGGTCCAGTCTTGTTGTCCTCTTCACGGTCGTCGTTGTAGGACTGTAGCCTCAAAATGCAGGGCTTCCTGTCAGACGACACTTGTAGGGCTCCAATGTCGAAAATAGAAATTGCAAAGAAGGCTGCTTTGCTTTGATGCTGTGCTTTGCATATTCATGCCCGTCAGCAGCCGATTCGGACTGCAGATGATCGGCAAACACGCAAACCGGAAAAACTCCGGGCACCGCCATTTTCCTGGTATTGCAACTCGCATCCCTTGATCCAGTTGCCATGTTTTGTTGCCGCTTTGGGGGGGAGAAAACAAGGGGTGGGAGAGCTAAGCTGTGCCCCATCAAAGGGAAATGGTAGCGAACCACTGGTCCAGGAAATCAACGGCTCATCAACTCACAGACCCAGCCAGCCAGCTCCCCCCAAAAATACTGACAAACCAACACCGTGCCAAGTGCGGGTTCCCCCTCTCTCGCTCCTCTCTTCCCACCTGCGAGCCGTCTCGTTAATAGTGCTGCAGGCCGTGCAAGTGGCCCCGCCCACCTGTCGGCACCCACAATCGCCGTCATCTCCGAAGTTTTGTACGCATATGGTTTTGGGCCACCTGCTGAAATCGGTCTAAAGTCCACTATCCCCAGACGCCCTAAGAGAAAAAAAGCTGTTAGATACGACGTGCTTGCAAACTGAAAAAAAAGAGAAAAAGAAAGATAGAAAAAAGCTTGGGATCGAGAGGCGAAAAGAAGAAAAGACGAATAAAGGTGCTGCTAGGTCCGCCCCCCCCTCCATCTGTCTGCAAAGGGTACGAAGTAGTAACCACAGAACCTGTGTGGCAATCGGACCTGAGACTGGCGAACCCGAACTTACCTTTCTGTCTTTTTTATTGTTTTCTTGCTTCACACACACTTTCTTTCCTTTGAGTGTGTGCCGTGTCGGGTTGCTGTCCCTCTCTTCTATCATCCAATTCGTATTCGCTCATACCCCATAAGCCTTGTTTTTGTTTCCTTTTCTTTCTCAGGATTGACGACGACTTGCCTGTTTTAAGGCCCCATTCGAGCTTCAACAACGCCCAAGCGACGTGAAGCCAAACAACGCCGGAACCACACCAGTCTAGAGCCGCACCACCGGGGCATCTTGGCGTAAAAGAGAGCCGCATTGGAACGACGTCACCACCACTCGTGTGTTTTGCCAACTGCGTTGCCAACGCGCCGGCACCGCAATTATGGCGGCTCTCGAGTATGAACACGAAAAGGAGCATGAGCGCGAAATCACCGAGGGTCCAGACCCCATCAGCAGCTCCGTCGCCGCCAAGAAGAACGAGGAGGAGGACATCATTAGCGAAAAGGATGTCGCCATGGGCGCCATGGGCGCGTCCGATCCCGACGAGTCTGATGTCGACGACGAGGAACGTCGGCGTGAAGAGCTCCAGCAAGAGATGAGCCGTGTCCGGAGTACGGCCACCGATGCCAGCGCCACCTCGGCTGCCACGTCCGCCGCCGCCGCCGCAGCTTCGCCCCCGAAAAAAACCTTCTTCCAGAAACTCAACCCCTTTCGCTGGGGCAAGACGCCCGCTGTGCCCGACGTCCGCACCGTCTGTCCCGAGGACAAGGCCAACTTCTTCAGCAAGCTCATCTTCCACTGGCAGGGCCCGCTGATGCGCACGGGCTACTCGCGCCCGCTCGAGCACAACGATATCTGGCTCGTCAACCCCAGACGCGCCGTCGAGCCCATGACGGATCGGGTCCGCGTGTCCTTCAAGCGGCGTATCGCTCGCGGCGACAAGTACCCTCTGTTGTGGGCCATGCACGAGGCCTTCTTCTTTGAGTTTTGGCTCGGTGGCCTGTGCCAGCTCTCGTCCTCCATCTTCCAGGTCATGTCGCCCTTTACCCTGCGGTTCCTGATCCAGTTCGCTACCGACGCCTACAACGCCAGCCACAACGGCGAGCCGGTGCCGCACATTGGCCGTGGTCTGGGTCTCGTTTTTGGTGTGACCCTCATGCAAACGTGCCAGAGTCTGGCCACCAACCACTTCATCTTCCGCGGCATGATGATTGGTGGTCAAGCGCGTGCCACGCTCATCAACCTCATCTATGAGAAGAGCATGGTGTTGTCTGGGCGTGCCAAGGCCGGCGGCCGTGCTCGTGCTGAAGACCCTGCCGATGTGGCTTCGAAAGACGCCAGCGGGAAGGAAGGGAGCGACGATGGCGACGAGAAGACGGACAGGGAAAAGAAAAAGGCGAAGCGTATGAACGTTGACGCTGCTTCTGCTGCCGGCGCCGCCGCCGCTGCCCAGTCTGGCGCTCTGATTGCTGGCGACGGTGTCGGTTGGGGCAACGGTCGCATCATCAACTTGATGAGCGTCGACACCTACCGTGTTGACCAGGCCTGCGGTCTCTTCCATCTCATCTGGTGTGCGCCCATCTCGTGCTTGATCACCCTTGTCCTCCTGCTCGTCAATCTGACCTATTCCGCCCTCGCCGGGTTCGGTCTGCTCGTCATTGGTATCCCCCTGCTCACGCGGGCCATCAAGAGCCTGTTCAAGCGCCGCAAGCTCATCAACCGCGTCACCGACCAGCGTGTCTCTCTCACCCAGGAAATCCTGCAGTCTGTCCGCTTCGTCAAGTACTTTGGCTGGGAGAGCTCGTTCCTTGCCCGTCTTGAGGAGTACCGCGCCAAGGAGGTCTCCATGATCCAGGTCCTCCTGTCCATCCGCAATGCCATCATGGCCATCAGCCTGTCGCTGCCCATCTTCGCCTCCATGCTGTCCTTTATCGCCTTCTCCCTGTCCCACCACAACCTCGCTCCCGCCAAGGTCTTTTCGTCGCTCGCCCTCTTCAACGGTCTGCGCATGCCCCTCAACCTGCTGCCTCTCGTCATTGGCCAGGTCACCGATGCCTGGACCTCCATCAAGCGGATTCAGGAGTTCTTGCTCGCCGAGGAGCAGGAGGAGGAGGTCGAGTGGAAGCCCGAGGGCACGAGCGCCGTCGAGATGCATGATGCCAGCTTTACCTGGGAGCGAACCCCCACCCAGGAGACCAATGGGGCTGCCGGCGGCAAGAAGGCCGCCGCTGCTGCTGCTGCTGCTGCCAAGAAGGAGACGGAGCAGAAGAAAAAGGAGGCCGCGGCTGCCAAGGCTGCCCGCCCTGCCTCGTCCGCTGGCAGCGCTGGCGACACCGCCAGCACCCTTGTCGAGGAGCCCGAGCCGTTCAAACTCCACGACCTCAACTTTAGCATTGGCCGCAACGAGCTGGTCGCTGTCATCGGCTCGGTCGGTAGTGGCAAGACGTCTCTGCTTGCCGCGCTCGCTGGCGATATGCGCAAGACCAGTGGTGAGGTCATCTTGGGCGCATCCCGTGCCTTCTGCCCGCAGTATGCCTGGATCCAAAACACCACCCTTCGCAAGAACATCCTGTTCGGCAAAGAGTACAACGAACAGTGGTACAAGGATGTGATCAAAGCGTGCGCCCTTCAACCGGATCTGGACATGCTGCCGGCCGGCGACGCTACGGAGATTGGTGAGCGTGGTATCACCATCTCCGGTGGCCAGAAGCAGCGCCTGAACATTGCCCGTGCCATCTATTTTGACGCCGACATTGTGCTGATGGACGACCCGCTGAGTGCCGTCGATGCGCACGTCGGCCGTCACATCTTTGACAGCGCCATTCTCGGCCTGCTCAAGGACAAGTGCCGTATCCTGGCCACCCATCAGCTCTGGGTCCTCAACCGCTGTGACCGCATCATCTGGATGGAGGCCGGCAAGATCCAGGCCGTCGACACCTTTGACAACCTCATGCGCGACCACGAGGGCTTCCAACAGCTGATGGAGTCCACGTCCGTCGAGGAGGAGCAGGAGACCGACGCCCCTGCCGCGCCCTCTGCTGATGCCGGCGGCAGCAAGAAGAAGAAGAAGGGCAAGACCTTGATGCAGAGCGAAGAGCGCGCTGTGGCGAGTGTCCCCTGGTCCACCATTGCCGACTACATTCGCTCGTCGGGCTCCATCCTGAACGGTCCTCTCGTCATATTCCTGCTGATTCTGTCTCAGGGCTCCAACATTGCCACCTCTCTGTGGCTCTCGTACTGGACGTCCGATAAGTTCGGTTACAAGACGGGCGTGTACATTGGTGTGTATGCTGCTCTCGGTGCCGTCCAGGCCATGCTCACGTTCAGCTTCATGGTGTCGCTGTCGATTTTCGGTACCAGCTCGTCCAAGGTCATGCTGCGTCGTGCCATTGGCCGTGTGCTTCGTGCGCCCATGTCCTTCTTTGACACCACCCCGCTGGGCCGTATCACCAACCGCTTCAGTCGTGATGTCGATGTCATGGACAACTCGCTGAGTGACGGCATGCGTATGTACTTTTTCAGTGTCGGTAGCATCATTTCCGTCTTCGCTCTCATCATCGCCTTCTTCCACTACTTCGCCATCGCCCTCGGCCCGCTCTTCCTCATCTTCCTCTTCGCCACGTCCTTTTACCGCGCGTCGGCCCGTGAGGTCAAGCGCTTCGAGTCTGTGCTCCGCTCCAACGTCTTTGCCAAGTTCGGCGAGGGTCTCAGCGGTGTGGCCTGCATCCGGGCCTATGGTCTGCGCGAACACTTCATGGCGGACCTGCGCGACGCCATCGACGACATGAACTCGGCCTATTATCTGACGTTTAGTAACCAGCGCTGGCTGTCCCTGCGTCTCGATATGATTGGCAACCTGCTCGTGTTTACGGCCGGCATCCTTGTCGTGACCTCGCGCTTCAACGTTTCGCCGTCCATTGGCGGTCTGGTGCTGTCGTACATCCTGGCCATTGTGCAAATGATTCAGTTCACGGTCCGCCAGCTGGCCGAGGTGGAGAACGGCATGAACGCCGTCGAGCGTCTGCAGTACTATGGCCAGCAGCTGGAGGAGGAGGCGCCGCTGCACACCATTGATGTGCGTCCGAGCTGGCCGGAGAAGGGCGAGATTGTCTTTGACAATGTCGAGATGCGCTACCGTGCCGGTCTCCCTCTTGTGCTCCGCGGCCTCAGCATGCACGTGCAGGGCGGCGAGCGCATTGGCATTGTTGGCCGCACGGGTGCGGGCAAGTCCAGTATCATGTCGACGCTGTTCCGTCTTGTCGAGATCAGCGGCGGCCGCATCAGCATTGACGGCATCGACATTGCCACCATTGGTCTTCACGACCTGCGTTCGCGCCTTGCCATTATCCCTCAGGATCCTACGCTGTTCCGCGGCACGGTCCGCAGCAATTTGGACCCCTTCAACGAGCACAACGACCTCGAGCTGTGGTCGGCGCTCCGGCAAGCCGATCTTGTGTCGGACGAGGCTGAGCAGCAGGCCGTCGCCAGTGCTGCCATCGCCAGTGCTGCCAACGCCGGTGGCAGTGGTAGCAGCAGCAAGGCGGGTGCGGCAAGCAGCTCTGTCGTGCCGGTGGCGGCCGATGCGCCCGTGGCGGTCGGCCGCGATGCCACCCGCATTGGCCTCGACAGCATTGTGGAGGAGGACGGCCTCAACTTCTCGCTGGGCCAGCGCCAGCTCATGGCCCTGGCGCGTGCTCTGGTGCGCGGCAGCCAGATCATTGTCTGCGACGAGGCGACGTCGTCGGTGGACATGGAGACGGACGACAAGATCCAGGCGACCATTGCCTCCGGTTTCCGCGGCAAGACACTGCTGTGCATTGCCCATCGTCTGCGCACCATTGTCGGCTACGACCGCATCTGTGTCATGGACCAGGGCGTGATTGCCGAGCTGGACAGCCCGATGGTGCTGTACCAGAACGAGAAGGGCATCTTCCGTGGCATGTGCGACCGCAGCGGCATCCGCGCCGAGGACATCGCAGCGGCCCAGGACAAGCTGGAGAGCTATGTCGCGAGCCAGGCGGGCAAGGAGAAGGTGCAGGTTGCATAGACAACGCAAACCGCACTCTTGCTTCTCATATAGAGGCAGCTCTCGTCAGTAGGCGAGCCGCCAAGTACCAACCATGATACCTTTGCATTTCTTGTTTTTTTTTTCGATCTATTCAATGTCCTCGAGGAAGACCAGGAAAAGGAGAGAGCTGAAAAAAAGTCTTTGTCATTAGCATTTGCCATCATTTTACCAAGAAAAGCCCATCGAGCGATCTCCTTGTTATTGAATGTAAAAACTTTTTTCTAATTCTAATATAAAAATGGACATACCATAGTCACGTCGGTGCTCGGTCAATCTCGTAATGCGTTCGTGCGTGTTGAAGACAGTCACGTTGCCGCATGGCTCAAAAGCCGTAGACAAAGGTGCGAGATTTATTAACTGTGTCAAAAAGTGGGAAGATGGGAAAGTCGGGGAAGAATCTTTTGATTTTGTGATCTTCTGTGGCCAAAGCAAGGAATCTCACGAGTCCGAGTCAAGAGTCAGAGAGGAAAGGGGGGGATTTCGCCCCTCCCCCGTATCCGGTCTCACTTCTTCGTCCTTCCTTCCTCTCTATCTGCCATTTGCCTTTGTTTTGGTTCTTTCTGGTCGCTCTTGCCATTGGTACACGCTTCAACCTGGTGTCCTGCGTGTGCTTTCCTACTTTGGCCCAAGCAGATGCACAAAACGCTACGTGATGCCAGCGTCTCATGGATCGCTCTTTCCTGCCTTGTTCACGAATGAGGAAAGAGCGATCATGGAAGACAGTGTGCGACGTTAAGAGGAAGGAGGGGCAAATGGCAGCCACAATGCACACTGAATTTTTCAAAACATGGAAGGAACAGGTTCGATCTGAGGCTCAACGAGATCAAAATGGGAAGGGAAGGAACGACGTGGCCATGGCTCTCCTGGTCGTGCTGGCGTCGTTACGCGTCAACGGAAGGATGGGACTTCAGATTCTTGTATCCCACGACTCAGCGTCCCAGCCAATTGTGCTGCCCATTCCTACACAATTAGCACGTCTATCTTGTCACCATTGTCCTCACAGTGTATCATTGCACACGTCCAGCACACTGTTTGTGTCTTGTCTGCTTCTCACGTAGCAGCCAGTAGGCGGAAGACTGCGTCTCTTTCCATCGACTGCAGAAGCAGAAGCAGAAGCCCTTTACCGAGCTGCAGAAATCACATTGACACTCGCATGTTAACATGGAGGCCATACTACGTAGGAGCAGTCCTCGGACGCCTATGGAGTCACATACAACTCCGTATGAGCGGGGAAGGAGCTTTGAGGAAGTATAGTAAACACTTAATAAACTACATGTAGGCTATGGAATATGCTGCTCAATAAAGACGGCAGATAGGAAAACAAAAAGTGCTGTGTAGATGGGACCAGAATAAATATGACGAGACAATCCGTCGGCCGTTGACTCCTCTTCTAATGCCAGGACACGCGATGGGCAAACAAAAAGAAAAAGCCAGGGAAGGCCGGATAAGGGTTGATGCAGAGTGCTCCAACCCGCCTTGGACGTCCCCAGACTCCAAGATTAGGTTGACGAGATGAGCTCGTCTTTTGTGGACACCAACCGAGTAGATCAATAAAGAAAAACGAAGAAAAATGAAGATAAATAGAAGGAAATGGAGCCTTGCTAAACCCAAAAGATGTGTGAAAAAAAAAGAAAATGTGTGAGAGAGAGCAAGATTAGAAGAAAAAAACCAAAGGTCCGCCACCCAAACCGTAAATAAACGCCGTTGAACTCGAATCGTGCTCATAGATGGCCAAAACATGTCGAAGGGAGACGGTGGATGGGCAAGAACAGCAAATAGCAACCACACACGTCACTTGCCGTGCCCCTCCACACCGTTCCCACCCGTGAAGAAAATGTATATTACGCAGATGCCATGTACATATGTGTGAGGTGTTCCGAGAAAGGAAAACACGCGCCGCATCACACGACCAATACCGTGTGGGTTTGAACAGCCTAGCCTAGTACCGGCCGCCGCTGTGGCTGGACTGGCTGTAGGTGTGGTTGTGTGACGGACCCGTGCCGGGAGGAAACAGGTGCGGGCTGTCGTCGAGCAAGTCGTCGAGGAACGCACTTGGGGCACGACCGCTCGCAGGGCGGTTCAGGCTGACGGAGCTGCCGCTCATGTTGCGGCCAGCGAGGTTTGTGCGCAGGGGGCCAAAGTTGGGCGAATCCGGCGGGCTCGGGCCGACGTTACGGCCGTGGCGCGAGTCCGGGCGCAGGTTGGACATGTTGATAGCCTGTCCTTGTGCAGCGCCGCCTGCGGGCGCGGCCGCGCCGGCAGCGTAGAAGCCAGACGGCAGCAGACGAGAGTCGCGGTTGCTGCTGGCGGCCATGCCGCTGGCACCGGGAGCGGTAGGCGAAAAGAACAGGTTTGTCTGAGAGGGGGTCGCCGAGGGAATGGGACCGCGGTTGGTCCGACGCACACCGCGTGCAGAGCCAGCAACGCTGCCAGCGCCGGCAAGGTTGAGCGACGAGTCGCGGTCCGAGTACTTGTAAAAGGGAGCAGCGGGCGCAGCAAAAGGGGTCTTGTCGTTCGCAGCGTGCTGGGCCTGGGCGGCACGGGCAATCGAGCGGTGCAGCAAGTAGGCCACAACGGCGCGCCAGACGAGCAGAGCAACAGCAAAACCACCAAGGATGGAGCCGACGGCGATGAAGACGGTGCCATCGGGTAAGTTGGAGTGCTGCATAAAGGGCGCGTTCTGGGTCGGAGGGACCGTCGGGGCCGGGTACGTGGGCACGGCAGTGTTGGTCGTCGACAGCGTGGGCAGGTTCAGCTTCGAAGTGGTGCCGGTGGTGGACGTGGTCAGGGCAGGGACGGAAGCCGTCTCACTCGACTGCTCGCTGCCAGTCGCCGTGATGACGACGGTGCCCTTGGTGCTCGTAGTGCCGGCTTTGGCGGTGCTGGAGGCCTCGGCCGATGCAGAGTCCTTGGCTGTGTTCTTTGCTGTTGTCGATGCAGCCGGTGTGGACGAGTCTGCGGCAGTGGTGGCAGTTGTGGCAGCCTTGGGGCTTGTCGTTGCCGTCTTCTGGGTTGTGGGCGTGGTAGTCGCCTTGGCCGAGGTGGTCGAGTCAGCGGCCATGGCGGTCGCCGAGAAGAGGGACACGGCAACCACCGCCGAGAGGAGAAGCGTCCGCTTCAGCGAAACGTGTGACCGACTCATTTTCATTGTCGGTTGTTTGTGTGTTGGTGTGGTGGTGTGGTGAGGCAACGACGCAGGGTAACGTGTGTTACGAGTTGTGAGGCGAGCGAGATGTAGTGCAACGACCGAGATGCTGTCGCGCTATGCTCTTGTTATGTTGTATAACCCTAGGAAAACGATGGGAAAAGCGATTCAAAGCGAGGGCCGTAGGAGGCAGGGGTGTCTACGAACAGCCAGCGAAGGAGCGTAGACCGACAGAGAGGTGAGAGCGACGGTGTGAGGTTCAAAACGAGGTCGAGGGGAATGTGTCGAAAAGGTCGAAAAAGAGGCCAAAGCGAAGAGAATGACGAAGAGAAAATAAAGGCGTGAAGCGAGACCGAGACGAAACGAAACGAAATGAAATGAAAATTAATTCGCGAGACAAAGAACGAAGGGATGCGGGTCGAAAGAGACGATGTCGATGGCCGCCGGCGATTCGGTGAACGGGGTGTCGATGCGGCGTCGTCGTGAGATGCTGAAGGAGAGGAAAAAAGAAAAGAGAGAAACTTGAAACGCAGAGAAGACGACAAAAGAAGCGAAGACTGGAACACGAGGCAGAAGGCAATGGGGCAATGGGGGCAATGGGACCAGGCCAAGAAAGGGGAAAGGAATGCGCCAAATGAGGAAACAGGAAAATAGGCAAAGTGGGTGGGCTGAAAACTGCGGGCGAACTACGCCAGAGAGGACTCGACGCACTCGTATTGAATTCTCGTAAGCTAACTTAGTATTCAATAACTTACATATATATGTAGTATTCAGTATGCAATGTATGGGAATCAGGGCCAAAAACGGACGGACAGCACGCCAATTATCACGCAGGGGAAGGAAGGCACGGGGGACAGACAGGCAGGTGAGAAATGAGAAAAATGAGTGGTGTGCTCGTAATGAGGGAAGAGCGACACCATTTGCTGCAAAAGCAGGGTAGGAAGACGCAAAGGGTCTCACTGGCATGTCTGAGAAGGACGGGACAACGGTCCTGGCGACTGCATAGCGCTCTGACAGAAAAGACAGCGCCATCCTGGCGGCTCCTGCCAGGCCGCCAGGGGAAACACAGGGCACTCAGGGGACAAAAAAGGGGAAACAGGGCCTCGCTCCTTCCTTCTGGTTCATCGAATCCGTTTGGGCTTAGACTGCTGCCGATACCACTTTGCGTTAGTGCTTTTCATAGACAGTGCTAGTTAATACTTTACACTGGTCCACTTGTACAATGCTCTTTGAGAGGGTAAACACGAAGACCAATGTGCTGAGCTGGATATGAGCTGGATATGAGCTGGATTTTGTCACTGCCAACAACGCCACAAGACAGGTCGTTGTTTGAGAGGGTCTCAACGGCCTCTTCTTATGCTCGTGGCCCTGCAACCTGTCAAGCTGTAATCAGTGTGCCCACCCCGGCATTCGGCAAACGCGCCGTTGCGCGACGTTGCACCGCAAATGCAAACACGATTTGCATGGGGAAATATGTCACTGGGAGAGGCACTCGTACGGAGAAGAAGAGAAGAATAGCCCCCATAGCTGCTCGCACGGTGCAGCCAGGTCTTCCGTGCGACCCGTGGAGAGATGTGGTGCATTTCATCGTAAGTGAAAGACAAAACGTCAAACGGCGTCAATTTATTTCCATTTACACCCGCGGTGCCAAGGAGAACGAGCTATACAGTGTGGAATCTGACTGACTGTACAGTACACACCGTGTACTTTGTACTCTGTACAAATACAGTATGTACCTCAGTACGAGGCACTTTCACTAGCCACAGCCCAGCCCAGCCACGCATGACAAGGCAGCCCTTAGCGCGGATGCACGCCTCTCAGCCATTTTGGCAAGTGCGGGTTATCGCGATAAGAAAAGTTGTCGCCTTTGGCAAAAAAAGTTAAGATCCAGTTCCATATCTGCGGCTGGATTTCGATTTGCAGAGACAACGGAAAGCGCTTCATCAATACAAAACACAGCACCCTGTCCTCGCCCCTTTACGGCTTTTTATCAACGTCTCCTATCCAGCACTTCTACACACAACCGCAAATATGGGTGTCGCCAAAAAGACAAGAAAGTTTGGGCAGGCATGTTTTATCTTTTTACGGACCGATCGATGAAGCAGCAGCATGAGATGGGGCCTCGCTCTCTCCCTCGACGATCACCGGCTAACACCCCAGCAGATGAAGAGAGTCATCGGACAGCGCGATGCCCGTCTGGCCAAGAACAAGGACAAGGCCGAGCTGGGCACGAAGAAGGCCGAGGCCGAGGCCGCATCGGAGCTCATCCGTTCAGTGTATGTGTTCCCCGCCCCGTCTCATCCATCTTGCCCGCTGCGGACGTGCAGCGGGCATTGTACATGGGAGAACGGTCCATCTCTCATCTTGGCTTCCTATGCTCACCGTTGTCCAGCCCCAAATGTCCATCTCGCTCTTTCACAAGGCCAACACGGCCCTTGTGCCTCCGTACCAGGTCCTTATCGACACAGTATGTTTGTCCTCGTCCTATCACAAGGGCTGCCCATCCCCTCGGTCGTCCTCCTCCGTCGACTGCCGTTCGCTCACTAACCGTGTCTCCCAGAACTTCCTCTCACATACTGTCCAGCGCAAGCTGCCATTATTAGAAACGATGGTGGGTCTCCAAGTTTCCCCCAAAACAAAAACAGACCGTTGAACCAATGACCACTAACGCTCGACCAGATGGACTGCCTTTACGCAACATGCCGTCCCATCCTGACCGACTGTGTCATGGCGGAGTTGGAGAAGCTGGGTCCCAAGTACCGCATTGCCCTCAAGATTGCGCGCGACGAGCGGTGGGAGCGGTCCAAGTGCACCCACAAGGGCATCTACGCCGACGACTGCATCTTTGACAGAATCGTGCGGCACCGGTAGGTTCTTCCCCCACAGCGACTTTTTGTCTTGCCACTTTCATCTTCCGGTCGTAGACTAACTTGTTGCAGTACCTACATCGTGGCTACCAACGATCGCGACCTGAAGCGGCGCATCCGCAAGGTGCCTGGTGTGCCGTAAGTTTGACCCCCACCCCTCTTCCCTCGCTGGATCTGTTAGTGATGTATCGAATCCAAAGCTCACATGTGTTTCTAGAATCATGAGTGTGGCACGGGGCAAGTACGTAATCGAGAACCTGCCAGGTGCTCCGACGTCATAGGCTTGACGACCTGTTGTGTCTCCTCCCTCTCTCGCTTTCGACTGCCAAACGACTGTCCGAAAACGGGCACTACGCTACGCTGCGGCGTGTGGCCGGAACCAAACTCGGTTTTCCGGTGGCTGCGACTGAACCGAAACGGTATGCTACTCGGCCATTGGACAGGACCCGGTCCTTGGCCAAAGGACGCCACAGTGTGGCATGTTTTGCTGTGCTGTTTTTTTGCCTTGGCTTTGGGATTTGCTCAAGGACGTGTTCAGAAACGGCATCCTGGTCGGTGGCAGTCCTGGCTCTATCGGGGTCCCAGAACAAACATGTTTTCGGGTCATGGCGCAGCATCGCATCAAGGGCTGCAATGCCTTGTGGCCGTATTCTTTCAAGGCCTGTATGGAGGTTTCGAGGATTGGAGGGCCGTTCGACATAAAGACAGTCGAGGTCTTGAATCTGTTTTATTTTTGTTTTTGTTTCTTGTTTGCTATTGGCGTTCAGGTATCACTTTGGCTTTTAGGTAGTTTGCGCCTTTCTACAAATCATATATAATGATTGCGATTTTTAACTTGAATTTACATCTCTCACAAAAAAGAGTAGCAGAAAAGAACGTCGTACACTTGCAGCACGTGAAAGGTAGAACACAAGAAGCCCTTGTTTGATTTGCCGTTTGTGTTCATGTTGATGTTCAAGAAACCCCTTTCAACATATATAAAAAATGACACTGCGAATCCCAAGAAGACAAGAATTTGCACAACACCGCCCTTCCAATGGAAGTCTCCATTCCACCTTTTTTCTATCTAGACAATGGAGTTATTTTTGGTTCGTTTCTTTAATTTTGCTAGCCAGATTCCGTACCCATGAGCAAATGACAAGAATGATATAAGAACAATAAAACGCCGTGGGCATGAGACGTCGTGTTGCGAAAGGAGACCATAATGTGGACAGTAAAAGTGAGAAAAAGGTAAAACAAAGACAAAAGATAAAAAGGAAAGACTTCCAAGATGAACACGTAGATGCCCTCCTAGTTAGAAAATCGCTCCTCCCCTTTGTCGTAATATTAAGAAACCGATTTTTATGAGATGCGCTCTCATATAAAGCCGCATCCCGACTACTCGCGTATAAAATGATAAAACTTTTGTTGTGTTGCCTTTGTTGTAAGAGATCTCCGAGCTCGCTTGCCGAACGTTGAAAAAAGAAAAAGAAAAAGAAAGATGGCTGCAAGATTCAGGGGAAATAATGAAAAGTAACGGCTGCCAGACCGGATGGTGTCACCAGGTGAACGGCGTATTAGATTTGCAAGCGTGCCAGAGTGATGTCACGTAGTGTGCCAGACTCGGTGGGGTGATCGCCTCTCTATGGCAGCCACTCCTCGTCGTCTCTTGCGGTGACACGCATGACCAGACCGTCATCATCTTCGTTGTCCTCGTCGTCCTCGAACTCCGGCTCGTTTTGGGCGACTGGCTGCTCGACGGTCACGCCACCGCCATTTGAGTGTTGCTGCTGGTGCAGCTGCGGCTGTTGGTGCTCATTGCTCGGGGTCGGCTCGTCTTCCTGCTGCTCGTCCTCCTCATCGTATTCTTCGTCCTCTTCCATCCAAGTCAGGCCGTTGGCCTGCTCCTCCAGGGGAAAAACCTCGCGCGCGTACTCCTCAAGTCCCCGCGGCGCCTCCCACAGATTCAGTGCAACAGACGGCACGTCTTCGTCGAGGGTCTGGCTGCCAAAGTAGGGCGGCTGCTTCTTCGGGTCGTCACCGCCCAGCATGAAGAGCTTCTCGAGGCCAATCAGCTGTGCGCGGTAGCCCTCGGGCACCGGCACGCTAATCTTGATGGGCCGCGCTTGTACTTGACCGGGCGGCCGACGCCTCTTGAGAAGTGGCGGCAGGCCTCGCGGGGCGAGAGCATCTCGTAGGCCAGAGCGATGCGCTGGCCACGTCCCCACTTGGCCACGCCGTCCTTGAAAATCTGCAGTATGGCCGGGCCGACATCGTGCTCTGCGTCGAGCCACGGCAGCTTGGCATCTGGGTGGAATGGTGCCTCCCACAAGAAGGAGCCGTCTGGTTGCAGGTCCATGCAGAAGAGAGGGTATTTGAGGGAGGTGAAGTTGTTGTTGTAGATGCCCGTGTAGACAAAGGTCGAGGGGAGGCCAATCTTGAAAATGTACTCCTCCACGCGGTGCTTGGCCGACCACAAAGGCAGGGATGGCCAATAGGCATCATAGGCGTTGTGTGCGGGCATGGACGAGTAGACGTAGTGCTGAACGCCCGCCTTCTTGGCGGCATCGGCGAGCGCCTGGCCGATCTTGAGCTCGTCGCCGTAGAATGTTGTGTTGATAAAGGCCAGTTGTGCGCCGCGGAAGAGCTCGTTGATGAGTTCGTGGTTGACGCCGATACCGGAGAGCGAGGGGCCCTCGCCGGTGACATCAATGTCCTCGGCGAGCGAGACGCCCTTGGCCTTGTCGGAGTCGGAGCGTGGCAGACGCGTGTACAGCTCTCCCTCGAGGACCGTCACGTTCTCGTTTGTTGCGACCTCGGTGGCGATCACGCCCAGACGATTGCGCATCTGGGCGCGCACGTGGTAGCCGACGGCCGTGGCATAGCGAATAAGCGATGCTGCTTGGCGACCGCTGGCATTGATGACAGCAATAGTCTTGCCCGGGGCCGGCATGGAGCGCTTTGCTGGGCGGAAAGTCAGGGAGTTGTTTCGAGAGATGAGCGAAGAGGCTTCCGAGTAGGAGGACCGGGCGTGCTTGTGGCGCTTGTCTCCGAAGCTGTGGCTGTGGCCGTTGGCAGAGCCGTTCAGGATGGAATGCCGATGGGGACGCCGTTCGTACGCGCACTGTTGTGGCCATTTATTGCGGTGCCGCGGTTATTTATCGGAGCTGGCCGTATGGCAAGATCCGCACGTATTTCTCCAGGCATTCGAAATTTGTGTAAGTGGTTGCCCTCCTAAAACAGGAAAAAAAATTACTCTGGAAGGAGGGGGCGGTTAGGTGGGAGTAAATCTATGCGGGTAGCACACAGAGGCCGTATGTGTGCGCGCGTCGGAAGGGGCGATGGTTGGTTCGGAGGGGAGCGGTGGACGGTTCGGGGGCGTAGAAAGAGAGAGAGAGAGAGAGAGAAGACGGAATACCAAAACGGTAGAAGAAAAAAGAAATCACGAAGAGAGAAGGGAGCACAGGAGGGGATAAAAAGAGACGAACTCTCAAAACTCTTCCCAGTTTTGCCGTGTCAAGTGGAGACCAGGACCAGCGAAGCTCGCACAGAATCCTGCGTCTTTCGCCTTGTTATTTTCCTCGTCGAGAAATTCGTGATTTGTTTGGACAGTCGAGTCTATCGTGAATCGCACATATGTTGTGTTAAACGGGAAAGTTGCGGTCGTTATGGCGAAGAGCAAAGTCGTTGACCAGCGGCAGCAGTAACCCTTATGCAGGCAAAGCCAATGCACCCTGAGGAATAGTGGTCAGGAGGCCAGAGCAGGTTGTCTCCTCTTTGAAAATTTCCCAGCGCGAACAAACGTGCTAGATATTTTTCTTTGTTAGTGGATCCGTTTTAGACCGTTTTCTTTCTTCTAGCCGGCGTCCTCAATGACACAGTTGGGGTCCACGTCCGTTGGTGGTTTCTGCGGGGCGGGAGGGAGAAAGAAGAATGAAAAAGAGTGGCCCGACTTCGCCTCCAAGAAGGCGGTATTGACAAACGCAAACTGGCACTGGCACTAGCACTGGCCTAGAGCTACTGGCTCTTTCTTTGCCAGCACATCTAAATTCAGGGTGAAGACATCCTTTACTTGATGATTGACAGCACGGCGGTCCTTCATTGGCTCTATTGGGTCCCAGAAAGCCCAAAAGCAGAGTGACCCGGCAGTAAAATCATGCAGCATGAAGCATGGAAGTGGCCAGGTCTGGCCACAGCCAAGAGCAGAGCAGGGACAGAAGAGGCGTGACGAAGGGGGGCTTCGATCTGACCACAGACGTGCGAGCCGATGGTAGCCAGATGGCAGATGGCGGACAGTGAGGTGGATGAATGGACCCTGTGTTGTGGGAATAAAGAGATGACGATGTCATGGCGACATATATGCCCAAGCGGGCAAGAGAACAAAAAAAGCAAATTCAGAAAAGACGATATGACATGACGATATGGGCGAGGGTGAGAACGTGATGAAAGGAGAGGGGTATGAAATTAGATCTGGCGTCTAAGCGAACCTATCCACAATAGCACGCACACGCAGGGCATAGACCTTGTCGGCCTAGAACCGAAAACGAGGGGGGGAGGGGGGGCGGTTGAGGCGGTGGTGATGGGGACCAGGCTGCTGGACAGACTGAAAGGCGCAAACCGACGATGCGCGCCCTCGACCGAGTGCTAGTGTCTTGGTCCTGGGTCGTTGGCAGGCAAAGAAGGGGGGGATGGGACCGGTGTAGGGCTAAGGATGGAGAGGAGGGACATGCCGGTGAATGGGGATGGTCAAGAGTCAGTTAGAGGGGTGTGGAAGGGAGAATAATGGCACTTCGTAGAGAGGGGGGAATGCTGCAGATTGTGGAGAAAAGGGAATTTGGTGTTGGGGCGACTTACAAGAAAATTGCGGTTAGGCGGCGTTGAAGGCTAGGGCGTTTCCCGACTTATTGATTTTGGCCAATCGGCGCAAACAGGACGCAGTCGTGGTGTAAAGCTGTGGGTGTGAGCAGGAAGAAGTCAATGCAGCCGTGAACTGAACGGCAACGAAAAAAGGAAGAGATGGGCTTGAATGCAGCCAAAGGGCAGTGCCAAAAACGGAGTGGGCGAGAGGAGAGAGAGAGAGTTTTCGAAAAGAGAGGGGGGCCAGAGGAGGTCGGGCACGGGAAACAAAAAGGAACGAAAATAATCGTGAGGTTTTGGACGTAATACTGGCTGTGCTTCTTTAGCCCCTCGGGCCGGCTGGACTCAGGGTCAAGACGAGCGTCAAAGTACAATGAGAACCAGGGAGTAGCGCAGGACTAGCGGGAGTCACTACTGTCCTCGTGGTCGTTTTTTTTTTCGTCTATCGTCCGTCACGATGCTGCGTCTCGTCAAACTTGTGCTTTTTGTGTGCTTTTTCGTTTTAATGTAGAGGGTCCAAGGGCGTTTTCTAGTTGTCGTCGTCTTCTTCGCTCTTCTGGTTTGTTGACTTTCTTGCCGGCCGGTAGACTTCCCAGGGTCCGTCTTGCACAAAGGAGATCCGTCCTGCCGCAAGGGGAGGAACCGAGGCGACGAGGTAGAAGCGTGTTGGGATGGGGATGTGGAGGGAGAATGGAAGGCAGAGTAAAGAAGGGATAGAGGAGAAAGAACGGCAATGAGGAATAAGAAGAAATTGGAAGAGAACGAAAACACGGGGTAAAGAGGAGGCGGAGGCGGAGGCAAAGATTGTTGAGATAGACAGGCAACGAGAACGCAAGAGATATGGGAATGGCGTTGTTGCATGAAGGGCTGCAGAAAGTGGTGTTGCACGGCTCTGGGCAGTTCAAGATAAGAAATGAAAAAGAAACGGTTGCTTACCTTGTCGAAGTGACCAGCACGGGCCAGGGAGCGGCCAGAGGAAATGAGCAAAGAGGGACAACTCAACGATAATGGGGAAATGGGAAGAAAAAAGCCAAGGCAGGTGAACAGGTTGTTGGCCACCTTGTGTATCGAGTATCAAGAAGTCGAAAGAAACATGCAACCGAGAAAAAAAGCCTGTGCCACAAGATAAAGCACGAAAGGGTGAAGTTGTGAAAGGCGAAAGGCTGCGTGAGCGCTTCAAGCGTGCAAGGCCCGTATGTGCCGAGCCTGTCGCTGTGCGATGTCGCAATCTGCTCTCGCAATCTGGCGCGGCTGGTGCTGAAAATAGTGTGGCCGTTTTAGGCTGACCTGACGGACACACCACCGTATGTAGAGGGGTAGCGTGTGCGGTGTGAGGGAACGTTGTAGCAGGAAGCTTGCGAGCAAGGCTTGGTGGCGGGCCGCCTTCTGACTGGACTGGACAGAGAGACTAGACAGGCAAGTGTCGGTAGCCGCAGTTGACCTTTTCTTTCTTTTTTCTGGCTAGTTAGAGTGTTCAAAGACGGAGTACGGAGTATGCGGTACTGCGTTCCGTGGCCTGAGTACATGTACGCAGATGTGGTGTAAACTGTAAATTGTACTCAGTAGTGGGAGACTGTAGTGGTCCTCCAGTCGGTTCAGGAAAGACAGTTGACGAAGAAAGAGGAGAAAAGTGCAGGGGTGTGCGCTTCAGGCAAATCTGATAAGAGATTTCGACGTATGCGCACGGGCTGTGATTGGCTGAAAGGCGCCAGGATCGCAAGAATGACGAACGCGAATTGACAAAAAGGTTGAAAACGAAGCTTGGAATAAAAAGGTCGTAACGGCACTGGCACTGCCAGATGGGAAAGTCGAAAAAGAAGACTGGAAAAAATAATTGCAGGGTCAAAGAAGATGGAATAGTCAACCAAAGAACGAGAATGGCAAAAATAGGGGGCGATGCTTGACAGCGACAAGGCAAAGCGGCAGGGGAGGGAAAGAGCGAATGCAAAAGCAAAAGATAGCAGCCGTGTCTCACAACGTAAGATACATTGGCCGGAAGGCGCAGATGGGCGCAGGATGCGAATAAAGGAAGCCGCGAGTCAAAACTGTGCTAACTGGTTTCCTGGTATCCGAAACGGGCAGGAAAACTTTTTCTTGGCCTCGAGTTAGTTTGCCAGTCACGGCGCGCTTTTGCACTGCAAAAAAAAGAACGTGCTGCCGAACCAGGCTAGGACTGGGAGGAGAGTAAAGAATAGCCTAAAAGATACGGGCGGCTCATGGGCGAAGCTCACTCTTCGGGCCAGCCATCCTCCCTGTTAACTGAATCCATTGAATCCTGTTTCTTCTCTTCTAATTGCGCAGCTCGCATTGGATCGTGCCTTTGTGACATAAGCATCATAAGCATTTTCGGAAGTGTCTCCTGTTCTTTTTTCGATTTCTGGACGGCTGATCGTTCCTGCCGGATTTCCCGCCGTCTGTCCCCTCTTGCCACTTGTTGTTGGAACATTGTTGGAGCACTACTCGCACGGAAAAAGTAACGTACTTGCAGGGACGAGTGGCTAAAAGGTCCAGCTCGACCTGGCAAGCAAAGAAGGTGTGCTGGGTTCGACTTGGACTTGGTCGGGGAAAGAGCGATGCACGGCGGAGGGAGGGCGGAGAAGGGGGGTTGAGATTAGGTAAAAAACGAGTCGCGAATGGTGCAAGCTGGTAGCAAAGCTGGCGGTAGAAGCTGGAGGGCGGAGAGACGGAGAGACGGAGGGACGGAAAGAGCAACAGAGCGTGAAATATTACGACCAAGTGAAAGCCGAGATGGGAAGGGAACATGGGAGACCTTGCCCCTACACAGCTGGCATCGAGATAGAAGGGGAATTGTCCTCATTTAAGGACAATGAGCTTCGCTCCTTCCTTCCTTCTATCCTTATCCATCTCGCTGTTTTCGCGCTCTCCCCCCCTTCCCCAAATACTCGCGTATCTCTACGTGTCTATTTGACTGATAAAGTTGACTGATAACGAAGCTGGGCTGGCAGGTTCGTGGGTAAGGAAGGCACGATCCAGTGGAGGTTACGGAATAGGCTGGAGTCATTATCAAGATCCCACGGCGCGCGATAAAGCTGTGCAGTGCTGCGATGCAGCGATAAACGTCGGCGTGTTCGCCGTATCATATCTACGCAGCAATCACGTCTTGCAGAGTGGGATATTTAAAATCACAGTCCGACCAAAACGGCATAGGGGACATGATGTCTAAAATTGGACTGGGCCTGGCCTAGGTCTTGGCTCAGGCCCATGCCGCAGTTGGCTCTCCCATGCGCAAGTCGCTCCTTCCCCTCGTCGATTCATCGATTCGTCGATCTGCTTAAACCGGAGACGATCAAAGTTGGGGAAGTCGCGTTGCGCAGTTGTGCACCACAGAGGGACAATAGCGCCTGAGGCTCTGTAGCTTGGCAGTTGCGAGTCGCACTTGCTGCTTTCGACGGAAGACAAGGAAAGAGCCAAAGTCTTGCAGAAGTGAGTTGAGCGTGTTCGCTACTTCCTAATTGGTATCATTGTATCATTGATAAGAGACTTTGGACGGACTGGTCATACTGAGTACTACGAGAGGCGGTGTGGAACCCCGCGTGCGACTTCCTAATGAGGTCAGGCTACTCGGTACAGTCAGTTGCACTTGCTCAGTGCTGTTTGCTATTCCTTGTGCTCTGTGTGTCAACAACACGCCCCGCTAACAACACGCCCCTCACTCTTTCCTCTACCATCGTAGTGCGTACGACGTAATCTGTGCGTGTCTTGCCAAACGGCCGGGATTTGCTCTCGGGTTACTTAAGGGACCCACCCGAAAGGGATTTGCTTTTTTTCTCTCCCGTAGGTACAGCGCACGTGAGCAAGTCCCCCAAGGCTCACCACAACCTCACAACGACGCGTACATTACATGCACAGTCGGCATCCGTCGGCTGGTGCATCGTCTTCGCCATGTCATGAACCAAGAGATGGGGTGCCTTATGGGCCACACACCTCGTTTGCCCAGCTGCTCCGAAGAGGCAAGACGTCAGAAGCGACTAGAAATTGCAAAATGGGCCAGCGGGCTGAATCTTCAGGTCACGAGAGCGTCTTCAAGTGGATTCCATCTCGTTATAGATTGCTTCTTGGTAGGGTTTTTTTTTTACTACAGTATGTACAAGAAATGAAAAGAAGAAGAGTCTCAGAAAGTCGCGACATGGCTTGTGGCTTGCTTGAAAAGGTTGAACGGCAGTTCTTATCAGTGTTGTGGTTTGTCGTGGGCAAGCATCGTGATAGGTCCAAGGCCGGACGGTTGTCTAAAGGTTGTCTAAAGCCATAACTAACACAATGGGCGGCAGCGAAACAGAATGCAGCGTTTTGCCATGCAAAGGCGTTTTCATGACACAAAGAAAGCCAGAGAAAAAGAACAAAAAGGGCAGGAAGAAGAAAAGACAGGGAACGCGCTGGCACGCAAAGACGCAAAACGCTTTGCAAGCCGGTGGCGTAGTGGGAGAAGAAACGTGAGAGGGGAGAAGAGAAAGAACACGAACAAACGAGGCAGAAAGCGGGCCGTTCAGCGTTTCGATTACGTACAAACGGCTCCCAGGGCGCCGAGAAGACTACTCAGTAGGAGAAAAAAGATGAGTGCTGAGAGGAGCTCACTGGCCGCTGAACGGTAAGTACTTTGTAGACTGGAAGAACTTTGTTGCCTTTTTTTTGCGTCGTCGTCCTGCTAGCGGCCAGGCGGGCATCTCCGCGGAGGTTTGGAGCCTGTCTGCCTTCTGGCCCGTGATTGGTCGGCTTAGTGCTGTCAACACAGCCGCCGAGGTTCTTATCAGTGACCTGCATTCAGTGTGCTATGACGCTCATTGTGCACGTTGTGCGAGGGGTGAGTGAAATCGAGGGATGGATTTGCCTGCCCGTGGCAAGTGAGTGTGAGAACTTGTAGCACACACGCACGATTCGTGTTTGATGCCGTTGTTTGCATCATTGGTAGTCCATTGGTAGTCCATTGGTGACATGTCCAGAGTGGGAGACTGAGTGGGACGAATTAATCGACCAAAATTGAATTAAAATTAACTCGACGACGAGTTTCTTTTTCTCTACTTTTTTCTCTCTCTTTTTTTCGCGAATTTCCAGGCATCTTCTAGAACATCGCAAAAGGGCTTCTAGCCGCAAATTGGGACCTCGCGCGTTCCCACAGCGTCGGCACAAGTGGGCTTTTTTTTTTGTCTGTCGTAGGCTGTAGGCTGTACATCGTAGGAATTCAAGAGTGTGAGTTTGTGAAGTTGTGGACCGTGGACCGTGGACTGGAACAGCACATCTCGTCATGGCGACGCTGCTCACCGCAAGACGCTGCCCACTGCATTGCCCATAAGCTGGCCATTAACATGAACGGCTCGAAGCATGTGTATGTCTGTATGTAGTACTGCGGGCGAGTTTTCTTCTCTCCCGTGGGCCCCATACGACATTCCCCACAAGATAAGACTGTGTATTATATTCGAGATGGGATTATATTGTCGAGTTCGTTGTCGAACTCGTCGAGTTCTCTTTGGACGGAGCATTCTGGCCCGTATTGGAATACGAGTATACACAGTAGACGGTCTTACGTCGAATCGAACGTCCTCGCTTGGATTTGAAATTGCCATCGTCCTAAGTTGCACAAGCAACTCTTGGATCGACGCTCACCAATGTCCAACTCCCGATGGAGGGGAGACATAGAGGTACTGAGTAGAGGGAGAGGGCGGTCTCCCAAGTCTGTGCCGCCCTGAGTGGACATCGTAGCTCCGCATTAACTGGGGTCTGGTCCTGGGCAGGGCCTTGTTTTTCCTTTTCCTTTTCCCCTTTCCTCTTTGATGGGGCCAACATGATCCACGACGATGGAGCCTCGACAGCGGGACCTAAAATTCCAAAAGGGCAGGTCCGACACGTTGCCAAAGTAGGACGTCGTCGGACATTGTGGCGGTCTATCTACATGTACATTGCTGGTCCACCGTCAGCCCCTCTAGTGAAGGGCCGGATCCGGCTGGTCCCACATGCCGGCGGCGGCATAGTTGATGTCGTTAATGACCGAGTCTGCGCCCGTCCACTCGCTCGTGTCCTGGCTGTTCATGACGCGGATGCCGTTGTCGACGGAGCCCCAGTCCAGCGCATCGAGCGACAGCGGGATCCACGAGTCGTAGCGCGAAGGGGCGGCCATGTTGTTTGTGGCGCCGGCGGGCAGCTGCGAGGGTGGGACGAGATCGCGGCGAGAGAAGTTCAACTGGGCATCGGTAGACGAAATGTCCATGCCGATGTCGAGCGGCGGCCTCGTCAGCGGGTGGCCGCTGATGGTGGCGGTGGTGGCGGTGGTGGCGGCGGGGGAGGGCACCATTGTTTCTTGATAGCCGACTACACGGCAGTTAACAGAATGTATCAATTCAAAAGGAAGGGGATGGGGCAGGGGGGACCTACGGCTGCGCAGAGTTGTTTCGGAGAGAGGCGGAATGCCGCCAACGACACCCGGGTTGACATGGCTGTGCATGGACTGTGAGGACTGCGATTGCGATTGCGATTGTGAGGGCTGTGGCTGTGGCTGTGTCTGTTGCTGGGGGTATTGTGACGACGACCATTGTGCCGACGTGGACCGGTCCTTTTGCTGTTGCCGCTGCGCTTCTTGGCGGTGGTCCGGGGGCGGCGCCCAGCCCGGAGGGCTGCCGTTCTCGCGCAGTTCGCGGGCATAAATTTTGCGCAGCATGACGCTCAGCAGATCGGCGGCTTTGACAGTGTCGCTGTACTTCTCGGCGACGTCGGCCCAGATGCGGTGGGAGCGGCGCAGCAAGTCGATCAGGCTGCTGCGTTCGACGGGGAGGGTTGGTGGTGTGTCGTAGTCGGTCGACTCCGCTGAGGGGGCGTAGACCCTGACGCGGCGCCCCCAAAAGAGGTAGTCGATGCAGTCGTTGTGCTGCCCACGGACGGGATGCTACCACTACCGCCACTACCGCCACTGCCGCCAGTCGCCGGGCCGGTTGACGGCGTCGACGTTGACGCCGAAGCCGCACCCACACTGCCCATGTGGCTGCCACTGTGGTGGACATCATCCCGGCTCGTCAGCAGCTCCGGCGCAAACAGGCTGTCGTTCTGCACCACCAGATAGACAATCATGGCCGCCAACAGGAAATCGTGCATGCCCAGCCCCGTGATGAACCAGCCAATTTGGTAGAGCAGCCCGCCCGGCTGAGTGGCCTCGTGGGCGGCCTCGTGGTACGCCAGCAAGGTCAGCGCCGACTGCAGACAGGTCTTGCGCGAGTAGGCGTGCTCGGGCAACGGCACGGCCTCCACCAGATAGGGCCGGTGCAGCACACAGCGGCTCTTTTGGTAGAGCGAGGCGAGGCCGAAGCGCTGGACGACCTGCATGGGCGGGTCGGCGACACAGTCGCCGAGCGGGCGGACCTTCATGAACGACGGGATCTGACGCCACTTGTCCTCCAGCAAGCGGTCGGTGCGCAGGACCTCGGCGTATTTCGGTGGCGTCAACGTATGAGCGAGACGGGCGACCTGGCCAAAGATGCGGCAGACCATGCTCTTGAAGATGGGGTAGCTCATGACGGTGTACTCGGAGTCTGGTCGGGGCGGCGGCAGGACGGGCGAGTCTTCGTTGAAGTCCTCGTCGAGCAGGTTGTGTGCCAGGCTCGTGTCACTGGGGATGCCGTGGATCATGCTGGGCAAGCCCAGATAAAAGGACACAATCAGGTCGAGCTGGATGGCCAGGTTCCAGAGACGACGGCGGATCTCGCCCTCAAACGCCGAGATGGTCGGCAGCCGGCTGGGGTCGCGGTGCAGGCCCATCTTGAGCATCAGGCGGATGCACACCGCCAACAACAAGAAGCAGTTGGTCTGTGTGGCACGGTTGACCAAAAACTCGGACTCGGCGAACATGAGCAGCGCCTGGATCGTGTGCAGATTCGGGTTGGAGAAGCGTGTCAGCGAGAGCGCCGCCGAGGATGCGGCCCAGTACACGCGATACCGCTCGGCGGGCGTCATGCCCGTGCCGTCCAGCTCGAGCTCGTGGGGCGCCGAGAAGGTGGAAAAGTGCACGCCCAGCGCCAGGATGATGAAAAGGACGGCCAAGAACTCGACGTCCGCGTGGACGGGGTCCTGCCAGAACTCCTTGTACTTGCGCGAGAAGGACGGGCGGTGGACGGTGTGCTGTGTTGGCGTGTTGGACCCAAAGTAGCGGACAATCAGCCGGTCGACAATGGGCCGCGGCGGCATCACGGCCAGCAGCTCGACCCGGCTCCGTGGCTGCTGTCCGCCAAGCATCAGCTGCTCGGGCGAGTCCCCTGCCGACGGTGCCACGTCCTGCCATTCGTCTTCGGGCACGTTTTGCGGGTCCTCAAAGTATGCCTTGAGGTCCTCGATGTCGTCGAGCATCGCCATAAAGTGTGTGGCGCCCACGTACGTCGTGGCCCGCTGTCCACGCACGACCCGGCCCTTGCCTCGCGCTTGTGGTGTCGGGTTCTGGGGGGCAGCGGCTGTCCCGGCTGTCCCGGCTGACCCGGCTGTCCCATGGTCGTCGACGACTGCTGATGTCGTCGCCGATGTGGGGATCGGTCTGCCCGTTCCGTCGTACCCTTCCGCCTCAGCCTCGGTCAAGACCGACATGAGCGACGGCTGGCCGCCGTTGCCTCCCATGTTGCCACTGCCGCCATGGGCCAGCAGCTCGGCACTCGATACGCCGAAGCTCGACATGGCCGCCGCCGCTGTGTCGTCGTCCATCATCTCGCGCAGCATGCCCTCGAGCCGCCGCAGCCGTGCCGCCATGCCCTTGGCCGGCTTGGCAGGTTTCTTGGGCCGCGGGGCATACTCGCACAGGTCGATGCGGTCCTTTTTCAGGCAGTTGCCGCACGGCGACGCGCGGTCGCACTTGAGTTTGGAGATGCGGCACGGCGCGCAGCTGAGAAGCACGCGGGTCCGCTTGGGCGGGGCATCTGCAACCGTAGCACCGCCGGCTGCACTCGCTGCCGCGCCATTTTCCCTTCCGTTTGAAGAACCAGCACCGACGCCGCCAATCCCTCCGACTCCCGACCCCGGACTGTCGCTGAACTCTTTGTCGTCGAGCAGCATCGAGAAGTCCGGATCGGCCTCCATTTTCGAAGTATTTTGATTGGATTTGACGAGAAATGAGACAATTCCCTCTCCCCCAGAACAAGTCGATATATGACTGTCGTCGGTTGTCTGCTATCGTTCGTCTTCTGCCTTCTACAAAGAAAGACTATTTGCCGCTCGCGTCCTGCCGTATCGTTCCGGCCTTGGGTAATTGCTATTTTGATTCCTCGCTCCGGGGCGTTGGACCCTGGACCCTTTGTCTCTTGTACTGTCTTGTCGTTGCTCGTTAGCGGGTGCACATTTCGGATGACTAAGCTGGGGATGGGGATGACGTCTCCCGGCGCGTTTACCTTGCTGTCTCAGGAGCCAGGCCCCCTGTAAGACAGGCATTTCAGCGCCCCATATTATTCCAATTAGGCTTATCTTGAAGCGCCCCTCGCTAAGCCCTAGCAGGCGTCGGCCCGAGACAGTCCCCCGGGAGGCCGGCGGCTTCCAAATACGACATTTTCTTTTGGAGTTGTCTTTTCCCAAGGCCCGGTCTCGTCGTCTTATTTTTTTACCTTCTTTTGTGTACGCGGCAAGCCGTACAGCGATCTGAACGGTTTTGGCTCCGAGGCGCAAACGTATCATTCACTCAAGTCTATGAGCTCAGAATATATCGTGTCTAAGGTATAAACGTTCCAAAATCCAATATCAAACGTCCAAATCAAATTGGAAGGAGACGAGAAATCCAAGCCAGATGCTGTCTTCCTATACTTTTCTCGTTTTCGCTGTCGTCAACGTGTCAAAGAATCATCAAAGTCCAAACTGTATGTGTCGTCTCGCGTCCGTTGTACGGCACAATACACAGCCTTCCTGCTCTCCGCATCGAAGCTCGGGCTCTCTATTCCAGCCCTGCCAGCCCTGCCTTTTCATTCGTAGACATAGACAGCTATAGACAGCTATGCACTGCCTGATGACTCGCCATTTTGGCGCTGCCTCTCTTCGGCCGCTGAGGCTGCCAAGTGCCGCCGGACAACCAGGTCGTTGCGCAGCCTGTCCTCGTTCGCGGTGGCCTGTGCAGAACTGCTCGACACGTTGCCAAAGAGACACGTCCATAGGTCGCCCTTGGCCACCTCTTCGCCCGCCATCTTGCCCTTGCTCATCAGCTTTGACAGCTGCGCCTGCTGCATCTCGAGCGAGTTGGCCAGCTCCAGGTTGGTATCCAGCAGCTCTGGCGTCTCTGGCGTGTCTGGCGTCTCTGGCGTCTCTGTGCCGCTGTCCCCGTTTCTTCCCCCAACTCTCTTCTTTCCCTTGCCTTTTCCGTTTTGGAGAGGCACGTTGCCGTTGCTGCCGTCCCACCCTGCTCATGTGTGCCATGCGGCGCTTGACAGACAGGTCGTAAATGGACGCCTCGACTGTGCCGTCCACAATGTACAGCCACACCGTCGTCTCGTGCTTCTGACCGATGCGGTGCACACGCGCAATGGCCTGCAGCTCGATCGCCGTGTTGAGCAGGGGCTCGCACAGCAGAACGTGGCTGGCGTTGACCAGATTCAGACCGCTCGCGTGGGCGCGCGCATGCAGCAGGAAACACTCGATGCTGGGGTCGTTCTTGAAACTCTCGATGCCGTTGCGGTCGGTGTACCGAGAAAAGGCGATGCGGTACCGACGGAACGCCTCGGCCAGGATCGACAAGAACGCTGGGTACTGCGAAAATACAATTGACTTGGCGCCCGGGTCGGTGCTTCGCAGCCACAGTAGGTGCCTGACAATCGTGTCCACTTTGGTCGTGAAGGACGGGCCCGGCAGGTCAATGTTCTTGATCTCCTCGAGCTTTTCCGTGCTAAAGGCGGCATAGATATTGGCCTTCTTCGGCTCGGTGAATCGCTCCTGTTGTCCATTCTGTTGGTTTTGCTCTTCCTGCCCGTCCTCTGCACCGTTTCCGTTGGCGTCTCCGTTGCTGTCGCCATGCTCATCCGTCACTTTCAGCGCCTGGCGCTTGAGCGTAATGTCGTGCAGGTTGTCGAGGGTCAGCTTGCGCTTGCACACAGGGCAGTTGCGGTGGGCCTTGAACCAAAGCGCGATGCATTCTTTGCAGAATTGGTGGCCACAGACGGTCAGGACACCCGTCAAGAAGTCTGTCTGGCAGATGACACAAATGCGCGACTCGTCGGCCTTGGATTCGGCCTCCTTGAGATGGACCACTGCAACGTTGTTAGCAATGATATGGAATTGTAGGGAAAGGCGGGGCACGGAACGTACAGTATCGGTGCTTGGCCTCGGCCTTGGTGAGGCTCTGGAGCAAGTCATTCTTTTCGCGGATCTGCGTGGCAATCGTCTCCTCGTCCTTGGGGCCCTCGTACAGCGCCACCATATCCGAAACTGCCTGCAGTTGACGGTAGTAGGCGATACGCGAGTTGAGTGCATTGCGCACCTTGTTCGCCTCCTTCTCCAGCGCCGCCGTCACCTTGAGTTGCCGTGTCTGCTCGTCCTGCGCGCGCTTGAGCTGCCGGTTGATACACTCCAGCTCCATGTGCGCCCGCTGGCTCGTAATGTTGTGCATGCTCGAACCGCTCAACTGCTGGCCGCGCAGGCGCGATGCGATCTCACGCAAATCAATCACAGCGGCGCGCAGAGACCGGACAGGCCTGTCGCCCGCGGCCGGGCTCGGCAGAGTGGTCTGGCGCTCAGCAAACAAGCGGAGCGTGAGCTCTGGTGCGGGACCCTCGTTGTCCTTGGCCATGCGCAAAGCCATTCGTTCTTCGTACAGCGCGAGACCGCTCGGTGCTTGTCCCGTCAGCAGCATGTTGCGGTCGCTGATGCTGGCTTTAAGGATAGTAATGTACGCCTGGATCTCGTCCTGCACCTTTGTCGAGTCCTCGTACTCGTCGCCCGTGATTTCGACCGTCGCGCCGGCCTTGTCTTCGTCGTCATCCACCAGGTCCTTGAGTAGTAGCTGGATCACGGCCTCACGCCATGCGTCCATCTGAGCAGCTTGTGTGCTCAGCACTTCAGCAAGGCGGTCCAGCTCTTCGCCAGTACGCCGGCCTTCAGTGCCTTCGGGCTTGGCAAAACTCGGCCTCGGGAATCTCAACAAAGCCCTGTGTGCCGGCTTTGCCCGCCAGGTCATCCATGAAGCGCATAGCCCTGCTGCGATTCTCTGCCAAAATCTCCTGTCGGACTTTCTTGGCCGCTCGTACCCTTCGGCCTCCAGTTTCTCGAGCTGCCGAAACTCGTCCGAGTCGGGCGGCGTCCATTCCTCGTTGGACTTGACCTGGAAGTGGCCGTTGGCGCAGAAGAACTCGGCCTTGTGCAAAATCTCGAGAGCAAAACGTAGATCGCGCTGGGCCTCACCAACACGACCACCAGCCTTGCCTTGGCCCTCCTCGTCGTCTTCGGCATCTTCCTCGTCCTCGGAGCTTTTGTCTTCCTTCTTCGTCGTGCTGGCGTCTGACTTCTCAGCAGCCTCGGCTTCCTCAAGCGCAGCCTCCTCCTGCGCCCGTTTGAGCTTATGACGTGCCTCCTGGACAAGCACCTTGCTTTCTTCCAGGACACTTTGCCAGATGTTGATGGCGGTCTTGACCTGTGGCGAGTTCTCAAAGAGCTGGCCGTGTCTCAGTTTGTGGGACAGCATCGCGCGCCGGGAGGCGAGCAAAGCGCTCTCACTCTGTTCGATCATGGCGTTGAGCACCTCTTCCACCGTACGCATGGGTCCAGTCCGGTGTCCGACTCTGGGGTTGTGGATGCCAATCTCGGGATGCAAGGCTGTTTGGCGTAGGCGGCTAAGTGCGGTGCGCATGGCTTCGAGGACGGCACCGTCGTTGGGATTCCAGTCGCCACTCAAAGGCGCCCCGGCTGTGTCCAGGCCGCACGCTTCTGCCAGTTGCTTGAACAGACTCTGGTAGTGCTGCTCCTCGACGGCCGTGAATGGCATCGTGATGACGTATCGTTTCTGCGGTGGGATGACCAGCTCGTCGCCGACGGTCCGCTTGGAGTGCCGCAGTGCAATCCGCCCGAACAAGTTGCGGAATGCACGTTTGTGGTTTCGCGTGAGGTTTTGCCAGACCTTGGGCAAAGAAGCATATGGTTCGTAACCAAGAAACAACAGCAGGCCGCGTAAGTCTGCATCACATTAGCAACATGTCCTCCGTTTTCCCATCTCTCAGAACACGGCAAATAGGTTGTACCCACCCTGAACATCGTCCTTGACGGGCGTCCCTGTCACGCCCCATGCGTTGACGCGCGGGATGATTTGCACAAGGGTCGCCGTATTGCTGACGCCGTTCTCAATCTCTTGTGCTTCGTCCAGGCACAGGCGCCACCAGGACATTTGGACGAGAGGCGAGCGTGGCCGGTAGCGCTTGACGTCGTCGGCTTGGCTGCGCATCCGGCGCTCGGGTGGTGCTACTGCAAAGTGCAATTCCGACTTGAGGTCCGAATATGTCGTCACGACCACGTCGTGCGATGCAAACTGCTTGACCACCCGGGCCTCGTCCTTGGCGGTGGAGCATGAGCGCGACATGCCGTTGTACACCATGACGCGAAGGTGTGGTGCATGTTTGTTGACCTCGGAAATCCACTGATTCTTGAGGGCGGGCGGCGCGATGACCAGTGTGGCGCCTGTTGGGTGAAGGGGAGGCAACTGATCGTGTCTTTTGGGTGCTTCTGATGCCTTGAGCTGGTCCGCTGGTCGGGGATGGAGGAGAATCAGCGAGATGATTTCGACCGTCTTGCCAAGGCCCATTTCCTCCGACAGGATCCCGCCGCGAATGCTGTTCTCATAGGCCTCAAAGTAGCCGGGGTCTTTTGTCGCTGCGCCAAACAATTCGCTGATGTAGCACGTCTCGCCGTCCGCATCCTTGACAGCTTCGAAATGCGAAGTCGTCTCACGGTCTGGCGGGGGTTGGTATGGCACGACAACAGAGGGCTCGTTCTCGTCACCAATGCTCCGTGGTGCAGACGCCGCCTCCTTGGGGGCCCACTGGACACCCTCCCGCCGCAGCAGCCACTTGACGGCACGCCCTTGGAAGGGGAAGAGGTTGGCTGTGAGGCCCGGCACGTAGAGGTCTTCGGGCTCACCGCCGTCTTTGCGCGTCACATGAGCCGACTCGTAAAAGTCCTGCGGCGACCATGTGTCGCTTTGGACGAACCGCCGAGTGCTTTTTGGGTCGTTGTCGGGGAAAATGCCGGGGTACAGTGCTCTGAGAACCCGCGCTTGCCAGTAGCGCTCTGTATCGCTGTGCATGGCATTCGATACATGGGTGCATTGCATCCAGCGCAGCTCAAAGTCGACAATCAAAGAGACGGTGTCGGCATCGCTGTCCGCCTCGACGGTGAAGTAATAAGCCGTGTACAAACAGCCCTGCACCGGCTCGACCGATGTACTCTTCTTGCAGAGGTGGGCGGTAAGCGTCAGGTCGGCATCAGTCATTTCCCCGACCTCATCTTCCGGAAATATGGCTGTGGTAACCGGAGGGACCGCACTGCTTCTTGCCGCAATCGATAGGCCATAGCCAGGATCGTAGCGCAAGGAATAATATGCATTGGCCTGGGTCCGCTGGAGCGGCCGAGGTGGTGGCTCATCCGCCTCGGCTTTGCGCGTAAATCTCATTGTCCGTCTCGCAAGCGTGATGTAGTCGGTGGCCACATCAGTCTTCTTCGGTTTCTCTGCTTCCTCGGATCGTTCGGTCTTCTCGATCCTGACCCTCTTGGCTGGCGGCTGTGCGACATCTTCATCTTCATCATCGCTAGAGATGAGATTGACGACATCTTTATCAGAAGATGTGTTGGCAAGATCTCTCAGCTTTGAGATTTGATACACCGAGTAGAAAAAGTCAACGTCTGTCGCATCGGGTTAGAAGTTGGCGATCTATATCGACTCAAGACATATGATATCATAAAAACAAAACAAAGCATAGAAGAATCATTTTCTTCGTGAATGCGTTTGAAGAGAAAGTTCGGGCAGGAAATTGACCGTTGTGCATGAGTCGACACGAACAATCATTTCCTGGTGAATGTACCGGTTGGGGCAAAAGAGAATGAGAGCGAGAGAGAAAAAAGAAAGAAAGAAACATACCTCGAAGTGCAGGAGGGGGGCCACTTGCCTGGGCCATACGGCCTCCTCGGCGGGCAGTGGCTTTTGCCCTGGGCATTTTCGGTGGACTGAGGCACGAAAACCCGGGGCGCCCGACCAGTGTCGTTGAGGCGAAGAGATGAGGAAAAGAAAGAAAAAAGAGTATGTAAAGGGAAGAGTGAAGGAGAGGGGAAAGGTGCAGATCGATGTTGTAGGTAGTCCCTGGCCGTTGACTTAGACAGGCAAGACTGGCTTATCGCTTATCGGGGTGTCCCCTGGCGCAAGTTGTAGCGTGGCGCTCAAGGCAGCCAACGCGTTAATGGCATCTGGGCAAAAAGTAAGTGGGGCTTTAATCGCCCCTGGCGCAACTACCAACGGGGCGACGGCAGGTACGTTCGGAACTAAGATCTTCCACTTTCCGGGCCAGATTTTCCCCAATTGGCGGGCTTTTGCTCTTTCGCGCCAAACGGCTCACGTTTTTTTCCAGGCGGGAAAGACGAGCATCACGGACCGAACGACGAAACGAAGGCAGCACGACCGCGCGCCGATACGAGCAGCCACACAGCATTTGACGGCGCACCATTCAGTCGGCGTGTCTTTTGACATTTGTTGAGTGTCAATTGGACCTGCACGCAGCCCAATTCGACCACCAGTGTTCCCTCACGTGAGTGCAACATCCGATATAAAACCCGACTTTTTTTCTTGTTGACGTTGAAGCTTCAAGAGAGCTCCGACTCGGCATTGCAAAACGGACACAACTTACTGACTTGAATGAGTTTCGCCTCTCTCTTCTCGACTACGCACAAACGATACCCATGAACTCCTTACGAAGATTACAACCAGCGCCCCTGGGCCGCGCGCTCGCCGCCGCGCCGTCGTCCTTGTGGGCTGCTTTCGCTGTCGGCACTGCAAAAGCTACCCCGACCCCGGCCCGGACACCGACAGCAACCTACCAGCCACGGCAACTTGCACAGACCTTTTCCTCCACCCCCTCTCGACTCTCCACAGGCTTCTCGTTTGACACAAATAACCAACACCCCCCGGTCTTTGTCCACTCCGTATACAAGCCGAAATCCGTCCCGGATCCGATCCCGCTTGTCCCCGATGTCAAGACATTCCTGACCATTATTGGCCGCAACATGAAGCAGCACGCGCCCAAGTTCCCGTCGTGGGAGGCGCTCTTTACGCTGTCGTCGAAGCAGCTGCGCCGGCTGGGCGTGGAGAACACACGCGACCGGCGGTACCTGTTGCGGTGGCTCCAGCGGTTCCGCGAGGGCCGCTTCGGCATTGGTGGCGACTTTGCGTTTGTGCGCAACGGTGTGGCGGAGCTGCGTGTGGTCAAGATCACCGACCCAGCGGACCCGATCAAGGTGCACAAGTTTGTGATCAACGTGCCGGCACCGCCGGAGGCGCCAGCTGCGGCTGAGGGCGAGGAGGCTGCAGAGGGCGAGGTCCAGGTCCAGGCCAACGCCGAGGCCGGCGCCGACGCCGACGCCCAGGCTGCGAAGCCCGCCTTCTTTGACGAGAACAACTTTGACCTGACGTCGCCGCACGTGCGTGTGCGCGGCTACAAGCCAGTGGGCGCCCGGTTCATCGCAGGACCCTATGCGCTGCCACGGACGGTGGGCTCGCATGTGACCGTGGTGGAGGGCATGTGGGAGGACAAGCGTGGCCACAAGATTGACGGTGGTGAGCGTCGCCAGGCCGAGGTGCGCTTCAGACGCCGCGTGGCCGACCGGCGCGCGGCACGCGAGGCTCTGGCGCACGCATCAGGCTTGGCTTAAGCGACAGATTGAGCGAGCGCTCTCTTGGTGGCCTCCGTTGGCCTGCCGTGTCTTGTCTTTTCCGAGCGCTGTAAGCGAAAACCCGGCTGGCCAGCGGCGTGTACGTGCTGTGCTTGTGAACAACATACAAAAAAGCATACCACTGGTACCCTGTACAATATTAAAAACGCATATAGCCAAAAGCTCATTAGGTGTAGAGAAACTCCATAATAGCAATAAGCCCTTGTTTTTTTTAAACCTCCTCTTCGTGGCAAGGTGACACGCCGAACATATTTAACTCATAGCGAACCCATGCAAATCAGTCTGTCCATGTTTTTCAGCACGAGCGCCGGTATAAGGATGTCCGTCCTTCAGATATTGGGCCGTCACGCGAGAACGTGGTCAATTTTCAGAATGCACAATCTCATATGAAGATGGGTGTTTTGCCAAGATCAGCACTGCAGAGTTGTTGGAACGAAACAAAAAAGTACCATGTCAATTCCAAAGCTGCTTCTTTTCAGTCACCTGACAAAACCTGCCGTCATCTTTTGGTGTTGGCCAGTACGGAGTATATGCGTGTTAGTGGCTGTTGATATGTAGGCGGAAACGGAGCTGAACTGTTGTGACGTGAGCTAAGAGAGCGACATCGCCCCGCTTTGACATGGCACTCGCCAACGTCCAGACTGTCTTGCCAACTCATCGCATATCCGAGAAAACCTACACAATTCATGAAAAGTGCAGACAATGGGCGAAACCAAAGAGAGTCATGAAGAGCGAACGGCTCACGAGCCTCGCGCGGCGGTAAGATGAACCTCATACAGGCCGCAGCCGACGCTATCGCCTAACATGTGTCCCAAGGCCCTCCATTCCGTCCTCTTGAACCAGATCACACTCGTTGGCAGCGTCGTGCGCCTGTTGCGTCTCCAAGTTCCAGAGGAAGCACCGGATATTCATGTGTGTTTCTTGTCCGCCAGATTCGTGTGTATGTTTTATTTTTCATGGCGACGACACACCCCCCCCTACTGACTGCAAAAAGTTCCTCCCCGGCCAATGGGTCGATGCCTTCTGCCCCGGCATCGCCAAGGCCGGCGGCTTCACCATCACATCGTCGCCGTCCAAGGCAGTCACATCCGCCAAGGCCGCGTCATCCACCGACGGCCGCTACATTGAGCTCGCCATCAAAAAGTCGCCCGAGAACCCCGCAGCCGCTTGGCTTTGGCAAGACCCGGAGGCGATCCTTGGCCAGACGCTGCGGATCCGTGTTGGCGGCAGTTTTGTGTTCCCACCGCCCGGCGCCCCTGCCTCGTTCACGACAGACCGCTCCGCGCGGGTTGTGTTTGTGGCCGGCGGGGTCGGCATCAACCCGCTGATCAGCATGGTGAGCCACCTGAGCGAGCTCAATGCCGCAGCAAACGAGTCTGCAGAGGGAGCTGGCGGGCCAGAAGTCGTGTTTCTCTACTCGATCCAGGCAGACCAAGAGGCGGCAGCTAAAGCAAATGAGAGTGGCAAGGACGACGATGATAACGACAACGACAGCAGCGAAGCAGACCGCATACCTTTCCTCCAGCGATTGGCCTCGTTGTTTAGTCGCGAAGCGGTCCGTGGCCAGCTGAACGTCTTCTTGACGGGAAGAGACGCCAGCAATGGCGATACCGACTCCGGCAACGGCGTGCTGTCGTGCAATGAAGCAGATGTACCCTGTCTGCGGCGACGTATCACGACGATCGACCTCGATACAGCAGTGCTGGGTGAGGGGGGCCGCAACGATGGCCGCAGTCTTGACAATGTCTATGTATATGTCTGTGGCGTGCCCACCATGACCGACGTTTTTGTTGAATATCTGACCGGTAAAGATGGCCCAAGTTTATCATCTCAGCACGTGTTGTGTGAGAAGTGGTGGTGATCCTAGAGCAAAAAAGCAAAAAGGCGAAAAGGGCAAAATAGGCAAAATAGGCAAGAAATCAAATCCTGCCCAGTAAAGGTATTATTACTCTCAACGACTCATTTTTTACGTCCCTATTCACACCAGTCGCCCTTTCGACCAAATTCCCACCTGTGGAAAGATAGAACCGCCTGAACCAGGCCACGCCAAAACCCCTGCGTTTCTTCATCCAATCGTGCACCGGAATTGATGCTTTGTGGAAACTAGAAAATGACCCGTCCGTCCCCTTGAACTCCAGAAGCTGATAAAACAAGACGGAGAAAACCAAGACACACAGAGAGAGCCAAATAAAGCAAAACGGAACCAAGGATGAATAAAACAACCAACCCAGCATACGAGAATAAAAAGGAGCTCCAGAAGATATGCAAGAAATAATCCCAGAAGAAGGAGATGCAAGAAAAAGAAAGCCTGCGGAAGGAAGAGAGCCATGGCACGTGGTGCTGCATGACCCCTCTCCAGGTGGTATGTACGTAAATATTAGTGCAGGCCAGTACTGACCATCAATTCTTGGCTGTCGGCGTTCGAAAAGCTAAACTTTTCTATCGGAAAGTCTTCATCGGGTGTGCGGAATGCCGATGCCACTATCGTCATGGGCCCCGTTTCCCATGTTCAGAGAATCTTGGTCGTTTGTTGAGGTGTGACTGGGTCCTGATGGGAAGGGAGCACGGTCAGGCTGTGATTGCGGGATATGGGGCGAGTTCGCCTCATCAGGAGCACCGCTGTAGCGAGTGCCCGCCCGTCTCGCATCACGTCCAGCAGAAGCATTCTTCTGGGCAACTCCACTGCCCTGGACATTGCCCAGCAGGTCCTGGTGTGAGGATGTTTGCCGAAGGAAGCCGCCCTGCTCGGCAAGAAAAGCGACCATCTCATCAATCCAGCACTTGGTAACCCACCAGGAACCAAAGCTCTTTCCCTGCTGGATAGTCAGGTCACGCATGACCGCGGTGCCGATACGCTGCACGCACCATACAATATCTCTGTGAGAAGCGTACGGGAAGCGGCCGGGAAGAGACTGGAGAAGGTTGACCCAGCGATCCAGAACATTGGATGCCCCGCCGTCAACGGCGTTCTCGTTCTCCAGCCGGCGGCCGCTGCGTGCAGCGTACTCGCCGTACAGAGTAACCGACTCCAATTCCCAGGGGACATCGACGGGGTCGAGAAGATCGCGCAACTGCGAAATCAGCAGGTTGACAACGTCGTCCATGCCACGGGCAGGGACAGACTCAGCAACCTTGCGCACGCGGACCAGAGTAATCCAATCCAAGTACATTTGGTCGCGATTAGCGGGATTGGAGAGCATGTTGGCTGCGGCGTGTGCCGTAAGGTTGACGCGTAGAGCACGGTCCAGAAGACCAGCAAAGATCGTGGCGGGTGCCTCCTTGGCCCTCACGACGTGTGCTGGCTGGCCCTGGAAAGACTCGCGGATGTGCGCCACAAGCCTTTCGGAGATGTTTCTCAGGGTGTCCAAGACGGGCTTCGGCACGACCTGGAGCGTCAGGCCAGAGATAATGCGCATCATGCGCTGGTACAGTGCAAAATCGCACTCCTCGATCCACGGTGCTACCGCCGGGTTGGCAAACAGCTTCTGGACAGGCATGGTGAGCGTGCCGTGGAACGACGTGAAAAGATGGAAGAAAGTCTTCTCCTTGCAGTACCGGATGCACTCAACAAGAGACGTGCAGTGCGAGCGGTAGAGGGCGGCAAGCGATTTTGCGGCGTCGGGGTCGGTTCCGCTCGGGAGGAAGGGCTCGATGCGAGGCAAAACAAGAGGGTCGGACTGCGAAAACGGCTCCGTGTCGGCACTAGACGCCAGGAACAGGTTCTGAATTGTCTTGCTTGTAGCAGTGGCGTTCAGCTGGTCGATGCCCATCGCGTCGGGCTGGTTATAAAGGCACTGCACATATTCGCCCGGGGCAGTCGCCTGGGTGTCTTGGTGTTGCTGCAGCTGCTGGTGGAGGCGTTGTTGGTGGTATGGTTGTTGTTGCTGACGGTTTTTGTATTTGTTGCTGGTCAGCTGAGGCGTTCTGTGCCTGGTTTGATGCACCGACGGGAGCAAAGACAGCTTTTGGTGGCAGACCGGTTCCTGTCGCATTGTTGTTGCTGCACAACACGTTAGTATGAATGCTGTCTTTATACATGTCATATGAGGGGTGAGATATGCGCACCCATCGTGGGAGAAGCTGTGCGAGAAGCTGACACTGTCCAACAAAGGCATTGGCAGCCTTGGGGAGTCTTGGACGTCAGGTCCATCTTCGGCCAGGGTGAAGTTGACGTAGTGGTATTTCGATTCACCGCGGACACCCAGGCGGCGCGTCTTCAGGCCGGGGAAGAGGACGCGCACCAACTTGCCGAAGCTGGCAGGGTTCAGCACCGTGATGCGTTCGTTAGCACACCGCGATGCGTAGTTGGCGTAGACGCGACCACGTGGGACGGAGCCCTTGCCTTTGGAGCACACTTGGTTGATCCTACTCTGGTTAGAACACAAGCTACAAGAAAATCCAGACATACAACAAAAGCAATAGCGACCTACCAAAGCATGGCAAACACCTGGCGAGTGCGTTCCGAGTTGGGACCACGCTCATTGCCGTGCAGCTCTTCAGCGACATCCTGAAGGCTACGTGCCTTGTTGGCATTAAACAGCTGGCGCATCTCCAACTCGTTGTTTGCACTAGAACGGGAAGGCTTGGGTGCGCTCGCAGGCATGCCGGCCGCCAAGGACGAGTCTCCATCCTCGTTGCCATCACGGGTGAGCTCCATCTGGCTGTCGAGGTCACCGAAGCTGGCATCGGCGCCAAAGCTGGCGTCGCCAGGGAGGGAGTGTTGGTGAGCGAGGCCATTCGCATGGTGGTGGAAAGACTGCGTGCCGCCGACCGATGTGGTCATGGAAGCATCGAGGCCAGAGAAGTCGCCGTTGGCCTCGAGCTGCGAAGCAGCCTGCAGGATGAGGTCCTCGGGTGTAAGTGGGTGCACGCCGCCGAGGCCAGCCTTCATCATCTGGCCCGCATGATGGTGATGCGCATGCGCGTTGTTGTGTTGGTTGGGGTCGTGGCTGTCGTCAAGCCACGGCGTCGCAGAGTACAACTCGGGGAAGCTGTGTTCGAGGTTGGGCTGCGTGCTGCCGCTGTGCATGGAGCTGGTCGAGGCCCGCGACTGCGAACGACGCCGCGCCTCTACGAGTTCGGAGGCCATTGTCGCGGCCATGTGTGGATATGGGAGGTGAAGGGAGGGAAGGGAAAGCTGTCGAGGATGAGAGGAAGTCGTTAGAGGGCACGTCAAAATGGCACGTCAAAAGGGCACGTCAGGACGATGATGTCGAGCGTCGCTGCATAAAAGCGAGCAGGATGTCGGGACAAAGATGGAGAAAGAAACCAACAGAAGACAAAAACAGGGACATGAAAGACGAGAGGAGGAAGACGAAAAAGACAAAAGAGAGGGACTGCTGTGGCGAGCCTTACCTTATGTGGCTTGCGACCAAGGAGGAGCTTGTTGATGTTTTCGATTATTGTTTCTTTTCTGTTCTCCAATGTTTGTGTCTTGCCCCGCTGTTGCCAAATTAAAATGAGGAAAACAGACTTCCAAGCCGGTCAAGACAACAGAAAAACCAGAGGAAAACAAGCGGAAAACAAGTGGAAAACAGCTCGCAGCCGCGCCTCAGTATCGGCGTCCAAATTATCCAATGGAGAATAAAACGAGAGAACGAAGCAAAGGCAATGCACGGCGAGTGATTGCAGTGGGTGGCGATGCGTGTCGGGGCGGCTGGCGGGTGCTGGTGGTTGAAGAGAGCCACGAAGTCGAGGCGGTGGTGAGGAAAAAGAAGGGATTGTTTGGCCGATTTGTTTTGATTTGTGTGGGCTAACCAAAATAACCGGTCCTGTCTCCAAGGGGAACGAACCAAAACATTGCGGCCGCATTGTTCCTTCCCAGCCACAACACTGGCACAGCCAATCTCGACAACAGAACCAGGCGTCTCCACAATCCGAGTAGCCGAGTCACGGGGCCTGCAAGGCCTGATTGGCTGAAATGCTTGTTGACGTCCCGCTGTTTCCCGCCCGGGACTAGTCTCACTCTTTGTGGATATTGCCCTTATGTAATCTCTCTCGGTCCTCTGTGAGCCTTCCCTTTCTGAGCATAGTTATTGCGGCCTTGTTTTTCGGGCATCAACTACCCATACGAAGTACTCTGGCGTAGTCTAGCCGTGTGCATATTCTGTATACACTGTAATGCACTGTGTTGACGTGAAGCCAACAAGTTACGACATACATACGACGTACCGCCCACACGATCCATCGATGGTTGCTGAAACAGAGAAGCACATGCCGTCTGACGCACAGTGCCAAAATACGTCACCACCTTTTCTTCCCGCACAACCACCATCTTTGTGTGGCCCCTGCTGAGCTTATCCACGCCCTGCTAGCAGGCGAGCTACAGTGCGCTTGTCACCTTGCTAGCGACCAAGCTGTGCATTGCAGCGCACTACTCAGTAAGATACGCAGTACTTCGGAAGCTTAGATACATGCAGCAACCTGAGCAGGTCCGGCGCACAAAGAAAGATACACAGAACGCTTCGGAAGGAGCCACTTCCTGCTTCCCGGTCGCTCCTGCCCCCGCTGTGACGCCTTCACTCGACCCATCTCAGCTTGCTCCAGCTTGCCCTTCGTTCCTTCCCGGCCCTCTCTTGCCTGGGGCCACAAAGCCCCCCGTTTCCACTTATCTTTGTGCTGCCCACTTCCTGATTCCCTCCCTCCGCCGCCGAGTCAATTTTTTGTATTCTTCCCCAGAAGTCCGATCTTGTTTCCTCGTTCGACCTTTCCAAACTATCCTTCATCCTTCCATCGTCATTCGCAAAGTGCAGCCTCAACGCCTCGCAGGTTCGTGACCATCTCCCATTCTCCCATTGCCTCATCCACGGCGCTGTCTGTCGCTGAGCTGGCGTAGGATAGACAGGGCTCCAGAACCCCAAGACCCCTGTCATCTGAGACCCTCAGAGTGTCCCTTCTACGGTGTCCTCTTTTTTGCGAACCCTTTCTGGGGCCTTTATCTGACGAATCGCCTCGTTTCTAACTTTGCCCTTTTTTCGTTCCTCCCACAGATCCTTTTGCTTAAACAAAATCGCATCCTTTCGCATCCCGCATAACCTCCACCGATAAGCTTCCAAAGCCATCCATCAAAATGTCCTCTCCCCAAGACCGTGTCCAGGGCTACCTGAAGCAGCTCGACAGCGAGGTCAGTCGTCATTTTCCAGTCTTTTTTTGCTTCATCTTTTGCTTTCTCGCGGCATCATGGAGCTCGCTGCCCCTCTGTCCATTGTCTGCGTGTTTTGCTTCCAAATTCCTCCCCTTTGGCGCTCTCGAGGCTTTCTTTGTTCTGCCCGCGTGCTCCCATTGGATCGAGAGATTACGGTGGCCGATGACGCAACATTTCAGTAGCCTGCAACGATTTTCTCTCATCTTCCGGCGACAGCCTTCATATGCCGTATGCCTCCTTGCTAACCTCTTACTCCGGCCTACAGCTGTCCAAGTACCCTGTGCTTAACAACCTCGAGAAGAGCACCGCCGTCCCCAAGTCGTACGCCGCTCTGGGCCTCGGCGCCCTGTACCTGTTCTTCATCATCTTCAACCTTGGCGGTCAGCTCCTGACCAACCTTGCCGGCTTCGTCATTCCCGGCTACTTCTCTCTGGAGGCTCTGTTCACGTCGTCCAAGGCCGACGACACGCAATGGCTGACCTACTGGGTCGTCTTTGCTTTTTTCACGTACGTTGTTGCTGGCTAACTTATGTCCCCTCTCTGTTGCGATCGAGACGGAGATTGCCTTTGAACAAGGAGGGCAAGCAATACTAACAACACATGGGATAGTGTCGCGGAGAGCTTCGTTAACGTGGTGTACTGGTTCCCCTTCTACTTCACCTTCAAGTTCATCTTCCTGCTGTGGCTGTCTCTGCCCTACTTCAAGTAAGCATTTCTTTCCACTCGTGCTCGTTATTTCCCCTTCAGTTGCCATTTTGCAGCTGCTGCTAGCCCTGCCAAAGCTTCGCATTGCTCGACAGACGATCCGGCGCCTCTGGCCCTCTCGCTTGCGCTCCAAAGAATCTGAAGCTAATTGTTGTGTTTCACTTTCCTCCCTTTAGCGGTGCTCAGGTCGTTTTCCGTTCGTTCCTGGTCCCCACCCTCGGCCGCTACTTCAACCAGTCGGGCTCCGCTGGCCTGCGTGCCAAGGCGGACTCTGCCGCCAAGACCGAGTAAACACAGCAGCTCAACTTGCACAGGCAGAGCGCACAATTGCGAGCTCTTCTTCCCGAGCCAGAGCACTGCCTGTTGGAGGGCGCCTGTGCCTTGACAGCTTCTCTCTCGCAAAACACCCTTGTCCTCCTTTCCCATGGCTTCAGCTCTTACCCCCTGCCGGTTCCTTTGACCAGCAGGTGTTGCAAAGATACATTTCCGATGCTATGAAGAAACGGCAAGGAGGAGGCTGTAGTAAAGAGCAGCGTCCCTCATTCCACCGCAAGATTCGACAGACAAAGAGAGGAACGCCGGTCCCAGGATGCGTCGCAATCTACTCTCGAGACCCGGCAATTTGGAAAAGGGGCCACCTCCATCTACCGGCGTTTACTCCACTGCGATCTACCGACGTCGATTTTTTGTTTTTTTTTGTTCTATTTCTCCTTGACGCCGGGCACATGATTGATGACAAGCCGAACCGGCGGCGAGAATGGGATCACACATAGACAACTGGTTTTTTTTTGCTTTTTTTTTTGCTTTTTTTCCCTCTTTATGTTTTACTCGTGTCGCTTTGCTTTGATTTCCTTTTGTATCCTTTCGTTTTACGAGTACCATTCACGATGGATGAGGAGGCACGCTGGGATTTTGTATGTTCATGACCTGGTTTTGTTCTGATAACATTCCTTTGGATGGGCAATCTGTTCTGTTTTACTATGTCTCCCCCTATCGTTCGTCTTCAGCCCATGTTATGTGCTGGTTTGTGCATATGCCTTGTAGTGTAATACCGATCTCTTGGTGTCAACAGGCCATCTAAAACTACAACCATATCTGCTTGGTACTCAATGCATTCCGACATGCTAAAGAACAGGTCTCGATGAAGATAGCGAGTAGCGCGACTCGGACCTTTCGCCCTGTGCTTGTTGATGTTGTTACTTCGCAGACTGTTCAACAAGTCTTATTTTTTTTTACTTCTTTCTTTTGTATCTGTGGTATTCTAGTTTCTACTGGACTCATTTCTGTATTATTTCTCAAAGTCTTTTTTCGCACAAAAAAAGAATAAATAAATAAATAAAAAGATAATGCTTTCAAAACAAATGAAGGGTTTTATTTATATCACGTTTACCAATATGGCCCATTTATATGCAAAATCAACGACTGGATCACAATGTCGTTCAACTTGACACGCGATTCGTAGCCTCGTCGTATTGCCAGCGTCTTACCGTAGTTGTTGTCTTGTCTACGTATGCCATGTGAGATCTTGGGCATGCTATTGTCGTGGCTTTCGCTCACTAAGAAAGCCACCTTGTGGCTAAAAAAGTGCTGTGCCACAGGGGTGTCTGGCCGCGCTGACACAAGACGCTCTTTCCAGCCCAGTGCCTGGACCCTTACGGAGTACAGCCTAGGCTGCCACGAACGCCCTCCCAAGGTAGTCCTAACTAAAACACTCTGCTGGTCCCCTGTCTTGTCCACAAGCAGGCAAGGGTCGGCCTCTGAAACTTACAAAGCCGTGAGCCTCTCAACGACTCCTTTTCTCCTTCTGGCCCTCCCTTCGTTTCGAATCTCGTCCAGTCCCACGTTTGCGGCGCAGGCCTTCCGCCATGTTTCCAATCCGTCCATCTCTCTTGGAATCTACGAAATAGCAATCGAAAATGTCTTGATCTTACGGCGAAAAAACAACGATGTAGAACGACAAACGTGGAGTTTCTCGACCCAATCTTTAAAACATACACGGACTGCACGCGCATATATTATAGCAAAAGACGAAATACGATATACCCTACCCGACCCCAGCGCATTTCCCGACGACCACGGACGGAAGGGAGTCGACAAAGAAACGAAGCGGACGACGGCTCCCGTCAGAGGGCCAGATTTACGAACCCTTAAAGGGTCGACAATTCCACGAACAAGGACAAAACGACGCGGGCGAAGGAACAACACACACACACAGACACACACAGCATGGGCTCACACCCCCCACGACAACAAAGGAGGATGCTGGAACCGGCCGGCATGGCGTCAGCTCTGACCCTCTTCCTCCCGCTCCTCCTCCTGCTCTCTTCCTCCTCTTACACCGCGGCCGTGGCCGCGACGGCCGACGCGGACACGGACGCCGGCATTCTCGAGGCACCACCACCACCATTACGAGCCGACGACGGTGGATTCATAAAGGGCATCTTCCGGTCGCTTCTGCACAGCGACGGCAGCACGCGTGACGAGGCAGACGGCGCCGCCGATGGCACGCCCCAGGGCAGCCTCTACGAGCCGGACTTTGGCATCTTTGATCGGGGCATTCTGGGCCGGGCCCACCGGGTGTCTCGTCGTTGACGAACAACGTGCCCGAAACGCTGAATGTCGTGCCGGGCACGACGCAGGTGTTTGTGTTTGAGAAGGCGCTCATCTTCGGCCGGGACGAAGAAGAGGAGGAGACGGAGCGGCAGCGCGATGCCGAGCTGCGGCGGCGAGAAGCAGGATACGAGGACGGAGAGGGCGACGACGAGCGGGACAGCGGCGGCAGCAGCGTCGACCGACGGCAGAGCAACAGCAACAACGCCACGACGCGCACCGTCTACTTCTCGGCCAACACGTGCATCCAACCGCAGCTGCTGTCGCCCACGATCAGCGGCGCCGCACCCCAGCTGACCATGTACGTGTCGACGACGAGCGAGAACATCTCGCCGGGCCCGTCCAGCAACCCGAACCACCAAACGTGGCACGTCTTTGAGGAGGGCGCCGTCATGGTCGCCGTCAACGTGAGCAGCGACGTCTACGTGGGCATCTCGGCGCCCAACATCTCCACCACCATGCTCTCGGGCCAGTACAACTTCCAGCTGGCCGCCTCGGTCGACGACTACTACCACAGCTACGACAACCAGACCGACGCCAACCTGATTTGGGTCGACAGCGACGCGAGCGCGTCGCTGCTCATCACGCACAACCTGACGGACAGCACCGATGCCGCCACGGACGACGACATTATGAAGGTGGAGCCGTACGTCATGTTTGCGCAAAACGTCCAGGACCGGTCCGCGGACGGCGTGCGCTTCTCGTACTGCGGCCTGCAGACGTACGCGCAGATCGCCGCCACGAACAATGGCAAGTTTGCGAGCATGGCCACGACGGGCATGACGCTCGCGGGGCTCGGCAACCTGCCCAAGCAGCAGTTTTACTTCAGCGGGCTCAACGCCAGCAGCAGCTACGTGGGCATTTTGGCGGCGCTTCCGCAGAACGGCACCGGCCAGATCGGCTCCAACGTGGTCGGCGGCGGCGGCAAAGTGGCCCGCGCCACGAGCTTCCAGACCAAGGCGGCCGACGCCAACTGCCAAGTCGTCTTTGATCTGCCGTTCTGCAACGAGACGGCCTACGCCGTGCCGAGCAATCCGACGCGGTTTTGCGAATGCCACGCAGCTCGCCCAGGTCTACGACCAGTACGCGTCCGACATGTTTGCCATCTTCACCAACGTGCTCGCCCAGATCCCCTGCGAGGCGCCCGCCACCCAGCGCTATTCGTTGGCGCGCACCTGCGCCGACTGCGCCGCGGCCTACAAGAACTGGCTGTGCTCGGTGGCGATCCCGCGCTGCTCCGACTTTTCCGACAACTCGACCTGGCTGCAGCCGCGGGCCATCAGCCAGCCGAACCCGATCACCGGCGAGTTTCTGGCGCCCGCGCTGGCCGCGCAGTTCCCCAACACGACGGCCTTCAACGCGTCGCGCAATCCGTTCATTGACGAAACGATTGCGCCTGGCCCCTACAAGGAGGTGCTGCCGTGCGAAGACCTGTGCTACAACTTGGTGCAGAGCTGTCCGTCCGCCATTGGCTTCTCGTGCCCACTGCCGGGGTACATTGGCTTCAACACGAGCTACGGCCAGCGCTCCGAGGCCGACGAAAATGGCTTTGTGACGTGCAACTACCCGGGCTCGGCGCATTACTTCTCTGCCGGGCCGGCGGGGCCGCGGCTTTCGTGGCTTTCGTGGCTGACCGTGGCCATTGTGTCCGCTGCTACGGCCAGGGTGGTGTAAGGTGTTTGTGCAAGTCCTAGCGATCTTTGTTGTGTTGTTTTGTTGTCTTTTGTATTTACCTAGAACTGGCGTTTGGTGTACTAAGCTGTCGACGGAGGACAAGCGATTGGCGTTCTACTTGTCTTCTTTTGCATCCAAGGAAAGAAATTACTCTGTTATCACAACCGAGAGTTGCCCGCTGTGTCCTGGGATTGAGAAACGCATCTACCTCGTGTCGGATGAAACGTAGAGGTTACACATAAGTGGAAAAAAAAAGAATGGCGTGTAAACTGAACACAGTCTCCGCTATTCTGTTCGGAATTTCAGAGTGCATGTTGTGAGTACAACGATTTGTATGTCGGGTCCGATTCATAACGAGATATTATTTCCAAAAAGAGCAAAAAAAAAGCAAATGCCAAACCTAAACGCCTCATGCTGACCCGTCAATGCATCTCATCCAATCTTGTTATGGTACAAAGCTTTACGCCTTCTTGCCCTCCTGCAGCTCCTTCACTTTCGCCTCCAATGCAGAGATTTCTGCTACTCGGTGTTAGTCATGAAGCAAAAGAAGAAATTCAAGAAAAGAGTACAAAAGAGACACTCTGGATTGATGGCATACCTTGCCGATCACTCTTGATGTCGTCCTGTTCCAGTTTGGTCCAGCCGAAGAAGACCAGCTGGTAGGTGAAGACCGCCATGAGGCACACCTTGAAGATGGGACGGCCAAACGTCTTGAAGAAGGAGGACTGCCACGTGTCAGTAAGGAACGACACAGCATCATTGGCTACCATGCTACCATGCAGAGGCAAAGGCAGCAGCAGAGGCAGAGGCAGAGGCAGAGGCAGACGTGAGTCATACATATGCTGACGGCTCGGAGGAGGATGAATTCCAACGACGGCCGATGATGGCGGAGCGTGACCGCTTGGCCGGACCTTGGCGGACAGCCAGCCGCAGCGCTGGTGCCGCATTTGTGAGAAGTCGTCCGGGAGGCATGTTGTGAAATGGGAGCGCGAAGTGGGTGACAGACAAAACGTTGAGGTCGTCCGAAGTGAATGTCGTCTGAACTGTCTGAACTGTCTGAACTGGTAGCTACAAAGCCGCCTTCGTTGATTGACGTCGGGATTTTACCGTGTAGCGGTTCCAGCCAATCATTGCACGTGCGCAACTCGAAGGCACGAGGCACGCAGGGGGGCACAGATCCACCCATTCTTTCCGAGCTACTTTTAGCACCTTCCCCCTGGAACTTCGCAGCAATTCTACCGCCAAGACCCCTAGAAAGGTATACTAACGCCCCAAAGGGCTTGGTGGCCTTGCCCTTTAGGCTTTGGCCTTGTGGCCACAGCGCAAGGAGGCAGCTGGAAGGTGCGAGCGAGCGAAGCAGCAAAGCAGCAATGTGGCCGCAAAGACGCAAAGGTGTCGATCTGTCCCCAATCGAAAAGCCGCGGGCAACAACTGCAGTACCAATAGCTTCCTCATTTATATTGGCTCCTTGTCTCTGACCACCAAAACTTCCAAAACCACTTAATAAGGGGCGACTCTTGAACCGTTTTCTATCCAGTTTCAACACTTCCGCCTGCACTATCCGCATTCCTCGACATTGTCCTTTACTCAACCCCGGTTCGGAAGCTTCCCATCTCGACGCGCTTCCTCCTCTCCACGACTCCTTTTCCTCTTCCCTCTTCCAACAGTTGCATTGACTCTCGATTCGCATTCTCGCGATCCCCTGTTCCACCAGCCCGTATCCCACGCGTTGTTCTTGTCAACCACACACACACACACACACACAAACTTCACAATGGTAAGCCATCTCTGCTGCTTGCCCGGCGCCAGCATCGTGTCTGTCGTCGGCGCCATTCGAGCGACCGTGAAGCCTCTCGCTGACATGTTTCTTCCCTTTTTTTTCTCTTTTTTTTTCAGGCCCAAACACCCGAGCAGCGGCGCCGCAACGCCAAGTTCGCCAAGGAGCAGGATGCCCGCCGCGGCAAGTCCGAGGCCGAGCTGAAGCGCCGCCACAAGGAGGTGCAGAAGTCGCCCGTGTCGCCCGTCCTTCTGGGTGCGTCCTGCTTGTGCTCCCATGACCGAGTCCCTCGTCTGTACAGCCCCATGCTAAACTTGTGTTTTTTTCTCTAGGCCTCCTCGGTTTCGTTGTCTTTGGCGGCCTGGTCTTTGAGATCTTCTCTCGCTTCTTTGTGTAAGGAGCTTGCTTCCATACCCCAAACAGCACTCGAGCGAGGACCCCCCTCCTCTGGTGGTCGTCTCTCGGCGCCAGATATATGTATATATATATACATATATGCAACGAAGATTCGACGGCCAACGAGCACACACGCGACACCAGACCCATCACACAACGCCACCGCCGAACGGAACACGACAATGGGTGGCAGGCGATGCCGTCCTCCTACACCGTCGCTGTACCCTTTGCACCGGCCGAGGGCATACGATTGTACCACAAAGAAGACTGGCCACACAGATGCCAGGTCGAGACAAAAACAAAAAAAAATGAACACAAAAAAATGGGGAGAGAAACTGGGCACGCAGAACATGCTTGCCAGCTCTTGTACGAACAGCGGCGGTGGAATATTGGAGGAAAAAAGGAGGCGGACGTCCCAGCATATAAATATCAGCTGTGGAAAGTTCGTTTGCCTTGTCTTTTTCTACGGTTTTTATTTTTTGTACTTGTTGGACCATGGGGATTTTTTTTCTCGTTTCTGCGTTGTTTTCAGCGTCATTCTCAATTTTGAATTTCTATTTACTTTATCTTCTTTTTTTGCCCTCAAGACGGAGCTCGGAATGGGAGACGACATGGAGCACAAGATCAACCTATTTTTTGGATATGCTCTGTCAGCAAGGCTGTGAGTCTGGTCGTGGCTAGCATCGCAGTCTTGTGACACCCTCTACGAGTCTACGAGGTATGGTCTCAAGACTGCTGAACAACGTCCAAGTAGAGTGGCTGGTCTTCTTCTCAATCTCTGACAATGCTTGAATGCCTGTCCCTGGAAAAGCTCCGACCGGCCTCTTCAACACACGCCCCCTGACCATAGCGTCAACTTGACATTCTCGTGAGGCCTTCCGGGTAAGGCGCGCCGGTCGCCCTTTTTTCCTGTTCTTGGGCCACGTGCTCATCAAGGACGGCAATGGAGGTGCAGCAGTATGGAAAGCTACAATCATATACCTCATCCCGATGCACTTCCTCCACGTACGGCCATAGATACTGGAGAACACGGGATCCCGTCCGCTCTCCCCTAGTTAAACCAGTAATCGGCGGATTAGTAGTTGGGTCGGTGACGACCAGCGAATACCCGCTGCTGTACGTTTTTTTTTGGTTTTTTTGATTTTTTTTTGATTTTTTTTTTCGGTTTCTTTTTGTCCTTTTCCGGCCATCGGAGCGAGTCTACACCGGATTGAGAGAATAAGGGGGGCATGGCATTTCGGGGCTCGTCGTAGGCCTAGAGGACAAGAAGAAAAGTAGGTCAAAAAAAGTGCATCGACTTTCAAAGCCCATCAAGGGCAATGAAACAAGTCGGCACTGATTCACACAGATAACGAGAGCTACGGAACAAGATGGGACTGATACAGCCAGCAGAGTGTTGGAGCTGGCGTGTCAGGATCGAGCACGCATAAAAAAACTCTGGTAGAAAACTGACAGTTCCATGTATCTATCTACACGAGAAGATGAGCGTATATTGTGTGCCGTACCGCAACTGGGAGACGGAAAGCTAGACAAGTGAAGAAGTCAACGGAAGACGCAACGAGAAAACGCAACGAGAAAACGCAACGAGAAAACGCACCGACACAAGCCTGACTCCGGAGGACCTGCACGGCCGAGCAAGATACAGGTGGTCTCCAGAGCGCATCATCCAACCTGGACGGCCGTACATAATTTATGAATCTTGGAATCTACGACGTACGTATCAAGACATCCAGAAAGAAAGACACGGCTCCACTGGTCGACGATGCTGGCAAATGCCTTCTTAACCTCTTCTTCCTTGAGCAGGTCAGCAACAATAGTGTCTGGAAAAAAACCAAAAGGTGCGTAAGATCGGACATTGGGAACAGCATGCGGTGCTCTCCATTTCAGAAAAAAAGCCCGAAAGTCAGAGAAAGCTACTCATAGGACGATCATCGGGACGTTTTCCGATTTCCCCATTCTTTCTGTCACCACTCTCCATCCTGTCCTTGACTTTCTCCAGTCTTCCCCTACATTTTGTCCACGCCGAGAAGAGATGGTGCGAGACACAGCAGATCAGCAACTTCCGCCCCGCCGCTCAAGTCGGAATGAACGGACCATGTGTCTTTGTTTCTTGATGTCTTTTTCTGTAAATCGCAATATGTGAGTGCATAGAATCTGCGACTTGGACTTCCATGTATTTTCTGTTCTTACCCCTCTTTTCTGAATCATCACATTATTTACCTTACATCGTATTTATGATACGAAATAGACGCACAGGACGACGGCTCTGGGATGGATGAGAGGGTACTCGACAAACATAAACAAGAAGAAAAGAGAAGACACGAAATGCAAAGGAAAAGGAGCAAAAGAGAACAAAGGAAACGTGGATAAAGAACCAAAGCCAGACGGTGGCTTCTCCACACCCCTCCCTTACTTCCCCAGAATGGACCGCATCACCGTGTCCAGCTTCTTTGCACACGCCGCCTCGTTGCCGGCCACCGCCTGCGCACGCCACGCCACGAAACGGTCCGGCCGCACCAGCACCGCACCCGACTCGCCCACCCCGCGCAGCTCTGCCCAGGCAAAATAGAAGTCCTCCCACTCCTGGCGGAACCCGACAGCATGGACTGCGAAAGGGACACCGCCGAGAGCTTCGGACACGCGAGCCGCTGCTCCACGCCAGGCCTCGCCACCGATCCCGGTAAACAGGACAAACGTGCCGTGGCCGGCAATGTCAATCGTCGACGTCGGCTTGACCAGAGGGACGGCGCCACGGTTGAGCCAGGCGTGGGGCAAGCGGGAGCCGGGGTAGGTGTTGGGCTCGTGGTACAGAATGGGATCCTGGGCGGCACGGCCAGGCCATGTCCAGGGCGCGGGCTCGTCGGCCGTGTAGATGCCCTGACCCTCGTAGTGCTGGTTCATCTCGATGCCCAGAGCGTTGAACTCGTGGGCGGTGTGCTGGATGGCCTTGTGCAGCGCCTGGCGGCGGGCTTGACCGGCCGCTGTCGGTGCTTCGAGCTCGTCGAGAACGGCACGGCGCTCTTCCAGCGACGTGGGCAAAGCGCCGAGCGCGTCCCAGACACTGTAGTGGTCACGGAAGCCCTGGTTGGCACGCGTAATGATGCCCTGGCCGACAGGTTGGCGCTCGACGCTGTACGTTGCCAGCAGGGACGGGCTGGCCAGACCTTTGTGCACATAGGCGACCTTCCATGCGAGGTTAAAGGCATCTTGAATGCAGGTGTTGGAGCCCAGACCATTCATCGGCGGGTGCCGGTGGACAGCATCGCCCAGGCAGAAGACATTGCCGACGGAGTACGTCTCGGCGACGATCTCGTTGATGAACCACTTGCTGACGTTCAAAATCTCAGCAGGCGTATCGTCGCCAATAAAGTCGCGGACGCGCGCCAAGTACTGCTCGTGGGGGATCTGGGCAATGGACTTGTAGTTATCGGCGCCGTCGACGTCGCGGCTGGGAAAGAGGATAAACATCCACTCGTGCCAGGGCTTGACCATGCGCACCAAGCCATCCAGCCAAAGGCCGGGTGCTCACGGTCGGGCTGCATGACCCAGTGCAGATTGCCACGTCGGGCGTCCACCAGGTGAGACAGATCGGCCCGCACCAACACATTGACGGCCAGACCTTGGCCAGGCTTCTTGATCAGCGGCAGATCCAGCTGCTTGGCGACTTGACTCTGGGCACCGTCGGCACCGAAAATGTACTTTGTGCGCACGCGGTACTCCACATTGGAGATCTTGTCGCGCAGAGTGGCCATGTACGTGCCCGCGTCGACGTCTTGCGTGAACGAAATCAGTGCCGTGTCGAAGCGCACCTTGTAGCCCGAGTGGGTGGCATGCCGCACAAGGACAGGCTCAAGGAGCGTTTGGGGAACGTCAAACGGTGCACAGGGGCTGGCACTTTCATAGTCGCCCTAGAAGAAAAAAAGAATCAATATCAACTCGAAGAAGGTGCCTACAAGAGAGAGGGGACTGACCTTCCGCTTTGGATCGTGGCCCAAGAATACAGACGCGCATACTCAGCACCCGCCATGCTGTGGCACCACCTTGTATGCACCATGCAGCTGCCCTCGGATGCCACCTGCTTGAGGTCGGCATCCAGGCCAATGTCGCGCAGACACTCGAGCGCCGCAATGTTGGTAATGTGCGCCCGCGGGGTGTTGGCCGTGCCCGGTGCAGCGCTGACCATGATGCCTGTCAGGCCGTACTCGGCCAGAAAGCAAGCAAGAGAAGCACCCGAAGGACCGGCACCAACAATCAGAAACTCAGTATCCAGGATCTCGCTACTGACGGCAGAAGGGGGACGGTCGACACCAAATGGGGGCGGAGGGTGTGTGGAGACAGACGTCGGAGAAGTACTTGTGGCGGAGGTAGCGGAGGTTGAAGCAGCACCATTCACACCATTGGCGTGAGGCTCGCCGTTGGCTGCACTGCCGTTGTTTGCGGCTGGCAGTGCCTGCCCTTTGACCGTCGGAGACGTCGAAAGAGGTGAAGAAAGAGGCATGTTGGAAGGAAGTGGAGGCGTGCTGCCCGTGCTGATATTGAGCCCGGGTGGTGACATCGTCTGGAAAGTTGTTAAAGATTGCGAGAAAGAGAGTCGACTGCAGAATTTCGGGTTCGAGAACGAGAAACTCTTAAGGAAAAAGAAGATGGCTTCAACAAAACAAAGAAGGAAGGCGGAGACGAAACGTGAGTGTTGGAGTCATTCGAAGCGTCGAAGCCAGCCAGTGAGCCAAGAAGGGCTCCAAGAACTGACGACAATCCGTTTCTGTATTTATCTTCTTCCATCGTTCGCGTATTTGGATCGGATGTTATGTCCCCCTGGCCTTCTTCACAGCCATGTCGTTTGCTCTGCTTTGTTGTCCCCTCCATAACTGACAAAGCGTTATGTAAGTGGGGGGAGAGGAGGAGGGGTGATGATAAAGGATGAGAAATATGTTGTAAATAGCAGTAATGGAGTGCAGAGGGATGGGTGCTGATGGGGACCAAATGCGGAGGGACGGGACATAAAATTGAAAAATAAAAGGAACAAGACAGGACAACAAGGAAGAAAAAGGAGGAAAAAGGCAAGCGATGCTACATAACACCAAACGGGCTCGCAGTCATTGGCCCGGGCGGATCAGGTGTTCAGGAACTTCCACGTCCTGCTGCGTGTCTGTGTGTTCGTGTGGGTATTCGTGGGTGTGCATCCGATTTGGTACAGCTGGTGGCACAGTATACCGGCAGTCGAACCGTGGATACTCTTCGAGGAAGCCGGGGACAGACACGGGAAAGCAACCGTTGGGCCGAATGACAAGGGGACAAAAGGGACATGCCGTATGCGGTGTGCTGTGTGCTGTATTAGGTGCAGTAGAACAATAAAGCAAACACAGTAACATCCCAAGAAATGATGGTGGCGTCGACTTACACAGAAACTGACGGACGGTTTTGCTGCAGTTAATTGGAGCGACAGCACTTGCTGCAGACTCGCACCAAATCACACCCAAAACGTCAATGATATTCATTGAGAATATTACAGAGCACCATCCGACACGCAGAACGGATGCTGCAATGGCCCGCTATGGATCGCCGGGTGGAGATAACGGGGTTGTGGTTGCGGGATGCAGGCGAATAATACGAAAGGCAACCAAAACGAAAGAGGAGAATAGTCCGAGATCGTTCGGCGCCGTCCGCCGGCCCCGAATTCCTCCGCAATTTCAAAAAGTCTGCCCCAGAAAATGGTCAGGCATTCAAGTCGGCGGAAGTTTGCACAGACGTAGGAGAAGGCAGGTCCCGGGTGGCAATTGATTCTTATGGGGGCGTCGCTGTCCGTTCTGGACCAGACGACGTTTGGTCATGACTGTGTGTATTGGTCCCTAATACGATGTGTGTGTGTGAGTGTAGTCTTCTTGTATTCTCCGCCCCGAGGCCCAATTTCGAACCATCTTTTGGTTTCACCCTTAAATCTGACCTCAACTTTGGAGATGTGGCACGGTTGGCGTAGAATGTGCTCCAATGGATCGAACGTATTTTTGCATGCCGTGGAAAGTACCATCAACTGCCGGCTTTGCACGGCGCGAGCCGATACAGTTGCATCGGCAGATCTTGGCTTCTTTTTCTTGTACGGAGTACATCTCTACCTTGACGTTGTATATCCGTATTTCCAGTCCTTTCACCGATGACACCGGCACCGAGCCGTTTGTGTACTGCCTGCCAACTGGTCCCGAAAAGCAAGCTCGGCGGCGCGGCGTTCACTGTCGAGTCGCGCAAGGACTTGAAGCATGCAGCAGCCACGATATCCCGTGCCACGCCAGTGCACGAAGTGACGGACGAGCCAGGCAGAGGAGATTGAGTGACGTTTTGGGACGCGGTTGACGGGCTTGCTTTCCACCTTGTATGGGAACAGACGCCGGTGAAAGCGCTGGATGGCGTGCCGTCGTGTGACAGGCCGTTTCACTTTGCGAGTCGTCTGTGGTGTCGCGAAATGGTTTGATGTGAAAGTTATGTGAAAGAAAGCGTGCGGAAGAAAGTGTGCGAGAGAAGCTGACCCCTTCAACAAGTCCCGGAGATTCGAAAAAGGCAAGTGCGCTCCTTCCTCCTTCCTCTCCCCCTGCCCGTGCGGTCCCTCACTGCTTCGCACTTGCCTTCTCTCCTCTGTCGCCCCTTCCTCAACCTGAACCTTCCGACCGCCTCGCTTCGCTCTTTCCTTTTAGAGTGCTGACATCTTTAGGCCTCGCCTTATTCAAAAGCTCTGTCACTTTGGCATGTGCGTCACCGAATTCACCACTGCCTATTCCCTTTTCCACATTGCGCTTCAACTTTGTCCCCCGCTGCCGACGGCCGCGACATGACGATATTTTTGGCACCTCGGCCGCGGTGACGAGCTCGTTGACCACCACGGCTTCTTCTTCTTCTTCGAGGGCCCCGTTCTCGCACGTCCACTACTCGTCCCTCGAGGCCTACGATTTCGGCCAGGCAAAGTGCTGGGCCACGACTGGTAGCGGGACCAGGGCCACGAAACTTGCTGGGGGCGTTGGGCAGCACCGTCGTGGGCAGCCAGATCGTTGACTACCGGTTCGACACCTTCAAGTTCATCCTGGAGCAACGATGTGGACGGCGACGTGGTGAACCAAACGTGCAAGACGGGCCGGTCGCTGGCATCGCCGGTCGCTGGCATCGCCGGACGGGCTGCATGTATGGGGTGCGTTGTCTCTCTTTTCTTTGCGTTTACGTGTCAAAGAAGAAAGAGAAGCAAAGCAAAGCTGCTCACGATGGTCGTCTTCCCCGAGCTGCCGCCTGCGTTTTTGTTGTTGGAACGTGGTGGGGTGATGGTGAGTACCAGCATGAAGAGAATGTTACAGTATCAAGATCGTGAATTTTAATATTGACATTTGAACTACAAGAGAGTCAACAGGGAATTGGAAACAGGTACCAAGTAGGAGAAAAGGGGAGGAGAAAGGAGAATAATATGTCTTGTCTAACAATCTGCTGCGCGCGTTGCTTCGTCGTTCTGAAGAATGAGAGCATACAATCACATCACATATGCATTGTTCAGTCCTTTGTTTTGGCTGGCTTTTGTTCTTGATTTTTCGTGTTTTATAGAGAGCGTAGAGTGGCCGGGCCTAGGTTGCCTCGTGAAGAGAGCCGAGTAAAAAGAGCGTGCAATGAAGAACATAAAAAGATACAGAAGAATTAAAAAGAAGAGTGCTGAAAGGCCCTCACTCTCCGTCTCCGTCTCTCTCCGTCTCTCTCCGTCTCTCCGTCGTATAACATAAAAGCACATCCAACAGTTCGCCTATTTGTCCTCTCTTTGTGTTCCTCCCGTAATCCCCGAATGTCCTCTTTGAAAATCAAACATCAAAACAACACGCCTATACTGCCAAAACAAGAAAAATAGCAACAGCAAGAAAAAAACTCGTAACAGTTGAAACAGAACAAAAAAAAAAACTAGCAAATGCCCAAATAACGCACGCACAGAAAACCGATTTCCCCGCAATGCTCCCTTGAAAATCGTAAATGTGTTATTGTTGCTTTGTGTAACTCCTACACCTTCAGTGTCGATGCGGGTTGCCCCTCCTCCCGGCCATGTGTTTCCCTTCTCTTTGATGTGTATTTCCATATCTCCTGGCCCATCCGTTTAGTCGTGGTCTGTCGTGCGTCGTAGGTCGCCAGCGTGGCGGCGCGGCGGCGTGGCGGCGTTGCCTGCCGTCCCTCCCCTGCCCGTTTATTCTGTTCGATAAAACTTCTTATACAGGAGATGCAGCAGCAGGTTGACGTTGAGCCGCAGATTGCCCTCAAAGACGTTCATAAACTGGTGCGCCTCGAACTGTGCTTGCAGCAGATCTTCAATCGACACAAGGGCACTGGCGCCGGGGATCTGGATATGACCGCGGGAGCCCTCAATCGAAAACACACCGACCTGGTCACAAGAAATGGTCAGGTTGATCTTGTCGTAGTCGCGGTCCATGACGCCCGTCCACGACACAACGGCACCCTTCTCGACCAGCGACCGCACACTGTACTTGTACGAGCCAAACTTGGGCACACGGCCACTGCGCTCCAGCTCGCGCTGGTGGTTGTACTGCTTGGTAAAGGGCAACAGGAAGCGTTTCTTGCCCTTCTTGTTCTGCAGCGTGGCCATGGCCTGCTCGATGTAGTCGTCGTAGCTCTTGCGCTTCTGCTCGAGGTACTTGGCCTTTTCGTGCAGGTTGCTGAGCGTCAGGCGCACGCCCTCCAGCTCGCGTTGCCGCTGCACGCGACGACGGCTCTTGGTACGGATATCGAGCGCAATCGCGTTGAGCACATCCTGGTAGTGGTTTTGCTTGGAGATGCGGCCCAGCTGTTCCAGGCGCAGCACGTTCTCGAGCGCCGTGCGCTTCAAGTCATAGTACGACATGCGCGTTACGTCGACCATGTTGGCGTCCGAGTACGCACCGCGCGTGTTGGTGCCGACAGCAAAGTCGTCCCGCAGCAGCGACTGCCACTTCTGCTCGTCCTGTGGTTGAATCGGCTTCACAAGCACGTCCAGGAGGTTCACGCCAGTCTGCACACGGATAATATACAGAATGCACCGCTTCGTCTCCATGAACAGCGCCTTCACCTCCGCCTCAGGGTCTTCCACATCGTGCAGCTTGGGTGTCAGATACATCTGGATGTCCGACGAGCCGGCGGCGGTCATCTCGCTCTCGTTGTTCTTAGCACTGCCCAGCTCCTGCACAATCTCCCGCAGCATGTCGTCGCGGTTCGGGCAGATGGCCGGCAGCTCCGAGACCACCATCTGGTGGATGGCGAAAATGTCCGTCATCTTGATGTACAGTGTCGGCTTGTTCTTGGCGTACAGGTCGTTGAACTCGTCAATGTCAAACGTGCTCTCGGCATCGGGGACGGACACGAGCGCCTCCATGATGCGGCCCAGGCGGGCCACCGAGTCCGCGATGAAGGCGTTCAGTGGCAGCAGGTGGACGTTGTCGCCGCCAAAGGGACGGCCGCTCGCAATCTGGCCCAGGACCTTGGACACTTCGCCGAGGTTGCGCTTCTGGAGCGGGCTGAGGTTCTTATCGATAACGCCGACATTCTCAGGCGAGGTGACCGCCGGCTGCAGGTAGAAGCGCCAGAGCCAGTTGCCGACAAGCTGCAGCAGGTACTGCGGCGGGTCACGCTGGAAGTGCTGGCACAGGGAGTCGAACATCTGCCGGCAGATGAAGCGAATGCCGTACGGCAGGCGGGGCAGCAAATCCTCGAGCGACAGCAGGAACTGGTCCGAGATCTCACGCAGGTCGCGGAGATGGTCGATAAACAGCTCCTGCGTTTCAGGGTCCTTAATGGCGTGTTCACGCGGGACATCGCGCGGCCGCTGGCTGGGCTGGCCCGTTCGGAGCTCTTCGTTGTTGATGGCCGAGCGGTAGATTTGCAGTGGGTCGCTCTCCAGGTCGAGCGCGGGGTCTTCGATAATGTTGTCGCGGATCATGGGACCCAGGAGATCGCGCAGGTATTTCCGGTCGCGAGGCGAGCGCGTGTAGTTGGCGAGCAGCTTCTGCCAGAAGTAGTTGCCGCGGACGTACTCTTGGATGGACGAGGAGCCGTCGATTTCCTCGCCAATCGACCGGGACATGAGCTTTAGGAGGTAGTACTCCTCTCTCCGCTTCTGCGCATAACCAAACAGGCTCATGATCAGAAGCTCAATGCGGCGCCCCTCCTTCTCGGACATGCCCTGCATGCGCACCCGGCGGAACAGACGCGCAAGGTACTGGGGCTGGGTCTGCAGGGTGAAGAAGAGCTGCTGGTACGATTCCAGCTTCTTGCGGGAGCCCTTGTTGAGTGCTTTGAGATCAAACTGGTTGGCGGACGTCATTGGCGTGCTAGCGAGGATGTTGCCGGCATGGCCGCCAAAGTTGCTCTGGTGGCGCACGACCTCGTCCAGGGTAATCTTGTTCTTGACGAGCAGGGCAATCTTGATGTCGAGCTGGTCAATGTATTGCTCCATCGTCTCGTTTTGGCGGACCTGTTGGACAACGGTCTTGCGCATGCGCTCAAACTCAACCTCCTCGTTGAAATCAAAGTCGCTGTCGTTGAGCAGGTGGACAAAGTTCTTGACGGCGTTGACGGGTGGGTTCTTGCCGGTGGTGAGGCTCTTGTAGGCCTCGCCCTGCATCTTGGCGCGGACGAAGCTCTGGATCTTGACAACGCGTTGCATATTCTCGTTGAAGAAGCGCTTCTTCTCGGCAAACCGGCGGCGGACGATGAAGGCCTTGGCGGCGGCCTGGATGGCAACGATCGACTCCTCCTCCTCGTCGAGCTGGTTGAGGAGCTCACCAATCTCGCTGCGCAAAAGCATGGCCCGAGCAAGGGCCTGCAGCTGCACAATTTCGGGCGTGTTGGAGCGCAGGTCCTCGAGGAAAGCAAAGTGCTTCTGGCGGAAGTTGTAGGCCCGCGCATGTGCTTGGAGGCGAGTGACCTGGGGTACCTGGGCAGAGAGCGCATTCAGGTCGCCAGCGACCCGAAGGCGCTCAAGCATGCCACGGACACGAGATTGCAGTTCAACGACATCGGCCTCGCACATATCCAGGCTATCCAGCGTCTCGGTGATGTTGCGTCGAACCGCCGCGGCCCGGATGCTGGCCTGGAGCTCTTCGATCTGGGGAATGTGCTGGCGGAGCTCGAGCTTGAGTGCAGCGACCGACTGCCGGGCAGTGTTGCCTCTTGACACGGCCTGCAATTGCTCCCATTGAGGCGCAAAGTGGGCGAGTGCCTCTTTCTGCAGGTGGACCTGGTGTCTCGTCAGCATAGCCCTTGCGGCGGCCTGGAGGTCGACGATGGCATCGCTCTCGGCAAAGAGCGCCGCCTGCTCGTCCTCCAGGTGCCTTCTCAGCAGCATACCGCGAACGGCCGCCTGCAGAGCCGTGGCCGAGCCAGTCGCATGCTTCGCATCCTGCTTCTGAGAAAGCATCTCTCTGCGCGCCAGATACCCCCGGAAAGCCGCCTGAATGTCCCGCACGGGGCCTGAAGCAAGCTCCAACTGAGAACGAATGTCTCGTACCTGCTTGCGGGCCTTGCTGGCCCGAATCATACTCTGCAGCTCAAGGATGTCCCCCGCCGTGCTCTCCAGGTAGTACTCTTTTTGGTGCTGCCGCTGGCGCACGAGGAAGCCACGCGCGGCGCTCTGCAGGTTGACGGCGAAAAGTCGCATCTGCATCCGGTAGTCGATGATTTGTCTGGCAAAGTCACCGCGAATACGCGCCTGGAGATCGATGAGCCAGCTCTCGTCGTCCCAGAGCTGTTGCATGGTCTGGCCGAGCCGCATGCGCACGAGAGCGCCGCGGGCTTGTGCTTGCAGGTCGACAATCGAGGCCTCGTTCTCAGCCAGCTCACGCTCAATCCGCTCCTCCTCGGTCTCGACGGGCTCGGGCTCCACATCAAAGTCGGCTCCGATGTTACCGAAGCTCGGCATGTTGGCACCCAACTTATCGAGGCCCTTCTGCACGGCCTCCAGTTCGTGGTGTTCGAATTCGAGCTGACCGATGAGGTTGCCGATGCGGAAGTCGACTATTCCCTTGCGGAAGAGCAGCCAACTCAGGGCGTGAATGCAGTAGATGACCTTGGGGATGTTCTTCTTCTCGTACAGGTCGATCATTTCAAAGCGGAACAAGTCGGGCAGCTCCACCTCATCGAGGTAGCGGAAGAAGTTGGCAATGTTGTCGGAGTAGAGGTACTGCAGCTTCTGGTGGCGGATGATACGGAAGGGGCGGTCGGGGTTGAGTGCGGCTACGACCTCAGCGAGCGTGACACCGTCCCGCAGCGCCTCCTCGAGCTCGACAATGGGTGGGATGGTGCGATGGATGACATCTTCAATCCACTCCTTGGCCTCGCCAATGTGACAGAGGTACTCGTAGGCCTGGAGGAACTGCCGCTGCTTCTCCATCCAGTTCCAGTCGCCGCCCCCACGGCCACCCGACTTGGCTGGTGCCGCATTCTGCAGGCGCCGCCGGCCGCGGAGGCCCACGACTTCTTGTGATGTTGCGGCGAGAGCAAAGTCGTCGGCAGAGCCAGACTGGGCCAGTTTGGACAGCGTGCGCAGCTGATTTGTGGACGACTTGCCGAGGGTCTGGAAGTCGGGCGCTGCGATGGGCGCTGTGTGTGCGTGATGCAGCGTCGGAGGCATGCTGGCATGGGCCACAGCAACACTGCCGCCTCGGTTGATGGAGTCGGAGCGCGCGAGGATCATGGAGTTGGGACGAATGGCGGAGAGGGGCGCTTGCGGGCGGTTGCCGCCAAAGCGGTCGCGGTCGTTCTCATTGTTACCGTTGTTGTCATGGCTGCCACGTCTACTGGAAAGGGAGCCAATGTCGACGCTCTGGCCACGGTCGTGCCGCGCAAGCCTCTTTACTGGTGACGTTGGCGGCGATGAGACGGATGTTGTGAGCGTGGGTGCCGGCACCTGAGGCAGCGGACGCAGGGATCGCCGCGCATTGCCGTAGATGTTCTCGCTATTGTTGTTGGCCTTGGGCGGCGACGATGGCGGCGACGTGACGTGGAGGTTGGAGAAGGAGGTGGAGAGCCGGGCAGCCTCGCTCTGGCCGCGCTTATGCCCCAGCGACGAGTAGGCGCCGCCAGAGTACGATGTCATGCTACTAGCGGCCGAGCTGTGGTCTGAGGCGTGCGAGTAGCCGGAGGACGCGTTGGAGTAGCCGGACGAGGCGGATGAGGACGCTGTTGATGGCTGGCGAGCCACCGAGTAGTCAAATGTTTGTGACTGTCGGAGGGGATGCGGTCGGTGCATCGTTGTGGCGTTGTGTATGGGTGTGAAGTCGGAGAAGAGAGATGGCAAGTCCGGGGAGTGTCAACGACAGCTTGGAAAACTGCTGGCAGCTCCGTCGGCTTCCATGTAGGCCGGCACGAACAATGTATGGTAGGTGATACGACTACTGAGTTGGCTGTATTTGTTGGCGATGCGAACGCAAAATGCGGCTGTGCGGTCGTAGGAGAAAGAAGACTGTGAGATCGCAGTGTGTTGATCTGGTGGTTTGTTGATTTAAAAAGTCGAAAATGAAGCAAAACAAAGATTGCGAGATTGCGAGATCGCGGCGGAACGGCACCTGCGTCGCGCCTGTTTTCCAGCTTCAGGATGAAGAAGACGAGCACACTGGCAAGGAGGCACCAGCACTTTCGGCGAAAAGAAAAAAGGTATCAAAAAAGATGACGAGAAAGAGAACTTTGCATGCCAACGACATGAGAGCAGTGGAGTGTTTGGAAGTATTGGCCAAGTCGAGAGGTGCGTGGGAAAATTCGGACAAAATGGGACACTGGAGAGACTCAGACAGCAGGAAGGAGCCTCTGGCAATAGCTGGGCCGTGCTATTGCAAGGGCAGGTGCGGGCTTCTAGGCGCGGAAGGTGTGGACGAGGGGCGCTCTTTCTCGATCTGGGCGGCCTGTCGCCCTGGAGATCGGGTCGTCTTGTTTGTTTACATTGCGCCTGCCGTTCTTTGGACGAAATATTGACTACACTATGTGTTAGCGTACTTTACGTCACAAGGGCCCCCTGGCCACGGCACATTGAGTGTTTTGCGCACGGTCCACATGTGAAAGGGCCGCTTAGTTACATGAAGCCGGGCAGCTCATTTATCGGGGCGCTACTCGGTGTCGGTGGAGCTCCGCTTATCGATACGGCCACACCGATAAGCAGATAAGTATTTGTCCGGTCACGTGCATATTATCCCGCTTTGGCACATGCTTCTTCTTTGATTCAATCAAATCCCATCCGACGGCCGTCCAAGGCTCGATCGTTCTCAAGAGCATTGCCAATTTGTTCACGATGTTCAGGAATCCTGTCGAATGCAGCCCAGACCGGCGCTCGCCTCTGCACGCGAAATGGCGGCCGCCTGCCACCGCCCACCGCCCACGCCAAAGCAAATTAACATTGTGACTAAAGAGTAAGTCAGGCTTAAAAACGCCGTCTGCTCTGCCCCGCTTTAATTTTTTTTGGCCGGCGATAAAGGAAAAAAATTTGTCTGCAGAGAGAGCAAGCGAAGTTTCTCTTTTTTCCTTCTTTCTTCTAATGGGGAGAAGAGAACTACGAAACGGTACGTGAAACTGCCACTGGTCGAAAGTCCAATTTGTAGACGTCTTCGAACTCAAAACACTGTTCTGTTTCATCAGAACATTCTTTTCACAAGGTACGCACGCTCTTTTCGACGAAATCTCGCGACACCGACGCATCTAAAAAGGGGCTGTTGTCGGTCGATTCTCCCTTTTTTCCCGCCGTCTCTCGTCACCGTCAGAAGTGCCATTGCCCCTCGCCGTCCCTCGACGAGATCTGTTTATCTGTTTCCTGTCTTTCTTCTTCGGCTGCTTCGTCATGCTAACTCGCCCAGACCCTCACAACCGCAAACATGCCTGAAGCAGTCAACGGCGTCAAAAGCTTCCTGAGCGCCTCCAAGGCCCTGGCGACTCTCGAGGAGTACGAGGAGCGCGATGGTCTCGGCATCAAGGATCTGATGAACGCTCGCGTTCACGGTGGCCTGACCTACAACGATTTCCTCGTTCTGCCCGGCTACATTGGCTTCCCCGCGTCCGAGGTCGGCCTCGACTCGCCCATCACCAAGCGCATCACGCTCAAGACGCCTTTTGTCTCGTCTCCCATGGACACGGTGACGGAGCACGAGATGGCCATCCACATGGCTCTGCAGGGTGGTCTGGGTGTCATCCACCACAACTGCTCGCCCGATGCGCAGGCCGCCATGGTCCGCAAGGTCAAGCGGTACGAGAACGGCTTCATCCTGGACCCTGTGGTCATCAAGGTCGACACGACTGTTGGTGAGGCGAGAGCCCTCAAGGAGAAGTGGGGTTTCGGTGGTTTTCCTGTGACTGGTAAGATTGTCCCCTGCCCCTCCCTTTTTTCATTTTCGCCGCAAACTTCAATCCACCCGCCTTGATATGATTATTTCCACTTTTTTATATAACTTTCGTTCCACCGTCAACGGCATAACGCCATGGGGATAACAAAGATTATTATGACCTTGGCACTACCTTCTTTTTGCACTCTTAAAAGCTCAAGCTTCTGGCTTCTCGCTTCTCTCTTTCCTTCTTGTTGGAATTCCTCGCTAACCCAACACAACAGAGAACGGTACCCTGGGCTCCAAGCTCGTCGGTATTGTCACGAACCGCGACATCCAGTTCGAGGATGACGACAGCCGCCCCGTGTCTTCGGTCATGATTACGGACCTCGTGACCGCCCCGGCCGGCGTCACCCTCGTCGAGGCGAACAAGATCCTGTCCCAGTCCAAGAAGGGCAAGCTGCCGATCGTCGACAAGGAGGGCAACCTCGTGTCCATGATCTCGCGCTCCGATCTGACCAAGAACCTGCACTTCCCCCTCGCCTCGAAGCTGCCCGACTCGAAGCAGCTGATCTGCGCCGCCTCCATCGGCACCCGCCCCGAGGACAAGATTCGCCTGCAGAAGCTGGTGGATGCTGGCCTGGACATTGTCATCCTCGACAGCTCCCAGGGCAACTCCATGTACCAGATCGAGATGATCAAGTACGTCAAGGCCACCTTCCCCAACCTGGACGTCATTGGCGGAAACGTCGTGACCCGGGAGCAGGCTGCCGCCCTCATTGACGCGGGCGTCGACGGTCTGCGTATCGGTATGGGCAGTGGCTCGGCCTGCATCACGCAGGAGGTCATGGCCGTCGGCCGTCCCCAGGCCACCGCGGTCTACAACGTCTGCGCCTTTGCGGCCCGCTTCGGCGTGCCCTGCATTGCCGACGGCGGCATTCAGAACGTGGGCCACATTGTCAAGGGTCTGTGCCTGGGCGCCTCCACCATCATGATGGGCGGTCTGCTGGCCGGCACCACCGAGTCGCCCGGCACGTCGTTCGTGTCGCGCGAGGGCAAGCTGGTCAAGGCCTACCGTGGCATGGGCAGCATTGACGCCATGCAGGACAAGAAGGCCGGCGGCGGCGGCAAGGACAGCCAGAAGAGCAACGCAGGTACGGCCCGCTACTTTTCCGAGGCGACAGCGTGCTGGTCGCGCAGGGTGTGTCGGGTGCCGTGGCCCACCGCGGCTCGATCAACAAGTTCCTGCCGTACCTGGCGGCCGGTGTCAAGCACTCGATGCAGGACAGCGGCATCAAGAGCCTCAAGGAGCTGCACGAGAGCGTGGCTTCGGGCAAGGTGCGCTTCGAGATCCGCACGGCCAGCGCCCAGCTCGAGGGCGGCGTCAATATGGAGTCGTACGAGAAGAAGCTGTACGTGTAAGCGTGCGTATCTTTTTTTTTCTCGACGAGTGATGACGACAGTGGACGACTCGAGACTGGAACGGATTTCCGAATTTGGACACAAAAAAAAAGTTACCTCTTGCTTATTTCATTTTTTTTGGCAACACCCCGCGTTTTGGATTGGATGATTTTGGATTGGATGATTTGGAAGGACTGACTTGAAAGGACGGCGGACGGTTTATTTTGGTCTTTTTAACGTATCACACAAAACATGAAAAAAGACTTTGCTGCAGCCCAGTTGAGTCCCCGCTTTGATCCATGCTTGGAAAGGGGAAAGCACACCGATACGGCCAGGGCTGCGGCCAGGCCAAAACGGAAGCTGACCACAAGCACGGAGAGACGAGCGAGATTCTTACGGCCGCTGCTGGCGGAGACGGGGCGACCCATTGAGAAGAGGAGAGGAGAGGAGAGAGCTAAGGAGAAGAGGAGGGATGACGACCGGATGAGCCATGCACTGCGGCGTTGGAGGCGTTTTTTTTTATTTTTTGAGATTTCGGTCTCATTTTCTATTTTCAAGTCAATTCTATCTTTTTCGCAACTTGGCCACGCAATTGGAGGCACTTTTTGCCTTTATTGATATCAGAAGCATGCGCATCGTACTGATTTTTCTCTCATTTTGATATCGCTTTCAATATCGCTGCTCTTGTGAGTCATGTTTCTTTTTTCCGCCTGTTATTGCATGTCAGCAACTCAATGAAGGGCCTTCCTAATACTTTGCAGACCTGAAAAGGGCGCAGAAGCTCTGTGAGGATGTGCCACTTTGTCCATTCTCATCGAACCCTTTCGAGTGCGACCGTCGTTTTGTGTGATGATCAGCCGATTGGGCAGGCCCGACTCTGAACGAGCTTGAGCTTTGAGAGGAACGACAGATTAACTACAAAAAGAGAGATGCCCGTCTACAGCTGTCTACCTGGGTTTGTCTATTCTTGGATATACCTCTCTATCACTTCAAAGTACTTCTGCTTTTTTTTGTTGTAGTTTTCAGATTCATTTTTATTTTTGAGTTTTACATCATTATCATTTATACATCCTGACCACCTCATCAGCAACGCCATGATATCAGCCTTACAAGCCGGCTAGACGCAACTGGGCAGCGACAACGACAGCGACTCGAGTGCGAGCGTTGCCACGGTCGACTCCCGTCTGAGTGGCCAGAATCTCGTTGGTGCCATCGAGACGCCCGATGTGTTGTCCTCGGTCAACTATGTCGGCCAGTCTCGCCGTTTCTGTGGAAGCGAGTAAGAAACCCATGAGCTCCTGGATACACTGATACATACTGTGAACACCTACCAGCGCTTGTCTTCAGCCATCGGCTCCAGCAAGAAGATCACGGCCAGTGTAGACGGACCCGACACGGACGATGCGATGCCCGGGACAAACGGCCAGAACCGCTCGAACGGCCATCTGTACCGTCCGGCACACCAAGACAAAGCTGGCCCCCTTTAGCAATATCTATATCTACTACACGGCGAATGGCCTCATGGGTGATGCGAGTGATGACAGTGATGGTGATAAAGAAGAGGGAGGCGGTGGTGAGGAGAAGGAGGAGAAGGACAACGCCGACGAAAAGCCGCCAAACTGTACCACACGCGCGAGGACCTGACACGCTTCCGTGGCGACCAGCCGGCGTGCCACGAAGAGGAGCAGCGGGCCACGACGGCCAAGCGCATTGATGCCCTCCTCGAATACCTGCAGTCGAAGCTGGGCGACCAATGCCGCGCCGAAGAGGGCCACGGCAAGTTCGGCTACCCCATCTTCCCTCGCCCATGACACCGCCTGGCATGTGTACAATGTACGGTGGCCACAACAATTGAAACATATATGCCCTTTGCATTGAGCCCCGTCAGTGATTTACAACGAGGACCTGGTAAATATGCTGCATTGCTTGCTGTATGTACAAAATGCCGTGTTGTGCATGCTGAGATCCGTTTGTAACGCCGTCGTAATCTTCGAGAATGAATTGTATGAAAATCAAATAAATGTCGGGAGTCATTCTTTCCGCGCTGCCCCCCGCATGCTCGTCTGAACCGTCTCGTCGCCTCACAGACTCACAGACTCACAGAGTCGCGGCCGCACCGACAGCGCCGGCAATCTTGAAGGCCTTCTTGTTCGTCCACATAATCTCGACATCGTGGGCCCACTCCATATACCGTGCCCAGCCTGTTGGTTAGCCCCAGTCGCATCTCGGCGTACCCAGTCGCATTCAGACAAAAAGAATCTCGTCGTCGCGCGTCTTGACTCACTCCAGTAGGCAAACTTGCGGCCGAGATACTTGCCGGCAAACGGCACAAGCACCATCGTCAGCATCAGCTGCAGCTGCTCGAGACTGGCCTCCCACTCGCGCTGGGCGTCGGGACGTTTCGTCGGTTCCGGCATCGGACGGCTCAGCACGCTCGTCGAGATGGACGGCAGCGAGTCGAGCTCGCCGTCCTCGTCGTCGTCTTCGTCCAAGCGATCGTCGCCGTCGTCAACATGAGCAAGCCGTGGCGGCAGAGTGGTCGTGGCCGACGGAGACGGGTCGGCCAGCACAAACGACTCGGACGTCGACGCCGCCATCTCGGAGCCCGTGTCGGGTATTGATCTTGATTCGGACATTGTGTGGTGTGGGTGGTGGACGGACAGCTATTGTCGTTGTCGTTGTCGTCAGTCGTCAAGTCGTTCAGTCGCCAGTCTCGACTTCGCCTTGGCCGAGTCCCCTGTAGGAAGCTCCCAGCTGCCCAGCTTTCGCGGGCTCCGTCTGCCGCGTCTGATTGGCTGTCTCGGCCAAATCACCTGATCGCCCTAGCAGCGGACGAACTGGCCCTGATGACGGCAACAGCCCACCCTGCGAGTACCCGGGATGCGCCCGTATTTGTACTACAAAGTATGTACTGAGTACTGTACAAATACAGTGTACACTCCCTGGATCCTTCCCACGGCAATCGGCAGCTTTGCCCCTCTGTCGCATGTTCGTCAGTCTCCAGTTCCAGGTCCCTGCGCCTTCCTTGTTTGGCGTGTGTCTTGCCCGTGAACCATCCGAAGGCCTTCAGCCCCCTTTCTCTCTTTAATTCTCTCGTTTAATATCGTTTGGATCTTCTTCCTTTCTCTGACTCTTTTCTTCGACATCATCAATCAACGACGACATCCCAAACGCACACCCGTCCCGGTCTACCTGCATCACACACGACACACCCTCGCTGTGCTCCCCACCCTCAACGTGCTGCTTGCACCGAAACAAACCACGCGCCCTCGCTGCGGATTGGCTGAAACAACTGCCATTGTCAAACACACACCACCAAGCCCGTCACCCTTTTGCCGCACACTTTACACAGAGTACAACCTGTTTCTCTGCTTCCTGTGGTTCGTTTGCTCCGAACGACGACTTTCGACTCTCCCGTTTCTCCATTTCTCGAATTAAAATTCTCGATTACGATCGCTTGGCTCTTCGACAGCCTTTCACTCTCATACTCCCCCACGAAACCAACCCCTGGCAACCACCCACTCGACACACAAACAACCGCAATCATGGCGACTGAGCTTCCTGTAGGTTGAGCCTTTTCTATTCCGTTGACGAGCTCCTGGCTCCTGTTGGCTCGTTTCGCTACATCGTACATGTCGTTCTGTTGCTCCCCGAAGTCCTTTGCCTTTGCGCCTTCCCTTTCACTGTTCCACGTTCCTTCCGTTTCTACGTTTCGACACAGCATGCACCTCGCACCTTCCACGGCTGCTGGCTGCCAGTGTCGCCTGCCGTCCGCCGCAAACCGCAAGCCGCAAATCGCAAGTGCGACCTGGTGCTGGGCCGCTAGTGCGCCTTCCCTCCTGGTTGCATCAAAGTCCATTCAATGCATCCACAATGGTCCAAATGGCTCCAAATGGCAGGGCCTGCTGGCAGGATGACTCAGAGGAGGCAGTCGCCGCCCCGCCTTCTCGTTGGTCAACGCAACCCCGCCACGGCCACGGCCACTGCCACTGCATTCTGTCTCCTTCCCTTTTGTGTGGGCGATTGCAACGCGCTGGAAAAATAGGCCAAAAATCCAAAAGACACAACGGGAAAAAAAATTACCAGGCAGGCACGGCCACAGCAATCTCCACAACCACACACGACACTGGCTCCTTTTGATTGAGCCTTTGAGCCTTTGAGCCTTTCGCCTTCACCTTGTCTTTTGCCTCTCTTTCTCCTGCTCAAGTCCCAAGACCTTCCTAGAACGACCATCCCCCTCCACTTTCCGTTTTTGTCCCCGCTTTATCTGGGCTCGTTCCTTTTCGTGACGATTTTTCATTATCTCGTCTTTTGATCTTCTTTGATCTCTCTCAACATCGTCAACATCGTCAACATCCCCATCCATCCATCCGTTATCTAACATCGACGACCTTGTTTCTCAGACCACCGAACGCAAACCGCGGAAATCCGTTGCCTTTACCGAAGAAGCCCTCGTTATTGACGCCGACGGACACGTCACCATGCCTTCGACCGAGGCCATTGACGACACAAAGGACACGGCCGTGTCGCACAGCCTCCGCAGCCCGGCCCTGTCTGCCACGGCTGAGTCGGCTGCCGATGCTGCTGCTTCTGCTGCTGCTGCTGCCTCGGGCTCGGCTGCCGCGACCGGCGAGGATGGCCTGGATCTGAGCCTCCTCAAGAAGAAGAAGAAGAAGTCGACGAAGAAGAAGGCCGAGGGCGAGGACGGCGCAGAGGGCGATGAGGCCCCGGCTGGCGACGACGGCGGACTCGACCTGACGCTCAAGAAGAAGAAGAAGAAGAAGTCGTCCAAGGACAAGGCGGCTGCCGAGGGTGGCGACGAGTTTGCCGAGAAGCTCAAGGCGCTGGAGCTGCGCGAGGGCGCCGGTGCCGGCGACGAAGCCGACGCGGCCGTCGAGGAGGGCGACATGGACAAGGGCACGGGCATCTGGCAGCACGACGCGGCCACGCCGCCCATTCCCTTTGCGATGCTGCTGTCGCGCTTCTACCATGTGCTGGAGCTCAAGAACCCGGACCACGCGACCAGCGGCTCGCGCAGCTACAAGATCCCACCGCCGCAGTGCATGCGCGAAGGCAACAAGAAGACCATCTTTGCCAACATTACCGAGGTGGCCAAGCGCATGAAGCGCACAGAAGACCACATTACCCTGTACCTGCTTGCTGAGCTGGGTACCACCGGTTCCGTCGACGGCTCCCGGCGACTCGTCATTCGCGGTCGCTTCCAGCAAAAGCAGATTGAGAACGTTTTTGCGGAAATACATTAGTAGGCTGCCCCCTCCTCCTCTCCTCCTCTCCTCCTCTCCTCCTCTCCTCCTCTCCTCTACCTTTCTTATCACAAAATGGTGTCCGTGCCCCGCTAACCCCTTCCAGTCGAGTATGTCGTCTGCAAAACGTGCAAGTCTCCCGACACCGAGCTCAGCAAGGGCGAGAACCGTCTCTACTTTATCACCTGCAACTCGTGCGGATCCAGACGGTCCGTCACCGCCATCAAGACCGGTTTCTCTGCCCAGGTCGGCAAGAGAAAGAAGATGCAGGGTTAAGAGAACCGGGGATGATGTACGCTTTGATTTACTGCTTGCTTGGTTCTCCTTTCTTCTTTTCTCGTACGGTGTTTTTTCTATTTTATGTCGACTGTCGGTTTTTGATACCTGCAATGTGGTCGGTGAAACGGTGAAACGGTGAAAAAGTACAAAAATTGCATGGAGAACAGCATGGATGAAGCACCCTAGACTACTTGTTTTTTCTGTTTTCTGTCTTGACTGGATTCACATGGGTATGGTTCTCGTTCGTTTCGATTTGAACCATACTCCACGGACGACTAAAAAATAGAAGACGACAGAATGACAATGAAAGAAACATGAAATCAAAGAACACGGAAGAGTGCTATCTAAATGGTGATGTGGACGATCCTCTAGGGTGTGAGACTCAAAACAGTCACCCACGTCATAACCCCATACTTTTATTCTCGGGCAATACACGGTCTCATTCTTTCTCTAGTTTCCTACAGCTGTATCTCAGGTTTATTTTGTATATTTTGTATATTTTGTTTATTTTGTTTATTTTGTTTATTTTGTCTCTTTCTTCTCTCTTCAACGACAACAGATGATATTTTCCAGTTAATCATTGTGATCCAATATGCTCATTCCCATATCAAATTTAAATGCTGTTTTTTGTTTTCTTGTTGATAAACTGATAGAGAATAATTATTCTTCCTAGCAAGATGCTTTGACTACATCACTCTTTCGTCACCATTCCTTCTTTCACATTCTTTACACCGTCCATTTCTATCCCACCGGCCCATCGTCTTGACTGTCTGATGTTTCCCAAGCTCATCGCTGTGGAGAGGTCACATTAAAGTTGGCTGTGCCGTTGCCGAGTCAAAATAAGCGATTTCGCAGCCCGCATTGCGTGCAAAGAGTTACGTTGGTTTTCGATGTCGTAAATGTCGTAATTGTCGTAATTGCTGCGTACTTTTCAAGGCACTCACATACCAGCGCGCGCAAGCAATGGTACGATAGATTCCTCGTCTGGTGATAGTCGCCTAGAGGTCCTACGATAGACAACGGCTCCACGTCATTCGTCCGCTTGCAACGCGATAGCTTGCCCCCTCCTTTTCTTCCCCAGCTTCCCTCTTGGAATCGTCCATCGTCGTCCATCGTCAACAAAAACATATCAGACGATAAGCGAGACGGTGGTTTGAGGCAGAATTCTTTTTTTCTCTCTTCATTAACTCAGGGATTAACTCAGGGATACAACACTCTGCATTGCACTCTTGAAAATTGAACGAATCCCAATAAACAAGCCCACATCCACACACCCATCCCACGCACAACACACAACACCGACCATGACTGTCTACGAAGAGGCACCCGAGGGCAGCGCGGCCGCTGCCGCGTCGTCTGTCAACCACCCCGTTGCCGGCCTGCCCAGCGACAATCCGTCGACGTCGTATTGGCTCCAGGACCCGTCCAGGGTGTTGTTTTGGCCATCGCACAACGAACGAGCTGCCCGCCGACGTCGATGTCGTTGTGGTTGGCAGCGGCATCCACGGGCAGTTTTGCCGCAGATGCGTTGCTGGAGGGCGTGGCGGGCTCGTTGTCGTCGCCGTCGCCGTCGTCGTCGCCGTCGTCTTCGCCCAAAGTCCTCCTCGAAGCCCGCGAGGCTTGTTCCGGCGCCACCGGCCGCAACGGCGGCCACTGCCAGCCCATGGTCTACTCGTCTGCCTACGACGTCGCCGACTTTGAGCTCGCCAACTTCCACTTCCTCGAGCGCTTCGTTGCCGAACACGACGTGCCCTGCGACTGGCGCACGCTGCCCGGTGGTGGTGTGCACGCGTACCTGGACAAGGACCTGTTTGCCCTGGCCGAGGCGCTGGTCTCGACGCTGCGTGCGAAGCGGCCCGACCTGGCGGACCAAATCACGGTCGTCCGGGCCAGCGACACCGCCGAGGGCAAGACGCTGGACGACCTGCGTTTGCGCGGCGCGGCGGGTGCGCTCGTCCAGAAGAACGCCGCATCCGTGTGGCCGTACAAGCTGGTCGCTTGGGTGCTGGAGCGCTTGGTGGAGAAGCACGCGGCGTCGGGCGCCTTCAACCTGCAGACCAACACACCCGTCCTCCGTGTCAAGAAGGATGGCTCGTCGTCGTCGTTATCGTCGTCGTCGTCGTCGTCGTCGTCGTGGTGGATCGTGGAAACCCCTCGCGGCAACGTCCGCGCCAAGGCTGTGCTGCTGGCCACCAACGGCTACTCGTCGCATCTTTTGCCGCGCAGCCTGGCCGACCTCGTCGTGCCCGTGCGCGCCCAGATTGCTGCCCTCGTCCCGCCCACCAGCGACACCCAGGTCGAGACGAGCCAGACCGTCGAGCGTGCGCCTGCCGGTGTAATAGCGTCGTCGACATCGTCTTCGTCGTCGTCTGGCAATGGCGTCTCCAAGTCGAGCGTCACTGTCGTTGAGACCAAGGACGGGCAGACGACGACGACCACGACGACGACGACAACCACCACCACATCCGACGCGCCCGCCGACCGTCTCACCCACAGCTACGTCTTTGTCGGCCACGACCGCGGCCAGGCCCGTGGTGGCAACCGGGACGAGTACCTTGTGCAGCGGCCGTTCACCAGCGGAAGCAGTGGCAGCCGTGGCAGCCGTGGCCATCTAGCTCACATATCGGTCACGTCATCCAGTGGCAATGCCTCTGCCTCTGCCTCTGCCTCTGCCTTTTCGTCTTCATCTTCCCCATCCTCCTCATCCTCCTCGCCGGGCGGCCACTTTATCTGGGGCGGCGGACGGCAGCGTGCGGCCGGTGCGGGCGTCGGCGAGTGGCGCGACGACGAGGTGGAGACGCCCGTTGCCCGCTACCTGCGCTCCCACCTCGCCCCCGTCCTGGCCGTCGGCGGTGACAACAGCAACGGCGAGCCTGCCGCGCAGCTCGAAGCCGACTACGAGTGGACGGGCATCATGGGTTTCTCGCGGGATGCGAACCCGTGGGTTGGTCGTGTGCCCTCGGCGGAAAGCGGCGGCGATGGCCTGTACGTGGCCGCGGGCTTCACGGGCCACGGTATGCCGTCGACGTCGCTGTGTGGTCGTGCCGTGGCTGGGATGATCAAGCAGGACTTGGGTTACGATGCAGCCGCAGGCGCTGCCGACAAAGTCGTGGTGACGCTCCCCTCCAGGCGGGCGGCCATGCCGAGTTGCCGCGGAGCTTTTTGTTGACGGCCGAGCGTATTCGACAGGCACGCACGACATGTGAGCCCGTTGCGGCCGCCGACACGCGGGGCTTCCTGGCCGAATTCCAGCACCTGCTGGCTGCTCGTCGGGCGCAGCAGTAAAATGGTGGTGTTAGTACCGTCTTGGATCGTCTGGATGGCAACAGAAACATAGCAATATCGTACATTGGATAGCTGTCTCGCAAATCTCCAAGAAGTCGAGAATACACTGAAAATACAAAAATCTGCCCAAAGTCACAAAGTCTGCTAAAACTGCCGTGCCCAAGTGCTGCCCAAAGAGAGTTCCAACTCCAATGTACATCCGCAGCATACAAAATCAATGTCTGTGGACGTGCGTGTATCTGTGCGTGGGTTCGTTGATGTGTTTTGTGAGAGAGTGATGTTTGTATTTGGTCGATGCTTCGTCTCGTGTTCTCCATAAACGCCAATGAAGCCAGGCTGATTGATGCTGAACTGAAAAATGCAGTCGCTTCCAACCAAAACCAAAACAGATAAACCAAACGTGCGTGAGAAGTAAAACAAGAAGTGAAGAGGCAAGTGAAGAGGCCAGTGAAGAGGCCAGTGAAGAGGCCAGTGAAGAGGCCAGTGAAGAGGCCAGTGAAGAGGCCAGTGAAGAGGCCAGTGAAGAGGCCAGTGAAGAGGCCAGTGAAGAGGCCAGTGAAGAGGCCAGTGAAGAGGCCAGTGGAGAGGCCAGCCATAGCTGCAAATAAAAGGATTGATGTACAAAACGTCAACGTCAACATAAGGGTACGTATACTAGACATGTTCGTCGAGCTGGCATTGGTTTAATGCGTAACGATCCGCGCTGCCTGCAGCATCAGGCCAAAAATGAGACCGCGCGCCACCTCCTCAATCTGCAGGCAGTCAAAGACCCGGCCCAGCGCGTCCGACGTTGCCGACTGGCCCATGACGCCCATCAGCGCTGCGGGGACGCCGCTCCGAATGAGCAGGCGGCGCGCCTTGACGCGTAGCCTTTCCTTCTCTTCGGCCGTCATCTCGGCGGGCCAAGCTGCACGTTCGGCCTCGGTCGGCAGCGTGTTCGCGCGCAGCGTGTTGAGGTAGCCGGCCATACCGGCGTCGGTTGTATTGGCGTCCAGCACGGACGACTGGAGCAAGCTCTGGATGGAGGCGAGGGACGGGTTGCCGGGACGCAGCAAGAACGACTTGGCCGCTGTCAGCAGTGTGCGGCGAATGTTCCAGGCCGACGAGAGCGTGTAGAGCTCGTTGATCACAGCAAAGAGAAGCTCCACCGCCACACGGGTCTCGCCCTCGGTGAGTGCTGCAAACTGCTTGGCGATTGTCGTGCCGGACGTGGCCACGCGGTGTAGAGGGCGCGTGCCGTGGGGGGTGGTGGCGCCAGATGCGGCGCCGCCAGCCGCCGTCGGACTCGCCAGGTTGGTGGACGTGCCGACGCGCGCAGGCGACGCCACAGGGGAACCGGCAATTTCGTCTTCGGTAGATAAGACGGAGGCGGCACCAGGGGGCAGACGCGCCCCACTCAGGCTCGTCATCGACGGTGACCGAGGATAGCCAGACCTGGACGATGCGCGGCTGTTGTGCTGGCTGCCGCGGTTGTTGTTGCTGTTGGCAATGGAAGCGTAGTCGCCCCACGGATTGTTGCTATCCGTCCGGCCGCGTCCATCAGCTCCGCTCTCACCAGCCTCGCCGTTTGTGCCAGGGCCCATCAGACCGCTCTGCGACTGGTAGCTCATACGCCGCTCATTGTTCGGCAAAACACGTCCTTGATGGCCTGCCACAACGGATGACCGCTGGCTGTCCATACTATCGCGCGAGCGCCGCGAGCCCGCGCCCGGAAGCCACTATCCATGCGCGGGGGCGTCGAGACGGACAGTCGATTTGTGTACGCTGTGACGTCCTGTAGGACCGAGGCGGGCGGTGATGTTGTTGCACTGTTTGTTGTTGATAAAGATGCGCCGCCATTGGGACTGGGACCGCCCAGCACATTGGCCAGCGAGCCGGAGCTGGCGTGCTGCTTCTTCTGGCCGCTGCCGCCAAGACCCATGTTGCTGCCCAGGTTGCCCAGGTTGCCCAAGTTGCCAAAGTTGCCAAACACACCAGTGACACCGCCCACCATCACTTTACCGCCCTCGGCCACGCCCTTGGGCGCATTCGACAGCACATCCAGCATGTTCTTGCCCATGGCCTCGAAAGCATTGAGCCCAGACTTGGACCCCGCTGGCATGTTGTTGGTGTCCTTCTCCAGGAACCGCTTCATGCCCTCGCTCTCGGCCAGCGGCTGGTACCAGCAGGCGTCGCGCACATACCGCTCCAGCTCGCCCCGCAGCGACCCGCGCGTGTGCACCTTCCAGTTGGGCAGGATGCCGTGCTGCTCCGTAAAAGCGGTGGCGCCCGAAATGGCTGCAATGCGCCGCAGCACCTCGTGCAGCTTCTCAAAGTCGGCGTACTTGCGCACGATCATCCAGCCTGGTAGTGTGCATTGGCCGGCTCGATCTGGATCAGGAAATCCCATGTGGGCGACTCTTGATGCGGCCCTTGTCCGTGACGGGCTCGTCGTGGATCGTGATGCTTGCGTTGTGGAGGGTGAGTGGCGGCGGTGCGGCCTGTTGCTTCTTGCCATCCTCGTTGTCGCTCGATTCTTCTTCCTCCCGCGCCGGTGGAAGAAGCTGGTCGAAACTGGTAAACTGCGCGGCGGGCCCAGCTGCAGGCGTTCCCTCGGTGCTGCTCGCGGCCGTGCTGCTGGCCGCATCAGATTTTGCAAAGGATGCCTGGCTCGGCGAATCTTGTGTCGAGGATCGCGGCGTGATGGGCGTCGACGCAGTTCCGGCTGTGCGAGTCGTGCGCTCGTCGCCCGAAAGGCTGAGTGACGCCTTGGGAGAGATCTGGTCATAGGTGTCGGTGGGTGATGGATAGCCGTTTTCGTGGTGGTCTTTGCGCTCGTCGTGGGGCTGGATGCCCAGCTCATCTGCGTTGTGCTGCATGGCATCCGCTAGGCGTTCCTCGGCCTCGGCGGCACTCTTGCTTTCGGGTTTGCTGCGGCGCGCCTTCTCTTCGGCGGCAATCATCTCATTCATGCGCTTCATCTCCTCCATGGCTTCCTCCATCTCCTCGTCGGCCCGGCTGAGCTGCTTCTTATGCGCGGCCACGGATTCCTTGCGCCGCGAGGAGTGGACCTTGTCGGCCTCGAACGAGCTGCGGCGGCTCTTGGGCAGCGCAATGTTGCCCACGTTGCCGTCAATGTCGATGGAGACATGGTGCATGTGTGTGTTTGCAGAGCTGCTGCTGCTGCTGGCATCCTTGCTGCTGTCCTTGCTGCTGGCCGCAGCAACGGCGGCGTCGGTCCGTGTCTGCATGCCCACGTCGATCGCTTGGTTAAAGTCGGGCTCGCCGCCCTCGAGGAGGTGCACAATCCAGCCGTTGATCCACTCGGGCTTCGAGCATGTTTGGAGGGTCGTCTCCAGGACGGACGTGGCTGCAATCTCGCGCAGGAACGTCCGCGCCGGGTCGCAGTCGTAGCACTGCCGGTCCAAAAAGCTCAGCAGGTCGTCGGCCACCATACGGAATTTACTGGCCTGCTGGCGTTGGCTCAGCAGGTTGGCGAGGTTCGAGTTGGGGTTCGCCGCAAGGTAGCTGTAGATGGCGTCGGCGGCCGAGACGGTTGGGTTGGTGTCTGGTCCTTGGCTCTGCGCAGGCGCCGAGCCCTGTTGTTGAGCTGCTGCATGCTCGGCAAACGCCGTGGCCAGCTCGGAAAAGAGGACGACCACGATGGAGGTCGAGTTGGTGAGGAAGTCGAGAAATGCGTCGGCGGGGCGCTTGCGGCAAAGGTGGTTTGAGACCGAGACGATAAACGAAGTGAGCACGCGACGGCAGCTCAGCGGAAACGACTGGTCCGAGGGCACGATTGGCGTGTACCACCACTTGACATAGTCGCGAATCACCGCCTCCACGAGACTGTCCAGCGCTTGGCGGGTCTCCGGGCGGAAGTTCTCAAAGGCACGGCCGAGAGCCAGCTCCTCCTGAGCAGGGTCAAAGGAAGCCTCCGAGCCCTCCTTCTCAGCCTTGGCCTGGCCGCCCTCCTTCTGCTCCTTCTTACGGTATTCAATGACTCGGGCGAGCAAGTCAGAGCTTGTCTCGCCGCGGATCGCACGGGTAACGTCGGGGTTGCGTGCCTCCCATGCCACAAAAAGGGCAATGCCGCCAAACGCGCCGATCAAGACGAGGCCTACACGGCCAAGAACAAAGTATGTGGTCGCAGCCAGGCCGACGCCGACGGCACTGAGGGACTCGGTGGTCGCTGTCGAGAGGAAGCGGAAGGCCCGGGTAGGTATGTCGTCGTCAGAAGAAGCCGTGCTTCCTGGCTGCTTGGTGGTCGGCGAAGGAGGAAAAGATCGAGGAAGAGTGGGAGACGCCGAACGAGGAGAGGGAGGGGATTGTGATTCGGGTTTGGCTGGCTGGGGGAGCGATGGTGAAGATACTGGAGAGAGCCCAGACGGCGAAGAGAGCACGGCAAACGTTGGCGAAGCGGATTCGAGATTCACGGCTCGATCCCGTTCGTGGTCGTCTACGATGGTCTTGCGAACGTCCATGGCGGCGACGGGGCAGGGCGCATCTTCCTGCGGCGGTCGTTTGTCGTCGTGTGTCGTCGTGCGTATTGGCTGTAGAGCATGTGTAAGGGGTAAGTCTGTCTGTGCGTAAAGCTGGTGGACAACCTTAGAAAGGTTGAAAAAAATGAAGCCTAAATGAGGCCAAAAAGAGAGCTGGTGAGAGCTTCAAAAACAACAGAAAAAGGAGTGTTTAGAAGAAAGGAGAACAATCCAAGAGCGCAATAACAAGACAGGGACAAGATGCTTGCAAAAAACAAACGGCGAAATGAGGACAGCAAAACGGCCAGGGAGAGTGAGAGAGGACAGGGGGTCCTGGGCACTGCTGTGGGTAATAAGCAATAATGATGTGCGTTGCCCCCGTGTTTCGAAGCGCGAACTGGAGAACTGGGGGATTTCCGTGGGATCTTCTTGGAAAAGTTTGGGAGAGTTTGGGAAAGTTTAGGAAGTCTTGGGTAAGACTTGGGTCCTTCCTTGTCAGGCCAGCGAAACTTTCGACGGAAAGCGCGACGGGGGCGTGAGAAACTTGTTTCTTAAAATGATCTCCAAATAATAGAATGCCCTCCCCATCGCACTTGCCGGAGTGGATGCGTGGACTTCGTACGTCTTACACGCGGCAGGTCCAGACCCAGACCAGCCCACTTGCGGCGAGTCGTGCTTTCCTATTCCAGTTCCCAACAAGCTGCAACAGATTGGCTGATTCAGGGGCTCTCCTACTGGCCAGGAGCCAACGGGGACCCATCGAGTACCCGCGCAGCTACGCGCAACAGTAACAGCAAGAGCTCCCAGCTACGCCGCCTGCAGGCCGCAGGCACGTGCACCTGCCCGTTTCGGGCGGAGAGCGCCCCGTACAGAGTATTACCGCGTAAGTAAATATATTTAATCTTACAGCGCACAAAGTACCAGAAACACAAAATGCACCACACAAGAGCCCAAATACACACAGACATTTGCTTCAAAGCTGAAGCAGGCGGAGGAAACAAAGCATCCCTGGCTCGGATCCCTTGGTCTCCAGTCGCATTCCGACACCTCGTTTTCGATAGGGTTGGCCGGCAATTACGGAGTCGAGAGATCCTGTCGCGACAGGGCGCCAGGAGGCCCTTGCGGCTGCTATTTGTACAGTGTGAGGTTGGAACGTAATTGGCACTGTCTATGGGTCATCAAAGTGAAGGCTTAGGAAGCTGCCCTGCATGTGAATCTTCCTCTAAAACCTCTCGTCTTGACTTTATATCGTAGAACGGCACACCCAGGCAGCAATTTACGGGAGCTCGCCTCGACTCGCTTGTTATCGTCTGATGTCACACTGGCTCGTGCTGGATAAGGCTCGCTGTGGTCTTGCAGTTTCGTTGAACTAATCTTTTGCGAACCATTCATTTAGGAGAATTTGCGATAATAAAAGCAATCTGCCAGGCGACCCGCGACAGTGTCTGTATACAGTGCGAGTTGACTGGCAAGGAGCTCACTTCGCTCCTTCCTGTGCAACTGGTTCGCGCGGTGCCTGCATTCCAGCGACAGCGCGTCAGCCCGAAACGTCCGCTAAAGGGATAAAATACAGCGTCCTACTCGAGTCTACCAGGCACAAGCTCCACGACAGCAGCTGTCTTGCCAGGTGCCACAGCGTCCATTATCCCCCGTTATCGGCCAACTGCAGGCGACTCGCCTTCTTCCCATTACCCGCCACAGCCGCAACTGCCACGGCCTGGGCGCTGACCTCGCAGCGACTATGGCGTACGTAGTCACTAGTCTGCGAGAATGCTCCCTGGCTCCTACCCTCCAGAGTCTCCCCTCCTGTCCTCTCTTTCCCCCGCTGCCCGCCCTGTCCATCGTGGCTTCCCCCGCCGCCGTCTCGATTCCGAACCTGCCCTTTCCAGTCGAAACACGGCCACACAGCGCTAGCCAACCAGTTGCCACCTTTCTTTCGTCCCCATTCGCATCGCATCCCAAGCAGACAAATCCTCTTCTGCCCTTCTCTGCCCTTTTCTGCCATCCCTTTGCCTTCCGCCAACATACGTGTACGCCACTGCCCACCGACTCTGACGACGCCCGCCGCCGATCACACTGTCCACGGCGAACCGGGCTCCTCGACCACTCGACCCCGAAGCAAACCAAGCAAACGGGACACCATCTCCCCGCAGACGCCCCGCCCTGCATTGCAAGACACGGACCACACAAACGCAAAACCAACAAATCCACATCCACCTCTCCACAAACAAGGACACAAACACCCCCGAGGCAACACAAGCACAAGCATCATCGCCCATTGACGCTGATCGACGCCCATCGACGCCTCTCTTGGTGAACGAACTAAAAAAGAAGAAACGGGCAAAAAGGCACAGACAACGCAGCCCGTCCGCCACACATCTTCCACAGGCGCTGCCGCCCACTGCGACCGCATCGCCGACCATGGGCCCCAGCCGGCTCGAAGACGAGGAGCTGTCCATCTCGCTGCCACGCAACCAGAGCCGCCGCTCCCACGCTGCACTCGCGGCGACCGGCCAGGGTGGAGACAGCAAGCACCGCCCACCATCAACGTCGTCGAACATGGCTCCGACCCGAAAGCCAACTCCGAGACAACGGCCACGGCCGGCACAGGAACCAGCTCCGGCAAGAGCAAGAAGGGCTCACACCACCTGCCGGACCGCATCAAGTCGACCGATGCACGGCTCGACCAGTACACGATCGTGCGTACGCTGGGCGAGGGCTCGTTTGGTAAGGTCAAGCTGGCCATCCACAAGTCCACGGGCCAGAAGGTGGCCCTCAAGATCATCTCCCGCAAGAAGCTCATCAGCCGCGACATGACGGGCCGTGTCGAGCGTGAAATCGAGTTCTTGCAGCTGCTGCGGCACCCCCACATCATCAAGCTGTACACCGTTATTAAGGATTCCAACGACATCATCATGGTGTTGGAGTACGCCGGCAGCGAGCTGTTCGACTACATTGTCAAGAAGGGCCGCATGGCCGAGCCCGAGGCCCGTCGTTTCTTCCAGCAAATGATCTGTGCCGTCGAGTACTGCCATCGCTACCGCGTGGTGCACCGCGATCTGAAGCCCGAGAACCTGTTGCTGGACGACAAACTGAATGTCAAGATTGCCGATTTCGGTCTGAGCAACATCATGACGGACGGCAACTTCCTCAAGACAAGCTGTGGCAGTCCCAACTACGCCGCACCCGAGGTCATCAACGGCAAGCTGTACGCCGGCCCCGAGGTCGACGTGTGGAGTTGCGGCGTCATCCTGTATGTGCTGCTGGTGGGACGCCTGCCCTTTGACGACGATCACATCCCCAGTCTCTTCGCCAAGATCGCCAAGGGCGCCTACATTCTGCCGTCGTGGATGAGCCCCGGCGCTGCGGCGCTGATCAAGAAGATGCTCGTCGTGAACCCCGTGCAGCGGGCCACGATCGATGAGATCCGCGAAGACCCGTGGTTTCTGGTCGACCTGCCCGACTACCTCCGCCCGCCTGCACAGCCCTTCTTCAACACGGGCATCGACCCAGAAAAGTCCATCAAGACGAGCGACATTGCACCCAATGCATCGACCAAGGTGCAGGAGAAGCTGCACAACGAAGTCACCGACAAGATCTCCAAGACCATGGTTACGGCAAGAAGGACGTGCAGGAAGCCCTCGAGGCCGACGAGCCTTCGGCCATCAAGGACGCCTACATGATTGTTCGCGAGAACAAGCTGATGCAAATCAACCGTGAGTCAACCCCACCCGAAGGGAGTCGTAGCACGACAGCAGCATACTGACATTGTGACAGCCAACTTTGGTGCAGACAACCCGTACTTTGCTACATCGCCGACATCGGGCAGCAGCTCCGCCACCGGCTCCATAGCAGCAGCCGTGTCCGGAAGCGGCGAATTCGACCCGGGCGCCAGCCCGCTTGGCATGTCCTCGGGCGCTCCATCGGCTCCAACAGCACCGGCACGTCGCCACGACCGCACGTGTCCAAGGTCGGTATCCTGCCCAGCAGTCTGCCGGCCTACCACAAGGACTACATGGCGGGCAACGTCAGCGCAAATGTGACACCGCCCCCCAACGACGCGCCACCCGCACCCGCCCGCACCCTGGCCGAACAAGAAGAGACGGCACGCCGCCTGCGGCCCCATTCACGCAGCCAGATCCGGCTCGACGAGTCCAGCAAACGCCCACAGGGCATGACGCCCGTCAACCCACCCAAGAAGTCCAAGCCTGTGCGGTGGCAGTTTGGTATCCGGTCGCGCAACGTGGCCTGGGACGCGCTGCTGTGCATCTACAAGGCGTTGCACCGTCTAGGCTGCAGCTGGGTTGTCGACGAAGACTTTGACAAGTACAACGACGACGAGGGGAGGTATGTAGCACCCTTGCGCCCAATAACAATAAACACTTGTGGCACTACGAGCAAGATTCTAACACAGCGACTTTAGCAGCACCAGAGGTGGCGAGGACAGCTACGACGATGGCTATGGCGGCACTCTGCGGCGCAACAGCCGTGACGACGTCACCAAAAAGTACCGCCTGCCCGCCGATCCGTGCACATTCAAGTCCGCTGGACAACCGAGGGCATCCGCCAGTCGGCCGTCAAGAACAATGCCGCCAACGCCGACGAGGTCGCGGCCGACAAGACCACTGTCAACAAGACCGACGATGACAGCCAACACCAGGTCGTGGCCGTGCGCCTCGACATCCAGATCTATGCCATGGAGCCTTCGGTCTACCTGGTGGACTTCAAGTGCAACGGCTACGAGACCGCCGAGGGCTTTGTGCTCGAGGAGAAGGAGGTGTCGAGCGCCTTCCCCTTCCTGGACCTGGTGGCCAAGCTGATCCTGATGCTAGCAGACGGGGAGTAGGTTGTCCGTGTCTCCTAGACTTTTCAGTTGTCAGTAGCCGTTTTGTGTTTTCTCCATCATCGCCTTGCATGGTTGTTGTCTCCAGCTTTACCTTTAATCATTTTTTATTTTTATTCTTGTCTTCTAGACTAGACTTTGCTCTATTGTTTCTGGTCTTTTTTAGTCTGCTTTTTGTCGGATGGCATGATGGAGAGGAGGCTGTCCTATTCAATGTTTTATATTACCTGGCGTTGCATGGGAAAGATTGGCCATTCCTGTTGAATGGAATCCATTTGAAATACCCCGGCTAGTTGGGGGATGGGGAGGATGAGGAGGAGTCAGTGAACGGAGGCCCTTTTTGCTGTACAATTGTCGATATCGACGACATATATCTACAATCTCAAACTATGTACCAAACCTCGAGACAACGTTTGTGCGTGCAGCTTCATTTATTTCAGTTCCTATGATTTCACCCATACCCATGTATCGACAACGCTTATCCCGAACTCCCAACACCGTGGCTCTATCGCCCGGGCCCATCTATGCCCGCTTAATCTCCCACTTTATGCCCTGAACACTCACCTCCTCGCCCGCCTTCTCGTCATAGTCAAACCAGTCGTCTGTCAGGTCAATGCCCGTGAACTTGGTGTTGGAGTCCACGCCCTCGGCCAGCCAGTCGCCCTCCGGCTTGAACTCGACAAACTCGAGACCGCGGCAGTCAAACTCGAGAATGTTTCGTGGCTTGGCCGGCTCGACTTGCTCGTACGGCGTGGCGCCCGCCTTGATCGATGCCGTGGATTCTCTCTGTAGCGTGTGAGTATACGTTTTTTCCTCCTTTGCTCCTTTGTCCGGTGCCGCCATGCTTACCTTGCAGTTCTTGCACTTCCAAACAAAGTTGGCCTCGCCGCGGCTGCCGCTCATCTCGTTTTGTTCCTGGTCGTGTTAGCAAACGTTGTCGAGCAAGAGATCAACCACTCCGTGGTCAAAATGTATCTAATGGGGGAGACTCACAAAACGGCTCACGCCGACCCAGTTGGCATGCGTCTCGCGGCAGGATGTGCACTGGACCTTGAAGGTGTACCAGAACGGCGCATCCTCAGTGTCTGCCGGCCGCAAGTTTGTCACTCTACGTCAATTTAGTTAGCCGGGCTCTTTGAAATGGGACTCATCAATCGGGAATACTAAGACTTCTTCAGAGGAAGACAGGATGAACAACAAGCCCGACACTTACCCCGCCAACTCCGCCGTCAGTGTGAGGCTGTACATTGTGTGTGAGGTTAGGGCGATTCTGTGCAGTGCAAAAGGGTATGCTTGTCGCCGTCGTCGTAGCCGAAAAAGATCTGTGAGAGAAAACGAGAGTGAGTCTTATTCAAGTCGCATCTCACAGCTGTTTTTCAAGCTTCCTTCCTGTTTTGTGAGTTGCTGCTTGCGCCTGGCGCCCGCCTATGAGCTTCGTTGCAAAAGCGGAAAGCGCAAGGCTAGCGGCACAGTTCCGACCGCACTGTGGTAACAGCTGAATACGGCAAGAGTGCCACAGTGCTGACAATGGCAGGCACGCTCACTTGTACATACATTCATAGCCACTGAGACACCCCACTAAGTGTAAGACGCACCTTCCCAGCAAGCACGCACAGAGGAAGGAAAGAGCACTACTGATTACGTCGTACAGCTGCTACTCAACAGCTGCTTCCGTTTTTAGTGGCATGATCCGAACAAAAAAATAGTGCATCCGCTTCGACGACAGAAAGTCACGACATACAAACACGTCCCCCCTTTCCCACCTCTCCTCGCTCGTTTGGCACGCCGATTGGCCTCGCACCCGACTCGACGAGCGAGACATGCCATCACGATGCCGAGTTTAAGGCCGTGGGCTCCGCAGAGCCACCTCTGCCACAGCTGCAGGCAAGAATGCCTTCGACGCAGCGTCAACAGAATCGATGATCGTCGTGTGTCCGCTGGCCGAGGGCCGGCCGGCCGCATACGGGGCTTCCACGCTGACACAATGAGCCGGAGGACATCCACAACGGCTGGCGGTCTGGTTGTGGCCTCAACCTTGGCGGCGGGCGCTCACACCACGAGCAGTCGACCCTCCCGGCGCGCAAGGCGAAAGATTGGATCGACAGACGTTTTTGCTGCATTCTACTCCACGATTCTGGCCACGGTTGCTGCTGCCGACGCAGGGCGCAGAATCCGACATCGACGAGAACAGGGCCAGCGTCTCGACGAGGCCCGGCAGGACCTGCTGCGCGTCTTGCACGACCCATCCCCGCTGGACTACAATCTAACCATTGGTCTGCCGCCGACCTCCGTCGACCAGTGGCCACCACCCGAGAACCCGACTGTTCAAGCGCCCACAATTCACAATTCATCGAGGACGACGTCGCGACATTCCGTCGTCGAGGCCATCAAGGCCATCTGCGTACCGCCAGCCCAGCTGCGCCAGCACGCGGCCGAGACAAAACAACGAGAATCCTACTTGACCTGGCTGCATGCCCAATTCGGCATGCGACGACGGTGGTGGCTGCCACGGCCCGCACCAGACGCTGGACTCAAAGCACTGGCTGAGGCCTTGCTGGAGGAGGAGCTGGCCACACAAACTACCCTCTTGAAAGGCCAGCGCGAGCCGCAGTTGGCCGTGCACTTTGTCAGGATGACCGAGGCCACGAACCGCCTCGTCGATAGCTTGATCGAAGAGGGACACCGGATCGGCAGCTTCGGCGACCCAGTGGCCCAAAGGCGGTCCATGGAGAGCTTGGAGTCGCCCTACCACGCCATGCGCATGCTGCGCTCCGACGGCTACCCGAGTTTCCGCCTTCCCGACCTTGATCCTGTTGCTACGACAAGCGCGCGCCTAGAAGCCAACGAGGCCGCGCGCAACATTTTCCAGAGCTGGTCCAGGCCCGTATCTACGGCCGGCCCCGTACTTCGGCACTGCAAATGGCCATGGGATCGCCCATGCCGACCCCTGAGGTGTGGAACGCCAAGGAGGTCAAGTTCTGGGTTGCCAAGCTGTGCTACAACATGCTCGTCAGCACCGCGCCGCCCGGCGTCCACAACTACAACACGCTCATGCTGGGCTTCATCAGTGTCGGGCAGCACACACTGGCCCAGCTGGTGGCAGAGTCCTTGCTGTATGACACGCGGCTGCTGCCCACGCAACAAACCATGGCCGTTCTGCTGCACCAGGCGCGTGCCCAAGGCGACCTGGTCGGCTTCCACCGGGTGCTGCGCCGACTCGTGGCTTTGGACCCGCGCGGTATCAAGATCCGCCGCCGTGCCACCCACGACGTGTCCCGCTACCGCGAACAGCACGACTGGGCGCGCAACAACGATGTTGACCTGACGTCGGGCTATGTCGTGCAGCGTGCCGACATCGACGGTCCTGTGGTCGAGGCCATTGTCCAAGGCCTGCTGTCCCTCGACCAGGTACGCCATGCTGCCGTTGTCTTTTCTGCGCACCTCGACGACTGCATCCACATGGATGCGCCGACGCTCAACGCGGTGCTCGACCCGGTTTTGGATGCCGTCGACATTCCCGGCGCACGCGCGCTGCTGCGCGGCTTCGCCAAGAACTCTAGCATTGTCAACTCGGTCCTCATGAGCGAGACGCGCTCGGCCCAGAGGTTGGCTCTGCGTATCCGTATATTGATGGCCATTGCAACAGCCCCCGAACCGGCCCTGCAGGCCCAGCCGAAGCAGGAGTCACTACGGCCACCCAGTCGGCGAGCGCGGAGGGTGCAGGCAGCCCTTGCCAAGCAACAGACCCGGCTGGAAGAAGCAGGGTTCGACAAGGACAAGGCAAAACAAGAACAAGATGACGATGCCGAACTCTGGGCCGAGATGGCGAAGGACGCGAACGACAAGGAACCCGTCGAAGAGCTACCCGAGGTCGCGTACGCACGCAGGCTCCTCCGCGAAGGCAGAGAACTCTCCAAGGCGCAGATCCGGTTGTTGAAGAAGCACGACGAGGCCTTGGCTGCGTCTCGGCAACTGGAAGAGGCACGCATCGAACGCCAAAGGCAGGTCGACGCCGCCGCCAATCACATGTCCAACGGCGCTGGATTTGGCTACAGTACCGCCTACGGCCGGTATGCCAGCGGTGCTGACCAGCTGGCTGCCGCGCTGTTTGCGGCCGAAACAAACGAGCACCTGACACGCCTGTCCAAGGTTGTGGGTGCCATTCAGAAAGTCGTTGGCCATGGTGAGGACGTGGCGGGATTGGCAGGCCGCGTCGACTTCTGGTCCGCTCGGCTGGACGACCTGGTTGAGCTGCCCGGCAAGTACCGCCGCGAGCAGGAGCAGTACCGCCGCATGGCCCGCCTCAAGGCCGTCGACCAGACCATGAACGCTGTGCTGTCGTCGTGCTCGCACATTATGGAGCAGTTCATGGCGACCGTCACGGCTGACCTGGCTGCAACCTCCGCCGCTGCCGCTGCCGCTGAGGCCGAGGCTGAGGCTGAAGCCGAGTCGTTGGCCCTACGGACCAAATCACGCTACTCGTTCCTGTCCATCCTCAAGTCCTTTTTGAACCGCACCACCCTGCCCTTTGGTGTCCGCTTGGCGGCATACACCTCGACAGTCCAGACATACCAGGCCAACAAGGCCGAAGCCACAGCTCGGGCTCAGGTCGAAGCGGAGGAGACCAACCAGGTCAGCCAGCAAGACGAAACAAAGCAGGCGGTTTCTGTCAGTGGGCAGTGGTACTGGAGCGAGGACGAAGGCAAATGGGCGCAAGACGCCCAGGAGCCAAGCCAGGTCCAGGCGCACAAGCAGGGCTCTGTTGCCGAGGACGACAAGGAGAGCATTGCAAAGTACGACCCCGACCACGACCCCGACCACGATCGCCAGCCGGTCCTCACGCAACCTTCACTTCTCCCCTTTTCCCTCTCGCCGTCCCTGGCCCAGCAGACCAGTCTCCTCGAGCGCCACCTGGATGAGGATATGCCTGCCGTCGCTGCGCTCTACGAGAACCAGCTCAAGGACATCCTTCTGCACGCCGTCTTTCCCATTGCCGACAACAGCCGCAACAGCATCGAGAAGAGCTTTGCCCTGCGCCGCGCCGCCCGCAATATGTCGCTCGACTCTCTGTTGGAGGCTCGTCTGCACCTCCTCAACTACGGCGCCACAATCACCCTGGAGGAAGAGCCTGCCCTGGGCATTACCGACGGCAGAGAGCACAGCACCAGCCACGACGTTGGCTACCACGAGAACACGATGGCCGCCGAATCTTCCAGCACTATGGACAAGGAAGCGTACGGGAACTACCGAGTCGGCGCTGCCATGCCGAACTGAGATGAATGCAAGTGACAGGAGAAGACTGTACAAACAGTTCACACACAGCACATGCACACAGCACATACACGATACCAATAGAACACTAGAGATCTTGTACATAACAAAAAATAGAGAAACCCTCAAAAGTGCGGGGGGGGGGGGGGGGGGGGGATAAACACATGACAACCGTGCACGGGATGCCATTGAGAATCCAAAGTTGATAATTTGCCTCTATTCCGTAGAATACCCTTGAGTTTGCCTCTTCGCCTCGCCAAGTCCTTCTTTTTTCTCGGGAGGCAAGAACGGAGACCCTGCATATCACTAGCGCCAGGTACTGGAAATCAAGACTTCGGGGCGCTGTCCAGCAAAGGAGAGGTCTCTAGGCCTATGCCTACCTAGCCCTTGGATGGCCGGCATGACCTGTCTACACCGTCAAAGGCCGCCATCGCCGCTCAGTCCAACAGTGGCATGGGCTCGTGAACAATGGTCAAGTGATCTTATTGCATGTCTGGTGCCACGAGCAGAAAGAGCAAACGAAAAGAGGGAAGGGACATTCCAGGAGGATACGTCGGGAAGGAGCGCTGCCCCTTTCGCTGGATGCTCTTTCCATTTGGCAGACTCCTTGTCAGGCCTTTTGTCATAGATGTCCATCTCGCCTTCCCCCACGATGCACGATGGGAGCGGTGTACGATCTTTGCCTTCGGGTGGCTCCTGCCGTGCCCTGGTCCCCGTGCTGTCCGTACGCGTTCGTCTTGCCGAAACGGAAAGGGCAACTGAGCACACGACACATGTCTGTAGTAAGCTAGTTCTGCAGCGAGCAAGGGGCCGCAGCGCTTCTACGAGTGTCCTGTGTGTGTTCTGCGAGCTCTGCGAGTTTCGCGCGTTCTACGGGCCATTCTGTGCGCTGTACATGTACGTGGCAGGCAATACGAACCAGTGACTTACACGCACTCGATTGCTCGTACTCGACTGCTGCGTAGAACCTCTTCCAGCAGTCGTAAGAAGACCTGGCAAGTTTATGTGCCTTCCATTTACGCTGACTCAATTGTGCTCTTTCCCGATTCTTCCTTTTAACTGCTCTATCCTGAATGAACGGCATCATTTCTCGACTCTGTCAAAGGGAAGGTACAACCCGTACAATCCAGTGCGAAAATTCAGTTCGGGCCAGTGAGGAGCGGGGGCCGATCCACGGGACGCCACTGCAGCGCTCTGACTGGTCGGGGGTGGGGCATCTTGGTCCGCGTGGTACAAGTAACTTGGTCGTTTTTGGAAGGGGCCGAAAAAAAGAAAGATTCAATGGCAAGAGCAAGAGAAAAATTGATAGGTGAAATGGCAAGATAGGAGAGAAAAGGAAAGAACGGTCGAGGTGAAGGCAAGAACGTTCTCAGACAAGTCTGACACGGGGAAACAAAGGAAGGTGCGAGGACAACGAGGGCATGTGTCTTCAGCTACTCAAAGAAACAGAAAGGAATGTTGTCTTGAGTAATGCGCTCCTACCAACATGAGCTCAACACTGTATCTTACAATGAGAATAGTGCATCATGCTCAGAATTACAACCTATTAGTAAACACGTCAACAACATATGGACAAATTATAGGAAAAAAACTCCTCAATCGAGGAATTCCAATCTATCCCGCGTTGTTATGTATACTTGCACATGCCGGCCCATACTTCAGTGGGTGTTGTTCGCTCTTGCCTTGTGCGACAGCCCTCCGTTTCCTCCGTCAGCCGCTAACTGCCCTGCCGTCACCTTCGCTCCTTCCCCCCCTGGAGTAGCAAGAGCTCCACCGATGATTTCATACTAGTCATCGGTTTTTTTCTCATTCGCACCTCTCCACGACTTCCTTCCTCGTTTGTCATTCGGCCATCCGAAGATACGTCGTGCGAGTTACAAATACAAGAAGGAGGTGCGCAGAAGGTTCTTTCCCTAATCAACCCTATCTTTGTCAAATCGTCCGACCATGGTGTGTCGCGCCTTCCTTCTCGACGTCCTTTACCCCCCTCAATAGCGGTATTATCACGGTCGAGGTTCGAGCTCCATCTTGTGTGTCCGTCCCTCCTTCCCTGAACTTAACCAGCTCCAAGCAGCCAACCAGAGCGTTGCATTCAAGCAGCTGCCACCACCCCAAGCGTCGTCTTGCAGCTCTACCTTCTCCCCCGAATTATCTCTGTTTTCTTTCCAACCAAGCTCCGTCCCCCGACTTCGCTTCCCTTTTTCTATCCATATCGGTTTCTATTTCTCCTTCTCTCTTGACCTCCTTCTATCATCCTCGAGCCCATCCTCTCCATTTCTCCCCAGGTCTACACTTAATGGCGAACCGGCCTTGGCAACATATTTGTCTCCAGACGACCGGCTTCTCGTGATACTCGCAAGAGTAGCATCGAAAGACCACTCGCCATCTCTTTTAAGAACGAGCAAAAGCATTCTCATTCATCAGCTTATCAACTCAACTTCTGTTGACAGCTCGAAATTTCCGACTTGCACCTGCCAAGCATCAACGACCTCCGACACATATCGCATATTAAGAAGCATCGACCTCGATAGAACCGGCATCATGAAGTTCGGGAGAAAGTAAGGTTATTTTCCAACTTATCATTTCAATGGCACCACCATCAATTCTAACACACGTGCAGCCTTCCCCGAAACCAGGTGCCCGAGTGGGCGTCCTCGTACATCGACTACAAGGGCCTCAAGAAGCTCATCAAGTCCGCTTCAGAAACGGCAGAAAGAGGAGGAACTGCGGACCTTGCAGGTGGGACTCCCTTTGCGCTTTTCTCCCCTACATGATATTTCCCACCTCCCATTTGGCCAGCAGTTGCAGCCCTGACATTGGCCTCGAGATGTGGCTCAATTCATTTTGATTTGTTTACCGTCTTGTACTCCGTTTGTGTTGGCATTCATATGCTTTGCTTTCATTTCATATGATATGCACTATACCCTCCTTGGTACTCGATACTCGATATCAAGACTTGTCTTTTCCCTTCTTCGCTTCCTCCCTTTTGGGCCGAGATGATCGGGGCCAGGGCCTAACCTGTTTTTTTTTCTTATTTTCTTCTCCTTTTCGGCGAACATAGAATTCTTCTTCGCCCTTGACCGCAACCTCGAAGATGTCGACTTTTTTTACAACAAGAAATTCGCCGACATCGACCGCCGGCTCCGCCTCCTCCAAGACCGCTACGGCACATCACCCGATATTACGGCCAATCTCGACCAGGATGAGGTCGAGGAGCTGATGGGCGCGCTGCTCGAGCTCCGCAGCCAACTGCGCAACTTGCAGTGGTTTGGTGAGATTAACCGGCGAGGCTTTGTCAAGATCACCAAGAAGCTTGACAAGAAGGTGCCCAACACCACGACCCAGCACCGCTACATTGCCACCAAGGTCGACCCGTGTCCCTTTGCCCGCGATACGACCATCTCACGCGTCATGGCCAAGGTCAACAAGTGGCTTTTGGCTCTCGGCGACGCTAACCAGCACGACGATACCCGCTCGGAGCGGTCCGTCCACTCCCTCGGCCGGGCTTCGACAAAGGCCATGCTGAACCTCTCCACCGCCCTTCTCGAGCAACTCAACCAGGCCATCCAGACTGACGACGTTAAGAGCCTCGAAGCCGGCCTTCGCGAGAGCAGTTTGGAGCTGGCTGAGACACCTCTGACCACCGAGACACAACCTCCCATCCTGGAGCGGTCGCACTCGTCAGAGTCCTCCTCGTCGACGATGCCGTCCTTGAATTCGTCGGCATCGTCTCACAGCCTGCTCCTCAACCTCCTGCAGCGGGCCATTTCTCTCCGCTCCAAAAAGACTATCCGCTTTTTGTTGAACCACGTGCAGTCGCTTGACGAGCCTGACGACATCAACCAGCGCAACTGCATCCACCGGCTGGTCATCCACATTGGCCGTAGTAAGTCTACACCGCCCGAGACGGTTGTGAAGCAAGACACGTCCGGCCTTGCCAACCCGAAGTCGCACATCAACCACTACTCCACCCAGTTTGTGACACCGGCGACGTCTCCGATGCCTGCCCCTCGTGCAAGCTTCACCAACGAGGCCCGTCCGCTCGAGGCCACCGACCCGCGTGTCCAGCTGCTCACATTTTTGTTGGACAACCTCAGTCCCAGCCAGCGTCTGTCGCTCAGCACCCGCGACTCGTTTGGCCGCATGCCGCTTCATTATGCCGCTCAATTTGGCTTTGTCGTTGTCTGCCAGACACTCATTTCGCACATGCAGAAATGGGGCCAGTACGATGTGTCCAACGGCATCGACTCGCCAGAGTGGCAAGACAACGAGGGCCACACGCCTCTGCATCTGAGTGTCATCGGCGGCCATCCTTTGACCACCGAAGCTTTACTCAGTAGCGAAGACTGGCAGGGCGTGAGCGAGAACAAGAGCGAGGTCCGGAAAACAATGGCCAAGTCCAGCGCCGTACTGGCCATTGCTACCAAGCACAACCACTTCCGTATTGTGCAGATGCTCGTCGACGCGGGCGTCGACCTGAACTGGCAGGACGAGATGGGTGAGACGGCCCTGCACATTGCGGCTCGCTTTGGTCACGATGACTGCGCCAAGATCCTTCTCAAGGGAAGCGATACCCAAAGGGCAGATCTGGAGCTCACGGAAAAGTCATATGCTTGGACGGCGCTTCACATTGCCGCTGTGGATGGCCATCTTTCAGTTGCCCGTCTTCTTGTCGATGCAGGTGCAGACGTTGACAGGGCCGATTCGTCCGGCTGGACTGCTCGGGAGCACGCCGCTTTGCGGGGCCACCTGGACATCGCCCGACTTCTGTTGCAGCACTCCAAGGTCCCGCCAGGATTCGAGGCGTCGAGTGATGGCGTCGCTAGCGGCAAGTCATCCAACGGCACACCAACCCCGATTCCAACCCCGACCCCAACACCCACGCCTGGCGCAGCACCGAACTTGGCGCCGCCTTCGTTGAGCACATCGCCGGATAAGCACTCGTCGCTCGGCGACCGTCGGTCCAACGGAGCTCAAAGGCTGGCATCGGCCCACGACACGGCCCCGCAGCCACAGCCCGTTCGTACATATGGCCATCGTTACCTCACGGACGAGTCCCTTGTCCTAGTCAGCCTTGGTTCCATGGACATGCGCAAGTCCGTTGACGCAGTCAAGCTGGACGAGGTGCCCCTGACCGAAGCGCACCAGACGCAACTCGACACGGCCCTGTCCGTTGTCGTGTCGGCTTTCGGGCCACGGGCGAGCCCACGGTGATTGACCTACCGGTGCAAGAGAACATCTCGACGGAGCCTATTGTATTCACGACGCGCAATGCGAACAACGTGCGGTTCCAGTTCGACATTGTCCCGACGTACTCGGGCAACGAGAAGAATCGCATAGGCCGCGGTGTTTCGCTCCTTGGGCCACTTCTCCCCGACCCCAGTGCATCGCTGTCTGGCCTACAGCGGGACGTTGCCGTTCCGATCATGTCGGCCGACTTTGATGTCATTGGCACCGTCAACTTCAACTTTTTGGTGGTTTCGCCCTTTACGCACCCCAAGATGGGTGTCACGTCGGAGCAGACGTACTGGAAGAAGGTGTCGTCGACGCCAATGGTCATTGGCCACCGTGGTCTCGGCAAGAACTCGTCTTCCAACCGGTCGCTGCAGCTCGGTGAGAACACTGTGCCGTCGTTTATTGCCGCGGCCAACCTGGGCGCCAACTATGTCGAGTTTGACGTGCAGCTCACCAAGGACCATGTGCCCGTGATTTACCACGACTTTTTGGTCAGCGAGACGGGCATCGATGTGCCCGTGCACACATTGACTCTTGACCAGTTCCTCCACATTAATGGTGGAAGTGATAAGAACAGCAACAGCAGTGTCAATGGCAGCGTCGGCGGCAGTAAGAGTGTCAGCAGCAGCAGCAATGGCGGTGACCATGCTCATGGCGACAACACAACAGCCGGCGCTGGCCTTACGGGGATTCCCAGCTCCTCTCTGCCCCAGGCCGCTGTCGTGGCCGAGACGGCCAACGGTACACCCGCGGTGGTTGTTGGCGGCGGCGCTGGTGCTGGCGTTAACACGGTGCGTTTCGACACCAGCGTGCTTGACGAGCACAGCAGCAACAGCAGCAACAGCCGGGGCGACCGTAAGAACGGATACCGCCTACCGCGCCGGGCGATGTCGATGTCGATGGATGACTCGACGGAGATGGAGAAGCGCGACAGCCTGAACGAGCGGATGAAGCACACGCGTGACTTTAAGGCAAAGGGCTTCAAGGCCAATTCGCGTGGCAACTTTATCCAAGCGCCCTTTGCGACGCTCGAGGATCTGTTCAAGCAACTGCCACCGTCGGTGGGCTTCAACATTGAGATGAAATACCCCATGCTCCACGAGTCGCAGGAACAGGGTATGGAGCCGTCGGCGGTCGAGCTCAACACGTTTTGCGATACGGTCCTGGAAAAGGTGTACGACTTGGCCAACGGCCGCGACATCATCTTTTCGTCCTTCAACCCGGACATTTGCCTGTGCCTGTCGTTCAAGCAGCCCAACTTCCCAATTCTGTTCTTGACGGACGCCGGCGGCGAGCCGGTGGGCGACATCCGCGCGAGTAGCCTGCAGGAGGCGATTCGGTTTACGCGTCGCTGGAAGCTGCTGGGTCTTGTCAGCCTGGCAGACCCGTTCGTGATCAGCCCCCGGCTGGTGCGTGTAGTGAAGCAGAACGGGCTGGTGTGCATCAGCTACGGCGCCGAGAACAACAAGCCAGAGATGGTGGAGGTACGTTGTTGCCCCTTGTATGCCCCTTGTATGCTACGATTGTCCCTTCAAGCAAAGTGCTAACAAATACAGCGGCAAGTCAAAGAAGGCATCGACGCCGTGATTGTGGACAGCGTGCTGGCTATTCGCAAGGGTCTGACCAAGGAAGAGGCAGCACCGACGGCTGCCGTCATTGTCGATGAAGCAGTCGAAACGCCAGGCACAAAGTCAGAGTAAGGAAGACGAAAAACAAGCATATACAGCACCGGCGTGTGGTGCGACTCATTTGTACAGCGATGGGCCATTTTATCGTCCTGAAAACCTTCAACGCTCTTTTCTTTTCCTCTTTTTGAAAAGCAATACATCTATGACAAGCACGATGATTATTCCGTGCTCATCACCAGGAAAACAATAATCATACATCTCAGTGACAAGGTGCGAGAGTGAGTATGGCCTCATAACTGGCTGCCTCTCGTCTCTCTGGTTGGCGTCTGACGGGGTGGCCGAGATAGTACGCGATCTTTTCCCGGGCGTCAAGCCCAGGGTTGAGAGAGACAGAGAGAGATGGCCGATGCAGAGGCTTTTCTAGCTATTGGGGCTGTTCTCAGCCCTGAACGCCAGAACTAACAAAACACGTTCTAGCCTGCATTTGGGGGGGGAACTGTCATCTCTTATCCTTTTCAGGCGTCCGTTTCTTGTTGCTTGGTATTTTATTATTGCCACCGACGTGCGCATTCACAGATGTTGTGTCGAAAGAGACAAGTGTCGTGACAATGTGTTGTATTGCAGCAGCCTTTTGCGTGCTGCCTAGACTCCAGATTTTGGAAGAGCGGAGTTTTACCATCAAGACCCCTGTCAGTGTTCTTTGTACATATCTTAGTACTTGTGATTCTGAACCACCTTTATCTTTGCTGTATTGTTAGTGACTGCGCGCCACCAATCATTGCGCGGTCCTCTCGCTGGTCACTGGTCGAATTCTGGCCCAAGCCTGGCTGGAAGGCGGGGGCGGCCTCTTTCGAGCTCGAAAGCTACAGTAGTTGTCGCCGTGCAGCAACGTCTATCTGAGTCTCTCTTGTGCAGGAGAAATCAATCCGGCCCAAGAAGCCAGAAAGGTGGTATTGGAGAGAGCCAAGATAGTAAGACTCTTCTCAGCTGGTAAACAGACAAGTCGAACCTTCTTTCTTTGGTCTCTGTCTTTCTCTCTCTTTCCTTCTCTTTTTTCTCCCCACCCTCTCACGAGTCGCCCGGTCGCTCCTGACTGGAACGGTGTCCCCTCTCTCGTCGCTCTCGCATTCTCTTTCCCTTTTTTCTGATACTCTTCCCACTCTTTCTTTTTATTTTATCTTCTCTTTCCACCATCCTGCATCTCTTGCGCTTTCCTTCCGTGTCGGGGCAGTATTGTTTGTGGCGCGCGCCTTCCTTCTAGTCGAGTGCGCCTTCCCCTTATCCTTCTCAACAACAAGAGAGAAGGTGCCCCCGCATCAAATCCACCATTCGTCGCTTCTGGCCTTGCGTGCCCCTCTGCCGCTATAAGCTACCCTCTCCTTCTCGTCCCACCAAAAGACCAGACCGCGCCTGCCCCCCGAACCTGCTCTCCTCGAGCCAATTCGCTAGAGCTTCCTTCCTCCTCTCCCTCACTTTTCTCACTCTCTCTTTTCTCCCCTCCCCTTGCCCTTTTGTTCTCTTCTCTCTTCTTTTCTTCCCTTTCACTCGCCACCGCCAAATTGCCGCCTTTTTTGTCTTCAATCCCAACCACCACCCAATCAACACCCGACGTCCTCCCCGCCTACCTCCACCCCCTCCATTTGTCAACAATGGCCGGCCCCGCGTCCCCCGGCGGCGGCGCAGGCCCTTCCTTTGCCCCTCCGCCATTGCCTGCGGGCTGGATCGCGCAGTGGGACAGCAGCAGCCGCAAATACTACTTTGTCCAGCTCTCGACCGGCGTCTCGCAATGGGACACGCCCACCGATGCCGCGCCCGTCGGCGGCGGGACACCTACGCCCAGCAACGCCGGCAACGACCACCCCTTTGGCATCCCGAACGGAGGCGGCAACAGCAACAACAACGGTAGCGGCGGCAAAGACGCCAACGGCTCGACGTACATTACACACGCAGACGGCTCACAGACGATCCGGCACGCAGACGGCCGCATGGAGCCGGTGATGCCCACGGAGGAGGGCGGCACGCGGGGTGTGGATGGGCCCAGTGGTGACCGTGGTCTGGGGGTGAGTTTAAGACCCCTTTTTTGAACTGAACACAGCCTGCGCGACGAGGTCGGTCGATTGTGACTAAACATGTGTGCCTCTTCTAGTCCTTTGCGGCAAGCATGCTCCAGAGCCAATTGTCGCACAGCAGCAGTGGCGGTGGCAGCAGCAGCGGGAGCGGCGGCAACGCGCTGCTCGGCCAGCTGCTCGGCGGCCTGACGCACTCGAGCGGATCCAACAGCGCCAGTCACAGCGGTAGTGGTGGTGGCAGTAGCAGCAGCGGTCTGGGCGGCAAGCTCGTCGGTCAGCTGGCGTCCAACCTGTTCTCGTCCAACAGCAAGCCCGCCGCAACGAGCTACCACGGCAGCCAGCAGGCACATGCGAGCAGCAGTGGTGGGTTGGCTGGTGCCATGATGGGCGGCGTGGCCAACATGTTTGGCGGCAACCACAATCAGAGCCAGGGCCAGAACCAGGGCTACGGATATTCGGGCGGGGGACAGACCGGTACCTACTCGGGAGCTGCACCACCGACGTCGTACCAGTCGGCCGCACACACGCAGTACAACACGCCGGGTAGCGGTGCGCCCTCCAACAATGGGACACCGTCTTACGCGCCTCCCCCCAGCAGTGGTGGTGGTGCCGCTCCATCCTATCAGCCACCCCCAAACAACAGCGGCACACCTGGGTCCTATCACCCGCCAAACACGGGCGCGCCGTCCTACGCACCTCCCCGGCCTCGTCTTACGGCGGCCCGCCGCCGCCGCAGCAGCAGCAGCAACAACACCAGGGTGGCCAGAACCAGCCTCCTCCTAACCAGTACCAACACCAACAATACAACCCGCAACAACACACTCCTCAGTCCTACCCGCCGCCCCCAGGACAGCCACCGCATCAGCAGCAGCACCAGCAGCAGCCGCAGCCCTACCAGCCGCAACCGCACCATCAAGGCCAGCCGTCGCCCTATGGAAACGTTCCGCCACCGCCGCCGCAGCAGGGCGCTTATGGTGGTCCGCAGGGTGGCTCACAGGGCGGCCAGCAGGGTGGTGGCTACGGCGCGCCGGGCTACTTCCCTCCCCCACCGCAACAGCCTAGCCAGCAGCACCAGCAGCACCAGCAGCAGCCACCACAGTATGGTCAGCCGCAGTATGCTGGCGGTGCAAGCGGCCAGACGTCACCTTACGGCTCGGCACCACCGCCGCAGCACCAGCAGAACACATATGCCCAGGGTGGTTATGGCGGAAGCGGCGCACCGCGGTACTAGTCCGCGTGCTATTCGGTGTATAGCATGGTGTATAGCGTGGCGTGGTGAAGGGGTCGTGCTTTCATGTGGCTTCTTTTTTTCGCTTCTTGTAGCTTTTTTTTCTCTCCCATACTCTCTCTTTGTTACCATTAGTTAACGAGCTGTCTACCATCGATTCGTCAAATACTGGTTCTTTTTTTTTTATACTTTTTTGACACATTACTCTTTCTCGTATGATTTGCCCTGCTCTTCTTCGTCGTGTCTTTCCAGTATTGTTCATGGTTTCAGTCGAGCACTGCGATGAATTTAGGGAATAGGACAGAACATGCAGATATGCTCACAAGTGCATTGATGAAGGGTTTTCTTTCATAACAATGCAAAACGGGATACAACATGACATTTCAGGCATCTCCTCCATCCTGCCGTAACTCTGATCTAATTTCTTTTCTGCACCTTTTGGACTTCTGCTTGAGATGTGCCTGCTGTATCCACCGCCACGACGGCCCGCAGCTGCGGCAGAACCACCCGCCGTGCCAGCCATGCGCTTACGCCCGCCACAGCCAGGATCGCCGCCACGACCGGCAGCAGTGACCGCGGCACGGCGTTCAGCCAGTATGGGTCCAGAATGACGTCGGTCAGCACGGGTGGCACGCGGTCTGGGTGCATTGCGGACCGGTCCGCCGCCACGAAGTCGGCGGCAGCCACGATGCGAAGGAGCGCCGACGAGCGTGAGGTGGAGGTGGAGACGGAGGCGGCGACTGTCGTTTTCGGTGTGCCGTGTCGCTCGGCAAAGGCAGAGAGAGCGTCTGCCAGCCCCGGGCGTGCCGCCACATCACCCACGCCAAACACGTCAATCGAAAACGCCGTTGGCTGCGTCGCGGCCCAGCAGACACGCAGCTCGTAGCGCTGGCCCTCGGTCAGGTCGTCGAGCAGGACCCAGGTCGTGCCGTTCGCGGGAAAATTGGCGGCCCAGGGGAAGACGGCGGGCAGGCCGGTGCGCCAGGCGTTGCGGTCGGGGGTCAGTCGGGGGAGGCCTGATAAAGACAGAGGAGTCAAGAGATCGGCCTCGTTGCCACCGGGCGGTCCCGCCACGAAAATGGCCTTTTCGGTATTGGCGGCAACGAGCACGGCACCGACAAGCAGCGCGAGCCAGAGTCGGGAAAGGAGATGTCTCGCAGCCATGGTGTGGTGGAGAGCAAGGGTGTTGCTGGCGTCGAGCTGTTTTCAAGGTCGAAGTGAGGCTACTGAGGCATGGCGCTGTCGCGATAGCGTGGACAACCGCTACAGAGCTCTGCCGCGGCTGTCAGACGCGCTAAAGCTTTAGGCCGTCGTCTTCAGGTGATACTGTATGGACAAAGTACGACCCGTAAGATACAAAACGGCGTATTCTCGTACTGTCGCCTGAGACGCCTGTCTCCACATACCGCACCAGCCACCACCGCCACACTCACATGCAAATTGTAAGACACTCTGACAGATGCCCACCGATTCCCACTTTTGTTCTTCATGGGGCAGGCGCAAGCCAATCCAAAGAGCAACAATTGGAAGGAGAGAAACCTGGGGGACGACTAGGCCCGCTTATATGCGCAGGTGCCACTTGGATTTGGGGTGTCTTGGGGGGGGATTCCGGGGGAATTGGTGAGCGTTGGTGACGCAAACGCCCAAAATACTGCCAAAATGCCTGCAGCTTTTCATACGCCGATGGATAGTCACAGGCCAAAAAGCAGGGGAATTTGACAGAGAGGCTCTGGAGAAGCTCCACGTCCACCAACCCCAAAAGAAGAAGGAACGAGGAACGGCAAGCACGAGCTTGTGGTTTGTCGCTCGCCCTGTCACTCCGTCGCCCTTTCCCTCCCCAAACTCCAACGTCCTTCCCTCCTTCTTTCTCCAGAACATTTTCTACAACCTCTACGTCAAACTCTACCTCCTTTTCTCCTTTCTCATGTGATTTTGTCGCTATTTCGTCTCTTTGGTAACGGCTACGATACCTTGCGACACTCCCGACATCGACCACGCTTTGGTCAAGTCCGTCATGTATAGCCGCTCCTAAAGGAGCCTCGGCGCTTTTTTCGACAGCCATTTGCGACGACTGGTATCAATACAGCATCACGACATCGACTGTTGCAAATCTCGTGACACTTGTGTTTTTGACTGCTTTTGACTCTGCCTCCAAACGATCCCTCGATTATTATTCCACATCTGCTGATCCCGGCATCTCCTCCTCCCAACTCTCTTCTCCTGCGCCGCCGACCATGGCCGGCCAGTCCAAACTGGCGCCCTTGCTGGGTGACCAGCAAAAGCGGACAATTCGCAGCCTCTTGTCGTCGCTGACCCGCGGCTACCTCAACAACCGCACACGCATCTCCCGCGCCGTCTACGTCACCCTCTTCCTTGCCCTCGTCAACCGCGTGCGCAGCGCCATTGCCGAGCAGCGCGCTGCCAGCGAGGCCGAGAAGAAGGGCCACCCGGCCGGCCTTGCCGATTCGTCTCCCGACACACCCGGCACGCCCCCCAAACGCAAAAAGGTCGAGCTCGACCGCGCCTTCTTCCGCTCCCTCTTCCGCCTGCTGCGCATCGTCATACCGGGCTGGCGCTCCAAGGAGGCCCGCCTGCTCGTCAGCCACAGCGTGTTTTTGGTCGTGCGCACGCTGCTTAGTCTGCAGATCGCCGCCATGGACGGCGCCCTCGTCAAGAGTCTGGTGCGCGGCCAGGGCACGCAGTTTTTGAAGCGCATCGTGTGGTGGATGCTGATTGCCGTGCCTGCCACGTTTACCAACTCAATGCTGGCCTACCACCAGGCCGAGTTGGCCCTGCGCTATCGCACACGCCTGACGCATTACATCCACGACCGCTACCTGTCCAACATGACCTTCTATGGTCTGTCCGCGCTGGACGACCGCATCAAGAACCCGGACCAGTTGATTGCCGTCGATGTGGCCAAGTTCTCCAACAGCCTGGCGGAGCTCTACAGCAATCTGGCCAAGCCGATTCTGGACATGGTACGTCCCTGTCCCCCATGCTTGTCACAGATTCGCTTTCTTGTTATGACTAACATGCTACCCCAGACAATATATACGTACTCGCTGTCCAAGAGCGTCGGTGGCGAGGGTGTCGTGTTCATGTCGCTGCTCGTGCAGCTGTCGGCTCTCGTCATGCGCGCCCTGACGCCGCCGTTTGGCAAGTACGTTGCCGACGAGGCCCGGCTCGAGGGCGAGTTCCGTTTCGAGCACTCGCGCCTCATTGACCACAGTGAGGAGGTCGCGCTCTATGCCGGCCATGCGGCCGAGAAGGACACGTTGGACAAGGGCTACTTTACGCTGATCAAGCACGTCAACTACATCTTGCGGCAGCGCTTCTACCACGGCTTCATGGAGGACTATGTCATCAAATACCTCTGGGTGCCCTGGGTCTGCTGCTGTGCAGTATGCCGTGTTCGTGCCCATCCCGGGTGTGGGTGGTGCTCCCCTTGCGGCGGCGGCGGACGCTGCCCACAAGTCCGGCATGGCGTCGGTGGTCCGGAATATGGCCGACCGCACCGAGAGCTTTGTGACGAACCGCCGCATGCTTTTGTCGGCCTCCGATGCTTTCGGACGTATCATGTTCTCGTACCGTGAGATCATGGAGCTGGCTGGCTACACCTCGCGTGTCTCGACTCTGCTCGACGTCATGGAGGATGTCCGTGCTGGTCACTTTGAGAAGAACCTGGTGTCCAGCAACGACAACACCGAGGACCACGCCGCCGTCCTCAAGGGCCGTGGCACCGTCGTCGAGTCCGACATTATTGAGTTCAAGGATGTGTATGTTCCCCCTCCCTCGGTTGTCCTATCTTGGCTACGTTGTGTTCCACGCCCGCTGACTTGTGTTAGGCCCATCATCTCGCCGAACGGTGACGTTCTCGTGCCGGCACTGTCGTTTTGTCTGCGCGCCGGTGACCATCTGCTTGTTGTGGGCCCCAACGGCTGCGGCAAGTCGTCCCTGTTCCGCATCCTGGGCGGCTTGTGGCCCGTCTACGGCGGCTCTGTCCACCGCCCACCACCGACCGACATCTTTTACATTCCCCAGCGGCCGTACCTGCCGCGCGGCACCCTTCGTGCGCAAATCATCTATCCAGACAGCCTGCGCAACATGCGCAGCAAGGGCGTGTCGGACGCCGAGCTCGCGACGCTGCTGCAGCTGCTCGGTCTCGACGAGCTGCTCGCCAGCCAGGCCGAGAGCGGCGGCTGGGATGCCGTGGCCGAGTGGCGCGACGTGCTGAGTGTGGGCTGGCAGCAGCGCGTCGCCATGGCCCGCCTGCTCTACCACCGCCCGCGCTACGCCATCCTGGACGAGTGCACCTCCAGCGTCACGCTGGAGATGGAAAAGACAATGTACGAGCAGGCCAAGGCCATGGGCGTCACGCTCATGACGGTCAGCCACCGCCGCAGTCTGTGGCAGTACCACAACCACATTCTGCAGTTTGACGGCCAGGGCCAGTACATTTTCACGCGCCTCGATGCCGAGCGCCGCCTGCGCCTCGAGGACGAGAAGGACGACCTGGACCTGCTGCTGCGGCAGGTGCCGGATGCGGAGAAGCGCATGGCCGAGCTGGAGGAGGCCATGGCATGAGGCGGTTGATGACTGTGAAGTTGGCCTTTTTGTTTAAAGGAGAGAAGAAGGTGTTGCATTTCTGTACAGGTAGGAGAGTGGTGTTTTTCATATGCATCATATGCATCATGTCGGGTAGCGTTTTTTTACCGTTGTTTTCTTTCTGTACTATCTATTTTGTTCGAAATTTTACTACGACCTTCACATCATGTTCTGAACTATTGTCACTTTGTTTAGGGGAGATATACAATGAAATGTATCTAATTGGAGAAACTTAATGATACAAAGTAATTTCATTTTATTTCATTTTCTAGGGCCTATATTCTGTACATTCTGGCTTGGTGTCATATTCGTTTTTTTTACATAAAAATGAACACCAAATATAAGGCTGGATCAGGCTATAGGTAACTTTTTGTGCAAACATGACTTTTCTTGAATCACGATACATGAGTTTAAAAGAGAATGTGATGCAATTGTCGCCTCGCGTATTCCGTCTTGTTCGTTAGACTTGGTGTCTTCGACATACAAAGTATGTACAAAGGTACAAGTAACTTGGTAAACTCACCACCGGGCACTGTATGCGCTAAAGGTTTAGCGCACTGTTTTGCTTGTGGCTGTGCTTTTGGCGGTGGTCGTTCAGCGCCCGACAAGGTTCTTGGGCGGTGAAGGTTCTCGCAGTACATTCTGCGCCAAAATAACCAAATCAACCAAACTCAAGTTGCAATGCACATTCAGCCTTGCACATTCATCTTGCCTTCTCTCATCGTCAGTCCCTGTCTCTTGCTTTGCACAACTTTACACAACTCTACACCAAAATGGCGGCTGCGACATCTGCACAGCTGCGCTTTCTCACGGACGCAGCGCATCTGATGCGACAAGCGGCGCCGGAAACGTCAGCTCATTTGCTGCGACGACGAATCGATCTCGCCTTGAACGCACAGGCAAGCGCACAGGCACAGGCACAGACGGCCGCGACGGCCGCATCGACTGGATCAAAGGGCCTGTCGTCCTCTTTTTACGTCGGCAGCGGCCGCGGCGCTCCCGCAGACCGACACCCAGAGACAACGTGTCTGCACGAGCTGTGGTCTCATCCTGATCCCCGGCAGCGATGCCACGACTCTGACGATCCAGTCTGGGCTGCCGTCGCGGAAGAAGCAGAAGAAGGCGCGCGGTCGGAAGCGCAAGCGAGGCGGAGAGACGGACACGTCCGTGGCTGCACTGGAGACGAACCCACGCAGGCAAGCACCTCATGCCGGCATCACAAAAGTCTACAAATGCGGCCTCTGCAGCAAGGAGACGAGAATCTCGCTGCCTGCACCACTGCCGCTCGCAAAGCAGAGAAACAAGAAAGCCGTACCAGTTGTACCAGCTGGAACAGCCGGACCAGCCGTGCCAGCAGCAGCTCCGCCAAAGACGACAGAAGGCCCGGCGACACTCGCTACGGCCCACCAGACGTTGGCGGCAGCGTCAAAACAACAAGCAGCCTCGACACCCACACCCGCTCCTGCAGCCAAAGCAGCTTCCAACGCCAACAGCAAAAAGCGGGCCAAGAACAGAAAGGCTGGTCTGCTGGCTCTGCTGGACAAGAGCCGTGGCTCCGGCAACAGCGGTTTGGGCCATCTGAGCCTGACTTTTGACGATTTTCGCAAAAAGTGAAGACTTGTCGTCTTCTGTCTTCCGTCTTCCGTCTTCACAAATGCTCAATCCGACAGCCTTGCCATCGCTACGAGTCTTGAGTCTTTGTAGGACTACTTCGATGTGGCTTGCCTGTTGAGCCACAGCGCGTTCTTAGCGGTCGCATTGGGCCTATCCTGGGGATCTTCTAGCGCCTGCTGGCGCCTGCTGGCGCCTGCTGGCTCCTGCCAGTGACGGGCAGTGGCGGCCACTACGGCCTAGAAGCTTTCCAGATGAGTCAGGAGCCGCCTGCCGCCGAGGGCCTTGCTGCAGCTTTTGCAGCTTTTGCCGCTTTGCAGCTTTTTGGTGCAAGTAACACGACCCGCCAGGCGCGTCATTGCAGCTTATAAACCGCCCCGCCGTTGCGCTCTCTGGGCAAGGATTTTCCTGCGATTTTCCTTTGCCTCGCGCCCTTATCAACTAACAACCCCTCCTAAAAAGTTTGCGATAAGACTTATAAAAAGTGGTCGAAAGCAAACAACAGCAACCACAATAGCAACCACAACGATCGCTCTTTCCCAAACGAATTGATTGCGACCACCAGTGCATCAAAGGGAATCAGAAAAGGAAAGAACCTCTTTTTCCTTTGTGACTCATTCGAACAAACCGGCAAATCGACAAATCGACACCAAACATTGACTTCAAATATTCGTTTGTCGCCCATTGCCCATCGCCCATCATCACCAAACTACACAACAACTCCCCACACAATACACCATGTCTCCCCCCGAGGAACACATCGTGACGCCTGACCAGGTCTTTGAGTCCATTGGCAACCAGGTGGCACAGGTGGACGCGCCGACGGCTGGCCCAGATGGCGAAGTTGCCGATGCCAATGCCGACGCCGACGACGACGGCCGTGTCGTTGAACAGATCGAGTCACTTTGCATGAACTGCCACGAGCAGGGCATGACGCGTCTCCTGCTCACGCGCATCCCTACTTCCGTGAAGTCATTCTCATGTCCTTTCGGTGCGAGCACTGTGGCTTCCAGAACAACGAGATCCAGGCCGCCGGCTCGGTCCAGGTCCGCGGCACCCACTACGAGCTGCGCCTGACGAACATGGACGACTTCTCCCGTCAGGTTGTCAAGGCCGACACCGCCGTTGCCAAGGTGGTTGAGCTCGACCTGGAGATCCCCGCCGGCCGCGGCCAGCTGACCAACGTCGAGGGCATGCTGAGCAGCATTGTCGCGGATCTGGAGATGGACCAGGAGGCGCGCAAAGAGCAGCAGCCCGAGGTCTACGCGAAGCTCAACGAGGTCATCACCAAGGCCAAGGCCATGCTCGCTGGCGAGTCCTTCCCCTTCCGTGTCAGCCTCGACGACCCGGCCGGCAACAGCTGGATCGCCCCCGACCTGCACGACGGTGTCGGCAAGTGGGAGAAGCGCGAGTACCTGCGCACGGCCGAGCAGAACGCGGCCCTGGGCCTGGTCGACACGGGCGCCGAGGCCGGCGACAGCGCGACGGCCGGCACCGTCACGTCCTCTACGGGTGTGGCTGGCGGTTTGTCTGGCTCGGACGGCGTGGTCCCCCTCGGCGGCCAGGGTCGTCTCAGCGAGAACGACGAGATCATCCCTAACGAGGTGTACACGTTCCCTGCGAGCTGCCCGCCTGCATGCACCCGGCCATCACCCACATGAAGATGGTCGACATCCCCCACTTCCAGCAGGTCGTCCTGATGTCGACGCTGTGCGACAGCTGCGGCTACCGCTCCAACGACGTCAAGACCGGCGGCGCCATCCCCGCCAAGGGCCGCCGCATCACGCTCAAGGTCGAGACCGGCGAGGACCTGGCCCGCGACATTCTCAAGAGCGAGAGCTGTGCCCTCGCGTGCCCCGAGCTCAACCTGTCCGTCAACCCGGGCACGCTCGGCGGCCGCTTCACCACGGTCGAGGGCCTTCTCACCCAAGTCCGCGACGACCTGCACAACCAGATTTTCCAGTCCGACGGCCCGGCGCCGACCCCCACCACGGGCGTGACCGTCGACGGTGTCACGGCCCACCCGCCGCCGCCGCCCGCTGCTTCGACGTCGGCGAACGAGGGCGGCGATTCCCTGGACGCCGACGACCGCACGCGCTGGACTGCCTTCTTCCAGGGCCTGGACGACGCCATTGCCGGCCGGCGCTCCTTTACCATAGTGCTCGAGGACCCGCTGGCCAGTTCCTACGTCCAGAGCTTGGCCGACGACCCGCGCCAGCCCGACGCCCAAATGACCGTGGCCGAGTACGATCGCACGGCCGAGGAGGAGGAGGACCTGGGCCTTGCCGACATGAAGACGGAGGGCTACGAGGGCGAGGCCGAGGCCAATGCTGCCGCTGCGGCCGATGCGGCCAAGGAGTCGAGTGCGTAGACGAGTATACGAGAGAAAGCGAGAAGGAGAAAGAACAAGGGGAAAAGAATACTAGTGTGGCTTGGTAACGGTCTGGACATGGCCATGGAAAAAAGGTTGGGTGCGTGAAACAGGCACAACGGGTCATATTACATTTTTAACGAGATGTTTTTCGTGTTTTTTTTTTTTTGTTATGATTTTATACTCGGCATTCAGATTCACATTACAAGGAGTTTACAATACAATAATTGCGAGAGACCAGCATTCACACGGGATTAAAACAGACATCGAGTCAACAGATGAAGTGAATGTGGTGAGAAAGTGAAACTACGAGTTCTGATTCCAGTTCGCCAAGGCTATGTTTGTACAGGACGAAGTACCAAAAGTGTTCAAAAAAGACAGAAAAACCGTGTGAACAAGAGAAATGGAAAAAGAGGGACGCAAGTGAAAAAAAGAGAGCGTAAAAAAAAGAAAGTGCAGCAGAGACAAAAGGCAGTGTCAAAAAAAAAAACCAAAAAAAAATAGAATGCCAACCAGCGATGGACGACCATTGGCTCATCGCCGCGACATGAGCCGCCGCTTGCGTTCCTCCTTCTCTGCCTTGAGTCGCCGCTCCAGTGCTTCCTGCTCGGCATCCTCCCGCCGTGCCTGCCGCTCCGCCCGCTGCTCTTCGTCGTCGAGTTCCGACAGACCGGCCTCCATGTCCGACTCGTCCTCTTCGTCGCTGTAGTCGTCGTAACGGCCACGGCCAGGGCCAGGACCAGGGCGACCATATCCGCCATGGCGTCCGCCGCCCAGGCCCTGCTCTTCTTCCTCGTCGTCGTCGTACTCGATGAAATCGTCCATCTCGTCGTCTTCGTCGTCGTACGCGACCGCCGGGGATTGCTAAAGGGCATGCGCGGGGCGCTGCGGTGGTGGGAAGAACTGCCGCCAGACCGGCCAGCACCAGCACCAGCACCTGCACGGTCTCGGTCGATGCCGCCAGCCGGGCCTGTGGCCGACGACGAGGATGCCGGCCGGGGACGTGCTGTGCCCTGGTAGCCCGTTGTCGCGGTGGCTGCCTTCTTGGGCCGCTTCTCTTCCTCCTTGGGAGCAGCCGCCGATTTTCGCCGGGCCCCTCCTGAAGCGGACGAACCGCCACTGCCCGCCTTTCCAGGCAAAGGAGGAAGGCCGCCTCGTTTTGGTGGTGCAGCCGCCGAGGCTGAGGATCCGTTTCGCCGTCCGTCGTCTCGCCCGACGGGGGGGTTGATTTTGCCCAATGGTGGCAGCCGACCACCCGAGCTCGGTACGCCGGGTCGTGGGCGTGCGCTTCCCCCACCGAGAGGCGTGCGCGAAGGCGCGACGAGAGGGGGCAGACCCGACCCCCGTTTCGTCACGCCCGCGTTGGAGCGCGACGTCTCCTCGGCCTTGGTCATCATCCGCTCCCGTTTCGTCGGCACCTTGTCCAAGGGCTTGTGCTGGATCTTGCCCATGTTGCCCATGGCCGACTGTGCTGCCTTGGCCCGCTCCAGCACCTCGAGGTACGATCCCTTTTTCAGCGGTCGGTTTGCTGCAGGGGCGGCGGATGTGGATGTGCTGCCATTGGACGCCCCGTTGCTGCCGGTTCCATTTCTGCTGGCGCCGTTGGACGGCAACGATGGCCGTGACGAAGACAAGGACGAAGACGAAGGCGTTGGTGCGCTGGGGCGTCGTGCTGCCGATGATGCCGACGACGATGACGACACAGAGGTTGTGGGTCTCGATGCGCTCGTGCTGGGTGCCGGCCGGCTGGCAAAGCTGGATTTTGACTCGAGGGTCGGCGTGCGTGCCGTGCCTGTGTATCCGCTGCTCGATCCTCCATTCCGGCTCGCGGGTGTCGTGCTCGTCGTCGTGCTCGTCGTCGTTCGCGGCGTCTTGTTGGCCTGGCCGTTGGGTAGATCCGTGCTGGCCTTTCGTTTCGGCGGCAGAGTCGGAGTTGACGGCTGGGCGCCGCTGCCGCCCTCGCCGGAAATCTGTGCGAGGAGATCACCAATCTGCGAGGCGAAAGAGAGAGAGGTTCAAAAGTTAGTTGTTTGGGCTTCGACATGCGCCGCACAGGAGAAGAACCAAGGACAACAGCGAGGAACGACACCTACCATTTTGAAGAATGAGTCAATCCAAACGGAACGCGAGACGGTTCCCGCTGTTCGTAGTTGCGGTGGGCGAGGTTGCCGATGGCCGAATCTTCAGGCGATGCGTGGGTGGTGGTGAGCCTTTGCCTTTTGCCTTTTGCACCGTTAGGCATCTGTCGCAAGACAGGCAAAACGACACATTTGAAGGCCTCCTTCCGGGATGGGCTCTCGTATGCGGTTCTTTGGGTGTGTGTCGAACGTCGTGAGCGGGTGAGCGAGTGAGCGCAAAGGTAATTCGACAAGCAAGATGGCGTTGGTCGATCAGAAGGGCGGACGGGCTGGAAACGAGGAGAAGTTGGTTTGGTGGCAAAAAAAGAACGTCGTCGAAATAGGAGGACCCGTAACAAGCCAAGCGTTGAAGAAGGTGGCCAAGGCAGGAGGAAAGCAGAAAGCTAGAAAGCGGAAAGCGCGCGGAGAGTGGGTAGAATAGAAGGGCGGGCACACGGAAGGCACGAGGGACAAGAGCGACGTCAACAAGTTTCCAGGGGCAGGACGGAAGGACAGAAAGGAAAGAGCGTTCGTTGGCCGGGTTGTAGACGGAAAGCACGATGCGATGTCAAGATACTGCACTTTCCTAAGTGTTTGGCTGGCCTCTTAAACCCCGTTTGAACGGTTTTGCGCTTGCAAACGCCAGCAAGCCAGAGAGAGAGCTGAACGGACGCTTGGCCGCGAATGGCCTGGGGGCAAATACTGAGTACGGAGTAGGATTAAATCGGCCTTGGGTCGACAGAAAAGCCCACTCTTTGACAGGCGACGCGATCGGCGGCCGGTGATTGGCCGGCGTAGGCCGCACCGCTAGAAGCCCCGTGTCTTGCATATACGCAGTATGTATTTATCGCGAAGAGAGCACACTTGGTCTCTTACATAAGCAATGTTCAAGCGTCCACTGCAAAAACGAGCGTCACATGACACATGCGGGTCTTAGGGTTTTCAGGCGCAAGTGCCACCAAATCGGAAGGGATTGTGTGGGCTGGTGTGGACTGGCGGGCAAAAGCCATAGAGCAGAGAGAACATTTTGGGCGATTTTTTTTTTCTTAGTCGCATTTCGATTTCTCTTTTCTTCGACATCCCGCATCACTTATCACCAAACCTCTACCACTTTTTGAGCAAGAAGGTTCAGTCTCCGCCACAAACCCGCGGTTAAATCGATTGAAATCTCGTGTTCTACACAACCAACACAAATCTGTACGTTTCTCGAGCATTCCCGCGCTGTCTTTTCATCGACCTTTTCGACCGTTACGACGTTACGATCTTGTCGATTTTGTCGATTTTGTCGATTTTTTTGATCTTGATCTTCTCAATCTTCATCACGTCGCCTCTTTTTTCTAACACATCCCCAGATCAAAATGAAGCACCTCGCAGCTTACCTCCTGCTTACCCTCGGCGGCAACGCCTCCCCCTCGGCCAAGGACATCAAGGAGGTCCTCGAGTCGGTTGGCATTGAGGCCGATGATGAGCGCCTCAGCACCCTCCTGTCCGAGCTCAAGGACAAGGACATCAACGAGCTGATCGCTGAGGGTAGCTCCAAGCTGGCTTCCGTCCCTCGGGCGGTGCTGGCGCCGCTGCTGCTGGCGGTGCTGCCGCTGGTGGCGCTGCTGCTGCCGACGCCCCGGCCGAGGAGGCCAGAGGAGGAGAAGGAGGAGTCCGACGACGACATGGGCTTCGGTCTGTTCGACTAAGCGTCTCGCTTTTTTCGTTCCAACTCCCTTCCCCCGAAACAAAATCCTCATCAATATGCTCCAGCCGCATGTGCCAACAAGCAGTACATTCTCGAAAATCGAAACAAAGACAAACGAGAAATATCGAGCAGGACAAAGCACGCAAACCATTTTTCCAAAGTCACGAAGCCAAACGGGGCACCGGCGCATTTTCTTTCATCAACATTTCTCACACGGAAACCGGGCGGCCTGCTCTCTCTTTCTTGTGGAGGGGAAGGCTCCGTCCTTTGCAACTGGATCTGGGAAGGAAATACGGGCGTTTTGAAGGCTTTCTGATTTGGTGAAAAAAAGATGGCTGCGGCAGCCTTGCTTCATGGGTACATCTGGGGTTCTATCTGCTAGGAAACAAAAATTCAAAAAGTGGAAAGCAAACATCTGTGCCTATGACTGTGACAAAGTGACGATTGTGGTAGCAGCAAATGGACTTGCGCTGTTGTCTGTTCCATGTGAATGTATCGTCGAAATGTTTGAGTGATCTGCTATGTTATATCAAACTACTCCGTACATACACGCATTATGGTGGCATCAATTTTTCACTGCGATGCATCCTTATCTAATCAGTCACGTGCATCGGCCGCTGCGCCCACCGTGCACGGCCCGTTGGAAGGTATGGAGCAGCCGCGCCTGGTTGCTCGCGGCAACGGATGGGACGCGCTGATTGGCTGACTGAGGACAAGCAAAATAATACTGGGCCCCGGTATGGAGCCGTTTCCCGCCAAAACAGAAGCTCTTGATCGAAAACAAGTGCACGATGGGACCAGAGGCCAGGATGCCAGGGCTGCATGCATAATAACAATTGCATGCTTGGGCGGTCTCCCTTTTGATCCTTTTTTTCTTTTTGATCTTTTTTTCTCTTTTCCTTTTACGCCTCCGTTCCATTGAAACACACTTTTCGCCAATCCCTGGCTCTGCCTTTCTCCGTTTTCGTCTTTTTTTGATGTTGTGTTCTTTTCGACGACACATTTCTCAGCAACAACGACACAACAAACACTGTATCGATACTGGCTCTCGCGACGTTGATTCTTGCCTGTCGAACGGTACCACCATTGAATGCCCTTGACGACAATCTCGCTGACCGAGACTACCAATAAACATACTCTCAAAACAGCACGACCGCGACGACATCTTCGCGTATTGACATCACCAACTGTTCTTCGTTTACCACAGCAATGGCCACAGTGTCGCCCACGCCCGCGGGCGGCCAGGGGAGCCAGTTTACTTCCATGGGCCGCCGGACGTCGGCACGACAAGCTCTGCGGCGACCAGCGTCGCGTTCTCAAATGAGCGGTGCAGCAGCAGCTTCGTCTTCTTCAGGAACGGCGTCAAAGCGCAACTCGACCGCTACCGCAGCAGCAGCATCCGAATCACAACCGCAGTACACGACGCTGCATGCAGACAGCTCGGACGACGAGATGCCGATCCCCATGAAGCTCAGTGCCCTGACCAAAGCCCTCCTCAGTGACGGAGCATCTGCTCCTGAAGGCGGCGCATCAGGCGCTGCCGCTTCCACTTCCGCTTCGACTGGCGCCAGCATCGCTACACGACGACGCAGTGCTCTCAGCCGCTCGACATCCTCCACGGCCGGTGTCGACGCCGAGGGAAACAGCCAGCTCCCGTCTCAAAACCAAAACCAAAACCAAAGCGACCGCCCGGGCGTCCGTCAGACAAGGAGACATGTCCGCGCTGGCAGTGTCCAGGCCTCGGGCGGTGCCCCTCTTCCGCGTCCCGATCTGCTTCCGATCTGCTTCCCGATCCGATTCACGACCAACTTCACCACCAGCACTCCTCAGCGGCAATAGCAGTCCGGCTCCGCGCAAGCGTGTTGTCCGGCTGAGCTCAACGACGCCTGCTGGTGGTGCCATGGCCCTGTCCAGCCGCCCATTCGTCGCTCTCTGTCTTCGTCCAAACACGCCACAAGACGAGGCGCTGTTCCGTCGGCCGACGACAAGGGCGCCGACCTGCCTCCCGCTGCCGCCGTCTCGTCGCTCGACGCTGTCATGTTTGCTGCTGCTGCTGCTGCCGAGCCGGCGCCGGCACCCGCCGAGCTGATCAACACACCTGCGTCGGCTGTCCGTCGCGTGCAAATTGCTGTTGGCTCCTCCGGCAGCCGCAGTGCTAGCCGCGCCACTCGCCTGTCTTCCTCCTCTTCTTCGTCCTCCTCTGCCCTCCGCTCTACACGCCGCACTGAGTCGGCTGCTGGCTACCATGGCCACCATGGCCACCACAGCGATAGTGAACAGCAGGCACCCGCACCCGCACCCGCACCGTCTCACGAAGAGCCCCCGTCGACCGTCGGCCGCTCGTCGTCCCAGCAACAACAGATGGGCAGCGCTTTGCGTTCCTATGCAGGCGGCAGTGGCTCGTCTGCTGGCACGATGGCCCGCAGCGGCAGCCGCGACGTGGACCCCAGCAGGCTTTGCAGAGCTCTATGCGTATCAAGCGTGTGGGCAAGTCGCTGGGTGGCGGGTTCCTCAGCGGGCCTGCACGTCGTGGCCGGCGACGGACGAGCGACGAGGAGGGTGAGGGCCACGGTCCCGATGACATGATGCAGGACATGGCGCAGGATATGATGCAGCCTCATCTAGACGAGGCAGCCGGTGGACTCATGTCCAGTCAGGAGAGTGAAGGGGCTGCTATGTACGGCAGCAGCCAAGGTGCGCACGGTGGGAGCGCCCGCGGTCACCCTACTTGGACGCATTTGCGCGTGGCGATTATGCGGCGACCGGCAGCCCTGTGCGTGCCAAGACGTCGTCGGCTCAGCGTGCGAGCAGCCTCCGCAGCCACGCATCCAGCCCCCACCTCCTGCGCCGCCAAGAACAGCAGCAGCAGCAACAGGAGCAGCCGCATCAGGAGGACCCTGCACCGGCACCGGCACCGGCACCTGGCCCCGCCCCCCAGCGCGAACAGCGCGAACAGCACGAACAGCCCGACCTTCTTCGCCGGCGGTCCTACCGCGCCGAGGCGATTGCGGCCGCGCCGCCGCCCGTGTCGGCCAGTCGTCCCCATCTCCCCTCGGCACACGACCAAGAGAACGATCTGGCCTACCTGGGCCGCTCGGCCAAGCTCTGGTCGTGTCGGGCATTGGCGAGAAGGCATACAATGTCAACAAGATCCTCCCGCTTCGCGCGAGCCTGCGACCCGACGCTGCCGAGGTTGCTGTTGCCGGTGTTGCCGAGGTTGCCGATGTGAAGCCTCTGCCTGCGTCTGCTGCCCGACCGACCAGCGTTGCCGCGCCCATCGTGTCACCGGAGCGCAGGGTTTTGTCGACCATCAGCCGCAACACGCCCCACCGTGCTGCCCCGCCGCCGCCGCCGCCGCCGCCGCCTCCCAAGATGTCTGTCCTCGAGACGGCCGTGGGCGCACCGGCAGGCTCGGCTGCCACAGCCCAGGCTGGCAAGAAGCCGCGTATCCTGCTCAAGGTCAACGGGCGTTCGTACCAGCGCGTGGACTGTGTTGGTCGGGGTGGCAGTGGCAAAGTGTACAAGGTGACGGCCGAGAACGGCAAGATGTTTGCCATGAAGCGCGTGTCGCTGGAGAACGCGGACGAGTCCACCATCCGCGGCTTCATGGGCGAGATTGACCTGCTGAAGAAGCTGTCGGGCGTCGACCGCGTCATCCAGTTGTTTGACTTTGAGATGAACAAGGAGAAGCATATGCTGAGTTTGGTGAGTTGTTAGCCCGCCCTCTTTTCCCGCCCCCTCTCTTTATGCGATCGGTGCGTGTACATATCCTGATACAATGACTGACCCCCTTCCCCCTAACAGCTTATGGAGCTTGGCGAGATGGACCTCAACTCGCTGCTGCGTCTGCGCCAGAACCCTGAGAGCGCCAAGATGGACCCCGTCTTTGTGCGCTTCTACTGGAAGGAGATGCTCGAGTGTCTGCAGGCCGTGCACGTCCACGACATTGTGCACTCGGATCTCAAGCCGGCCAACTTTGTGCTTGTCCAGGGCCGTCTCAAGCTGATTGATTTCGGCATCGCCAACGCCATCCAGACCGAGATGACCGTCAACGTGCACCGCGAGACCCAGGTCGGCACACCCAGCTACATGTCGCCCGAGTCGCTGATGGACGCCCAGCAGTACGCCTTCACAGCGAACCAGCATGGCGGCGGTGGCCGACCCGGTGTTGGCGGCTTTTTGGGTGCCACCAAGAGCGCCACCCGGCTCGTGAAGCTCGGCAAGCCCAGCGACGTCTGGAGTTTGGGCTGCATTCTCTACCAGATGGTCTATGGCCTGCCGCCCTTTGGCCACATCCAGAACCAGATGGCCCGTTGCCAGGCCATCATCACCTGGACGCACACCATCGACTTCCCGGCCCGTGGCATGGGCGGCACGCCTGTCCCACCGAGCCTCATCAACACAATGAAACGCTGTCTGAACCGCGAGCAGCAGGCCCGCCCGACCTGCGACGAGCTCCTGTCGCCCATGGACCCCTTCCTGTTCCCCGAGGCCCAGTATATGAGCCTTGGTGGCGGTGCCGAGTGCATGCCCATCTCTGAGGAGCTCCTGGGCCGCATCATCCAGAGTGTTGTCACCCGTTGCCGCGAGCGCATGCCTACGGATGCCGAGGCTGTGTCTGCCTGGCCCGCTGCCTACTGGTCGAGTGTCCGCCGCGCCGTTGCCGCTCGCGAAGAGAAGCAGCAGTCGTCGACGCCCTGATCACAAACACAGACACAACCACCGTCTGCACTTTCTGGTTGGAATGAATGATTCACTGTTCGCTTTGGCGAGGGGGGGAGGAGGTTTCCGTTTCTTTTGCTGGTTCTTGGATACACACAAAACAAAAAGGCGTTTTCTAGGAGAGTGTCAAAGCGGACCATTTGCATGTCACCAGCTTCTTTCTCTTCTTTTCAGGCATTTGCTTCACTTTTGGGTCGTTCTTCCTCCTTGCTTTCTTTCTTTCCAGGGCGCAAACCATACATTATATCCCCCATACTTTTTTGTTGGTCTCTCTTTTAGGTCGAGTTGAGCCTTTTGCCTTTTCTCTTTTTTTTCTTCTTTTTTTTCTTTTTTGGATACGGTCGTCTCCTTTTTAGTATATACTCACTTGCTGTTTTTCTTGCGTTTGCTTTTGGTTTCTCTTCTTTTTTGTTTAGCCACCTTATGAGTCAAGTCTGGTTTTGTTCTCTCTGTTCTCTCTCATACTTTGCTTCATCTCGACGACATGCTTGCTTCGCCGTAGTGGCTCTTGTGTTGGTTGTAATCTTTCTATTTCCCACCCACACTATCGTAATACTGTTACAGTTCCGCTGCTGTGAAGTTCCTTTGAGCCTCCTATGAGCCTCCTTGAACCTCCTATGGGCCTTATATGCTTTTGAATATGTTTGTTGTTCGCCCCTTTTGTCTGCGTCTGCCCGGACCCTCTCTCTGCCTAGGCCTCCACAGACACTTCCTGGATCCGCAGCACCGTAAATTGGTGCTTGCTCTTCACCGTCCGCTTCCGCCGCGTCCGCCGCTTCTTTTTCACCATGGTCCGCAGCGGCTCCGTCTCCACGCCCAGCACCACAGCCTTGACCGTGGCCCCGGGCACATACGGCACATCAAACCGCTCCCCGTCGGACCCCACCACACGCTCGTCCCCGCTCCCTGGCCCGCCACCGCCGTCACCGTCCGGTTGCCCACCACCCCGACACGGTTCAGCAGCAGCTCGTCGCCCGGCTGCACACCGGGCATCTTGAACGGCAGGCGCACGCTGTCACCCGGGGTCACCAGGTACGGCCGGCCGTGGATCTGGACGGTGGCGTAGACGGACGGGTGGCTGGTCACGACGGACGCCGAGGCGGGGCCGACGCGTGGTGTCGACGCGGTGGACGAGAAGAGGAGCTGGGCGAGGGCCGATGCGGGGAGGACGGGTGCTGCTGCGTCGGCGGGGGCGGGGGCGGGCGTGGAGGATGTGGAGGATGTGGAGGATGTGGAGGGTGATGGAGAGGACGTCGCTGCCGTGGACGTGTTGTCGAGGGATGACGGGCGGCTGGAGGAGGTCGAGAAGGCGTGTGCTGCGACGGCGCTCCGGTTCAGCGAGGCGGCCTTGGTTTGGGGGAATGGCGACGCCAGCGGCTGCCGGGCGGCACAACTCTGGCCGCGGCTGGCAGCCAGCGCACTGCGGAAAGCAGCGCGCAGTGTTGGTTGAGGCCGCATTGTGGTTGTGGAAAGAGTTGTGGTTTTGGTGGTCGAGGAGTCGAGAAGAGTCGAGGAGAAGAGGAGGATGTGTGCTTGTCGCTCGTGCCCACAATTGACCCAATTGGAGAGTGTAGGGGAGAGAGGCAGTTGAGACGTTGCCAAGCGAGCTGGCAAGAGCTCGTGTAGTGATGGGGCGTCGTGGTTGTCAAACACGCGACAAAATGAGGTCGTCTGCGTGACGTTCGACGTTCGGTTCGGTCACGGAAAAAAAAACACACGATGCGCCAAAGGGAAAATTTGGAGCAAAACCGGTGCCCACTTTCTGCCGTACCTTTCGACGTAGTCGTGACTCGTCACGTGTACAAAACAAAGCGCACATTAAAACATAAAATGGCAGAAATGGCGTATCGAAACTGTACCACAATAAATTGTAAGGAAACGCAGTGCTCTCTCCAATTGTTTTGTTTTCATCTTTTTTGCTCAAAAATGCGTCATGTTGTCGTTTTGGCCCTGGAAAGATCTGCTGGGAGTGGCTCGCTTGTACCACAACAGCGCTGAGTTGTAAACGAAAGCAGCCAACCACAGACTGCGAAAATGCCATAGGCCAAGCAACCTCCAAATTCAATGGAGAACCAGCCTGGCCGACTTCCATCTCAGGCAATGCTGGATGGTCTTTTCCAATCCGCAAATTGAACAAGACAACCACAAGGTTTGATGGGCAAGACTGCAAATAGCAGAAAGGGAGATATGGATATTAAATCTGGACTTGTGACCGGAACACGACAGTGCCGATTTGCCAGGTAACGATACTGCATGACACATGCTCAGAGTGACGATGGATGCTGATAAACATGCAGCTGTCAATAACAGACACGAAATTGCTTAAAAGTCCAAGACAAAGAATAAGAAACCAAGCTGGCAAGACAGAACAAAAAAGCAAAGGGGTATTCCTCACAAAAAATCGAACAACATCCTCCCATATAGTCCTTCCTCCATCCCACACTTCCGCCTACTTATATCTCCCTCTCCCTAGTCCACCGGTGGTATATATAGAGTGACAAGGATACAGCAGCAAAGAAACGAGGAGTAAAGAGTAAGGTGAGCAAACAAATGAAAGCCAAGTGAAAGTCAGAACAGTGCTATGCGGTGCCAGAATTTCAAATATTGCAAATCAAAATGGGGGAATAAAGATGACAAAGAAAATGACAAAATGACAGGATGACAAAGAAACGAACAAACAGCGGCCTCGGGGAATTTGGTATTACAAAGTCAAATAGGGTGTTGGGTGAAAGCATGAACAAAGAAGACAAAAACGGTCGGGACAATGCCAAGAAATGTCAAAAGACCAAGGTGAAATCTTGGGAGAGAAAAAAAAAAAAACACAAAAATCCGATCGAGCGGATGTGAAGACGTTTAAAAAAAGGTCGGCTTGGTAAGGACGCGGTATTCGACGTAATCTTCACCATCGATCGACAGGATTGTGCCGGGGCTGACGAGCTTGCCCTGGAAGGGGCCCGTCGGCTTGCGCTCGTACTTAACGCCCATGTAGATCTTGGTGTCGTCGTTGCCGGTGTTGCGGATGCGCGACGCCTCCTGCGACGCCCACACCTTGTTAAGGCGGCCAATGTTCTCGCTGAAGGTCTGGCGGCTGCTGCTATGACCACCGCTTTCGTCGGCACTGCTGTGACCGCCGGCGCTACCACCGCCGTTCGCCGTCGCGTTGATGTCGCTGTGCTGGCTGGGCACAGCATTGGTGACATTCGCCGGGGCGCCATTGTGGTAGTTGCTGCCAGCACGCTGCTCGTTTCGCTGCTGGATGCCCTCCATGCGCGTAATTTCACGGCGTGCCAGATTGTTGGTGCGCTCGACACGGTCGGCATTGTCATTGACGGGCGAAGGACGGCCCGCTGCCAGACCGGGGCCAGCAGGCAGAGAGTGTCGGGCGCCGCGAGGCACAAGCGGATTGGAAGGCCCGTTGCCGCTGGCCACAATGTTGCTAATTGACGTTGAGACAGGGGGCTCGTGGACATCCAACGTGGAGCGACGGCTCTGGCGCAGCTCCGGGCCCGAACTCTCACGGCGAGCGCGGCCGTTTTGAGCTCCATCTGGGTAGGCAGAGGGCGCCACGCCGTTCATTTCAACAGCACTCGCACCGAGGTCATGGCGGTCGACGATCCGACCTGCTTCCCGATTAAGGTTGGCCGCGGTGGCAAAGCTGATAGTATCAAGTCGGCCAGAGGTGCCAAGCGTGCTCTGGGCAGCACCGCCCGCGTTGATAACACGGGCCTGGGCATCGTACACCGCATTGGCCTCGTTCCTGGAGCGCTCACTAGGTTTCTCGCCCTCGTCGATCTGGCGCTGCCGAACACGGACGTACTCCTTGACTTCCGGACGGGAGAGGTGACGGATGTGCTTTTCAAACTCGACCTCGTCGTAGTGAATCCACAGAGCGCCGGCGCCCTGCGGGTAGTTGCCGAGAATAGACCGGCCATCACGCGTCTCGCGCGTCACTTTGACGCGGAACATGTCGTTTGCACCCAGGATACCCATAACGGCGTGCTTGTCTTCGACACGTTCTTCGCTGGAGCCGCGCCAGTAGCCCAATAGGATTCTGGTGGGCCGTGTGCCAGGCAGCAAGTCAATGGCAGAGCGCTGGATGGCAGACACAACGGAGGCGGAGCCAACCTGTGCCCGATGGCCGTTGGAGGGCAGAGGGGAGTCAAGGGCGCTCAGGCCGGGGTCCATGGACGGCAGAGAGACACCGTAGTGGCTGCCCATGCGCCGCTTCTTCTCCGGGCGGCTGGCATTGACGACATAGTCGGGCAGATCAACACCGTACGCAATCTGGGGTGGCGGTTGGTTTTCGGGGACAGGATGCAGGGCTGCGCGGCGTATCGCTTCCTTGACGGCGGCCTTTTCAGCCAGCGCTGCCTCCTCGGGTGTCTCAGGTGTACCGAGAGCGTCGACACGCAGTTTGACATACTCCTTGATCTGGTTGTGGTCCATGCCGATCAGGTGCTTCTCAAAGACGACGCGCTCAAACGTAACCCAGCTGCCACCAGGGCCCGGCGGGAAGGGATACTCAGGCGAGACGGGCTTGCCGGTACGGGTAAACTGGTGGACGCGTGTGCGTAGGCGATCGCGCGTGTCGATAAAGCCAATCACGGCGTGACGGTCGGCAGCATCGGGCACGGTGGAATCGCGCCAATATCCAAGAGGAGTGGACTTGGCGTGTGCAATCGGCGGCTGGGGGGTTGCTGCCTGCGCGTGGGCGGCATTGGACGACTGGCGCCACGCATCAAAATGCCCGCCGCCTTCATATGTTGGTGAGATGCGACCTCTGCTGCTTTCGTCGACACCGTCGAGGGTTGAGGAACGTCTCCGCTTGTTGTGCGACTCTGGAGATCGGTCACGGGCATTGGCGTCGTCCATGGGCACATCCTCTTTATCAGATGCGGCGCGAATGGGAGACGACTGTTGCATGCCATTGGATTTGGTATCGACAACGATCTCATCCTCGTAAGCACGGGCTGGGAAATGGCCGTTGGTGAGCATTGGGGGCCGGTCACTAATGGTGACAGAGTGGCGCGACGACGTGAAGTTCGCGGGACCTGTGGACGGGTCTCGCGTATCACTGTCGGACGCTGGCATCTTGTCTTGGTGGCCAGCTTGCGCGCTGAATGTGAGGCCCAAAAAAGAAGAGTTAGTCACGTGAAGACGAAAGCCTTGTCGTTACAACTGCAATCTGACAACTAAAGAAGACAATAGTAGAGGGAAAAGGGGATAGGGCATGATATTAAGAAAGGAAGAAAGCAGGTGGTAAAGTGGCAATAAAAGGAGATCTCGACCAAGTCTCATGTTGAGCTCAACCCCAAACAGCAGGTTAATGGAAACGAATGCTGGGGAGATGAGAAAGAGTAGAAAGAGACACGGGAAGCAGCAATCAAGCCGGAGAAAATACGGTGACCCACTTGGGTTGCGCTCAATACGCCAACGAAGAAGTAATGCCAGGCAATCAATCAGGCTCGGGGTTTGTGAGGAGACAGAAAGTTGGGTTGAGACTGCAGATGAGATATGGAACGACTGGAAAAGGCCGGAACCAAAAATGCTGAGAAAGAAAAAGTGATAGTACCCCAAATAAAAGGCAAGGATGGAAATGGAAGAAAGAGGCTTGCCCCAAAAGTGCGAGACTGTTCGGACCACAGTGAATGAGCCAAGAAACTAGATTGGAGTCCCGCGGTTGGCGATCTGAGACCAGGTTGCATAGGGAAACACTTGCGCTGGGTAAATGCGAGCTCGGTAAGGAGATAAATAGTTGACGTGGAACGATTCGAGGCGGCCAGAGGGGACACAAAGAAGAGGGAATAAAGAATGCGTAAAACGGAAACAATAAAAAGGCCGAAAAAAAATGCACAGGAAGAAGAAGACGAAGGCGAAGAAAAGGAACAAATGAAAATACGCAGGGTTGTGCAGACCAAGTTGAATAAAGTGAAAAGCACATGGGCGTTACGCACGAAACATGGAAAAGGGCGGTTGGCGGCCAAACTGACAACTTGTGCAATTAAGACATAATATGGGCAACATATGAAAATGGTAAATAGGCAGGCGGAGGCAGAGGCCAGAGAGAGAGAGAGAGAGAGAAAGAAAGGCAAAGAAAAAGAAACGTGACAAGAAGGCAGAAAAGGCAAAAGGCAAAAGGCAATGGGCAGTTGACAACCAAAAAGACAACTCAAGCGGGAAAGAGGAGAAAAACAGTGGGACTCTTTTGTGGATGGGGTGAGAGCTATCTGGGTGGTTGCATTGGCACGCATGTGGGCGTCAAGTGAGTGGGTGTGAAAGTCGATAAGTTTGGGGGGTTGGGAGCTTGGAGGGTTGTCGAGCCGAGCGTTATGAAGTGTCTTGTGTGCCTCTGTGCGAGTATTGGCTTGTGGCTCCTCGTGATCCTTCGAGAAACGTCAAAGGCTAAAACTGAAGAAACGAGGATACAGAGGAGGCTAATATAAAGAAACGAAGAGGTCTGGTGGCTGTCACTTGGCAACCGCTGGCGTTCTGCACAGGTTGAAATGGACAAGAGGAAAACAGGAAAGCAGGAAACGAGATGGAAGATAGAAAGAAAAGAGACAACAGTGTGGCCTGGGCCTTCTTGGGTAGACACAAACCCGCTCGGTGAGACAAGAGGAAATAAGGCCGGGACAAGTTCATGACGGCGGCGCGACACGACGCGTCGACGACATTGTGACAATGGGGTGGAGATGAGGGTATGTAAAAAGCGGGAAAGCAACAACAAGAGACGAAAAGAGACGAAAAGAGACGAAAAGAGACGAAAAGAGACGAAAAGAGACGAAAGCAAACGAACAGAAATGAAAAGAAAGTAGACAGTACATACCCAGTCGCGTAGGATGTCGTGGATCCCCGTCTCGGGTAGCCGGACATCAGTCCAGTCATCAGTCCAGTCGAGGCAGCTAGGTCAGCCGGTGCAGCGGACGGCAGTGGGCGGCGCACTTTGGGCTGCGGCGGCGACGCAACAGGAGACGGCTGCTGCTGCTCACGATGGCCAGTTGATGGCCGTTCAGTTGATGGCTGGGCGGTTGACGACGTTGACGGCGGCGGCGGCGGGGATAGGCCTGACGCGTGAATGGTGTTTTCGGCAGAGTCCTTGTCCTTGTTGTCCTTGTTGTCCTTGTTGCCGGGCGGTGGGGATCCCGAGATGGCTGGCGATGTGCGATGAGCAGCGAGGGCAGCAATGGCGTTGTGCGCAAGATCCATCTTAACGGCAGCCAAAGGCGCAGCCGGGGCCGCGGGGGGCGAGACCGTGGAGTTGCGCGAGTGCGCGACCTCCTCAGAGTCCATAAGACCGACAAGCGTGGGGGTCGTGGTGTTTTGTGTGTGAGGCGATGTGTATGAAACGGAATGACGACTTGGGACAATGATGATGTTTAAAGATATTTCGACATGGATGCAATTGTGGAAGGGCCCTTGTGGAAAGGGGTTGAGGGTGGTTTGCCCAAAATGTCAACAAGGAAAGGAAAGTGGCAACAAGACAAAAGAACGATAAGGAAGTTGCGACCTAAAAGGTTGCTAAAAGGAACGAGTGTTAACAACAGGACAGGAAAGAGCCAAAGCGATGAAAGGGGGCAGGAGCGAATGAGCGCAAGCACGAAAGAAGAAGGAAGGGGTTTATCAAAAAAGAAGCAGGTGCCGTAGCAGGAAGGAACGATGGACTGATCCAGTCGCGGAAGCTCCCACCGGTCTGGACTCTCTGCCTGAATAGAATGGATATGCCTGTATGCTGCAGAGAGCAATAAAATCAAACCAAAAAAAAAGCTGAAGAGAAAGAGAAGATGGTGAAGACGAGCAAAAGCGCATGTGTGTTGTTGGTGTTGGCGCACGATGCAAATGTGATGGGAAGAACGAGAGCCCGTCGGACCACTCATAGAACGGAAGACGGAAGGGCGGGAAGATACCTTTGCGAGAAAGGGAAGGACCAAACGACAGGGGTGGCGGGCGGGCTAGTAGACTAGGGGAATTGGTTGAGAAGGGCAGGAAATACGAAATTGGGCGTCTGTTTGGTTGTCAATAATTAAGAATTTAGCTTGGGGGGTGTGAGGGGGGGCAATCTAGATCAGGTCATGTGTTTTGGATGCTTAGCCAGTGAGGCCCCAAGCCAGCAGCCCGAAATAACGAGACTGAATAGGGGCCGCAAAAGGTGGAAAGAGCAGCCTGCAGCTTGTGAGGAGCTACCACGAAAAGGGAAAGAGCGGTGTTGCGAGATTGATGAAACGGAAACAACAATGGGCAAAAAACAGCATACAAAACAAAAGAAACGCGTTGAAACCAGCAACCACGAGAGAGACTACGAGCTGCACCTGCAAAGGAAGGAGCACGAATAAAAGACGGTGAGCAAATGCCCAAAGGAGGGAAGGAGCGATAAAGCAAAGCGCGAAGCTGGCCCAAAGGGCCGAAAGACACGATGGTGTGAGAGGCAAGAGCCCTGTGTATGAAAAGGGAAAGAGCGATGGAAAATGGCCGATCAGCCCAGCCCAGGCAACGCGCCCAGCAAAATGAGGTCAGAATGAGAAGACCATTTATGATTGATACGAGTTTTATCTACCACCACCGAGAACGGTAGTCTTGCGGCTGTTTGATCTTGGGAGCTCTGGGTGTTCGGAGATTTCTCGTTTTTTCTTGTTCTCGGTTCCTTTATTTCTTGGCGTCGAGCATCTTTTGTGAGTTTCTTTCTTTTGCCTCAATTTGCGCATTTCGCTGAAAGAACTACTGGTGGTACCGGCCGAGGCCCCAGTTTTTCCCCGTATCAACGATCCAAATCTAACAGGCGCGCCCCTTGAGCGACAACTGGCGGGCGCTGGTCTTGTCTTTTCGGATTTGAAATCCGCGCTGTGGTGGAATGCAGAAAATATAAAAGGATGGCAATACGCCGTAATCCTCGTAAAGGTATCACGGCATTGCGGTCTTTCCTTTTTTGCAAAGTTGGCGCTATAATCTTACCTTCGAAGAATATAGATGATTGTGCGGCAACCACGACCGAGCGTGATTGCCCGTATTGGGGGCTCTTGGGTGCGTTGATTACACAAGGAAGTCAGCAGGAAACTTTGGAAGCAAGGAGACTGCGTCTTGGTTGGCTCGGGAAGGCTGCAGCCGAAAAACAAAAAGAGGCAAGAGCGAAGGGGAATAGCGGAAGTAACGCTGGACTCGAGTCAGATAATCGCGAAACGAGACCAAAAGGAACGAAAAATACGACACAAAGGCATAAAGGACAGGACAGAACCAATTCTGAAAGAAACGAAATAACAACAAAACGAGGCAATTCACGAGAGGGTGATCCAACTTTTCAAGGCGATATGCCCATTTTCTGCTTTGCGCTGCGGGAAAGGGGATCGCGGGGCCCAACCAGAACAGAACAAAGCAGCGGACAAAGAGGGCAATAGGGACTGGGGCCAGGGGCTGGTAAGATACGTATCTTAGTTTCTTAGCGCTGGGGATTGCGGGCCGCTATCTTTCCAACAATCTAAGAGTTCGACAACAGCAGTTTAGCGGCCTCCTGCATTCCTGATGGGGCCTTAATCATTCTCAGTGGCCGCGATCACATCACTTTGTCCGAATCTAAACTATTATTTCCACAAGACCCCCCCCCCCCCAAGACGTCAATCCTCAACCTCTTTGGTCGTCTCGGCGCGCAACATGACCTCTTCAGCCAAGAACCGAGATTGGCGGGCTCTACCCCTTCAAAGAAAACACCTTTCTGGGGCAATTGCTATCCCTGGCTGACGCGACCGCTCTGTACATGTAGATTGTGACGGTGTAACACACGACGCCGTCTGTACATGTACTTCCGTAACATTTGTTGCATATCACTTGCGTATCTCAGCCTGTCCCAAGGCCACTTTATGGTTTCGTGTATCTCGCCATTTGATTGATCACTGTTGCGACGGTAGAGAGGAGTAGTCGCTGCTGTCTTGTTTTGCCATTATGAAAAGCAGCCCAGCCTCAATTTAGGCATCGATGCCCGTCGTTCAAAGCCTTTGGATGACTCAAGATTACGCATGGAGCTCTTTGTACCTGTTACGCGCTTTGTTGATGATTGTCAGGTCGACATATGGTATGCCCAGCTTAAGGCAGATGGGATTCGCGAGCACGAGCATCGAAGAATCTAAAGCACGGAAAACTTCTCATTTGGCATCTTTCGACAACTAGCATGGTCGCCAGCCGACCTACGGCCGTCTTTGGCGGGTCGGGCTGATTCAGACTGCTACGCATCAAAGGAGTGAAAGCAGACGTAATAATAGCTGGCATAGTAGCCGACCTCTACGAAAAAGGTAGAAAGTAAATAATACAGGCGTTGAATACGGGCGTTGAATACAGGCGTTAAAGAAAGTAAAGCGGCTAGACCCACCAGACCCACAAAATAATCGTCTGTAACGAATCAAATTAAATTCGCGTGCGAAAAGTATTTAAAAGTGGAGAATTTATGGAGAAAAAAGGCGGCCTTAGCGAATCAGAGAGCTCAAATAGCCATAAAACCGGAGCGCGCTAATAAAACAGTCCAATCAGCGCTCAAAGAGTTTCAAAAACCCACGTCACATCGATAAAGCTAATAAAAAGACAGTATTGTCGATAAAACTGGGTCAAAAGCGGAGTAAAACTGGGGACCGACGGACCAATGGGAGGGCTTCGCGCAACTTCTTCGTGGTACCTTAAGATAGGCAGTTGTGCGTGAGACGAGACTAAGATGGGGCTGATGGATGGTAAGGGTGTGCGTGAAGGAAACTGTCTGGTTACCTAAACCTGCCAAATAAAGACTGTATTTTCTTCTTTTTGTTGTCAATATTTGCTCTCTTTCTATCTCAGTCGCTACCTGCCACGTAATTCATGTGGCACTCGTACCATTGTAGGGTATTTCTTTCGCCGACTTGACTCTTCACCGCCTGCGACTCAACTTGCAACGGAAACACGGCTGTCGGATGGGATGCAACCAAAAGAAGTTGGCCAAGCGCTTTGCTCTCGCTTGCTGCAACGACAACTCTTTGCGTCGTCTCGGCTCCTTTTAGTTGCCTTTCTCCTCGTGCACGAAATGCACGACAAGCGCCATGACATGGCCTTGTGCTGTCACAACATCCAACGCTTGTCAACTCGCTATTGGACGGAGACTAGCATTAGCTCTCTGAGTTGCAGGAGTATGTCGTAGATAAATCAACGTATCACTTCGGCTGGAATAGGAACAAAGTACCGCCCCAATCCCAAAACGTCCACAACCCCAAAGCCCGATGCAATGTACCCTGGCAAAACTGGGCGCTTAAGCGAGAGGGAGATGAGGAAAATAAAGGAAAAGAGAGAGAATAAAGAAGAAGACAGCAGAGTGTACATCGTGGGCGGTTCTTTTCCAATTGAATGTGGACTGATCAATACGTCTTTTCGAATCTCGCTTATTTGCCCCAAGTAAACCGCCAGATAAAATACACGATCCGGGAGTCTGCCTCGTTCAAAACAAGATCTGGCTTTTCTTCAGTGCGAATTTGTTATCAGCTCGAGTTGTCGCCATAGCCGTCCAGATGTCCTTGTTCTTCCCTGATCACTGCACCGACTCGTCCCTAACTTGGAGGAGCAAAGTGCACAAATTGACGTATCTACAATAAATAACATGATAATCCAGGAAAGTGCACATTTGCAGTGAACTGATCTCTCTCTCTGTTTCGCATGAAATTGCATTGCTTTTTTTGCCGCTGTGAACAGAAACCTTATGACATATGGGTATCTCTTTTGAATCTATGTTTCGAATCCATGAACCGCCTACGTACTCCCCGTACAGCACTTGCTTGTTATATCACCGTCACACCCTCGTATCCCCACTCTTCGAGACTTGTCGGCTCGACATCCTCCTCATCGGGATCCAGGATCGGGTACGTCAAGAGCGCCGCAATGCCGCCCAGACCGTCCAGGCGCTTGCCGCTCTCGTGATCACTGCTCAACAGGTGCGTCACGCCGCCGTTCTCTTTGACCCGGTCGACCATGCTGACATACTGTTTGCGGGTGGCGATGTCGTCGCTCCGGAACAGGGCATTATTGACCAGCAACGTACCGCCGCCACGGCCGACGGCGCCGTCCTCGACGGCCTGTGCGACCTGTTTTAAGCCGTAGGCCACGCGGCCGTCGTTTTGCCGCACACGCGCCATGACCTCGTCCATCACCTTGGTCTCGTCGCGGAACTTGGCCTTGGCGACAACGGCCGTCACTTCGGGACTCCGCAGGGCCTCGTTGAGGGCGTGCACGTTGGCGGAGCTGGTGTGCACGACGACGGCGTCGCGGCCCATGCGGCGCAGCTTGGCGTCTTCGGTGCGTGTCGCCCGCTCAGAAATAAAAGTCTTGAACTTGGCGGCGCCGAACCCGGGGCCGGCCAGCACCAAGAGACGGGGGCCCGAGAAATCGGCTGCATCCAACAACGCATTCAAGACGTTGGTGTGGAACTGTTTTGTGTTGCTGGAGCCGTCGATCCTGCTCTTGATCAACGTCTGGTACTCGGTCAGCAAGACGACAATGGCCGTGTTCTGTGCGTCGCCCAAGACGACCGCGACCATGGCGTCGCCCTTGTCGGTGCGCAGCGCTTCCTGGAGCTCGGCCTGGGCGACCGAGTCCCAGCCAAACTGTTTCCAGAGCGTAAACGGCCGCTGCAGCTCCAAGTCCAACGTGTGGTACTGGCCCATGGCGGCCAGGGAGCTCTCGGCGGCGATGGTGCCGTTGACCTGGAGGGCCGACGAGGGCGGGTCGAAGAAGGTGGACTGGACGCGGATGGTGAGTTCGGTGCGCATGCGGCTGGAGCTGACGGAGCCAGTGGCAGACTCTTCCGTGACTTTGCGGATTGCCGTTGCTTTGAGAACATCGCCGGGCAGGATGAGGTTGTTCGCGTGCCACATGTCTTCGGGCTCGGTGGGCACGAGAGAGACGCCAATCTCGCCCTGGGCGGCGTCCGTCGTGAGCGCCTTTTTGCCTTTGATGAGTTGCATGGCGGTGTATAGTGAGCTGTGATGCGGTATATGTGTGTTGTGTGTGGAGAAGGTGAAGTTTGCGAGAGGTTCGCGAGAGGGTTTGTATGAGAGCTTGTGCGTCTTATGTGTTTTGAGGGCAAATTGTGAAAGGCGCGAACCAAGGCTCCTTCAAAGAGCCCCGCAATACGTCAGGATGACTGGTTTTGTTAGTGTTGGCCTCACTGGGGCTCTAGAGTCTAGATGTAGGTAGAATGTAGATTCAGGCACAGCCCTATCGCAGCTTTTTAGTGGGTAAGAGGGGTTTATTTTGGCCTCGCTGTTGCCGCTATTCGTATCGTACAGTTAGTCGCTCCTGCCAGGAACAGAACTGTCCTTTGCTATTTCCAATATCTTACGATCAAAACACGCTACTTCCTTATATTCTCCAATATCATTTCAGTTCAATTTCGCCTCCATTTTCTTCTTTCTTAATAAAAGCCAAAGTGCAAATCCAAGCCTTCGCCGTCGGCAATGCCAAACTCCACACCCGGCACGCCCATTCCAGAGATGGCGCCCAGCCCGGATCCAATGCCGCCGCCGACGTCGACATTCAACACATCCGACACGTCTTGTCCTGGGATGCCTCCGGAAAGACTGCCCGGAAGGCTTTCCGGAATGCTTTCCGAAATGCTGCCTTGAAACCCGTCTTGCTGTCCAGCGAGACCTCCGCCAACAATGCCATTACCGTTGTTGTTGCTGTTGGCGTCTCCCACGGGCACAAAGTTTATGCCAAACTCGAACGTGCCCCAGTCAAAGTTGGTCTGGGCCATGGGGACGTCGTAGGTGCCGTCGGCCCAGTTGGACGCAATCTGGAGGGCTTCTGCACTCAAAGACGAGCGGACAGAGGTGTCGCTGTGTGCAGGCTGGGGGACGGGATGCGCGAGTGTCGCGGCAGCAGCAGCAGCAGCCACGGCGTCGTCGAATCCTGCCTCACTGATCGACCGGCTCTTCTCCACGACCTCGACGCTCTGTACCACCTCCCGGTCGTGTGCATCGCGTGCCCTTTGGATCGACCCGGACGTGCCGTACAGTTTGAGGTTCGGGGACGTTGGCCGTCGTGGTGGGGGCCCTCGCGACACAGGCGGCGGCGTCAGCGGCATCAGTCTTTGGGTCGGCGGCCGGAACTCGTCCAGGTCCAAGAGGTGGCCGTACTGGCGGGCCAAATCGCCCACGGCCAGCAGCAGTTTGCGGATCGGCATGGACCAGCGGGCTGTCCGTTTGGCGCACTCGATACACGCGGTTATGCCGTCCTTGACGCGGGCATCGTCCCACGACAGGACTTCTTTGGCGTCAGCGCCGACAGCCGGTCCGCCGCTGGTCTCGCGCCATCTCTCCATGACCAGGATGCGAATGGCCAAACAGCTGCAGATGGCGACAAAGGGATCGTGTTCCGAGGGCAGGCTCTGGAGGCACTGCTGGACGACGTGGGCGATACCGCAGGCGTGCTTGAGCTGCTCGACCTTGCAGGCATGGACAAAGGCCGGTGGTGGGACGACGGAGCCTCGTCGTGCGCGGCCTGCGGAGGAGGCTGGCGGCAGATGGCGTGCGACAAAGGTGCCGATGCGCAGGAGGTCGGTGTAGGCGCCATGGAACATGGCGTGCAGCGTGTAGAAGGCCGTGCGGGCGTGGCGCGGCACCGAGGCATGGCTGCGCAGCTGGAAGGAGGCAGGCAGGTCGGCAGCCAGCCCGTCCAGCTGTTGTTTGAGAGCGTGGAACGGCGAGCCGTCGTGCCATGGCCAGACGCGGTGATCGCCGCCAGTGTCCGCGTCCATGTTCATGTCGGTGCCGTGTTTGGCGGCACTTTGTTCTCGCTCGACGGCAGCCGTTCGCATCGAGCCGGAGTATGTGAGGATCCGCTGGCGCAGGATGACCATCCGAATGAGGTAGGCCGAGATGCTGGGACGGCTCGGCTTGTCGTCGCGGTCCGCCTCGCCCCGCTCGTACTGCACCTCGTCACACGGCAGGCGGCTGCGAATGACGGCCGGGTCCAGTGCACTTTGCAGTGGCCGTGCCCCGCTCTGGTGTGCATCGGGCACGGAGTCCATGACGTAGCAGCTCCAGATGAGGCGTCGTCTTGTCTCGACGACCGACGGCGGCAGCTTCAGCTTCACCTGGGGATCGGCACCGCACACATCCGCCGGCTCCAAGTGCAGCTGCAGCGCGTGGGCCAGACGGTAGGCCACGCCCGACAAGAACCAGGCGCCCAAGTGGACGCCGCGGTGCCACTCGTACCGCTGGAGCAGGAGCAAGGTCTGCAGGTTGGTGGTTGAGATGCGGGCAAAGACGTCGGAGACGACCAGACTGCGGCTCTCGTCGGCCCATGTGTCGGCACGGCTGGAGCGCTCCAGGTGGCCACCAGACGCGTCCATGAGCTGCAGGCCAGTGGCCAGGACGATCAATAGCAGCGACCGAGGATCAGACCGTTGTCCAGCATCTTCATAAAGGACGGCCGGTGCAGGAACGTGGAAAAACAAAAGTAGTGCGGGCCGTCAAAGTAGGCGTCCAGGATCCGCAGCAGTTCTGCACGAGGGACAATGTCGTTGATGTGATCTTTGCTCGGAGTGCCACCACTGTGGCTGCCATCACTAGCCGGGGCCCTCAAAGCAGCGTCGATCTCGGCCGACGCAGACGATAGAGCATCACACGTCGCCCCAGCCTTGAGGCACTGGCCACATCCCGGGCCTGCCGAAGGTGCCGTACAGCGGAGCTAGAGGTCAGCCAGAAACTCACTTGTCAGCTTTTTTTTTTTCGGGAGCAGCAAGGTACCTTCTTGTCACGACACCGGGCACAGGCACGCCAGTTGCGAGACCGCCGCCGTCCTGGCTCGTTGTCACCGGGTGTCTCCCAAGTGCACCGCGCATCCAGCCGGAAACAGTTGCGGCACACATCGCGCGTCTCGTCGCACTTGACTTTGCGCTGCCGGCAGGTCAAGCAGCCCCGCCGACTGCGGCGAGTCTTGACGGGCGAGGTGCGTCGAGCGTCAACATTGTCGCCCATGTCGATTGTGATGCATTCGAAAAGCGATGCCGTACTCTTGTACGGTCCATTCGGCTCCAAATTCACGTTGAGGGAATGAGGGTATTTTAGTGTTCTTCTTTCTTTTCCTTTCTTCTTTCTTTTCCTTTCTTCGCCCCCGCTCCGACGAATCGGTAAATAGACAAGCAAACTTATGGCTTATCAGCCTGGCCTATCCAAAGGTTGACGCAATACCATGTGACCCCTGGTATTTTTCTCGTATTTTTCTGTGCTTTTGTCCATTTTGTGTACATTTTTTGTACATCTCCCCCAATATCAAGGAATGGTCGCGATGGCGTCAACAGCACCGATGTGTTTGCAAGGCCCGCTAAGCTCGCTCTGTAACGCTGCAAAACCCTCCGTCGACGCCCTAACACCCTTAGGGAAACCCTCCGCCCAGGGGAAACACTCCGCTAACACGCTATTCGTCAGCGCCAACAGCGAGAGCGGCATTTGTTCCCGCTCGCCGCCGGGGTCTCCAAAGCTCGCCATAGCTGGTGTGCCCGTACGACGTAGGCACGATTCAATAAGGGCAAGGCTGCGGGGTTTATTTCCAGGTGTCCCGCAGCGGGGCGGTCGTCCGCCATTCGTCGCGTCCGCTGTCTGTTTCCCCACGCAAATCAATTTCGGCCTCATCGAACCAGCCCTTTTACGTTGTCACCACCACCACCGTGAGACGTCGCCATCACGCAATGCCACGACCGTCTGCACCTCCTCCCGGTCCCGCCGACAAGATGGCCGCCGCCGAAGTCAGCTTCTATGCCAAAGCCCTCGCCGGGTTCGCCAAGTCCAACTCGAAATTCGAAGTTGTCTGTTCCGTCAGCCGACGCCATGTCTTGCCAACGCCGATTCCCGCGTCGACAACATCATCAGCCCCGACGGCGTCTTCCTCCTTACCATCGCCCCTGATTGCTCCCTCCCGGCAGCGCTCCCAGATCCACAACCTCGTCGTCCTCGACTCGTCCTTCAACCCGCCAACCCGCGCCCACATGAGACTGGCCACTTCGGCCCTCGTTGACGTTCAGGCTCCTCTTCGCCGCCCCAACACCTCGCCCCTCTCGACGCGCCTGCTGCTGCTGCTGTCCGTCAACAATGCCGACAAAGCACCCAAGCCCGCCTCGTTTGCGCAGCGCCTCACACTCATGCTCGCCCTCGCCCGTGATACACATGTCGAGCTGGCTGCCCTGGACGATCCTGCCCGTCCGCGCCTCGACATTCCCATTGACATTGGCCTCACCTCCGAGCCCTATTTCCACAACAAGAGCAACGCCATTGCCGCCTCGCCCTTTTATGCCCGGCCCTCGTGCCCCTCGGCAGCTTTCGACCGCCCGACGCCCGACCAGATCTTCTTGTTGGGCTTCGACACGGTGATTCGCATATTCGATCCCAAGTACTACCCAAGAACGGACAGCCCGACCCTACCAGAAGGCCTGGCAGAGGACGCCACGCCCATGCAGATTGCCCTGGCACCGCTGATGCGCCGCGCCCGTCTCCGAGTCACGACGCGACCAGACGACCAATGGGGCGACGAAGCGGCTCAACAAGCGTGGGTGGCCGACAAAGTCGACGCACTGGGCGGGCCGACGGAGCAGTGGGCAAGCAAGATTGAGCTGGGCGCGAGCGACGAGACGATACAGGGCGTGAGCAGTACCGTCGCACGGGAAGCGTTACAGGCCGGCGACACGGAGAAGCTGGGCCAGCTCGTCGGGCCGGCGGTTCTGGCGCGTCTCCTGACGCTGAAGCCATACGATACGTAAACTTGAAAACTGTAGCCGACGCTGTACTCCGTATCTTTTGCAGAGAGCGCTGTAAATCGCCGTCTTTTAGCGTGCTCTAGCATTGTCAGTTTGCACCAAAGGCACTGTAAATTAGCGGCTACAGGCTGACAGGGCACCACAGGTTCACAAAACATGCTGAGATGTCTCCACTTAATGACTTATGTAATCTTCAATCTTTCCAATGGCCGACAGAATTCTGGGGTCAACTTTTTCGTCGTAAGGCTTGACGGCATCTTGCGGTCGTGATCTTGGTCCACCATCGCACGTCGACGACCCTCCACGCTCGCCACACAGAACCCGTCGCCACCATGCTGCCGACACAAGCTCTCTTGAAGCGGTCGGTCTGGAAGGGTAGGCTTTGGTTTACTTTGTCCTTCTGCTGCCATTGCCATTGCTGATCGTCAAACATTGCTAACTCCTTTTCTCTTTTTTCGTCTAGGCCCGCACATTGTCCCGTACGACTCTCTCCCACCCCCGACTCCGATGGCGCCCACGAGCCCCTGCTCCTCGAGACCCTTTGCTAACAACAGTCTTCTCCCCCACGCACAGATTGGCTTTCCCAAGGTCGTGCCCGGCAAGTACACGCCGCCCATCCGCACCCAGGCCCGCGCCGCCACCATTCTCCCCAACTTTATTGGCCTCAAGTTCCAGGTCTACAACGGCAAGGTCTACCACGAAGTCACCATTACCGAAGACATGGTCGGCCACAAGCTGGGCGAGTTTTCGCCGTACGTGCACCTGCACCCGGAACACCCAAAGGGGCAGCCGCCATCCTATCGCACCTACTAACGTCTACAGAACACGAAAGCCCTTCATCTGGGGCCGCCGCTAAGCTCGGAGGAGAAAGAGTATGGTTTTGGAAGCGCATCGCCATTGGAGGGAAATTGGATGTGATGTTTCTGCTAAAAAAAAAGCAACGACATGACGCGGCTGGGACAACTAAGATGTTCCCTTGCCAATGTATATATATGTACAAGTAAAGCATGAAAGAACAACTTGACTTGGAAAACAATGTGTGTCGTATGTTCCCAGAAAAGACTCCGACGAGACGAAGGAAGCGAGCACAAGAACGCCGTGTATGTGACCCGCAGAACCGAACAAGACAGGCAGGACAAGACAGAAAAGACCACCCAAACAAAAAAGACGCCAGATGCCAACGCCAAACCCGCAGCCCAGCTGCCAAAAAAGCAAATCACGGACCGATTCAACACTGTAACACTGTTCGCACAAGTTGTCTCTTTCACCGGTAAAACTCGCCCCGCTTCACATTCACACCATACTCGCCCACCGCCATCCCCAAGTCCTCCATTGTCAGTACCGTCCGGTTCTGGCTGCCGCCCTGCCCGCCGCCACCGAAACCGGGCCGCTGGATGCCCAGGGCACCACCCTTGGCCTGGTCCTTGGTGCCTGCGCCGGGCGCGTTGGGCTGCCCGGCAGGGGAACCCCGCTGCCGTGCCCAGGCTGCCCATTGGGTTGTTGCTGTTGTTGCCCGAGTTGCTCGCCCGCACGCGGCTGTACTGGTACGCGTCGGCGGCAATGTCGGCGACGAATTTCTGGGTGGCCAGCGCCAAGAGGCGGGCGAGGCGCGGGTCGGTCTGCGGCGGCGGTGGGAGGCCGGCCTTGGTCATGTAGTAGTTGGTAACGGCGTCGGGGATCTGTTTTTGTCAGTCAGCATTACCGGTAAGTGCCGGGTAGATTGAAGGCTGCGTTGAACAGGGAAAAGACGTACAATCGGCGCATAGTCGTCCATCTTGTTGAGAAAGTCTTTGAGAGAAATGTCCTTGGCTGTGATGATGGGACGGGGGTCGACAGTGGCCGGGGCGGGTGGGGTCCCGATGCAGCATCGCCTGCAAACGCGCCAGCAGCACCGCCGGCGGCATCACCACCAGCATCGTCACCGACAGTGTCCAGGCGAGCGCCATTGGTCGCCGCAGGGCCGGTGCCGTTGCTCGTGGCCTCCTGCTCGGCGCCGGTCCGCTCCGATGCTGGATTGGTCGCCATGATGGGAGGGTCTGTGTGTGCGAGAAAGGAAACAGTCGCTGAGAAAGCCGACAAGAAAGCGGTTGCGATAGCGATAGCAATGTCAAATGGGCGGGGGGGGCGTATCAGATGGGTGGTCGTCGAGGCGGTGCGTCGATGGATACAAGTCATTGGGCGAGGCTGGCCGAATTAGGCCATTGGCGTCTTGCAGCTCTGGCGCGTTGTGAGCAAGGTCATGTGACCAGATGACTAACCTTGACAACATTCGACCCGTTCGCTCATAAAGTTGTGTTTGCTCTTTTCTTTTCTGGTTTTTTTTAAACTTTCACAGCAGACATGTTTTCTTCATTTCCGCGCACAAACATCAGAGCTGGCGCTGCTTGTTGTGGTGTTGTGGCCCAAAAGATGCCCTCGGAATAGCCAATACCGACACTTCAACCGGAAAAGGCTGTTTATTGTCGCCCGTCGTTCTGGATAATACAAATGAGCATACTCGGAGGACAATGAAATTAGGTGGCTTACTTGGTGCTTATTGCTTTTTTTTTTTTTTTTTTTCTTTTCAAACATGAGAGAAAAAAAGTGTGAAAGCTAAGGTTTCGAAAAAGATTAATAACAGCACTTCCAAAAGCGTCAATGCCATCAATTCCTCCAATAAAAACAGGACGGTGTCCAGGACCAACAAAATGACAATAAATAACTCACAGTTCCTGAATTTAACTTGTACATAGTTTCCCAGTCCTTGCAATCTCGCATCTCGACCCAGGTCTGCGGATCTGTTCCTGAATTTCCAAGTTCCTGAGCCGGTTGTTTTTGAGTCCTCCATTGTTCACCCACAAGTCAGGGCCCCATGTCCATTTGCCCCCTGCCGAGCCGCCTGAATTTGATAAACGATGTCTCTTGTAGAAAAATCTGTACTCCCCTCAATTATGCACGATCCCGGTGAACAGGGCTACGATCCTTCTCATCTTCCTTCCCGTCTCTGGCCTTCCTGCTGCTGTCAACTGTTTCGTCCACGGAAAATTAAGGGCGGCGGAGGAAACATCCCCGTCGCCGGATGTGACGGGTCTGCAGGTCTGTAGATAGCCAGTGGATGCGAGTGGACGTCAACAAACATTTTTGTATAAAAGGGTGATGTGGCCGTGACAGAAGAGAGAGAGACGAAAGTTGCAGCAGCCATCACCTCCGCCACACTTCTCTCCTCGCTGAAAACATGCGTTTTGTCGAACTCCTCATGGGCGCAGCTGCCGTTACGTCGGTGCTTGCCGCGCCGGCCACCGGCGTTGCCACCACGTCTGTGAACAAGCAGCGGCGCAAGAGCAAGTTCCGGTTTACGGGCGTCAACGAGTCGGGCGCCGAGTTTGCCGGCACGAACTTGCCCGGTGTTTTGGGCACGGACTACACTTGGCCGGTGAATTCGACCATTGATGTACGTGACGGCCACCTTGGGACGACTGTGGTGCAATGACAAGCTTGCTAACTCTTCAGACTCTGACGGGCAAGGGATTCAACATTTTCCGGATTCCCATCATGATGTGAGTGACACTTCTGCGAGTTGAAGGACCAACAGCGTTTCTAACCGCCCAGGGAACGTGTCATCCCAACAAAGATGACGGGCACCATCGACAAGACGTACTTGCAAGGATTGACTGACGTGAGTGTTCCTATTGTATACCATTCTTATTCCTGCACAGAGTCGCTAATCATCGCTTCAGGTCGTGAATCATGTCACTGGAAAGTAAGTGCACACAAAAGAAGCAAACCCATTTTCATGCTATGACCTTCTCTTACCACCGCGGCAGGGGCGCCTATGCCATTATTGACCCGCACAACTTTGGCCGCTACTACGGCAGCGTCATCACCGACACCGCCGGCTTCAAGGCCTGGTGGCAGACCGTCGCGGCCCACTTCAAGGGCAACGCCAAGGTCATCTTTGACACCAACAATGAGTACCACGACATGGACAATGCCCTGGTCGTCCAGCTCAACCAGGCCGCCATTGACGGTATCCGGGCCGCGGGCGCTACCACCCAATACATCTTTGTCGAGGGCAACTCGTGGTCGGGCGCGTGGTCGTGGGTGTCGAGCGGCACCGCGACCGGCATGGCGACGCTGACCGACCCGTCCAACAAGATTGTGTACGAGATGCACCAGTACCTGGACTCGGACGGGTCGGGCACGGCGACGGCGTGTGTGAGCAGCACGGTCGGACGGGAGCGGCTGACGGCGGCGACGGCGTGGCTCAAGGCCAACAAGAAGCTGGGCATCATTGGGGAGACGGCGGGCGGTGCGAACGCGCAGTGCATCAGTGCGCTGACCGACATGCTGTCGTACATGCAGGACAACACGGACGTGTGGAGCGGCTGGCTGTGGTGGGGTGGCGGCCCCTGGTGGGGAGACTACATGTACAGCATGGAGCCGCCGAGCGGGACGGCGTACACGGGCGTGCTGCCAAGCCTGGTGCCGTACATTTAGTGGTGGGATGGTGTGAGGGAAAAGATGCGAGTCTGTCGATAGCGGGTGTGATTGAGCTGTAGCAATTGAGTTGTCAAGTGTCGGAGACATCAAGGCCAAAGAGCATCGTACATGAACAGCCAGTCGTCCCAGTAGCTCGTGTAGTTGCCCACAAGACGGCTTCGTGCGTCGCCAATGTCGTTCACTGGCCACGATCGAGTATAGACCCCTTCGTTGCCTGTCGCGAGATGTCTTTTGGCAGCAATGGTCATGCTGAACGAGCTTGGACTGACACCGAGAAAGAGCTCGCTGCGGAGTAGGACGACATAGTCGACGAGGGCCTGCTGGTCCCATGTGAGGCTGTGTAGCTGTTGTTGAAGCACGGGCTGGTGCTGTAGAAGCTCGACCTTGGTAAACATCCGCATGCCCCGCTCTTCAACCCGGTCTCGAAACTTGGCAGCCTCTGTGGCATTGCCCGTGGCTAGGTAGACGGAAGTGAGCTGCTTGCCCGCCCGTGTCGTCCGTTTCGTCAGTGTCTTTACAAACTCGCCTGTCTGTGTTTCAAAGGTGGGCCAGAACGACAGGGCGTCCTTTTCTGTGCGGAGGTGGACGCCGGCAAACATTGGCCCTTGTTTGTTCATGGCCGCCACGACCTCATCCCCGAGCTGAAGAAGGTCGCTTCTGAACCGAAGCAGACCGCCAAAAGTGTTGGTCAACGCTGGACCATCCTTTGCGACGGGCCATTCCCACTGCACACCCCAGACTGGCTGGACGAGGCGAGGATGTTCTGTACTCGTGGGTGGCAAGCTGACGTCTTTGGCTGTCTGTTGGAGCATCTCGTCGAGTTGCACTCTGAACGTGTCTGTGTGTCGATTCAGGTCGCGGTAGTCACAGCCGCCGCGTGTTCCGAGGCCCTTTGGCTGGAGAGGCTCTGCGCGCGGATGGGCCAAGCCTGGTACGGTCTCGATGCTGTCGTACACGGTGATGGCAGGACACGCTTCATGCAGACTCGTCTTGAAGTGGACTGTGTCAAAGAAGTATGCAAAGGGCTGCCGACCGCCAAAGAGGCGTGCCAGGTCCGTCTCGGACCGCGTCTCAATCTGTGGCAGCACGAGCCCAGTGGCCCCCGCAGCAATGGCATACCGCAGACACGTCAGCACAAAGTTGCGAATGTTGCCGATGCCGCCCGAGTTGTTGTTGCAGGCAAAGACGAGGCCGGGCGTCCATTTTGTTTCCCGACAAAGGCGGGCCAGGGGCCAACGGACAAAGGGTGCGTCCGGAAGAGAAAGGTCGGTCTGGGTGGTATGTGTCTTTGTGGCGAGGATGCGAGACACGCCGCGCAGAGTGTCGACACTGCTGACATTGACAAGAAGAAAGAGCACAATGGTCACCGAAAGGCCATAGATCAAGACAAGTCGAAGATGCAGTCTTGATCTTGAGGCTGCACTTGACAGACCACGATGTGCCCATCGGAGGAGGCCGTTCAAGTCCATGCTGCTGGTTGCCGTATAAGATGGCGAGCGCGAAAAAGAAGGGCGTAATGTCAAGAATTGTTCAAGTTAAAGCCGCAAGCCGTAACAGCCACTTGACTTCGAACCGCAGACGCAAAAGCGATTTTGTGACAGATCGCACCCGTGGTTTTATCCGTTGGGCAAATGGGCTCGGCGGGGACGTTCCGCAGGTGTGTTGTATATAGGTAGCACTTGCATACGTCGTCACATTTGGTGGTAGATAAGGGCTCATAGATCGGAAAAGAGTGACGGTCATGGCAAAAAACAAACCAGATAACGTTCAGTGTCTTTTGATGCGAATATTTGTGTACGAGCAAAGCTGTCGGCTTCCTCAACGAGAACGGGGAAGGTGTAAGTCAACAAGATTACATAAGCATTAGCTCCTGCCATATCGCGATAGCACTTTGCAGCCAGCTTATCGATAAGAAAAACTTTTTTTTTGTAGGTGATGATGGTGGGGTGTTAGTGGGCAGGTGCGCTTCAGTGCTCTTTCTCCAGTGGCTCCTTCCTATTCTACAGAACCCAATCCGATAGCCCATCTCTCGAACTTGGCCCTTCTTCACCACTTTTTACCAAACTCTACGACTATTTTCCTTGTCTCTCAAACACTCGACAGCACTCGACAACACTCGACACAACCGCCTCTTTCACCCCCACCCACACACACACACACACAGCCAGACAATGTCCAAGCGCACGGCGGACGAGGAGGAGGGCGGCGTGGCCCTCAAGGGTGGCGACCGGCCCATGGACATTGATGTCGACAACGAAATGGGCGAGTTTGAAGACGAATTCGAGGACGAGTTTAGCGACGACGAGATTATTGAGGCTGGTGTCGACGGTCGACCGGATGCCGAGCGGGAGGCAGAGGAAAAGGCGGCGGCGGCGGCGGCGGCGGCGGGCGCTATGGACGTCGACGGTGCGCCTGCCTCGGGCCCCGGCACATTCATTGTCGGCCGCACCAAGCTGGAGCCCGGCCAGGTCCTGGCCCCCGACCCGAGCGCCTACGACATGCTGCACAGCCTGAGCACGCCCTGGCCGTGCCTGTCGTTTGACTTTGTGCGCGACCAGCTCGGCGACGCGCGCACGTCGTACCCGGCGACCATGTACACGGTGGCGGGCACGCAGGCGCAGTCGGGCAAGGCCAGCGAGAACCAGCTGATGGTGCTCAAGTTCAGCAGCTTGGGACGCATGCAAAAGGACGGCGGCGACTCGGACTCGGACGACGACGAAGACGACGACGAGGCCGACGGCAACGTGGAGAGCGACCCCATCCTGGAGTCGCGCAGCCTGCCCCTGGCTTCGACGACGAACCGCATTCGCGCGCACCAGGTCGCCTCGGCCGACCCCTCGCGCCCGCCCACGACCTTGACGGCCACCATGACGGAGTCGTCGCACGTGCTGATCCACGACATCTCGCCGCACCTGGCGGCCTTTGACACCCCGGGCACCGTCATCACCCCGCAACAGAACAAGCCGGTCTCGACCATTCGCGCACACAAGACGGAGGGCTACGCGCTCGACTGGTCCCCTCTGCACGCGTCGGGCAAGCTCCTGACGGGCGACAACGACGGCCTCATGTACGTGACGACGCGCACCGACGGCGGCGGCTTTGTGACGGATACGCGGCCCTTTGTCGGCCACACCGGCAGTGTCGAGGAGATCCAGTGGAGCCCGAGCGAGGCGTCCGTCTTTGCCTCGGCCTCGAGCGACGGCACCATTCGCATCTGGGATGTCCGCAGCAAGAGCCGGCAGGCCGCCATTACCGTGCAGGTCAGCAACACGGACGTCAACGTCATGAGCTGGTCGCGGCAGACGTCGCACCTGCTGGCCTCGGGCGCCGACGACGGTGTCTGGGGTGTGTGGGACCTGCGCCAGTGGAAGCCGACGGCGGCGGGCGCGGCCATCCCCAAGCCCTCGCCCATTGCCAGCTTCAACTACCACAAGGAGCAGATCACAAGCGTGCAGTGGCACCCGACGGACGACAGCATTGTGGCTGTGGCCGCCGGCGACAACACGGTGACGCTGTGGGATCTGGCCGTCGAGCTGGACGACGAGGAGAGCCGCGACACGGCGGGCGTGCAGGACGTGCCCCCACAGCTGCTGTTTGTGCACTACCACGCCAACGTCAAGGAGGTGCACTGGCACCCGCAGATCCCGGGTGCGCTGGTGGCTACGGGTGACGAGTTTAGCATTTTCAAGACGATTTCCGTGTAAGGGGGTGGCGTAGATGGTATCTCATGGCGGGAAGACAAAAAGCATTTTGGTTTTTATTTCTTTATTTGTTCGAATTCTTCTTGGGATGATTGGGTCAAGAAAGTGGCGTCACTAGATTTGAATTTATGCACTATTTCATCTTTACACGGATACTGGTGTGATTCGGTACGAGGCGGATAAAATCACGTTCCGCCTTGCAGTGAACAAAGTGCATCGTGACTTGGTGATTGTTGCTCTTGCTTTGGTTATAAAAAGTGCATCTCCGTTCGTGTTTTCATTTGTTTTTGTACTTTTTTCCACAATCAATGCGAACTCCAGCATCGTCTTCGCTGGGAATGACCTTGCAAATCGACCACAGAGAAATCCATGCTCACTCAGCTGTACTTTGCCGACGCAGCCCGTGAGCGGCTATCAGCTTCATCAAATTTACGGCTACCAACAACTTAAGACGCAAGCATACCACCTTACAGCCGTGGAACAACCAGCAACTACAGATGTACCAGCAGGTTCAGCCGGTGAACAGCGCGCAGTCCGTCGCCTACCCAGCGCAACAGTCCATCTACGCGTCCGTCAACCCGTACATGCCTGGCGGCGCCGTTCTCTATCAGCCACAGCAGAATGTGCTGCCTTGCAGTCATGATCCCGGGGCTACGGCGTGCTGGATGCACCGACCGGCTGGGGAGCTGATGCAGCTGCCGGCGCCAGCACCGGGTCGACCGGGACAGTGGATCCAATGGTGCAACGGCGCCGTGGCCTGGCTAGCGGCGCCGATTGAGACGCCGTGACGTGTGATGGGCTTTTTAACGTGTTTATTGTTTATTATCTCTACTTCTTATTATGAATGTAACGAGTTTTATGTACCTCACTTCTTTCCTGTAGACCCTCATTAAGAACAATCGACCGCGGTGCACTCAAAATCAAGCCACCTCAGCGTCACATCTTCCTGCTGCTGGATATTGTGCGTCACACCTTGTGTAATGTATGCTTCGAGCCAGTTCTTGCCACCGAAAACGGACTTTGCTCAGCTGGGCAGGGGTGTGTTCTCTGTTGCCAAGGTCAGCGTCTGTGCATACCCAACGACGGCCGTCCACTGCTTCACCTCTTCCGTGAAGTACGTGGAGTTGAGCGTCGTGTCGGCCGCGCCGTGGAAGAGTTGCGTCTTGGGGCGCCAGCCCGTGAAGCCGCGGTAGACACTACCAGCGGCCTCCACTCTTCTGCGGTCTCGGTCACTCGTCCTGACGCACAATCATCATTCCAGAAGACGACAACTTGGGTGGCGTTTGCCATAGATGGAGGCACCTTCATCCCCTCAAAAAGAGAGCTACGAAGCTCGCTTAAGCGATTTGCCGGGGTCTCTGGTATTTCTGGTAGGTCTAGACCTGGACTGTCGGGACCGATGGGCGCGCAGAACAAAAAGGTAAATATTGTCTATGTGCCAGCGAGGCAGGTGTGCATATTATGAGCGGTGCTTTTGGTGGTGCCTTTGGTGGTCAATATCTTAGGTGTAAAGCTGTCTGTAACAGGGAAGGTACCCGCTCCGGGTAGGTCCGGTGCGGGGTTCCGGGGAAAGGCGATCTGGGAGAAGGCACGGTGGTCAAGCTGGCAGGAACGAACGGCGGCCAGTTCGGGGCCCATATGACAAGTCAACGTCGACAGGTTGAATGCAAGATCAAGTGCCTGCACTGCCTTTCTTGTCGATGGAGACTCTCAATGCCGGCAGTCGTTTGGGTGAATCAGTCAACTGGGGCATGCGGGAATGTACGACATAAGATGGGATGTGTAGGGCCTCAAAAGAGTGGCCTGGATTTGTCCCTCTTGTATCGGGACGGCGGATGGACGGAAACCGATGACGACGTTCTTTCCAAAGGAGAGGGAAGCAAAAGGGAGAAGGCGCTGAAAATAAATAACAGAAGAAGGGTAAAAGAAAAAAAAGAAATAAACGAGCAAAAGTAAGACTAATGTATTGTAAAAATAGATAATGCCCAACTCCTTCATCGGCCAGCACAGTATCCCTAATATCCACGCCATTTGGCTGCCGGCCCGGGTCTAGGATGCTCATTATCATAAACTTTACCACATTATGGCTTAGTCACGGAGTTACGTTCTTCCGTTCCGAACGCATAACGCGTTAATATATATTATAGCTACGAACCGCCTTAACGCGGTCGTTAGTAGAAGAAACTAAGCATTTTCTATATTATAATTAATATATCGTCGTTATAATTAATAGTACCTCCGCGTTTAAAAAACGACTAGTATATTTATATACTAGTTATAAACGGTATTAGTCGATGGCGTTCGACGAAGTTCGGTAGTTAAAAGACTTTTTTTACGATAATATTAATCGTTAATTATTATTATTACCCGGAGAGCTAGACCTCCTTTAAGAATCGGTATTATAAATAAATTTACGCTTTTATAACTTAGCGTTTATTTATAATAACCGCTCGTTTAATAACCGTATTACGGCGTTAATAAAATATACGGCGTATCGAGCCCCGTTATTACCTCCCCTTAATATAAACCCTTTACCCTCCCCCTTAATATTATAACCCTCCCGTATTATATTTACTCCCCTTTTACCCTCCCGATTACGAATAAAATTTTTATTACCCTCCCCGTTCTTAAATAACCTTTATCGTTAAACGGTACGTATAACGCCTCCTTTATTAATAATTATTTTATTAACTTATTAATAACGTGCCCGAATAATAATACTTAACGTACCTTTAAGTATAATTATCCCGGTAGGTGGCGTATAAAACGACGACCGTTAACCCGTACTTAACGGTAATAGTCCCGGATAATACGACGGTAATTTACCTTTTAATAACGAAGTTAAATTATAAGTTATCTTTATATCGTTTACCGTCCCTTTAATATATTAATATCGAAAGTTACTTCTTTATAAAAAATAATAAAGGAGACCCGCCCCCGGTATTAATTAACTTTACCGTCGCTTAATATATTAATATCGAAAGTTAAGTATCTTTACCGATAAGTTTAACCGCCGTATAACGATCGGTATATTACTTTATTTTTATTACCCGTATTTAACGGTAATTATAACGATTATATTAATTAACGTTAACGTATTAAACCGGAGATCGTCGGATTCTTCGACCCGTTACGTTATAATTTTATATATACGGGCTTCGTTTATAACGGAAAGTTAAGTATTCTTTATTCCAATATTTTTATATTTATACGTCGACTTAATATACTTACCTTTAGTTATTTTACTTAGGCCGTTTTAAACGTATAAATATAATACTTTATAAGTTCCGCTTTATATTAGTACGTTAATCTTTTTAACGATTACGAGCGACTTATCGTCGACGAGGGTAATTTTAATTAAATTATTACGTACTTAGAAAAACGGTTTAAACTTAATTTCGGTAAAGTAAATTAAATTATTAAAAACGTTAAGTTTACTTTATAAAACGTTACCGACGGTAAAGATATTTTAATATTCGTTAATTTTATAATTATATACGGCCGCGCCTACGATATATCCGATACTTTTATCGTTATAATTATATACTTCGCTTTAAACTTATATATTTAAACCGTTATTAAAAAACCCCCGTTATTTACTTTTATTAATAATTTTATTATTATCCTTCGGGATTAAATATTACGCGTTAAATAATTAATTAAACGTATTTATAAATTCCGTAATTAACCCGGTAAACTTAAAACCGATAATTAACGTTTAGGCTTACGGTAATAAATAAAACGTTAATAAAAATATTAATAATAATAAGTAGAATAATAATAATAATAAGCTTAATAACGATAATAATAAGTGGAATAATAATAATAAATAACGTAACCGCGTCGACGAGTTCCTAGGTTATAATAACGATTAACGGTAACGGATAAGTTTATTTACATAATAAACTTAAGCCGTAATTCCGTAATAATACCGCTCCCTAATAATAAAGAGTATATAATATAAAAGTTATTAACGACGAGTTTAACTTAATATTTAAAGTAATCGATAATTATATAAACGACGGTACCTCGCCCGATAATAATCCTTATAAAAAACTTAACTTTATTAACGTACCTATCGAATATAACGCGAGATTTATCGGTATTTATATTAATATTTTATACGAATACCGTATATATTATAAGTCGTTCGACTCGAATAATTAACTTTACGAATACCTCCGTTAAACGTACGGTAAACGTGTTACGAGGAAGGTAATTACTAATTACCTTCCGTACGACACGTAACGGTTATACCACTAACTATCACGTAACGCGGCCTTCCCAAGCCGCACTAAAGGGTATAAGTGGCTTTTCTCCAATACGTAATAATTCCTTTAACTTAATTATTAATTATATATTATTTTACTTTATTTCTTAATCGCTTATATCGCACCCTTATATTATTACGAAGTCTTATAAAAACCGTTATACCTTCGCCTTTACTTTATATCGCCGTTACCTAGTATTTCGATATTAGCCGTGGCCGCGCCTCGTACGTAATATTTAATAATAACTCTTTTATTATCTTTAAGTAACCCCGACCCCGAGTTTATTTAAAAGCCTCGTAAAAAACGATTATATAAGGATTAAAATTTTTTTTAACTCCCCGGTACCGAGCCTAGAAAGTATTAACTTCGATAAACCGTTTAAAACCGATTAAGCGCCTCCGTATTTAACGGAGTAAGTTACCGTACCGTTAAATAACGTACGAAGAAGTTACTTAATACCGATTAAGCGCCTCCGTATTTAACGGAATAAGTTACCGTACCGTTAATAATATACGAAAAAGCCGCCTATAATTACGTAAACGTTTTTAATAATATAAAGTAAAATACCGTATTACTTATTATAACGTACGAAAAAGCCGTTTATACTTTACGAACGTATTATTAAATAATAAACGAGAACGCGCGAAACGAGAGTTTATAACCCTCGTATATTTATCGTTATAACTTAATAAACGTTTCCTCGTATTACGGACTTAATATATTACCGTATAAATTTAAAAAAGACGGTGTTAACGTAAAGTATATTAAGTTTATTAATACCCTTCGTAAACTTAAAACGTTAACCGTTAATAAAGGCGTAATTAAGGCTTCGCGAATAACGGCCTTTTTCGAAAGTTTTTAACCGGACGCCGTTTTTAACGCTTTTTTATTTATTACCCTCGACGACGACGAGGAAGCGTTTTATTCAACGGACGAGTAATCCTTTTATTAAATATTTAACGACGTTTAAAAAGGATTATTAAAAGTCCCCTCCTTTAACGAAGACGACTTAATTTAATAACTCGACCGCGAAAATAATATAACCGTATCGAGTTTACTCTTTACCGTAAAAGAGACCCGGCTCTTTACTTTTAATAACGAAAATAACGAGCCTTTAAAAACCTTTAATTTATTTATCCTTCGTATAAATAAAAGAAAAAGACCCGTATCCTTTAATAAAAATTACCGTCGGGAGGCTTCGAAAAGTTTTAAACTCCGGATCCGTAAACTTTTAAAGTTAACGCGTTTATTTTTACGCCTTTTTTACTCCGTTAACCGAAGCTCGTTAAATAATAATTAACTTTTTAACTTATTTAAGGTATTTTTACTCCTCGCGATATTATATCGGGCTCCGGTTAAAAAGGAGGAGTTTAAAACTCCGTTAAACGAAAGGGTACTTTAATTAACGTTACGGTATCGGCCTTCGAGTTTACTTTTAATATTAAGACTTTTTTTAATAACGTAATATTATAAAACGATATTAAGGTTTAATACCGTTTAACCGTAATTACGATTATCCTCGGGAGGATCTTTAATCGGGCGGAGTATTTTTATTAACCGAACTTTAACGTAAATAAATAACTTTATTCGAAGAGGTAATTAATAAAGGTTTATTAACCGACTCTCCTTTAAACTAGTTTAATTATTTTACCGTATTAATAAACGGTACTTTATTATTCGTAAGTAATTTATTAATACCCCCCGTTTAACGAGTAATATAACTTTCGTTTCCCCTCCCGTAATTTATTAAACCCGTTATATTAAGCCGACCGTAAATTAATAAACGAAGTTATAAAGTATATAAAACTTTAATTAACGTTATTTTAACTTTATAAAACTTAATTAATTTAACTTTTAATTAATAAGTTAACGCGCGTATTTATAATACCGTTAATAATTCGAGTTTATATAATATTAACGACCGTTAATTCGCTTTAACGGACGTTATTAATTCGACGGATAACCGCCGGATCTTTATTAATAATATTAAGGCCCTTTAAAGTTATTCGACCGTTTAACGTTTAACCTCGTTACTCGTTACGTATAATTACCCTTTAATTAACGTAATTTAACGACGACCCTTTACGTCCTTTTTTACCGGTTACGGTACCGCGTAACCGGGAGACGGGATTAAAAATCGACGATAAATAAAATATTACTTAATTACTTACCTTTTACCCGTCGTAACTTAACTTTACGGTATTTTTAAGTTACGATAACTTTTTATACTTCGTCGAAAAATTCCTTAATAATATTAAGGTATAAAAAGCCCGAGACCCGTTAATATTATCGTTAACCGGCTCGTTATAAAATTATAAACCCGTTTAAAAAGCGAAGCTCGCGATTAATATTACGGTTAACTTTACTTTAATTTTAAACGTCGTTTTAAAACGGACTTATAACTTTAAAAAACCTTTTTAAAGGATCGTTTTTAAGTTATTAAAACCAACGTATAACGTTAATTAAATATATAAAATTAACCTTAATAAATATAATAACGCCGATACCTTCCGCCGTAACTTTATATTAATAATCCGTTATTCGTAAATTATCGTCGGATAAAACGATATTATAATTAAATATTATTTATTTAATTAATTTAACCTTAGTTTCGCTTTTACGGTTTACTTACCGAAACGTATTAAAGATTTTCGTAAATATTAAAAAAAGGTTTATTAACTCGCCGAGTTAATTATTAATATTATAAAATTTAATAACCGGTTAATATTATTAACTTTATTACCCGCCGCGTTAATTACGAAAGCCGATTAATTAATAAACCTTTTTTAACTTTCCGTTTATTACGTTAATAACCCGGCGGATAATATAACGTTATAATAAAGTCCTTTACGTACCGATTATAAAAATTATAACGCCGATATTAATAACGATTAACGGTACGATTAAGGCCGAAATTAATTTTACGAAAATATTAAACGTTATAAATTTTACTCTCGAAGCCGCGAAAAAAATTTTAAACGCCGTTCTTTTAACCGTTTTAACCGCGGCTCTTTACGCGACCGGTTATATAATAATTATTAAAACCGTTCGCGAAGCTTTAATCGTAACCGCGCTTTTAACCGCGGATACGAATAAGGCCTTAAAAACCGCGATAAAAATAAAGGATATTATACTCGATTTAATAAAGGTAATTTTATTAAATATTACTTTTAAAAAAACGATTTAAAAAGTAAACTTTATTTTCGTCGTTTTTACGATTAAAACTTAACTTTCGCGGAACCGCGTATAATAATTACGTTTTTAACCGCGGATATAAATAAGGTTTTAAAAACCGTAATAAGGATAAAGGATACCGTACTCGATTTAATAAAGGTAATTTTATTAAGTATTACTTTTAAAAAAACGATTTAAAAAATAAACTTTATTTTCGTTGTTTTTATAATTAAAACTTAGTTTTCGTAGATTATATATAACGGTTACGTTAAAAAGGTTATAACTTCGTTTTCGTTATAATAATTAACTTTAAAAACGATTCCGCCGTATTTATATATTAAACGGCGGATTAACTTATTATTATTAACTTTAATATAAACGAATAAGTATTATTTACGACCGTTATTTTAAACTTTTCGGTAATATTATATTTCGATACGTTATACGAGTTTTAACGTTAACCCCCGCCTTAAACGTAATCGTATATTACGCTCGTTAAATTTATAATTAAGTATTCTTTATAAATAACCTTTACCGGTAAAATAATTATAATATTAAATAACGGTACTTTCGTTTACTTTACGTATATTAATACGGTTAAAATATCCGCGTTTTTTTTAATATATATAATAATAAAAATATATAACGCGTTAACGCGTTTTACGAAAAACGGTATCGTTTAATAAAAAGCTTAACCGGTACGCCGATAACCTTAATATTAAACCTTAAACCCACTTAATAAACTTACGAAGCGCCGAAGTAATCGAAGCGTTATTATTACCCGGATAACCCGACGTCGAACTTAATACCTCGATACCCTTTATAATCTTTATATATTTTTTAATAATAAGTTTAATCTTCGAGGTATACGTTAATACGGGCGCCTCGTATTATTTAATTAAACGCGTTTAAGTCGAATAATACGGCGTTAATTACCGATTCGAGCCGTTTTTAAATTCCGTTAAAATTATTAAGAGCGAAGTTTAAATTTTTAAAGCCGTTTATTTCGACTTTTACCTCGTCGAGTTAAGCGGATTAATCTTAAAGCTCGGTTATTTTAATATTAAAGTTAACGTCGTATAATCCCTCGGCCCCGATTTATTAATCGGAAATAACGTTTTAAAAAACCTTAACGTTATTATTAATATAATTATAATAACGCTTCGTTACGAGGAATACGTAATTTACTCGTATATAATAAAATCGAGCCCCGTATTATAAACCTTTTAAACCGTCGGTTAAGGATTATTAATTATAAGGTCCGTATAACCGTTACGGTATATCTTTTATTACGGTCGGTTTATACGATATTTATTCGTTACTTTAATCTCCTTATTAACGTTTTAAGTAACCCGTTATTAATTTAACGATTATTAATTTACCGTATCGTAAACTTATACGTTAAACTTACTCTCTCCTCCTTTATTAATAAAGAGTTCTTAATATATAACGTATTTAATTAAACGGTTATAATAAGTAACGGTACCGTTATTAACCGTATTATATCGTTAAAGTAAAATACGACTATTAATTATTATTTTATTTATTTTAATACCGTTATTAAGTCCGTAAATAAAGTTTTATTAACTTAAACGACGATATAAAATTTACCCTCGAGGTTTTTTATTAATCCTTTAATAACCCTTCGTAAATTAAAGCCTTCCTCGCGTTATATAACGCCGTTATAACCGGCGATATTACCCTTAACGATATCGTTAAGTCGGGCGATATAATACCGTATATAAAGGTAAATATTAATATACCGTAATATAACTTAAAAATACTTAAGGTATACCGATTATTATTATTACCGATAATACCTCGATTTATACGAAAAATAACGAGTTTACGTTAAAAATTAACGCCTTAATTAATAAATACCGTAAAATATTTTAAAACCGCGGTATCGTCCTTATAACCGTAATAAGTATAAAATACGTATCGACTTTATCGAGGGATAATAAAATTAAAAGTAAAATATTAAGCCTTACCCTTTAAGCTTAAAAATAATAACTCGTTAACGAACGTTACGGGAATTAAATAAGTAAAATAAAATATCTCCGTTAAGAGCCTTATCGTCCCCGTTTCGTATTTACGTACGGTAATAATAAAAAAAAGGTCGCGTTATTAAACTTCGCCCGTTAAATAAGTTTACGTTAAAAATTAACGCCTTAATTAAAATAATATTATATAAATTATTATTAATAAAAGTCTTTACTCGATATACGATATAACCGTATTTTTTTATTAATTACCCGTATACCCGAGTTACCGGTAACGATTAATTATTATTAATAAAAGAGGTTTCGAATACTCGAACGTAATTTTTATAAACTTTCGTAATATATTTACTTTTACTTAACGTTATATAAATAATTTTTTAAAACCGTACCGCGGTTTCGTACGCGTATATATTAACGATATTATTATTTTTAATAATAATATAAACGAATATATTTAATATTTCGAAATTATATTCCGGTTTTTTATTCGAAACCGACTTTATATATTAACGTTAAAAACTTTTTTTAATTTTACGTCGGTCCGTCTCTTAAGATTTATAATCGACGGTAAAAGTATTACTCGTACGGAAAACCGTATTATAATATTTAAAAAAATCTCCTTCCCCTTAAACTTAATAAAATTATTTTATTATCTCGGTATAATAAGCTTCCTTCGCTCTAGTATTATATAATTCGATATTAAGGCCGAGCCCTTATAAGCCTTTAAGACCGCCTTATTACGTAAAGGTATAAAGGAAAGAGGACTCGTAAATAACTTAACGTAAAATAAACGTAAAGCGATTATTAAATCCTTACGTATCGAACTTACGCCGTAACTTTTAAAGTCCTTTAATACTTTATAAGAAGGTTTTTATTAATAAATAAGGTTTATTATTACGATATTAACGTATTATTATTCTTTAAGTTAAATATATATAAAAAAAGTATTAATACCGTAATCTTTTAATTATTAATTTTATAAAACGGTATTATTATTTTAAGTAAAATATTAAATAAAATTAAATTCGACCTTTAACTTTTTATTTCGTTTTTATTTATTCCGCGAAAAGGCTTACGGTATAATAAAGTTAAAAGTCGTAGGTATTACTTAAATATTCGTTAAAATACGTAAAATAATATAATTTAACCGAAACTTTATTATCGTTTTAACGGATTATACCCTAGTTAAAAATATTATTATATATACGTCGTTAAAGACGATAAACTTAAATTAATAATAAATTATATATCGTAATTTAACCTATTAATCCTTTATATCCTTAACCGACTTAATATCGTTCCGGATACCTTATTACGGCTTTCGACGTAAGTTAAAAGCGATATACCGGTTAATAACGATATCTTCGAAGAAGTTACTTATATTAAAAATTTTATCGTATATTATATTAAAGGCTCTTAAGTTTATACGCTTAAAAAGGAAATAAATACGCCGCCGCTTACTTTATTCCTTTTAATAAAAACCGAATATTAATACCGGTATTTTATTTCCTCGTAAATAAATAACGAGACGGTAATATAATTATTAAACGAATTCCGTTATCGTTTAATTTTAATATATAAAACCGATCGTATCTTCCGTCCTTTACGAAAAGTATTACGATACGTTACCCGGGTTAAAAAGGCGAAAGCCGCGGAGGCCGTTAAAAAGTAATTTTAATAAAGAGCGCCACCGGTAAAAGATATTATTAATTAAGAATTAAACTAGGATAATTATATTAATCCCGGTTAAAAGAAACGGTTAAAACGTTATTAAACGTTATAACGACTTATTAATTAATTACTTTATTACGTTTCGGAGTATAATAATTTAACTTTATATATACCCGCGTTTATAAAAAAGGAAATCCTTAAAATAACTTTATAATAATACGTATTATTTCGACGAAAGACGTATAACGATATTACTCGATAATATTTTTATACGGTATAAACGTAAAAAAATACGTACGTATATTAATTATTACCCGGTATATTAAACGAATTAAACTTTAAAATTACGCCCCGCCGGGTAACTTTAATTTATTACTTTTTACGACCTTCCTTATTATACCGTAATTATTAGTATAAATACACCGGTGGCTAGTATACGTATACGCGCACTCCGCTTAGTTAAAAGTGGTGTGGCTAGGAGGTATAGGCGGTGGCTAAATACCACCGCATACATCCGACCGGATCCACCCATTCAGGGGTAGCGCATCGCCATACTCGTGGGTAAAAAGGTTTTACATATAATTTTAGTGGCTTTAGATTCTTAGATAGAGTAGACACGTTACCACCAAATTAATTATATAACTTCCTCGTACCCAGGAAGTCGTATAAAATTACGGTATAATTGAATACGAATATTAAAGTACGGTAAATCCACACTAATTAATAAGGTTTCTTTATACTATTATAATATTAACTTTTTATAATTATCCGAAAGTTATTTAAAATTACTTCGAAAACTACCCTAACTAAGAGATTACTCTTAATAACCAAGATAAACGATATTACCGATTACATTAATTAATAAGTTTTTAATTAAAAGTTTAATAACGTCGAAAGGCGTATTCGCGTATTTATTAATTAAACCGAGGGTTATACGTTCGTTAACGATAACCTTTAATACCTTTTCGAAAAAGCGTTAAAAAATATTACTATCGACGAACTTATTACGGCCCACTTTACGGTCTTATTAAACTTTAAACGTACTTTTATAAAACGAGGCATTTACGTTAAAAACTACCGTAACGGTAATAATAACCTTACGTAAATCTTAATTAACGCGCTTTAAACTCGTAACGTACGCGAATAACTTATTAACTCGTTTAAATAATTCGTTAAAACTACGATTATAAAAACGTATAATAAAAGGATTTAAAAGCTAGTCTTTATTAACTAAGTTTACTCGGTATACCGTTTAACTTACTTTAATAATAAGCCCGTCGTACCCGACGTTACGGTTAACCCGGAGGATACCCCGGTTAATATTAATCGTACGCCCGTTAATAATACCGAAGATAACGAAGAAGGTATACTTACTTATAAACTCCCGATCCCGGGCCCGGCGTCGAGCTCGATAACCTACGCGGCGACGTAACTCCCGCGCCCGTTAATAATTAAGCTTATAATAACCCGTTACTTAACGATAATATCCCGTAACCGTATAACGGTAATATATACCTCGGTATACTCCCGATTAAAAGTTTTAAAACCTCTTCGTACGGTTAATATTAAGGCTAGGGGTAAAGTTAACGCTTCGGCGGTCCGCCTTATCGTTAAGGCACTCTTATATTATTATACGGTATACCCGGAGATAAAAATAATTAACCCCTTTACGCGGACCTTATTAATTTTACTTATTAACCCGACTCGTAATTTAATAATAAAAATTAATTATATATCGTTAAAAATATTTAAAAGTTTTTCCCGGTTAAAATAAAATATAATAACTTTAATAATAAAATAAGCCTCGTTTTCCGAGTCGGTTAATTTATCCGTTTTATTACCGATTAAAGGCTTAAAAAGGCTTATATTTATAAAGCGCTCCCGATTATAATAATAATTAAAGAGGTTTATAATTATTATAATATAATTAAGGCCGATACGAGGGATTAAAAGTTAATTATTCGGCGTATATTATAACGGTTCGAGGGAGATATTATATTACGCGCTAAGCGCGGTAAATAATACGCTCTTTTACTTTTTAAAATTACGGCGGTATCGCTTAATAAGACGTTCGCGGAGGTTATAAAAAACCTTTATACGAGATTATCCTAAAGTCTTAAGGCGCTCGAAAGGTACGAAAATACGTTACCCGCTTTATACGCGCGGCTAATAAGTGTTTACGAATAAAACCCTCGGACCTCGCGTTACGTTACGACGGCGGTATTAATTAACGGCGGCCCTAATAATTTATACCGTATTATTTACGATTTAATACGCGCGGACGAGCGCGTTATATCCGGCTCCGGCACGGCCTTTACTTATTATTTTAACCGGTATTACGGCCGTAAGGACTCGGGTAATAAGTAATCCCCCGAAAGTACTTTTAAGTACTTTATATATAATAAGGAAAGTTACCGTTAAAGGTTATATATTAAAGCCGAAAAAACGGCCTATAAAAAGGTATAAGTTAATAATAAGGGTGGTATTATAATTTAATATTTTACTTAAATAACGGATTTAAAAAACGAATAACGTTTTAAAAACGACTTTAACTAATTTAATTAAAACGTTAAAAACGACGGTAATAACGACTTTACGTAACCGACGTAATTTTATACCGCCTTTTAATCTTAATTAACGGCCGGTAATCTAGCCGTTATAAACGTATTAAACGGCTAAAAACACTTATATACGCTTACTCCGGAGGCCCCTAAAAAGGATATTTAACCCTTTAATTAATAAACTAATAATACGGCTATTTTTTTCGTAAACTTCTCGTAATACAATTAAACCAAATTTCTAAGTTTTATTATAAATACCGGCGCTATAAAACGGTTAACTTACGGCCTACCGTAATTCAAGGCCCTATAAAAGCTTCGCTTAACGGTTATACTTAACACCGTTACTATAAGCACCGTAAATATTAAGTTCGGTATCGGAGAGTTTAAATTAATCGGATCTTACGGTATCGAGACCCCGATAAAAAACGTTAATTTTTATATAATACTTATCGATACCCCTTTCCTACTTTCGTTAATAAATATAAACCGCCTAAAATATTATTTCGATAATACGAAAGATTTAATAATTAATCCCGCCGGCTATACACTAGTAATTAAACACTTTAAACACGTATTTATTAATACCCCGAAGACGGCGTATATTATTAACTCTTATAATTACTTAACGGCGACGGAGCTTAAAAAATTACACCGCCGCTTTAACCACCCCTTTATCGACCGTTTACACCGGCTTTTATAAACGGCCGGCCATATTAACGTTACGTATAAAAATTTATAAAAAATTAAAGACTTTTATACGGGTTACTAACTCTACTAAAGTCCTCCCAAACGCTTTAAATTTAACATTAAAAAAGATTATAACGTCGTTTTTAACGGTATTATTATCGTTAACGTAACTTACCTTAACGGTAAATTATATATCCACGTAATTAATAAAGTTACGGGATTTTAAACGGCCCGTATACTTAATAATATAACGAGTTAATATACGTAAAATAAACTTAAGGAATATTAAATCGACGTATATTAAGGCCCTTTTAATTTTATCGTATATAATTAAAGTATTAACTTTACGAATAAGGAGTTTTAAAATAATACGGTCTTAATAAATATAAAAACTAAGCCGGTACTTACCGAGGCTTATTATACCGTTAATAAAATTAAACGGTATTATAAACCCGTTAAACGGGCCTACAAGCTAATTAAGCGCGAAGCTCCTAATTTAAACCCGTAAACGGCTTTATAAATAATAATTAAAGTTATTAATAACACCGTAAAGCTTAACGGTATTATCCCGACCCTTCTCGTATTCGGTGTTTACCCTCGTATAATATTAACGGCGAGCCCTTCGCCCATTATTATATAATACACGCGCGTAATTCGTATAATAATACGAAACCTTAAAAAGGCGCGCGTAAACTATTAAATTATAAAGGCCTTACGCTTTCATAATAACCCGGACCTTATTAAACTTAATTTAACGGATTAAGTATTTATTTAACGTATTAAAAGCGGTAATACGGACGCCGGTTAAGCCGGCCCGTACCGTATACGCGTTATTATAAACGAAGATATAACGATAAATTACGGTAACGGTATTAACGGCACTTTCCGTAACACCTCCGTTAAAATTTATAAAGGCCTTAATTAAGCCCTCGTAACCGCCCCGGCGGTAAAAAATAAAATTATTATAACGCCCGTAACACCGCCTCCCCGACGAAGTAAGGGCCGCCCGCGCCGTACGCCTCCGGCCGTTATATTCGTATACTTAATCGGTAATATTATAACCGTTTACTTAACGATAACACCGCTTACACCGACTTATAAATACTCGCGGCGTATAAAGATTTTAAAACTACTTAAAAAGGGCGTTTTCGAGCTAGTCCCCCGTATTAACGTACCGCGCGGTACGCGGCTCTTTAACGGCCGTTTCGTTAATAAAATTAAGTACGTTAACACCGTATAAGTAATTAAAAAGAGTCGCTTCGTCGTATAAACGTATAACGACTTTAATAAAATAATTATATTAACCTAGTCGCTTATTATTTAATAAATAAATTAACGCCTTTTACTCTTTATTACGGTTTATAAATTACGCCCCGGTATATAATTATTATTACGTAATATTTCTTAAGTTTACGTTTAAACTTTTATAAACTTAATTAAAAACTTTTACGTTAATTTTAACCTTATAATAAAAAAGATCCTTACTTTACTCGAAAACGAGGTTTTATATATTAAAAAGCCGTTATACGGTATATTAAAGGCCGGTAATTATTAATTTACTACTTATATTAAGTATTATATTACGGTATTAAGGATAACTTAATCCACTTATAATATATACCTTATAATTTATACGGACGACGTCTTCGGTATTATCGGTTTATAAACCAATAACACGCTTATCCTCGCCGATAACGAATTCGTTACCCTAAAATAAAGCGCCCTCTAAAAGGCTAGCTTTTTAACTAAGCCTCGGAAAACGCTTACGCCGACTTCGCCCCTTAAATTTAACGGCGGCGTACTTTAAATTAAAATTAACGGTACGCTTTCACTCTCGTAAAAAACCTAAGTATATAATATTAACTTAATCACCGACGTACCGTAAGTTAATAAAGGTACGCGAGGCCGTATATTAATACCTCTCGGCCCGTAATAATAATATATCGCTTAACGCGCTCGTAACGTATACGTAATATTAATATATTAACCGGAAGCCGCCTTCGACCTCTCTTTAACGATATAATATACGGAGTACGGTAAAAAGGAGATTTTTAATTTAAACGCCCGGCTTTAATAATAAATTAAAAACCCGTACCGTAACTTAAAGTTTATAAAGCTCGACGAGAAAATTATTTAAATAATAATTTTTATAAACGGTATATTCGTTAATAATAAAGACTTAAGCTCTTAAATCGGTTATATTATTACGATTCGGGATACGTTAAAAAAGTATAATATCGTATATTAATTATTTATTAAGTATAAACGCGTTACTAAGTTTATATTAACGGTTAAATTATACGCCCTAATATATAAATTTAATTTAATAAGTTATATAAAGGTTATTATAAATTAAATTTACGGGAAGAAGGTACTACTTATAATATATATAAATAATAAAAACGTCTTCGATACCGTTATAAGGCTTAAGACGATAACGGAGAAGAGGTTAATAATCGATATAACGATATTACGTTAATTATACGAGAGGAGGGAAATAACCGAAATTAAATAAATTTCTAATATTAATAACCCGGCCGACGTTATAACGAAGGCGAAATATAACGGTACGTTAGGAAAACTCGTTAATACGAATTTTATCGAGTTTTAAAAGGAGGCATAAGTAAAGAGGGTAACGGAGGGTAGTATTTAAACCTTTATAGGCGCCTAGCCTCCTACGACGAGTACAAGGCACCCGCGGGTATTAATAAAGGTATTAAAAGTCGAGGAGACGGTCCCGGAGGGAGAGAGCGAGAGAGAGAGAGGGAGCGGTATATTATACCGCGATATTTCGACTTTAAAAAAGAGAGTTAATATCGGTATAAATATACCGGTAATTAATATACGTATACGCGCACTCCGCTTAATTAGAAGTAGTGTAACTAAGAGGTATGGGCGGTGGTTAAATACCACCGTACACATCCGACCGGATCCACCCATTTAGGGGTAACGTATCGTTATACTCGTGGGTAAAAAGGTTTTACATATAATTTTGGTAGCTTTAAATTCCTAGATAGAGTAAATACGTTACCACTAGATTAATTATATAACTTCCTCGTACCCAGGAAGTCGTATAGGATTACGGTATAATCGAATACGAATACTAGAGTACGGTAAATCTATAGTAATTATAAATTTTATATTTACTTTATTAAAAGTACCCGTTATTTATACTTTATAATATTTAAAAAGCTTTAATATATTAAATACCCTTTATATAATTACTTATAAATTCTTTAAAAAAATAATCCTCGTACTTAAAAGTTAATATTACGATATTAACGAATAAATAATATAATTACTTCGTAAATTTCTAAGAGTAAATTAAAGTATCTCGAAACGAATTATTAATAATCGCGATAAAAAATTCGTTTCCGACTTATAAACCGAGTTTTTTCGACGGCTTAAAGTATCTTTATTAATATTTACGGTATACTACGCTTAAATAAACGGTTTATTTAAACGAAAGAATTAAACGGTAAAAATCGTTATTCGTTTTTATTATACCGAGTATCCCGATATACTTTAAACTTCCGTTATCCCCGTATTATAATTTTAACTTAATAAAACGGCTTCCTTTCCCCTCGGTTATTTACCGAACGAGTTTATTTTAAAATTCCGTCCTTTCGGCTTTATAAACTTATTAACTTTAATAAAAAACGATAAAAGGGTCGTGGAGGTTTAATAATTATAACGAGAAATCCGTTAAAAGGACGTAATAAGCTTAATTAATATAATAAATTAATAAATTAAGTTTCGGTACGATAAAATATATCGTTTAATAAAATTTAACGTCGGTAATATAATTTTTATCCGTTTTTATAAAAGATATTATTTATTTAATAAACTTAAAAAGAAGTTTTTTTAATAAAGAGCCGGGCCTTTTAAAATTATTAAAAGGGTCGGTAAATAAATATACCGTTTTTAACTCCCGTAAATATAACGTATTTACCCGGTCTTTAACGTCGAGTATTTATATAAAGCTCCGGAAAAAAAAAACTTATATAATTATACGTAAAAACCGTTAAGTTTTATAATTTAAAAGAGCGTTAAAATAAGCGACGAAGACGTAAAAAACGACCGTTTTAAAGTCGAACGTCTCTTTATATATCGTTTACGTTATACGCGGGTATACCTTACGGTAAACTACTTAATTAAGTAAATAAGTTACGGGTATTATAATAATTAATAAGTTAATAAAGTTATATTACTCGACGGATCCGAGGAACTCGTTAACGAATACGACGTTAATTACTTTAATATTATAATTTACTTATAAGGCGTTAAGTACTTTATAAAGAGTATTCCGGTTAAAGAAACGCCCGCGTCGGAGGATAAAACGTTCGCTTTATAACTACCGTAATTATACCGTAAAGGGCGCTTTTATAAAGCCTTCGTAAACGGTAATTACACCGAAATAACGGAGGTAATAAGAGGTATATTACGCCGCCGCGGGCGGCCGTTAAAGACGGTTATTATATTTAATATCGAGGTTCCGAGGTAATTTATACGTAAATCCCCCCGACGGTTATTAAATATTAATCGAGCGGATTACGTAATAATAGTTAATTAATAAATTATATTACCCCCTTTATTTACTTTCTTTTATTTATAATTTTTATACCCCTTTTACTTTTTCCGTTTATTTTACTTATATTATAACTTTATAATATATTATTTTATTTACCGTATATACTCCCCGAATAATAATATAATCCCGTTTATTATAAATATAATAACGAAGCCTCTAGACGCCGCCTTACTTAACGAAGTTATTTAAATAATACTTCCTTCCGTATATATAAACGAACGTACGGTCGCTCCTTTTTATTTAATATAAATAATAAATATACTTTTTGGTTATATATAAAGCCGTATATAATACCGTATAAAATAATAATTAAATTTTTATCTTTTATTATTTTATATATAAATAATACCGAAGTCCTTAAAAACACCTTATATTTATATATATATTATATACCGTCGTTAATTAACGGCCTCCTTATATACTTAATACCTTATTATACTCGATATTAAAGATTCCCTTTATTCCTCCCGAGTAAACGTAATTAACTTATTACTTAAGGAGGTTAATTATAAAATCTTTATTATTATTATACCCGAGGGCGAAGACTTTATTATAAAAGACGTAACCGACGTTTTAAAAAGCGACGAAAAGGTAATTTAAGAAGTCGAACCCGAAAACGACTAAGCCTCGTAATACGAGGTAAAGGATAATAACGATAACGAGGATATTATTATAAATACTTAAAAAGTAACGGTATCGTTTAAACCCGCCGCTTTATTAATAATTAAAGCGGTTAAAGTTAAAAAACTTATTAATTTACCTTTAAAAGAGCGTACCGATATTAAAGTATACGACGCGGCGAAATATAATTATAATCGTTTTATAAATTTATAAATAAACGTTAACCGCCTCGATATAATATTCGATAAGCTCTTAAAATAAAACTTAAGTATTAAAGTACGTAAAACCCCCCGCGGCGAAAACGGGTAATTCGTTTCCGGAAGCGGGCCTTTTACTCTTAAAAAAAGTAAATAAATATAATAAATAAAGTTAAACTAAGGGATAATATTTAAAGGCGAGTTATTTACTCGTATAAAAGCTTTTTTTATAAATATTTCGTAATTTATTATAATTAAAGTTTTTTAATATTTAAAAGAAATACTTAAAGATAAAAAAACTCTTTTTTAATCTTTATTTATACGTTATTACCGTATTCGTTACCGTTCGGTCGGTGAAAATATAAAGCTCCGGGCTTTAATTAAAACCGTAAAACCGTTTATATACGCGATAATATTAATTACGCGTATCCTCGACGAAGTATTTTAATACCCGGCTTTTATAATTTAAAACTTTTACGGGAACGAAGTTTAATCGCTCTTTAACTTTCCGGACCGTTACGGTAACCTTTTAATAAACGCTTCCGAGTAATTAAAAATTATCGTCGCCGTTACGTAAAACGTAGTTACCGTATTAATAACCGTTATAAAAGATTTACCGAATAAGTTTTAAATACGTATTAAATCGGCCGTCGTTTAAAGTATTATACCCGTTAAAAAGGATTTAAAAGACGTTATTAATATTTTTAATAATTAATTAGCCGTACTTTAAAAAATCGGCGAACGAATCGTTATAATAACTTCGGCTACCCGTAACCTCGTTTATATACGCCGTTAATTAATTAAAATATAATAAACGATAAATAAATTAATAAAACGGGTAAATATATCGGGATTACCGTCGGTCGCCTTTTAAAGCCGCGGTATCTCTTTTACCCCGAGTATTTTAACCCCGTCGAACCGGGTTACCTTTTTAACGGTAACTTTATTAAACCGTTAAGCGGTTACGACGATACGCGTTATTAATATTAATTAACTAGTTAAAAGTATAGGGGCTTTAAAATTAACACTCCGGCGCTTTAACTCGCGTAATCGCTTTTTTACGGTATTTATTACGCCGGCGATACCGAAAGTACCGTTACGTAACGTTAAACGTACCTTCGTAATACCGATAAATAATATTAATACTTTTATAAATTACGAAATATCGTTCGTTAACGATTATATAAATTAAAATAATTTTTAATTAATAATAACGTATTAAAATTTTACGAAAGTTTACTTAAATTATTTTTATTACTTTTTCGACGCGTTATTTATTTATTATTCTTATTTTTTTTATTATTAAGTTTTTTTTATATTTTCTTTTCGCCCGATAACTATTATAAAAGGTAATTATTCGGTTTATATTTTCCGTAATAAAAAGTTTTTTTTTACGTATCCCTTACGGTAAAATCTCGAAACGGGACGGGAAAATATTTTTTCCGCCCCGCGGGAAATATTACGAGGAAGGTAATTATTAACTACCTTCCCGTACGATACGTAACGGTTATATTATTAATTATTACGTGGCGCGGCCTTCTTAGGCCGTATTAAGGGGTATAAAAGGCTTTTCTCCGATATATAATAATCCTTTAATTTAATTATTAATTATATATTATTTTACTTTATTTCTTAGTCGTTTATATCGTACCCTTATATTATTACGAAGTCTTATAAAACCGTTATACCCTCGCCTTTACCTTATATCGCCGTTACCTAGTATTTCGATACTAGCCGTGGCCGCGCCTCGTACGTAATAGCCGGTCGGATTTAAAAAATTAAGTATCGATAACGACGAGTTTTTAAAAGTTATTACGATAATTAATTTTAATATTAAATCGTTATTAACGATACCCCGATAAATTAATTTTATATTTTTACTTATATATTTTAATAATTTATAAACCTTTTTAAAATAATAAAAAATAATTTATTTTAATAACGTTATATTTTTAATAACGCGTAAACTTCCGGTAATAATATACCTCCCCTTAATAAACTTATCGTTATTATATTTAACGCGGCTTATATTAACGCCGCCGATAATACTTAAATAATATATACCCACCTTTAATTATTTATTTATACGTTAATTAACGTTTTATTTACTCTCTTTATTTATAACGATTTAAGGTATAATTAAGTTATAATTAACCGACGATAATTACGAGATTATTTTTATAAATTACTTATCCTTACGGCGTAAAAGTTAATTAAGTTTAAAGGTATCGGATAATTATTTTACGTTACTCGTTAATACGTAAACTTCCCGTTTTTATTTAAAGGCCGTTTTATAAAAAACGGCTTATTAACGTTTATAACTTTTACCCGCCGAATTTATATCGTCGATAACCTCGGGCCGAAACTCCTTATCGGTAACGATATATTAATACCGGAAAAGTACGTTATTAATTACGATACGATATAAATATTCGTTAAATTTTATAACGTATTTATTCCCTTTTCCGTAATACGTTAAATTAACTTATTAATTATTACGGTTCGCGTTAAAATACGTATCGTAATTTTATTATATTAATTATAAGTTATCCCGATTATATATATAACTACGATATTTAATTAAAACTTTATTTTCGAGCTTTATAAAAAACTCCTTATCGTTACGTTCGTATTTTTCGCGAATACGGCGACCTCCGTATTATTAATTTATAATACGATTAATTATATTATTATTATCCGATTTAAATAACGAATTAATTATTTATATTTAATAATAATATATACTTAAATAATATAATTATCGGAAAATATTAAAGAAGCCGTTACTTTAACCGTATATTAACCGATTAATTAATAATAAATAACTTAATTATTACGAAAAGTTACCGACCTTACTTATATATTTAAATACTCGTCCGGCGTTATTATTTATAACGACCCTAATTATCCCGAACGAACCACCGATTTTATTAACTTAATTTCCGAATTCTCCGACGTATTTATTAATATAAACTTTATTCAATAACTACCTTCCGAATAAATTAAACTACACTTACGTAATAATTAATAATTTACCTTTCCGAAATATACGCGAGTCTTCTTACTCGATACAAAGTTAAATAAATAATTAATTCGACGTTTAATAAATTATATAAAAATAAAAAGATCGAACGTATAATAAAAGCGACACCTTTTTTATTCCTAGTTTTTATTATATAACGTACCGTCGGAGATATTATAAAAGGACGTATAATAATCGATATACGCGACCTTAATAAAATAACCTTATTAAACGCGTACCTTATACGTATATAAGACGAGATATTAATTAAAATTATTTAAAGGAACGTTAAATTTTTATCCGTCTTTAATACGATAAACTTTTATTATTAATAACGCGTTTACCCCGTATCCCGTTAAGTATTTATTATTAATATATATAAAGGATAATTTATATTTCGGTGCCTTATTATAAAATATAAAGGATTTAACGTATACGTTTAACGATATATAAATTCTTTCCTTTTTTATATTAACGCCGCCGACGTATATTACGACGACGTCTTCCTCGTAAACGAAAGTTACGATAATTATATACGTAACTTACGATAATTTTTAACCGTTTACCGTATAAAAAATATTTTTATAAAACTAGTAAAGTTATATATCGGATTTCCCGATATTAATATTTTCGGACGATATTTTAATAAATTTATATTATTTATAATTAAGGAAAAAATTACCGTAATATTTAATATTAATATACTTATTAACTTAAAAAACCTCGAAATATTTATCGGGTTAATTATATAACTTTAATTATATATTAAAGATTTCGTTATACGAATAAAGCCCTTTTAAACCCGTAAAACGTTTCTCTTTATAATATTACCCGCGTATAAATTAAAATACGGTAAATAACGTTTAACCGGTAATACGTTATTTTAAATAACCCCGGCGGAATAAAAAACTTTTAAGGATATTAAAGATATAATCGTTTTAAATATCCTTATATATTATTATAACGGTAAACGACGCCTCTTTATAAATTACGACGTTTCCGGACGTAGTATTAATATTAAATTTATTATATTTTAAACTTTTACTTTCCCGATATTATTCTTATAAATTTCGTTATTCCCCGTAAAGCGGTTTAAATTATCGTATTTTTATCCCGAACGTTAACGGACGTAAAGAAACGATACTAGTTAACCGAATTAAAAGTCCTTAAACTCGTTTAAGCTTTTATAAAATATAAATATTAAATCGACGCGAATTAATATTACTTTATTTTTATCGTTATAAATTATTTAATTATCCTCGGTTTAAACCGGTAAAGTAATATAATATTATCGACGGTACTTAACGTATAAAATAAAAGACTTATTAAAGTTATAAAATTCTTTAATTAATTCGAACTTTAAATAATTTATAAAACTAGAAAAATATACGTCGTTCCGGACGTTTTATTTAAGTTACCCCGAAACGATTAAATAACCGATTTATTTATATTAGGCGGTCTCGATTAAATTAACTCGTAATTTAATATAATAAACGATATAATATAAATCCTTTAAGCTTCTTATTAAATACGTAAATAATAAGTAAACGTTCCGTAAAACTTTTTAACTTATTTTACGTTAACCGTTTTCTTATCGTTAAAATTCCGCTCGAAATTAATTATAAATTATAACGAAAACTTAGTTTTATTCGTAATTTTCGAATAAATCCGATATAATAACGTACTAGGCGATAATATTACCGTATTAAAATAAGAAAAGCGGGACGGCCTTTTTTATTATTATTATATTACTCTCGGTCCCCGACTTTATATCTTACGTATATACGTAACGGATATTTTCGAAATCGTTTACGATTAAAATTATTTAAAACTCGACGTATTAATATTAATTATTAATTAATTTTTTATACCGAACGCTAGGAGACTTTTCCGAGCTTATATTAAGTTATATTATTAATATCGTATTAATAATCGGCGATATTATAAACCTTTCGGCTCTTTTAAACCTTTTCCCGTCCCGGACGTTTTATACGTATATATCGTTATTAACTTCTTATTAAGACTACTTATTATACGAGGTAACGAAAACGTTATACTTATCGTTATTAATAAATTAATTAAATAAGTTATTCTTATACCCGGTTAAATAATATACGTTATAACCGATTAAGTACCCTTACTTATTATTTACTTACTTTTATATAATTAAGGAATATTACGTTAAATTATTTCCGATCGGGATTTTAAATTTTTATCCGATTTATAAAAAACGATATAATAATAATTTCGTATAAAATTATTTTATTTTACGGTATACTACCCGTAAATTAACGGATAAACGGAACGCGTTATTTAATCGTTATAAATATTTCTTCGGTATTTATTATAAATTATTAATTACCTTTAAAATTAAATCTCGTATATTCTCGAGATTTAATTTATATATAATTAACGTTATTATTCCGTTATTAAATCTTTCCTTAATTAAGTTATATTAAAATTTTAATTAACCGACCTCTTTACCTTACTTTAAGTAAAATAACGCTCCCTTAACCTTCTACTTACTCGCGCGTTATTTTAAAACGTTATCGTATAAACTTTTATAACCGTTAAAGCCTAATACGACCGTAAACGGGAGTTAAAATTTTTCGACGTTTAAGACTCCGTTTACTTTAAATTTTACTCCGGTATTACTTAACCCCGTTATTAATATTTTAATAAGTTTAAATTAATATAAGTTAAACTTTTCCGTATTATATAACGATTAAAAAGATTTATTTATAAATTACGATTACCGGATTATTAATAAATTTATAACGTAATATCCGTAACTTATTTAACTTTAACGATATTTAATATTTTCGTTAAGTCGTTATTTACCGTTTTTAACGTTTACTTTAACTTTACTCCCGAACGAGTCCTTTAATTTTATTAACGTAACGGTATTATAAAAGTACTTATTCGATATAAATAATTCGGAGTTAAATTTAATCGTTAAATAAAACTCTAGGACGTTTCGTATTATTTATAATTATAACGTACCTCTTTATTATATATTTATATTAATTACGATAATAATTTAATAAAACCGTTTAACTTTATAAAAATATAAATAATACTTTACGGTTATTACGATATATATTTTAATTAACTCGTTTATAACTTAATACGTTACGTAAATATATTACCGTATTAAAACCGTATTTAATATATAAAAGTTATATTTATAAACGTTATTCGTTAAAGTTATTAAAAGTATCCTCGAACGTTTTTACGGTTTTAAAAATATTAATATTAACGATTTTATCGCGTCGTTTATTTACGGAGATATTAATATCCGTAAAAATTACCGCCGTATTATCCACCGTTTTAAAAATAATAAATTTAATATTTTTATTAAATTAATTAAAAATTACGTTTAAATTAACTTTATTAACCCCGAACGCCCGGACGGATTATTTTACCCGCGATATATTATAACCGAAGTTCGATAATATTATCCGGGCGCGTTTTTAATAACTTTTAACGTTTACGCCTTAATATTTTAAATATTATTAATTAATTTAATATCGTTACTTTTTTACTTTAATTTATATACGATATTACCGTAAACGTTACCTCCCCTAATATAAGTTTATTAACGGCCGTTAAACGCCGTTTTTATAAATTTATTATATAATTTAAAATTTAAGTTCTTTTAATATTTACCGTTACCCGTAAATAATAAAACTTCGCCGTTACGTAACGTACTTTATTATTCGTAATTAATAAAAATAAGTTATTTACCGTATCCGTTTTAAATATAATTATACTTATCCGAAAAATATTTATAAATTTTAAAACTTTAAACGACGAGGGGTACGAAAAAGAAAATAAAAAATAATATTATTTCGGCGGTTATATTATTAATATATTATCCCGTTAATTTATTTTTATAATATTATCGTTAATTTTTTTACTTTTATTTATTATTATCGGTATAATAATTTCGCGTTATTTTTACGTTATTTTACTTTATTATTATCGGGACGATATATTACGAAAGGGGTATATATTATAAACTTTACTATATTATAACTTAGTCACGGAGTTACGTTCTTCCGTTCCGAACGCACAACGCGTTAATATATATTATAGCCACGAACCGCCTCAACGCGGTCGTTAGTAGAAGAAACCAAGCATTTTCCACACTATAACTAACATATCGTCGTTACACTCATGTTCCTGAACGGTCCCGCGGGCGGGACAAAAACGTCAAAGGTGAAGTGGTCCCGAGACCATATTTTGGGGCGTCTCGCGTGGTGTCTTGGAGAATTTGGGGTCCTTTTTCCCCACCACTTTTTGGACAGCATGACCTCACGCGCTAGTGAATCAGTAGACAGCCGCCCTTTCACGATACGTGTACCCACAGCCCGGGAAAGCTTCCCCAGACCCCGCAACGTGGTCAATGAATCAGTGACTTGGCCGAGGGAAGCAGGGCAAAGGAAGGGGGAGAAGTGGCTGTTCATGTTGTTTGACAGGACGAGTGAATGTTGCTGGACAAGTCGATAGGAAGCCAATTTTGACACCCGGTCTTCTTTTTTCCTCATGAACTTCACTCGACTTCGTCGCACTTTTTGATTGACTCGCCCAATACCGGCTGGACGATATCATTTTTGAATCTTGGGTAGGTTCAGCCTCTCAGTTCAGTCCAGTTGACTCAATTGTCAGCTGTCTCCTGCCGGTCCCAGTATTACAAGTGTAACGCAGGTTGCTCCGACAAAATAGCCTGCCGCCTGCAGCCTGCCACCTGCCACCTGCCTCTCACTTACACGGGATGTTTGCATGCTGACGGAAAAGCCGATAGGACTTTGCATTCTTGTATCCTCACCACCGCAGCACCTATAATGTCCCGCCAGTTTGTCTTTGCGCGCCTGCCGCTGCACACGGCCGACAAGCGTGACGAGCTGCTCAAAGTTGCGGCCCCCGTCACGGCGTTTGCCAACCGCGGCGAGCCCGGCGTCAGCAAGTATGCTGCCCTCGTGGCGCGCAACCCCGAGGACGTCGCCCTCTACATGATTGAAGAGTACGACGACCGGGCGGCCTTTGACAGCCATGTGGCGACGGAGAACGTCAAGAAGTTTGTGGCGTGGCTGGGCACGGAGGGGCATGCGAAAGGTGCGCCCGTTGTGCGGTTTACGGCGCACACCGACCTGGAGTACGTGTCGCCGGCGCTGAACGACAACAAGGACACGTTCATTGTGGTCAACACGTACAGACTGCCTAAGAAGGACGTGCTCGAGCAGTTCTCGGGCGCCGCGACGGCTGCCAAGGGCCGCGGCGCACTCTGGTTTGGCGCGTACACGGACAAGGAGAAGGGGTCGGATGTGGTGTTGACGGCGGAGGCGTATGCGAGTGCCGACAAGTACGCCGGCCCGGCAGCGGTGTTGGGCGCCGGAGCCCACGTAGAGTCGACGGCCGTGTTGGAGCTGAAGCACGGGTTTTTGTACAAGCGGGGGGTGAAGAGCTCTCTGTAAGGTGTACTTTGCGTAGCAACGAGGGGAGTATACTGCCCTGACATACTCGTGATGTAAAGTCGACTGCACAAATAGACTGTACCGACTTAGCACAGACGACGTCAATGTTTGTAAAAGGGGGAAAGACGAGTTGGTGGGCGTATCGATAGGAAGTAGATTTGACGATAGACTGTGATTGCAGGGATCCATCAGTTCATTGTACGAGTATGCAGTGTGTATCATGTTGACTGGTCGGCCACCGGCCATGGATGGCCGATGGCTCGGCAAGAGAACACAGTCTCGGACGTGTTGTCGCAAGGTAAGGGTGCTGTGTCGAGGCGTGCTGTTGGCTGCCGTCTGCTTCGTGTTGTGAATCATTAGCGCGGAAAGCCGAGTCTTGTTAGTGACAGCCGTTGAACCCAGGAGACACAAAAATGAGGAGAAGTCGCGTAGCGTGGGATATTCCCAAGCAACATTGGGGGCGAAGACAAGAAAGGAGGGATGGCCGGTGAGAAAGAGGGGATACAACGAGGGAAAGGGACTTGCCGATTCGTGAGTCGTGTTTGCGGCTGCGTTGCGTCCGTTTCGAACTAATGACTCTGTTTAGAAGGAAGAGAAGAAAAGAAGTAAATCAAATAAAGATGAGTATAAACTTTGACCGACCAACTATGAATATAAGTATTGCCAGTCTCCTTTTGTCTTTCTGTGTCTTTTCTTCTGCCTCTTTGATTCTTTCTTTTTCAGATCTTCTTATTCTTTCCTTTCTTTCTTATTCTGTTCTTGTCTTCATCCGCTCGACTTTTCCTTCCTCCTCGACATCTCCTCCCTTCGCCCGTATCACAACAACTCCCCCCTACCTCCTACGCATCCCCTCTTCACATACGCAGACACACACACACACACACACAATGGGCTCCGCAGGCGAGGCCAACGCCGCCAACGGCGCCAGTGATACCCCAAGCGGCCCATCCGCATTGCCGGCTGCTCGGGTGGTGTCTACGACCGCAAGCGCGCCATCCACGACATGGCCAAGTTCGAAGACGTCGACGTCATTACGGGCGACTGGATGTCCGAGTGCAACATGACCCTGCGCGGCTCCGACAAGCGCGACCGTCTGGCCCAAAAGGCCATGACCTCCGGCTCGACCGAGGTCGCCAAGGGCTACGAGCCGTATTTCCTGGAAGAGATTGACCCGGCCATCCCGTGGTTGGCCAAGAAGGGCACCAAGATTGCCGTCAACGCTGGCGCCTCGGACGTGCACGGCCTGGCCGAGGCGGTCAAGGCGCTGATCCAGAAGCACGGCGTCGACCTCAAGGTCGGCGTGGTGGACGGCGACGACGTCACGGACGCTGTTCTCGACCTCTACAGGAAGGGCGAGCCCTTCCCCAACCTGCCGGCCAACAAGCCCATCTCGGAGTGGGGCTTCGACCCCATCTGTGCCCAGTGCTACCTGGGCGGCACGGGCATTGCCGCCTGCTTCGCGGGCGGTGCGGACATTGTGCTGTGCGGCCGCGTGGCCGATGCGTCCGTCACGGTGGGCGCCGCCATGTGGTGGCACGGCTGGACGCGCGAGAACATGTCGGCGCTCGCGGGTGCCCTGATGGTCGGCCACATTATCGAGTGCAGCACGTACGCGACCGGCGGCTACTACAGCGGCTTCAAGGACCTGGGCACCAACGACCTGGACATGGGCTACCCCATTGCGCCGTCGACCACAAGGGCGAGGCCGTCATTAGCATGGAGAAGGGCCGCGACGGCCTGGTCAACATGGAGACGGTGGCGTCGCAGCTGCTGTACGAGATCCAGGGCCCTCTCTACTACAACTCGGACGTCACTGCCTCCATTGAGGACATTGTCCTGAAGCAGATTGGCACGAACGAGGTCCACGTGTCGGGCGTCAAGGGCCTCCCGCCGCCGCCGACCACCAAGGTGGGCATCACGGCCAAGGGCGGTACCCAGGCCGAGTTCCACTTCTACCTGACCGGCCTCGACATTGAGGAGAAGGCCGCCATGATTGAGCGCCAGACCAAGGCCCGCATGGGCGCGTACCTCGACAAGTTCAGCTGTCTCAAGTTTATGATTGCCGGCCACGTCCCCGCCAATCCGGCCAGCCAGGACGAGGCCACGGTCGACCTGCGCATCTTTGCCCAGACCCGCGACCCCCATCTGCTGGCCGGCAGCTCGTTTGTCGACTCGGACCGTGGCTCGTTTGCCCGCTTCTGCATCGAGAACCTACTGCAGAGCTACCCCGGCGGCACCATGGCCCCCGACATGCGCACCGCCATCGGCCGCCCCTTTTTTGAGTACTGGGTCTCGCTGCTGCCCCAGACCTTTGTGCACGAGACCGCCCACCTGCCCGACGGCACGGTGCTTGCCATCCCCGCGCCCACCGTCACCCAAGAGTACCCCCGCGAGCAGCCCAGCTACGAGACGGTCGACCCCGTTGCTCTGTCGCAGTTCGGCCCCACCACCAAGGCACCCCTGGGCTACATTGCTCTGGGCCGTTCGGGCGACAAGTCGTCCAACTGCAACCTGGGCCTGTTTGTCCGCCGCGACGACGAGTGGGCGTGGCTGCGCACCGTCCTGAGCACCCGCAAGCTCCGCGAGCTGCTGGGCCGGGACGATGTCGGCCGCCAGATTGACCGCTGCGAGTTCCCCAACATCAAGGCCGTGCACTTTCTGCTCAAGGACCACCTGGACCGGGGCTTCAACTCGACCTCGAGCTTTGACTCGCTGGGCAAGAACCTGTGCGAGTACATTCGCTGCAAGTATGTGGACATTCCGGACAAGTTTCTGGCACGGGGTCGCATCTAGACGGTGAGCGAAGCGAGCGAGCTGTACCTACCTGTTTGCGCGTTGACACCTGCGAGCGGAGCGAGGACAGAAGAAAAAAAAAAAAAGACAGCACCATGTACATACGTAGCCAACAAAGGAAAAAGAATGACAAATGAAGTACCATGACAGGAATGACAAGCATGACAAAAGACTTACGAAGCGGGCGACGAGCGAGAGACGAGCATGGGTGGATGTGAGGGTCACCGTTGACGTGAAAGATGTGGAGGAGAGAAAAAGCCTCGTTTTTTATTTTTTGGACGCGTGCTCGGACGGTTGACAAAGTCGATGTTGCATCTAGGAGGCAGGGAGCAAGCGAAGAGGGGAAGGAAGGAAGGAGGGCAGACGAGTCGAGGGAAGAAGGAAGGAACGACGGAAGAAGTGAAAAAAAAAAACAGAAGGAGCAGGGAGAGGGAAGGGGCGACTGAAGAGTAGCTCTGTCAATACTGAGTAGTGTCCAGGAAAGAGCAATGTCAGAGCGCATCCAAAAGAGGAAACAATGAGGAGAAGGAAGGTGCGGCAGGTAACTTATGTGTATGTGAGCGGACAGATGGGCAAGAGGGTGGAAGAGGGAATGGAGGCGATGGAAGCGATAGAAGCAATGGAACACGATTGGAATACGAATGGAACACTGGCGGAGGGCAAAAGAGGACGGAAAGAAGAAAAGAAGCTGCGCAGTGTGACGGGGAAGAGAGAAAACCGTGGATGTACCCATTGATAGTGCAGGGGGAGGATGGACAACAGACAAGGTGATAGATGTCGTGCTCTCTGTCACATTGATTCACGTGCTGCCTGCCGTCGTGCTGCCTGCTGTCGTGCTTCTGCGCGGGGGACAATGGATGAAAAGAAGAAAGCGGCGGGAAAGAAGGGGAAAGACAATGGGGGACGACGCAGGGCAGAAGATGGACTTGGGGTGTCTTAGCTGACCATTGAGCCAGGGGTAAGTCTTGGTTGATGCGACGCTGTGTCGATGGTGGTCTTCGAGAGTTGATGCTGAGCGAGGCTGGGAGGGGAGTGAGGAGAAAGAAAGACAAAAAGGAAGAAGACGAGAGAGCTCGATACCCACCCGGCCCAGAAACGCAAGATTTTGGGACAGCAGGGATCAATGGAGAATACGACGTCTGCGTGCAGAGTGCAGAGTGCATTGCATTTTATTTGTTTTTGCTGCGGGTGCGGAGACAAAAGGGGATGAATGGAAGGAGGAAAAGAAAGAGGAGAGACGGTAACATAAAGGCATGGAGTACGGGGTCAAAAGCAGGGCTGGCAGAGGAGAATGGCAATAGGGGAGCTGCGTTGAGCAGCTTAAGCTCAGATTTGTTCAGGAGTAGACAGGCGCCCCGTGAAACAAAAAAGTAAATGGCCGCGGCAAGCGGACAACGAAACGGGCGGGAGAGTCGATGTGTGGTCGACTGGCAGTGTGTGGCTGCCGTCTATCGGTTGGCTGCCTTGTGTTGGTTGTCGTCTGTTGCCCGAGGCGGGGGAGAAAGCATCTACTGAGTATGCCTGTCAGTCTTGCAGACCAGTATCCCAACAAGCCTTTTACTCTATGCATGTCGTTGCATCTATGCCATCCGCCATCCCATGCATATTCTGCCCCCAAAAGAAACTCGTCGACTCGGCCGGGGCAATTACCCAAAGCTGATGAAGACTGTGGGGTCGTAGATATGGGAGAGAACAAGAAGACAAGCCAAGCCAAGACAAGACAAGTCAAGTTGAGACAATACAAGCAGTAACACGATCAACGATCCAGTACATAAAGCGTGCCGTCCCTTCCTTCTTCTCCAACTCGTTAAAATGAATTGCACGGCCTTCCGCAGAGATCAGCACTCTCAAGCCGCCTCTTCACTCGTCCCTCTACCCTGTCTCCCCGTTGTCCTTCCCGTTCTCTTTTGAGACCTGTATATTATAGTCTTCTCCGTTTCTGATATCATAGGACCCGAACGAAGACTGTCTGTGGATACGATCTTGTTGACCTGCTTCACGATCTTCACCAAACTTTGCCCTGCTGACTGTCTTCTTCGCCCCCTTGCACATTGACACCCCTTCTCACCACAATGGTCGTCCTCTCCAGGATGGCCCGGGCCACTGGCCTGGCTGCCCTCCTCATCTCTGTGGTCCCGTCTTATGGACGTGTCGTGCCCAAACACGCCACCATTGTCGACCGCGCTACGGCCGCCTCGACCACCTACGACTTTGTCATTGCTGGTGGCGGCATTGCTGGTCTGACCGTGGCCGACCGTCTGACGGAAGACCCGTCCGTCAGTGTGCTGGTCGTCGAGGCCGGTCCCTTTGACCAGGGCGAGGACTCGGTTCTTGTGCCCGGCGCCTACAACCCGGGCCGCTATCTGTGGCCCAACCTGTTCACGGTCCCCCAGGAAGAGCTCAACAACGGCGTCTACTTTGCCATTTGCGGCCGTGTCGTTGGTGGCGGCAGCACAGTCAATGCCATGATTTTCCTGCGCGGCGACAAGGAAGACTACGCCGGCTGGACGGCGCTGGGCAACCCCGGGTGGACATGGGACCAATTTCTGCCCTACTTCCGAAAGAGCGAGAACTTTACGTTTCCTTCGGCCAGCTTGGCCGCCCAGGGCAACATCTCGTGGATGGCCAGCGTGCACGGCACATCGGGCCCTGTCCAGGCCACCTATCCCAACTACTTCTTCCCCGGCAGCGGGCACTGGTACGAGGCGGCCGTGCACGCGGGCATTGCCCCCGACACGGACCCCAACGACGGTTCCGTCCGCGGCGTGTTTTGGCTGCCGCTGGCCGAAGATGCGGCCTCGCGCACACGCAGCGATGCCCGGGTCAACCACTACAACCGGGTGATTGCCACGCGGCCCAACTACCACTTGCTGCCGGGGACGTGTGTCTCCAAGATCCTGTTCAACAGCGCCAAGAAGGCGACCGGTGTCCAATTTGTGGCGACCAACAGCACGAGCGCGGCGCCGACGACGGTCACAGCCGCCAAGGAGGTGCTGGTCGCCGCCGGTGGCCTGCACACGCCGCAGCTGCTGCAGCTGTCGGGCATCGGTCCCAAGGCACTGCTCACCCGGCTTGGTATCCCTGTGGTGGCCAACCTGCCGGGTGTCGGCCAGAACTTCCAGGACCAGCCGACGATTCCCATGACGTACAACTGTGAGTGGACGACTCTGCGTAGCAGGCAGACGAACACTACACCCCCACCCCGACCATGTGCTTTGTTGAATGCTGACGCGCGCTACAGTTACCAACAACGTCTCCCCCAACTGGGGCTCGCTGCTCAACAACGCCACCTACGATGCCGAGCAGTACGACCTGTATGAAGACACCAAGACGGGTCCCTACACACTTGTCCGCGCGCTGAGCAGCAACTTTGCCGCCCTCGCCCTCAAGGACATCACCCCAGACTACCGGGCCATCATTGCCGACGCCCTCCAGCGCAATCCCATCGCTTCGCTGCCCGCCGGTACCGATCCCACGGTAGCCGCCGGCTACGCCGCCCAGCGCGCCGTTCTCCTGGCCCAACTCGCCGCCGAGGCCGCCGTCGGCGGTCTCCACTGGAACACCTACGACACCAACACCCTGTACACCTTTAAGCCGTTCAGCCGGGGCACAGTCAGTATCAACTCCACGTCGATCCTCGACAACCCGCTCATCGACTACCGCACCGCCACCGACCCCACGGACTTGGCCATCTACACCGCCCTCTTCAGGAAGAACCGGCAAGTCATGGCCGCGCCCTCCATGGCCGAGCTGGGCCCCGTCGAGACCACACCCTTTGGCAGCAGTGTCACCACCGACGCCGCGATCCGTGCGGCCATCCTGGCCGCCCTGAGCCCCACCAACGGCCACGCGTGCTGCACGGCAGCGATGCTGCCGTTGGCCCTCGGTGGCGTCGTCGACCCCAACCTCTGTGTCTACGGCGTCACGGGCCTGCGTGTCATTGACACTAGCTACTGGCCGTTCCCCGTGGCGGGTGCGCCGTCGGCCACCATGTATGGCACGGGCGAGAAGATTGCGGCTGTCATCAAGGCCAAGTACGGCCTCAGCTAGGCGAGGCGTGTGTGATTAACAAAAAAGGGTTACAGGGGCACTTTTTGAGTGATGAGCTGGCTGTCATCGGACCAGATTTTTGGTTGTCGCTTTTTGAGTAAAATACCATGGATTTGCACGTGTGCCCGTCTTGGCAGGCCCGAGATTGCACGATGCAAAGGTTGAGAATTGCCACGCAGTCTCGTTTATTTCGGACAGAATGTGAGTCCTCGTAAAGACCAGGGAGCGTGTCGACTGCTCCGTGGTTGCCACGCCCAAAGCTGTACGATGGGTGTCATTCACGTCGTACTCGTCACTGGCCATGGTTGTAATGCAGAGCCGTCTACAGCAGGGTCACCGTATTGGATGCACCATCCCCGGCGGCCTGAACCAGGGGTCAGCTCAGGTCAACACAGGTCAACACGGGTCGATTACAACGGCCGAGGCCTAGCCAAGCCCCGTCGAAGCCCCGTGGAAGCCGGTGAGAAGGGTGCAGGGCGGGCGGGAAAAGCGAAAGAAACTCTAGACGGTCTCGTCCAAGTCGAGCAACCCGGGGAGGAGAGTGGTGAAGAGGACAAGATAGACAGCAACTCACCTGGATGGACACTTTCTCCGCGCTCGCTTGCACACACCCCGCGGGGCATTTCGCCCTCTTTCAAAAAGCGAACTGTGATCAGATTCAATGCTGCAGCTTCCGCTTCCCATCTCTCATGGCAGTCAAGGCAGTGACTGCCATCACTTTGCTCCTCAAGTGCTGTTCCAGGAATAAGCATCTCCGCATCGGCGAGAGGTCGAGGCAATGTGATTTTAGATCTGGGTCTGTTGGCTCTTGTGACTTTTATTTTTTATTATTTTGTATATGTATATATTCCCTTTTACGTCAACACGCTTGCCGATGTCGCATACATGTGCGCTTTAAGTTCTGTCTCGCCCGTTCTGTCGATTGTTGTGTCCGAGTTGGGTGTCTCTTTTGTCAGAGAGGCGCGGGATGGAGGCTGAAGGATACAGAGCCGGGGAATTGCGAGTGATTTCTTTTTGTCATGTTTACGTTTTGGGTCGCCACCTCCACGTCGGCGTACGTAAATGGGGTAATGTATATCGCATGCATTGTACATGCACTGCGACCACAACCACTTCTCCGAAAGTCTGGTTCTGTCTGCTCTGGCTACACCCTCTGGCTGTCCGAGTTGCCATTGCCTGAACAGACGTCCTCTTATCTCATCCCCATCTTGTCCTCGCGTTTTTTTCTCGTCCCCTTCATATCCACAGGCTGCTTCTGCTTCCCTCCTTTCTGTTCAAAACCAGTTGTTTTTTCCCTCTGGGTAACGGCCGACTCGCGTCGCTTCCGAAAAAGCTTCGCAGAGATAGAAACACTCCGTAGTTGGATAGTCCCAATGTCGTTGAGACGACATCTCCTTGATCGAGATCTTTGAAAGGCTTAGAGTACTCACATTTGTAACATCGTTCTTGCCATTATTTTTGAGAGGAAATAATAAAGCTGAAGTCACCCGGACACAGAAATGGAGATGAAAAGAAAGCACAACATTACAGACTTGGATCCGAAGCAAAAGCAAAAACAGACATAAGAAACCAACGCCCATACCATGGAAGTTGAAAATAAAACAACCAGGCTTTTTTCCAACAAGAGGAGGCAAAAAGAGGCGAGGTTTTTGAGAGATTGATTGAATATTCAACGTACATGTACACGAAAGTGAGGCAGAGTCTCCACAATTCACGCGATTCGCCTCATTACATGACAGATGCAAGCGGTCAAGCCGACGACTTACAACAATTTACAGCGACTTATACAGCATCGTCACTGTCCGGAAGCATCTCGCTCACCAAGCCCTGCTGGCCTCATCGGCCTCATCACGCATCACTGCTGTGTTCATTGTCTGCATATGACGGCGTATCGACAAGGCTTCTGCTTACAAGGTGCACCTAATTATCTTTACTTTTTTGGCGAGTGCCCATTGGCCAATTCGTCACGACTACGGAGTACATTTGATCTTGCACTTCATCCCACGCAAAGTCTAGACTTTATGTAAAGAGGCACTCTCCCACTGACATCCCACTCTATCCATCCCACTCATATTGGGTGCACTGACGCACTGGCCAGCAAAGATCAACGGCCATCGATACGCATCTCCAATTGCTCCAATCGCCCATCACTTCAACCGCATATTGACTGCGTTTAAAACGACAAGACTGTACCTCATCCCACGGCACTGACTTTCATTACTCACAACTTCCATTCAAAGGTACCTCTTCTCTCTCGACTGCGTCTTTGATTCCCAGTCTCGATTTCCATTCACCCTCCCTTACGAACGCAAGTTGGAATCTGTCCTCGCCCTGTACCTCACTTTCGTACCTCGCTTCTAAACCTGGCTGCCTGCCTTTTCTTGATTTTAACTTCTCACTGCCCTCTCTCACTGCGTTTATTTCCCTTTTTGTTGAATGATCGACTGTCTTTACTGGCCGTGACGTGGGTTTTAAGTGGCCTTTTAAGTGGCCTTTACTGGAGACCTGGTCAAGCTACGCTGCAACTACTGCAACGACGACGTAATGGACGACAAAGACACTCGGCCGGGCCCAACACGTGCCCGTCCCAGCTCTGGTGAAGCCCTGGTGAAGCCCTGGAGCGTCTCAGCGACCGATCAGAGTCCCTTGAGTCCCCATGGCAGCCTTGGCATTGGCACATGCCAATTGGCGCTTATCGGAAAAGTGGTTAGCGCGAGCTTGTTGGCCATTTCCCAATGATTTCCTGCCAGCTTTCCTGCACCTTTCTGCGCTATTCTGCGTTCGTTGCCTTTCGACAGTTCTCCGACTTCGTACCTGTCCCAACAAAGTTGGACGGCATCGGACCAATCGTATGAATCCTGCCCCTTTTTTAACGAAGTTTCTTTCAAGTGTCCTCCCTGCGGAGCTTGGCTGCTAGCATTATTGTCCTCCCACCTTTACTGAGAGCTTTCAACTCTCTCTCACTCTCTTCTCTCACTATTAGCTCGTCTTCTCTTTGGCCTACTTGTACCCCTCCTCACCGATAACAGAATCGACGACCTGGCCGGTCAATCAATGGGCGGTCTGTCTGATAACCAAGTCTAGAATCGTCTTTGTTTGATCCGTCGACTCGTATGTGTCCTGTGACGGAGGTCGAGGCACGCCGGTCCAGTCGACGCCTCTATTTGCCTCCTGCAAGTGAAGCAGATCCAATAAAATGACTGGTATCTCCGTGCTCTGACTCGGTTAAACCGTTAGCCCCAGTCACTGCAAGACCACTCGCACCTTCCGTAGATAAAGTGACATCCGGGGCTATTGACTATCGGCTCCTGCCCCGTTGTCCCCGACGTGGATTGTACTGAGTAGAAAAGAGGGAAGGAGCTACTGCCACTACTCGGCTCTCACTCCTGCTTGAGTGTCCTCTGATTTCCTTATCGCCTTCCTCTTATCCCCCTCCTATCCGTCCTATCTCTCTCCCTCTCCCTCTGTCTCCTTCCCAATCGATAGCGCATCACCAGTCTTTATTCTGGGGCACCTTCCCCCTTCCACTTCCCTGTCTTTCCCCAGTCTTTTCTTCTTCCTCTTCTCCTTTTCTTCAGAATTCTCACCATCACCACCGCCAACCCTCTCCTCTGTCCACATCCTCACCGCACATCCCCATGGCGTCCACCTTGCCGCCTATGGACATCAACAAAGACCTGGTGGCCCTGTTTCACCAGCAGGTCCAGGCCACACCCGACGCCATTGCCGCCGAGGACGGCACAACCGCTTGGACCTATGCCCAGCTCGACAAGGCCACCGATCTCGTTGCCGGCCGCCTGCGCACCGATTACGGTGTCGGCCGTGATGTGCTCGTCGGCGTGCTCATGGGCCACACGGTCCAGTACGTCGTAGCCTGCTTGGCCGCCCTGAAAGCCGGCGGTGCTTTCCTTGTCCTCGAGGTCGCCTATCCGCCGGGACTGCTGGCCGACGTGATTGAGGATGCTCACCCGCCGGTTGTCCTGACCTCGGCCGAGTACGCCGACAAGGTGCCCGCCCACATCCCGCGCATCCTGCTCGAGCGCGAAACCACGCTCGAAGACCTGGCTGCCCTGCCCCAAATCACAACTGAACGCACCTCTCCGACTCCCTCCCCGACCGACCTCGACCGTCTGGCCTTTGTGTCTTACTCGTCCGGCTCGACCGGCCGCCCCAAGGGCATCTGCAACCCCCACAGCGCCCCCGTCCAGTCCTACGCCCTGCGCTTCCAGATCAGCGACCTGGGCCCCGGTGACCGTGTCGCTTGCAACGTCTTTTTTGTCTGGGAGATTTTGCGTCCGCTGCTGCGCGGCGCCACCGTCGTTACTGTCCCCGACGACGCCAGCTACGACCCGGTCGGCCTCGTCGCTTTCTTGGCCGAACACGCCATCACCGAGACGCTCATGACCCCGACTCTCCTCGCGACCGTCCTCGGCCGCTACCCCGACCTGGCCACCCGCCTGCCCCATCTGCGCACACTCTGGTTCAACGGCGAGGTTGTCTCCGTCGACCTCGCCCGGCGTGCCGCCGCTGCTCTGGCCAATGTCCGCCTCCTCAACTGCTACAGCGCCAGCGAGACCCACGAGATTGCCTGCGGCGACATCCGCAAGACTCTGGCCACCCTGCCCGCCGATGCCACCGTCTGCCCCGTCGGCCCCCCCTTGTTGCCTACACACACCTATGTCCTCGACGAAGATGGCCGCCCCGTTGCTCCCGGCATCGGCGGCGAGCTGTACGTCGGTTGGCCCCTCCTGGCCCGCGGCTACCTCAACCGCCCCGAGACGACGGTCGAGGTCTTTTTGCCAGACGTCTTTGCCGGCGAGGGGCGCATGTACCGCACCGGAGACAAGGCCCGCATCCTGCCTTCGTCGGGCGAGATTGAGATTAGCGGCCGCGTCGGCGGCATGATCAAGGTCCGCGGCTATACCGTCCACCCGGCCGCCGTCGAGAGCGCCATTGTCAAGCACCTGGCCGTGCGCAGCTGCGTTGTTCTGGCCGACAAGGAAGGGCTGGAGCGCCAGCTCGTCGCCTACGTCGTCCGCGAGGCCGAGGGCAGCCCCAACACCGGCGCCGACGGTACCCGCGCCGCCCTCGAGATCAACGCCGAGGGACACAGCCCGCTGGCCCGCCGTCTGCTGGCCGACCACCTGGCTCACTACATGATCCCCGTCTTCTGGGTCGAGCTCGACACGCTGCCCACCCACAAGGTGTCCGGCAAAGTCGACGTCAAGGGCCTGCCCGCGCCCTCGCCTATGCGCGCCGGTCCCAGCCCGCCCGAGACACCACCGGCCGAGAGCCTGGCCCAGATCCTGTGGGCCACCGGCACTGCGGCGCCCAACAGCAAAATTGACGCCGCGGTGCGCATCGACGCCGCCGACATCCGTCGCCACTGGGCAGCTTGCCTGGGCATGGAGAGCGATGCGACGCTCGTCGAGCTGGCTCAGACGCAGCCTCAGCACGAGTTTGATTTCTTTGATCTCGGCGGCCACTCGCTGGCCCTCGCCGAGCTGTCCAACCGCCTCTCTGCCAGTTATGGCGTGAACGTGCCCCTGCTGGCTCTGGTGCGCACGCCCACTCTTGCTGGCCACGTCGCTGCTGTTACCGCCGCTGCGCGCGAGGCCCGGTCCACCACCGCCGCGGCCGCTGCCGCCGTCGCTGCTGTCGACAATGGTCTGTTGCTGGCCGTGCTTCAAGACGACAGCACCTTGCCCGAGGATCTCGTAATCCCGGACGCCCCCAAGGCCCCACAGTCGATTACCGATGCAGCCACAACCGACATTTTCTTGACCGGCGCCACGGGGTTCCTGGGCGCTTTTATGCTGGCCGAGCTGCTGGCTGCCACCACAGCGACGATCCACTGCCTGGTGCGCAAGCCGTCAGCTGCCACACCTGCCAACTCTGGCATGCCCCGTCTCCGGAAACACCTGCTGGGCCTCGGCCTGTGGCAGGACAGCATGGTCGATCGCATTCAGATTGTCGCTGGCGACCTGTCTCTGCCCAGTCTGGGACTGTCGGATATCGACTTTGACGCTCTGGCCACCCGCGTTCAGGCCATTGTCCATGCTGGTGCCCACGTCAACCTGGTGTACCCCTACGATGCGCTCCGCGATGCCAATGTCGGCGGGACCAAGGAAGTCTTGCGGCTTGTCGGCAAGGGCGGCGCCACCCTCCACTACGTCTCCACGAACGGTGTTCTGCCACCTGCGAAAACGGCATGGAAGGAGGACGACACGCCCATTGTTACCCCCTCGGATGTTGTCGACAAGATTGCCGATGGCTACGGCCAGACGAAATGGGCGGCCGAACAGCTGCTCCTGAAAGCCAGCCGTCAGGGTCTCCCTGCTCGCATCTACCGGCCCGGCACGCTCGGCGGCCACTCGGCAACGGGCGCCACGAATCCGCGGGATGTCGTGACGGCCCTGGTGGTGGAGAGTGCGCGCATCGGCTATGCGCCGAATGTCGATGGGTGGAGAGTGGAGATGACGCCAGTGGATGCGGCCAGCAAGCTCATTGTCGCATTGGCCAGCGAGTCGTCGAAGACGGCGAGTGAAGAAGACAAGGAGACGACGGCCGACGCCGGCCTCGTCAGCCATGTCGGCGACCCCGACGCCATCCTGGCCAAGGACTTGTTTGCCCGCCTCGCTGTCCTCGGCTACCCTACCGAGGCCGTCGACTGGGACGAGTGGGTGGCCCGCTGGAACGAGGACCAGAGCAACCACCCGCCCGCCACCTCGACGTCCCGCAACGACGAGGACCTGTCGCCCATGGACGTTTTGCGCGCCGGCATGCCCTCTGTCGAGTTCCTGAAGATGGTCATTCTGCTCGACGACCAGAAGACGCTGTCTCGCCTTCCGGAGGCGGCAAACAACGCCCGCACGCCACTCGACCTCGATCTTCTCGCCAAGTACACCCGCCACTTTTACTCCCGCGGCTGGCTCGCCCATGGTCCCAAGGTCCCTGCCGCCGTGGCCAAGTCGGTGGACAGTGTCGTGCCCGTTCCCAAGGGCCCGCTGGCCGGCAAGGTGGCTGTCGTCGTCGGTGCCTCGTCCGGTATTGTGCCGCCATTGCAACCGCTCTCGCCAACGACGGCGCCCATGTTGCGCTTGGCGCCCGTCGCCTAGGCGAGCTCAAGACCCTGCAAGCGTCTTTGGAGGCCAGTTCAAGGGTGTCCAGGTCGTCATCCGCCAGACCGACGTCACCAGCTCCGAGCAGGTGCAGACCCTGGTGTCGGCCGCCACCGACGAGCTGGGCCCCATTGACATTTTGATTGTCTGCGCTGGTGTCATGTACTTTACCATGATGGCCAGCGCCCGTGCCGAGGAGTGGGACCGCACCGTGGATGTCAATTGCAAGGGACTGCTGCACTGTCTGGCAGCCACGGTCCCCGGCATGCTGTCGCGGGCCGAGCCGACGCCCGCCACGCCCGCCGAACTGGCCAGTGGTCTCGACGTCCGCGGCCGCTCGCCGCACATTCTCTGCATTTCGTCGGATGCTGGCCGCAAGACCTTCCCTGGCCTGGGCGTTTACTCGGGCAGCAAGTTCTTCGTCGAGGCCGTCTTGCAGGCCCTGCGTCTCGAGACGGCCGGCACGGGTCTGCGTGTCACCTCGGTGCAACCCGGCAACACAGCCACGGAGCTGCTGTCCATGTCCACCGACCCGGAGGCGATGGAGAAGTATGGCGCCCCAACGGGCGCCGAAGTCCTCAAGCCCGCAGACGTGGCCTCGGCCGTCGTGTACGCGCTGCGGCAGCCGCCGCACGTGGCTGTCAATGAAGTGATGATTGAGCCAAGAGATGAGCCGATTTAGGGGCTTCGAGGGTGCGCGCGCTCGTAGCTGGGCGAACAATGCGCATGCGGTGCATTCTTTTTGGTCTGATTTGTTTGCTTGCGGGGAAAATCAACGGTTCAACACTAACGAATGGGAATTAACAAACGGCATTTAACATAGGGTCGAGATACACAATGAATAAGAAACACAATTGGTTGTTAAATAATGAAAACAATAGCACAAAAAACATGACAGATAACAAACATCACGCTGTAGAGTGCTGCATCACGTCGTACATGAGCGCTTCGGCCGGGCTCTTGGTCTCCAGCGGCGGTGGCGGCGGCGGCTCGCCGCGTTCGATCTTGCGGACCATGGCGATGAAGGGGTCCTTGTTGACATGCCTCAGCCCGCCAGTCTCGCCGAACGTCAGCTGCGTCAGACCGTTCGCCTGGATCTTGGCCGCCATGTGCCGGTGCTCCAAGTGCACGAAAAACAGAGAGTCGTCGTATCGTCGTATCCGGACATGTCAAAAATCGTAGTGCATGTTGGTCGCCACACTCTGCTTGTCACAAGTGAAACTGGAGACACACCGGCACCAAACAGCAATTTGCGTACCGTGCTGTTGCCGCCGTTGCAGCCGACGGCGTAGTCGGCCGAGATTGTTCGGTGGGTCCCATCCGATGTCTCGACAATCAGTGTCATTTGCGGCTTGTCTGGAATCCTCGTGGAGGGCAACCACTTTGTGGTGGTACTTGGCCGTCGCATTGGGTAGCGTCTTGGACTTCGTCTCCAGCAAAATGGCAAGATGCCCAACTGTCGAGTGGTAGACAGACCATGCGGTACCGGTCGTTTTCGTCCGGGCGGGCGTTGATGAGACGGACGATGCGGGTGCGGTCTTGGTTCATTTGGCGCCAGGACACACCATTGGGGAAGAAGGCGCGGGCCATTGGGGCATCGAGAACACCAGCCCGCTCAAACTCGCGGCAGCTGGAGTCGGTGTAGTGGCTGGCGCGGGTTTGTATCGAGAGTCCGCGTCATTTCCAGCAGTTCGACGGAGATGCCAGCCTCGGCCAGCAAGATGGTGAGCAACAGACCCGAAGGCCCGGCACCGACAACAATGGCTCTGGAGAGGGGCATATCGGAGGTGGGCGCGGTGACAAAATGTGGTGGTAGTCTTTGACGGCGAAAATGAGATGTGAGACAAAGCCATGAGAGTTCGAGAATGGCCATCTATCTCATCCGACAGACAGTCATCTCTTCACTCGTGTCCTCTCCAGCCGTAATGGCCATCGTCGCACGTTTTATCAATGACTTTCCCTCTTACACTTGTCTTCTCCATTTGCAACATACCGAAAATGATTCCGAGCGACTCGCATCACCACGGATCGTATTTTTTTCATCTCTTCTCCCCGAACTCGACCCAATGTGTAGCCCGGCATATTCGTTCCGGCCCTTTTGCACAAAAAAAAAAAAACCAACAGGACAGACGCCAGATCACAAAACGTAAGATCGCCAAAGTGTTGGAACATATCAGAAAAACAAAGTTCGTGTTCTCGTGTTCATTTCCAGTACCAATGCTGTCTGTGTTGGGTAACAATATCCACTTGGTTGTGTCCTGCATCCAGAATTGTCGGCAACCCGTACTTACCTGCCCTTTTTTTTTGGCTAATTGGATTTGTCGACACCACTCTTAGCCTCATCTTCACTGCTGGTGTCGAATATTGCTTTAATCAAGTCAGAGTCCATGCCCATTTTCGCGGCGATACGGTAGCCCGGCCGTGTTGTCTCGTCAGCATCCGATACAATAGCGTCGTCCACAGGACTTTCCTCTTCACTCTTGTCGTCGAAAATTTTCTTAATCGTATCAGAGCCAAAGCCCATTTCCGCAGCAATACGGTGACCCGGTGGAGATATTTCGTGGGCCTCCTATAGATCGCCGCTGTTCTTCCTCTCGGGTGTTTTGGGCTCCTTCTCCTCGCCCCTTGTATTGTCCTCATTCTTCTGGTCGTCATCGTCCTTGTTGTCATCCTTGGTCTTGTCGTTCTCATCGACCGACTTCTTCAACCAGCCGTGGACTGTGACCCTCTTGCCCTAGTTTGAGGAGAACAGAACCTCCCTCAGCAGACCAACGACGTAGTGCACCTCGACAAACGTGTTGTACAGCGGCACGGGCGCAATGCGGATCACATTGGGCTTGCGTTGGTCCATGACAATGTCGGCTTTTTTCATGGCGTACGTCCACCGGTCCAAGAAGTCGTCGTCCCGCATCAAAATGCTGATTTGCGCGCCGCGCTCAGCCGGGTTGGCAGGGGTAATGATGCGGAAGGGCGGCTCGGCATACTTTTTGATCAACTCTTTGTCGGTGACGTTTTCATGGGCCTTCTTGGCATCGCGCAGAATGTCATTGAGCAGCTTCTCGGTGTAGGCCGTCAAGACCAACGACTTGCTGCGCAGAGCCTTCATGTTTGTCTTCTCAAAGACAGACAGGGCACCATTTAGGCTGGCCAGGTCAATGGCCGAGGGTTGGACAGTTGGAAGCCCTGGGCACCGGGCGTCGGTTGGAACGTTTTGGCCATGTTGAAGCGGACGGAGAGATCGCTGCCGTACCAGCCAGAGAGGCGGGGCCGGTATTGGAAGCCGCCGGTCCGGACATCATAGTCCTCTTCGGCTGACGCAACATCCCGGTCGGCCTCCACCTTGCCGTGACGCTGATTCACAAAGGCACCAGCAATGCTGCCCGGTCCGGCATTGCAGTACTTGTACGTGCACCAGACGGCGAAATCGACGTCCCACTCGTGCAGCTTCAACTCGACGTTGCCAACAGCGTGGGCCAGGTCCCAGCCGACAACGATGCCCTTGCTCTGGGCGTGGGCCGTGATGCGAGGAATGTCAAACAGCTGTCCCGTGTAGTACTGGATGCCGGGCAGCATGAGAAGGGCTGTCTCGTCGGCATGCTTGTCAATGGTAGCCAGGACCGCCTCGGTTGAGATGTAGTAGTTCTCGTCGGGCAGGAGTTCGATGAGCGTCTTCGAGACGTCCAAGCCGTGCCAAACAATCTGGGACTCGAGGGCGTACTGGGCTGTGCGTTAGTATCAATCCAGATCATGTGTATATGTATATTGTTTTGATGGCAACTCACACTGTCGCTCGGAAAGGGCTTCCACTCTGCGATGATCTTGTACCGCTCGGTCGTCGGCTTGTAGAAGCTTGCCATCATCAGGTGCAAATTGACGGTCAATGTGTTCATCGTGGCCACCTCTTCCGGGAGGGCACCCACAATCTTTGCCATCTGCTCAGAGCACACAGCGGCCATCTCCTGCCAGGGACGGATGCGGCTCGGCTGCTCGTGCTGCAATTCGCTGTCCATGGTCTGGAAATGGCCCTTGACGCCAATGGAGGCCCACGTGTCGAGCTGTGTCTCGACGTACCGCCGGACGGCCCGGGGCTGTAGACCCAGCGAGTTGCCGCAGAAGTACATGGCCATGTTGCCGTCACCCGTCGTACGCGGGTACTTGCCGGCCATCTGGCTTGCCAAGGGCGACGTGCTGGTGCCCGGCACCAAGTCGATCAAACCACGCGACTGCTTCAAGTCTGCCTGGGCCGTGGGAACAACATCTTCCTTCTGCTCATCCTGTCCAGCCTCCTTCTGCCTTGCCACAGGCTCGGCCGTGATGGCCTTGCGGATCATCTGCTTGGTCGGCCGGACAAATTCATGTTGAAGATGCTTCAGGGGGTCCTGTGCGTCGAGCTCTTCGGCAAAGTCGAGCGTGTGCGCATTGTCAGCAAAGACGACGGGAACATCGAGATGCTCACGCAGTGCTGTGCTGATTTCAGAAAAGGTCGACATTGTGGCGGTGGGGTGGGTAGTGTGGGAAGACTGAAATGCAATGGATAAAGTGTCGTAATGGTGTTAAAGTGACAAAGTGACAAAGTAGCAAAACGGAGCCAGGGGCTAGTGTACACAGTACTGAGTAGGGCTGTCAGACGGATTCGGATGCTTGTCTGTTTGTTTTTTCTTGGGTTGTGCTTTCCTCCTCCGTCTCCTTCCCTTGTTGTCCGGACGCGCGAGACCACTTTGTAGTCAACGTTGGGGTGCTGGCCAAGTGCTGGCCGGACGCCGATGTAGGGCAGGCGCGCAATCTCCAACGTCACTCGAGCCTGCCCTCTTACACGCCTGATTACCCAAAACGGCAGGTCCTGCGCAGTGCGCCAATCAGCGCTGTAGGTAGGTCAGGGAGGGGCGATTCGGGGGAGTTTCGGAGAGACGCATTGCTATGGTTCTGGGGGCACAGGCGCTGTATTTCCACTTGCGCCAGTGCTGAGGGTCCACTAGCGCGCCGATCGTACAGCGGGCGTTTCTCCGTACTCCACCTGCACCACCTGCGCATCTTCTCCGCGCCCGCGGGATAGTGCCCGTCTTTGCAATGGTTTTGACGATTTCCCATGGTTTTTCAATGGTTTTACATGGTTTTCTTGCCCCTAAAGTAACCACTCGTAGCCGCAACATTCCCCTACAAGGCCGACTCCATCCGCAGGTAGCCGAAACCATGAGCGAATATTTACCAGATTATTGGCCACTCTTTCCTTGAATCTTGTACATTGAACCCGTTCCCGGTCGTTTTTTTCTTTCTCTTTCGGTCATTCTTGCACATTTTTTTTGCTCTTTCCCTGCGTCTGGGGGCATTGTACGCGCAACTCCTGCGCGCTCTGCGCCTTCCTTCGTTCATCGTCGTATCTCTTACATTGAGTTTTTACCCAAATGGGAAGTTGCAAGAGACGGGCGTCACTATTCGGAGCGGATTCCTTGGTGGATATTGGGAATCTTCAATTTTCGTGTCCTTGGCCGCGTTTTGGTCCTGTAGACTGTCTGATGACCTTACTGAGGTAGAGCCAAGTCCAACGATGGCAGTCCCCATGGTAGTGCGATCTGGCTGGCCGTCTACTTCATGTCTTCGCGCTCCCTCTTCCCTCGCTAGACAGTTCAGTCCGTAGAGTCGCAGAGTCGTGCCTTCCCAGAATTGTCTGCCTACAATTTCCACATCTACTCTGCCCTACTACTCTGAAACTCCACCACTCCACGTTTGCGCCTTCCCAGATCGCCAACTGCCAGGACCGCACCTTCCTTGTTTTGGCCATTTGCTGCACTGCACTTTCCATTATTGTTTTTATCCCTTTATTCCGTGCCACCCATTTGATACCTTCCCCATGAACTCTTTATTTACACAGCGGTATTGTCTGTCCGGCAACGGTTTTCTGCCACCCAACCTGCCACTGGCCAGACTGCCCGACCCGTACTACGCACCCTGGGAATCTGTCATTTCTCGATTGCCTCAACTCCTGCAGACCAACAGTTTGCGCAGCCAAGCCAGCCAGCTGCCCATCCTTTCGGTCAATGCACTGCGTTCCGAGCCTGAATGGCGGCGGGCGTACCTGATTTTGGCGTTTCTGACGCACGCCTACGTCTGGGGCGAAGACGAGGTTAAAGATGTACGTCGATCTGCAGGAGAGGAAGATCACATGGTTTCGCCGCATGCCAGCTGCTAACACCCCCCCCCCCCCCCCCTGCAGATCCTTCCACCATGCATTGCCGTGCCACTCCTGGCCGTTGCCGACCACTTGGAGCTGCCGCCCGTTGCAACGTACGCTGCACTGAATCTGTGGAATTTCACGACCGTCTCGGACGATGGCACTCTAGCGGACACCAGCATCCCATTTGACGATCTTGACCATCTGCGGGCTCTGCACACATTCACCGACACCGCGTCCGAGTCGTGGTTCTACGTTGTGTCTGTGGCGATGGAGTGCCGTGCCGGCAGATTCTTGCCTGTCCTTTTGAGCGCCTTGGACGCAGCCGCTGCCAACGACACACCGACGGTGACCGACGCCCTCCGCCGGTTCATCCCCTGCATCCAAGACGTTGGCCACCTTTTGGACCGCATGCACGAGCGCTGCGATCCATCGACGTTCTTTTTCCAAATTCGGCCTTACCTGGCGGGCAGCAAGCACATGGCCGCCCAGGGCCTGCCCAAGGGCGTCTTTTACGACGAGGGCGACGGCCGTGGCAAATGGCGTCAGCTGCGCGGCGGCAGCAACGGACAGAGCTCGCTAATTCAGTTCTTTGACATTGTGCTGGGCGTGGAGCACACGTCAAATGGGTGTACGCACGTGCCGGGGGACGACGACAAACCGGAGAAGACGGCAAAGTCCAAAGACGGTTTCCACCACGAGGTCCGCGGGTACATGCCGGGACCGCACCGCCGCTCCCTCGAGCACGTTTCTGCCATGCCGAGCCTGCGGGACTTTGTCATGCAGGCACAGATTGGCACACTAACCAACGAGCAGCGAGAACTATCAGCTGCATTTGAGGATGCCACCAAGGCACTGGCGGCGTTCCGCAACAAACACTTGGCCATCGTCACGCGCTACATTATCATTCCGTCGCGGCAAAAGGCTGCACAAGAAGCGGGCAACTTTTCTGGTGCAATGACATGTTCCCAACGTGGATTAGCGGGCCACCCATCGAAAAACGGATGCTGCAGAGATGTTGACAGGAACCGGCGGCACCGAACTCCTGCCATTCCTCAAGCAGACCCGCGATGAGACGCTTCAGGCGGGTGTGCTGACGCCGCCTTACGTCCAGAGATAAACAACGAGCTTACGACGTCCGACGAACAAACAAAATGAGCTTTAGCAGTACATTTTCGAGATGCAAAAAATAATTGAGAGACTTAACAGCGAGTCTGTGCTCCAGAGTATATCCTGGAAAAAACTATATGCACCTCGGAGGCGCCTTGAATTGAATGGTTTGGCGCGAAATATTGGGATGCAGGAACGCCCTGACACTGGCAGGCATCCTGACCGCTCTTGGTCAGGCTTGATTGCTGGCCTTGTCCGCTAGGCCATGAAGAGGCCATCTTTACAGACCGATGCCACGAGAACCCGGTTGGGGACTTCGATGACGAGCCGCCCACGAGCTTTTGTCGGTTTTGCAGCATGCGGTCTAAACGTGCAGACGAACCGCTGTCGTTGACGAAGGCAGACGGAGAGGAGGTTTCATCGTCATCTGGACAACATGGCCGAATCTCGGCGCAACATCGTACTATGAGAGTTGACGAGCGGCATTGTGAAGTCTTGCAACAACCACTAGATGCTGCTTGTAGAGCAGCAATACGATGTACCATCTCCTCCGCATTACCTTCACCATTGTTTACTGGTAATAATACTTGGTGTGTTTTTGCAGAGATGTTTTTTATTTTGCCCTATTTATTTTCATGAGAAATTATCCTTACAAAGCAACAAAAAAAGAAAAATAAGGAAAAAGGGCGACAACGTTAATTAGTATCTTACTGTTGTAAATTGTCAAGCCCGATTCTGGCCTTATCAGAATAAATTAATGGAACAATCAGGGATCACATTCAGAAGAAATAAAAAGCAGGTCATCTCAAGATGCACTTTATAATAAGAGCAGGCGAAATTTGAATAAGTTAAATTATGGAGTTTGAAACAATAATGAGAAGAAAAAGAAGAAGAAAGAGGAGAGAAGAAGAGTCGTTTAATAGCAGTCACGCAGTAAAAAAAAAGCAAAAAATAAGGTCCTACCCGGAATCGAACCGGGGCTACTGGAAATTCAGATTTGGAGAAATCAGAATCCAATGTCCTAACCGCTAGACTATAGGACCATTTGTTATTGGATATTAATTTTAGCTTTAGCCTATTATATATTGGGAGATCCTTATTGTATGTACCCACACCATGGGCAAACATTGATACCTTGCCTGTTTCTTTCTTCTACTTCCCCATACGACTAACGGCAATGGGGAACAACTAACACGGGAGCGTTGCACGCGATGAACTACGTTTTACGTCTTTTGTCTTCAAGTTACGGTTAAGCACATAATTTTCTCATGAGATTTTCGTCACTTTTATTTCCTTATCGAGCGTTTCTTCTTGCTCTTCATTCTTTTCTACGCACATCACTTTTGTCGACTTACACATCAAGTTGGTGACGCAGTATGAGAGTAATCGTGGAGGGAGAAAGTGGTTCCCCGTCTGAAGGTGGCCAAGCATGATTCTCGACGGTCGAGCGAGCGATTGGGCTACCATGTCGTGCCGGACTCGGTGTCCTTTTTTGCAGCGTCACACTGCTGGGCGTTGTGAGATGTGAAGTCTCACTGCGGTTGGTCTTCATCTGTCTTCCTCTTCAACTTCCTTCTCGATCTTCTTTTCTCTTTCCGTATCTCCAGAGTACACGACTGCTTCATTCCCGATGTTTTTGTCGTATTCCCAAATTAAAAGAAAAAGTCAAGGACACTCACCTGATATGGCCCCCTATTTGATCCCCCAGTCTTCCCCCAGTCTTCCCCCATCTCATCAACCGCTCCCCTTCCACGATCCCCACCTTTCGCCTCCAATACAGCCGCCCCCGGACTAGAAACCCAACTGCCGCCTCATTCCCCTCCTTTCTTCCCTACAGTCGATTCAGCTCTGACCAGCACATTCCCAAATCGAACCAGCACACCTTTTCCAGGCACACCTTTTCTTCTAGAGATGATTATGATTATGATTGTAGCACCGTGTTCCGCGAGGCAACAAACAGAGCGAGCTTCCCCTCTTTACGTGCGACGCTGTACATACACACCTCTTAATATATACGAGCTGTCTGTTTGATGCCAGGTCCCCTCCGAAGAGCACAGACTGCCGGACATCCTCATTGAAGTGCATGCTGATTCCTGTTGTGCTCTTCTGCACTTGACAAATAGCCACGTTCCATCTCACGCCTGTGAAACCTCTACAATCTCCAAAACCTGCTTCGGAGGTATTGGCATATGGTACGACGAGCTCACCTGGTTCTTATTCTCGGACTTTTGCAACTGTCCCGTCCCGTGCCCACTCTTTTGCACGATCCCGTCCCAACGTGCATCCACACCCATCCAGCCTGTCTTTTCCCCCGTTCCCCATTCCGTGTCTATATTTCTCGGTTCACTGCCAACCATTTCCCCCATCCCCCCAGTTTTGCACTTGTCAACACTGACCGTTCTCCGCATGCCCGTTCTGTTCTCACTTTCAATCTGTCCATGAAACCGATTCCTTGTTTCGGTTGTCCGGGTGCAGCGAGTCCAAAGCAAATATAAACCGGCAACGCCCCCCAGACAGAGGATACGTACATCGCCGTCTTCCACTATATCACGCATACTTGGGATAGCTTCAAAAACACATTCTCGTCACAACGGCACAACATCACCACGTCACCCAGCATGTCCGGTGACGCGTTCCAAAAGATTCAGCTTGTGCGCATTGCACACGTGATTTACAAGCACAAGGACCCCAAAGCGGCGATCCAGTTTCTGCACGACTTTGGCTTCAGCCACGAGAAGACGGTGGGCCACCGCACGTTCTTTCGGGGCTACGGCACGCAGCCGTTTGTTGTCTGTGTCGAGGCGGCCGACGAGACGGCCTGGGGCGGCGCCTGCTTTGAGGTCGAGTCGGCCGAGGACCTGGAGCGCGCGGCGACGCAGCTGCCGGCTGCTGCAAAGGCCACCAAGGTCTACGACCTGGCGGACGCACCCGGCGGTGGCCGCGGCGTGACGTTGTACGACCCCGTCGACGGGTTCCCCCTTCACCTGGTGCACGGCCAGACGAAAGTGGAGACCCGCGACCCCCACTTCCCCGTGGCCGAGGTCAACTACCCGGCCGAGAAGAACCGCGCCGTCAACACGTTTGCGCGGTTCGAGAAGCGGCCCGCACCCGTGCACAAGCTGGGCCATTTCGGCATGTGTGTGACCAACTTCGCCGCGAGCTCTGCCTTTTACGAGACGCATTTCAACCTGTTCCCCAGCGAGCTGGTGCACGACGACGCGGGGACCAACCACACGGTGTTTTTCCGGCTGGACCGCGGCGACGAGCAGGTCGACCACCACATCTTCTTCTTGTACCAGGGCCCCCAATGGCACGTCCACCACACGTCGTACGAGACGCACGATTTCGACACGCAGCTGCTGGGCCACGACTGGCTGCGCGACAAGGGCTACACCAACTGCTGGGGTGTGGGCCGCCATGTGATGGGCAGCCAAATCTTTGACTACTGGTTCGACCCGGCCGGGTTCATTCTGGAGCACTATGTGGACGGCGACCTGCTCAACATGTCGGAGCCGACACACCACACGCTGGACAAGGATGCGCACCTGCACGTCTGGGGTCCGGACGTGCCGCCGACCTTTTTGGCGTAGACAGACAACGGATGGAGCTGACATGAAATTGAAATGTATTCGTAATGAGATATGGAGCAAACAAGCAAAATTGTTGAGTAAATTATCCAAGTACACGTATCCTTGACCCTCAATTCTCGATCATTCATTGTCCTCTGCCACCCTCACGACAATCTTGCCTTGTGTCCGATGTGACTTGATGCGTGCATAGGCCCGTGGGACCTGGTCAAAGGGAACAGCTGCACCTCCATCCAACGGAATGGTCAGTTTGCCCTGTGCCATCAAGTCCAACAGGCCCGTCAAGATCGTTGCCGTCGCCCGCCCCTCGATAAACGGCGACGCATGCTGTCCACCACCCAACAATGTCGGCCGGAACATGATCGCAATGGCGTCCGCCACCGTGCTGAGCTCCAGTCCGATGCGCGGGAACTGGGCGCCGGGTGCCAGGAAGTGGTCGGCCGCCTTGTAGAGGCCAAACTTCATGCCAATGGCGTCGACGGCCACGTCAAACGGCCGGCCGGCCTCGCTTGCCTTGCGGACGAGCGCCTCGGACACATTGGTCGTCCGGTAGTCAATCGTGTCGTCGGCGCCGAGCGTGTCCTTGACCAGACTCGAGTTGGCCGCCGAGCACGTCGCCGTGACATGGCAGCCCAGCGCTTTGGCAATGGGGACGGCAAAACTGCCGATGCCGCCGCTGCCGCCGTTGAGAAAGACGCGCACGGGCTCGCCACTGCCCGACTTCTTGTTGCGCTCGCGGGCGGCTTCGATCTGCGGCACAAGAGCTGTCCAGGCTGTCGATCCACAGATGCCAATGGTGGCGGCTTGCTCCACAGAAACACCGGCGGGCACCGGCACAATGTTGATCGAGTGCGCCACGGCATATTCGGCGAGAGCGCCGTGCTGTGTCAGCGGGGAAGCTTGCCGGCGACGAGCTGGCCGGCTTTGAGGGGCGAGGACGAGTTGGCAGGGACACGCACGACTCTTCCACAAAAATCAACGGCAGGCGTGGCTGGCTTCCTTTGGATGAGGCCGCCCACGATCGGTAGCTCAGTGAGTTTGTGGTCGACGGGGTTGAGCGACGCAGTCAGGATCTTGACGAGAACGGCGTCGCCTTTGCCAGCCGAAGGAGATGGAAGCGATATGAAATGGTCGGGGATGGGATAGTCTGGGATCAATTGGAGAGTGTTTTCGATGCCGCCCTTTGTTGTATTGTAGACCCAGGCGCGCATTGTCGCGGGGAGGGTGGATGTGGTATTGTTGTTGGCGGCCATGGTGGATGTTGCAAATGGTGCAGACGACTTGAGAAAAGTCTGGTGGAAGTGCGCATGTGTTTGTAGACAATGAATTGAAGATGGATGCGTTCTTTTTTTGGGAGACGTTGTCTCGTTTTAAACCGTGCTTCTATTTCTCGCTCGTTCTTTCCTTTTGGGTCATTCCACAGTCAACGCCCGAGCAGGTGACATCATGCTATGTAAGTCGAGATCGGGAAGGCGCGATGCAATGGCGTGCCTTCCTCCAACATGATCACTTTACAGTGGCGTAGAAGGGCTGATTAATGCAGAAAGTCACAATGCAGCTGTGCTTCGCTAATTCTGATTGTATTGAGGGTGCGTTTTCGGTCAACTTTTGCTGTGATGGTACTTTGCATCTGGGACGGAGAGATTTTGCCGATGTGTACGACGTATGGCTGAGAACGGCAGACGGAAACAATGGGTAGAGAGAAATAGAATTGTAAATGTGGGACCAAACCGGCGAGTTTACAGGCCGCGTGCCGTGTAAAGTAACAACTACAGCGGACACTTTTAGGCCTCTCTTCGTTGCTTTCAGTATATTAGTTAAGTATACAGTACCCACCATCTCGGCTCACCACCTCAAAAGTCCCGCCAATATGTCCACGCGGCGCCGACGTCTTTCAAAGGTTTGACGACATCCAAGGCTGCTGTGTACGGAGTTGGTACGGCATAAAACACGTCCGTACGAGAAGTCGCCGTACTTGTTCCAACTGCCCCCCTCTTTTCTTTCTTTTCTTTCTCCTTCTTGTTTCTCAGAAAACGGATAAACCACGGAATCGGCACATCATGTGCGCCTTTCAGCTCGTCTTGGCAAGATTTACCAGAACTTCCTGGTTGGGATGGCACAAGAATTCGGCACAAGATCATTCCACTCGATTTATCTTGCAATTTGTTTTACTTTGCAATTTTCACTTTGCAAGACACACAGAAAGTCTCACTATGGGTCATAGCAAGGCAAGGGCCTGAAATTATGAAGATCAAAGCTACGAATAGTATTCTGAAATGCGATACCGCGCCATGTCCGTGACCAATACCACCGACAACCGTATTGTCTACGTCAAAGACGCATGGCACCGAGTTTCGAGCCTTCACGATTGCCGCCTCGTAGACTATCGCAATTGTTGAATTTTTCCCTGTTGAGACTCCCCATCCAAGCCCGAGTGCTCCTTAAGAGCTGCCGCTCCCTCATCTGGGACGGGGTGTCCAGGGCTATGGCAGGCCGGACAGCACACACCGTGTGGCTCGTTCTCGAAGAATCTCGCTTTTTGATCAGGCCTTGTCGCTTCGGACGTCAGCCATGAAATCTGGATAGTAGATGCTAGCAGAGCGCTGTCAGGACTGTGCTTTCATCGTCCCGCTTGCCAACCGAGCGTAGCCCATGGTCTACAAAAATAAATTAGCTTACAGCTGTAACGGACAGTTCCACTCGCGATATATGCTTACCCTTAACCCGCAGGCTGCAGCGGCCGGCGCTGGAGTTGTAGTGGCAATTCCCGCAAGAGCCGTTGCTGATATCGGGGGACGCGATGCAGTCGGCGAACGACCCGTTTTGCGTCTAGCATTATTCTGACGACTTCACGTCTCGAAACGTACGGCTTGGTGGTTCCTTGATTGTGCTTGTGTCGGCCATTGTGGCAGACTTTGGGGCGAGAATGAAGGCAAATGGCGGGAATGGGATGAGAGGCTGACCATCTCTGGTCATGTTTTCAGATAATAATTAATGCGGTGTTGTCTCTTGGAAGCTATTTTGGTGTTTTAGTCGTGTGGTCTGAGTGAGTCTGGTAGGAAGAAAGAAAGAGACCAAAGAAGGAGACCAAAGTTGATTCTCTTGTCTCCAGGCAGGGCTTGATGTTTTCGCGCAAGGCGAGCCGCCCTTTTCGTATCATCGGTGCGGCTCGACATACTGGGAACTTATACACACAGCGTACGTTAACATAGAATCTGGTATCGGACTCAGTGGTATAGGAGTACCAGATGTGACTTACATGGCTGCTTGTGGCTTGCAATACTGTGTATGGGTCAAGGTTGTGGGAGTCAGCATGTGCATGTATGTGTGTGTGTGTGTGTTTCTGTTTTTCATTTCCCACCCTTCCCCCTTTCCCTTTTCCGAGGGGAGGGGGAGGTTATAAACTGGTCCGATTTAAGGGGAAGACCTATATAAAAAGCTGTTTTTTTAATAGAAGGAGCGGTACTACGACTCTTTCCACAAACTATTTGTACTCTTGATGTTGCACCTGCAAGCAGTGTATAAATCAGGAAGGAGTGGACAGCTGGCACGCGTGCTATTTACTTTGGCCTGTGTGCATTAGGACGAGATCTTGCTGACATCAGGGGCATCGCTCCTTCCTCAGAAACATCAAGGTGGTCGGCCCTTCCATTTATGTAGTCTATGGTGTCAACAAAGCAACCCAGCGCGACTGCCTCCGATGGGCAGTTTTGTCTGGTCGCTCTTGCCATAAACTACCCGAAATATCGAGCCCAGAAAGTGCCCCAAAATAAATAGGGTCGTCCGTTTCACTCAATTTTGCTTCTCGTCCCGCCAACCTTCAGCCTCGAGCTGATGAAACATCCCACGCATCTACCATCAAAGACGTCTACACAGCGCCTCCACTCCATCTGCTCTGCTATGCAGCAACCACACTGTCTCCTGTAAGTCATCCCTCCCCTTGCACTTTTGCTTGATCCAATGCTTCTTTAATGTTTTCGTCTCCATCTTCTAAGAAGATAAGACACAATCAACATGGACAGAGTCAGTCTTGACACCACTTGGATCAGTCCTTGGATCAGTTCAAACTGCCCAACGGGTGAATACATACGAACAGTCTCATCAGGACCAGCACTGCCGACGTTGTTGCTTTTATTCTTCGACATTGTACCCCCCCGTGGCGCTGGACGCGCATCACGACCCCTGGCCAGCCAATATCCCCTTGCATGGCTTGCCGTCTTCACGTCTTCACGTACTTGATGTATCTTTTGAAGACAGTATGGAGCAATGCCACTACGGCTCCAGAGGGCCAGCTTTCGCCGCTGGGACGAAGGTAGGTTTCTCTGGCTGCGGCCATCGCATGGGCCATGAGACTAGGCCTCTCGATAGCCCAAGCAAGTGCACAGATCGAGAGCCGCCTGCCCATCGATAGACACCAGTACGGAGTACAACCCACTTGTCAAATATGTTGATTGCCAAGCCCCCCCAAATCAAGCAGATAGCAGACAACAAAGCTATAATCTAGACAGTGGTATATGAATGGCTGCACAGCTGTTTCCGGGGAAAGGCTGTACAAACGATCTCCTTAGTATGGCAAGGACAACGGTTTGCAGGTTGGCCTGCGCGCCTCGAGGATTTGTGTCTGTTCCCTTATCTGTGGCTGCGAGTTAAGCACAGTATCTTGGGCTCAGAACAGCCATCCTATTCATTCATACGCCAATGTTTTCTTGTCATGGCTGGTTTCTGCCAAACCATGTTGACAATAAAGCACTGTGTGGATAGCATATAGTGCAAGTCATTTGACTATTCTTACAATGAAATGGCAGGCCCACCAATCGCGCAAGTTGGCGTCTCGGCGCTAAATTTGGCACTGCCAGTTTGCGACCAACAAACCAAACGCAACCTAAAGCTTACACAAAAAAGTCGCCGACGTCATCGCCATGGCCAACAGCACGAGCACGACCGATACGTCGCCCGCGTCCGCGCCCGCAACGACCGCAGCCTACCCTTTCCCACCCGGATCGGTCTTTACCGACGGCCACCCTCTGCCGCGCCTTGTTGTGTTTGACCTTGACTACACACTGTGGCCGTTTTGGGTGGATACGCACGTCGTCGCGCCGATCCGCGTGGTGAGAGAGGGGGACGACGATGCGCCGGTCAAGGGCCGCAAAGGAAGCAAAAGGCAGAGACAGCAGGCGGCGGCCGCTTCCAAAGAGGCAGACGGCTCATCGTCGTCTTTCCGCCCCGTCACCGTGGTTGACAAGTACAACGAGACGTTTGCCTTTTACCGCGACGTACCGCATGTCCTCCAAGCCTTGCCGTTGGCGGGGATCAGCATGGGCGTGGCCAGCCGGACATCGGCGCCCGAGTTGGGGCGGGAGATGTTGCGTCTACTGCGGGTGCCAGCCTCTCTCCCAATAACCGAGGACGACGGCGACGACGACGCCGACAACGGCGATGACGACTCCTCGACAGCCGCCAGCGAGGCCAAGATGGCCATCAAAGTCTTTGATGCCGGACTGGAAATCTACCCGACCAACAAGTTGCGGCACATGGAGGCCCTGCAAAAACGCACCAACATTCCGTATGAAGAGTTTCTGTTTTTCGACGACGAGAGCCGGAACCGCAACGTCGAGACTGTGGGAGTGACCATGTTTCTTGTGCGGGACGGCGTGACATGGGATGCGGTTGAAAAGGGCGTGCGGGCATGGCGGAGGCGGCATGGACACAGTGGCGGAGACCGGCCAGGCAAAGAAGGCAAAGAGGGCAAGGCGAAAGGGAAGAAGGGAAAATTTGGCGACTCAGACGACAGCGATTACGAGTATGGCTACTAAAGGTGGCACACGATGTACGGTAGACGATAGACGATAGACGACAGGCGATAGACGATAGACGATAGAAGCCGACTCAGACGATCGACTTTAAATTGCATCGCAGTAATGCATGGCCATATGGTCTACCCTGTGTTGTGTATATATTGTAGCTCGACGAGGCTGCTCCTAAGCAGTTCTCCTGACGAGATGCGAAAATGCAACAGGAAAAAGAAGAAGAAGAAAAGAAAGTATGTGTATCTAAAAAAGATGCTAAAAAGATGAGGATAGAAAAGAAAATGAGGCAGAGGAAAACAAGAATAAAAAAAGAAATTTCTATGCAAAGACAAGTACGACCTGTCGTCGCCGTTGATGTCGGAAGCAGCACCTCCTATGACGCGGCTTCAGGCGCAACGGCGGTGGTCTCGGTCTTGGCATCCTTTGTCTTTTCCGAGATGGACAGGTTTTGGAGGTCGGGGACGGCGGTGCCGTCAGCCGCGGGCTGCACCGCGGCCGCCTCTTCAGGCGTGCCCTCCTCCTCCTCCCCCTCCGCCGCTTCGTCGCCCGTCTTCTCCGGCTCGCCCTTGTAGTGCTTCGGCAGCGTGCACACGCGCACCAGCCGGTCGACCTGGTTCGCGCTGCCAACAGCGATGCACTCGACGCGCTCCGGCTCCCCCGCCACGGCGGGCAGGGGCCGCCAGTACAGAGGGCCCTTGGGGAAGCTGTCAAAGCCTGGCTCCCAGGTGGCGCGCGCGCGAATGGCCGGGTCGAGATTGGGCATCTCGCCCCAGTTGAAGTCGAGCTCGCCGCCGTACTGCTTGGGAATGTTCTTGATGTCGACAAAGGTCAGGAGGGTGGGCAGGACTTCGTGGTGGCCGAGAATGAAGATCTTGGAGACGGTGACGGGGTCGAACCAGCGCTTGATCCAGCCCCAGACGGTGGAGAAGAACATGGGGGCGCCAATGATGAAGATGCCTGAACACAACACACACACACACACACGGGCGGTTAGTAAAAATGCAAATGATCAGAAAATGCGAAAATTCCACAGTCATGTTCGCATAGAGTTGCTACGCATGACGCGGCGGCGTGGGTACGTACGGTCGAGCGTCTCCGGGTAGTGGGCCGTCGCCAGCGTGCTGGCCGCCTGCATGTGCCCCTTCAAGTTCCAAAACTGCCGCAGGCTCACGCCGGACACGTCGACAATGTTGGTGCTCAGCGTAATGGGCGTGGTCACGGCGTAATCCCGGTCCGGCATCTCCGTGCACAGCGGCTGTGCAAAGCGCGTCAGGTTCTCGTACAGAGCAAACAGGCGCAGCAGCTTGGCCGGCGTCTTGCCGTCGCTGACGGCCTTGGAGTAGGTGTTGTTGGACGTCTTCTCGTAGGCCGAGATGGTCTTGCTGTCCAGGTGGCGAATCTCAAAGAGGTACAGCGGGATGCCGCGCTTGTCGCGGCGGCCGGTCCACTGCGGGTACAGGCGGCGGCTCTGCTCGTAGGCGTCGAGGTCGATGGTGTCGTAGAGCACGTTGAGGTGGTTGGCGGCGCGCCAGTCCTCGGTCTCCTTGAACTGCTTGTAGGCGTCCGGGACGACCCAGCGGCGGGCGCGCAGGAAGCGCAAGAGGGTGGGGTCGTCGTGCGAGGCCGGGGTGGTGTCGGTCTTGGGCTGGTAGACGCCCTGCTCCGCGAGGTAGGTCTTGAACGCGACAAAGGCTTCGGCCTCGCTCTCGCTCAGGTAGCCCACATGGCCGTGCGGGTAGCCGTACTCGACCGCGGCCGCATTGGCGTTTTGCTGTTTGCTGTGCGCGACATGGTTGTGCTTGTGGCTGTGGCTGTGGCTGTGGTGGGAGTGGGCGTTGGACGGCGTCTTGGTGACATGGCCGCCATCGTCGGCCGAAAGCGAATCGCGAGTCATTGTGAGGAGGGGGCGAAGAAGGAAGAAGAGGAGGAAAGAGGAGAACGGACGACGGATGGGTCGGAAGGAGATGTCGGATGAAGAGCGCGAACGGTAGACGAGATCGTTGCCGGCGTGGGAGGAGGGGAGGGTGGGACAAGCGACGAAAATGGGAGGCCGGTGAGAACGGTGAGAGTCCAAGGAAAGAGAAGAAGTCGGTGGATGCGAACACAGCCGTGGAAAACCCGTCAGCCGCTCAGCCGCTAAAAACCCAAAATAGCAGCTGCAGGCAAATGCAGGCAAGTACAGGCAAGTGCAGACGATGGCACACGATTGTAGGCAGGCGCGGCGGTCGGGCGGTGAGCGATCCGAGAAAAGGTGGGCTGCGATGGATACGAGGAAGGAGCAATGGACGATGGACAAACCGGCAAGAAAAGACAATTAGAGACGAGAAAACAAAATAAAAAAACAAGAAAAGACAATGAGGGTGGCGGGAGATTGTACATCTTCTTTTTGTCTTTTTTTGCCCTTTTTCTGGCCCCTAATTAATGTTTCCTGACCGTTTCTTTTATCTCCCTTTCTGCTTGTCTCATTTTGCCGCCAGCTAGTCGACTTAGGAGTCGTTTGTTAGTATTAAGTTAGTGCGTACTCCATATTTTGTTAGTATTTGCCTGCCCCGTCGGGTTCTCGGGAATAAGGACGATGCGCGGGGAGGAAGGAGCGAAGGGCTGAAAGGGGGTTAGAAAAAGGGGGAGAATTGGTATTACACAGAGCCCCTGTCGGCCCTGGAACCACGCTGGATCTAGGCCTGGAAACGGCGGGAAATCGACCTGAAGTGCCCCTGAATGACGATCCGTTGGGGACACGGCCGCTGTTGGCGCTAGCGGCGGTTGGAGCAATTACGCATAAATCAGTCCCATCAAAGTTTAAAGTCACTTGTCACGTCACTTTTGTGCGATCCGAGATGGCATCGCATTGAAAGTCCGACGTACGATGTACAAGATGCTGCAGGCAAGCTTGACATTGTGAGACGTCGATGCACGATTTGACGTTTTTGACGTTGGCTGCGAAGAGAGAGTCTATGCTTTGAGCCACTTCCCTCCATCTTAGAGTAAAACGATGGTGAATTTGGCGGTTTTTTGTTCTTATTTTTCGTTGCCACTGTACATTTCTGATTCGTATACACAGAATTACCCCCAGCAGCACTTATTTTCTGAAGCTCTGGTTATGGGCCAACATCAGGCGGAGGAACAAGGTGCTTCTGATTTCATGTTGTCTCACTTGAGAAACAACATCATGAACGAGCAGGTCGATTGATCTAGTGAGAGCGCAGAGATACGTACCAGCTCCATGCAGGGCATGCCGGCAAGGTAGATCAAACCCTGGACAAGATGACCCAGATTGTGCTCAAAGATGTCAGACGACACAGCACACCCGGCGCTCCAGCCAGCCAAAAAGACCTTGGTGGCGCCGTAAAAATGGCAGACGGCCTCAAAGTCCTGGGCGCAGAAGAGGGAGCCCCAGTGGGCCTTGTCGGTCGGCCACTCGGAGCGGCCTTGGCCACGGGGTTTGTAGGTGATCTACAAGCGTAATGTCAGGCTAGTCAACAAAGGCGGACGGTGCCGGTAAATGGAGGGCAGAAAGAAGCGAGCGGAGCGAGAAAGCAAAAACATACGAGGCAGTACTTGGACAGCAGCTCTTCATCCCGGAACTGGTGGTCGAACAGCAGACTGGAGCTGGCAAAGCCGGGGATAAATACAATCGTGGGTGCGTCCTTGGTAGACTGGCCGGCCTGAGCCGCGCAGATCGTGAGGCCGTCGGGCGAGGTGATTTGCGCATCGTGTGTGTTGAGGGCGAACATGATGATGTACGTGAAGTTCAAGTAAAGAAATTCAAGAATAAATAATGAGAAATAAAGAATTGCCGTGGAAAGCCAACGGCGAAAAAGGTTAACAGAGAAAGAAAGAACAAAGCCAACAGGAAATCAACAAGCTTTACGTTATTTTCTGTCTATAAACACCCCGAGCTCCAACACCATGTCATACACGTCTATAGTCGTCTTCGTGAATGAAGAGTCTCCATTATATCGCCGGCAAGGAGGGCTTGGAAGGCAAGCGAGTACTTGGTAGTATGCAAGATCTACAATGTTGGAGGAGGGGCGCGGCAAACGTACATACGCGGGAGACGGGTCGAACACAGCTCAAGGCTCCGAGCTACGACATGAAAAACTCCAGAAGCCAGGCCCAGAGACGAGGCATATTGTTACGGTACTCGGAAAGGTGCCAGATTGTTGCACAACTTGTCAGAATGCTAAAATCGTTGCTGACGGTGGAATTTGGAATCTGGCACGAGGTACCCCAGCTTCGTTGTCCACTTTGCCGAGCTAAAGTCAACAGCTCCCCACTGAACTCCGCTCAACAAGCAAAGAAACGCAATCCCGAACCATATTAATGCGTATGCATGGTCTTTTTTGCGCCGATCGCTCAACGTGTGAATACGTATGAATACGGAATACGTAGGATTCGCATTTTGTCACCCGTTTTATCTTGCTCCCCACGTTGTCAGCGGGGGAAGAGACGACAAAACGTCGTAAAACAACATGCATATCTACGAAGGAATCGTACGTAAATAGACAAGTCAACAAACCTGAACGCACGCTTGGACCTGAGGTTGGACACAATTGTAGTATTCTCCGCGTACTGGTGTATTCGCATTGAGTCGAGCATATCTATTGTTGAGCTTACAGATTTCTTCGAGAATAAACTCAAAGTCTGCAACCAACGACATATTGCGTATATCTGGAGTTTGCCGAGCCGTTGGCCGTGCTGAAATCTTGGGCTTCATTATCAGGGCGAGTCATGAGGACAGAATCCGACGCTCGCTCTGTCCTCGATGACTGCAGAGCCCGACGGAGCTGGTAGACCCCGTCTCTTTATGCTCCGTTCGCTCTGTTTGCTTCACTTTGTGATATCTGACTTTGAACAAAACTACGCGCGACACAAGCCACAGAAAGTCTGGCCTCTCTCTACGGACAAATGCAACATCGGTAGTGTCAGTATCGACCGTGATTTCTACATGGGCTTGGACTTGCAGATACTTTATGTTCTCGGAAGGGACTCGACATGAGTCTGTGCTGAACATCGAATGACGCTCAGAAGCTCAGAGTTTTTTTTGTTCACAGTCAAAAGGCTTTACCGTTTAAACAGGATGCAGACCCCAACTAGTCATTTCTATCTAATATTGAAGATGCCCCAGGTCGCGTGCCACAATAGGATCTCCACATCATGGGGAGAACCCTGGCATCAAAGGACATGACCGTCCGTCTCACACAAAGCTCCACGCGGGGACAAAAAGCACGACACCCCGAATAATAAGCTCCATCTTTTCCTGCCCGGACGTCGTGCAATTCTGGCATCTGGACCCCGAACCGGAACGTGCTGCTGATAGATTGCTAGCCTGGCCAATCGGTTTTCTGGGGCCAACGGTGATACTCCGACCCGGGGCTGTCGCAGCTTATTTTGTCCTGTCAAACACCATTATGGCGAGATCTCGGCCATCTTCTTCCCCGGGGTCAACTGTGTCGTAAAGTTGTGGGTCGACTGTATGGGCAAAACAATGTGTATCATCTATTTTATGTCTGTCAGAATTGCGATGCTGGAGGACATGCCCAGTACTCTTGTCCACCGAGAGACTGGTATCTCGACAACCGCTTTCTCTGCCATAAACAGGACACCCACCGCAACCGCCCCTCTGCAAACCACAGATGACATCGACATTACTATCGGAACACAACGTAGTCAGCCGCAAGGGACGACCAAGACCTAACCCGAGTGCACCGAATCCACCAAATGCTGCTGGCGCATTCGATCCCGGCCAGCTAGACCGACGACAGGCAGCGTGCTGCAGCATGACAGACACCTGCTCGGACGGGCCACCGGGCTGCCTCGCGCCCCAGCCAGAAGGCGACCGGGTGGGTGTCCGCGCCGGGGCCGGGTGCCTCTGTTTGGCCGCGCAGGACGTTCAAAAACAGCTCGGCCTCGATTGGCGCCCCAATACCATCGAGACCGACCTACGGGAGCCAGCTATCCAATACTGCTGCATCTCTTGCAGCCGCCTGCTTGCGGCCTGTGAGTTGGCCTTGGCGGCAAAAGGATGGCGCGACGCCATGATGATCAATGCAGCCAATGGCAAACGGACGACAGGACTGTCTTGACGCCCCCTCGACCCCGGCAGCCGGGCGGCCGTCTTGGGACCGAAGAACAAGGCACCGAGCGAAATCGGGAGCGGACAAACACTGTCCGGCACGACGAACAACGTACTCGACAGGGCGAGATTATCGTTCACGCTCTGCAAAGAGGATAAAAAAAGAAGCAGTCTTAGTTTTACCATTATTATTCGATATGGGCGTCGGCAGTCGATACTTAACCGCCCGTAATTTATGCAGAGATGGTCGCTTGTATTTCATGGGTTGCGTTGCGCCTAATCAAGCCTGGTTTGTGGAAGCTGTGCCGCGCGCCTACACACCGTCCAGCAACCGTCCAGCAAAGAAAGCCGAGCCCACCTGCAGGCAGGCATATGTGAAACGCGAAATCAAAGAAAAGGAGTTGTTGTCAAGGTCGGCCTCTGGGTCAGGGCTACGGGTCGATGAGCAGCACGGTCACAGTTGGACTTTGGCGACGAAGGCGTTTAGACAAATACAAAAAATACAACAATAGCTCTTTTAAGCGAGCTCGTAAAGGACGACGACAGGAAAAAATACATATATCGAGAGGAGCATCTCATCCGAGCAAAGCTTTTAGACACGAAAGGAAGGACAAAGCAGCGAGGAGCCAATATCAACCGCATGTCCTGGTTTTCCTGGTCAAAGTCCATCTCCATCTCTACATATTCACATCAGGGACGTGACACCCGAAGCTTCGAACCATGTCCGAAAACCGATCAAAGACAAAGCAGCAGCCAACGGCCCAGCCAACGTCCAAGCCAAACGAACAATCGGGCTCTAAGGCGGTCAAGAAACCCCGAGCAAAGGCCCGGCACCACCCACCACCCGAGCCTTTGCATCCTATCGGCCTCGGCTCTCGCTCTCTCTTCCGGACAGCCGGCGATGTCCGCAGCGCCCTCAAGCTGAGCGAAACGCCCAAGTCTGGCACGACATATGAGCTGCGATACGACGGCAGTGCTGAGAGGCTGGTTCCTAAGCATGAAGCCGGCCGCAAGGCGTACTGCCTCGTTCCGACGCCGAGCCTCAACGCGCTCCACACCATGACAGAGTCCGATCACAGCTTTGTTCTTGTGGATAACAAGCCGCTGTCGATGGCAACGCCGACTTCGTACAAGCCTGGCCAGCCGAGAAAATACTTTGAGGATGCGCGCAAGAATCAGGCAAAGTGGAGGGATGATGGCGAGGGCCACTTGGTGGACGGAAAGGGACGGACTTTCGATGACGTCTATGGCGGGAAGTGAAACAGGCACATGGCGGCACGATAGAGGCAATTTCTTTTCCTCCCTTTTCCTTTTTGGTAGCTTTACAACATCGTCTTTCTCCGCATCAAATTTCTCTCAGAAAAGATCGCGGGGAGGTAAGACGAGTTTAATTCCACTCCGGAATCTTCCACCTCCACGGGCAGTCTATTGCGACTGCGGACAGCCCGGCCCCGTGAACAAATGCACGTCCGTAATCTCCACAAAAAGCGCCAGCCACGACCTCAATGCCGGCTTGTTCGATGGCTGCCTCGGCATGGGGGGCCCTATGTGCCGCTGACAGCAACCAGCGTGGAAAATCCAACATAGCCAACGGTACTGCAGTCGCTTCTGCCGTCGACGCCGCCGTTTCCAAACGAGTTGGTGAAAGTCCACTCGGTAACGTCGACCGTTGCAAAGTTGGCTTGGAAAAAGACAGTTCGAGCAGATGAAAAAGTGCAAGAAAACATCTCTATGTATGATTCATTGCCTTCTGATATTGTCTATTTCGCGTGTTCCGCTGCACCAGCATGCGTGTCGTTTTTGCTTCTGTATTGTTTATTTGATGATGCTATCCGTATCTCGATGTTGTTCTATTACCACAGGACGCGACGAAGCGGCCACCCTCCACCGAATTTTTCACTTCTTATCATAGAACTGCATTCGGATAATTGTGCAAGTTACGTGACTATGTATCTTATGATAAAACAGCCTGGTGAGTATTCATTGACAGAGCTTATACCCCACAGAACTTTCCCATCTGACATTACCCCCAGCGTCTTTATGAACAAAACGCACATCTCCCAGTCGATCGAATAAGTCCACAGAAATGTCTAGAAGACGCATGGTGCTGATTCATGCTTATTTGGAAGCCGTGGCCACTGCTTTCCCTAGAAATTGACCTGTCTTCGGGTTCCTTGGTGGCCCTCTCTGGAACGGATCCGGCACGATGGCTGGTGCATGCCGGCCGAGAAAGTCGCCTTCTTTTATATTATCGGCGACGTTATAACTTGACCTCAGATGGCTTCAAGTATCTCACACAGACGATTGTCCATCGGTTTCCAGCCAGGGACTGCAGCTATCCAGCCATGTTACCAGTGATGAAACCGCTATTATCGAGCCAGCTGAACAGAATGAACATGCTGCAGATTCACGCGAGCATGGTCCCATGCCACGACCACCGCACAGCCGTTACCGTTCATGGATGTACTATTGCAGTCCTTGCTCAACAGCGAGCGAGCTTGCCAGCTTGCCAACCAGGCTGACCGAAAGCCACGCTACGATCCTCGTTGGCTAGACGTGCCCACTGGGTTGTTTTACAGTGCGTGAAAATCACAGTATTATCCCTACCCCGGAGTATAATACCGAAAATGGTGGCCAGCCTCTGCCTGTCCCCTCCCGAGATCCGCGCGGGGAAACCGGGGCTAAGCCCTTTTTTATATAGACATTTGCAATTGGATGTTGCTATCGTACCAGGTACTTGACAATTTTTGCCACCATTTCACATGCTCTGTAAAGACAACAGATACTTTCTTGTGGCTGTTTTGTTTACAGCAGCTCGTATGGGCCCCCATGACCTAACAAGATAAGATACAAGACTGCCTAGCCTCTACACCGGATCATATACCACGTCTTACCGTCCGCCTTTTTTCTTTTGTCGCATTTTTGGGCCTGCTTAAAGCTCCGCTCTCTCTCTCCGACATCTGTACCCTGCATCGTCCCACGGCAGGACGGACACGGCCACAGCCAAGAAACCACGTGTAAGTCAGGTGCCAAGGTGTCAAAAGCAGCAGTGCAACCTTGGGCAACAAGACTCCAAAGCACTTGGCCTGGCAGCTGTCAAAGTAAAGCTTTCTGGTCATTGATTGAGTTTTTGTGTTTGTGCCTGGCCAATACCATTCGCCAGGCAAAAAGGAGAGACAAGACCTGGCTCAATTTTGAGGCCTATGCATGGAAGGCGTGAGATTCGTGAACCATGCGGATGTTTCAGAGTATAAAAGGTTTCAAAGTGGGCAACGTGAGAGGTGTCCTACGATGATACTGCAATACAGTCACACCGTGTCAAAACCCGTATCAAACGAAAAACGCCCGTGTTAGGCTCTGCATGCAGCCTGACCAAGGGTAATACAGCACATTCCAACCCTTTTATTCCTCTTTTCAGAAAGATTTTCATATTTGTTTTGTGGCGTGAAAAAACGGACGCGAAAGTGACGACTCACATGCGAGATGATTTTGACCTTCGGTATCCATGTGTTCTGTGTACCCTATTTTTGTCCTTTTTTGGTCCATTCCGTATGTAGTAGCAAAGCGTATAAATACTCCGAGAGAAAACACGAGCACGACAAGAAAGCGCACTGCATTTTGTACATGAGACCACACAGACAAAAGACGACGAGACAAACCATTTGTTCATATAGAAGTCGTGCCATGTTTTGCCATTTTTTTTCTTTTCTCCTTCTCATCAACAACAAACCCTGTATTCCTGACGTCCGTCCACTCTTCTGGATCCGTCTCGTGCTTGGCAACGGAACACGTCCCGGTGGTTGCCGGAGGAGGAGAAGGAGGGCAGTCTGCCGTTACAAATATGAAAAGTGATGTATCTTATTTGAAGTGTGTAAATAACCCAAATAGCAATATTAAAATAAAAGCCGGAGTCCGGTTGTAATATCATACGCCTAGCTAAACGGTAGAGTAGGAAAGGACAAAATGAAATAAGAGGATGCGGATATTGCCGGGATCTGGTCAGTGAGGCGAATTGAAAGGCTACGTGCAGGCCTGGCAGATCGGCAGACCAGCATACCGTAATCGCTCTCACATGTTGAACGGCTGAGCTCTGAACCTCATAAAAAGAAACCGGGCCAGAGCACGGGAGCCAACCGGCCGCCATCGGAGCGGCTAGAGGGTCAGGAAACTTTGATGAGAGTCAATGGGGCTGAATAAAATTTAAATGACGGAAAAAGAAGATGTAGGGAACACAACTCTAAATATTAAACGGTCAGTGTTGAACAGCCGACCGCTAGACGCAAACAAAGGCGGTCTTCTGGCTGGCCGCATTGTGTAATGAGTGGGATCATCAATAAGCTAAATTGAAATCCAAATTGAAAAAAAAAAGCAAGACAAATAAAAAGAGAGCGCATGAAGTCATTCTACTTTGGCAGCATCGTGTACTACCACCACACATGTCACCACAGATTGCACTTACCAACATCGTTTCCACGCCTGGCTTCCCATGCCAGATGCAGCATGAACCTTGCAACTTGCAGCAAAAAAAAAAAAAAAAAGAAACGACCTGCAGAATCGGCTATCGTTTGGGTGCCTCAGGTGGAGATGGAGATGGAGGTGGGAGGGGAGGCGAGCTGTTGTTGTACAGTAGCTCTGCATATGCATTTTTGACTAGCAGCCCAACCTTTTCTTCTTGACCGGCTGATGCAAATGAGACGGGGTTCGACAGATTACCCCCATCCCTCAGTGAGCACAGCATCAAAACGCCAGCGGACCTGTCAGATAAACAATGCATCTCTTGGGACCAATCAAGGTCGTTAAGGCGGGAAAACAAAGCAATGTGTCAAAAACATGAGCCAGCCGGGTCCAGCCCTTTGACATTCTTTCGTATGAATATGCTCCAACAGCTCCGACTGGTCGTACATCCGGTGCCGACGGTTCGACCTATGCTTGTGACAGGAGTAACAAGCGTGTGTCTCCAATGGGTTTTTTTTTTGTGCGTGTGTGTGGGTGTGACTTTGATTGTTTCCGTTCAACGTGTTTGGACAATCGACACAGGGCGAGAGACAAGAAACGACATAGGAACGAAGAACGAGAGGGACAAAGCAATTAGAATTATAAGAAAGAAACAAGGAGCGATGCACAAAATAAAACTACTCGGGAACAGTTTGTGCTCTGGCCACGTCGGTATGGATACGATGTGGCGGCCATATGGCCGTGCAACGTCGTACGAACGAGTGGAGAGTGTCACAGATGAAGTGACAGATGGACAGAAAAAAACCAATCTGAAGGACAGAAATTGTTGGGTGAAGGAAATGGAAAGAGCCTCTCTCACCGGCATCCTTCTTCTTCACCAATCCAGCGCTTCATCCTTCCCCCCTCCCTGTCATCCCCTTCCGTTCCTTGCCATCGCTTGTCAATGAACATCGTCCGCTTCCTCGTAGATTTCATTTCCTCCAACATATCTGTTTCGTTCCTTTTGCCACCCGACCCGGCAGCTGTTCGTCCGCTCTGCCTTTACCCGCTCGCGTTGGGAGTACAGACAAAGAAGGAGAGCGTTGTGCTTTCTTCTGTCCACTGTGTATGCCTCTGATCATGCGCTACATGCCGGATGCCTTTGTAATCATGCTGCAGCGAACAGTTCTGGGGTGCTGGTCATGAAAAGAATCAAACAATGATAATAAAGGCGCACTCGGGAATGCAAGATTACGCAGCTCTTGCGTCTGCTGAGCATCCATTCTGCTTCTGCTGGTCGAGCACAGAGTCAAGAAGCAGGGAAGATGACGAGAACAACAGGAAGGGGAAGCCACTCAGGAGACTGACGAATCTGTTGACAGTGACGAAACAGTCTTGAAAGCAACGACGTACAGAAGTGCAAAAGCGATACAAACAGAGACTCGACCAAGGCACCTATGATAGTAAAGGGAGGGGCGGGGAAAGACGTCCTTGGACTGCCAATACACTCGCACTTGTGTGCTCACTGCTCACTGTCTACTGTCTACTGTCTACTGTGTGCTGTGTCTGTGTATACAGCATACTCGTGTGGTTTATGTGGGCTGTCTGTTTTGCTGTGCTATGGCCTGTGTGATTGTGTATCGTCTTTCGCCCTCAGTAGCATGTGTCTGGCAAGCAATATGGAAATATGACAGAAAACAGTCAACAAGCCACAAAGCAAGTATTGTAAGTGTGCCACTGTCAGGTCTCAATTTAAGTAGATTGGATCATGGCGAGAAGAGCCAAAGTGTCGACTCATTATTTGCTTGCGGCGTCACGTAATGAACAGTATCCCTTCTTTTCGATCTTTCCCCCAAGCTTTTAGTTTTGTGTTTGCCAAATACCGTTTCGATCCTGTCGCACTTTCTTGCCATTGTAGCTAGACCTATATTGATTTTGTTTTTCTTGTGACGCATACATATATAAAATTTTTTGTATCCTTTTCGATGATGATTCCTGGTGGCCCCTTGTCACAGCAAACTGGTGAAAACAAAAGGGTATATGGTGAGCTTTGTGAAGAAAAAAAAAAGAAAGTGTAGCGCGAAGAAGTAAAAAAAAATCAATTGAAAAACTGCAGCAATCCAGATCAATAGAGAAACAATTAAGAAATTGAGAATTAATCCCGCTTCCGAAAGCGCCGTCCTTTTTTGAACGCATGGTGTAACAGAGATGAAAAGGAAAACGAAAACATGAAATATCAGGGGAAAAAAAGGGGGGAGGGAGGGCGATCAAAGAAATGAGAACGCAAGTGTAGCTCTGGTGTCTCCCCTTTGGTGCCTCCCCTTCGCCCCGTACTCGTAACGTGTTGTCAGATGCCAGTTTTGATCGTTCTCTCTCTTTTCTTGTCTCGTTCCTCCGCCTGTGCTTCACCGAACTCGACAACACAGGGCAAGACACGAGACAGACCAAAAACCAAAAGCATTCGGATCCTCCCGTATTCCCCAAAGACTTGCGTCTTGTCCAATCTTGCATTATGCCGCCAAAACATCTAAAGGGTTAGGGAAGGAGATGATGGAAGAGTTGAAAGACACAGAAAGCTAAAAAAAAAAAATGAGAAAGCGAGAGGAGAATAGTATAAAAAACAGTGAATGAAAAAGGAAAGTTTAAAGCAGATGAGGGGGTAAAGCGATAGAGAGAGGAATTGGCGAGAAACAGGCGACGTGCCATGGCCATTCTGATCCATTCTGATCTAACCGCATGCCGTGCCGCAGTAACCGCAAGCTCGGCCGGGTATCACCCAAACCTCCTTGCCGTCCTTGGCACACTTGGGACAGCGAACACCGGGTAGCTGCAATCGTTAGATGTATTCGAAATCAAGCACAAAGAAAACACAAGAGAGATGAGGACGCTGGTAGACATACCGGAACGCTGCGGATGCCGTCACTGCCGCCGGACGGGAGAATGAACCGTGGGTGCGGCACGATTGGCGATGCAGGACTGCTGGGAACATTGAGGTGGAAGCAGTCGTCATCGTGGTTGTGGCCGTGATCGAGCGCAGGCATGGGAGCAAATGGGTTGCATGGCACGAGCGTGGGTGACGACGGAGGGGACGGCATGGCGGTCTCGTCGTTTCCAATCGACATCAAGATGCTGTGTGTGTGGTCCATTGCGAAGCTGGACTGTGTATCTGACCAATGCCTTGTTGTTGCTGGAGGCAGAGGATATGAGACTGAAGATGAGGATGAAAATGGTGAGAGTACTCGAAGAGGTTGTTGTAGCTGGAGTTCTTTGCGCTGCTGTGGTTGTGCGAGCTCGTCGAGATAAGAAGTGTTCTCGTGAGATTGTTGCTGATGTTGCTGTTGCTCTTGTGTGAGATGATGAGATGTGTGGTGATGAGTTGAATGATGACGAGAGTTTGGAGGAGGAAGAAGGGCGACTGCCCGTGTCTTTATACTCCAGGGCTGGACGTCCATGGCCACACAAGAGGACTGGTGAAGAGCACAAAGTCCAAAAGAAAAGAATAAGAGTGCGAATAAAATAATGAAGGGGATGGACAAGGAGAGACGAGAGACAAGAGAACAACGAAGAACAGAGACACGGGAGGGAGCGGTTGTGCAGGGCGGATAACGAAGCTTGCTTCCTTGCGGTTGTGGTTTGCCAATGGGCTCGCTCCGTCGATTTTTTTGTTGTTCGTTTTTTTTTTGTTATTTGTTTGTCGTTTCTGTTCCGTTCTTTTGTTCGTTTTTTTTTATTTGGTCCTCTGCGTTGCGTGCGTGGTAGGACAGCCGGTGGGAGGAAGGGAAGGGATGGGAATGGAAAGGGAATGGACAACAACCAAGCAGACGAGATGTGAGCAAAATAAAGCCGTAGAAGAGAAACGAAACGTGACAGGCCGAGCGATGGAGGGCGGCGACACGGACACACAGTGCAGCCAGTGTGCAAGTCGATGCAGTCGATACGTCCTTCACAATTCTCTGGGTGGACGGGCCCGGCACGGAAAGCAGATGAGCCAAACAAACGATGGCACAAAAACAAACGGATCTGAGAGGAAAACCCAGGGCAAGAAGCAATAAAAAAGTAATGGTATAGGAAATATGGAGACAAGGAGACAGTGCTAAGAGGGAGGGTGAAGAAAAGTAATGGGAAATAAGAAACGGAATATGCCAAAAAAAAAACGACAAGGAGTGAAAATAGAGTTGCCAGACTGTTCGACCTGCCAAAGGCTCATGCCGTTGAGGGCAGGATTGTCCAAGTTGCCAGACAAGTCAGACAGCCGAAAGCGGATATGGGTACACAGGGACACTCAGAATAAGACAATCCGGAACCACAGAGGAGAACAGAGATGGGGCTGAGAGGCGAGACGAAGGGCGGGAGGGCCAGGCCGGGCGGGAGTGCAAAAAGTCGTAAGAGAATAAGAGAACAAGAGGAAACGATGATCGGAAGAGTATGCGTAAACGCTTTAGGGTCGTCGCACGGAGCGAGATCAGACGGGGCGGGACGAGAATATGGTAGGGAGTGATGATAAAAGAAAAGAAAAAAAAAGAGAAAATAAAGAGGCGAGAGAGGTGAGTCTGGACGAAATATGACGGGAAAAGGGTAATGAAGCCCGATAAGAAAACGAAATGAACTAGAAAATAAGAGAGCCGATGAGGGAGAAGAAACAAGAACACCAGACGATGGGTTGGAATCCGTCGGCAAAACGTTTGTTGTTGGCGATGCTGTGTAAGCGGAGGTAGTGAGGTTGATTTGCGGATGATTGGAGCCAAATCCAAGAAAGAAAACGGGAAAACACCAGAAACGTTGAGCAGATGTGGATCTGGACGCCTTGCTGTAAAATGTCAGATGCCCAGCGTTTGGTCTTGTGGTGTAGTTTGAAGACGGGTGATGATGTGGTTTGACGTTGTGTGGTTTGACGTTGCGGTTTGTGCGTTGGTGCGTTTGTCGTCGTTCGTTTTTTGTCTTTATTTTGCCGTTATGTGTAGCCTATAGTTTGCGTGGTGCTTGGGAGTGGGTGTGTGCACAGGCGCGGGCGTTGTTTGTGTAGTACGAAGGCAAGAGAGGATATAAAAAGAAAATCAAACGGCGAGTGGGGTTTTGGAAGAGGGAGTAAGTTCGAAAGAAGAGGGAAGCCAGCAAGGGATGGGGGAGGGAGAATACAAATAGAAATAGAGGAGAGCCAACGACGAAGGGGAGAGAGAGACAAAATAAAGGAAAGACAAAGAAAAGGAATATATGACAGAACAGGAGGCCGAAAGACGATAAAGAAAGTGGGCGTGGACGACGACGAGAAGACAACAAGGCCAGACACTCCAGGCTTAGGCTCGATACCTTTCTTTCCTTTCTTTTTTTTTTTCTTTTTTTCTTCTTTGTACTGGGATTCTGGAGACAAGGTGTGCCACAGTTGTATCTGTCGTCTTTTTTTCCTTCTTTTTCCCTTTCTTTTGCGAGACTTGGTTCTAGGGTCTTTCTGGACCCTCTCGAATTGGTCCCCTTTCTGTTCCCTCCCTTTTTCTCTTTTTCTTTTCTTTTCTTTTCCTGCAACTGAAGATTGATGGTTGTCTTTCTGGTTAGCATATGCAGCTTGTGGTATTGCACCCCGAGCCCCAAAAATCCCAGCTCGCAACGTTAATGGGAGGGTCCTTTTTAGACTCTTCACGCGTTCACACGCCTCTGCACACCCCTGGCCTGAACTAGAGCACTAGAACGAGGCACCCAGGAGCTGAAAAGGGCGTCCAGACGAGCCAGCCGACGGAAAAAAGCAAAAAAGGCAAAAAAAAAATGATGGAGGGTTGTAAAGTGGTGATGGTGATGATAGTGGAGGAGGGTACGAAGGGTACGGAGTAGGAGGACAAGCAGACCTAGTGTACGGAGTAAGGTGTATCCTTTCTACCCGGTAGGTGGGAGTTAGGAAAACGACGGTGAAAAAAGAAAACCAAACTAAACAGAAAGACAGCAAAAAGCAAAGAAGAAAATGACGAAACCTCCCAATACCACCTTTTTTGGTCTTTTTTGTCTCCATCCGTTTTCTGTTCTCCTGCTCTCTGATCGAACCATAGCAGTGCTCTTTTGCTTCCGTTCTTCTCCCATATCTTCTTGTGTCGTGTTCCTTTCTTCTCTTCTGCATTCCCCCCCCCCCTTCTTTGCACCCACCTCGCCCTTGCCCTCACGTCTTCTTTTCAGCCGCTCTGTCAACTTCATAGTTGGACACCACCAACGGGACTAGCAGGGGCCGGCATGGGAGCAAACAGAAGAGCCCGCTACTTGCACAGTGGGCTGCAGCCAGGCCCGGCAAACTTTGTTGTCTGGCCTCTCCATTCAAAGTCTTGGGCCGTAGGAACGAAGCAGCCTGTCTTCGAAGTGATGTATGTACGTACCCAGATGTGTGGTGCCAGAGATGCGGAGACCGTGCCGCCCCCCCCCCCCCCCTTCTCCTCTGACACCGACAGGGGTACCTTGTAAGTCGACTCGCCCGGACTGGAAGACGAAGAATACTCCGGCAAGCTCTTGGGTGTGGCATTTTCATTTCGCTCGTCATTTTTTTTCTCGTTTGGTGTTTCTTCGTTCTTGGCGAATGAGATGAATAAGTGAGAAACAGGCAGGATTTGCGGAAAGCTTCTTTTCTTTCGCAAAAAATGACTCTGTGCCCTTTTCCACGCCGGAAGATGCCAATGCTCTCGCCAAGAGCGTGGGTAAATACGACCCTCGAAGTGAGGGCGAGGTTCAGTACCCCAACGCTGGGACCGCTGGCTGGGATGCCGTGAAGCTAGGGCGTTTGCTTGGGATGAGGACTGGGGATGGAATGTGCTGGATTTGCGCCGGGTCTTTGATGTAATCGGGTATTGGCTCGCCTTGTCATCTGTCTTCGCTGCACGCTATTTCAACCACGGTTTCGCCTCCTGCCCATTCGAGAGCCATTCTTCTGTTGTCTCTCCTTGCTCGCCTCTCCTTTTGGCGCCCGGATCTCGGTCGGGTCCAAACAGGAATGAGACAAGCACACCCGGTTTAACCCCCTGTCTGCCCGCCACAAAGCGCTCCCCCAAAGCCCACATGAGTGACCCTGTACTCTGTAGCCTGCAGTCTATCCAGCAAATGGGGCACGTCACGGCCAAAAAAGCGAAAATTTGAGTAGTGCGTAGAAGCCCGGCGACCGGAGCGACTGTATCCGAGAGGCTAGAGCAAGGTATGAGGGGTGCTCCGAACGTGCAATACTCCGTACGACGTACTGTCAGACGTCCAAGGTGGACAGCCTTCGTCCAAACAAATACTGCGGCCTTTGTTCCGGGACCCAGGGAGTAAAAAAGAGGGTCTCCAGGGAGAGAGAGATCGACAGTCCCACAGCACAGAATTAGTGCAAAAGTGAACAGTGGAGAGGACGCTGGGGCCAACTGCAAAACGTTGGGGGGCAAAGAAGAGAAGCCGGAGGTGGGAAATGAAGACAAAGACAAAAGAAAGGGAAAATACAGGAGGGATGGTATTTTGCAACATCGACATAACGACACGCATGTCCGTATCCCAATGTTGACGCTGAGCATTTGGACTGCGTTGGGGAACGGGATCGACAAGGCGGCACGGCCATGGCGGGTCGAGGCGAATATAATTGGCGGACCCGGTGACAGAGGGGCGTGAATACACCGTACGAAGTATGAATGCTTTGTGCAAATGCAAATATGGCATATGTGCATGCTCATAAGACGCGAATGGTGACATGACACAAAGAGAGACGAGCCAGGGGCATGTGGAGGAAAGCTCGTCGTCTCTAGGTTTGCGCACAAAAGCAGTCGCGTTTTGTACAAACCCCATATTGTGCATGCTCGTGCAAACCCGTCGCTATCAGAGAAACTGGCTGTAACGAGGACGACAGGGCACACAGCGAGACAAAATGGCAAGATCATAAATCAGATAAGCCAGAGTCAAGCAGGACAGACGGAAGGGCTGCCCCAGCCCTTGGGGCCACTCTTCCAGACGAACGGCGCGGAAGGGGATGATGATGGGCGGTCCCTCGCAGTTTTCTGCAGGATTTGCCCCATTATCTTTGTTTTATTTCTCGTCCTGCTTCTTTTTGTTTCTTTTTTCGATGCTCTTTGCCCTTCCGGGATGGCCTTAGCAAAATGCAAAAACGGCGGGCGTGCGGAGGAGAGTGAAGGGCGGCGGGCGGAGGCCACCAAAGCGACCGAGACAATATATTCGGAGTCGAGACGGCCCATCTAGTTTCGGTTTGTCTCGTTTCCTCGTTTCCTCGTTTGCGTTTGTATTTTGGTTGTTGCATTGTCCGTGTTTTCGTTTCCCGACTCTCTTCACCTTTGTCCTCGTCCCACCACTCGGTCCCATTCTCCTCCATTTCTTTCCACCCTACCCTCCCCTTCCACCACTTGGTTCTGCTAGGGCGTGTTTGGATCAGCTGGGCTTGGGACATGGGGCTCCATATCATGTCTGCCAAACAACCCGGCCGTGCGGTTGCTGATTCAGCTTGCCAGAATTGCGGGAGGGCAGGGCACGACGCCAAAAGTGGAGAATGAAAATCGAAGAGAGATAGCCCATCAATCATCATGCAAGGTATTAAGAACGTGCTGCGTAGAAAGGAGGAGGAAGAATGAGAGAGAGAGAAATAATATAGGAAAAGGGGCAAAGGAAACGACAGTCGGTGAAGCCACTCAAGGCAAGCGACCTCATTGAGGACAATATGTCGTTACAGTGAACACAAGAGGGATGGCGCTCACATGGAATGCTCACGGTTTCGCTGTTGGCTGCTTGAGGGCGGAGTGGAGCGGATGGATGAGAACAGAGGCCTGGCGGGCGAAGAGAAGAGAGGAGACTGATCAGCAAAAGGAAAGAAACCAGTTAAAGAAAGCAACTGTAAAACACTCTAAAACAAAAAGGGGGTTTGCGTCAGAGCTGGCCACTTACTTCGCAGCTTTCTTTTTTCTTTCCTTCTTGTTGCTCTTCATTTCTTGTCTCGCTGTCCTCTCACATTACTGAGTAGTTGCTCCCAGGACTCAACGGATCCCTTGGCACGACGGTATTTGGGCATTGCGGCGTGCCATTGGACCGTCACATTCAAGGACAAACCACCAAACGCAAAAACACGACCTGACGTCTTAGGGACACCACGTCGAGGCGCTCGAGCCAAGCCCAGAGCGGTGGATTCGAAGCGGCTCCACACTTGGTCCGCGTGGGCGAATTCCGCGACCCAGGCGTCACAGTTTTGTGGTTCCTGTTGTTTGCTCTGCGTGGTAGTTCTGACGACATTCTCATGACAAGCATCCTGCTTGCAATTCTGTCATTTTTGTTTTGTTGCCTTGTACGCATGCTTTTGTCATAATTCTGCTGGGGCCGGCTTCCGCTCTTTCTTGACCGGTGCCGCAGCTGGCGCTCACTCGGTCAGCGCCCGTTTGTCGGATGCTGTTTGCTTGTCGTTTCCTTTTTTTTGGTTCCTCTTTATGGGCAGTTGTGACGCTTGTTTGCCCAACACGGTTGAGCGTTTGTTGGACGTTCAATAGTGAACGTTGAAGCTGAGCGTTGGACCTCTAGCCGCCGGTACCACAAGTGGGGAAACTCTCCTTTGCAAGAACGAGCAATACTGACAACGAAACAACGAGTCACAGCAGCTGACTGGTCTGCAGGATCTCTTGCCGCTCTTTTTCTTTGGACGATTGCGTTGGGTGCACCGAACAGTGGCGGCATGGAGAGGATCGGAAGAGGGACGCCCTGCCAGGGGCAGTAATGTACGAAGTAATTTTTTCGTATATCGTAAGAGAAAAAAGGAAGCAAGGCAAAGCAACAAAAGAAAAGGGTGCACACTATGTGGGGGACAGTGAGACGGACAGAAGAAAAGAAAGGCTGGTGGAACAAGAAACGAAGTAACAGCGGCCCAAACACGGGCACATCCACGAAGTCAGACACAGGCTCGTCGGCGTTCTCCGTGCAAGGCGGATGAAGACATGTCTGAATAGGAATGTTCTGCCAAGAAAAAGGAATGATGGAGGAGAGACGCACCTGTTACCCTTGCCATGCCTGATTTGATGTCCTGTGGGTAGCACGTGATGGATAGTGTATGCGCCCGCGGCCCGTTCTGGCGCGCTTCTCTCCCTTCTTCGCTTTCTCTCCCTTCTTTGCCTTTCATTCCTTGCCTCTTTTGGGTTGCTTGGTGTAATGGATCCTCTTAGGTCCTCTTAGACTTCGGTCCTTTCATTGGTTTCGGAAGACGTCTGCGTGTAGTCTGGCGTCCTGCAGACAATACGGAGATGCCCGCATATTGGCTCGGCGTGTGCAGCTCGTTGCCGTCGCTGGCTTTTGGCCCCGTTGTTAAGTCAAAACAGGCTATCAACAGTCAATGGCACGATGAGATGGCGAGGGAGACGAGGGGTAATGTAGCACCGGTGTGGGAAAGACGACAGCTCACAAAAGCAGGCTGTGACGGGTAAAAGAAAATGAAGGGCAGCAATGAAAGATGGAGGGCACACGAAGATGCGAAGCGAAACGAAATGTACCAAAAAACAGCGACGAAACACTGAAAATGAAAACAAAGAATGCGACCCTCCCACGTCCGCTCCCGTTTCCCCTCCTCACGCACCTCCACTTCTTGGTGCTGTAAGGGATTCGTCGCAACATCGCTCGCTTGTATCCGGAAAATTAGCCACGCGGTGAGAAGGGGATGGGGATCAGGGATCGGGAGTTGAAGACAATGAAGTGCCAAAAGATTAAGGAGACAGGCTCGGGAGACCAGAAACAGCAACAAACGCCAAATAGGAGGGGAATGGATGCGAGACAATCCAAAACCTGCATTCATATTGGGAAAGACCCCAGAACCGCGCCTTCCCCCGTATCATTCGAAGCCCTTTTGGCCTTCCCCTTCACCACACGCATGGTGCGGGTGGTGCAGATCAGCTCCTTCCTTGACAGTCGCCAGTCCATCCAGTCTAGCCCTTCCCTCCTTCCCTTCTTCCCTCTTAAATACGCACGCATCCTCCGGCGTACGGGCGTGCCTGCCCTTCTTTTTTTTTTTTATCAACCGCGTTCCTTCTAGCGAAGAGAAATTGATTTTTGACTGCGTCTTCCCTATTCATAAGTTGTACTCTGTAGTCTTTTGTGGTAGACCGCCGTAGTGCACCGCCGTAGTGCACCGCCGGCGCTAGTTTAGTACCGGCAAACGGTCCCGACAGCTGCACGTCGACCAGTCTGGTGCAGTGTCCGGGCGCATGTCTGGGCAGCGGCCAGGCCAGGCCATGGCTTAAAACGTGGTCATGAATGATGGGCGTAGTAGATAATAGGCGTGGAATAGCAGCAAGTGGCGGAGAAGAAGCAAAATGCGCTGGGTCGTTCTTTCCAGCCCTGAATTAGTGTCCTGCAAGGCGTCCTGCGCCAGATTGTGCTGCCTGGGGAAGGGAAGGCGCGATGTTGGACGGTGGAAGCTGCGATGGAGAGGCAAATCAGCAAAATGAAAATAAGACAAAAGAGTCAAGGAAGGAGCGACCGCCAAGACTTGACATGACAAGTCACGGCAGGACTCAAGTCGTCGATGCTGGCTTATTGACTTTGTCCAATCAAGAAACACACGCCGTTATGACAGTACGAGGCACGCACAACACCACGATGCTTCCCCTTTATCTTTCCACGCGTCGTCGCATCCAGTCGCATCCAGTCGCATCCAGACGCATTCAGCACGCAATCAGCATGCACGATCCACACACACGCACACACAGTCCTTTTCGGCGTACTGGTGCCGTGCTGCTGGCGTCTTGTGCTTGTCTACCCCATGTCCCAGCGCCACGACTGGACTCAATCGGGTCCTCGTTGCGGCCAACTTTAGCGAGAACGCCAGCTTTTGTCTGCTGGGTATCTTAGCTGTCCGCGCTGTCCGCGCCAAGGCGACCTGGAAAACTGATCGAGCGGCCATATGCCATTTTGCGATTTTTATCTGCCACACTTTTACGCAAAAACCCATGTCCTTGTCCCTTGTTTCGATGATGCATGTCCCGCCCACATCTGCGACCTGTATTTGGTTTAGCTGGGCTCGAAACAGTGCCCTTGTTTTCAGCTCACATGCGGTCGAGGTCACCATCCAGCTGGGCGGAAGACCACAAGAAATGATGGCAAAGGGTGCGATTAGAGCTCTAGTGGGCATGCATGTTATCGCAATATCATGACATCGTGACATCTTTGTCGGGGGGCGCGCAATACCACCTTCAGATACTCCGTACGTCGTGGTCCATTCTCCGTACATGTACACGCACATATGGAGCATACGAATACGACCAACAGACACCCAACTTACCGAGGGAGACAATCCACTGCGTCGGGACTACCGCAAATGGACGTGCAGTCACCCTGAGCCCTGTCCGCCGTGCCTCCATCGTGCTCAAATCCTGCGGTCCTCACCTCTTGCCTTCGTCTTCGGTCAATCCTACCCTACCCCCCTCGGCGGCATTCGACTGTCCAACTTCTCGGCCCAAACCGCTTTGGTTCGCGTCTACGACGTACGAAGTACTGACTCCGAACCTACTCCGCACCCCTTCATATTGCATCTTGTTTGGCCCCCGACAGCCCCCTCATATGTTTTGATCCCTCTCATCTTGTTTCCGGTTCCCAGGCCATGTCTAGCTAAGCTACTTGACGGTACTCGGTTTCCTCAAAACCCTCCATCTATTGGCTCCGCACGGCCTCGCGATTCGAGCAAGCGCATTTGCCTGACGTGTGTGTGTGTGTGTGTGTGTGTCTTTTGGTCCAAACAAAGGGTGGTATCCCGTCCTCGCTCGAGGCCCTTCCCGGAAGCCAAACCAAGGGCTTGGGTGCTCTAGACCTCTTGGGTGTGTAGGCCATGTGCTGAGAAAGACGACATCCGACACGTACATTTCAACACGAATTCGATGGCCGGCATTCTAGTACTCATAACTCAGTACTCTGCATCGAGTACGTCGTAGTAGTACACATACGTCTCGTTTTGCCTCTTCCCGTTGTACTGCGGACAGTATTTCCGGATTTTCGAAAAGAAGGTGTCACCGGCGCACTTCTATTTCCGTAGCGAAGTTATGCAGCTGGTTCAGAAAGGAAAGGCTTGCCGGAGGGAGAGAGAGGGAGGCAAGGAAGAGTAGTCGTCGTAGTCGTGATCCTGGCCGACCCTGGGCAGCGGTCTGGATCTGCTCAAGAAGTGTCCCATCGAGGGTTCAGCTGTGTTTGGAAAAAAAAAAATTGAATGTACTATTGTAAGAAAAAGAAAAGAAAAGAAAAACTAGCTTATAATCGCTTAAAAAAGTTGCGCTCAACAATGCCCGCGGCCCCCTGGGCATCGCAGAGACGAACAAATACAACGCTTGTGATTTGATGGAGGACCAAAAGAGAGGGGGCCTCTGATTTTGATTCCCTGTGCGTTTCTTCAAATGTTCTACAGCATCCTTCTTGGTCGTCAAGTGCACTCCTTGCATACTCATACAGAGGTGCGTTAACCTGTCGCGTGTGTTTTTTGTGAGAGAAGAGAGAGAGAGAGGATCTGGCGCTGCCGGTCAGCCATTCCCGCCAGGCGCACAACTGTGTGGAGACGCGGACCATGCACGATCCTTTTGCAGTCCCTGCTTGTCTTGTAACACAAATACGAATTGCGAGGTGCTGTGATATCAAATCGAGAGTGCGCAAAGGCACGGCGTTTAAGAAACCCGAATTACCGCGTAATTGAAAAAGAAAAAGAAAAAAAAAGAAAAAAACGACACGAAGAAGGCAGGCTGGCAGATAGGCATAGCCGTGACAAATTGTTTGAATTTTAGGAATGCCAAAATTGTCAAGATGGCCACTGCTTGTCGTAGATGGTAGCACCAAATAAGAGTCCTGCTCTCTTTCTAGCTACATCATGATTGACCCCAGCTCCCTGCCAAGCATGTCTCCCGGTGCAATCCGAACACCTCACCTCCTCATCTACCCCCTTTTCGGCAAGCCTGGAGGAAAGAAATCATTCGTCATCTCGGCCAAAAGATGCATGTCAAAAAACAAAGAGACCACAGCGACAGAAAATGGGTGTAGGCCCGAAATAACAAGGCAAGGGAACGGAGGACAAGAGGTGTGGGAGAGACGTAAGAGAGAAGGAGAAAAAAGAAAATAACGGAAAAAGGAGGCTAATGACGAAGGTCCCCCTTACTCTGCTTTTATTCCCGCCTTTTAGCTCACAGCTTGTGCTTGTCTGATCTGATCTGTGATCTGCCCTACGCTTTTTTTGTGCTCCTTGCACAGCATTCCCCCATCCGTGCCCTTTTGGTGCCAGTCCTGGGTAGCTGTCATCCTGTCATCCTGTCATCCTGTCATTTTATCCCCTTTTTTGTATGCTTTGATTCGTGTGCCAGGAGTTTCAAAATGCTCCATCTGATACAGCAATAGTGTCAGTATTTCTTATTCGGATGTTTATGGAACAAAAGAGCGAGTGCAATGGGCTCGGTTCCGCAGTAGCGAGAGACACTACTCCATTCTCAGGCAGAAAAATCGACGATTGTGGCTTTCCTTTGTTTTAGTTCTTCTGGGACAAGCTACGGAACAATAACACGCACCGTTTTGACCATTGTTTTGCCGTTGATTGCCATCGGCGGGTTGGGGGCCAGGGCTATCCCTCGTGCAATTTTACGCCGGCGACGGGGGCCACATGTTTGTTCGGGGCGTTGCCTAAACGGCCCAAAGGGCGGGCGCAAACAGGTGCAAGTGCTGCAAGTGCATTATCGTGTCCCTCTACGCATACTCCGTGCATAACATGAATTTTCGCATATCCGTTTGTTCCATGTGACGTAGTGTTGCCCAAGATGAGCTGCGTTGACAGTTCCAGACACTCACCTTACTCAAAGGAGTAGCTCGTATCCATGCAGTTATCCCGTCTTGGTATTCTTGTTTTATTTTGAATTGTTTTGAATTGTTTTGAATCTTTAGTGTAAGAGATTTGCTGTTTATTTTTTATTTTTTATTTCGAGTTTCTGCGTCCGCGGCTTTTTCCATTCTTTTCCCCCCTGCCCACTCGCTATTTTACCCCAAAAGGCCCAAGGGGGCCCTTTAATGGAACTAATGGATCCTCTGGACCTAATGGGCATGGGCATGGGCCTCGAGGAAATCAATGGCCCCCATGCGCGTCGAGGGAAGGGGGGTGATTGGGATTACATCGTACAGAAGACGGCGAGTAGAGAGCCAGTGAAAGAACTTGTTGATCTTGTGCAAAAGGGGCAAGCAATGTATTGGCAAGTCGGAGCGGCGTGTTTGGCGGCAAAAAGGCGTTTGTGTAAAAAAAATAAAAAAAATAAAAAATTGTTTTGTGCTTCGTATTAGTCTACTTTGTACAGTACGGAGTACTGAGTACTGAGTATCGTTGATAGTCGGAATCGCGCACCTTCCCATAGCTACTTCGTATTGCCATCCACGTCGCTGTTCCCATGGTGCCTTCCCTCCGATTGCAGACTTCCAATGGCCCGCACTTTCCTGGGAAAACATACTATTGGCGCGATTGGAAGGGGGGGACTCGGGAGGGAATGAGGGAAGGCGCCCCCGTCTCTGCATTGGCGATCGTAGCCACTTTGCTTGTCCTCGCTTGTTTTACCTCTTTCGTTTCTTAGCTACGGAGTAGACAAGCTCAGCGTTGCGGCGTCGCAACGAAACGAAAAGGGGACAGGAAAAAGGACAGAACGAGGAGCCAACGTCTGGTTTCCTGGATGGTCGGCCGAGAAGCAAAATCGGGCCTTCGGGCTCCATCAACCAGCCCTTTTCCAATGCTGTTGTGGACACTGCCCACCACCATTTCGAGGGCCGCTATGATGTACTCAAGACAAGACGAGACAAAACACAGCAAAACAACCCCATAAATACCCCAGTCAGGGGCCAGAAGGGCGAGACAATGAGAGACAAGGCTAGGATCGTCGGAGGAATCAAGAGAAGCTCAAGAGGCTCGAGAAGGCAGAACAGGGAGAAACCCAAATATCGAAACGGATATCGAAACGGGAGGCCGTGAGAAGCCAAATACAGAACAAACCCAGTAAGATTACTTTGCATGGCGCCGCACATCACCTGCACATCAAAGCGTCAAAAGAGTTCCAGTTGTGGTGACACCACAGCTCCTCCTCCGTCATGCACGTTTGGGCTGACCTAGGTCAGTTGGGCCAGTCGACCCGAGCCCCCGAACCGAGCACACGCAAACGGGGCTATGCGCCGCTGCGATTGGTCCCGACAACGAAAAGAAGAAGCAGGCTGGCTTGGTGTGGGCAGGGGTTTTCGCCTGCAGCACGAACACCCAAAGAAGCGAACGGGCGCCCCAGCGATCGGCGAGCCGCCTAGTCCCAGGCCCGTCGAGCCCGTATCCACGTCCTGGGCGCTGGGCTGGGGCCGGGATAGGATGGACTGGGAGTGGGTGGTGGAATGTGGGATGTGGGATGTGGATGTGGGATGGGATAGGATTTCGATATGTACCCTGATCCTAGGCTCGCCTTGTTCTGGCCCGACTTAGTTGGTCCGCCTTGTTTTTGGTTTGGATGCTTGCAGATTGTACGCAGTACTGAGTAGATTGCGGACGGAGATGCATTGGTAAAATTTGCACGTCGTCTGTTCTCTGTGCTCCGTACGTGGTTCAGATCTCGCCGTCTTGATCTCTGGTGCCGGGCACATGCAAAACCAAAGACTAGGACGAGGAAAATTGGCCAAACCAGAACAGCGCTGCTCCGAGTTTGGGCTGAGCATGACTTGTTCTTTTTTACTAGATTTTTATTGTTCGTTTTTCTTCTTGGTATTGCCACAATTGTGATATATCACTTATTATTGATTCTTGCACCCTCACTTTTCTTTGTCCTCGAGCTGCAGCGCCCCTCTCAGCCCCTCTGAGACCCCCTTTTAACATGTTCCTTTTCCACGCCGTACACCGTACGCTCCCCCCACCCCGGGGGATGGCGCCGTTTTCTCTCTTCTTTTCTAATACCATCCTAGTCACCTTGATGCCCTTTGGCCATTCGAGGATGTATATTAGCTGAGGGTGTAAAGGCTACCTCACCTGAGAGTGGGTCCTGAAATCCTGATATAATCTCAGCTGAGAGTGGATCCCGGAAGCCTGGTAAATAATTTTCCGATCCGAGGTAAAGGAGGAGAAATAAAATAATCTTACCACGCGTCGCGCTCTCTTCTTTTATTTTCCTTATTTATACTTAAATTTACGCGTATTTTACGTAACGACGGAATTAAATAAGAAATAACTTAAACTCGGTCGTGTAGTAGTAGGTTTACTCTTTAAAATCGTTTCCGATTTATTTTACGATTAATTTAAAAGTTAATTATTATTATTTTTTAATAATCGTTATTTAATTTTTTATATAATTTTAAAAAATTTTTTTTTTTTTTATTTACTTTTTTTATAATATTTCTTTATTATACCGTCGAATTATAAAATTAACGAGTATTATACGTAATATTCGGAAGGTAATAATAAAACTCGGCCCTTTTATTTTTTTTATTTTAAAATAAATTAAATATATCGTTTTTTATTTATATTTAAATACGTTTTTTTATTAAAAAAATAATAATAAGGACGAATAATTTTAACGGTTAACGAGTTATATTACCGTTATTTAAATAACGATAAGTAAAATTTTTATTTTTAAGTACGTTAATATAATAAATTAATTTAAAATTAAATCGAAAGTATTTTTAATATATTATAAACTCGTCGGTAAAACTCTTATTCCTCTTTTATTAAATATATTTTTATAATTTACGGGGCGTAAACGGCTTAATCGGTATAAAACGCGTTATCCTTTTTTAAAAATAACGAAACGAATAATATACTTCTTTTAATTTTTTAATAAATTTTAATTTTTTTATTAATATAAGTAATAAAATTTTATAAAAGTATATACGAGTTTATATACGGTATTAATACGTAATTATTAACGCCTCGTAAAACGAAAGTTATTATATAAAATAATAATATTTTATACTTATTACCGAAAACGCCGGAGTAAATAATAAGTTTATTTTTACTTATATTTTTAAATGCTTTTCGTTTTTTATATTAATTATTTAAAGCCCGATCTCGTAATAATAAAAGCTTAAGTCTTAATAAACGGAGAAAATAAATATAACGATTATATATTATAAAATAATATTAGTCGTATTTACCCCCCGGTCGAATATATAATAAATTACGTTATATAACGTAAGTTTCGGTACTTAAAACTTAAAAACGGAGAGGTAATTTCGGAGTTATATATACGGTTATCCTTTAACCGTCGTAACGTACGAGTAATACGGGTTAAAGCCCGTACGCCTCCTCCTTTATATTAACGAGGAGGAGTAATAATAAATATTTTTAATTTATTTCGGAGGCGTTTCCGGTTACGTAATAAAATAATAATATAAATAACGATATTTTTTTAATAATAATAATAAAAAATATTAATATAAAATTTAAACTTTTCCCTCTCTTTTACTAATTACTTATCCGTCTCGATTTAAACTCGTATTATAACTTTAACTTTTTTATTTTAAACTTTACGTTAAACTTTTTCGTCCGTCGTTTTTCTTCGGCCGCGAATTATTTCTTTTATAAAGTTATTTACCTCTCCGTAAATTTAAAACGTCGTCGCCGTTTATAAAGTTTAAATTTATTAATATTAAACGCGTTTATAACCGTATTATTTTTAATTACTCTTCGATAAATATTTAATTATAAATAAAACGTTTATTTTATTTTATTTATAAAGATTAAACGTAATCTTAATATACCGTTTAACGATACCGAAGGAAATTTAAAACGTTAATTTAAAACCGGCGAATTACTTTTTAAATTACGTAAAAAAGTAAACGAGTTACTTTTTAAAACGCGTTTAAAAGTATTTATTAACGTTAATATTTTAAAACCGTTATTATTATCGTTAAAAGTAATTACTCGTATGTATTATCTCCGTTTTAAATTAAGGTTAATTTTAAAATAAATTTATAATATAAAGGTTTTTTTCGTACTTACTTCTACGCTCGAAAAAGTTATTAACCCGGCTAAGAATATTATAACTACGATATAAAAACGAGATATAATAATTTCGTAATATATAATTACTTCGTATTAATTATTAATTATATTCCCGGTAATTAATTAATAAATAAGTTAATAATAATAATATATTAAATTTAAATAACTTTAATTTACCCGTAAATTACGTCGAGTATAAAAAGAATATCTCCTTATTTAATTATATAACGTTTAATAAAGATTTTAACGATATTCGAATAATTAAAGATTAATACTTAATCGTTATACGGGATATTTAATATTACTTCGTAATATCTTATAATAATATAATTTTACCGTTTATAATTTACTTATTTAATAAAACGGGGGAAATAAGTTAAAACTTAATATTAATATAAAAGGTAAAAGTTAAAAAGAATAAAATATAATAAAAATAATATATTAATAATTACGTTATAAAACGCGTAATAATTTTCCCGGCTTTAATAATTTAATAAAAATATTAAAAGCTTTATTATATTATTATTTTTTCGTACTTAATAAGTACTAAGGATTTAATCGACTCCTCGCCGAAAATAAATTTTATAAAAACGAATATATTTAAGGCGATAACTTCGGGTATATCGAGAGGTATAAACTTTTCTTTTAAGTACTTTATAAAGCTTTAATAATTACCTTCTCCTTAATTTAGGTTTATACCGAGTAAATTAAAAGAATAAAACGCCTTTTACTTAAAACGAATATTATACTTCTTCTTTAATATTTTAAAAACCTTTTAATATATATAATAATATATACCGGTAACTTCGGTATTAATATAATAACGGATAATAAAGAGGGTTATTTTAAAAGAAAAAGTAAAAGTTAAAATTAAATTTAAAATAATTTTAAAAAAATTATATACTTTTTTTAAAGTTACGGTTATACTAAGCTTAAATTATTTTAATATAATTTTTACCGAGTACGTACTTATAATTTATATTAATAAAAAAGGATTATATATCGGGAAAAGTTTATTAATCGGCTTATTCTTTAAAAAAGTAAATAATAATATAATTTATAAAGGACTCGTTATAATATTAAATATATTAAAAATAAATATTAATATATTAATTTAATTAATTAATAATTATTTATTAACTTATATACGTTTTTATATTTTTCTTTTTTATTACCTTTAAACGTAATATTAAAGCGCGAGAACCTTCGGGGAATAAAAGTATTTATTACTTCCGAATTAAAGCCCGTAAATAATCGTTATTTATAAAATTATAATAAATATTAATAAAAGTTTACCTTTTATATTATTAAATAAACTCTTTTAATTAAGGAGACCGAAGAAAAGTACTTAAAAATAATTAATTATTTATACGTACGTAAATTTATATATAATAAAAAATAATATACTTAAACTTATTCTTCGTTTATTAATTTTATAAATAACTTTAATAAATCCTTTAATAATCGAGAGTAGGACTTTCGAGGTAAATAAAGGTAAATAGTTATACTCGCCGTATAAGTAATTAAAAGTTAAGGCGTAATATTAAAATTATTAAGGATATAAATTAAATATTCGACCTCGTACGGAATCGTAATTAAATTTACCCGTTTTCGATAATATACCTTAGTTAAATATTTATTAATAAACTATTATAAATTTTAAATTCGAAAGTATAAAATAATAAAATTTATAATATTTTTTTTTCCTTTTCGTATTACTTAAAACGGTAAAGTACTCCTCTTCCGGTACTTCGTTTACGTCGATTAATTTATTATTAATTACTTTTCGGAAAAGTTTAATATATTCCGTATACTCGTTTTTTAATAATAATTAAAAATAAGTTATATAATTTTAATTTCCTTATTTATTTATTTATTACGGTATTATATTAATATAACGAAGGATATACCCTCGAATATTAATAATTTTTTATTTTTTATATATAATTAATATTATAAATAAGGAAAATAAAAGAAATAATATTTATACCGTAAGTTAAGTTAATAAGTTACGGTTTATAAATATTATTAAATATTTTATAAAATATCCCCCTTTTAAACCGTCGAAAAGTTACGTATATAATTTTATTTTATTAATAATTAGTTTAATAATAAATAAAAAATAATTATTTAATAAAAAAAAAAACACTTATTTAAATATTACTTTTAAAAATAAAAACGTTTTAATACGTTCTCGAATAATATTTAAACGGTTAAATTAATCCTCCTCAACTTTAATATAACGAAACTAAGTGTAGTTAAAGTATAAATAAATCGAGACTCCCGTATACCTTTTATAATATCGCTTTATTAAAATATCGTTAAAAAAAGTATATTATATTTTAATTATAAAATTACCGGTTACGGTATAATATTATATTTTCGAGTTATATTAATATTTTTTTATATTTTTTTTTAAAAAAATTTCTCGATATTTTTTTTTTTAAAAAAAAAAAAAATTTTATATTAAAGAAAATAATAAAATAAAATAAAATAAAATTTATAAATATTTATAATTATTTTTTTTCGGGATTTTCGAGAATTTTAATAAAAATAATAATATTAGTCCCGGTAATTAAAGTATTTAAAAATTTTAATATTTTTATTAAATATAATAACTCGTTAATAAAATATATATTTTACGTTAATATTATAATATTATTAATTTCGATAATAATTAAAATAAATACGGCTTTACCTTTTTAATTTATAACCCTTTAAAAAATTATTATTATTTTACTCTTTAATATAATAAAAATATATACGTATTTATTAAATATATTATTTTTTAATTAAATTATTAAGTTTCGTTTCGTTTATTAAAAACGGTAATAAAAAAAATTTATCGTTATTTTTATTACCGTTATTACTTATATTTTACTTATTATCGGGCGTTAAAAAATTAAGTAAAAAACTTAAATATAAATCGTTATTATTTATAATTTAAGTTACTTTTATTATATATTACGAATAATTTTTTCTTTTTTAAAAATATATTACGAAACTACGGTTAAAATATTAAATCTTAATAAGTATAAACTTTCCTTTATATAACGGATAATCGTAAAAACGTTTCCGAATCGATTCTTTAATATTTTATATATACCGGGCCTATAATACTATTCTACTCCAGGCTAAAGGCTATAACGGAAGCGTATAAGAAAACAGAGGGAAAAGTTTAGCTGAGTCTTAGGTGAGGTGGAAGTGGGCCCCTAAAAGGGTATCCACCCTCGGGTAAGGTGGCCTTCACACCCTCAGGTGAGTTATATCCTGGGCCATTCACGATGCTTAAACTGTATAAGTCGTGCAGGAACGTGCAGCAAATTTTCAGCAAGCGTAGACTAAAAAAAAAAAAAAATTATATAGCCGAGGTCGCCGACTTCCCCCGCCCGGCACAACGACGTTTACTTTGAAATAGAATAAGACAGACGCGCAATGGCAAAGAGTTAAATAATAGAAAAAAGCAAAGGAAACATGAGAACAAGACACCGAAAGCAGGTACAACGAATGAACCAAAAAAAAAAAGAAACGAAGAAGAAAAATGAAGAGAAAATGAAGAGAAAATGAGAAAAATGACAGAACATAAAGGCAACTGCATCAAGTCAATAGTCCCATTGACAGGCGGGGTGAGAGACAGGGATCATGGCCCATGATATCTAAAAGCCTGCCCAAGGGTGCTGAAAGGATGCCCTCCCACTACGGAGTATGTCCTCTTCTCGCGCATTCTCTAGGTGCTATTTTACATTCGGCAACTAGAAGCGCTATCAGCTGCAACGATGCATCATCGCCTGTGATTAGGGCGGAAAAGGTCCACGAATCGACAAGATTCGACAGAGTCGATAAATTGTCGAAAAATCGGAATGGCTCCGCATCTGGTAACTGCCCGCGCGAACTCATACTGAGTACGCCTGCCTGTCTACATTCTAGTAACAGAAGAAGAGTCCAGCGCGAGGTTTGCATAGGGTGTACATGTACATGTACATGTACAGGTATCTGAGCCCCTCTTTACATGTACGTCTGCACACACGGGGCCACTCCAGCCTGCATGCATGCAATGCACGCTCAAAGTACCACAGTATGCAATTGACACGTTCGTCCCGGAGCAGCGGTGCTGTCTGCCGGCCGAGAGATGCCCCATTCAGCTTTGGCGCCGCTCTCACGTCGGTAGGGCCACCCATTTTCAATAGAAGCTGCAGAATCGCCCTGAGGATACGGTAGGTAGACGGACAGGCCAGGATGGACCAACAGTCTGCCTTGGGATGTCTCTCTGTGAAACATAACAATATGACAAAATGAACATAAGAAGCAATCCCGGCGTGCGGAATCACATGGAGCCGTACAATGGTACAATGCAAACGCCGGAGGATTGAAGAACGGTAGAAACAAAGTCCAGGGAAGCCCAGGGAAGTGAAGAGGGTGACGATCAGCGAGCACGAACGGCCCAAAGAGGCATGCCGTGGATGGGTTAACTGGCTCCCCCCAGCCCTTCGGGGCCCAAAACCATAAAAGACCACCCACCCTTCAAACACCGGTGTGCGCAAAAGAAAGTAGAAAATCAATGGGAGCAGAGATAGCAATACCCCGATGCGTTGAGCACTCTGGAGGCCAAAAATAAAATAATGACAGGGGAGGATCGCCAGTCGCCCATGTTAATAAAGCAGAGACATTTTGTGTATGGGACCATACACACCACCTATTTCGTATGTGTTTTTCTTGGTCATGTCTTAACGGTCCTATCTCATCTTTTCCCTTTTCATCACCTCCTGGACATCTCCATCGGCCGAATGCCCGCTTTTGTTGGAATTCAGATAGTAGTAAATCAAACAGGAGGGGACTCCGAGACAATTGTCACCATTAAAATAGACACCAAAATGAGAAAGGACGGAGAGAAAAGAAAGAGAAACAAACATGGAAGAGACACCGAACCAAAAGTAGAAGAAAAAAAGAAAAACGTCTCCTGCGACCTTCTTTGTCGTAGTAACCTACCAAACAATCTCGGTAACGCAAGACCCGCCTGGGAGATAGAACCCCCCTTTGCTCGTGCACATGTACATGTACAACCCCCCCTTCCTCCCTTCCACAGCCCTCTCGTGTGGTGTCTTGCAACCCACACGTTTTAAACACATTTCGTGTGTAAGCAAGGGGAAGGGAGGGGGGCAACCGACCCAAGGAGTTTTGGGTTTTGGCCTCCCCCCCCTCCCTTTGTTGCTCCAGTGTCCCGTTCCCAAGGCCACGGTATCTTTCCCAAGTTCCTGGTGTGGAAAAAGGAGTACGAGTACGCAGTAGGGATAGAGGGCTGGACGAAGCCGGCTCCTCTCGGCCACTACGTAATTACGTACTCGTGGGACAACAGGCAGGCAGACAAGGCACTCTATTCTGGCTTTTTGGTTTCCAACAGAAGCGAGAGCAGCGACTCAAGTACCGATGGCTCAGGCCGCCCCCGCCCCGTTGGCGAGGATGGAAGCAACGGTGATCCCTACCTTGGGAGGAAGAGGAGGGGAGGGGGGGCCCTCCTCTTATGGACGATGAAATTGAAGCTTTGACCAGACCAATGGTGGTAATTGGCTAGCCGCTTTATGCGTTCGCGATGCTTTGGGCATGAGATGCTCTTGAAGCTAGGGTAGAGTGGTCATTACTATGTACGCACCACCGCGGTACACCCTGCCTCGGAGGTATCAGGCCGGACGAAACGACAAAAGCATGCACGAACGATGCGCAGTCTAGATATATCGTACGAGAAAGTTTAAAATGCAGTGCAGCTAAAAGTACAACAAAAGACGGGTCCAGAAGGGAGAGGGAGGCATTGATTCGGGATATTCGGGGCATCAAAACTCCTGCAGAATGCGGCTGTGTGACCCAGGGCGCATGTTTGCCGGAGATGTCAGAGGGGCACAGAGGGAGGTCGTGAGACATCTTGTCGTATACTCGTATCCCGCCGTGATGGGAGGAGTCGAGGACAAGAACGGTCGGCTTTACTTCGTGGTTTTTTTGTTCTCGTTACGGCCGAGTCTCCCTTGCGCAGGATGATGAGGCGACTTAACATAAATGGCTGACGAGGAGGGGTGGTGGATGAAGAAAGAAGGAGATGAAGAGAGGGGTCAAATGTATTGTTTTGCGTGTTTTTGTGACATGTCAATTATGAAAAGTGATGGCAGTAGGATACAAAAAAGGGCTAACGTCGACAGTCCTGCACCGGACCATGGACTACGATATAAGTAGCATACGAGGTCGGAAGCGGCGCCAAGATAAAGGGCGAAAAAGAACAAATGGCCTCGCAATTCGAGAAGAAGGGATAGTTGAAGCGGTAGCTCACATTCGTGACAGATTAATGAGTCAAATTGCCAACCTCGGTTAATAATTGAGCAACATTGGAACGTCGCGAAGGCATCGTCACGGGACTGTTCTTCGACAAGTTTATTTGGTGAGAGTGGTATATTAAATAAGCCTTTACTTTATTGAGTCCTTCTCGGGGCCTTCGTGTATGCGCCCACTCATCGCCCAATCGGTAATCCAGATACGAAATAAAGGCAATAAAGACAATTAAAGTGGCTTAGATGGTATCAAGTTTCGGCCTTGCCCGGGCTCGCAACGCTGTTGTAAAAAAGAAGTAAAGAAATAAGTAAAAGTCAACAACATCCAAAAGAAATAGAAAGGGAAACGCCTGGCCTAACTTGTCCGACCAAAAAAATGCCTAGTTAGGTATCCAACAGTAAAAATAAAGTCAAAACAAATGGAGATGAGACTGAAAACGGGAGATGGCAACCTCAAAAGGAAGGTCGATGATATGGTGGCAACAGCCTACCGCACGAGCTTCTCAATACGGACCAGTAGCTTGCCCTCGGTGGAATTGCCTTTGGCATCCATCAGGCTCACAAAACGGTAGCCCGTCTGTAGACGGTCGAGACGGATGCAGGCCCAGCCGGCCAGGGTGCCGTTGCGTCCGAGAGCGGCCAGCTTGGCACGTTCTTGGGGGTTCTTGGAGCCCTCGTCCTCGACGCAGAACGAAACAAAACTGAGCGATTCAACGATACCCGTCACGTTTCTGAAGCGCAGCGTCTCGCCCTGCACGCCCCAGTCTGGGTGATCGCTCTCACCCGCCGTCGTCTTTTGCTTGAGCACGGCCTCGGGAAGCTGCGCTGGCGAGGAGGCGAGGTTGAGAGCCGAGGCCGTGGACGGCGACGCGGTGGCTGTCGTCGCCGCCCGTGATGCACTCACGGCCGTTGCGATGGATGGCGTGCATCTGGATATGGGCTTAGGCTGGAGCTGGGGCTGCAACTGAGGCTGAGACTGAGACTGAGACTGGGATTGGGACTGTGATGACGTGTGCGATAGCGTGTGCGACGCAGTTCCAACAGCCTCTGGGCAGCGTTCCTCGTGGTGCTCCACGTTGAGCTCGCACTTGACAATCGGCCGGAAGTGGGCATGCCCACGACCAGTAACCACGCCGGCCGTAGATGCCGTTTTGCTGACCACCCCGCCCACCTTCTTCTTCTGCTTCTTCTGGAAAGCTGGCGGTAGGGGCAGGTGTTGGCCTGCATAGACGGTGATGTAGAGGTCAATGGTCTGGGTTGGCTCAGCAGTTCCTACAGGGCAGCGCTTGGTGCTTGAGCTGGCATTGGGATTCGGGCTGGAGACTGGCGTCTTTCCGGGTCTTGCGACCAGTGGGATGGGCGAACCATCCACGCTGTCAGCAATAACGCTGTTGGCCGCCGCGGCCACGGCTGTAGCTGTGGTGCCGCCACGGTAGCCCTGCGGCTTGAGGACCCAGCCGTTGGAGCCCTCAAACATGCCGTGGTTCAGCATCATGGCCTTGTCCAGCGTCTGCCAATTGAGGGCGACCATCTGCACACCACGACGCCAGCAGCAGGCCGGGTCCGGGTTGGAGCTGGTGACGTGCTTCGTGGCGTTTGGGTAGGCACGCATCAGATACTTCTTGTTGTGAAGGAAGAGGTCTTCGTGGTCCTTAAGGTGGAGTGCTTGAATGGCTGTCTCGCTGAGGCTGAAGATGTGCGACGGCAGCTTCGCATCCCGGTCCGAGAAAGAGTGGTAGTGGCGACTCTCTGTATACACGGCAAGACTGCCCAGTTCCTCAGTGATGCGCGCGTTCTTGGTGGCCGCCGCGCTGACATTGTTGCCCGTCACGTCGTCGTCCGAGCCTGATGTACCACCGCTGCCGTTGTCCGTTGTAGACATGACCGTCAACGATGCACCCAGGCCGATACCCTGCGATCCGACCGTGTTGTTGGTCCGCCGGACGCCCAGCGGGGCGTATACGGCTTCTTGACCTTGACCAGGATCTTGTTTTGCAACTCGCCCAGCGTAGGCAGCCGCAATCGCGGATCGGTGCTCTCTAGGGGCTGGTCAAGAAGAAGATCGCCCCACTCTTCCTTCATGATCTTGACCATCTTCCTCTGCTGCACCGCATTTGTGTGCACCTCGAGACTCACGATGACGGGCAGTGTGTTGGTGCGGAAGGCAGTGTGGCGAACGGCCCTGCACACGTCGCGGAACGGAACGTGGGTCCCCAGCGTCCAGTCATTGTAGAGGATGCTGTGCGCATGCATCACGATGGGCTCGTCCTCCCCGCCCAAATCAAGACTGTCAGATACCTCTGCCGGTATCGAGATCTCTGCGTCTGGTGCTGTGATGGAGATGGTGGCAATGGTTGGCTCAGACGGGCCCTGGGACGTCTGTGGAGTCTCCGAGCCACCTCCTGCTGACGAAGCATCGAGAGTCTCGTTGCTGTCGCCATCGTCAATCGCTTCTTCCCCGACGAGTGTGCTGCTCTGCTCCTTCAACCCGGACAGCGCAGCCTCTTCCAGGGTTTTGGGGCACGGCGGCTCAGCATCAACGCCTGCATTTTCGCCGGCATTTTCGCCGGCAATTTCAACACGCGTGGGCGCGTGGGCGCTCAGATCACTGAAGCTTGATGCGCGGCTACGAGAGATTTTTGTTGCGAGAAGGTTCGATATGGCTTCGAAGCTCTCGTGAATGGATGTGGCCACGGAGCTTGACGAGAGATGCCGGCGGTGGTTTGATGGTTTGCTGGCTGTTTCACGGTTGTTTGCCTGACGGCTAGCCTTTGTCGGGGGGTTCCAGACGTCAATCTCGATGCAGCGGCAATTCTTTTCAAGAACCTGCAATTTCTGTTAACGAGACAATTCGCCGTCGCGACAGGTGCCCCAAGATGCCAGTGTTTTACCTTTTGATACTCTCCGACAGACGCCTCCGACGAGAGCTGGTTGCCGACCAGGTAGGTGTTGTGGCTGCTGCTGATAAAGTAGTGCGAGATGGGGAACGACATGTCCAGCACCTCGGACACGGGCGGCGGCCGTGAAGCGTTCCAGTTGTACTGGTAGCACCACACCTCCAGAAACTCTTCAAACTTGTACCGATCCTTCTCCAGCGGCACTGCTAGCATTTCTCCCTGTATGTCCTCGAAGAAGCGGGCCAGCTGCCGTCGCGAGAGCGAAGGAGGGGCCATAAGAGCGGCCGGGAGTGCTTTGTAGAAGGTCAAAGAGCGGCCGCAGAGCTCGCGAAAGATATGTTCGAGTCGCGCAAGTGTCGTGTCGCCGAGAGAGATGACAGGGCTGTTGGGATAGGCCTCGGTAGCGTCAGCCAAGTCTTTGGTCGTCACGACAGGCCGTTGTCGGTGATGGCCATTGTGGGTGGGCGATATGAGGGTGGTTGTGTCGACAAGTAGGCGTAGGACATTGCGGCCGCCTGGTCGGTTGTCGGCAGCGGACGATTTGGCCGACGAGCGACGGCTATGCCGCCGAAACTGTTGAAGAGAGCAGATGTTAGCAAAGAGCCTCTCGGAAGCGCCTTCGTTTGGCACTAAGAATAGGTCACGAACAGAGAGACACATTGGAGCCAGCTTGAGCCGGAGCCCCCTAGGGCCGGCGCGGAAGCGGGGGCGCCGTCGAGTTGGAGCCGGGCTGCCGCGGCCAAGCAAAGGCGCACAAAGCGAGGTTCGACGGCAGCTGATCGGCGTGAGTTCCACAGCCGCGTCGCCCGTTTCGAGTCTAAGTTAATTCAAAGTTTTGGCTGGTAAGCGCGAAGTCGTTCGCAGGCAGTTCGGCAAAGTGAAAGGCCGCGAGGGTCACGGTGCGTTTGGAGGGCGGTGTTATTTGTTGTTTTTGTGTGGAGAGAGGCAGACGGTGTCTGGGCACGGCAAGCGATGGTGAGAATTGTATTGATAGAGCAAAGAGCAGCGGAAGAGAACTGTCGCGAGATGAGGAGCAGGAATAGCAGACAAAAGAAAGTGGAGAAAGAGAGAAGGAATTTAGGGAATTCAGAGAAGAAGAGAAGAGGAGAAGAAGAGAAGAAGGGACGATCTCCAGAAGAGATACGGAAGGTGCGAGCGAAGGCTGCGGACTGCAGCTTCCCAGCAATCAAGGGAGACGGATCGCACTTTCTATCCTTTTGCTTGTCTTTTGTTTCTCTTTCCTTCCTTGCTCCATCGTTCCTTCCTTCATCTGGGATTTGGCGAAAGTGCGAGAAGATGGGATCTTTTCTTCTTACAAAGGAACATCGTCTTTGCTCACAGCCTCGACGCCTTGCGTGCACGAGCCAACCCAACGAGCCAAACAAATCGAGGCCTGCGGCGTACGCAGCCCTGGATGGGAGCCGGGCGTGCTGTGCACCAAGAGTGCTTTGCAGCGATTCAGGTGGAGCTCAACGAAAAGAACGACCAAACAGAAGCAATCTGCTGCGAAAAGAGCCCCATCGTCCCGACTAAGACTCAACTACTATGGGGGAAAGAAAGTGCGAGCCAGCAATACGGCTGCACGTGTCCTGCGAACAACCGAAACAGACTGGCAAGTGCGAAAATGGAAGGATGGAAGGCACTACCGGCATGCCCAGAAGGCTGCGCCTCCCCAGCTGGCTCTCCGCCCACAACAAAAATGTGGAAAGGAGGGCAGCGGCCCATTTGTCAGACGAAAACAAGAGGATGTAACACAAACGACAAACAAAAAGAAACAGCGAATAAAGACAGAACGGAAGCCAGTGAGCCAGCGTAGAGTCAATTGGTGTTCAATTCCGCGATTGATATTGTGGCTGTGAAACTTCGACAAAGTACATGTACGAAGCGTGGCTCATTTTGTTTTGGCAGGTGCGGCTGAATTTCTCGAATGGGAGGAACGAGCCAATGACGTAGCGTGCCTGCCAAAGAGTGCGAAATTGACAGCCTTGGAGCCCAGAACAACCCAGCAAGCGTTAAACTTTCGCTCGCTAACAGTTCGCGGCGGCCAGGCCCGTCTCTCGCCGGCCACGTCCTTGTCGTCCTAGCAGTCCTAGCACCATCACAGTTCGAGCTAACGACCGATGCTAGTGCCTGCTTTCCAACTGGTTTTCGAGAGATCTTAGTCACTGCCTGGACGACAATGTCATGAGAATTGCCCCTCGGTGCCTTGCGTCAACCGTCACGGTTTTGCGCGAGGCATTCATAACTTACAGCCTTGGGTACCCATCATCGTCAACAGCATTGATTGCCACATGTGTATCGCAGCCATGCCAAAGTCAACCAAAGACAGCGAGGCTGAAGTGCGCTCGTGGGGATTTGGGCACGTCTTTACCTGGACAGATGGGCCGTACGTGGTTCACCCCGGATTGCCCTGAAGATCTCTCCCCATATTTCCCCCATCCAGCCTCGTCTAGAAGACTGACCAAAAACGTCTAGAGATGCCTACTACCGCCCACACAACCACGCCAGCCTCACCACCCATCTCATTCTGCGCGGCCAGCTGACAATAGCCTATCCAGACGCTGCCGATGCCGCAGCGAAGACCACATACGGCGTCGGTGAGCGACTTGATGTGCCCGCAGGCATGCGGCACGAGGTCTGGGTTGGGCCGGAAGGCTGTACATATGTCATTGGCGAGTAGGGTCGGGAAACAGGCAGAATTGATGGCAAGGCAAGAAGGTGCACCGATGTTCTTGGCACATCTTTTGATTGCGAGCACAAACTTTTGATAGGTAGATGTCGAGACGTGGTCCTAACAATCGAGCCGAAGGGTCTTGGCGGGCATGTTTGCTCGGCACAGCCTCTTTTGTGCTTCATGTGACCGCGCCAGCTGTGTGCGACACGAACGGGGTCGAGAGCAAGGACAAACAGGGCTGAATGGGTGCACAATCGACTGCATGCACGGCCATAGCATACATGTTATTTTCCCTTGAGGCTCAGTTCTCGCTCCGGTGAGCGGTAAGGGCAGTAGCCCAATTGATCGAGTTCTGGGCAGACGATAGATATAACTCACGTGTACAACAGCGGTGAGTTGGAGCCTCATGTTGTGACCTCAAAGGCTGATATGGAACCGCACTCTTGACGATGCGTAATAATGGAGACAGGAATGGCCTTAACTAGCACGGATTATTGTCTTATTACAGCATATAGCTCTCAAGCTCTCGATCGTCCTTGCAAAGATTGACAAAGGCTTACGGTATGCTGTTGTCCTGTCATCTGGAAATATCTTTCCTTTTCAGCCTTCGGTGTTCAATTTGTAATGTGATATTCCCATCGACAGGTCAAAAGGCGCGGATCTGCACTAAGACCGAGAAAATACTTTTCTAAAATGGCTTTGTATATGGCCACATCATGGACAAGAAAAAGTCACCAAGGCTCCGGTGTATGCTGATGATCGAACATCATCAAGCCAAGACATATTTTTATCACTTGAGTCCAAATTACTTTTATGTCGGCCCTGCGACAAGCTGGTTCTGTTTGTATCCGGCCACACATCTCATCCTCCGGGCTGGAGTGCTATCACGGAAGCAGAAGGAGCATATCAAGAGGCATGCCCATTCATCGAGAATAACAGCTGTATTGGTATGCCTGCCCATGTTGTAAGTCAAGATGTATGCAAAGACATACATCTTTCCGTACGTACACCCTTAGCTTCAGACCAAGGATTACCGCAGGATCTATCACACAATGAGTCTGATGGCCAACTGGGCAAGTCGCATATGAACGGCGTTTTGCGCTCTTGCTACGTGGTGCAGGGCTCGTTCTCCCCGGGTGCTTGCGGTGACGACATGAATCAGAATGTGTAAAAAGTTTCATGGAAACAGAATGAGTATCGGGGCACTAGTCTGTTGTCGTCATTTTATTTATTGTATTTTAGTTTCTCTCTGCTCTTGCGTTTCTACTTCATTCTTTCCAGCCGAAAAAAAAAAGAGGGAGGAAACAAAACACGAATAAAATAACTTAAAACAGGCAACCACCCGAAGCAAGTTCAGACAAAGCCAAGCAAGAAAAAAACAAGTTTTTTTTTTTTACTTTCCTTCGATCTATCTTGACACAATTTCGACAATCACCCAGCTCCGTAAAACGAGCGTTGATGATGATTTTCGTCTCCCTTGCATGAAGGCTACAAAATGACTGAGAACAGACGATAAACAAGCAAATAGACTCGACGACTGCAGTTGAAGAAACATGGACAAGACGTCGTGTCCGTCTGCAAATCGAGCGTCACAAACTCAAAATCGACATGACTGTTCGACGGTGGAATCGGATCTTGAACGATCCGAGAAGTTGAGGGGAGCGGGCCCAAGATGGAGGAGATAGAGAGTCGTGGTTCAAGAAGCAGACGAAGGTCTACCTCGAAAAAAAGACGGCCGAAACAAGAAACGCATAAACTGGACTAAAGCGTCGCAGATGTCCCATTTTGGCAAAAGACGAGATACGATCTGCTGCGCGCAAAACGAATCGGGCTGTACGCGGCCAGTGCCACCCTGCCGAGAAGGGCAGCGCTCGGGGAGAACGTGTTTCAACCGGCAAAAGTCGACGTGTCAGAATGTGTGATGTATTAATGATTGTTGTATAAGGAAAATCTGCAGAATGTGGGCATGCTCGTTGACCCTGAAAACCTCCCTATTTTCCATACAAACTTAGGCTAACTCTATTTAGTTGGTTTCCCAGGTTGATTCCTTAGGCCACCCTGTATATTTTATAGCTCCTTCCGATACACCCCCTAGGGGGGCCTCCTTACGTAATACTTAATATATTTTAACCTTTTTAAAAGCCCGGGCGCTTCGTTTTATAATACTTTAAGGTGTGTTTTTTACTTTAAATAAGGCCGTTATTATTTTAATTATATTTTCCGTTTATTTTTATTTTCTCGTCGTCGTTATATATTAAAAAAATTTACTTTTACCTTTTTCGAAGGTTAATAACTTCGTTTAATATAATAATTACGTTTATAACCTCTTTAAAGCGTATAAAAGGGTTTCCCGTAAAGGTTTTTATAAAGGCCTTTATAAGTTTATTAATTATTATAACTTTCGTAAATATTTATTTAATTTTAAGCCGACCCTTTTATACTTTTTAACGAACTTATATATTATAAATATTAATATATCGTAAACGAGTTTTTAAACGGAGGGTATCGTTCGTAATAAAGCGAATAATTTATTTATTATTTTCTTTAATAACGAAGTTATTATTAAACGTAAAGTTAAATTAATCGAATAACCGTCGAATATAATATAATTTATACCGTCGAAATATAAGTTAAAATATTAAGTTTTATATAAGTAAAGGAGTATAATTACCGTATTATTATAATCCTTTAATAATAAGTTTATATTATATTTATAAAAAAAGTAATAATAATATATTACTTAAATAACTTTTATATTATTAACGTATTAAAAAGCTTTATAATATACCCTTATATATTTACTCGGTCTTTTATATTATCGTTAAAAAACGTATTAAAGGCGTATTAAAAGTCGGTTATAATATTATTTATACCGTCGAAATATAAGTTAAAATATTAAGTTTTATATAAGTAAAGGAGTATAATTACCGTATTATTATAATCCTTTAATAATAAGTTTATATTATATTTATAAAGGCGAGTAATATAAAATATTACGTTTAACTTAATATTAATTATTATATATAAAAGTAACCCGGTAATACTTTAATATTAATATATACGAAATTACGGTATTAATTTTATTAAAGTAATTAAAATAACTTATAAGGGATATAATCCTCGTTTACCGCGGGAGGAGTATAAATCGTTAATCGAGAGGTATTTTCGTATTATTTTATTAATATATTTAATTTAAGAGAGTTATAACCTCCTTATTTTACGGTACCGTAAAACTTTTATACTTAAAAAAAGTCGTATATTACTTAAGTCCTTTACTTTAAATATTTTTTTTAAATTAATTATTAAAGAGTTAACCGTTCTTTTATTTATTTTTACGGTATAATAAAATAATATCGTCGACGTAAATAAAAACGGTAATATTATACTTTATAAATATATAAGGGTCCTCCTTAATAAGTATATAACTTAAAACCGTTAACTTTTTCGTAATATATTATTATTATAATAAGGGAGATTATCGGAGGTTATATAAAGCCTTCTTTAATAATTAAATTACCCTCTCTTTTTACGTATAATACTTTAAAGCTTAATAATAATATATAAGTTAATTATCGAGGTCCGCGTTAACGAATACGTTAACGATATTAATTTACCGTAACTCTAGGTCGAATTTAATAACGATATAAAGGAAAATCCGAAGTATAAATTATTAAAAGTCGTTACCCTCGTAAATTAATTAATTTTCTCCTCTTTAATTACTTAAAATTATTATACGTACTTTAAACGTTAACTTTATTATACCGGTAAAATCGGTTTTATAATTATATATTTATATACTCCCGAGGATTTTATACCCTTTAATATTTTTTTCGGTAACCTTTTTAAAGGTTTTTAATTTACGGTAAAAGGTAATATATTACTTTTAAGCTTACTTAAAAAGGTATCGGTCGTTATATATAAAGAGGGTTTCGTATATATACGAAGGAGGTATTAAGTCGTAATAATTTTATCGTAATACCGTTAAAAACGTTTTTATAACGGTCTTATACTCGGGTAATAATATTTCCGACTCCGTAACTTTATTAAAATAAGTATCTCCTCCCGTTAACGTACCCCGAAAAATTATAAATTTTAACGTTATTAATCTCTCTCCCGTATCGTTATTATTTTCGTTAAGTAATTTATCGTTAATATTATCGCTCTTTACCTTTCGGTTTTTATTACGGTTACGGTAAACGCCGCCGGGTATACCCTTAACTTTATCGGTCGCCTCCGGTATTATAAGGGCTCTTTTACGGGGTTAACCGTAAAGGGTACCCCCTTAAAAGTTATATCGCCGGTATAATTTTCGGGACTAGGGTTATCCTCCTAAGTATTTACCTCGTTATTAATCTTTAATAAAGATTTAAATATTTAATAACTTTATAACTTATCGTTAAAATTAAGGGTCGCGACTCTTTACTTTTAAATACCCTCCTTTCCGTTAAAAGGTAATAAATTAACGCGTAAGTATAACGGTTTTACTTTAAAAATATTTACGTTACGTACTTTTACGTAATTTCTCTCCTCTTCTTTTACGTATATATTAATAATAACGTTTAATTCTTTTATTAATAATTTAACGTATATAATAACCTCGCCGAATATTTCGCTTTTATCGAAAATTATATTTTTTATCGACTTTACTTTTTTAATTTCGGGACTTAAATTTTAAAAATATTAAAGGATTTATAACTTACTAAGAAGTTAATATACGCCCTAGGTTATAATTTTCGCTTTTTATTTTAACGCTTTTAAGCCTCTCTCGTTAAAATAAATATTTTATAACCGAATACCCTTAAATAAATAATATCGGGTACTTAACCTCGTACGGCTTCGAAAGGGGTTATATATTATAACGAATAATAAAGTAAACGGTTATTATATATATACGGTTATATTAATAATATTAAGTTATAAGTTTTTTAAGAGTTTTATATTTATTCGTATAATACGTACTTTAATTATTATTACCCCTTTAAAACGTTTAAAAGCTTTATTTTATACTTATATATACGGTATAAAGGGCTCGATAATAATACTTTTTTTTTCGACTTTTTTCGCCGCTCTTTTATTAATAATAAACTTATTATCGACTCGAATTATTACGGTTTTATACCTTATTCGCTTTATAATATTTAAAGCCTTTTCGATTACCGTAAAAGAGTTAATTTTTTTAATAAGGGTATAATATAATATATATTTTATATCGTTATAAGTAATAAAAGGGCTCTCGTATTATTATCGTATATAATAATTATATCCGTTTAATTAATATTTAACCTTCGAAATAACTTTAACGATAATTTATTAAACGGTAATTTACGTAATATACTCTTTATATCTTTAAAAGGTTATAAACGTTATATTTAATAATATTTAAACTTTTTAAACGTACGCCTTTTACCGAAATAAATAAGTAAGTAATTATATTTAACCTTATATAACTTAAACGGCGATATTAAAACGTCCCTCTTAAACTTATATATAACGCCTCTTTCGCGAAAACGATATAAATATTAACTCTTTTATTTCCTCGATAATATAATATTACCCGTATTTTACCGTTTATATTATTAAAATCTTTATACGAGGGCGGCTCCCGCCGGTATCGTCGACTTTATATAACTCCCCGGTTTTACTCCTTTAAAATACCTTTTACTCTTTAAACGACCGAGGGAGATTACTTCGATTATAAATTTTAAGTATATAATTACGTTTATTAATTTTAACGTTAAACGTACCCCGTTCGCCTTCGTTTTAATTAATTAAGTATTATAATTATATACTTTTATTACTCCGTTATTAATACGTACGTACTCCGGTATTATATATTACTCGAAAGTTTTAAACGGTTAAAGTTATTAATAATATATACGGAAGTACCCGAATTAAAGTAATACTTTAAAAGGCGGTTTATTTAACGTTAAAATAATAAATATTTCGAATATATATAATATATTAACTTTTAATATTTTTTTAAAACCTTTTAAGCCTTTTATAATAATTATAAATTATAAGTATACTTTTTATATTAACTTACTTCCCACCTTAATAATAAAAGTATTAAGCTTAATTTTAATAACGGTTACCTTTTAATAACGCTCCCGTATAATAATAATTTTAACTTTCGCTTCGGGCGAATAATATATAAAATAATTAAGTTTTTTCGCCGAATTATTATAAAAGTAATCCTTTAAATTATAATTAGTCCCCTCGTATAACTTATATAATACGTCGCGCCTAGCCTATTACGTAATACTACGATTATAATATTTCCTACGTCCCCGTTAAAAAAAACCTCTTTATCGGCCTTTATTATACCCTTAAACTTAATTTTATTATACCGGTAATAACGAAGGTAATTTTTAATCCTCTTCCTTTTTAACTTCGTCGTTCTCGCCTTCCGTACCGAAGTTAACGAGTATTAATTCGAACTTTCTTTTTCGAATTAAAAAAGTAAGAGGTTTAATAAATAAAGTCTTTTTTACTCGAAAGTTTTTAATAATACCGAGGGCTCTTTTAACGTAACGAGGTATATCGTTGTTACGTACGAGGCGCGGTTACGGCTAGTATCGAAATACTAGGCAGCGGCGATATAAGGTAAAGGCGAGGGTATAACGGTTTTATAAGACTTCGTGATAGTATAAGGGTGCGATATAAGCGACTAAGAAATAGAGTAAAATAATATATAATTAATAATTAAGTTAACGGACTATTACGTATAGGAGAAAAGCCACTTATACCCCTTAGTGCGGCCTGGGAAGGCCGCGCCACGTAATAGCTGGTGGTATAGCCGTTACGTGTCGTACGGGAAGGTAGTTAGTAACTGCCTTCCTCGTAATAATCGTTTAAGTTTCGTAATACTTCCGTTTTTAAAGTTTTAAATTAATTAATTAACTTTATTTACTTTTACGGGAAAACGCTTTTTAAATATAATAACTAATCCGGACTTTATATTTTAAGCCCGTTTTAATCGATTTATTTAATTATATATTTACGTTATAAAATAAGTTAATTATTTAATTTTTTATTTACGAATTTTATATATTTAAAGGTTTTTTAAAAAATAATTTTATACTTCGTAATAAACGAGGGCTTTATTTCGTTAAAAAAAAGTTTAATAACGTCGAATAATTTTAATACCTTCTTTTTCGGTTTATTTTTTTTATAAAATATACGTTTAAAGGTATTATTAACGTAATTATTAAAAAACTCTTATATTTTCTCCGTCGCCGTATTAAACTCGCGCTCTTTTATAATATATTAATTAATTTACCTTTTTTAAAAACGTAACTTTTTAAACTAGTCATTATAAATAATACGTACTTTCGTTTAATCCTTTTCGTATACCGTTTATACGGCCTACGTATTAACTTTTAATAACGTTAAAAAGGGCCTAAGCGGTTATTTTAAGTAAAATACTTTAAACGGGGTTATACCGTAATATATATTCTTCGTCTTAAAATTAATTTAAACGTTATAAATTAAATACTCTAGGTTAATATATTTTTCGCCTCGGAATTAATTTAAACGTTATAAACTAAGTACTTTAAGTTAATATACTTTATAAATTAAAGGTAATTAACCTTCGTTTTAACGGCTCGTTATTAATCGTAAAAGTTAAGTTTTTCGGTTAAAACCGGGATTTCCGTAGTTTTAATAATCGTTATAATATTAAATTCGGCTTTTATTAATTTTAACGGTCGTAAATTAATTCTTTTTAATTATTTTATTATACGTCGCGCGTACCGGACTCGTAATTATTAAAATATATAATATATTAATAATAATTATATAAGGAAAATCTCCAGAATATAGGCATACTCGTTGACCCTGAAAACCTCCCTATTTTCCATACAAACTCAGGCTAACTCCATTTGGTTGGTTTCCCAGGTTGATTCCTCAGGCCACCCTGCATATTCTGTGGCTCCTTCCGACACGACGTTGCACGACACTTTTGACTGAGCGTTACTTACAATCGGCCAAAAGAGACCGAGACTGGGTGGATTCCCAGTCTGAACAACGAACAGCCTGAACAACGAACAGCTCCTGGGAAACTCCATGGCTATTTACTCGCTTGCGGGGAAACTTGTCTGCCATATATCGTGAGTGCTGACGACGACAGAGATACATTGTGCTGCCAGGGCACAAAACAGGTGCCGGTCACAGCTTATGCCTGTCAGCAGGGGCTTGCGTGTGTACTTACATGATACTGAACGGTAGGTGAATCCATTGTGAAATGAGTGGCAAAGCCGGAGAATGCCCATGGATATATATGGTAATGGTGGCGGTCTACGAAGCAATCAGCCTCGCACATTGTCGCAAGTCCTGTTTCTCTAATTGTGAAAGTCTAGACTTTGGAGCCTTCAATCCTTCTTTCTTCTCTCGCCAAGGTCCCGAATGCGACACGACCGAATGAGCGCGGTCCTAGAAGAGAATGCATCTTTTACTTAACTCCTTGTGTGTGGTTGAGAAGTCGAATGAAACAGTAGACTCTGCTCATCAAAGTGTCAACTGTGGTAGCTATGTGGTGAGATGCAAGTATGCGCCGGGCCATGTGCGAATTAAACACGATGTACTCCGCATATCTGCTTCTGCTAGCTTTTTGCTGGACCATGCGACCATGCGCATTTCCTGATGCTTGATAATTTTGCGTATCTCTCGCCTTTCTCGGCCTCTAGCTTGCACAACTCGTCATGAATAGATGAAGTGAAACAAGGCTCGTTGTAGCCCTTTTTTGTCGAGGCACTTTTTGGCCTCTTCATCTTTAAATGGTAATTGTGGAAGATTTTGCAAAGCCCTAGCAAACCGCCTTGAGTAAAGAATTCGGGAAAATATCATGAAAACTTCTGGTCGCGCATCCCGAAGGAATGCGAGAAACTGGAAGCTTACTCTGGCCAATTTGCCGCACTCGGTATGAATCCTACGCAGTGCAGGGGTTTTTTCTGGCGAACTTCGAAGTATCTTACTCTGGCTCCCAATGCCAGGCCCAAGCATTTCTAGTGCCTGGTTCAGCCTCATCCCGCCTTTTTGAAGCCCAGCTTTCAGTAGGGGTGAAGGAAGCAGTGCAACTCTAGTAAACTCAATGACATCTCAACTAAGTATGGCCATAGCACAAGAAAACTCCTCGTGTAGTTGTTCCACGCCAGAGCCTCCCGCCCTGCTGAATAGACACTTCTTTCACGAACAAGGATATTTCTGACAGAGTTGCTGGGGTGTGACTCCCAACACGAGAACAAAATTGGATGGCGAGCATCCCGATACGACGCTGAAAAGTAGAAAGGCGCTAGGAAAAGGGTAATGGGGAGCGTAGCAATGGAAGCCGCAGGGGATAAAGGGCTGAAGCATCCTCCACAAGGCAATGCGAGCAAGGAAAGGCCCGTCTGTTGCCGTGGTCAAGAGGTGTGCCATTTCTGGCCTCGCTTGACGCCCTCGATGGTTCTCAACGTGCACCTTACCCACGCACGATACGGACAATACGGCGTAGCACTGCACCTGCAGCCTCATCTCGTCGACGAGAGAAGTGGCAGCGTAAAAGCTGGTCTTAAAACCCATTTCGATAGGACTCGGAAGCTTGGTGATGTGTTTTGAAGGATGAGCTTGGCTGGCCGGTCGCCGCTCCACCCACGGAGACGAGTACGACTACTGTTCGCCCATCATCGGCCATGGTATCCTTCGTTGTCCATTTGCCCAATCTCCTTCTCCGTCTCTTCTCATGTTCATTGCCCAGGACCGAAGCATGCAGATCGAGAGGCGCCAGGAACCACACCACGAATCCCACCTGGACCCTGAGGCTAGCCAGATCGCGCTTTTTCGTCCACTGTGGACATGTACTCCGTTCGTCGTACTTTTGTATGTTTTATTTATTTTGCCTCCTTTCCATTTCCAACAACATCTCACTCTTTGCTTCTTGCTTTCTTCTGCCACCATGTCTCCTGATTTTTGTATTTTCCGTACCTCGTACAAAGTACTCTCCACGTCAGCAGCATCTCTTCCTAAATTTTCTGTTCGTTTCGGGAGCCTTGGGAAGTGTGCACTTCCATGCGTTGGACCTGCAGGTTGTAATGGGTCTATTTACTTTTTTCACCCAACAGTATCTTTTTGAGGTCTGCGTCTGTATTTCCCTTTATTTCCTTTTTCTCAGCTAGGCTCTCCAGCTTTCTCCGCTCGTGTCTTCAGCAATGGTCACCGCTAAAACAAAGGCCAATCGTTGGCTGCCGCCGCTTGCATCTCTGAAACGCGCCCGTCTGGCCGCCTCAAACGGCCGCGGCTAGGCTGGGCCACTCGGTTTGGCCCTTCTTTGCTTTTTTGTCCACTTTCGAGCGTCCTTTTCGGCATTTTCTTGTCGCTTTCTTCATTCTGGCGATTCGCTGTCGACGCATCTCGACTTTCGTCTCTTAGAACAACGCTACGATCTTTGGGCGCAGCACGACTGTTTCCATTCGCTCTTTCCTCACCTTGTGCACCCTTCACGCACCATACACATCTAGCAGGAGCGACACACAAAGCAGGATATACAGAGCTACGGCATACTTGCTCCTTCTCCAAACGGAGCTCGGAGTCTCCCTCTGATCGACTCAAAATGAAACTTGCATTGCATTTTAGCAGATCGGGAAAGCGCGACAGGGGTGTGGCTCTTGCCTCGCACCATTAATAAACCACCCTGCGTTCCTTCCCCTTTGCGCGCCGCAACACTGCAATATGAATCCCTCTACATCGTATTGGAAGGGGAAAGGAACGTGCTGAGCTGCCTTCCCCAAGTACCACCACTCACCCACACGACCAGGGTGTCGTCAACAGAGTGTAGCCCATCCAGGCATAGTGGCCAAGGTCTCACCCGCACCCCCCCTCTTTTATTTTTACACTGAATATCGCCAGCGGGTCAAAGTCAAACAAAGCATCGGCAACAAAGGGTTGTCCGGCTCTCGTCTACTCAGTACTGGCGTGCACGAGCTGCAGTCACCTGTACGACGACCAGGGGCAAGCAGCTCCAGCAACTGCACCTGCAAACGAGGTGAGCAACGGTGGTGGGCGACGCCATCCACTGGGAGAGACGCAAGTCGGCCAAGGTGGCTGCAGGAGAGAGTCTGAGAGACGCAACAGAGCAAAAGAACAGAAGAGCAACAGGTGCGTTACAGCTACAACCTCTTTTGAGGTCAATCCCTGGTGCAATGGCAGCAAAGAGGCACCAACAGCAGCAGCAACATACGCCGTGCAGAGTACGCACATGGCCCCCAACGGCTCCTCTGTTCATCCGTCTTCGTTAGGCGCCCGTGTCTGTTTTCGGCTGTCTTGCTCTGAGGCTTCCACGGCCGGGAAGTCTTAGCACTGCGGTGGCCCCCAGGTGTGCGTTCTCGGTCAGTGCTGACAGGCACTGTCTCTCCTTGTCTGTCCTTCGTCCTCACGCTCTTCTCTTCTTTCCAGTCCGTTCTGCCTTTCTGCCTCTCTGCCTTCTGGATCTAGTCTGTTCGCCTTGCCTCTCATATTTTCAATCCACTCTTCTTCAACGGTTTGTATCCATCGACGCCTGTTTCCATGTCTAATTTTGTACGACGTACTCAGTTCTTTGGCTCCCAGTTACGACATTTGCGGGCTTCGAATATCTGTCTGTTATTGACCAGGCGGCCCGTCAGCCTGCTTCTTCTTTTTTCTTCCTTCTTGTCTTCCTTGCTTCTTGTCTTCCTTGCCTGCTTCCACTTCGTCCAGCACGCTGTCTCCATCTTGGCACATGTTGTGCGCAGAGCACGCCCCCCCGTCTCTCTCCGTCTTTTTGCTTCTTTCCCCACCAACGATTTCAGCCAGCAGGCTTGATCGACGGCGAGCCTGTTTCCTCATTCTCCGAATCTGTTTTCTTTACTCGCCTCACGCCCCCTTCTTTTTCTGCTCTCGTTTTTCTCCTTGTGCTCTATTTTCTCCTTCACGTCCTCCCTTTGTCAAAGGGCTGCTCGAGCAGCTTCCTCTCCTCGCCAGGTGAAGAACAAAGAAGCAACACCCTTCATCCCGCCCGGGCCACGCTTCCGTACTCAGTTCATCTGTGCTTCCTCGTTTCTTCGCCTGTTCCCCCCCTCGACTCCTCAACTCCTCAGCTCCTCAACTCCTCAGCTCCTCGACTCCTCGACTCCTCGTCGTCTCCTTGCTACTTGGATATTCGTCTCATGGTTGCTCCTGGGGATCGGCTTACAGGTTCTCGCTTCACGGCGTTTCTTGCTTCTTTTGTCAAGGTCCTCATCATCGCCGCCTGGGCTCAGGCATCTCTTCTCGCCATTAAGCCTGCTTTCTATACAGGTGCCACCCAGCTCTTCCTCCTATCCGGTCCGCCGCCAATCTTCTTGTCGGCCTCAACATCAATGTTGCTGCATTGAAGCATATACAGCCTCCAGAGACGTTCCACACACGCCCCCTCTCTGCTTCTGTGGACCTCTCTTCTGCTTTTTTTCACCACCCAGAGCCAGAGCTTATGCTCATACTTTCTCGGTCTCGTCACAAATCCTCGTCTTCCCTCTCGCCCCCGCCTTTCCACATCTGCCCTTTACATGAAGCCGCCCATTGCTCGTGTAGCTGCTGCGCCGGTCTAGGGCGTCCCTGTACGCAGACACTGCGGTTCGGTTTGACGGCATGGAAGTTTCAATATCCGCATAGTCAACCTGAACCGTCGTTCTTGTCCAGATCAAACTACCGGACGGGAGAACCAGCATTTTCTACCTTTTCACCTTTCCCTCAAGCCCTATATTTTTCCTTCACTGCTGTCGACCTTTATAGCAGCCTGCGCCTTATTTACGGCTTCCCCCTTCGAACCTCGCGCCTCATGCCTTGTGATGGCCTAGCCGTCCGCTAATCTGAAGAGTTTTCCCTTCTTCCTGCTCGTATTTTGCCAAAGCAAGCTGAGATGGGGAACCAGCCATCATCCGAGGCGGCTGGCGAGTCTCTTTTCGTTCCACCGCCATTGCACGCAGACCGTCCTCTTCCACCACTCCCTCCTCTCTCAACTCACGCCTCACGCCTCTCGCCCGCCTCCGCCTCTTCTGTTCCGACCTCTGCTTCCGCCTCTGCCTCTGCCTCTTCACAAAAGCTGTCCAAACCCCGGACCCGTTCGACAGCTGGCCTGTTAAAGAGCCCGGATGTTGTTGATGTGAAGGGCACTAGCTCTGGCTCCAGACGCTTTTCGACTGCTGGACTAGCTCACCTCGTCGCCACTTCCTTTTCTTCACCTAGTACGCCCACAACTTCCTCCTTCGCCGCTCCCTTCCGCCGTCGGTCCTCTTCACGATCACGGGCTCTCCCTCTCCCATCACAACCTCTTCTCTCTCCGTCATCTGTCTTCACGTTCGAAGAAGCCGTCATCGCCGCTACTGATCAGCAGAACTCTGTTGCTTGGCGGCCGCCAGGATCGTCCGTCTACCCGTCACCCAGTCTCGACCTCGAACTTCTCCAGGAGCAACAGGCTCGCCAGCTCGAGTTTGAGCTCCGCCAACGCCAGAACCAGCTTCAGTTCCAGAAGCTGCAACGAGACCGTGGCAGCAACTACGAGTTTGGCTTGTACGATCAAGGCGTCACCGTCACCGACGCCGAACTCAACGACGCAAGCAACGAAGACGAACTCATTGAACGCGGACGCCAACGGTTGAGGCTCCGAAAGCAAAAGCAAAAGCAAAAGCAAAACGAACGGGCAAGGCGGAGGTCTTCCTTCTTTCGCTCCAAGTCCTCACAGCGGCCTAGCCTCGACCTCGACCAGCTCGACGACCGCGACTATCGCGACTCTCGTGAGTACACACGGCGAAATAGCAACGGCTCGGTATACCGCGGCGCCGGCGAACGGACTACGCGGGACATCGGCTCCATGACGTACGACCAGATCTTGGGCCAGTACTATGGTGGACCTCTTTCCGAAAAGTAAGTCCTTTGTCTCGCTTCAGTATATCCATTCTTTCGCGGCCTTCTAACTCACCCTCCAGTTGGCCACCACAGGCCGGTTCCCGTGCCTCTTGGAACTACGACATGTCGTCATATGCAGCCAAACGGCTGCTTCACATGGTGGACGACAATCCGCTCGACAACAGACTCGAGCAAGATTCGGTAGCATCAGAGAGCCGGTATTCCATGGTGTCAGAAGTGACCTGGAAGAGCTCGCATCCGATCCGCCCCGAAAGCCCAACGATCACCAGGGCCAACTCGGATCTGTCCCTCTATGCTCCTGTCCGGAGAGCCTCTATTGTCCAGGTTCCCGGTGTGGCCACTCGAAGAAACAGCACAAGCAGCTTTGCGAGTGCCGGCGATATGTCAATGCGGCCGACGTTCTGGCACAGCCATCCAGCCACGAAAACCAGTCTTTCCCGGCGAACATCCTTTGTATCAACGGAAAGCCGTGTGAAGCTGATGCCGATGCCGCCACCAGAGCTGCAAAGACCGGAACAAGGGGCCGAAAATGCCACCACGAAAGCCACAGCTCGAGTATCGACTCCGCCCGACGGGAGTACAATACCATAGGTACCTTCAAACTGGGCTCACTGCGCATCACCAATGGTGCCGAGAGCCCCATGTCCTCGCCCGAGACAAAAAAGACGCAGAAAGAAAGGGCAGCCAGAGAAGTCTCGGCACGCAGCCCGACAAGCGCTGCAGAAGAACGGACGCGGGCTCTAGCTGCCCTTTCGGTGACTACGACCATTGACACCGCCACGGAGACCAATGTCGCCGAGACTAGTGTCACCGTTACCACGCCGACCGTAGTAGCCGCGATTACTGCTACTGGCGAAAACAACGGCAGTCGTCAAATCAGCCCTCTATCCCCTGCCTTGTTCCAGCCCCCCGCTGAGCTCTTTGCAGAGAGCGTGTCGAAGCCAGTCGTGATCCATGAGCTGCCCGCTCGGGAGCCCGTTGTGTCTTCCTCTGAACTGCCACAGATCGAATTGACGCAAGACCTCTTTGCCGACTTTGAGTTCAGCTCGTTCTCGTTTGTAGACACTGTTTCTGCGGCTGTGGTCGAGCCACCGACTGTTCAACAAGCACCACAACAAGTGCCTACGGCACTGCAAACGACACTGCAAACGACATCCAAAGCAACCGCCTTGGAAGATTTGCTCTTTGAGGAAGATGACCACAGCACTTTGGGCTATGCCGACCCAGAAATCCTAGAAGTTCGTCCGGACCCCAACGCAAAGGCCTCGCCAAACCATTGTGACAAGGCTGGTATACTGGCCGGTCGGAATAGCGCTCACAGCATGCCGAGTGTCAGTCCGTCCGACAGCGGGTTTGTCGCAAGTCCGACATCCGAATCGTCGTCGCGTAAGGCACTGAGCAAGGCCGATTCGGGCTACAGCTCGAACGTATCTCTCCGGTCGTTCAAGCAGGCTGTATCCAAGCCCATAAATCCCGGCACCAAGTCTGCCAATCATCTGCCAGCGGAGAAGGATGCAACGCCCCAGGCACCCAAGAGGCAGTCATTAGTAATTGATGAGCTACAGCTGTCGAGAACGACCAGCAACACCCCGGACACAGCATCCCGGTCCATGCCCCCGTCCACCACCATGCGCATCAAGAGGAAGCCACTTCCTTCCAGTGTGGCCGCAGCATGCCCCCCAGCACCGCATCGGAATGCACCACTGCCCCCGCCGCCGTCATCAATGTCACAAACCATATCTCTAGAGGATATGTCCAGAGATGCGCTCCCTCTATCGCCCGCCAACTTGTCAATGACCGATGCTTCAATGCCTGCAACATCCGAATCGCCAGTTGCTGGTGCTGCGGTGCAGACCAAGAAACGCCATGCAGTGCCATCACCACTCGACGGCCGCAGCCTTCGGGCCGTTCCAAACTCCGACAGTCAGCCGTCGCCCGCAACAAGCCCCCTCCCATTGACACCCGCCAGCATCCGGTCCAACGGCTCAGTCTCCGCTCACAGCATTGGCAGTGGCACCCAACGGCCCAGCAAGCTTCTCCGTTTCCTCAGCTTCGCCAACGTCTCGCCCAATACCGCTCCTGCTAACAAGGGTCCCCGGCTGTGCATGCCACACACGTTGACGACGACGGGGCGGCCGATGTTCCTCCGTCCCGACCACTGTCAACGAAAAGCTGCATGAGCACACTGGCCTCTTCCCTATGACCACAAAGCGTCTGGCCCTCAAGACACAGATGAGCAGAGATACCCTCAAAACCATCTTCAGTGTCGGCAGCCTCGAAATGCGGAGCAGCAGCGACCTTCATGCCAAGGCCAAGGATGACCCTTCCCGCGAATTCCGTGATTCGTCTCGCGCGCGCCTCATCGCCGGAACACCGTCCAAACCCCATCCTCGCCTGTCTCCATGGTGGCAGTGGCTGCCAAGCCTCTCAAGGCTGTCACCAAAGGCAAGTCGCGTCTGTCCATGGCGGCCGACTCCACCGACGAATTTGAGGAAGAATATCTCGCACAGGAAGCACATGAGCACCAATACGTCGCCTCCGCCACGGCCACCCCCGAACCGATCCCGGACAGAAGAGAGAAAACGGCGAGACAGCCTTGGCTCCGCCGGGGCAAGGATGGAAAACGGCGGCAGACACCTAGCCCAGAAAACACTTTGTCGAACGACGACAACGCTGCCTACCGCGCTGGTAAGCAGGGACAGGAGGCCGCCAACGCATACGACGACTCGAGTTTCGATGGTGGGTCAAAACAACCTCACCAACTCCACCGTACGCCGTCTCGGTCCTCTTCGATTATCAGCAGGACCATGAGCCTCACTGCCCAGCTCGAGCGGTCGCTCAGCATGAAATTTGCGTTTCCCAAGATCTCAATCTCTCGCCACTCAACGTCTGACCGGCCTACTATCCCCATTTCCGCCTTTTCGACTGCCTTTGATAACAAGAACAACAACAGCCAGTCGATCTCGCCAAGCCTCCCCAGTCCGCTCTTTGCAGAGGCCATGGAGCAGCAGAGACGTGCCATGACACCCGAAGCCCTTGCCCTTGCGACTGCGTCGCCACCTGTAAGTGCCCGGATGCAGCAGATCCGCCCGTCGGTCCTCCGCGTGCCGCCTACGTTGCGTCCGCAGTCCAGACGGTCCAGTGAGGATGGAGGCCGCCTTAAGTCTCTTTCGCGGCACGGCAGCCAAGGCAACCAAGGCAGCCTTAACAACGCAGCTACCATTCAATACTGTCAAGCCGCCAATGTTGTCGATACCAGCCAGCTTGAAGGCACCCTTGTTGCATCACCACCGCCGCTTGTCTCGCCACTGCGCGCGGTTCAATCTGACATGGAGGCACCTCGGCAGAGCCGTGGATCCCTAGACTTTGCGCGCCGGCCCCACCGGTCTCTCTCTGGAAACGACACGCACATGGCATTCGCGGCCGCTGGTGGCGGGGCGTTCATGCCGCATGGCGGCGGTGGGAGCCAGGACGGCCAGCCCTGCGTCATCCGGCACCGTGCCAGCTTCAGCGGCTATAGCAATGGACCCGGTCGAATGTTGGTTGGTGGCAAATACGCGACGCCCCAACCCAACCAGCAGCCTCGTCGCAACCCACCGAGTATGTCCAACGGCTACACCGGTACACCGACCGATCCATTTGGCAGCGGCGGCCATCGTCGGAGCGGCAGTGCCAGCAGCAGCCACAGCGACAAGTACCAACTCCAGCAGCAGCAGGCCTGGGACTTTTACTACCAGCAGTACGCACGCCCACCTCCGAATGTGACTCGTGGCTCACACCGCCGAAATCGCAGTATGGGATCTGGCCATGGCCCTGTTCTCGGTCCCCAAGCACCGTACCGCATCCTCCACAGCTACAACTCGCCAGCCTACCGTGGCGTGCCAATCTGGGGTTGATGCAGCGGCCCATCATTCTTTCTTCCCCGTTTGCAATAAATCGTTTCCAATCCAGTCTCTGTATTGGTGGATTTCCCATTTGTGCCCATTTGTCCTTTTTATACACACTTTTTTGTCTTGATACCTTCGTCTCCAGCGTTTACCAATTTAAGACCCATGCAGCTTCGTCTTCACTGACGATGCTGTCCATGTTTTGTTTTGTATTGTTTTTTTTTTTCGTGCCAAGCCACATGACTTCGAGCATCGTTCTTTTCTTAAGTTCTCAAGAGATACTTATATTGTCCGTCATCCTGAAATTTGCCCCTTGGTTTTCTCTTGTCATTATCCTCCCATCCCATTACGAATAGATACGGCCGGGTTTGTACTTTTATCGTCTGCTTGTGCTGGCCTCTTCTCTTTACAGGAGTGTAGGTCCACCTCGGCTAGTTTGGCATACCTTACATATTCACGGGTTTTGGCGCCCGCGTTTTGTTTCTGCTTTTGCTATTTTTGGGGTGCCCAAAGATTGTTCTGATTTTGTTTCTTTTTAGCGGCATCACATTTTTGGTACGGACATTCAACTGCCTGTTTATACATATATATATTAAATATTAACTTTGCATACAGCGAAACAAAGGGCAACATTGGCCAGGAGGAAAATAAGAAATCGGTATTTTTTGAGCAACATGATTATTCTACAAAATCTATACGGCAACAGCGTGTCGCCAAGATGCAACTTTCAAAATACTACGCCCCATTGTCCGCACCACTATCGATGGGAACCAGGACGGAGACTTTGTCTTGCTCATTAGTAGTCAGGAGGTCAACAAAAAAGACAAGGAAACCTGCCCACTTCCACCCATCACCTACTACCTACAACAATACAAGAAGAAAAGAGCGACAAGAAACTGAAAAAAAAAAATGATTGACTACGACCAACCTACAAAACTGACCGAGCCGACTGGTCCGAAGACAAGCACCGTGTCTCCAAGTTGATACGCCACGAAGCCGCCAGCTCTCCCCTCTCTGTCTCTCTCTCTCAAATGACAACGGAAATATGGTCATCCATGTACATGCCAATGTCGTCCATGAACAGGCTCGCAATCATGGAGACCACGCCAAACCCGATGCTGCTATAGTACACATACGGATAGGCTCCGGCATACGCCTCTTGGCCGGCCGTGATGATGGCGTGGTAAAAGTCCGAGTCGGGCCCGCCAATGCCCTCGAGACCGGCAATGGCTTCCGTTTGCGACGTGGCCGTCAGCATAATCACCTGGCCGATCAGGGCCGTCACATTGGAGACGCCCGTCGAGCCGGTGGGCGAAGCGGCGGCAGCGGCCTGCAGGCCCTGGAGGACCGTACCGATCAGCTCGTCCTCGAGACGCGGCACCAGCTCGTGCACAAAGACGTTGTAATAGACACAATAGCCGACGGCGCCGCCGACGACCCGCACCGCCAGAGTAATGGCCGTGGCCGTGGCAATCAGGTCTTCGGGCAGATGACCATGGCGACGAGCGACGCGGGCACGACGATGCCGCCGACGCCAAGACCGGCAAGGACGAGAACCACATAGACGGCGGCCAGGTTGTCGAGGGTGGCCGCGGCCAGGGCACCGCACCCGGCGGTCATGACGGCACTGGCGCCAAAGAGCAGCCAGCGGTTGCCGCCGCGGCAGCGGGTCAGGATGGCCAGAGAGACGAGGCAGCCGACGAGCACAGACGTGGCAAAGGGCAGGCCGCGCAGGCCGACGCCGATGGGGTCGTGGCCGTACATGTTGTAGGCCTGGGAGGGCCACAGCATCAAGACGGAAAAGAAGTTGGCACCGGACACAAAGGTAATGAGGAGCGCCAGCCACATGGTGCGTTTGCGGGGCGGCGGGCCCGCAGCGCCTTCGTGGTGGCGGCCGACGAGGCGGCGCGGGACCATGGGGTAGGGTGCGAGGCGGGACTGCCAAAAGGCAAAGGCAATCAGCAGCACGACGCCCACGACGAGGGGCGCCAGGACGTGGGCGCTCGACCAGGCGTACTGATAGCCGCCCCAGAGGAGGCCGGCCACCAACAGCACAATGCCGCCAATGGACAGGATGCCACCCACAATGTCGATGCGCGGCAGGATCTCGGTGCGCCAGGACCGGTTGCCGCTGGCACGGGGCGGCGGGTGATAAAAGACGGCGAGGACGAGCAGACCGGCAAAGGCGTAGACGGCCGTCAAGACACCAACAAAACGCCAGCCGGCATTGGCGGCAATCAAGTTGGCCCAGAGCACGGCCGGACAAAAGGGCAGGATGGTCAAAATGAGGAAGCCAATGTACTTGCCGCGCTGGATGGTGGGAGCAATTTCGGCGGTGCCAGCGAGAGCTGTCAGTTCGTTGATGCCGGCGCCGACGCCGGAGACGGCCATGCCGGCTGGCCAGTCAGTCAAGAGAAAAAAAAAAGAGGGAGAGAAAGAGAGAGAGAGAGAGAGAGAGAGAGAGAGAGAGAGAGAGAGAGAGAGAGAGAGACAGAGAGAGAAAGCCGTGGAGAGGACGCACCAATAAACGAGTTCATGTTGCGTGCAAAAGCGCAGACGAGCTGGCCAACAACGACAAAGCCACAGCCGAGAAGAGCGACATAACGACGGCCGAGGAGATCGGACAGAGCGCCAACAAACGGACAGACGGCAGCCGAAGCCAGCAGGTTGGCCGTAATCAGCCAGACCCAGCGATCAACGCCGCCGAGATCACCATAGACAATGGGCGGGATGCCGCCCCAGAAGTAGACGGGAATCTGTGCGCTGGTCCACAGAAACGCCATGCCCACCAGGGCCATGAATCGAGCACTCGACATGGGCTGCAGGCGAGAGAGGTCAGTGGGGGATCTCGAGTCTTCCAAACGGGGCATGTTGAAGAACTTACGGGCGCCTTGACCCCCTGACGTGCTCCTCCTGTGTGGTCGGCGTCGGCCTCAATCTCCATGGGCTCAATGTCCCGCATCTGGTTGGATTCCCGCGTCTCGCTGACCGTCGCCGAGTTCTTCTCGCTTTGTGTTTGCTGTTGTTGCTGTTGTTGCTGTTGTTGCTGCTGTTGGTTGCTCTGCGAGTGTTGTTGGTCCCGTTGTTGGTCCACTGCTGCTGATGAAGACGTCGGGGCAGCGGCTGTGATCATGGTTGTTGTTGAGGCGGTCGGCGATGTGGAACAGATGCCTTCGTCGTCGGTCGAGGGCAAGTGCACCGATTCCTTTCCCGAAAAGACAAAGACCGGCATATTTGTGGACGGGGACGAGGGAGGAAGGGAAGAGAGAGAGGGGAGGTGGGGGAGGGGGGGTAAAATAAAAAAGAAAAGAACGGAGATGCAAGCTCGTTGTCTTTCTTACAATCTTGTTCAAAGTAAACAAATCAGGATAGAAAGGCGATGAACTATGAGACGGGGCCAGAAGCAAGGAAGTGAAGGAGAGGGCGAAAGAAGAGAAAAGAGGCGAAAGTGAGAATAAAAGAGTAGGAACAGAAAGGGAGATGGGAGAGACAGAGACAAGACAAGGGAAATCAACCGGGCGTACCAGGGGCGGGAAAGAAACAACGAAGAAGAGTTGCTGCAGAGCCAAAGAGAGAAACGATAAATATGGGCAATGCACCACAAAAGTCAACACAGGTCGGTGGCCAAGAGAAAGAAGAGAGTGAAAACGGAAGGGGGCGAAGGGGAAAAGGGGAAAAGAGACATAAAGAGTGGAGGGTGCGACGACGAAAAGGAAAAAAAACCAAGACGAAGGGAACGAATGGAAAAAAGAACCAGAGCAAAAGGACATGCAAGATACAGGTACAAAGTGCAACAGCAGTCGAGAAACAACCGTCGAGAGTCAACAAGCGTGATGCAGAAATCGAGCTGCAGGCCGTGCAACAGAGTCAGACAGGAACAGCAGAAATGGCATAAACGGCCTACGTAGCATACATAGCAGGGCCTATGCAGATACAGAATTGCATGCCCACAAAACCGAGTCTGGTGTGCATCTGCAGGTTGTTTCATCAGGGGAAATAAGCGATGGTGAGTCAGCCCCCTCCTGCGTCTCTACAGACTCTTTCTTTTGATTCTCTTAGTTATCATGAGAGATGATTTTCTCGGCTCTTTTGGCTGCTATGTGATTGAATTAGGTTGACAGGCAGCCAAAACAGTGGTCAGTGACGGCCATTTTTTTTCTTCTCGCCTTTTATTGACAAAATAGGGAGTGGGGATGGTGAACGTGATTTCGTTATTCTGGGGGCATTGGCCTAATTCCTCGCCTCTTGTCTCTTGTGTCTCTCTTGGCTGCATTGTTTGGCTCTTGTGTGTACTACGCAGTGGTGAACACAAAGGTTTGATAAGAAGGGTCTAAGAAATGAAAGTAGAAAAGGTGGTGTTCGGTGTCTTGTCGCTCTTGTGCCACGTCAAGGTTCGCTAGCCAGCATCCCGAGGTTTAGATTTGCGTGGATGTGCGTGCAGGGGTGGTGAGGGTGCAGATAGCCATTGAAAAGACAGCGTCTGCCATTCCAAGAGAGATGGTAGGGTTGTCTTGGTCCGTTTTGCATTTTATGTACTACTCATTCAATTTCCTTCTTGTTGATCAGGTACACGTCTGCAGAGGAGTGGACAGGGGAACAGCTATCCAACGGGAAAGTTTACGGATTACAGGGCAAGAGAGTAGGTTCTACAGATGAGAAATGGTCTGGTGACACAAGCCGTTGTGCAGTTTTCGAGTGTTTTCTTCTCATTCTTTTTCTCATTCTTTCTTTCTGTCTTTCTTTCTTTCATTCTAGCTTTCACTGCTTGGGGCTTGTCGGAAGTGGGCTACATATTGCACTTCTGTCTACTTTGCCCTTCTGTTTGATTATATTCATCACTGCATCGAGTACCGGCTTCATTGTCCATAATGGTTGCAAACAATCAAACGGGGAGCATCATATCTTGCTGCCCACGATGCCGACTCTCGTGCGAGCATGGAGGCGACTCGGCCAACCGCATCCGCTCTCATTTCAATTAAAGGAGCCCGAAACCTTGCTCCCATTTTGTTCATCGCTTGCACAAAGCAGGCAAATACAGAACAAAAAAAAAAAAAAAAAAAAAACAGGTATTGAGTGGACGAGACCGGGCCACAATAAAGAAAGAAAAAGGAGAAAAGAAGCACGCCAAACGAAAAAAGCCCTCGGCCGTGAGGGCAAATTTCAAGGTAACGAAGCACAAGACGAGAGAAACGGGGGTCTAGGTAGAACAAGACAGGGGTGTAAACGGGGAATTATGGAAGACGGACTGCAAAGAGAAGAGTGGAAGAAAGGAGGAATAAGATAATGGGAGATCTACGAAAACGACAGCATAAAAGAAAAAGATGAAAAAACCAAGAGGACTAGTCTAATAAGACGAAAAGCATACCCCAACAGCCAAGACGTCTGTAACTGCCCTGTCCTTGCGGCTTTTCTTTTTTCTTCTTTTTTTGCGTTTTGCTTTCTGCTCGTGTACGCCTGTTTAATGAGTGTGGTTGTACACATATAAGCAGGCGCTACTGACCATCTTTCCTTCTTCCCCTCGGTCAAGGTTGCACAAAAGGAGCGTGAAAAAATGGTACAGTCCGTTCAAGGGTACAAGTATTGTCCGGTATGGTGGGAAGAGGAATGGGGCGAGGGGGAGGGGACAAAGAAAACAAGGCAAGAAGAGGCGGGGGCAGGCTTGTGCAGGAAAACTGCAGGGCATGGAAACAGTAAATAAGGTGGAGGAAATACCCGAGAAAAGGAAAACTGCCAAGCGTGCACAACGAAAACCGAGTTGGGGGGCCGCCAAGGGCCGGTAGATGCGTTAAGAGCATCAAGAAGCAAGAGCAGCAGAAGGAGCAGTAGCAGGAACAGTAGCAACAGCCGCAGCCGCATAGATTGGACACATGGACGCATCGAATTTACACCGTACTGGGCAGGTCTCACAACATAGAGAGACAAGAGAGACAAGAGAGACAAGAGAGACAAGAGAGACAAGAGAGACGGAAGAGACAGGACAGACAGGACAGACAGGGGAGACAAGAGAGACACAAGAGGCAAGAGAGACAAGAGACATGAGAGACATGAGAGACAAGAGAGACATGAGAGACATGAGAAACAAAAAGATAGCAGAGACATCAGAGACAGAGGGACAGAGGGACGGAGGGCAAACACAAGGACGCTAAAGGCAATGCCAGCTGGTGTGTAGAGGGCATCAGGACTGTCAACAGTGTGAGACAGAGGAGAGGAGAGACATGAGAGACAGGAGAGACAGACAGAATCAGAGAACGAGAGACAAACTTGTGAAGAAGAAAAAGACATAATGGGCGCAATAATCAGACATGAAGAAGCGTGAACTGTAAACGGTCGGCAGCTAGAACAGCATGTCTATCCCGTTAATGCTATTGGCCATGCTTGCCCTTTTCACCTAGGTGACCGTGAGAAGATAAGAGCCAGCCGGAACAAGATGAATACATTTTTTCGAGTCACGAACTGTCACCCCGCGATCGTCAAACATGTCCCGGATGAGGGGACGAGATGCGGTGGAGGCTCAGTCTCTCGGTCGTTCTGTTCTGCAGCACAATTATCGCCTGGCTGTCAATCACGAGAAGTGAGTCCCTGCCCGACTTGGCGGTTTTGTCTTGCATGGCGAGGTCCGTAGTCCTTCTCTTTGATATATCTGCTCCATATACACGTTTGATTACTCTGGTGCTTTTTTCTTGCTCACCTTGTCACTGTTTCGTTTTCCTTTAATTTGCAAGTCAGTCTCATCCAAATTCATTGTTCTTCACACGACGGCAAAACCTTACTCTCGCTTTTCTTTGGCCGCGCAAATGGCCTTGTAAGCTACAGATCCAGGCCATTTTGCCAGCTTGGCATCTTTTCGACTCTGCGCCTTCAACAGTAAAGAGACCTTCGTTCCTTCCCAACTTGTTCTTGCCTGTGTATGTTGTCACGGCGGTTGCCGCATGGTCTTGCCTTTTTCTTTGAGACGTCTTATCGCCGAGTGCACCACTGGCTCCTACCCGTTCCCGACCTCATAAATCCACGGAGGACCGTCCTCGATCATCAGGCCCTGATTCCGCCAATTCGAGCGGTTCCGTGGTGCAGTTGGTTAGCGCATCGTACTAATATTTCCTGCAAAAGAAATCCAATGCGAAAGTCGAGGGTTCGAGCCCCTCCGGGACCATTTCTTTTTTCCCTTTTTGCTTTGTTGACTTTTGGGGGTCAAAGCGACTTTCTTGTACTTTCTTGTTGCTCTTCCCTTTTGCTTCCTTCTTACGGACACCGGCCTAATGCTTTCAAGAATGTTCGGTTTATATAAATATTAAGAGGAGCGAAATCGTCCGCGGAGTTTGATTAATACTCTCAATGGCATCTTTGTAGTTTGCTTCTGCGCACTGCGCAACAAACATGTTTATTCCCATAAACTGTTGCAAATCAAAACAAGACGCGGCTGTGAGGCGGCCGCCGAATAACGGGTATACAGTAATCGAACACAAATAAAATACAAGGCAAATCAAAACAAATCAGGCCACGCTTTGTGGCCTTCTCCCAGCCGCGCCAAAAACAAATGAAAGGGGAAAATAAGGTAGAAAGATGAAGACCGGAAACAGAGAAGCACAAACACCATTATTACGCACTCATAGGCACCACCAGGACAATATACAATGTACCTAGGCCTGCCCGAAGAAGTCCGCTCCGCCGGCGGTCTGCTGCAGCTCCTTGCCGAGCTGCTCCCGTAGCTCTTCTTCGAGAAGCAGGTCCTCCTTCTCCTGGTCGAGTGTCTGCTGTTCCAGCGACGCTTGTTCCTTGGCGGCCGCTGCCGTCTGGTCTGGGTTCTGCGGCTGCGCGGCCAGCTTGTTGCGCCGCGCGCTGGCAATGTAGTTGGACACGTCGCGGGCACTGACCTGCTTGCGGTACTTGAGCCGCAGGAAGGTGACAATTTGCTTCATCTTCATCTCCATCTGCAGCAGGACATCGATGGTGTCCTTTTGGTCCGCGTCCAGCGACCGGTGCACGCGGTGCGCATAGACGTCTTCGCTGGGCGCGTGGTTGTGAAGGGAGAACTGCGCGCCCGCGCGGTGCCGGACTTGCCACAGGCCATCGCGCCGCTCCTTGACATAGACGGAGAAATGGCAGTCGGTGCGCCGCGACGCCGCGCGCTGGCGCTTCATGACGCGATTGGGGTCGCGCCCGCGCCCGGAGCGGTCGCACGAGTACATGGCGGTAGTCAGGCCGCCCGACGTCTGGAAGGAGCGCGATGTGATAAAGGCGTAGCCGTGGACGGCGGCGGACGCGTTGATGGCCTTGTAGGCATCGTCGCGCGAGTGGTAGACGGCCTCGGGCGGCAGCACCTCGGGGCCAAACCCGGGAAACCCGTCCGGGTAGACTTGTGTCGCCGCCATGGCGGGCGCCGTTTGTGTGGGTGTGCCGTCGGCCGCAAAGGAAGATTCGCCGGCGTCGGCGGCGTCGACGCCGCCCAAGCTTGCACCGGCGACATGTTGGCTCTGGCTGTGGCCGGGCGTTACAGGAACGGGAATGGCCGACGTCGACGTCGATGCCGAGGCGACGGCCGCGGCGGGTTGGGCGGCGGCGGCAGAGCTCATCTTGGCCGCTGTAGTCGCATGCTGGTGTCGTCGATTCGAGACGGAAGGACGGTAGTCGATTTGGTGGAGGACAGGCGGAGGCGGACAGGGACAGGGAGGCGTACCATTAGAGATTCCCTGCGCTTCAGGCGGTTTGGTAGCCGATAAAATGGGGTGGCGGTATCTTGACGGCTTAGTCATTATTCAGGCCAGGGGGCTCCACTTGAGCTTCAGGGACTGAAGGCAAGCTCTACGAGGCAGGCGGGCCAAGGTGGGGCTTCGGATGTACAGAGCTCAAGACGCCATATCGGGAAGCCGCGATCGTGAAGGGCTCTTTCCAGATTGCGACCTTTCTGACGTGCCCTTCGTTTCCCTCCAATCCCACTTCAACCTCATTTTAGCCCCTTTTCATTCCTTTCTCTTTCATTCCTTTCTCAAACCCCCAAATCAAGCCGAACTCATCCCACCACATCACAATGTCCCGGCTGGCCCCACTCGTTTTCCCCGCGGCGGGCCCGAAGCACACGGCGACGGTCATCTTTGCGCACGGTCTCGGCGACTCGGGCCACGGCTGGGCCTCGGCCGTCGAGAATTGGCGCCGTCGCCAGCGGCTGGACGAAGTCAAGTTTGTGCTCCCACACGCGCCCGCCATTCCCATTACCGTCAACCAGGGCTACAAGATGCCCGGCTGGTACGACATTGTAAGTCTTGCAACGCAGCCGAGGGTGTGAGACAGATCAGCAAATCAGCACATCACGGACCGAACTGACAGTTTGGAGGTCTCCCTTGGCGGCTCGGCGGGCCTTCTTCGTGAAAACGAGGACGAGGCCGGCATGGTCAGCAGCCGCGACTACTTCCGCCAGCTCGTGCAGCAGGAGGTCGACAGCGGCATCCCTGCCGACCGCATTGTGCTGGGCGGCTTCTCTCAGGGCGGCGCCATGGCCCTGTTTTCGGGCTTGACGAGCTTGGTCAAGCTGGCCGGCATCATCGGCATGTCCACGTACCTGCCCCTGACCCTCAAGCTCGAGTCCACGTACCTGCCCAAGGCGCCCGCCATCAACGTCAATGCCCAGACGCCCATTCTCCTGTGCCACGGCACCGTCGACCCCGTCCTGCCCTATCAGCTGGGCCGCATGTCCAGGGACAAGCTGGTGAGCCTGGGCTACCCCGTCGAGTGGAAGGAGTACCAGATGCCGCACAGCGCCGTGCCCGAAGAGCTGGACGATGTCGAGGCGTTTCTGCACAAGGTGCTGCCGCCGAGTGCGGCGTCTGGCAAGACGGAGTTGTAAAGCGGAAAGGAAAAGACAAGGGCCCCAAGACGGTGGTGGAGACACAGCAGGATCGAAAGAAAAGAGGTACGTCTGTTTGTTTGCGTATTGCTTTGGAAGGTACCTAGGTAGTCGACCAATCACGCCGTATGTGGAAGATGAGATGGTGGTATCGTTGCTAACATCAGACACTAGGGCATTGCAACGAGACATGTTACAGACAGCGTGCTATAGAACCAGCATATTGTTGATTTGATTTGAATTAAGAAAAAGACGCCATCGCATTTTGGCAATGGAACGATGGAAGAAAATACAAAGAGTCGCGATTCGTACACAAAAGCCAAGCAACGCCAGTCCCACTCAAACCAAGATCATAATCATGATTGCCATTAACATTTAGGGAAACACAGATTAACTGGTCACGTCTACGACGGAAGTAGTGTCGTCGCGCCCGGCACCCACGAGCGAGTGACCGTCTTGCACATGTATTCCGTCGCCGGGAACCGCGGGTCGTCCATGAAAAACAGGCCAGCAGGCAGTGTCAGGGTGCCGTGGGCGGGATGGTTGGTGTTGGTCGACGTTGATGTCGACGACGTGGTGGTGGAGTGGTGGTGGAAGAGATGGTGGCTGAGACACTTGACGAAGCACTCGATGAAGCAGACGAAGCAGACGAAGCAGACGAGGCAGACGAGGCAGACGAGGCAGACGAGACAGACGAGACAGACGAGACAGACGAAGATGCAGACGACGAGGCAGAAGACGACACACTCGACGGCGCCGAGCTTGATGACGCGCTAGATGAGGCCGACGACGAAGCAGACGACGAGGCAGACGAGGAAGCACTCGGCGACGCAACCGACGATGCCGAGGAAGATGCCGAGGACGACGCAGACGACGACGCAGACGACGGCACTGCATCCGTGCAGGTGTACATGGGCAGCGGCGTGGCAACCAGCGTCGACACCAGCGACGTGTACACCTCGCTGTCCTCAAAGACATCTCGAATCGCATACACAATGGGCACACTGAAACCCGGCCCCGGTCCGGGGAACCGCCGCAGTTTTGCTCACTGTTGCCTCGGCATGGATAGCTGCACGCGGCCATGCTGCGCAGTGTGACAGTGCTGGACAGTGACGTGCCGCAGTAGCAGTCAAGGCCGCCACCGCCGACGGCAAAGTAGGGGTAGCTGAGATCGGCGCACTGCTGCGCGCAGACGTGCAGGCCATTCTCGGCGTCCGAGCTGGCGGCGATGCTGCCGGTGGACGCGAAGACTTCGTACGAGAAACCGGAATAGCAGCCGATAACGTAGTATCTGTCATAGGGGGCGTCTGTCTGGCTGACGACGTAGAGGGGATGATTGGCGACAACGGTGTCGATGACGTCCAAGTTTTTGTAGTCGTCAGCGCCGTTGGGCAGGAACTTGGGCCCGCCGATGAGGTCGGAGTCCGGCGGCGCGGCACAGGTGTAGTCGACCAGGGTCGAGCCGGAGAGGACGCCGTAGCCGGGGATTTGAGGCTGGTAGCAGCCGGTGAGCTCCGAGTTGATATAGACGGGGTAGTAGTCGTCGCTGCCGCAGCAGGTTTCCGTGGTAGGATCGCAGTCGAGGCTAGAATGGTCAGTGGAAGGACAGAAGGAAAGAAGGAAAGATGGAAAGAGGGAAAGAGGGACAGAAGGAAAGACAAGAAGGAGAGACAGAAGAGGCAACCTACCCAGTCGCACAGTCGACGGCACAAAGGGAAGCAAAGGGCGCTTTGGTGTTATTGACTCGGTACGAACCTTCGCCAAAGGATGTGCCGCAGAGACACGAAACAGGCTGGTTTTCACTGCAAGGTGTTAGCAGAGGAAGAAGAAATCATCGAGAAGAAGAGGAAGAGAAGAAAAGAGGTGGGAAGAAAGAGAAGAAGAAGTTCATCTGTCGAATCACCGTCAAGGAACCCCCTTCCCCCCCCCCTTCCCCGCGAGAAAGATGGACTTACGTGCACACAGACGCAGACGTCGAGGCGCCGCCCAAGGCGTACTCCACGCCGGCCAGCGGGTAGCCATAGGCGCTGCAGTGCGAGTAACAATCTGTGTACGACGCCTGGCACGTTTCAATCACACCGTTGTCCTGCGCCGCGCCGGGGCCAAAGTCGGGCTGGTAGTAGCAGCCCAGGTACTTGTAGTAGCTGTTCAGCGAACCCGGCTCCAAGCTGCTGAAAGTCGCGTAGCTCACAAACGACGGGTCGCCATACACCTGGACAGCACCCACTGTGTCTTGGCCCGTCCGCGCGCCACCGCACGTCTGCGAGGCGTCACCATAGCAGGGCTGAGTGCACAAGTTGGACGTCGTCGTGCCACTCGGCGGCGGCAGCGGGCTGCAGTAGCACTCGTTGGCCGCCAAGGCCGAGTAGCCATAGCCATAGCCACGGCACGCCTGGGCACACGAGTACGGCGCCACGGTGCTGTTGTAGTTTGTGTTTTCCACATAGCCCGGGAACGGGTTGACCAAGTTGAGCTGCGGGTTGCTGGGGATGTATGTTCCAATGTTGAGCACAAAGGTCGAACCGGCCGCGCTGATGAGCCCGCCGGAATAGCACCCAAGGTAGCGGAACTGGAAGTCGTCACCGCACGCCGCGTACTCGTCGCCACCAAACCAGCCCTGGGCAGACACTGTGCTGGCCAGAGCCAGCACAAGGCCGGCCAAGGCCGTGGGCGCTGCGCTCTTCATGCTGTGTAGTGATGAGTGGTGATGGGTGATGATGGGTGGCGAGTGGTTGAAATCAAATAGTGTATATAAAAATTAAAGGACGTGGCAGGTGGCGAGTCAAGAACAGGATATCGATGGAGATAGAGAGAGAGGAGTATACAGCCAAGCAAGCATCAAACGGAGTGTCAAGAGCCAAAGATGGCTTTTGTTGGGGAAGAAAGGAAAAAGGAAAGAAAAAGAAAAAAGAAAGCAAAGCACAAAAGCACAAAAGCAAGCAGGGGAGACAATCATGCTTTATAAAACAGCAAAAAAACAAAAGACGACGACACCTACAACGCCCGCCAGTGCCGCGTTGATTCGTACACGGGTGCCTGTCGATCAGTCCTTGTCACAGCAAAGGGGTCTTCTTCCTACGACCTACGGGTGCTGCCGCGATGCAGAGGATGCAGAGGCATGAGCAGCAAGGCAAATGGGGCATACTGCCGACAGGAGACGTGTGCTAAGGTTCAGACTACTACCCCAGAAAGGAACTATTTTGTGCCTGCCCAGACACCGGCCCTCCTTTGACTTGAATATAACTAAAAGGAAGGGAGAATAAAGTGAGTTGTGACCGCAAGGCGCTTGGCACAAAGTAAACAAAACCAAGAAGGGTAGTGAACTCTTCTCGAATTTACGACTTGGAGAGCAAGGTGCAGTGCAATGTGATGAATTGCTTGCAAAGGTACATGGACTGGAAATAAAGAGAAAGATATATCAAAAACAGAACCACAGAAGAAGAGACTGAGAACAGGAGAGAAAGAAAAAGAAAAAGAAACCAAAAGAAACCAAAAGAAGGAAACGAGAAAGAGAAGGAATAGAAAAGAAAAGAAAAAGAAAAAGAGAGAGACACGACCAAAAGCTCAACAGCAGGAGACTACATTTGTCAAAAAAGCAGGGTAGATCCACTACGTGTAGATTGCGTGTAAGTGGACTCGCTACCAGAGACGTCTGTTGGTGCCCCTTGCCGCATGGATGGGGAATACAATAGTCTACCACCCCATACCAGAACGGACGGCGAACAGGTTCTCATCTCGCGTGGTGCTTAACGTTTTAACTCTAAATTAGGAAACAAAAGGGCCAGACCGCCTGCAACGCTGAATTCCACATTGCGACCCTGGCCTGGCTTGCATTCCTGTTCTGGGGGCATCGAGGCATAGCAGACAATGATGTTATCAATCTTATTTAATCCTTTTGAAAGTGAAGCAAAATCCCGAGACCCGTGGCGGCCATCTAGTGACGAAGAATGCTCTGGCGACAGGCAGGTAAAAGAGGAGACTAAGTAGAGAAAGATGGAATGAAAATCGAGTTATGAAGATAACGATCGAGCGATAAGACGATGCACGCATTCGTTCGGTTAGCCATTGATAAGACGATGCACGCATTCGTTCGGTTAGCCATTGATCACCTACACACACGGTCACGACTCACGACTCACGACTCACAGCACATGGCCCGCACCAAATAAAAACACCAGCCATAGTAACAAACGCCCAAACACATAAACAGACAGACGCAGACACAGCCGTTGGCACAGGCACACATGATGGGCATTATAAATGTTATTAAAAAAATACACGTTCCACAGACAAAGACTGCCGTCATTGTCATTTCTGCCGAGCAATGGCAATGCGTAAAGAACGAGTGATGCTAGAAAGAGAGATCCCACAACCCGTGCGAGACAATAGACAAAACACGGCGCACACCGTCTCCCGCAAACCGCTCAGTCGCTGCTCAGCAGCCGCTCCACGGCCCATGAGACGGAAAAGTTTGCGCAGGTCCGAGTAGTGCTGGCCGACACCGACAAACAAAATGGGCACGTTGGTCGCGTGCACCAAGACTGACGAGCGTGCCGACCATGCTGCCGACGGTGTCGCACTTGGAGATGATGAAGCCGTCCAAGCTGCGCACACTGCCAAAGGCCTGGTTTGAAGCTGCGGGCCTGGGCGACCGAGTCGGTGCCGACCAGGGCCTCGCCGACCATCAGAATCTTGTCCGGGTTGGCAAACTTGGCAAACTTTTCCAGTGAGGACATGAGGCGCTGGTCGTTTGTGGCGGCGGCCCGGCCGTGTCAATGAGGACGACGTCGAAGCCGTGCTGCCCGGCGTAGGTGACGGCGTCCTTGGCGACCCGCGGCGGCGTCTTTGCCGTAGCCCTTTTGGTACAGCTCGACCTGGCCGCCTTCACGGGCCGTCAGCTCCGTCAGGTTGCGCACGTGGACGGCGAGCTGCTCGACGGCACCGACCGGAAGGTGTCGCCCGCGGCAATGAGCACCTTGTACCGGTTTCTGCAGCAAGAAGAAGCAAATCTTGGACAGGTTGGTGGACTTGCCCACGCCGTTGACGCCCACAATGGACATGACATAGGGCCGGGGCGTGCGCAGCGAGGTGGCGCCGGGCCGGGTGATGGCGTCAATCTCACGCAGCAGGTCGAGCGACGACGTGGGCGTGAGCATCTTGGTCAGGGCGGCCTCTAGCGCCGTCTTGACGCCGCGCGTTGGTGCTCTCGAAGCTGCCCGTCTTGGTGCCGAGCAGCGCGGCCTCGACGCTCTCGCACAGCCGCACGGCCGCCTCGCGCGCCACGTTCTTCTTCAGCAGGTGGTCCTCCATGCCCTTCATGGTCTTGTCCAGGTCCTCCTTGGTCAGCGTCTTGCCACCCACGACGTTGCGGAACAGCCCGCCAATCGTGCTCAGACTCGATCCGAGCAAGCCGTTGTTGCCCGCGGCCGCGGCCGCCGCCGCGGACGCCGCTTTGCTCTTGCTGTGGGACGCGTCCGCGTCCGCGAGGATCGAGTGCACCTCGTCGTCCAGGTCCTTGAGCACAAACTTGCCGCCCTTGGCGTCGTGCCCCACGTCGACGCGTCCACCTGCTCCAGTGCCGGCCGCTCTGCAGCGTCGCTCTTCTCGCCGCGGCCCTTGGGCCGGTCGCCCGTTGAGTAGTCGAGCTGGATGTCGTCGTCCTCCTCGGCCTGGCCGTCGGCGCCCCATTTGCGGCCCTTCTTGGCCGTCTTGGTCGTCGTCTTGCCGTCCTTTTGGTGCTTGCGCACGGCCGCCTCGTCGCTCGACTGCACGGCAGATCCGCCACCACCACCACCACCACCAGCTGCCGCCTTTTGTTGCGCCGCCTTGCGCGCCCGTCGCGACAGGGTGTTCGACGGGCTAGGCTGTGCCGACGAGGTCGCGCCGCCGCTACTGCCACCGTCGCCAGCGTGAAGTCCACTGGGCGTCGACGGCCGTGAGTTGGAGGGTGTCGCAGCCGGCGTCGATTCGGGCGAGTCGGCTGTCCGTGTTGTCGGGCGTGCCGTCTTTTCGTTGATGGGGGACGGGTCGGACGAAGAGACAGGGGCAGCCACAGCCACCGCACGCCCGCCCGTGGCGGCGGCCGTGCCGCTTCCCTCGAGTTCGTTGAGCTGCTGGTCAAAGTAGTCGTCAAACCGCGCACACTCGACAATGGTGGTGTTGGGCCGCGTCAGCTGGTCGCCGTACAGCTTGACAAAGAGCGTCTTGATGTTGTCCACGAGCTTGTCAATCCACGACAAGTGCAGCAGCGACTTGTAGACGGCCACAAAGAGGATGCCCAGGTCTTTGGAGAAGGCCCACTTGACAGCGTACTGGTCGGCCAAAAAGGTGCATGGCTGGCGCTGCTGCGCCGGCGATGGCCGAGGCAAGATCCTCCTTGAGCCGGCGGTGCTGCTCTCCTCAATAAAGACGTCGGTAATAAAACGGTTGACGACGGCGGGGCTGACAAAGGCGTAGTGGCGCGACCAGAGGACGACGCCCGACGTGGTGATGATCTCGAAGCTGTCCAACATGGTGGCTTGTGTAGGAGTGGTGGGGTGGGAGGACGGGAGGACGGGAGGACGGGAGGAGAAAGAGAGGAGAAAGAGAGGAGAAGGAAGGACAGCAAGTCGGAATAGGATCAGTCGAGAAGAAAGGAGTCGGGGCGAGTTGAAGATGCGAAAAGGAAAGACGACAAAAGGAGACAAAAAGAGAAGAAGAAAGGGGCAAAGGAATTCTCCTTTTAAACAGCGTTGACGACGGGAAAGGAAAGAGCGAGTCCGCCGGGCGCAAGGTCGGTCGGATCAAGAGGAAGCCGGCGAGGACAGGCTCATATATGCGGTCTCGGATGCCGGAAGTGAGGTGATGACGAACAGCAGATGCGCAAAACCGTCAAACAAAACCGTCGAAATGGCCCCTTTGGCCTCTTTCAGGTACAGCCTAGCTAGACCCGTATGCGTAGACCCTCCCATACGGCAAGAGCCTGGGGTGCGATAAAGAGCAATGCGCCTTCTGTATCGAGCGATAAGGGGCTAGGGGTGGGGTGCTGTTGGGCGGAAAAACGATTTGGCCGGGTGCAACTGCCCCCATCTGAGAGAGGTGTTCACTGTTCGGGAAGGGGCGCCTGGGGTGGACTCAACGACGCAAAAGTGGGTCCGGATCAGGAGTGACTGCCTCAACTGAGCTGGGATGCGAGCTACTCCCGTAGAGGAGTACGCTGTGGGCCTTGTGGCGGCAACGACGACAGCTGTCTCCTCCAATTGCCCGCCTAGAGCTAATAAGCAGCCAAAAGAAGAGACCAAAACACACAAAAGACGACACATTGCGACAACGACGACACCACCTTGCCGACACGCGATCACCTCTAACGGCCTGCACGCAGTGACGCAACCGACTGCGATACATGTATTGACGAGCTCTCATTGCCATCGACGACCGACTTGAGCGCACGACCCGACGACTTGAGAATAGCCCTCGCGGCCTCCTTTTTCTTCTTTTGCTTTCTTTTCGTCAACTCTCCATTATCGACCATCCTCAATAACCTCAACGTCCCTCCATCAACATGCAACGCCCCGTCTACGGGCAGTCGCCCCCGCTGCACCACCCGGTGCCCCAGCATGTGTCGACGGTGCCGCAACTGCGGTCGCCACCGCCGCGACCTCGTCGCAACCACAGCCCCAGACCTACGGCAGCCCCTACCAGCAGCAGCAGCCGCACCAGCAGCAGCAGCAGCAGCAGGGCGGTGGCATCCCCATGGGCCACATGTTTGGCCAGTACGGCCAATTTATGAACGACCCGACGGCACAGGTGGCCGCGCAGCTGTCGCACACCGCCCTCCGGCAAGGGCAAGAATACGTTGAGCAGAATGTAGGTTTTTCTCTTTCTTCTTCTCCGCGGACCCCGTGGTCGTTTGCAGCAAGTCCACTGACAATGTAGATCAACCGCTATGTCAATGTCGGCGTGCTGAAACACTACTTCAACGTGTCCAACTCGTACGTCCTCAGCAAGCTCTTCCTCGTCCTCTTCCCCTGGCGCCACAAGCCCTGGTCCCGCAAGCAGACCGTCGGCCCGCCGGCCAGGAGGGCTGGTACCTGCCGCCCCGCGACGACATCAACAGCCCCGACATGTACATCCCGTCATGTCCGTGGTTACCTACATCCTGCTGTCCACCCTCGTCGCCGGCCTGCGTGGCCAGTTCCAGCCCGAGCTCCTCGGCTACACGGCGTCGGTGGCGCTGGCCGTCGTCGGCGTCGAGATTTTGGGGCTCAAGCTCGGATGCTACCTCCTGAGCATCTCCAACACGTCGCAGCTGCTCGACCTCGTCGCCTACTCCGGCTACAAGTTTGTCGGCGTCATTGCCACCATTGCCGTGGCCGAGCTGGTCAATGGCGGCAAGGGCACGGGCGGCTGGATCGGCTGGTCGCTGTTCCTGTACACCTTCTTGGCCAACTCGCTCTTCCTGATGCGCTCGCTCAAGTACGTCCTGCTCCCCGAGAGCTCTGCCGACGGCCGCGCCATGCAGACCGACACCCGCGCCAAGCGCAACCAGCGCACCCAGTTCCTCTTCTTCTACTCGTACGGCGTCCAGCTGCTGTTTATGTGGATTCTCAGCCGGGCGTAGAGCGAGCATGTCCCAGGGGCGATGGTGCCATGGCGGTGGAATGATGCTGTGATGCTGTGATGCTGTGATGGTGTAATGGTGCGACGGTGCGACGACAAGGGCGATACAAGGTCGCCCACAATACTGGACAAGCAGAGGCGGGCAGGTTCCGATCAAGAACGACGGTTCCGGACAGGAATCGGACCACGGACAGGGTCTGTCGTCGTATCTTCGGATACGCGAAGACCGGAGACCGGAGACCGGAGATTGGAAATGGGTGGTGTCTTTGCAAGGCCGGCAAGGACACTAAAACGACATTAGATACGGCGTACATTGTTTCTTTGGTCTTTGGATTTTTTTTTTTTTTTTTTGCTTTCTTTCTTCCCTACTCCTTTTCTCCTCCTTTGTTTCTTCTTTCCAGTTTGTTTCGCTTCTTCTTTTCATATATAGCATGCTCTTGCTCTTTTTTGGGAAGCAAATATTAAAATCAGGAAGTAATGAGAATGCAAAAACATATAAAATGGAAGGAACTGTGTGCTTCTGTGCTTGTGTCCTCTTGAGAGGGTGCGTGGAAGTGTTTCTTGACGCTGGCCATCACGACGGTCGGCCCTGCTGTCTAAATGGCCTCGGCATGAAGCCTGTAGGTAGTTTGTTCTCAAAGCAACAAGTTTGCAGCAGTATGCATGCTCGTCTTTATTCTTTATCAAAAGCTATCTTGTTCGACTACGTACTGCGATAATTTGGGATGACACGAGATGCTATCAAGCATTGCCTGGGAAGCCAAACCTCATCATGGCACATATAATGTTACTGCAGAACTGTTGTATGCTTTTGATTTGATCGCTTTAAACCAGGCTGTAGCCTTTCCAACTATTTTGGGGGGCGAATATCAACTGTCCTGCACAGCCTTGGGTTACAGTGGCCGCTCCACAGAGTTTATTCGTCCTTCTATCCGAACTTCAGAGATAGGTTTCACGAAACGACAACACCATAGCAAGAGCAGACAAAAGAGACAAAAGAGACAAAAGAGACAAAAAAAATGAAGCCAGATTTCAAAATCAGCCGCTCACGATACGATGAGTACTAACTGTGTCAAAAAGGGAAAAAACAAGGCTACCGCTCAGAAATGGCATCTTCAAAAGTGCAGAAAAGCGAGGAAGAAAGAGTGGAATGAGAAAGCGGTGTATGAGGAAAAGTTGAGGGTAGTCAAGAACAAATGATGAGAAAATTGGCGGTGAAGCGCAGATGGTGTGTCGTAGTTTGGCCGTGTTGATGGAAAAGAACGAAGTTACGGCAGGAAGATGCAACGAAAGGGTGGCAGAACGCAGACTGTGAGACGGGATGGATGGGATAGATATGCAAAACGGGCAGTACTTTTTTTCACGTGTCTCTCTGCCGCACTCGCTCTTCGTTGAAATATCTCTCCTTCTGCCTACACCACGTCACTTTTTCACGAAAAACGAGGCTGCCATCTCGAGGTCGATATCCAATCAACCACGGAAAGGGTGGTGTCACCAGCTGCATAAGAAGGCGGCCCACCCTCTTTCGTCTTTGGCTTGCAAGCTGGCTCTTTCTTCTTTCGTCTTCTCTTTTTCTCTTCTTCTCTTTTTCTCTTCTTCTCTTTTTCTCTTCCGCCCTTTTCAGTCGTTCTTCCCGCTGCCTGTCGCACCAAGGCCCCTCGGGCACCGCCCAGCCTTGTGTCGGTCGACGACGGGTAGGTGGAAGAACAAGTAATGCTCTGAGCAGTCACAGAGTCACAAACACACGCACACCAGAGAAGTATGAGACACTTCCACTACGTAGTCAAGCATTTGCACTTCTGCCCCGTCTTTTCAACCAATGAGTGGGATAACAAGAGGGTGTCGTCTTGAGAATTGTGTGCAGTGCCCGACATGTCGAGTGCGAGGGGATGTGTCTCGTTGACCGCCTGGCCTCATTCTATCTGCAAACTCTCAATGGCCACTCATGTACCACTCCCCTCTTCTATTTCCTATTAAGCCACCGCTGCCTTACTAGTGCGGCTCTGTGCACCACAAATCGGGAAGGATACAAGATCTTTTTGCAATACAAACCCTCAAATCAAAATCAGCGAGGCTCAGCCTCGCCCGGTCTGCCAGATGACCATATTTGCTACACAACCACGTCGTCCACGTCGTCCACGTCGTCCGCTTCGTCCGCTTCGTCCCCTCACATTCTTTTTTCCTTAACTTCACACTCGTATCTTGTAATATTTTCAGCGTGTATAAAGTTCGAGGCTGTCCTGTCTCGAAGTCCTGAAGAGGCTGCTCTTATTTTGTAAAGTTCTTATTCTTTCTCTCTGCTCCTTTTGGCTCCGTAGGTCTATTCTTCTTCAGTCTCTCAGCATCTTCCACATCCTATCCCGATTGTTACTTACCTCCACAGGCACCTCATTCTTCTCTTCGTCTCTGCCATTCCTCACATCTCTTCCCCACCATCTCCTCTCCGGTTCCTGCAATGAACTCCGGCTCATACAACATGCCTCGTAGTCGTACCAAAGAAGATGCAGGCCGAGCCAGCCATGCCGCCAAACGGATGCCGGGCGACAACACCAACAGCAACGGCAATGGCGGCCCACAAGACTATTACACAACTGGCCAGCAACAACAACAGCAACAACAACATCAGCAGCAGCAGCAGCAGCAACATCAACATCAACATCAACAACAACGCGCCAGTGGTCACAGCCCGTCTGGCCGCTACGAGTGCAAGGACAAGGATTGTAAGAAGCCTGTGGCCTGGCGCAATGTCGACACTATTGGCGGCATCGCCCCGGACATGAGGAATGGCAACGTCAACAGTGGCAGCGGCCATGGCAGTGCCAACACGACGAGTGACCTTGTCCCCTTCTACCCCAACCAAGAGGCGCGCGAGGTGCAGATGAGGCTGCTAGACATTCTTGCTGCAACAGGCCTTCCACAGGAAGACATTCCCGTTCTTGGTGCCCGGCCCACAGGGTTTGCCATGCTGCCGACCGCGGACATGCCACGGCAGCCCCTGCAATCCAGCGCGGCCTGGCAGTGCGCCCAGTACGATGCCGAGCGTAGCCGGCGTGAGTGGTTCTTCCGTCACCGCAAGCAGCATTTGCCGTTTCAGTGGTCCGAGTACTGTGAAGAGCATACCTGCCGCTTTTTCTTCGCCAAGGAGCCGTGCCGCACAAAGAAGCCACGGTTCGATGCTGTGTGCAATACGCGTAATGTCCCCCCGTTCGTATCTTGTTCATCATCGATTATTACCCCCCTACCTCACTAACACATGAAGACGCTTTCTGTGGTGCCTTCCGTCACTGTCAGGGGATCAAGGGCCAGGTGGCCAATCTCAACAACAACAACAACAGCAACAACGACGACAACACCTCGGAGAAGAGCAAGAGCATGTTTTTGCGGCACGAGTTTTGCCCAAAGCGTGAGTGTCTCGTCGTTGAGCCCTTTTCATTGTTTTTTTCTTCTTCTACTAACAGCAACCAGACAAATGTGAAGTCGACAACTGCGAGCTTCTTCGCGACGAGTCCAAGCATGGCCATCTCGGCAAGTTCTGTCCAAGCCGTAAGTCGAAACAAAACGAACACGAAGAACTCCAAACATAGGGACAGCTTCACACCGGACTAACACAACACAGACAGGTGCTACTATGTTGGCTGCACAAAGCAGGCTCTCGACAAACGCGGATACTGTGCTGAGCGTATGTCGTATCCAATACATTGCTCGACCGGGTACCCATTTACTAATATCGTCCAGACGGCTGCCAGTACGCAGCCTGCCAGAAGATTGCTGTCGTCAACTTCATGCTCTGCAAGAAGCGTACGTTAAGGTCCATTCCTCATACCATTGTCTCTGCGGCCCGTCTCTAATCCTGCCAGATCTCGAGTGTGCCGAACGCGGCTGCGGACTCCCACGCTTTGTTGTTTCCCAGAGACCGTGTCCTCGACGAGAAAGACCACAAAGAGTGCTATATAGACCGCTACGACCGTGATCTCTTTCATGCCTACTACCTCGCCTACTGCAGGGATCGTACGTTGTTCTTTCCTCGCGTCTTCTTTCCTCGCTTCGCTCGCTTCTTCTTTCGTCTAACTGGACAGACGGCCTCTGCGCTGACAAAACGTGCTCCAAACTCCGCATCAAGGCCAGCGTCCACTGCCGCAAGCATGCCTGTCTCGAGCGCGGCTGCAGCGAACCCTGCCTCAACAACCTCAAGTACTGCGCCCAGCACAAGTGCGCCACGAAGGCCTGCATGAGCCCCAAGGGCTGGAAGCAGGACGCCAAAACTCGGGAGGACTTTTGCTTCAACCGTATGTCACAAACGCGCATAAACTCGCACAGCCCTCTTCTCTTCGTTTCGCACCATCCACTGACATGCCAGACCTCTGTCGTGAAACGGACTGTTCGGGAGCCGTCGACAATCTGCACATGTACTGTGGATTGCGTAAGTCAAGTCCCAGGAACCCCCCAGATGGCCCCCCTTTTTGCATCACTAATACGTTTCCTTTGTTTTCTTTTACAGACGAATGTCGAGAGGAATCCTGCATCGCCAAAGTCGCAGAGGATGGCACCTGCATTCAGCGTAGGTCAACGTCTTTGCTTGTTTGAATTTTTTTTTTTCTTTTCTTCTTTTGACTCTCACACTAACATTTGCACAGACTTCAAGAACAAGCACAAGAAAATCACCAAGATGGCCGTCCGGCGGGATACGGAAGCTACCAAAATTGCCGCCCAGCATGACGCCCAGCAGTGGGCCAGCACGTTAAGCTACTCTGCCGGTATGGGCAGTGGTGCTAACAGCCTGTACGGCGGCGGCGGCCCGGACTACCGCGGCCCGCTCCACTACTTCCCCTCGTCCAGCCATTCGAATCGCTCCATCCAGTCCAACCGCTCCAGGAGCAACCGGTCCGGCGGCGGGTCACGGAGACGGTCGCCGCTGCATCTGTGGCATGGCGACCGCGACGTGGACGGTGGTGACTATGAGGAGGAGGAGTATGGCCGCGGTGGTGATGGCCGGCACAACCGCCGTAACAACGGGGACCATGGCAACTTCGGCCAGCCCACACCCTCATCATCAGACGCTGGCCGCTCACCCTATCGCGGCGGCAACAACGACGATGGCCATGACCAAGACGACGAAGACGACAGCGACAGCTATGTTCCCGTTCCCCCCAAGCAGCCGCCGCCTGCCACGACACACCGTGCTGCTTCTGCCGGGCCCCGTTCACAGCAGCCGCAGCAACAACAGCAACAGCAGCAACAATCGTCTCCAGGGGTTGCCAGGCCAGCGCCACAGTATGCTTCCCATCCCGGCGCTGCTGGAAACACTGGAAACACTGGAAACGGCGGACCCAATTATGTCCTTCATGGAACCAGGCCGCCAGCGGGACACGCGGGCAACGAGCCCATCATCCACCAGCGGCAGCAATCGTACGGTGGGGATAGCGACGACTGATGGCTTTGCTACTGAGTGTGTTTGGCAAGGCAGTGATGGCAATGATGGAATCTGTGCTTTTCTCGTGTATTGGTGTATTCTCTGTAGTCTCCGGTCATTTCATATCTCTTTTGCGCAGGTGTTTGTCGCGTATTTCATTGTTGCTCCGCCATGTCGACAAGTATTGTATTTAGAATCGAGAATCAGATATCAAAAATAAGAAAAATAAAAAGTAGAACAGCAGACGGCAAGAAGTGCACCAAAATGCACCCACGCGCCAGACGTACACCAGCAACCATGCCCTCTCCACCCCTCTTGTCCTCTCAATCTCCCGTGTCCAGCTCCAGGTCCAGCTGCACACCATTTGTCACGCCGTAGTCCTCCAGCGTCAGGTGGTCTTTGAACGGCCGCTCGCCCTGCCGCCGCAGCATGATTTCGCCGGGGTCACGGCCAATGCGCGCAGCAACCATGACTTTGAACTGCCGAATGAGGTCGGATCCCATGCACGGGATCGCCGTCTTGGACCCCAGCCGGTCGTTGACGTGCACAATCATAAACTCTTGTGGTGGCGCCGGTGCGCGGGCCTTTTTCTTCTTCTTCTCCTTCTTCTCTTTCTTCTCCTTTTCCTCCCTCTTCTCCCTCTTCTCGCCGTCGCCAGACTGGGACTTGTCTTTGTTCAAAGGCTTGTCGTCGCGGTCGCGGTCGCGGCCTCGGTCTCGCCGTGGTGACCGGTCTCGCCGATCGAATCCTCTGTCGCCCCGATCTCGTTCTCGATCCCGATCGTCCTCGCCCTCCCCATCGTTCCGCTTCTTCTCCTTCACTTTGAATCCACCGCCGGACCGTTTCTTGGGTTTTGGTCGGTCGTCAGCCCAGCTCTTGCCGTAGTCGGCGGCGGCGTCGGCGTCATCTTTTCCATTGTTGTCTTGTCCTCTGTCACGACGGCCGTCTCGCCGGTCGTCTCCATCTCGATCGCGCCGGTCTGGGTGGCGGTAGCGGTCGTCGTCACGGTCTCGGTAGCTGTCGCGATGGCGATCACGCCGGTCTCGGTCGCTGCGCTCGCGATCGCTTCGCTCGCGGACGGGCGACTGGCTGCGGCTGGGCCGTTTGTGCCGGCCCGGGTCAGGCGACGACCGAGGCCGTGGTACCTCTGTGTCTCCCATACTATGGGTAGCGGTAGTGTACACACAGGCCCGCAAATGTGTGTGCAAAATGGGAGGTGGTTGAGAAAGAATACTAAAAAGTAATTGTTGGACAAAGGAACAAATGTCGAAAAGGGCCAGCCTAGTCGCGAGGCAACGAACAGGCTGGAAGCTCGTCTGCAAGCAAGAAGCAAGGCGCAGAACGGCAAAAGTGGGGCGCACAGCTTAAGCTCCAGCTTCAGTTCAAGTACCGAGCCGAGCAGTATTTTTGTCACGTGACAATATCAAGCTCTTCATCCCATTCATCTCACGACAACTGCTCCATCGTTCACTTGCATTGTTTTTCATCCTCATGCGATCCCATCTCATCTCATCTCACAAAAAACACGCATGAAACCCGGTTGGTTGAATCTTGTATTACTCGTAACATTCCTCCGTCATCTTTGTCGACCTCCCACATTCTCCTTTGTAGAAAATGCATAGGGACGACCTAGGTACCGTATTCTCTATTAAAATCTTTTTCGTTCCATGGTGGGAGGGTGATGCTTCGTTTCCAGGTTGTTATGCTCTTTCTCCTCCAGAGATATACGGGGCATGCGCGTGGCATGCCCAAGTTTTTCTTCCAAATAAAACAACGACAGGCAAGAAAAAAAACAAGGACGTAAAACGTAAATCCGAGCCACAGCGGGAAAGCGGGAAAAGCACAGCGCAAAGAACGCACGACACATACGACGACACGTTCATCAGAAAACTCCTGCCTCTCCTTAGATCTGCACCTCGACACGACCCTCGGCACCCGGCGGTCCAGCGTTGAGCTGGGGCAGCAGGTAGGTGATGTCGTCCCAGGGGTGGCGGTACAGACCAGTGCGCAGTCTCTTCTGGTCGAGGTAGTGCGCAATCAGACCGATACTCCGGCCCAGGACGAACAGACCGTTCAGGACACCCATCTTCAGGTAGTCCTCCGCCTCCTCGGCGCTGAACGCACCGCAGTTGCGCATCAGGTCAACGAAGCAGACAGCAACGCAACCGTCGACGTTGAGAATCAGGTTGTCCTTCTTCGACGTCGTCACCGACTCGACGGCCAGAGCATAGTCCAGCAGCTTGTGGTTGGGGAACTTCTCCGTGACGTACTGCTTGACCAGCTCAACACGCAGATCCGGGTTGTTCCGCGACTTGACACGGTGACCAATACCGGGAATCAGCTTGTTGGCCTTGCGCATGCTGTCGACGAACTCACGGGGGCTCAGGCCCTTGTCGAAGGCACGGGTGAACTCCTCAGCGGCACCGTCCAGGGCACCACCGAAACGCGAACCAATGGTCAGCAGACCGGACACCAGCGCAGAGATCAGGTCTTTGCCGGCACGCGTGGTAATAATGGTGTTCATGGCACCAGACACGGCCGGGCCGTGATCGGCCGTCAGCATCAGCACCATCTCAAGGAACTTGGAGGCGTAGTCGGGCAGGCGACGACGGAACCACAGCAGCGACATGACACCGCCAATACCAATGTCCTCCTTGAACACGTCCGAGATCGGCATGCCAGCGTACAGCAGCTCCTGGCCACGGTCGTCCGAGATCGTGGAGATGAAGGCAGCGGGCTTGCGAATCAGGCCCAGCTCCTGGGCCCACGAGTAGTCGATAGGGATCTTGGGCACAATCGGCTCCGGGCTGGGGGTGATGGTGCCGTTCTTAACCAGGCCCTCGTACACGCTCTTGACCAGAGCGGGCATGTCCTCGAAGGTGTCGGGGACGAAGAAGCCAGCTTCCCGCATCATCTTGTTCTTGGTAGCAGCGGTCTCGAGCTGCGAGTTGGCGAAGGCACCGGCGTGGCCGAACTGCACCTCGGTCTTGAACATGCTTGCGCACGTACCAATGGCCCAGGCGACAATGGGCTTGGTGATGACACCCTTCTTGACGGCCTCAATGACCTTGTACTCCTCAACACCACCAACCTCGCCCAGCAGCAGCAGGATCTTGCAGTCGGGGTCGGCCTGGTAGCGCAGCAGATGGTCGATGAAGGTGGTGCCGGGGTAGCGATCGCCACCAATGGCCACACCCTCGTAGACACCGTCGGTGTTCTGGGAGATGATGTTGTTCAGCTCGTTGGACATACCGCCCGACTTGGAGACGTAGCCGACAGAGCCCTTGCGGTACAGCTTGGAAGCGACAATGTTGTCCATCATGCCACCAGTGTTGCCAATCTTGAAGCAGCCGGGCTTGATACCACCCACGGTCGCAGGACCAATGATGGTGATGCCCTTCTTCTCGGCAATGTGGGCAATCTCACGAGCTCTCCGCTCGGGCACACCCTCGGCAATAATGGCAATGGTGCGGATCTGGGGTTCTCCATCAGCTCCAGAGTCGAGCTGTAGACACTGCGAGAGGAGGCGAAGTTGACAACAACGTCAACGTCGGGGTGCTTGGCCATGGCCTTGGAGACCTCCTGGTAGACGGGCAGGAGGGTCTCGCTGGTGCCCCAGTACATCTTGCTGACGAACTGGCCACCGAACGTGTAGATGATACCGGCGACGGAAGGCGTCGGGCGCTTGCAGATGAAGTCAAAGTCCAGCATGCCCTGCACGGCACGGGGCTGCAGACCGTAGACAAAGCAGCGGGTCTTCTCGTTGAACAGAGCATGGGCGGGCAGGGGCTCAGTGGCCGGCTGGGCGCCGCAAAGCGGGTGATGTTGTCGTTGGCAGACAGACCAACGGGCGTCTTGGTGCCGTTGGCGCCGGCGGGCGCGGAGGCAGCAGTCATGTTGACGGTTGTGTGAGGGATATGGTGCGTTGTAGCGCAAGATGAAGCTAGACAGAGCTTTTGTGTGAGCAACGGTGGCCAAGAGACAGCAAGTTGAACAGGCAAAAATCAAGCCAGATCATGCAAACAGAAGCTGTTGTGCACGTAGCTTGCCGTCAGATCAAGTACACGAGCAGAAACGACCTCCCAACAAGTTCACAAGACAGTGTTGTTGGGTCTTTTGAGGTTTATTTTCTGTTTCGCGAGCTTGACGATGCTGGCAGCAAGGACGGCGACAAAGGGGGCAAAAGGGGGGAAACCCGAGAGAGAGGGGTGGTGGCTCGAATGGAGCTATGTACGTACCTTGGGTCCTGGGGGTATGTTCTCGTCGCTGTGTTGCTCTCGCAAGATGTTCGTCTGGTCTTGTAGACTCAAGATTCGTGAAGTTCGTGATGTGATTGTTTGCAAGATGAAAGAGAAGGAGGGCAGATAGCAGAATGGGGTAAAAGAAGAGAAAAAGGAACGGAGCTGCTTGATGGTCGCTCTTTCTGCCTCTGGAGACGGTTGTCTTTTTTTTTTCCCCTTGGTCTGGTCGGCCGCTCCTGCTGGGCTTTTGCTTGCTCTCATGCACCTTTGTCGAATTGGGCCAAGCCCAGGGGGGCAGGAGCGACGGGGGAGCAACGGCTGGTGGGTGGTGCAGTACGAAGTATGCTCAGCTCCTTGGGGGAGGTGCGGCGGGGGATTGTGGACGCGGCGGTGCAGTTGTTGCAGTGGTGCGGTAGTGCCTGCCTCGCAGCCGGTGACGCAGGGCGGATTGGGGCTTCCAGCGACCGGCGGTGGTTCTGGTGTGGGTCGTATCTGGCCCTAGCGTGCAAAGTAGTGGTACTTCCCTGCGTCCTCCTTCCCTCTCAATCGCAACAGCCCTAGCAACCCCCCAGCTGCAGTTGAACAATCGGTGAACAATTGCCCTTCCATTGCCACCCTTCTGGTGAAATTGGCAACCACCAAGAGCCATTGATCGCTGCTTCCTCGTCGGGTTCTTTCCCCTCGGTCCTCTCGGTTGCGGCTGCCATCCACAGTCAAGGCAACTTCAGGCAACCCAGAGCAATGCAAGGCAGTTGCGGCAGCCGCCCTATGATCCTCAGGTAGTCCGCCAATTGTTTGCCCAGTTACTGAGTACGGCGCTCCCAATAGGCTTCCCACCGGATTTTTTGTTGAATGGGCGGTCACTAAGACCGAATCTCGCCAGCAATTGGGGGCGGTTCAGTAGCGCGTCTACATCTCGTAGGACTTTTTGCGGTTCTCGCTGGTGCACCACCGAAGTGGGAAAGAGTGGCACGGACGGCCGATTCAGTTGTACGACCCCTGGAATCCGCGCTAGCAGATTGGGATGCGCCAGGTACCGGTACGCAGCGGTGAGTACCGTAGGTTGGAAGCATATGCGCCTTCCCTTCCCAGCAACGAGATTCGACGACGACACGACACGAGGAAACGGGAAGGAGACGGGTCGGTAGGTCGCCTGCACCTTCCACTGGCAGCCCATATTATCATGGTGAAGAATATGCAAAGTGGAAGGAGCGACGGCCTCGTGTAAGTGAACGCAAATACAGCTTGTATGCGTCCCCTCCGAATGGCGTCGCATCCAGGTAAGGCATTGCTGTGTGGTAAGACAAATATAGTAAGATATCTTACAGCTGGCCAGCCTCGCCCTCGTCCGCGGCTGATGGCAACGTGAGCGAGGCCCCGAAAATAGAAGCAGAACGAGGCAGCGCAATTGCCAGGCATTGCCCTCAATCGAGCTTGGTTGGCGACAAAAAGCTCTTCAGGGCCTTCGTATTAGTGGACTTCCACTAAAAGGTGCACTGAACAGTTTGGTTTGAGGATATAGCGCTCTGAAGCAGCTTCTTCGTAGTGTGCGAGTCGCACCTTCCAGTGACCGCGGCGAAATGCGCGCAGGATTTCGCCGGCGGAAAAAGGAAGGCACGAAAATGAAGAGGCAGCAAGAACAAAGACAAAGGGTTTTGATTTGTTGGGTGAGGGGCTGTCGCACTAGCTGGCCGTTGGTTCCTGTCTTGAAAAGTCCTACGCTCTTGCCTTGCCTTGCTCTGTTGCCCCTTTCGATCATGTCCGGATTGTCCCCAAGGAGCTCTCCGAAAGCCAGGAAGGAGCGATGAGCAAAATGACGCCACGGCCATTCCAGATTCCACCCTCCTTGCCTTGCTCGCGGTGCCATCACCATCGCAGTTTCCTGCACATTGTCCTCTCTCTGTGAACCGGCATCAGGGCAAGAATGTGAGGCATCGAAAAGAGGAAGTGGCTCACGCCCAGAGCTGACTCCATCGCTGACCACCGATGAAAGGAGAACCCTGCCCCACTAGGGAAGGCGCCAACAACCCCAACGGCTGCCCGGTGGTCCAAGCGTTGGGGCGTCACCAAGACATATTGGCCTAGAACTGCAAAAGCAAAAAATAACAAGAGGGGGGGGGAAGTATCTTACCACTTTGGAACCATGCGATGTACAGGTACTTCCTAAAGCACACCGCCGCCAGCAGCAAAACGCACCCCTGCCAATTCAGGATTTCCCCAAAGTTTTTCTCCTTCTTCGTTTTCGACCCGTTCTTTCTGTTTCTGCGAGGGTTCTGTAGCTTTTCGTCTGCCGTTCTGTCCTGAATTGGCGGGCTCGACTGGGCTAGGTCGGTCGTTGCTGCCCCCCCAAGCTTTGTCCGTTTTTTTGCTCGCGGTTCCTGAATTCGTACCTTCGTAGTCGCAGCCGCAAGGAGCAGTCATTCTCCGCCGAGATGCGTGCCTTCCCCTTTCTGCAAGCTGATGGCGGGCGCACTTGCCTTCCACCCCGTTGCTGGGCAAGGCAGGACCGACCGCTTTTCGCCATTGTGCTTCCCCTCCCCTCTGCCACTCTGTCCCTGCCTGCTCCAGAGAAAGAAGACCACCCCCCTCCGTCCAAAAAGGAGCTACGCCAATAATTTTTGGCAGAAGCAATTCAGATCGACTTCGAACGTAAATATTTTCTCTCCTTCTCATCTTCCTGCACTCTATCCTCGCATTTGCGCAAGAACAAAACTCGAGATTCCAATCCATCCCCACCCCGCGATCCAAGCTGCTCTTTTGCCCAAAGGTGAGTTACCGAGTTACCCCAGCCAGGCGAGCTGCTGCGACACTGTCCACAGCACCAAAAGCTCTCTTAGAATGGTGGTGCCAAAGACGGTGATGTTTGCGGCTTCAAGAAGAGCTTTGAGCTTCCCAGAGCTCTGTCAAGTCCCAGAACCTCTCGGACATTCGGATCCTCTTGAAACTCGCAGAACTCCCTGCAGCCGCCACGAGGCCAAACTCGACTGAACAATTCAATGACTGACTTTGTGCTTCTTTCTGCTGTCCACTTGTAACAGGCAGAATATCAAAAGACCGAACGCGCACAGCAGCCGAAAGACTGAGCAGCAGTAGAAAGAAGAAAGAAGAAAAGGAGACGTACCAGAAAGCACAGAACAGACACAGCCCAACATGTCTGCCAAGTCCATCTTCGAGGCCGACGGCAAGGCCATCCTCAACTACCACCTGACGCGCGCCAAGGTCATCAAGCCCTCGCCGCTGCCCGCTTCCACGACGCACAACCGCCCCCGAGACTGGCATCGCTGCACTTTCCCGAGGACGCCACTGTCGAGTCCGTCCTGGACCAGGCCGAGGTCACCTACCCGTGGCTGCTGCAGGCCGGCGCCAAGTTCGTCGCAAAGCCCGATCAGCTCATCAAGAGACGGGGAAAGAGCGGTCTGCTGTGCCTGAACAAGTCCTGGGCTGAGGCCAAGGCCTGGGTTGCTGAGCGTGCTGGCAAGACCCAGAAGGTCGAGAGCACCGAGGGCGTCCTGCGGCACTTCCTAGTTGAGCCCTTTGTGCCGCACAAGCAGAACGAGGAGTACTACATCAACATCAACTCCGTCCGTGATGTGAGTGTTCAATCCCCATTTTGTCGATTTGGCGTCTTGATGAATTTTTTGCGTTGCTTCTTTGGCGTTGCGTTCTCCGTTGAGTTTGCATCCGATTGGTCTCTGTCAAAGACGATCGTACCCTCATCAACCCTTCCTTCACCACCGACGAGCTGAGATAAGGGTGTGAGATATTGGCAGGCGAGGGAGCCATAGTTGGCGGTCTTGGCCCAGATTGTCCTTTTGCAGTTTGGGCGACTGAGCAAAGCCGATGAAGAAAAGAAGAAGACATTGGCGTTGGACAAATCAGAAACTGGTTTGAAAGGCGGCGTCTTCCCTTTTTGAGGGAAAAGCATAAAATGTTCAAGTGGACAGAGGAGAATGGCAAAAGAAAGCGTGTGCTGCGAGTTGGATTCATCCCGGCCTTTTGTTTCCGGGCGTTTCTTGCTTATAATGGCTGAAGACGCCGATGGTTCTTCGGGAAGACTTTGGGCAGTCCGGACGAGCGGAGGCTAGGTTGAGATTACCTGCGGCTCCGTTTTTTGCGCCTATCGCGCAACCCCTACCGCCTCTTGTCGCCTGCAAAATCCACTACTACACTGTTATAAGCGCTGCTCTTTAGCCCCCTACATCCCCTATCTCCTGCCTATCTGATGCACGCAATCCGCCCTACGGCTACGAAACATTGGCGAAATTATGGAGCACTAACACGTTACTCTTCCACCATAATAGGGCGACTGGATCCTCTTCACCCATGAGGGTGGTGTTGATGTTGGTGATGTCGACGCAAAGGCCGAGAAGCTGCTGATCCCCGTCGACCTGTCGCAATACCCGTCGAACGAGGAGATCGCCGCAACGCTCCTCAAGCACATTCCCAAGGGTCTGCACAACGTCCTGGTCGACTTCATCACCCGCCTATATGCTGTCTACGTCGACTGCCAGTTCACCTACCTGGAGATCAACCCCCTGGTGGTCATCCCCAACGAGGATGCCACCTCTGCCAATGTTCACTTCCTGGATCTGGCTGCCAAGCTGGACCAGACTGCCGACTTCGAGTGCGGTGTCAAGTGGGCCATTGCCCGTTCGCCGGCTGCCCTGGGCCTGACGAACATTGCCCCCTCGAGCTCTGGTGTCAACATCGATGCCGGCCCGCCGATGGAGTTCCCCGCGCCCTTCGGCCGTGAGATGACCAAGGAGGAGGCCTACATTGCCGAGCTGGACGCCAAGACGGGTGCCTCGCTGAAGCTGACTGTCCTGAACGCCAACGGCCGCATCTGGACACTGGTTGCCGGTGGTGGTGCCTCGGTCGTCTACGCCGACGCCATTGCTTCGGCCGGTTTCGCGGACGAGCTGGCCAACTACGGCGAGTACTCGGGTGCGCCGACGGAGTCGCAGACCTACCACTACGCCCGCACGGTCCTGGACCTGATGCTGCGCGCGCCCCCGAACCCCAAGGGCAAGGTCCTGTTCATTGGTGGTGGTATCGCCAACTTCACCAACGTTGCGTCGACGTTCAAGGGTGTGATCAAGGCTCTGCGCGAGTACGCCAAGGCCCTGAACGAGCACAACGTCCAGATCTGGGTCCGTCGTGCCGGTCCCAACTACCAGGAGGGTCTGAAGAACATGAAGGCCGCCACCCAGGAGCTTGGCCTGAACGCCAAGATCTTTGGCCCCGAGATGCACGTGTCCGGCATTGTGCCCCTGGCCCTGATCCCGGGCAAGTGGGAGGAGTCGAACCTGAAGGAGTTCACCGCTTAAGCGTGGTGACGAGGACTGCGGACTGAGGACTGAGGACTGAGGACTGTGCCTGTGAGGTTGTGTTTTAACGACGCCTGCGTTTGACAACGTATGGTGATGATTTCCATCTGGAGCGCGGAGATATACTTCTTTTTTTTCCTTCTTTTGGCAATGGCAAAAATGTGAAAACAAAAAAGAAAGAGAGACATGGTATGTCGTGTTCGTGTGTTCTACGGGCCACGCTACTACTAGACTTTAATCTGTTGTATTATGTTTTTGCGTGTTCTATTCAAGAAAAAGAAGCAAATGCCGTTTTGCATTGTCCTGAGTCTGTCTATGAAAATTTGAGGCATGTGCTATCGGATGATTCCTGCATGAGCAATTTTTATGTTTGGTGCATGTGCAGTCGTGGCAGATAATCATAAGAACATTGGCACTGTCCAACGTATTCGTTAAGAATCTCCGATGTTTTCTTTGTATCCATTGCATTTTACTATTCTTTTATCCGCTTTCTGTATTTTTATTTAATTTTAAACTCTCTCAACGTCGACAATTGCAAACCAGATAGTTAATTAATGAATGATATAAAGGATTAATATACAAACAAAAAAAAAAAAAACACACCGGGGCTGCGTGTATTTTGACTTATAGACGACGTCGCTGTCAAGGCGCCCTTGATACTCCGTGTTAACATTTTTACGAGAGGAGCGTAAGACGAGAGAAACGGCGTAGAGGTCTGTAAGTTTTTTTCTATTGCATTCATCACACAGAAAAAAGATGACGACGGTCTAGATAAGAGGAGAAAAGGGAATAAAAAGGATATAAAGTTAAAAACACACACGAGAAAGGGGTAACATGAAACATGGTAAAAAATAGAAAAAGGACGCAAACACACGAAATATGTGAGAGAAAGAAAATCCGTCTGCAGATGCAAATAGAAAAAAAATAAAGCGAGTTGCTTTGCTCGACAAGCAAATCAGAACGCAGAGATCAGAAGAAGAGAGAAAAAAAAACAGAACAGCAAAAACGACAACAACATTAAAGCATTTTCGTTCTCGCTTAAACGCTCTCCTCGACTACCGCAAGTTCACCCTCCCGCCGACACTTTTCTTACAGAAGAAGAGTGGCCAGGGCGGGCAGGGCGGCGCCAATAGCAATGGCCGGGGCCCAGATCAGGTCAGCACGGCCGAGGCCGGCGTTCTTCTTGGCCGCCGAGGAGGTCGAGCTGCCCGACGAAGAGGTGGCGGTGCCAGAGCTCGAGGCAGTGTTAGTGCCGGGCAGGTTGACAGCGTCGTTGGACAGGGGCTTGACGGCAAGGCTAGTCAGGACGGTGCCGTTGGGGTTGCGGACGGTGTAGTTGACGTTGTAGTTGGAGATGGAGATGATCTTGCCGCTGGGGGTGGGGCTAACACCCTTAGACAGAATAGCCGCAGCGCCGGGAGGCAGGACGGGGAGGGTGAAGTTGGTCTCGAAGCCCTTGGTTGTGATGAGCTTGGAGCTGCAGACGGGCGGGGTGATGGTGGAGCTGTTGGCAGCCGTGGACTGGATGGTCTTGAAGTCGACCTTGGCGTACTGGCTCTGCAGGGTGTAGAAATCCTGAAGGATGTCAATGGAGCCGTCGGAGCTGATGTTGACGAGACCAAATTCGGAGACCTCGTTGGCGTACTCGTAAACAACACCACCGCTGAAGACGGGCGTCATCTCGTCGCCGTAGATGGTGCCGACCTCCGTGAAGACGCGGGGCGCCGGGACGTTGCATCCGAACTCGGAGAAGAAGATGGGGATGGAGGTGCCGGTAAAGCCGGAGACCAGGGTGTTGTAGCCACTGGTGGTGAAGCTGCTGTCACCGCACCAGCTGTAGCTGTTCAAAGCAAAGATGTCGGCGCGGCTCGTGTCGTTCGCGTCGCCAGTCTCAGCGCACTGGAAGAAGTTCCACGAGTCGAAGAGGACGGAACGGACATCGGCGGCAGAGTAGCCAACGGGGATGACACGGTCAGAGTGCTTGGCAATGTAGCCCTTGATGTCACGGGTGACGGCACGGACGTAGGCAGGGTCGATGGCACCGCTGGAGGCGTCGGCAATGACCTCATTACCGGCGAAGAAGAGCAGAGTGTTGGGGTAGTGGCGGAAAGCCTCGACGATGGCGAACGTGCGGTTGAGGTACGACGAAGTGTAGGTGGTCCAGGGAGCAGTGCCGTCGAGGGACTCGCCGACCAGGGGCGAGTTGACGTCGATCATCATGTACATGCCGGCGGCGTTGAAGATGCTGGCGCACTCATCGTGGTTCAGGTTAGGATCCAGGTTGTAGACGCGGATGGCGTTGATGCCGAGAATCTGCATGAGGGCGGCATCACGCAGGCACTTGGCACCGTCGCTGAGGGGTCGAAGCCAAGCTCCGGGTTGTAGCCGGCCGAGCCGCCGGGCTGGTAGGCAACGCCGACGATCTGGAAGCGGTCACCGGTGTTAGGGTTGACAAAGTCGCTGCCCTTCACCTCGAGGGAGACGACGGCCGCAGCAATCTGCGCACCCAGGGCGACGAGCGCAGCGGACAACTGGAGAGTGCGTTAGCATACTGTGCATGGATGTACGACGTATCTCAATAGCAATATTGCAAGCTGTTCGTGTAGATAGTGGCATAATGTCCGTTGCGAGGCCGTTGCGAGGCTGGCATGTCGTGCTACACAAACGGCGCAAGGGCGAGGAACGTGGTGGCGCATAGATCGCCATATATAACGACCGGTTGATCTCCAATTTCGGTGTTTTGGCCTTTTTGGGAGATCGTTCAGGTACCAAGGGACAAGAACAAACGAATGGAGGTGCGCGCAAGGAGAACAAAAGCGGTTGTCGAGAGAACAAGACAAGACAAGCAAATTGAATATCAATAGCAGATACTTACACGCATCGTGGCTGATGTGAGAATGGAAGTGACGAAAGAGTGAAAAAAAACGAAGGCGAGAAAGTGACGGGAGCCGGCGATGATAACAAACGGGCTGTTCCGGAGACGGACAAAGGAGTGACTGAGAACGAAGAAAAGACGATCAAGACGATGGCTGTCGAGTTATTATTTTTGTTGTTGAGAAAACCTGATTCGGCGAGAGAAAGAAAAAGGCTAGGAATGGGCGATGGTCGACCCGTGGAGATGAGAAAAAAAAAGGAGCGAAGAGAAAGTGAAGAGGTGAATGAATGGACGAAAGCTGACAAGGAACGTAAAACACGAAGCCCTGGCAGTTTCAAGATATACAGATGGTGAGGAAAAGAAGGGTGTTTAAGGGGAGGGAGAGGCAAAAGAGAAAGAGACGGAAGAAGAGAGGAGGGAAGAAAAGAGAAGACGAAACAGGTCCACAAAGAAGGAGAGGGCGTACAAAGGAGAAGGCACAGAGGCGACGTGAACGGAAAGGGTAGCGATGCCCAGTAACACTACTGAGAGAGCACAGAGAGCAGAGAGCAGAGAGCAGAGAGCAGATAGGGAAAGAGCGAGCCGGGCGCTATCGTGGTGGTTGGTTGTGTGCCTCAGAGGAGGGAAGGGGCGCTCTGGGCGTGCTTGCCCATTTGCCAATACGAGGCGCTTGTTGTGGGAAGAGCGACCGAACCAAGAGGCCAAGAAGGGAAATCCAAGAGCCTCCCAAGCCAATGGTAATTTCAGCAGTGCAGCAGGTCCCAATGTGGAAACAACGGGGCGGTATCGTATCAAATGCGGCTAGGTGGTGTTTAGGATGGGGCGCAGAAGGGAAGGAGCGAACAAGGGAAGGAGCGAACAAGGAAAGAGAAAAAGGGACGAGAGAGGGGCGGGCAAGGAGGCAGGAGCGATGCGCCGAGCAAGGACCAAGTGGGCAAGAGGCAAATAGTGCACCGTGACCAGAGCATATCGTCGAGAGGAAGAGGGAAAGGGAGAAGAAAGAAGGTGAGGGAGGCCAGCCAGGTAAGGACTAGGATACGACATAGTGCTGTATGAGATGCACCCGCGGATACGAGCAGATGTGCGATGCAGCACTGACAGGAACGTGGCACGACAAACGGCAAAAAGAGATGCAAAAAAATACAAGAGGCACAAAAATCAAGGCACGCGAAGAACGGCACCAAGACGCCAAGACACCAACAGACGCGGCAAGGACTGAGACAAGAGGCGCAGAGACAGAGAACATAATGTCGTTGTAGGGGATCAGCGACACAGCGACACAGCGACACAGAAACACAGAAACAGAGAAACACAAGACAGATACAGAAACAGCACGGCGCCGAGCAACCCAAGAATCGGCCAAGCAGATTCCAGTGATTTGTGCGCACAATCTGTCGTAAGCCCTCATTCCTGGGCAGGAGAGTGCCCGGCATAGCCAGGATTGGCACATTTGTTGGCACACATTGGCACACATTGGCGCACATTGGCGCACGCATGTCCCGTGTCCGCCAGGCTCGGTTGCGACCCGGATGACGGCAATATTTCGCGGGACAAGAAAGAAATAAAACTGAAAAGCATCGCTGGGTCGACCGAGAGGCTAGCAAGGTGAGGAGTTTGCGAGGGAGGGCTGGGCAGATGAGTTGTATTTCGGCTGCGCTGCATCCTCCTGCCAACCCCTGGTCCTCTCGATAGAACAGCCACGATGACCACGATGAGAAATGTGCCTCTTCTGAGCCATGCTCTGAATGCCTTGAGGCTGAAAACGGGGGATGCATCTCACGATCGTTTGGGTAACTTGGTGCGCACTTTCCTCTTTTCTCTCAGACACATGGCGGTTACAGTGGCGAGAGTGGGTGGAGGAAGGCACGACCGGCACCGCTAAAATACGGCCCACTCCTCGCCAGCCAGCGGAAGGAGTGCAGGTACTCCGTACTCGGTAAGACGCTGGAAAGAGCGCAAAAGCAGCCATTCGAAAGCACTTTGGCGCCCCGCCATTCCAGGAACGCATTTGCTGCTCTTGACAGGTCTGCTGGTGGTCTGTCTCGCTGTCTCGTGTGCTCGTGCGTTCCTGACTTATTCGGAACTACTCCAAAACGGGCAAGGCGTCCTATAGAGCTTCTGCAGCTAGCGGCCGTTGATTCTTCAGAAGAAAGGGGCAGGAGCCAATGGGTAACGGAGGCTGTCATTCGGTGCGGGTTTAGTGAGGCAGGCGCTGGCGGGCTGGCAGGGATGCAGGGGAAAAAAGGAAAAAAGGGCAAAGAACGAAAGACGCCATTGTTTGGTTGCGGGACCGTGAACCAGACCCAATGCAGGAGCAGTCCAACGGCTACGGAGACGAAAGCAGGGGCAGCAGGGGCAGCAGGACAAGGAGCAATCTCGCATTCTCCAGTTAGGCTTTAACGTTAAAAAAGTTACTGTTATCCAGGGACCAGATGGAATGTTTATTCCAAGTAGCGTTTGCGGAGGTGAAGGGAAAGTGAAGGTGAAAGAAGAGAGGAGAAATGGGATAGATGGGTGAGAAAATGGGTAGAAGAAAGTACGGAGTAATCAAAACGTAGGCAACTGAGACCAACAGAAAATAGTCACTCTTTACAGTCTGGTGTCTCTTGTCGATACCTCGTAAAGGGCCGTTTAATGTCATCCGTCGAGCGAGTTGAGAAAGTAGGAAGACGAGGACTGCGTATTGTTGGTCAGAACGAGAACTCCCACTCGCCACTTCGCACGCCAACAGCACATGTGAGGACGTTCCTTGGCTTGAGTTCCGGTCTGTCGTGAAGGCCATTGGCGCTCCTCTTCCCGATCGCCTCGATAGATGCATGGCCAAGTACGGCCGAGAGGGGACAACGTGTGGACGCTATGAGTACGTCGTGCTGGAGCCGAACGTCGCTCGGAGTTCCGTGTTCATCACATTGAACGAGCCGGGTAGAGACTACATTATCCGGGCTGAGTCGAGCGCATATCTTGTATCTTGCTCTTCTCAGATACGGTGATATTATGTTGATCATTATTATTGGCTTTTCTTTTGATCTATTGATCTTTTGGTCTTTTGATAATCTATGTTGTTTTTTGTCTGCTTACCACAATTTACCCGATCCACCTTGCCCGATGGAAGCAAATAAATGAGATAGAATTGGGGAAAAATAACAGAATATGAGAAAATGAAAAAAAAAAAACAGAATATCACAGCACGGTATACTTACGTCCGACCTGGATAAAGAATCAAAACATTCTTGGCAGAACGTTGCACACCCTCTCCAGCCGAAACGCCTGCCAGCGCCCCAACAGGATCACTCCTGACTTCATCGTGCATCTCCGCATATATTGCGTTTCCTGATCCTTTACGAGCAAAATATATGAACTTTGTCTCCGGCCGAGGTTGACCCCTAATATACAAGGCTGCCTCTTTTGACTTTGACTTTGCCTTCTTCTGTCTTTCCGTCCCTGATCTCTCTTTTATATATATATGAACTTCCCAAACTCAGAGGACAACGCCAAAACTACCATGCAAAGAACATTGAAAAAACAACATAAAAACATGTTGGTCTGGAAGCCGACAGGTTTTCTCGCAACGTCTTCCTATTGTATCGTCGTTATCGCACAACGGCAATAGTGTCCTCCCACGGCAAGATCCTGGCGGCCGCCTCCGTATTGCAGCTAGCCATCCCAGCCGTCGTTGCCGATGCAGCCCTCCCGGCCACGGTCGAAATTGACCTTGTCTTTTCCCGCAACGGCTCCTCCTTCCGCCCCAAGCCCACATTCCCCGTCGTATCTGCCGTCCGAAACGCCCCCTGCTGCTGCCTCCCTGGACCTGTTTGTCGAAATCCTGCAGCACAACTCGTCGCGTGGGCTGCTCCATCTCGAGCACGTGGCCGCCCTTGACGCCAGCAGCAGCAGCAACAGCAGCAACAGCACCCTCTACGTTCTACTGGCATTTTGCGACGGACAATCTACAGGGCACGATGCCGACGGACTGGACGATGAGCTAGGCGGTCGTGGCGTCCAACTGTTCGTCCAACGGTTCAAACACGGACAGTGATTGGTGGCAGCGACAGCAACAGCAACAGCCACGGCGACGACGACGACAACAAACCCCACGGATGCTGGGCTGATCCACGTTTCGGAGCAACACCAACGCGGCCGCATCCGACCTGACGGTTCGCCGCCGCTGCGGACTTGGCCAACGGGACGCTGTGCTCGGCGCGCCGCGCCAATGCGGTGACGTACAATGTGACGGCGGTGCAGAACACGACCAAAACGACAGCAGACACCAAGCACGGGACGCACGGGACGCACGGGACGCACGGGACGCACGGGACGCACGGGACGCACGGGACGCACGGAAAGCACGGGACGCACGGGACGCACGGAAATTCGGCAACGACACGGACACACGGACGTTGTCGTCGTGCGCAGTGATGCCGGTGCTTCGCCTCCCGCCAAATCCCTGTGCGGCCCGGCCGGATGCGGCGACGGCGTCCAACATTGCGGCGGCCGTCAACGCGTCGTCGTCGACAACAACGTCAGGTGGCAACTCGTCTGGTTACTCGTCTGGTTCTGCAGCGCCCAAGAAAAACGGCAGTGCCGCAGGAATTCTTGGCCGGCAGTCGTGGCGCCTTGAATCGGCACTGTTGCTGGCAGCAGTCGGCTGGCTAATGTATCCGTAGGGATGAAGGTAGTGGCAAGAAGATGGAGTTGGCTGGGACGATTTGTTATCCATTTGTGACATGTAATGGACCGGCTTGCGTTGACGTTGATGCACTTTGAAAAATACAAAATCGAGTTCAAAAAAAGTCATATTCATACAAAAAGAGACGCTGGCCGTGAGAATAAATACAGAGAGGAATGATGATGGCAGAGATGTGATATCCCGCAAACAAGAGAAGCAGAGAAGAGGACGATGACGCTGCAGGGTAAAAATATCACTATCGTAGTATTAAGGAGAGCCCATACTTCCATCGCTTGCCTTTTTTTCGTCCATTCGATGCTTTGTCGCCGAGGCGTACTCGCTTAGTGCTTCTTCGTCGCACCGGCCGCCGACTGCACCTGCTTCCGGGCCAGCTTGTCGAAGCGGATAAAGGAGCCAAAGCCGATCAAAAACGTCAGGCTCGTCCACAGCAGGCCATGCAGCGACAGCACCTCCATACCGCGCGGGTGCAGGCGCGTGCGGGCCATCCACCAGCTCTCGGCGACGTGGATGGCCAGGATCGGCACGGCGGTCAGGCGCAGCATCAAGCGGAACCCGCCGGCGCCGCCAAAGACAAAGTTGCGCTCGGTGACGCCGACGCTGCCCAAGGCACGGGCCCAGGTGTTGGAGGTGACCACGTCACGGCCGGTGTACATGAGGCCACACAGGACAAAGTAGAGGACGACGCCAAACATGACGGCAAGGTCGACGGCGCCGGGGAATTCAAAGGGGACAAACTGCTTGTCGGCGCCTGCAGGCGGCGCGCCGTGCTCGGGCAGGGGCACACCAAAAGCGTTGCGGGCCTCCATGGCGAGGTCGATCAAACGCTGGCGACGGTCGTTCCAGGCGTTCATGGGCGGGTCGAGGGGCACGACGTGGACCGTCCCCGTCGTGGCGGTGCGAATGTAGAGCGACTTGAGATCAATGTCGACAAGCTCGGGCGTGCCCTCGGCGGCCAGTTGTTTGGCAGAGAGGCCGTTGACGAAGCGCAGATAGAGGCCGAGGTCAAGGCTGTGTTCGCGGTTCATGTGGCTCATGGTGGCCTGCTTGGACTTGGCGTCGATGGTCGTCATGGTGGTGGTGGTGGTGGTGGTGGGGTGAGTGGAAGTGTAGGTGTAGAGGAAATAGGTGCAGATGCAGAGGAAATAGGATGTGGAAGGTGTCTAGCCGTCTCGATTGACGAATTGACTTGGTGATGTTCAAAAAGCGGACGACGTTGGCAGGCGGTCGAGGGGAGCGGGAAGTACTTGAGTATTTGTATCTTACGTCCGTAGTGCAGACCGACCACGAGGGAAGGAGCTGGGGGGCTTCTGTGGAACCGCTTCTTTCCGTTTAGCCCAGAGCTTCTACAATGGGGCTCGCTTTGGCGGTAGGCGGTAGTGCCTTCCCCATCCGCAAACCGACAGCAGAAATACGGCGTACATGTGGGGAAACTGCGTCGGAGCAGGGGAAAGAACGAGCCTGTCGGCGCTGTAGCGGTTCTGGGAAGGCAGGAGCGTGAGACTTGAATTAGCAAGGCCGAGGGACTACATCGGGATGACGGTTGGGCGTATGAAAATTCAGCTGTTCAGCAGTGGTTTACAGCGAAATCAGCACTCTGTGTGCTGTACTCAGTGTGCTGTAAACGGCAAATGTCGCCCAAGAAAGAAAACTGCATGGTATTGCTCCCTCGCCTTTTTCTCGGTCAGCTTTCGCTGTCAAGCGCGGAACAAAACACAGGATTGTTGGGGCAGTCAGCAGGATGTGATGCTCTCTCTGTCCGGCAGAAGTCGGTTCCTCCTAGCTGCATCGAAGACCCCTTTTGTGGTCCTGTGACGGTTTTTTATGGGCTTCACTGTTGTGGTTTTCTTGTGGATTTCTTGTTGTTTTCTTGTTGTTTTCTTGTTGTTTTCTTGTTGTTTTCTTGTTGTTTTCTTGTTGTTTTCTTGTTGTTTTCTTGTTGTTTTCTTGTTGTTTTCTTGTTGTTTTCGCCCCTTCGTCTCCAATAGGATCTTTGCATTGTTGGTTGCTATGTTTTCTTAACTTTTTTCCCATCCCCAGTTGTCGAATGCGCCACGGACACAGGTAGCGGTACAATGGTTGAGCCGTAGCAGGGACTCACGAGCATCGACACTCTACTACCGCGTCCGGCTCCGCCAGCGTTGCCATGCTTGCTGGGCCACCACCCGGACCGTCGGCAGACTCGTCACAATCACCGACACGGACACCTCGAGGCCGGACCAGATGAGGCTGTCGGTGTTGTCCCACGTCGGGTTGAGAGACATGTCGGCGAAATGGACGAGAAAGTGCAGACGGATGCAGCTGGTCACGATCACAAAAATGCCCAGACTAAACATAGCGAGGGCCGTGACCATGGCAGCGGTGGCAGCAGTGGCAGCGGAAGCGGTCGTGGACGCCGACGACATGGACGATGGCCGGACCAGACTCTTTCGGAGGAGGAAAAGGAGTGGCCAGGGTGCGAGCAAAATGGCCGCATCTTGGGCGATGCCAAAGGAAGCGGCAACGTAGGCCAAGAGGCGGACGTCAAGGCAGGTGAATGGATCGTCCTGGATCAACGTGGTGGCCGCCCACCTTGTCCAAACCGTGTCGACGGGCTGGCACTGAAAGGCACTCAAAAACAAAAAGACGGTGCTCGGTACGATGACGGACCCGGCCAGCACGTAGACGGCCACGCAAAAGTTGGAATAGTGCCGTCTGTAATGCCGGGCGTCTGGTGTGGTCGGCCGTGCCTGGGGTGCAAACAACCGAAGGTACAGGAATAGGAGGGAGAGTCGAATCAAGGTCAAGATGACCAGGTAGAGCATCTCGTCCACGTAAAATGCCTCGACATGGTCAGTGCCGTGAAAGAGAAACGCCGCTCTCAGGGCTTGCGGGGTATGTGCTTACCGTCATGGCTCGAATGATGGCGCCGTTTGACAGTGTCCATATGTCGACGCCGAATCCCGTCACCGTGGCTGGGAGGAAATGTCAATATCAAGGAAGGAATGTCAATGTCTCTGGCGTTCACTCGATGGAGAAGCATACCGTACTGCCCGACAATCAGAAAGGCGATGAAGATGGGCTGTCCCACGAGTCAGCAATACATCATGTAGCCAGAAAGAGGGGGTTCTGCCAACCCACCGTCAAGAACAACACCAGGTAGTCGTCAACGGCAAACCGAGCTGCCTGCTTTGCTCGCCCAAAGAGTCGCAAGAAGAGGTAGACCACCGCCGGGACTTGAATCGCAAAAAGAGCGACCAGGCTGCTCCTGCGCGACCGTACCGGCCACGCACAGCGTTGCGAGAGTGTGCGGATGGCGTCTAATACGAGATGTTGTTAACAACAATGATCAAGAGCAGTTAATGGCAAGTCGCAAGATGCTCTCACCCAAGGTGTCGGAAGGAGAGCACTGTGCAATGAGACAGGCCTCGACATCTTGGACAAGGGCTGCATTCTGGCTAGCAACACAGAGTTGTGGCAGTGGAGAATGCACGATCTCTTCAGCGGCTTTCTCAAGACAGGTGACCTAGGCAGAGTCAGTACTGAATTCAGAGTGGAGGTGGCCTTCAAAAAAAAAAAAAAAGACACTCACCGAGCATGGCGGCCATGGTACGGAAGCCTCGTTGGCCAGGCCGATTGCGAATGTGCTGGCATCAAGGCTGGCTGTCGATACTGGAGCAAAAAAATAATGAACAAAATACAGCAGCAGACACACGGAGAGCCTCGTCAGAGGACGGTGTCCGGTAGTCATCCTGGTCGAATCCAAGATGCGAGAGTAGACAAGGAAGAGGGATGCTCACAGAAACTCCATGTTGCCATGGCCACGAAGAGACTGGAGACTCTCTGCTCCATGGACATGGATTTATATAACTTCTCCACGTCGCGATGATTCTTGCTACGCGTCTTCCCACCCATGATAATACGGATGAAATTTCTTGTCATACGTACGCAAAACAAAAAATAAACAAGAAAAGAAGTCCGTCATTCGATACCGTCCGGTGCTATGAGGCACGGTTCTCTTGATCTTTCGGTCTGTGCTGCCGCCCTGTGCACACAAGGACAGGACCTTGTCACTTGCCTGCCTTCATGTTTTGTTTAAACCTCAAAGAACTCTACCGTTTAGTAGATGTTACAATACAGGACATACATAGTTTGTAGAGCTATTGGTCTGTAAGTCACTCCATTTGTATTACTGGAAGATTGAAAAGGACAAAAAACACACGTTTTCTTGGGATGGAAACCGTTTTCAACTCTACAACAAAACCAACGGGCGGACGGCCATACAGCAAGAGCCACGCCATCTGTCAATTGCATCACTGCTCGAAAAGCCAACATGGATCTCACGCATTCTCAAATGGGAGCTTGTGTTCATGATCTGGCCAGCCCCTCATGATTCGGGGGCTGTTTTTCAAAGAAAGTTTGTCGTTTTGTATTTTTTAATCCCGCCCTGGAAGCTATCCATTTCCGACCCGCCCATTCCCCAGACCATTATTGTTTTTCCTTTATTTTTGGTTCTTTCCGAAACCCTCCTGTTCACCTCGTGGCGATGGTGATAGTACAATGACACACCACACCACGCGTCCTTTCCCTTTGTTTTTCCTTCTTTCCTGTCAGAAGATCGCCATGCAAATGCTAGATAATGACAAAACATTCAATCGTTATCAAACTTTCACTCGCTTTTTTTCCTTTCCATTCGCTCAAACCGATTCCTTTCCCCATCCTCCTTGGCCCCTGCTCACCAACTCAAAGTGTATGTGGGAAGAATTTGTGTATAACCTTTCGTTTTTTTTGGAACCCCTTTTCACGTTGCGGAATATGCGCTCGACTGAAAATGCAGAAGCAAACGCAATAGGAGAAAAGAAATGGGTAATTAGGGCAGCAAGAAAAGTAAGAGTATAAAGGACAATTAAGAAGTAAAGGGAAAAGAAGAGGGAAATAAAAAGAGAGGGCAGGTGCTATATGAGCAAGATTATGGGAGGATGGACCGCAGCAGTCTCATGAGAGAAACTGAGCCCAAATCCAGTTGTGGTTGTATTTGGGTTTGATTTGTAGAAAAAAACCCACAGAAGTGGGCGAAGATATGTTTATGGGTATAGTCAAAGACCGGGAATGTAGGTCTTGGAGATAAAAGAGAAAATGCGTCAGGAGTTTTCTCAACGCCAAATCGTTGCATTGAGAAGACTACCACTGGGAATGCGGCGCACCCCAGCCAGCAGCGTAATCGGCGCCGCCAGAGCCACACTATGACTCCTCGTTGCGACGGGGGCCGCGGTGGAAGCCACCGTTACCGCCGTTCTCACCACCGGCACCACCGGCACCACCGCGACCGCGGCCACCACGACCGCGACCACGGCCATCACCGCCACGGCCGCGGCCGCCACGGAAGCCATTGCCACGGCCGCCACGGAAACCGTCACGGTCGTTGCGACCACGGCTGTGGCGCTGCACCTGGTGGAAACCGTCATCAGCAGCGGCGTTGGCAGCAGCAGCCGGAGTCGCGTTGGGAGTGGCAGCGGCCGGGGCAGCGGCCGGAGCAGCAGCCGGAGCAGCAGCCGGTGGGGGATGGTCGGGCTGCTCGTCGGCCCAAGACTGGGTGTTGCCAGTAGCAGCCGTGGTGGCCGTGATGCCAGTCTCCGTCTCGGCCAGGTCGCGGGGCACCTGCACCCACTCCTGTGACATGCTCAGGTCCTTGTTGCCGTTGGTGTCCCACTGGCTCTCAGCGGCAGCGTTCGCAGCATCGTCGCCAACATCGGCGTTAGCAGGAGCGGCATGGGCGGCGTCAGCCTCCTCGGCGTGGTGGCCGTTGGTCAGGGCGGCAGCCTCAACCAGGGGGGTGTCGGAGCCGGCCTCGATCTCGGTCAGGCTGGCGTGCACGAGAGTCGGGTCGGACTGGACCTGGACCTCAGCGGCAGGGGCGGCCTCGGCCGCAGCAGGCTCCTCCGAAGCCTCAGACTGGAACAGGGCACCGGCGTTAGCGGCGGCAGCAGCCTTCACCTGAGCAAAGGTGGTCTGGAGGGGCTCGTTGGCGACGCCCTTGGTGGTCTCCTCCGCGCCCTGGACGAGCTTGAGCATGGTGGCGACACCGTTCTCGTCACCCGAGTACACCTGCAGGAGCACGCCCTCGAGAGCAAGGTTCTCGTCCTGCTGCTGGTTCTGGTCATCGGCACGACGAGCGGCAGCGAGGCGCAGGAACTGGGACAGGGTCAGGAGGCTGTCGTGTAGGGTCTTCTCGGCAGCAGCAGCAGACGACGCAGACACCTCGCGGACAGCGTCGGCCTTCTCCTTCTCAAACTTGTCGGTCAGGGTCTTGGTGACCTCGGCCTTGTCAGCGGCGAGGCGTTGGCGGAAGTCGGAGTCGAGCTTCTTGAACTGGCTGTACTGCTCCTCGAGCTGGGCCAGCTGGGCCTGAAGAGAAGGCTTCTTGAGGACTTGGGCTTTCTGGTCGGCGTTGATGATCTTCTGGGCGACAAGCTGGTCGAGGGACTTGTCCTTGTGCTCGGCGATGAGGCCGTCGGTTTTGGACGCGTTGGTCTGTGGGAGATTGCAGGTCAGCAAATGGGCTGTTGTCATTGACTCATGGAGCTCCGCAGTCGGGATACAACGCGGCAATGGAGAGCTGAGGCCAACTTACCAGCTTCTTGTTCACGTTGCGAATGTTCCTGCGTGGAAAGACACGTTAGCATTCCAATTGTTTCGCCCATTGCCCCTTCTTCGGGCCATCGAGGGCCGGTGCGGAGCAAGCCTCCAAATGGAAAAGGGGGAGCTGAAACCTACTTGGAGAGCTCCCGCAGGTAGACAGGCTCGCCCGAGTCATCGCCGTTGGCCTCATTGGGCGCCACCGAGACAGCCTTTTCCGACGCAGCAGCAGCAGTAGGAGCAGGCGACTCGGTGCGGCCGGTCTTGGCCTTCTTCTTCTTGGCCGACTTGGAGTCGACAGGGGCCGCGGGATTTTGCACAGCAGACGCAGCCATTGTGATTGTGATTGTGTTTGGTTGTGTGGTTGTGTGTGTTGTTTTGCTTCAGGCAAGCTCCTTGAAAGGAATTGGAATCGTAGAATCGAGGAGAAGAGGGCGGGAGCGTTGGACGCAAAGAGTGTATCTGAAGTTGGACGAAGATGTGAAAAGAGCGGAAGATTGAGAAAAGAAGTACGGAAGAGGTAAGTAAGCAGTGTTGGGGGAACGGAGGAGATGGAAGACAAAAAGAGAAGAGAAGGGGAGAGGAGGGAAAAGAGGGAAAAGGAAGGAAGGATAGCTAAGAAATGGGGTGCGTGACCTAGACTAGCTGCTCCGAACAAAGTGGATATGGGAGGCAGAGGTCACGAAGAAAAGAGTTGGCGAAACAGCAGAGCGGCTGTGAGTGCGTTTTGGGCAATAGAGAAGCAAGAGAAGAGTGAAGATGTTGGATCTTGCGAGATGTTTTTCTTTCTTTTTTTTTGGTGGACAAAAAATAATTGGTAGTTTCCCGTTTTGTGCTGTGGCGAGGCAGGCAGGCTGACAGGATACTCCAAAAAAAGGAAGGTGCTTGGTGGTTTGATATCCGCAGCGCAACAACTTGCCGAAAAGGCAGGAACCACCCGCATCGCGCATCTGCCTGCCTGTAGAGAAGTCGCAAGGCAGGTAGGTCGAAGAGGTGCGTTGGTGCGCTCTTGCCTTCCGTCGGTTTCTATTACCCCACGCGACTTTCTTCCTTGTTGGGCCAATCAGGGTGCCTCCTGACTGGCTTAGACCAAGAGCCCAGCCCTGAAGCTAGCTGTTTCCTGGGGACTACTATGTACTTTGTAAGATACGAGTACGGGTTCTGTGTGGTTCTACGGTTAACTGGCCCCTTGTACCCACAAAAACCGGACAGCAACAAAAAGCAACAAACAGCAACAGGGGAAGAAGGAGCAATCGACAAGGCAGGCTCGACAGGCCAACACACGGCCTGAGGCAACGACGCAACATCGTGGCTATTCTCTGTGAGCTGCTTCATATGGGCTGCACAAGACATGGCAGCTCACTTGTTCACTTGTTCATTTGGATTATGATATTTCTGTATTGTGTTGCTGGTCTGGCTGGCTATGTTTCAGCTGTAGCTCTGGGAGCTACTTGGGAAGCTACTTGGACGGTATTTCTCGAAAAGAAATTACCCTGGCCCGTTTCGAGAAGTCTGCATTTGTGACGACTGGAGCCGAGGCTGTCTTGTTTCTTTCTCCTTTATCCAGACTGTCCTGGCAGAGCCCGTTGATCGCCCGGGCATCTGTCATCAACTTACAGCCCGTCGTCTCGGGGGGTTTGTCGAAGCTGTCTTTCTGCTGGCGCCGTATATGCCGGTACAGCGACGTGTACCTAATCTGTACGTGGAAGAGGCTTGGCGCAGTGCCGCATACGGAGCTTGAAAGGGAAACCTTTGTCGTCAGGCGTGCGTTCATTGCTGACGGAGACCCAGTGTCGCATGTCCAGGCTGCTGCTGAAAGAGGATGCTGCTCGCAGCTCTGGTCTGTGGCAGGAGTGGATGGTCGTCTGTGGGTAGTCTGTGGTTCCGTTTGCGATTCTGTTCGTTCTGCTCGTCGTTGACGGCTTTCAACCTTTGAACTTGAGAACGGTCTCCTAGGAGGTTCGCAATGTCAGTATTCGACCAAACGATCACTCCAAATCGAACATACTCGGGGAGGACTCACAGCCGTCACTTTCTTCACGCTGTGTGCAGTGATGCCGCGCTCGCCGCCGCGTTTCGACTCAATCGACGCTTCCTTGACGAGGCTGTGCTGTTAGTGGGAGTGTCTGGACGGGTGGAAGGGAGTCCAACATACGTCTGCATAAAGAGGAGGTAGTCGAGAAAGATCTAAAGTCACAATCAATAACGTCAGCTACCGCTCCCTACGCCCGTTGGAGGTGCGCAGTCCAACTCACAACAACATCGGCATTGCGACTCAGGTTGGTGTTTGCATGCGCCTTGACAATCTTCTTGACCGTCGCGCGCGGGTACATTTTCTGGCCGGGCGCCATGGTAGTGGCGGGTTGTAGTGGCGGGTTAGAAAGTGACTGTTCTTTTTGGCAGTTTTCGGCGGGCTTGAGATACGAGGCTGCGTGATTGTCGTTGTCGTCGTGTTGTCGTCTTGTTGTCGTCGCCGTCGTCGTTCGTTGTCCAGTTGCTGTGTTTACTTGGTGCAGATGCTCAGAAGCGGAGTCGCGTTGGGCGCGTCGTGCCTATTGTAGCTAGCAATTATGTAAGACAGTGAGGGGACAGAAGGCTAGCTACTCCGTACTGTGGCGGAAGCTGCCAGCCACAGAGAGGCGGGAGACCACCTCGGCCGCCTACACCGGCAATGCAGCTCTTCACGCCGGGTTTGCTGTCAATTGGTCGAACAGTGTATTGCTGAAAATGCAAAATGCATCGAAACATCAATTAGCACGTTGAGATGACATGCTTTGGCCATGCTTTGGGCGTCACTGTTTGGCCTTCTTTGCGAACTGGGCGACTGCCTATCTAATCGGTGCTCCAGGAGGCCCCGCTTGCACCTTGCCTTGCAGCAGGCCGATTTGGCGGGGCAGTTACCAGGGGCCAAAAAAGCTTCTCCTTTTTTCGGACTTCAACTGGAGCTGACTGTTGACGACGACATCTCATTGCGCAACAACGACGACGACACACGACGCATAAGCAAACATACTCGATCCCAGGGCACGGGCAGGCGATACGTAACAAGTTGATTTTGTGCGCCGGACGAGACAACGCGACAGCAGACTGCCAACCGCCACACACATCCACCACACATCATGCAGCGGCGAATGGTCAGTCTCTCCGTTTCGCCCTGTCTCTTGCATTTACCTACTAACGCCCACCAGCTCAGCAGAGAAGACGAGGAGGCGGCCGGCCCCGAGGTCGAGGTCCGGCGCGAGGACCAGGAGAAGATCAACAAGTTCAGCCGGCTGCACCAGCGGGAGCTGAACCTGGAGGAGCAGCTCAAGGCCAAGAACAAGGCCAAGGAGGAGCTGGACGACATTAGCACGGAGCTGGAGCTGGTGGACGAGGACGAAAAGGTGCCCTACAAGGTGGGCGACGCCTTCTTCCAGATCAAGGCGACGAAGGCGCTCAAGATGGTGGAGGCGTCGTCGACCAAGATGGAAGAGGAGATTGGCTCGCTCGAGGAGACGCTGAGCACGGTGCGGGGGGACATGACACAGCTCAAGGTCGACCTGTACGCACGGTTTGGCCGGAGCATCAACCTGGAGACATGAAGCTGGGTCGGCCGGCCGGTGTTGTCCCTGCCTTTTGCCCTCCTTTCGCCTCTATTTCTTGTATTTCTTGTATATTTTGGGTCTATATTTACACAGCGTTTCTATCCCCAGCATCTCAATGCAGCTTTATACCCACAGCCTTGTCCTGTTCTATTGCGACTGGGGTTTGCCGTCTTTGACGAGTCTTTGTCTTTGCAGGCTGTATCTGCATCTGAAAGATTGGCACCTGAAAGATGACAGCCACATGGCTCCATTATACGGACCGCAAGCACATCATCGAAGGCAACAATCCTGGCAAGTCAACCCTCACCATGGTTCCAAAAGCTGCAGCCGAGTAAACAAGAAACCAGCCGCAGCTGAACAGCTCTTGGACAGCTGAGCACTGCCTTTCTTCTCGTAGCCGAGAAGGGGATTGTGTGTTGTGTGCAGCCCATGCCCCCCATGTCCTTTTCTTTTCATAGCGTCCATGCTGAGGAGAAGTACAACACCTTCCGGCCTTGCGTCCGTTTGTTGCAACCGCTCTTGCTGCCTGCTCTTTATGCGACTTTGCGATTATGCAGTGCTGTTTGTTGGTTCAGCCCACACACTCACACACCACCATAGGGCACTACATACGGAGTACGGAGTACTATGTAATAAAGAATGAGCTTGGTCGTCTCTTATTCTCTATCCGCCCCTCTTTTCTGTCCCTGTGGCACATTTTTGGCCCACACATCTCTAATCGCCCCTCTTTTCTTGTCCCTGTGGCCATTTTGGCCCACAAAAAGATACCCCGGCCAAAGGAAACCTCAAGCTTCCTGGCCTGGCGGCGCGCTCCTGTTGACATTCGAACGTTTGCATTTTCTCTTCCTACCGTTGCACTGCTTCCGTTCCTCCAGCGGTTCGCTTGCCCCTCGGCTTGGCTCCCTGTTGTCGCTTTCTCTTTTCATGGGCCCTTTCAGCTATTGCTCGCTGCTTCCAGAACCCGGCTGGCACGGCACCCTTCCCTCTTCCCTCCTTTCCCCAATTTGGTATCTTGGTAAGATACTCCGAGCTCCAATTACTCCGAGGACGCTGCCTCTCTGTTTTGTGTACTATGCAATTGCCGAACTCTGCACGCTGTTCACACAATGCACAACTACGCCCTTCTTTCTTGTCCGCCTCCTCACTTGTGCCGATCATCGTCCACCACACTGCCGTCTCCAAATTTTACTGAGTACTGCCTCCAACTCACCCTGTGTGACACGCTCAAAGCCGCGGCCTAGTGCGCCGAGGTTGATCCACAACGGACGGCCATCGGAGGCCGATATTTGAGGAGGGGAACGTCTTTTTGGCTGCCATGTATACCGTCTATGTCTGCACAAGTAGGCCGTGACAATGCCTGTATCGTTTGAGGTCTTGTGGGCTCTGGGCCTCTTGTTGGCAGTGAACTCTCGAACATCGGAACACTTACGAGTACTCGTACGAAGAAAATTGTGCTTCCTGCCTTACAGGAGGAGAACTGGGGGAAAATTGGATATAAGTCTCGAAACAAAGAGCCAGACCCAGGGCCCCGCCCTTGTCGTGCTGTCGAGATTGCCTATCGAAGCAATCTCTCCTGCCCAGTAGAAAAAGATAAAGAGAAGCGAAGGAAACCGAAGAAAACCGGCAAAAAAAACAGTGGGCGCAAGTTGCATGCCTTCATAGGACAGTTGAGCTGTTGCCCAGGCCGGTCGTGGTCTTTTTTATGGACCACTGGGGCACGGCTTTCTTCTTTTCTGGTCCCAGGACCGCGGCCAGGAAAAGGAACAAGAGTATTGGGTTACAAAAGGATAACGATGATAGATTTTTTTTTTTAAAAAAAACGTGCTTACAATCGTGCGTGTTAGTTGCCGTGCATCTAACTTGTTCTGTGCAATATGGTCCCCCCCGTCTGTTGTTTCCCGATTGCTTGCTCCTTCCCCTTTTGTAATTTGATTCTGTTTCTTTCCTTCTTTCCTTCTTTTTTTCTATTCCCTTTTTCTTCGTCCCTTCTTTCCTTCTTTTCTTCTTTCCGTTTTCATCTTTCTATCCGCAATTCGCTCCTTCTTTCTTTTTTCTTTTTCTCTTGCTATTTCCTTTTACCACACTCTTGGGCTTTCACCTTCCCATCTTGGTCATTGTCCCTTGTCCTTCCCCAAAGCTGATGATACCTTTCCCTCGTCCGACTTATTTGTCCAACTTTATCAAACTTCTCACAGCCCAAAACGTGTGGAAGATCGCTACCACAGGACGGATCTTGAGGAGGAGTGTCTCAGAGTCTCGACGAATAACACAACACGCTTTCGTTGTGTACGACAGCACCATCAAGCCGACGTCTATTCGGATACCGACCTGTTCTTTCCGGGGCTATTGACTCGACATCTTGGCATCAACATCAAAGTCTTGCATCTTGATCTTCATTTTGGATATTTACAATCACAAGTGTGGTGAATTGCTTAACCTGGACTCTCCTGGACACGGACCCGGCTCTGCAACCGCGGATCTGCAACCGCAGCTCTACAGCTTTCAGTACCCTTCCCCCCCAGCGCCCACCAGGGCCGGCATGATTCGACAAAATGGCCGACAAAGCAACATCGGCAATCGCAGTTCACCAGAACGAGCAACAACCAGAACACAATGAGGTGGAGCAGATACACCAGCATCGTATGTGACAAGGCGCTCAAAAAAACACTTTCATGTGGTTGTTGTGCTAAGAAAAAACAGATGGCCTGCGCCAAATCATCAGTGACATCGACGAGAAAGACGCCAGACACCGGTACCGTGAAGAAGCGGCCGACAATATCGTCGGCACACACATCCACCTGGACGACGATGGCTCGAAAAGCCCCAGGCACCATGACCAGCGGACACCGAGCCTGTCGAACAGCGAAAGCGAGACCCTGATCGTGGCGTGGGAAGAGAACGACCCGGAGAACCCCTACAACTGGTCCAAGGCCCGGAAACTTACCATCCTCGTCATGGCCATGACGTTCATCATCAACAGCACAATGGGCAGCGCCCTTCCCAGCAACGCTGTGCCCTACATGGCCAAGGAGTGGGGCGTGACATCGACGACGCAGATGGTGTTGCCCGTGTCCACATACCTCGTCGGCTACATCCTGGGCCCCTTGGTGTGGGCACCACTCAGCGAGCAGTACGGCCGCCGCATGCTGGTCGTTGTGACCTTCCTCATCTTCATGGTCTGGACCATGGCCTGCGCCCTCGCGCCCAACTGGGCCGGCTTCCTCGTGTTCCGTATGTTCGCCGGTGTCTTTGCCAGTGCTCCCCTTGCCATTGCCACGGGCATTCTGGCCGACGTGTTTGGCTCGACCCTCACCCGTGGCCGCGCCATGTCCATGTTCATTGCCATGACCGTCTTCGGCCCGCTGTTTGCGCCCATCATTTCGGGTTATTGTTCGACCACCATCGGCTGGCGCTGGACGTTCTGGATTGCCCTCATTTATGCTGGCGCATCGCTGGTCCCGTTGGTGCTCCTCCCCGAGACCTACGGCCCCATCTTGTTGAAGCGCCGTGCTGTCCGTATGCGCCAGGAGGACCCCAAGACCAACGTTGTGGCACCGCACGAGATGGAGAAGAAGAACCTGCGCGAGCTGGCCACAGTTGTGCTGACCCGTCCGCTGCGCATGATTGTTTCGGAGCTGATTGTGTCGTGTGTCTGCATCTACCTCGCTCTCGTGTACGCCATCTTCTACATGACCTTTACGGCGTTCCCGCTCATCTTTGAGGGCATTTACAAGTTCAGCCCCGGCGTCGAGGGTCTCATCTTCTTGGCCATTGGGGCCGGCGTTCTGCTGGCCATCCCCGTCTTCTACGCCTACGACCACTACCTGCTCAAGGCCATTGACCGCGGTGCGGCCTGGACCAAGCAGGAGGAGTACCGCCGCCTGCCGCTGGCCTGCCTCGGTGGCCCCGTCTTTGCGATTAGTCTGTTCTGGCTGGGCTGGACCGCCAAGGCGGAGGTGTCCTTTGTCGCACCCATGCTGGCCGGCATTCCCTTTGGCATGGGATTCGTGTGTATGTTTGCGATAGTGGTTTGACTTTCATCAATCTGTCTTTATTTACTAACCGCTCTCTCTCTCTCTCTCGTAGTGATCTTCGTCGCTCTTTTAAACTACTTGACCGGTATGTGTATACACCCCTCCGCACATGCTGGACCACGTCCCGTGTGGACTAATTGTCGCCCAGATGCCTACGAGATTTTCGCTGCCTCGGCCAATGCGGCCGCCTCCTGCTGCCGTTCCCTGCTCGCGACCGTTCTGCCCCTCGCGACCACGCACATGTTTAAGAAGCTGACCATCCCGGGCGCGTGCAGCCTGCTCGGCGGCCTGAGCCTGCTGATGTGCGCCATCCCGTTCCTGTTCATCTGGAAGGGCGAGACGATTCGCGCCGGCAGCAAGTTTTGCCTTGCGCTGCGGGAGCGCAAGATCGAGATGCAGCGCCAAGTCGAGGAGCAGCGCCAGCGGCATCTGCTTCGTGAGCAGCAGCGCCAGGGTGGGCAGCCTCTGCAGCAGCCGTTGCACCCTGAGCTGCAAAGGGAGACGGTTTAATGGGCGAGTGCCGAACTGCACCATTCGAAGACCTGCCACCCACATACGTGCACACAGACACAGACACAGACACAGACACAGACACAGACACGGACATAAAACAGACCCAGGCATACACTTTTGAACATGGAGATGTTTGGCAAAGTGGTATGATAGCAATTCACCGCTGTAATATTGGCAACGGGGGAGATCTGTCGGAGAGATACACAAACAAAGACCCGAGCGGACATATTGAAGAACCCAAAAGATAGCGCCCAAAGCTGGGCGGAGGATGTTACTGGATACTGCATTATTGATCTGTCAGCGGCGCATCATAAATAGATAGAAGCATTGGGTATTCGCATCACGAAAAAAGAGTGGACATAGAGAGACGATTTTTATTGCATTAATTCTGCATTATCTCATTAGACCAGAGGAAGACCAACTGACCGACCCCTGGCCGCATCCTGTGACTCGCGGGAATGAAAATGCCTGTGCTCTCTTCCCCGTCCGGTATCTCTCAGACCTCGAGCAATATCAATAGCCAAATGCAATGGAAGTGTCATGGTGAATACAATGAGAACCTCGAGCCAGCCCACAACGCCAAAAATGAGCTCAAACAAACGGCTAACCAGGCCGACTACAAGACAGAGCAGAAACTGTAGCGTTACAATAATAACATGAAAGTAAAAGGACGCCTTCCCCGGTAGAGAGGATGGCTGGTTCTTGGAAAGTGCTGCAAGACCAGATTGCCGCCGCCGTTGTGGCGAGCAGTATAATATGCTGTTGTTTGTGTTTGGTTGCTAGTTTTGCTCCACAACTGGCTGCAGCGTGCGATCCGGGAATGCCTTTCTGTTCTCTTTCTTGCCCAAAAAAATGTTCTCAAGGTCTGCACTGAACTGAGCAGTACTCTTCAACACTGGCACCGATGCCTTTGGCACAGTGCGCCCGTTCCAGGTCATGTACTTGGTTGATGAGGCATCGGAATCGGTGACTTTTTTGATAGGGGCTGAGTCACTTCTGATGGACATGGCGTCGAGGGACTTGTGGGATGCATTTTGAGCGTTGGCTTGTGTAACATCACTACTTTGATGGGAAGCGGCCTCTTGGTAGGACGAGCTGGGGCTGTTGTGGAGATCCTGCACCCCAAGTCGTCGGGCTGGTGTGCCCGGAAGAACGGCAGAGATGTACGCTCGCACCTCGGCATATGCATTGGCAATGGGCGTGGAGGGCACTGTTTGCGGGGAAGCCACCTCGTTCTCTGGAAGAGCACGATTGTCATCAACGTGGCTTTGTTGGGCTTTCACTGGCGTGGTAGGCGCCGTTCTCTGGTTGCTTTCCATATCGACCAAGACGCCAAAAATACTGTCAATGTCTTGCATCAGTTCTTCGTCCTCGTGAAGTGGAGTCTGCCGTGACTCTGAGGCTGTCTCTTGTGGCTTTGATTCGAGGACGCGGGTTGTGGCCCGAGGCTCTGGAGCGTTCTTCTCAACCTTCAAGCTGGATGCCTTTGAATGGCTCGCGGTGGTAGAGAGTGGCGGATTGGGGGACTGATTCGAGGCAGCAGCAGCAGCAGCAGAAATAGCAGCAGCAGAAACAGCAGCAGCACAAACAGGTGCGGCAGCCGTGAGAGATGGGGTTGATGTCGGCTTTCTGTACATGACCTTCTTGAAGCCGGCGCGGATGGCCTTCTCGATGCCACTTGAAAAGACGCGTGAGTAGGAGAACTCTGGCTCAAAATAGGGAGCTTCCTTGTGCACCACCGTATTCTCGCTCCGGATTGGAGACAGGGCTGAGGCTGTCTCGTCTTCGTCTGGAAGCTTGCCAGAGAGATTTGTGCCAGGAACTGGACCAGCTGCACCATGATCAGATGGGGCTCCCCTGGGCAGCTGCCACTTGGGCTCTGACCACCACGAGTCAGACAAGTTCTGCACATCAAAAGAGAGCGTGTGACGGCGGGTGCCAGTCCGATTGCTGTTACGAAGGTCCCTCGAGTGCTGCGAGTCGGGCCAAATGCCCATTGCAGACTCACGTTGTTGGGCGCCCCACAACCCTGACTGCTGGTGGCTCATTGGGTAAGTGTGCGAGATGCTTCTTCTCGGAGTGCTTGTCGAGATAGCCCCTGCTCGAGCGGGGCTGTTTTGATCGAGCCTCTGGATTTGTTGATGCCACTCCTCAGCCATTTTCTCAATGTCGGTTGTTGTTGCACGGGCAGCAGCCTGTGATGATCCATGTACTGCCGATGCAAGCTCGCTCTGCGTCGATGGATTCTCCTCTGCCCACACTTTGAGAGTGGCACTCGTCACAGAGTGGTACTGCGACTTGTCGGAGGCCGCATCTAGATCGTCGTGGCCAGGTCTCTCGTGACTATGACTGTCGAATTGGGGACCAAACGAAGGAACCGAGGTCGAGCTGGTATTGTGGGGGAGCGCAGGGGACTTTGGCTGCTCTTCACTGGCAGACTCTGTGACTGGCGGTTCAGCGTTGCTGGACTTTCTGAGTCCAAGCCCAAATCCTGAAAAAAGTTAGAAAACCATTGAATAGAGGAAAAAGACGAGGTGGGAACGGGAAAACCTACGATCCAAGGACAAAAACGGGAGCCGTTTGAGTCCAGTTTGGGCCTGGTCGTTTGTCCCCAAGGTCCGTGCCGGACGGGCTTCCGTGTTGGTCGAATCGTCGGATTTCAACAAGATGTTGACCAGCGGTGGAGGTAGGTCGAGAGAGCTGATGTGTGAGGACTCGGACGCTCTGCGGCGGCTGCTCTTCTTGAACTTGGTCACGGCGGTGATCAAGGGGGATGAAGTTTTTGGAGGGACACCAGCCTTTTTCGATGCGGAAACGGCATTGTCAGTATTGCCAGGCCGGTCGGAAGAAGTGCGAAGCTGGCCAGACACGACAACGCGCGCCGTACAAGCTTCGTGGATGCTGCCATCCTCATCCACAGAACTGAGGGAGTCCGACACGGCCTGAGTCTGCGAGGCCGCTGTCTCTTGCTCCGTATCCTTGTCGTCGGTTCCCAATCGGCCATTGGAGGCAAAGCGCTTGACGCGGAGACTGCTCTGGGGCTCGGCCTCGTGGATGCTCAAAGACACAGGTTTGCTGGCGATCCCAGCCGTTGCTGTATCCGCCTCTTTGGGGTTCGAGGCTGCTGGCCTTGCCAAGGATGGAGCTCCTTCTGGTAGAGGGTGTCTGGCCGACGGGTCTGTAGCAAAGGAGGCCCAAATGGAGTTCTTTGGCCCTTTGCCCTGAACACCCCCACGGGGTTGGCCGCGGGCAGAAATGCCTTGAGGCAGACCCGCCTTGCCGACTTGTGCAGCAGAGTCTCTGAGTGAGACCAAAGGCGGCAGCATGGGCGGCAGCATGGGCGGCAGCATAGGCGGCTTGGGAAGATTGTACGTGCTCGCTTCGTTGCTCTTGTTGGACAATGCAGATGGGACAGTGAGATCCTCGCGGCTTTTTGTAAAGGTGTACTCGAGAGAGGTACGGTAGCCGCTGCCGTCCATGCTTGACACAGTGTTGAAAGGGCGGCTCAAGTCATGAGCCGAAATGTCCGACGGGTCCTCCTTGATGGTCGACATGGACGACCTCTTGTAGGAGCGTGCGATGTACTGCTGTGGCTGATGATGGTGCAGTCTCTGTTGTTGCTGCAGCTGCTCGTTGTGGAGCTCCTCTTGGATCATCTTCTGGGTCAGACGGCGGACCTCTGCACGGCGCGCGGCGGCCGCGAGGTCGTCGGTGCTGCACGAAGCCTCGGGTGTGCAGCTATGGCCGACTTGCCGGACGGGAGACGTCCGGCCAATGATGCCAATGCGGCTGATGAGACTGGTGAGCGGACTCAGGCCCGTGCCATCGGTACCTCCAACACCACTACCACCGGGGGTCAGATTGACCGGTGTGCTGGGAACGGGGCTGGCAGACATGCCGGCGGCCCTCATTCGTGCACGACTCAAGAGTTCATCATCGCTGTCCGTCTCGCTGTCAGCCAGCCCTTCAAAGTCCGGAATCTTGGGAATAGGGCAGCGACCAGAGCCCTGGCGGGGCGATGCGGCAGAGGTGGTACCACGCAGACGAGAAGCACGGGGTGGTGGGGTGCTTGGTGGGACAGGCGGCAGGGCTGTGTCAGGATCGCCCGGCCGGGCCAGTCTGGCAGGCCGAGGAGCAGCCGGCAAGGCGGACAGAGACACTGGCAATGGATGTTGCTCATCATCGCCGGGCGGCGAGAGGCTCATGGACGCTCTGTGGCAGAAGCAAAGACCCATGGTGTTGGAGGGGTGGTTTGGCAAGGCGGGCGAGATGAGGGAAGCAGAGAGGAATTAACAGAGAGAAATTAAGAACAACTGCAGCAATCGTAGATGAACGAAACCCGCAAGATGTCGAAAAGAAGGGAAATGACGGTGAAGGAAAGCGGAAAGTAAAGGATCGTGTCTTACCGAAGCACAGAGGCAAGTGATTCAGGGCAGATCCTGTGCGAGTGGGATGTGAGGCGATGGTGAGGAGGAAAAGGAGGAGAAGGACATTTGGGTAAACAAACGAGACAACAACCCATGATGGTCAACAGTGGCAAGACAACAGAAGACAATGGAAACTGTGGTTGAGTGCGCAACAGCAGTGGAAGGTGCGTCGTGATGGTTAGGGGAGAAAGGAAGGAAGTGGCCGGCGTCGAGGGTAGGAGGCTGTCAACGTTGTGGAAGGTATGAGACTGTGGAAGGTACGAGATTGGTGGTGGAGGACGGGCCTCGTTCTTTCCTGATGTGTACAGTCGCACCTGCCCTGACATTGTGTAGATCACCAACCATATGAGAGGGCAATCGCATGTTGTGGTGGGTCGTTCTTTCCCAATGTAGTACAGAGTACAGTCTTCACAGGCGGGACACAGACTCGATCAAGAAGGAAGTCACGTCATTGGGGGACAAGAGTCATGGTATAGACAAAATATTAAAAAGTAAGAGAATATTGACAAAAGCCGTCCTGGTATGTGTAAAAAATGATGCAGATGCATCTGAAATGACGCTGCGCCGGTAAATCCAAGAAAAAAAGAATAGATACAATAAATACGCCCAGCTTGAGTTTTGTGTAGAAAGTTATACCAAAACAGACGTTCATCTTATCATGAAAAGAAGAGTGGAAAGGGTTAGAGGGTCCAAAAAGGAGTCCGAAAGTAGGTAAACAAGACTGATGGAGTAGGCGCTCCCTTGCCTACATATCCTCCCAGGAGTAGTCGGCCCAGAGGTCGCCGAGGTTGAGACCGAGTAGCTCGTAGTTGAATTCGGGGTTGGCGACCGGCTGGGCCGCCTGGATGGCCGTGGGGTCGGCGTTGGGGTTGGCGATGCTGGACATGTTGGCAATATTAGACATCCACCAGGCGGCGGGCGGCGCAGGCATGGCGGCATCGACGACACCTGGGGTGGACGTGGCCTGGGTCATGGCCAGGAAGGGCTCGACGTGCTGGGACAGCATGTTAGATTGGTTGTGTCGATTGAGGGCCGGCGTTGACGGCGAGTAGGAAGATGGGAGACGTACCTTTGTTAGGTCGGAGACGCCGTTGCCATTGACGCCGTTGACGCCGTTGACGCCGTTGACGCCGTTGACGCCGTGTTGCTGCTGCTGCTGCTGCTGCTGCTGCTGGAGCATTTGGTGTTGGCGCATGGCTTGCTGCATCTGGGGTGGCAGCATTCTGCGCTGCTGTTGAGGCGACTGCAATGGACGTTGCTGCGACGGAGGCTGCTGCGAAGGAGACTGCTGGGCTTGGAGCTGTTGCTGCTGCGGCAGAGACGACTGCTGAGACGGTTGCGGTTGCTGAGACTGGCCGTCTTCCGTCTGCTCTTGGCCCTCCTCCCCGCTGGTGGTTTGCTGCTCTTGCCGTGCCAGCAGCTTGTAGTGCAGGTTCACAAAGCGCTCGGCCGACGAGGCTTTGGCGGCTTCGGGTGTCTTGTCGCCTAGGTGTGCTTCCAACAAGCCGGTGGCGGCACACATGATGGAGTAGCCCCAGGGCTCGTTGTTGCCACAGCGCAAGACACGGTCTTCCTTCATGGCCAGGCACTTCTCAAGCAGCTTCTTGGTGTGCTGGGAGTTGACCATGATCATGTTGGTGGAGCCGCGGGACTGCAGCATGGTGACGCTGCACAGGTTGATGGAGAGCGTCAGGGCGTCTTCGCGCAGGAAATTCAACGTGCGCACGCTCTGCTCGGCCAGCTTGTCGTGCAAGAGGACCATGTCGCGGGCGGCGTTGTAGTAAATAATTTCCGAGTACTGGTACTTGGAGTTGGTCTTGCGCAGCCGGAGGTAGGGCTGGTGCAGCGGGATAATGTACTGGCGGAGTTGGATGTGCAACAACGTGTAGGCCAGGAGAGGGGTCAGCTTGGCCTTGCTTCCGTTGCCGTTGCCCTCGCCGCCCTCGCCGCCCTCGCCGTCCGCGCCGGCCGCCGTGATGGCGCGCACGTCCCATGAGGGCAGCGCGTCAATTTCTTGGGTAATGTCGTTGGTGTAGCGGATGACCTGGTCGTAGTCCAGATCGTCGGGCGGGCCCGTTAGGACACGGCTCAGCTGCAGCCGCAGTGGCAAGCTCTGGCGGCTCAGGTGCTGGTAGGACGAGAAGGTGTACTCGTCGGTGGGGCGCGACGGTGGCAGCTCGGTGGTGTCCTCGTCAAAGTCCTCGTCGGCGAGGTTGCGGGGCGGGTGGACGTCGAAGCGCAGAGCGCTCAGCAGGGTGGGCAGGCCGTGGTCGAAGGAGGCCTGCATGTCAAACTCCTGGATCGTGGCCCAGATGCGGCGCCGCATCTCCTGGTTGTAGACGGAGACCGAGTCGTGGATGTGGCTGGCTCGCGGTGCAGACCGACCGAGACAGCGTCTTGGGTGAGCGCGCCCGACGTCTTCCAGAACCGCTTCTTCTTCATGGTGTTGACACGCTTCGCCAAGTAGCTCAGGCAGGCGATCTGGTAGTGGACGAGCTTGCGGTGCTTCTGGCTCTGGCGCTGGCTCCAGGCATCGCAGGCGTTGATCCACTTCTCGGCCATGTGGTGCGACTGCGAAATCATGCCGACAAACTTGCCCGTCGGGTTGCCGCGCAGACAGCTCGAAATGGACATCATGGACAGAAGCAGGGCCGTAAAGGCAGGCGTGCGCTTGGCGCCCGGCGCCCAAAACGCGGCATAGTCCCGCTTGAAGCTGGGGATGTGGACGATACGGTGCACCTGTTCAAACTGGTCGAGATAAATGTTGATGAGGACGTCCATTTCGGTCCGGTCCGGCAAGAGAGCCTCGAGCTCGGGGTCGGGCTGCGAGAAACGCGCCTCGCGGTCCTGCTTGCGCTTCTGCCGGTCCTTGCTGTGGTGGTGGTGGACATGCAGCGGGCGCAGCCACTCCTCGGCCGTCTCCTTCATAAAGGGACACAGGCCGGTGAGCTCGCTAAAGGCCATGCAGGCGTTGTGCGGGCCGAAGTAGCGCGTCTTGAACTCCTTGCCGCGGAAGAAGCGCAGCTCGTCGCCGACCTCCATGGCAGCCGCACCGCCCGACCCATAAATCGTCTCGACAAAGGTCGTGGGCGGGGACGGTGCCCGGCCGCCCTCCTTTTCTTGTGGCGAGTCGTCGTCACGCAGCGTGGCACTGCCGTCGGAAGGCGCCAGCAGCAGCTTGTTGAGGGGGTTCGTGTTGTTGGCGCCGCCGGCGACGCCCGCGGCCGAGGCCAGCAGCTGCTTAAGCTGAGCGACCTCGAGCTCGAGGCGGCGCATTGCGGTCGCCGTCGACCAAGGAGGAAGACGGGCCCGAGCCGGACCGGTGCGAGTCACGGCGGTATGGTGGCACGATGCCGGCATCGGACATGTAGCTACCGCCAACACCACCGCCGCCTATGCTGTTGATACCGCCGCTGCCGCCGTGTCCGACGTGCCCACCTCCCAGGCCACCGGCCAGCGCGGAGATGCGTGACTCAAAGTTGGCAAGGGCGCCCTGCGACAGGCCGTTCTTAGCGGGAGGCGCCAGGCCTGGGCGGGTCTCGTACGTGCATCGTTCGGGTGTGCCGGACTTGAGACACCGTTCGCATGGAAAGCCGCGATCGCAAGACAGCTTCCGGCGACGGCATTCCAGACATGACAGGCGCACACGCTGGCGCTTGCGTGGCGGGTGATCACCCTTTTCGTCGCCGGGCTGGCTCTCGCTGCGGTCACGGTCGTGGTCGTGGTCGTGGTCGTCGTGCGAACGGTCGCTGTCGGGCGAGGACCCGCGGCTGCTGGGCGCTGAAGAGCCCGGCCTCTTCTTGTCTGCCGCCTGCGACGACATGTCTGCGGCGAGAAAGGTCGAGGGTGGGCGAAGTACGCGTGGTGAGAGGCGTGATGAGGAGCGGATTGGCAGGGAAGAAGTACAGCGAATGAGGAATGAGGAATGAGGTGGAAGAGGCGAGGCTCACGAGTGTCTGTCTGTTGCGTGCGGTCGGTGGTCGCACACGTTGGATTGTGTAGCCTTCTCTCTTCTTTTCCGGGCTGTTGTTTTTGCTCGCTCTGTATGTGCTTCGAATGCGTGCTTTGTGCCAGAGGCGCACCCCCCGCTAAAGGTTGCCTTTGCTATTTGTCTCGGTCTGGGGGCGGGCCAGGTGGCGGCTCAAACGTCGTCGCGTATGTGTGCAGATTGCAGATTGTGTGCTGGCTGTAGATTGAGTGAGGCCAATTCAATGAACCATTTTGAAGGATGGAGAGAAATTGACGTTGAAGTCAAAGAAAGGCCGCGATAGATTGCGGTGACGACGCAACGGGAGAATGTGCTGTTCAAAGACGTTGCAGAGTAGAAAGGCAGAAACTGACGAAGGAAGAGATTAACAAGGGAAGAATAAAATAAAAATAAAAAAAGAATAAGAAAGAACAGGAGACTGGGGTCGTCAAAAAAGAGAACCAGAAAACTCAAATGCACACATCACGAAGAAACCGCAATTGTGGCGACCAAAAGGGCTCCAAAGAACGTGGAGTTCTTCATCGGCCGCTACGCAACGTCAACGGGGCAGGTGCGACAGGCGGGCGCTTTCCCTCTCGGGGCTGTCCAGCGCCTTTGACAGGCAGGAGCTACCAGCCAGAAAATGCGCACACGCCCACACTTTCCGACTGAGTACTCCGTTCACGGGCAGGCGCTCGCAGAAAGCTTACGTAAATAGTGCCTGCCGCTACCAGCCCCTCCTCGGCATAAGCTCGGAACACCGAGACAGACCCCGCCAGTGGGCCCACTCACGGCACCAGTGCTTAGTTTTCAGGCGCTTTTTGCGCTTTTTGATAGGGGTCTTTGGGCCCTGCTGGGCTTGCTTTAGAAGGGCATTTTGGGAGAACAGGTAGTAGCTACTTTACGATGTACGCCTGGTGATAAATGACTTAAAGATCATCTATTTTTATTTTGTTTATTTTTGTTTATTTTTACATGCCCTTCACTTACCCCGAAGACGACAATTAAAGTAAATCTGAAGCGAAAAAGCTTGTTCTTGCGGAGAAACGCCCTCCGATAGAGCCCGGTGAAACGGTTATACCGAGTCGTGGAACAAAAACGGGGCGCTGATTCGTATGTTTTCACCTCGATTGGGTGAAGAGAGGGAAAAAAGAGAAGGAGAGGGAATGGGTCATATATATTGCCTGTGATGGTGCCTGCCGTCTTTTTTGATTGAGACCGAGACTGTACATCAGAATACAGATACCCCGTCATGAATGATGGCATGTGATGGTTTCCATACATGAAGCGGGATATGACATCTCGTAAACATCGTGTATGTCGTATTCTACCTGAACTCATAGCCGGTCTTTGATATGCCCATCTTGGCTCGCAGATGGCTTTCGAATGAAAAGACGAACGGAATTGAAGGCCGCTCAAGAGCTCACAGCTCGGGAATAGACAACCAGATTGCCAGCCAACACGATGACACTCTGCGGTGTGACTCGATGTTCGGAGTAAGATGTCTTACATTCTCCGTGTTCCGCTTCAGCCTGGCGACGCAGCCTCTTCGTCGTCGTCATCATCGGGGTCCAGAACGTCTTCGTCTTTGATCCGTTGCTGTTGAAGATGCCGTCCGTTCCGGGTGGATGGGTTTTGGATGGAGTTTGGAGATAGGAGAATAAAGTCTCAACAGGCGTAGTTATTTCACATATCCTCCAATGCTCTCCATTGTTCTCATGCTATCATGGACGCAATGACGAAGCTTGATAACGGCATTACACTGACCGCGGTCCGAGGAGTGAAAAATGCGTTTGTTTGGATCGTTGATAGACATATTGACGTCCAGGGAAGCATGCTACGAATACTACGATATGCACACATCAATACGGCGTATCCCTCTTTCTGGCGTGCCTGCCCAGTGGGTTCGTGAGACGGCTGAACTCCTTCCCGTTCTTAAGCTTTTTGAAAAATGTCTATCCGACTCTGGACAGCCCCATCCGTTTCTGCCTGGCTGGCGTCGTCAAACCAAGAAAAGAAACCCAAAAGACAAACACAAAAAAAACAACAGGGAAATTTGGGAAAGCGCTTGGTTGAAGAAGGAAGGAGCAAGCCATAATGCTGATGCTGACAGTCGTTGAGTTCCTGCCTTCATGCCCGCCATTTGACACGATGACCCGACAAGGAAGGAGGTTGTGCAGCGTCTTTGATTTCTTCTTATCAGATTATCAGATCAAAAGGCTCGTAGAAGATGAGAGAACAAACACTATTCAGTAGGTGAGTCAAGCAGACAGCCTTTTGGCAACCTCTGCCTTTGCTCTTCTCCGAGCAGCTCGGGCTTCCGAGCGACACACACGCACACACAAAAAATAGAAAAAGGTTGAGGGGATTACGGGGGCCGTCCCAATATTTTCCTAAATTGACTCCACACATATTATCAGATCCTTTTTATCAGATGGAAAGAAATACACCCAAACTCCACGTGAGGGTCCTTCTCTTGGCGTTGGGGGTTGAGTTTCTTGGTAAATGGGTCACGAGACGCGTTTTTTCTCAGTTGCAGTCCCCAGTTTGTGTGCCTTCTTGGCGAAAGTCTTCCAGCTGTGAAGTAAAAAAAGAGGCTGTAAATATGGCGAATTTCCTCTGCGGTGTGAGCACTTGTGCCTTTTGGTGCAGGAACGGCTAGAAAAAGAGTGGAGATGCGATGAGCTTCACCGCCTTTGGCCCTGAAGAAGGAAATCCGGCTCACAGGCACAAGGCACTGAGCCCCGCGCCCCACTTATTTTGTTTTCTGCCAGGGCCACCAAGACGCGTCGTCCCTGATGGAGAAGCTGCTGCTCAACCGCGTCCAACAGCGCCTTCCGCGAGTAGGTGTGCCGCGATATCACATGCGCCGGGCTTCTCCCCCAACGCCGAAGTCGATATCGACACCACACAACCATACTACCCATTATTCCCAAACCCCGCTATGGCACCGATCTCTGTCCCGATTGCGTCCCGGCTGCCGTCGTCGCTGCGCATTGCCCCGACCAATGCGGCCGTGACGCGCGTGCTAAGCCGTCTGTCGCGGCCAGCGCTGCTGTCGCTGGCGCTCGACTGGCTCGATGAGGGCAACTTGAGCTTGACGGCGCCGTATTTAAGGCGACCCAACGACGACGACGAAGACGACGAAGACGACGGCGACTTTTACCCACCGGCGACGTCCCTCGCGGCACTGCAAGAACACTACACCAACCTGCAGACGCGCAAGGGCTCGAAGCGCCAAGTGCTCGACCGCATTCTGGAGGGCGACTGGCGGCACGGTCTGAGTTTATACCAGCTGGCCATGGCCGACCTGCAACACCTGTATGACCACCCGACGAGCCAAAAGTGGACGGCCTTTCAGATTGTGCCGTTGACGGCCAAGACGGACGGCGAAGCGGACGGCGAAGCGGACGGCGAGGCAACAGCTTCGGCGACCGTCGACAAAGCCTCGCTCGTCGTCCCCCGTTTCCACCCATCGTCCTTTTTGCGCAACCTGCAGGCCCAGATCCTGCCCGACATCAAGGTGCACTACAACTTTGACCGACACAAGCACCTCCCCCTCTTGCTGCTGCGCATCTTTGTCCTCGACTCGCCCTACAATACATCGCTGGCCGCTGCATCGACAACACCACAGGTGCCGGGCGACGCCGCCTCGACAGCACGCCCGCCCGCCCACATCGAATCCGCCCGTACCGTCTATGTTGCGTTTCCCGATGCGTCGCCATTTGTGTACTTGTCCAGTGCCCAGTCATCGGCCGGTGAACGGGCGCCGGGCTCTTCGACAGCGGGCGTCAATGGCGGCGGCGGCGGCGGCGGCGCCGCCTCTCTACGCAGCCTGGTTGTGGAAGCCATTCCCAAGGCGCTCTCCCAACCGCGCGCACGCTACGCCCTCAAGCCCACCAACTTGGCAACGCGCAACCTGTCTGAACTGCTGCAGCGCCGCGGTGCTGGACGCACCAACACAGCCGGTGGAGGCTGGGGCATCTATGCGGACGAGAAGACGACCATCGAGTCACCGCTCAGCACAACACTGCCCGAGCCGGTGGCTCCACGGTGGGAAGGCAAGAAGAGAGGGCGGCCCTCCAAGAAGGACGCTGGCCGCACCAAACGGCCTCTGTCGCCCGGTACACAGCGCAACTTGGAGCAAGCGAAACGGCGAAAACAGGTCGCGGCAGCCCGGTTTGGCCTGTCGGCCAAGATGGGCGACGGCTGTGGCGTCGAGCGCGTCGATGTTGTCATGTACGATCCCTTCCCCGGTGGACGTCGTTTCGATTTCGACCGAAAAGAACATTACGAGGCCGCGAGAGAGCCAATAAATGTGGATGGCGAGACGTCGCAAGCGGCAGCAGCGCCAGCTCCAGCTCCAGCTCCAGCTCCAGCAGCCGACCGACGCCGATCCAAGGCTGGCCGGCGCAGTCAAATCGACGCGGCCTTGGCACGCGACGAGGCAGAAGCTGAAGAAGACGAGGCCAGGGAGCGCAATGAAGCAAGGCGAGCAGCTGGCGAGGCGCAAGACGAGGAGGCCGATGGTGAAGGCGAGAAGGAAGAGTCCACATGGCGACCACGTGTGGCCTTTACCTTCCACGGTCCGCACGTCTTTGCTGGCATACGGCAGCTGGTCGAGGCGGGCGTCATTGACGGCGAGAAAATGCCGGGCTGGATGACGGGCGAAGAAGGTGTCACTGTCGGTGCAGTACGGCACGGTCGGATACGCGGACACAAGGGCTCGGGGATGCCTTGATCTAGCGTCGGAATACATGGCTTTTAGTTTGCCTGGCGCTTGGGTTCGTTCTGTTTTAAGATACTCACATGTGGCGTATGGAAAGCGTTGTTTTACCTGTTTTACCTGATTTATCTCTTTTACCTGCAATGCTATCTATCGTCTGATGTATTCAAAAGTATGGTATATCGTGACTATGAACATACACGTATATGCTGACCGGTCTATGCCTCTACGACTCGTCTAATTTCTATAGTTCATATCTTGTCTCTCTCGTTTACTGCGTGCCAAACACCTTGACCGTGTTGGCCCACGCAGCCTCGCAAACCTCCTCGACTGGCACGCCCTTGATGGCGGCCACAATGGTGGCGATGCGCTCAATGGTGCAAGGCTCGTTGCGACCCTTGACCATGGCACCCGCCTCCCACTTCTCCTTCTTCACAACCTTGAACCGGTCCGGCACGGCCGGCTCCTTTTTCTTGTTGTTATTCGCAGCGCTGTTGTTGTTCTGCTTCTTCTGCCGAGGCGGCCGGGGCGGCCGGCCATTGCCAACTGCACCCCCGTCAGTGGCGGGAGCACCGTCAGCGGCGGGGGCACCGTCAGCGGTGGGAGCGCGAGCGGCAGCAGCAGCCTCCCTGGCTGCCTGCTCCGCGGCCTCCCGCGTGGCGTCTTCAGCTGCCTTCTCTGCAGCCATCCGTGCCACCTCGGCCTCCTGGGCTTTTGCCCGGGCGGCCTCGTGGACCTTGACCAGATACGACCAGCCCTCGTGGGTCGGCCGCACCTCGCACCAGGGTCCGTCGGTCTCCAGCATCAGCCGGTCCAGACGGATCGAGCGCACCACGTCGCAGTTCTCGACGGTCTTGAGACTACAGCCGTTGACGCCCAGGTACAAGCCCAGGTCCATCATCTCCTGCGCCTCGGCCATCGTGCCCGTGAAGCTGTGGACAACACCGCCGCGCGGCAGCGTCTCCAGCTTCGGGCCAAATTGGTCTTTCAAGAGGCACAAGAAGTCGGCGTGCGCTGCACGCGAGTGCAAAAACAGCGGCAACGGGTGGCCGGCCTTGGCAAGATCGGCGACGAGGGCCAGTTGGGCGGCAAAGGCGTGCCGCTGCGTGCTGGCTGAGCAAAAGTGCAGGCGGTCATAATCAAGACCCATCTCTCCGAGCGCCACCAAAGAATGTGCGGGTGTGGCGGTCAGGATCAGCTTGCGCAGCTCGGCAATGAGCTGCGCCGACTTGGCCAGGTCGACTTCGTTGTCTTCGGCATGAGGCTTTGTCGGATCAGGACCACACGCGGGCGTGTGCTCCTCGGCGTCGTCATCTTCGGGATCGGCTTCGTGGTGCCGCGTGTGGTTCCGCTCAAAGATGGCGCTGCTGCAAGGGTGGATGCCCGCAGTCGTAAAAACGGTGTTGGCTGGGTTGTTAGTTGTGCTGAATTGTCGATGGCTTATTTTCTTGATTTCTTGTGTGACGCCGACTTACGGAACAACTGAGCCAGCTTCAAGGCCTCGCGTGAGCTCTTGAAGCTGGAGCCGGTGACAATCAGTCTTGAGCAGCCAACATCATGAGCTCGCTGGACAATGCCAGCAAGATCGTCAGGATGCCGCTGCTTGCCATGGTACTTGCCACGGAAGATGGGGTCTGCAAGATTGATACCGATCTGCCATGTCAGTCTTTTCCTGTAAGACAAAAGACACAATACGTTTTTTTAAAAAAAAAATGCAAGCCTCCCACTTACATCAATGTATCGGGGACTGTAGTCGGAGCCGGGCGGAACACCGTCGGACGAGGCTGTAGGCAGGGCTGGCACTGAGGCCGAGATCGCTGCCGAGGACATGGGTGTTGCTGGGACAAGGCCCGTGATGCGTACGTGTTGTGTTGAGTGTTTGTGTTGACTTGTAAGTGGTGTGGTGTGTCTTGATAAGCGGAGGCGGGCGGGGCGCGTCCAAGTGGGAACCAATCTCGTTGTAAGACCCCTGGCTAGGGATGGCATCTGGGGTTGCTTGGACCTTTGGGACTGGTGAAAAATGCTGGGCTTCGTCCGTGTTCGGAGGAAGCGTGAATCTTGACTTTTTGAACTGGCGATTCCCCTTCCAAATGGCAGGGCTGACGAGGTCACTGGCAGGTCAATAAATACTGTTGTCGACAAGTGTCGTGCACCGTTGCAATGCCACTGTAAATGGCACAAGTCTTCCTGTGAGTCACGCGCGATGATAATCCTGAGGCTGAGGCCTTCCAAGTCTCCTTGAATGAGATTGAGGCCGTCCAGCGAGTCGAGTCACAACCGGTTTGCAGCACTGGCGATTTCTGTCAAATCAGGCAAGGGGCTAGTTTCTGCCTTGTAGCCTTGCGTTCCAGGTAGCAATTGAACTCGAGAAGAAGGCGGTGCTGCGTGCGCGCGTGTCTTGGAAGCCGGAGGAATTGTTGGCGACTGGATTGTCAAGCATAAAGTGTGTGCATTCTTTTGATTATGGAGCAGGAGGGGGCATTTGAGTGGCCCCGCGTTGTAGACGCGTCGTTGTCGCGTCGTTGTGGAGGGGCGTACGACGTACCTGAGAGGGCAGGAGCGACCAGAGGATGTTCAGGGGCCGCACAGGCCCTGGCTTGGTCCCGATTCGAACCTGGCTCGCCTGGAAAGGGCGACTGGCCAGCTTACTTAAGCCTGCGTGCACTCTACGTTTTGCTGGGTCTTTGTTTTTCTCGCGCCACCTTGGCCCCGCTTTTTCCACCGACGCGTTAAGACCGCCTGCCACCGCGTAGCGCATTTAAAGTGGCCGTCGCGGTACACGACTTTTTTTCTGCATCTGCCCTCTGCTCCTCCTTCTCTCCTCCTCTCATACTCTCTCCAGGCTCAACCATCACCACCAGCCATCTCATTCTACGCGTCCCTCTTGCATCATCTCATTGTCCATTGACTCCTGCAGCTTCTATCTGCATCTGCACGCCTGTCTGTCTCGATCTCGCAGGCTTTTGGAACGACCTCCTTGTCGCTCCTCGTCTCTTTTCTTTTCTTCCCCTCCCCCTCCCCTATCAAGGGCTTCTTTCACACACACACAACACGCGATGTTTGTTCGCAAGCGTGGTGAGTATTCTTCTACCGCTCTGGATGCTGTGGCCGCCGTCGCCGGATTCGCACCGACCCTCGCTAACCATGCTTTACTCTCTCGCAGATGGACGCCAGGAGCGCGTCCAGTTCGACAAGATCACGGCCCGCGTTTCGCGTCTGTGTTACGGCCTGGACATGGACCACGTCGACCCCGTGGCCATCACCCAGAAGGTCATCTCGGGTGTCTACGGCGGTGTCACCACCGTCCAGCTCGATGATCTGGCGGCCGAGACCGCTGCCTACATGACCGTCACTCATCCCGACTATGCCGTGCTGGCCGCGCGCATTGCCGTGTCCAACCTCCACAAGCAGACTAAGAAGCAGTGGTCGACGGTCATCAGCGACCTGTACCACTACGTCAACCCTCGCAACCGGCGCGCGTCGCCCATGATCGACAGAGAGACGTACGAGTGCGTCATGCGTCACAAGGAGGACTTTGACTCGGCCATTGTCTACGACCGTGACTTCAACTACCAGTACTTTGGCTTCAAGACCCTGGAGCGTTCCTATCTGCTCAAGCTTGACGGCAAGATTGTCGAGCGCCCCCAGCACATGATTATGCGTGTTGCTGTCGGCATCTGGGGTGACAACATTGAGCGTGTCATTGAGACCTACAACTACATGTCCAACAAGTTCTTCACCCACGCCTCGCCCACTCTCTTCAACGCTGGTACCCCCCAGGCCCAGCTGTCCTCGTGCTTCCTTGTCGACATCAAGGACGACAGCATTGAGGGCATCTACGACACGCTCAAGACGTGCGCCATGATCTCCAAGACGGCTGGTGGTATCGGTCTGAACGTCCACCGCATCCGTGCCACTGGCTCGTACATTGCCGGCACCAACGGTACCTCCAACGGTATCATTCCCATGCTGCGCGTGTTCAACAACACTGCCCGCTACGTTGACCAGGGTGGCAACAAGCGCCCTGGTGCTTTCTGTATCTACCTGGAGCCGTGGCACGGTGATGTGTTTGAGTTCCTCGACCTGCGCAAGAACCACGGCAAGGAGGAGGTCCGCGCTCGCGACCTGTTCCTGGCCCTGTGGATTCCTGACCTGTTCATGAAGCGCGTGGAGAAGAACGGCGACTGGACCCTCATGTGCCCCAACGAGTGTCCCGGCCTGGCCGACTGCTACGGTGAGGAGTTTGAGGCTCTGTACGAGAAGTACGAGAAGGAGGGCCGCGGCCTCAAGACGATCAAGGCCCAGAAGCTGTGGTACGCCATCCTCGAGGCCCAGACCGAGACCGGCAACCCCTTCATGCTGTACAAGGACCACTGCAACCGCAAGAGCAACCAGAAGAACCTGGGCACCATCCGCAGCTCCAACCTGTGCACGGAGATTGTCGAGTTCTCAGCGCCCGACGAGGTCGCCGTCTGCAACCTGGCCTCGCTGGCCCTGCCGTCGTTCGTCGACTACACCAACGAGGTCTACGACTTCAAGAAGCTGCACGAGGTCACCCAAGTTGTCGTGCGCAACCTGAACAAAATCATCGATGTCAACTACTACCCGGTGCCCGAGGCCAAGAACAGCAACATGCGCCACCGTCCCATTGGTGTTGGTGTTCAGGGCCTGGCTGATGCCTTCCTGGCTCTGCGCATGCCCTTTGAATCGCCCGAAGCTCGTGAGCTCAACAAGCAGATCTTCGAGACCATCTACCACGCTGCCCTCACGGCATCGTGCGAGCTGGCCCAGATCGAGGGCACCTACTCGTCGTACGAGGGCAGCCCCGTGTCGCAGGGCATCTTGCAGTTCGACATGTGGGACGTCAAGCCGTCCGGTCTCTGGGACTGGGACTCGCTGCGGCTCAAGATCAAGGAGCACGGTATCCGCAACAGTCTGCTGATGGCGCCCATGCCCACGGCTTCGACGTCGCAGATTCTGGGCAACAACGAGTGCTTCGAGCCCTACACGTCCAACATCTACCAGCGCCGTGTGCTGGCTGGCGAGTTCCAGGTCGTCAACCCGTGGCTGCTCAAGGACCTGGTCGACATGGGCCTGTGGTCTGACAACATGAAGAACCGCATCATTGCCGAGGGTGGTTCCATCCAGAACATCCCCAACATCCCGGCCGAGACCAAGGCGCTGTACAAGACCGTGTGGGAGATCTCGCAGCGTACGATTGTGCAGATGTCTGCCGACCGTGGTGCCTTTATTGACCAGTCGCAGTCGCTCAACATCCACATGCGCGACCCGACCATGGGCAAGATCACCAGCATGCACTTTACCGGCTGGAAGCTGGGTCTCAAGACGGGCATGTACTACCTGCGCACGCAGGCAGCTGCCCAGCCCATTCAGTTCACCGTCGACCAGGAGGCGCTGCGTGTCGCTGATACCAACACGAACCGCGCGCTGGCTCCCAAGAAGCGTGCCCCGCCCAGCGGCACCTACCCGACGTCGATCACGGGTGTGCCCCAGCACACCTACGGCAACGGCAGCAGCAACGCTAAGAACGTTGCGCCGGCGCTTGGTGTGTCTCACGGCGTCCCGACACCGAGCACGACGCCGCCGCCGCCCGCGGCTGCTGCTGCTCGTGTGGCTGCTTCGCCCTCCAAGCCTGTCCCCTTCAAGGCGGACGTCGAGGAGGGCGAGTCGCCCAAGGCTCTGCCCACGGAGCCGGCCGGCAAGCCCAAGATTGAGGAGCTGGCCGACCCGGAGCTCAACGGCAAGAAGTCGCAGAGCGAGGACGGCGACGAAGACAGCCAGGAGCGTGAGCACGACATCTACGCTGACGCTGTTCTTGCTTGCAGCATTGAGAACCCCGAGGCCTGCGTCATGTGCAGCGGTTAGACGGAGTGTCCTCTCTCTCTCTTTATTTTTTTTCTTGCGCTTGCATTGTCTTGTTTGATGGTTTATCTCTTATGTGTTTTCTGTGACAACGATCTGTATACTTTTTTGGGTTTCTGTATATTGCCTGTTTTTTTTTCCATGTCGTCACATTTCTTATGTGTTTTTTTTACTGCCTTTGTTTTCTGTTTCACGGGTTTACACTATTTTGACACGAAAGGGATTATTTTAATCACCATGCTCCCTTCGGCCTCGCAAGAGGTTGTATTTTCTTTTTGTTCGCACGAGGGGAGCAAATAATATGGGATTCTTTTGGTCTGGAACCGTCCAGGCTGGCAGACGGATGGAAGACAGTTGACGTTGACAGAAGAAGAAAAGAATGAAGAAATATGTGCTATGAGGTCCACTGCTGATTTGTCTGCTTTCTTGCTCTCTGGCATCTTGTATCGTACGCTGTCGATTTTGCACTATGAGCATGTCTCTTTTATTTCCTTTCTCGACCATTATCGTGACGTCGGACTGGTGTTTGTGGCATGGCTCTCCTTCATCTCGTTTGTCGGCCCGTGCCCCGTGTCTTGTCTTTCAACTGGTTCTTGGTGTGTGTCGATGTGACGTGTCACGATGGGAGACGGATGTTTCGTTTGGCGTGATCCTTCTCTCTACTCCGTACTCAGTACTCCGTTGGACGCCGTGCCACGCATCGGAGCGCAGCCTTTGCTTTTTGTTCCTGTGTTTTTTTTAACTCCTGTTTCGTCTCGCGATGTTGTCTCGTCTCTCTCACAACGACCGCCTGCAATCACCGCCAATTGGCCGCAGCGTGATACAACACGACGTCTCTGACTAGGCGCCTTGTTTCGGTTTGTACGACACGAAATCACGGCAAGCTGTCTCACGGCGTTTCCTTTTTTGTTGAACATTTTCTCTTGGCCTTGTCTTTCTTTGCCATCGACAATCAAAGATGTCGATGACATGACAGAGATTGTCAGCCGATTTTACTAATTTGGCACGATGCTACGGAATGAGAAGATCGAGTTGCAGATCGTCAAGATCGTCAACGTTGTGGGAAAAAATAGCAAAGACGCGTCTGGGGAAGAGGAAAGAACAAAGGAAAATCGACGGGGGGAGAACACGGGGAGAGAACGAGTCCAATTCAGGAAAAAAACCAAGCTTAAACGGATCGAGTCGTGTCATGACTCTGACTGGAATTGAGAATGTCGAGATGAGATCGGATGAACATCACGAGAATGCTCAAACGGGGATTAAGATGAGTCAGGCGATGGGGGCATCGTGACAATAAGGCCGATACCCGTTTCGCTCCCCTTTGTCCTTTACATCTCACTTCCAACACGGGCAGCATGCGGCTCTGGTCCGTACCCGTCGTATCATGTACGCCGCGGCATGTCTTTCCGATCTCTGCATCGTCTCAAGGGCAGCCAGAACGGCAGTCAGTCCTTGAGTTCCTTTGCGTTATCATGCAAAAGTACTTCGTACCATGGTCAATCCCATCGTGAATTGTCACATGCCGTCAACTCTCGAACGTGTTTAAAGTTTTTTTTTAAGCGCTTTTGAGTTGTCGAGAGTCCCTTTAGCTCTTTTCCAGCATGCCTGTATCGCATGAGACCCGCTCAAATCTAAGATTCAATGTGCCGGGGGGTCGCAGAGGGGATGCTGTCGATGCTAATTTTACGAAAATGGAGAAAGTACGGCGGATGGAGACCCGTTCACTGAGGAGAAAGCTCACAAAGATAAAGAGACAAATAATAGGAGACCTGGCGAGCCAGCGTGAGACAATGGCGGGGAGGAGCATTGACAAAGGGAGCAACAGAAAAAGGAAAGAAAAGAAGAGTATTGTAAGAAACAGAGAAGAAAAGAAAACGCAGGAAAAAAAATAAGAGAGGCTGTTGTTAAGGGAGAAGGGTTGGCTTCACGACATGTTCTTTACACTTTCTTTTCTTACCCCCCTCTCTTTCTTCTGAAAGAAAAGGATCTTGAGAGCATAGAAAGTCAAGACACATGGCCGGATGGACTGCGGGCAGTAAAGCCAAGAACTGCACTAAAGGAATAAAGAGCGTGCGCCATGACATGGAATAATGGCATCGGGACGACGGCGAAGTGTTGAAATCAAGGATGCGCACGGCAGGAAGGCAGGTCAGCTTGTAGGTTTGTAGAGTGACAGTGGCACGCCGTGAAGACAAAAGGACAAAAGAAAAGCACGGGCTTTGTGTTGAACAGCATGGAAAGTAAAAGGTAGTATCAGCTTGCCAGAGAGCGACTGTCTTGGCCCAGATCCATTCCGATCGATGCAAGATGACGGCGGTCGTGCGCAACAAAAGAGCAGGGGCATGGACTTGGAGTCAAGGTGCGGAACGACGAACGACGAGCGATGGAGCATAGGCCACCGGCGACCAAAAGAAAAAAGAGAGAGAGAGAAGAAAGAAGCGTGAAGAATGAGGGCATCACCAGATTCGCGTTTTGGACAAAAGCACTGGAGCGGGCCAAGGCAAGAACAAAAAAAAACTTTAAAAAGGACGACCGCTGTCCCCAAAACCTGGGACGGGGCCTGAGGGGGACACAAAGCGACCTGTCGATCGCTCCTGCCACGGCGCGACGCTAAACTGCATCTGTTTGCGCTGTTCCTGCCCTGCTCTGCGCGGCTGCCCTTTGTTCCTTTTCCATTTCGCAGCGGGCAGGCGCGATCATCTGTTCACGCCGAGAATGGGAAGCCGCGGCCAACGAAGCCGGATGACGGTCCCTTCCTGTAATTACTGAGTGTACTGTGTGCTGCGATAATGCCGATCGTCGCTCGCCGTGGTGCCTTTGCTGTTCTGTAATCTTACATGATGTATGCGGACATGTACTGAGTATTGCTCAATATACCCCTGCAGCAGCTGTCGTCCCAAGAAACAAAAAGGAGGAAACAGATCGGGAGCAGGTTGTGCGTTGGTGCGTTGGAGTGTGCGCTGTTTGCTCTTTCCATGCCAGGAACCTGTTTTGGCTCTCTCTTTCCTGCCCAATCGTATCTTGCCTCTTTGTCCCGGTGGCTGGCTCACAAAGAAGGAAAGGGGAAATGGCAGGTACGACCGGTAGGCGAGAGCCTTTGCTTGTAATAGTGCGCATGAACATGTTGGACCTGTCTTCTCTCGCTCTTTTTTCCATCCTCTCTCGCGCCATTGGCTGCGCGACAGGGGCCTCCCCAGTACGTTGCGAGATTGCAACCCATTCTGTCGGCGAGTTGCCGTGCGATCAGAGGTTGCAATGGGAGATCTCGGTAGGAAACCCAAAAACCCAATCGAATGCCCCCCCCGGTCAGCTCTCTGAGCTCCCCATATCCTCCCCCCATTTGTCTTGCGATAGCTTTGAAATTGCGCGCTGGATGTTCGTCCTCAAGCCACTGTAATACTACCTATTCGTATCTTTGCTCCTACCCCGGCAACAGCGATCGGGTGGAAGAGTAGCACCGCAAAAGAGGAAGAGGCAGCCACAGGGTGGGTTTGTTCGAATCTTACGAAGTAGTTTCTTACACTTCGGCTGTGGTTAGCGCGGCCCGCAAACCAAACTTTTTTTCAGCTTCTCATGGCGAAATCTTTTTTCTCTGGCTTTGCGAGTATTAAATATATTTTCTTCTCGGCTCTGTTCAGCTAGCCCATCCCAACGACACCAATGCCCTCCCTGCAGATTGGGCAGGCCGTGCTCCAGGCCAACAACACACCACGGCAACACCACGGATCACGGACCGTAGAGCATTGACTCCATCGAGGTTTGCTCATCACTGCTTGACCGCAAGTGTGGCTCTGCACGGTCATCGCAGCCATTACCAGCCTCTCAAGACCATAATTGCCTCGTTCATCTGGCCATGCATCTGGCCGTGCATGTTGGCCGTGCATTTGGCCGTGCATGTTGGCCTAGCACCTTGCTGGCGCCGTGCAGGGCCAACGTGGCCTGCGTACATGTACAGTAGCCCTGCGCCTTTCTTCTCCACAGAGCTCCAGCTGCCGACACCTGACATCTATTTACCCTGCAGCTCTGGCAAGGTGACCATTCGTTCTTTTCCTGCCACTCAATAAGAAGCTCCCACAACTGCAGCAGGATGGAGTTATTCGGCGAAGCTGTCAGGGGCCGCCTTTCCCATTGAAGACCTGATAGGCGACGAGAGGCCGCAAGACCTGCAAAAGAAAAAAGAAGCTGTGAAAAGTTTGTGAAATGAGCTGCACGAAACGTGCCACCTTGGTGGCCAACGTCCAAAAGAAAGCTCGATTTGGGGCCACGAAGTTGTCCGATCAACGGCCTGACGGCTTGACCATTTTGCAAAAACCCTCACTCAGCACAAGGAGGCAAAAAGCACAGCGGCAGCGGGAAACAGCTCGGTGTACACCAGCGAGTCCAGCTGGCGCTTCTGGCTGCCTCGTTTCGCCGGTGTCTGGCGCCGGTCCGACGAACGATGTCATGATGATCAAATCAGTCTCTCGTGGAGAGCGCTTTCCTCTGCTCTCACGCCTTGCTCGGTCTCCTTTTCCTTTCAAGTCGCTTTTAAGTCAATCGCTTTAGCACACACCTGTTACCAAGTCATTAAACCGAACTTGAGGAAACGCTACTCGGTGCACGGCGTATCCGTCTAGGCGGCACGAAAGAAAAAGAAAAGAAAAGGAGTGCTTTGTTCTCGCGTCTGATGTACCTTTTCGGAGGCCTTGATGCTTAGTGCTTGCTTCCAGTTGCGAGTTCCGGCCGGCTCCAGGCCTATTTCGTCATAGGCGACTTTCTCACTGAGTACATGTATCTTATGTCGTACTCCGTAATTTTGACTGTACGATCAGGTCCCACAGTTGGGGGGCCCACTCTTGGACCTTGTCCAAAGAGCGGGCGAAGCTTTCTGCTGGGAGGAAGGAGGCAAACACGCTAGCTCGTCGCCCTACAGCCCCTGTCCAGCTCAAAAAACACACACCACTCATCAGACATCAGGCTCAGGCAAGAGAGCAAGAGCAAAATGGAAAAGAACAGGAAACGAAGAGGGAAGTAACAATCCATGATGTTGCTCGAGATACCAATTGGCTCCACAGACTCCATTGGCACCATTGACAGGCATCACCAGGCCAATGGCCGTTCAATTGGCAGGTGGCTGGCCATCCAAGCTTCTCTGCTCGGTAGTAATTGTGGTAGCTTTGAGCAGGGGCGGCAGCACGACGTGTGAGCGTCGACAGGCATCTGCATCTACGTACTTGATCTCTACGTAATCTCATCCACTGGTTTTCCCCCAATGCCGGCCACAACAGGCACCACTGACGACAGCAGACGCCTCTTTTCAGCACACACGGCCACCCGCCGCACGATCTACCACTAGATCTGTGCTTGGCCAGCGCGAAAGGATGGAGGCCGCTCTTGCCTATTTTGCCATTCCTTTTGCCTCTTGCCTGTAGCAGACGCGTAGCTTCCTCAAAAGCTGCTGCACCCTCAGAGACGCCGAGCGTGGCTCCGGGGACAGCGATCGGCCGCCAAAAAGCCAAAAAGAGAAAAAGAGATATGCCACTGCCGAATCTCTTTCTCCTTCTGTTTGAACTTTGCTGGAGCCCGACACGAAGATCAGACGACGTATCTTACAGAGTACACAAGTAGCAGGAAAAATGGGCAAATGAATAAAATGGTAAAAAAAAAAAAACGGAGCTGCCATGGAGCTCCTCGAACTGTTCGTGAGGTCATTCGTTCCTTCTCTCTGTAGCCGGATCGCTCTGTAGCCGTATCAGTGGGGTACGGTTTCCCCATTCGGTTTTGCAGAGACAGACAGCGTCACTGCTCTCGTCCCCAACTTGTTTGCCTCCCAATCGCGATGCATCGCTCTCCATCGCTCCTTCCTTGCCTGGAGATCTTTGTACTCCCCCGTGGTTCGTCCCTTCCATGACAGTGCAAACTTACTCGCATTGGTACATACTCGGAGCAGACGCCCAGAAGCTCTTGCAGTTTTTTGCTTTTCTTTGACGCGTCTACAGTCAAGTCGCTCTTTCCTTTGCTTTCCATGCCCCACGCGTCTGCGACCTTTTCTCCCATCTTCTCTTCTGTCGACGTATTTCTGCTTTCTTCCCTCCTTTTTCTCTTTCTTCTCTCCAGCCTTCTTCCATTCTTCTTTCAGCAACCAAAGATACACCAAGATCTACCCACTTTCCTCTTCGCGTAAGGTACGTATTTCACATCCTGGTCAGCCTGTGGTCGACTTCTGGGTCGGGACTCTTTGCTTTTCTTTTTCGCCTCTTCCTTGCCGTCATGCTTAGCAACACCCGCTCTGCGCCCTGGCTGTTGTGTCTTGCATCCGTTTTGCAGCTTGTCTACCTTTCTTTTCTTTTCTTTTCCCCTTGCCCCTGCGACCAGGGCGGCCGTGTTGTCAAGATCGCAGACTACTCTAGAGTACACACCCATCACCGAGGAAGAGAGACACTAATATATCTATCCCTCGTTCCCCCCCCTCCTCCAGCCTTCTCCTCTTCTCCTTCTGTCCTTCTCTTGATATTTTCTTCTCCTCCCTTTTCAGCATCATCGTCAACATTCCTCGCATCTTCCTCGCTAACGACTGCCAAGACGTCTCTACTATTCACACACTCTCGTCTACTACAACACCTCCTCCCTTCATCCTCCAAGCTGTCTACCAACGGCAGTTGACTCTTTGTAAGTAAGACACTGATTGTTACATTGGCTTCCACAAGGACCGCGGCCACGGATGCTTGCATGGTCTTGACGGGAGAGAACGAGAACCCATGCTCAAAGCTCTGGCGGGAGCATCCTCTTTCTGTTCTATTGACTGTGCTCGTCCTCTCTTCACCGTGTCTTGATTTGCCCTTTTTTTCTATTGCACCACCTCCACCTCCACCTTCACCACGGGCAACCTGCTCTCAAACCACTTTCAACCAACCATTGTACACCAAAATTCACGTACATGTTCGCCGAAGTTCAATTTTAAAAAGGATCGGCGCAGACGCGCCGCCTCGTCTCCGTCGCTTCTTTTTGAAATTGCACCCAGACCATCTAGCCACAGCTCCCTAGCCCTAGCTTTGTTTTATTTGTCCGCATCCAACGGCTCCACTTGGTGCTCGACTTTCTTAGACCTTCTTAGACGGGCCCATCCCTACCGTCCACTTCTCCCTTCTGCTCCATCTGCCCCCTTTTACTGAGCACTTTCACTTTATCTTCCTCACGGGATTTGTTGGTGCTGTAAGATCGACTGGCTTTAGCTCAGATCTGTACGGGGGGCCCTGGTCCCAGCGCTTGCTTCTGCTGCACCATCTTTGGTCTCTGCGCAACAACTCGCTGACCTATTGAGTTGGCGTCAGGAGTCAGTTGTTCAAATTCCCTTGGTGCGAGGAAAGCGGTACATGTATATCAACCTGGGGAGATTCCTTGCCAACTTTGTCCTGAAAACTTTGTTTTCCCCTTGCTCTGTTTCCATTTTTTTTCTTCCCTGGTTCTCGATTGTCTTCCTCTCTCCTACTACTCTCTTTTTTCCCTTCCTCACACCCATCTACGCCCTCAGAATCACTCACATCGCCATCACACCTACTACGCACTCACATCACATCCAAAGTCAGCTTGCACTCGCCTTCTGAACAACGGCCAAGAGCCAAGACCATCGTATGCATGGGCATCAAGAACTAACAATTGTTTGCTTCACAGAACCACCACCCTCTATTCAAAATGGTTTCCCGCACCCTCATCTCGGCCCTCGCGGCTGCCGCGGTCGTGAACGCTCAGTTCCCCGCCAATTTCCCCGCCTGCGGTGTACGTCTTCACTCTCGATTGAGCAATTTCTACAACAAAACTTCAAGGACCACTCTAACACATTAAGACCACCTGTATCAACAACATGGCTGGCCAGAGCTCCCAGCTCGGCTGCTCCTCGTCCTCGGACTACAAGTGCCTGTGCAGCAACCAGGACTTCATCTTCGGTATCCGTGACTGCTCCTACCAGTCTTGCGGCAATGACGCCAACGCTGCCGAGGTCGTTAAGTACGGTGTCTCTCTGTGCTCGTCTGCTGGCGTTGTTGTCCCCACCACCACTACCACTGGTGGTGCGGGTGGCGCTGGCGGCGCCGGTGGCTCTACCACGACTGCTGGCAGCGGTGCCACCACCACTGGCGGTTCTGGCGGTTCTGGCGGTTCTGGCGGTTCCGGCGGTTCTGGCGGTTCTGGCGGCTCTGGCTCTGGCTCGACCACGACGAGCGGCGGCTCTGGTGGTGCCGGTGGTGCTGGTGGCTCGGGTGGCTCTGCTACCTCGGGCGCTTCGGGCTCTGGCTCGGGCGCTGGCAGCACGGGCGGTGCTGGTGCTGGCAACGGTGGCAGCGGTAGCGCTACCGCCACTTCTGGCTCAGGTGCTTCTGCCACTGGTACCGGTGCTAGCGGTTCGGGTACTGGCGGTGCCGGCGGTGCCGGCGGTGCCGGTGGTGCTTCGGGTACTGGTGCTAGCGGTTCCGGCGCCGGTTCTTCTGCCACTGGCACCGGTGCTGGCGGTGCCTCGGATACTAGCGCTACCGGCACTGAGACTGGCACTACCGGCACTGAGACTGGCGGTGCTGGCAAGACCTCCTCGGGCACTGGCGCTACCGGTACTGAGACTGGCACTACCGGCACTGAGACTGGCGGTGCCAGCAAGACATCCTCGAGCACTGCTTTTGTAAGTTATATTCACTGCTACGACATACTACTTAATGGTACACATTCTAACATTCACAGGCCCCCATCGTCACTGCTGGCCCCGTTGGCGTCATCGCCGCCGCTGCCGGCATTGCCGCTATTCTGCTGTAAACTGCTTAACGCACTTGCAGTCAATATCAAAATTCACGTCAACTAATGTTCATGGCCCGAGAAGAAGACAAGAGTAGAAGAGAAAAAAGGGCTGGTCACACGACCACTGACGTTGGACGCAGAGAGGAAAGAGCTGAGAGGAATGTAATGTGTTTAACGACGGCTTGATGGTTTTTTTTTCCTTTATTTCTTCGTTTGATGTTCGATGATTTTCCACTTGTTTTCCTCATGTTCTTCATTTCTTCCTTTCATTTTCACAATACCAGACCATTCGAGTTTTTTCCGGGTGCCCGGCGAGGCCCCGAGGAGAGTTAATACCACACATTAATACGATTACTCTATTAATCAAGAAGAGCAAATGCAAGTGGTGATTGCCCGAGGAGTGAAGGCATTCGATGTCCCGGAAAGATAAAGTAAACTCAAGTTCCGACGTGAGAGGCGTACGTTAGGGATAGTCATCTGACTGGTTTCCAGCGCGTTTGAATTTCAAAGCAAAGATATAAAAGCACACCTACGGCGTACATAGATAATAGAATAGCTTCTATTCATTTTCTATAAATATTTTATTGCTAGTTTTACTTAACCCATTTTTTTATTCTTATTGTTCCTTTAATGACCCTGGAGCCATATATGCCGCTTTCTAAAGGGGAAGTATTCATACAAATGGACCTCATAATTTCAAAATACAACGATACGTAGTCAAACCATAATAAAGAAAAGAAACAAGTCCTCGTAAAATGTTCAGTCCATTTTTACTTCGGACGACACGACTTTTGTGGATTCGAGTGCCTGCCCGTGGCGTACCTATTATGCCTGGATGGCATGCATTGGCTACTTGATTTGCATAGCCAAAAGGAGTCGCACCCGTAAGTTCGAGATATGACAAAAAACGCCCATATTCCTCCACACTGGATGTTGATGGCGTGCTATTTCAAATACGAGCAGATTGGTTATCCAAGTGGCTTTTGCTTTGCAATGCATGCATGCCGCAACACAATTAATGGCAAGGACAGCAGATTATGATATAAAAAGACTTGGTGATTTGTGGTGGGTGTACTATGGAAAAGTATGCCCTGGTATCCTATGCGACTGAAGGTGCTCTTCCGTGAAAAAAAAAAAAAAAAAAAAGAAGCGACTCTTGTCCATTACAGTAAGTAAGTGCTAAGAAGACGACGAGAAGAAGAAAAAAGAAGCTAGAAGAAAAAAAGCGAGAAGAAAAAAAAGCGAGAGCTTGACAAAGAAATGCATTTACGACTTCCCAGCAGTCGCCGCCGGAGCAGCCACCGACTGGAGAGGGACAGTCGTCAAACCGGCGTCGTCAAGGTGGGCAGCCGTCTCGGCGTGTGTGGCATTAGCCTTTTCGTGGTCCATGGCGGCGTTCTTCTCGGCCAGCTGGATGTCGGCGCGGGTCTGCAGCTTCTTGGCGACATTGAGGTGCAGGTAGGGCTCCATGTTGGGGACGAGGAAGGCAGCGGCAATGAGAATGACGGAGAAGGGGATGGTGCAGTAAAACACAATCTTGAAGCTCTCGGCGTAGGCAGTCTGCAGGCTGGTGCCGACGGCGGTCTCAATGGACGGGGTAATGTCGGGAACACCCGAGAAGTTGCCGGCAGTGATGCCAGCGTACAGGGCGGGTAGCGAGGAGTCGGGCAGGCCGGCCTCCGTGGCAGCAGCGCCCACGTACTTGGGGATGTTGGTGGCCAGCTTGGTGTTGAGAACCGAGACATACATGGCCTGGGCGACAGCACCACCAAGAGCACGGATGGAACCCATGACACCCGTAGCCAGACCAATATCCTGGGCCTCCTGGACCAGGGTGATACCGGGGAAGGCGATGTTGTCGACGTAGCCAATGAAGATGAGGCCAAGAGTACCGAGGGCGAGGAACAGGCTGTGTGTACCGCTGGTGATGGAGGCGAGCGGGGTGATGAAGGCCATGGCGCACACCGAAGCAATGATGGCCTGGTACTTGACGCGGGGAACGTAGCCGAGGGCAAGACCACCGAGAACTTGGCCCAGGAGAACACCACCACCGACGACAGACGACTGCCAGCCGATGGCGAGGCTGTCCGTGGTGTAGAGAGTACCAATAATGGTGGGCCACAAAACAGTCATGGAGTAGTAGATCATGGCGCCAATGGTCGCCACAACGACAATGCCGACAAAGCCCTTGTTCTTGAACAGGCGAGGCGGCATGAGGGGCTGGACCCTGCAGAAGTAGGCCTCCCAGAGGATGAAGGCAACAATGGTGGCGAAACCAATGAGCAGAGTGCACAGAGTCTGGACGCTGGCCCAAGGGTAGATGGTGCCGCCCCACGAGAGACCGATGAGGAACAGCACGCAGCCGCCGACGAACAGGAAAATGCCGACGTAGTCAATCTCCTTGACGGCCTGCCACTTGGTCTTCCCAGCAACGTGCAGCTGGTTGTAGCTGGGCGGGTGGTACAGGAAGAAGAAGAGGATGGCGGTGATGCCGTTGAGGATGATGCCAATGTAGTAGCTCCAGCGCCAGCCGGCAGCAGTGTTGTTGATGAAGGAGCGGGCGATAATGGGACCGAAGACGGCGAAGGGCAGACTGGACAGGAAGCAGATGGTGACAATGACACCTCGGTGCTTGTTGGGGACGAGCTCGCCGAGGGTGATACCGAAGGAAAGCTGGCCGGCGGCGGACAGACCGTTGAGCAGATTGGCACCAATGAGAGTGTTGACGTTCTTGGCGACGGCACCGACGATACAGCCGACGAGCGAGAGAATCGTAGTGCCCATAACCATCCACTTGCGGCCGAAGATGTCGGAAAGACGTCCAATTAACAGGAAACCGACGCAAGAACCGAGCGTCCAGACAGTAGCGACCCAGTTAATATCAGGGGAGTTACCCAGGTCGGCGTTAATCAGGGAGAGCGTGTTGGCGGGAAGCACCCAGCCGAGGTAGGCGCAAATCGAAGCACAGCAGACGGCCTAGAGAGGGAAAAATACTGTCAGATGAGAATTCCGTGAAGGTGACGAATATAGTCAGAATCGCGGGTGAGGCTGCCAGTGAGAACTAACCACCATGGTGCCTAGGAAAGCCGGGCTGTAGTAGTAGCCCGGAGGCATGTCCTCGAGGTCACCGCCGACGGCATTGGCGTCGATGTAGTCGATTGTCCCGTCAATGTGAGCGACCTTGGTGACATCGTGGCCGCCGACAATTTCGTGGGCGACCTTGCCCTCGTGGACCGAGTTTCCGTCGGCCGACATTGTGAGAGTAGAGGTGATTTGAAAAAGGAAGGGAGAAGGGAAGAGAAGTGAAGGTGAGAGGGGAAAACAAAAAAAAAGGAAAGGAGGAGAGGGGTGATGAGAGCTGAGAAAGACTGAAGAAACAAAAGAGACAAAGATCGTCACATCAGAGACAGATGGGCGGCCTGTTTGTTCTTATATTTCGTGTATCCCTGTGCGAGACAAACATCACAAACATCAGACATGGAAATAAGGGACAGGATGTCAACGGCAAAGGCAGCCAACAGACAAATAAAGACAGAAAAGAGGAAGCTTCTCCGAGCGGGCCCCCGGTCAAAGGCTGGCAAGGTTGTCTTGGGGAGAGGGAGGGAGGCCGCAACAAACAGAGAACGGAGACGGGAATGGGGGTTGGGATGGAGATTGGAGACTTGGATCTGGGGGAGGGACTGTGACAACGGGCAAAAGAGAGAACAGACCGGGCCAAAAACGCCTCTATTCTTCTGCGTGACAGGCTGAATCCCAAAAGACGGGGCTCAGAGGTGCGTTGTTTGGGCGAGTCTGGGCCACTGCCATTGGGCCTTTTTGTTGCTGTCCACCTACTTTGTTTTTGACTACCGTTCTTTTTTCTTGACTTTCTTTTTCATTCTTTGGTTGTATTAGCCCCCAGCAGGCTAGCTTGCTCTTGGGAACACGAGCTCATGTCCCCTGCACGGCCTCGTCACGGATTTGAGACGCAAGGATGAGATTAAGCAGCTTTTTCTCGGAGGGTTGCTTTCTCTCCTTCGCTGTGTTGATGCGTGTGCCGTTTTTCTTCTTCAGTCTTGCTCTATCCCCGCTGCACGACCCGCAGGCGATAATACCCCGTATCGACCCCAGGGGCTAGTTTGGGCTAGAGCAGCTCGCTAGGCTGGGATCGTAATGATTCACCAAGCTGGCTTCGAATGGCCCGAACTGGGGAAAGAGTGGAGCTCCAAAACGAAGCCATTGTCGACCGTGGAAGAAGCCACAGAACCGGGACGAGGGCTTAAAAAGGGCCAGTCAAGGACGGACAACGGCGACGAGCTTGAGAGATGACTTGTGAGAGAGCCAGCAGCTGCAATATTGGCTCCCGAGATCGTGCTGGCTGTGCAAGGTGTACAAAAGAGAAGACTGCATTTGATGGGCTCTTTTCATAAGCACTCTGTCTCGCGCAAGCGATGTGTCCGTTGTCCGTTGCCCGTTGTCCATTGTGCCGTGTTTTGTGGTGTGTTGCACTTTGTAAAATGCCTGCGCGGGACGAGTGCGGAACGAGGCGGTCGAGATCAGGCGGAGACACTGGGGACGGTGGAGCTGTAAATGGAGCTGGAGATGGAGTCGGGTCTGGAGCTGACCGTCTGGAGAGAGAAGTCTGGGGAAAGGTGGGCAGGAAGGCAAAAGAAAAAAAGGAGTGCCGCAGACTTAAAGACGAGAATTATGGGAAGAGTCCAAGGACGTGGCGGGAATTGGCGACAGTCGACGACAGCCAACCATAATTGCTGATTTTCTGGATAACTGCACCAAAACATTTGTTTGCAGCGATCGTCAATGTTGTACCTGAATAGCCTCATAACGTCGTTGTCGAAGGCTGCTTCAAACAAGGATAGACTCGGAAAAGGGGCTGTAAACAGCAAAGACTTTGCTCTTCGTTCTACGGAAAGAAGGTGCTGCCACGTTCTTTCCCCTTCTTTTCCTCGTGTTTTCATTTTCTCTTCAATTCCTTCCTTTTCTACGACGTAGCTTCCGGCCTCCAAAGACCCAGCTGTCTTGCGCGCCTTCCCCCTCTCCTGTGCTCGCCTTTCTCTGCCTCCTCGCTCTTTCCCAATTCTTCGTCCTTCTTGCCTCGTGGCAAACGCCTCCTTTCTAAGGCTTTTCAAGGCTCACACCAGGCACATGTTGTCAGTTTACTCCCCCAAACTGCCCCAAAAGCCCCAAGATGCCCCCAAAGAGAAGCCCATCTTTCTCCAACTCTTTGTACTTTGTACAGTTATTTTCCTTCTAGAAAGAAACGGAAAAACAGATGACGTTCCATCAGAGAGTTTGCTTGTGTGTGTCGTACCTTCCCTTGTAGGGCGAGATTGTGCCAAAGAAGGAAATAAAAAAAGGGGGCTAAATAATCGAGGGCCGGACGCCAGCAAGATCTGGCTTTTGGGTACGTCGGACTTTGGGCATCAACTGACTGCACGTACATGTGCGCCAGGCCAATTTCTGGGGTGGATGCAGTCTTTGGTTAAAATAGAGATGAAGTTCATTCAGTGTGCTTACAATGTTTTGTTGACATTTGATGTATTAATTCAGCTCTTTTGTCGACGAGATTGGATGGAAAGAGGCAGGGACTGTACTGTCGGTCGCACCTACCATTCGGGCAACCGTTGAACATTTGCTTGGCCAAAAGGAAGATTGTATTCTGGGCAGGTACTCTTCTCCCCACCCACCTTTTCTGTATCTATTTCCCGCAACAATGTGCCCATTTGCATCCTCCTGCGATGCACATGCTGGGGTATGGGGGGCAAGGGGGACATGCAGGCACCACGGCCGTGCACATTCAAGGCCGAGCACCGGTTAGAGCCCTGGCCTCACACAGCGCAGAGAATGGCGTCTTTCCTCTCCTCGGAGCCGAGACGCGAGAGGAACAGTGACCGTGAATCAATCTACAAGGAAAGAGCCACTGATCATGAACGTCGCGTCTCTTTCCATGGCGACTGGCCGCGGGATTCGAGTAGCGAGATGCAGGAAGGAGCTGCAGGAGGCGCAGGCTCGGAAAGTGCACCCCAATCATTGCTCGTCCGCTCCTTCTGTTCGGTCCGCCATCACCATTTTTCTCCCCTCATCGCACTCTCCTTGTTTCCTTTGAAACCAACAGACAAGCGCCAGTTGCCCTTGTGCACTTCCATTTTTGGCGAGTACGAGATAACCAGTTTGGAAGGCGCCGAGTCATTAGAAGGTCGACCCATTTCTCCACAACTTGCGGAGACGGGGGCCTGTACGCCAGAGCAGAGAAAAATGGGCGCCAATGATCACTCCTGTATTATAGTGGGTTCTTAAGAAATAGCCAATCGTATTGCACACCTCTTCGTCGCCTGGAAAAGGTCTCCCGCGAGCGAGAGCAAAAGCAAGAGAAAAGAAAGAGGACACACACAGACAGCTCGCACACGGACGAATTCCAAGCAACAGGCCTTCAGCAGGCCTTTCAACCCCATTCGCTGCATCTTGACTCGTTAGCAACAGGCCCATCTCCAAAAGAGGCAACGAAACAGGCTCATCGCAACTTTCTCTTGCGAGTGTGCTGTCTGCCACAAAATAAAACCCCTTTAGAAGAACACGGCAGAAGAATGGCATAGAGGACGGGTTTTTTCTTCAGCAGAAAGACGTAAGCAGTGTCTTGTTGAGTATGCATGTTCTGCATGTAACTACTGTCTACCCGGAAGGCTGCAGAGTGTGGCAGAGATCAAGAGGTTGGTGATGTCGGTATATAGGCCACCGAGCTGAATTATAACTAGCTCCGTCGAAGGAGCTGGAGATATAAAAAAAACAGCCACATTGCCTACCAACAACAAAACATCGGCGCCGATATTTGACTCTTGGGGCAGAAATACAGCGAAGTCCAGCGAGGTGCCAAGCAGCTAGGCTGAAAGGTAGCCAGTGTGGCTTTATGGACATGTGCCATGGGCGTTTCCCGTCATCTTGCGTTGCTTGCGTCTTTTCTGCCACTGGGGGGGCACATGGCCACACGAGCACATGGCGCAAGGCGAGCGAGAAAGAGGCGAAAAGCCATGTGGCTTTTTCTAGGGTTCTTGGGGTTTCCAGAACCCGAGGTTGGGCTGCTGTTTTTGGAGTCACTCAGGGTGGCCGTGACTTTGAGAACGACGCCAGTGGACTCTTGTCTATTATCCATACAATTCGAACAGATCGGCACACGAAAGGATCACCGTGAAACCAGAGGATCTGGGCCTACGGGGATTCAAAGTAGTGCTGTGTGCCTCTGGCATACGAACTGTGGGTTCTACCTTATGCTTGCATACCGTTTCGGACGAAAGCTCATTGGTCGCCTCACAATGCGCTCAGGGATACGTTGGACAGCCCAAACAACTGTTGCACGGCGAAACTGGATGACAGACACGCAATCTTAAGAAGGGTGCCGATGAGGGAGGGGAAATATACACGAGTAGTGTGTGGGGGAAGTCGACTAATAGGCGGGCGCCGTGACGAGGATATAAACCATGAGGAGTCCACGCCATACCAAGTGGCAACATAAATGGCAATGTCCGTGATTCTTCACCTCGTGGGTTTAACACAGGACTTGGATGAAATTTGACGCCTCTGGTCACTGACCCGACTACCTACCCGTCAAATACCGATTTAACAAAGGTGAGGGCGGACGAAATCCCGTACCTTTTTTCCCACTACCGTGGCCGTACGTGGAGGATGTCGCGTCGTGATGTATACAGTAGAGTGCATGATTGTCACGGTAGGCAATACTTTCTAGAAAGGTCTGGTTTTTTGTCGATTGTGTTGAGGAGATGTGCCCTTGAATAGAGGACCTTGTGCTATGTCAAGGCTCCATTGGCCCGCCCAGTTATTATGACCAACATGCAAAAAAGGATGGGTTAGCAAAATGCCCGTTGTATCTGTACAATTGATCTCTCCTCGCTAGTCGAGGAGAGAAAGGTGTGAAAATGAGAAGAGGGCTATAACAGCTGCCGTGGCCAGACAGGACAAAGAAACAGAAAAGCGTTACAGAAAAAAAGAAGAAAACGAAGAAAATGCAAATATCTATTAAGAAAGTGCTGTTGGTGACAACAAATGTGGAACAACAAAAAATGCAAATGATGATAGTAACACACGTTGCCAAAAGACCCAACATGCACGAGACATTGCGTGCACTTAGACAGCGCGACAGGTGGAGACCGACCGTTGTCTTTCGTTCCATCATTCTTTTTAATGTAAGAACGCGACATGCCACCGAATGCAAAAAGCCTCCTTTTGACTTCCGCGGGTATAATGGGGGCAGGGTCTCTCTTTCTCTCATAGTTTCGTCAAATACACATAAAAATACTCTCCTCTCCTACCATTTACCCAAATGAAAAGAAAAACCGTGCATGTCATCATATTTTCTTTGTAGATGCCTCGAAAAAAAAAACGAGGAAAAAAAGCGCTGTCGCCTTAGCCAACTTAGTTTTCGCCAGCCGCGGTGGTCGTGCCCAGTCCGACCTTTTTGGCGGTGTCGGTGCTGCCGATGCTGGTACCGGTGTCCCGACGGCGGGCCATGTGGGTTGTGCGTCCCGCAGAGCCGGGAGTAGTAGCACCCACAGCCGGGCTCGCAAAGACGGGCACCTTCTTCTTGGACTTGGCCATCATGATGATGCCACCATCCGAATCACTGTCGTCGTCCTCATCAGTGAAGCAACGGCTGTTGCCACGGACCGGAGTCGCCAGTGGTGTGCGCGACGACGTCGAAGTGGACCGGCCAGTAGCAGCGGCGCCGGCCGTGGCGCTGGTGTTGTCAATCTCCACGGGGATGGCACCGCCACTGCCCCACCCCTGCTGGTCCTTGAGGCTGACGAGCGGGAACGCGGCGGGCTCCTTGCCAAGAAGCGCAGGCGGGGTTAGCGAGTCGGAGACGTCGACAGCGGCGGCCACCGTTGACAACACCAGGGTTGCCCAGGAAGTCGCCCTCCATGTCGTTGGATACAGAGCTGGCACCGCTCAGCAGCGCGGGCAGCGAAGGGTCAGACTGGAAAGCCATGGTCATCATGGCATTCGAGCTGCCCTTGCGATGGCCCTGGTGACTGTTGCCGCCGGTGCTGCTGCCAACACTGCCCCTGTTGACAAATGAGTGGTGAGTCACCTCGCTGGGGCTCGTGAGTGGCGTCTGGTTGTAGCCTTCCTCGAGAGACACAGAGCTGGATGAGGTGGCTGTAGTGGGCACAGGTGCGGTGGCCATGGTCTCGTTGGCTTGTCTCGGTGATGGCGGGCACGGGATGCTCTCGGGGTCGGCGTTGGCCACAGGCAGCACCGAAACATCCACAGTCGTGTTGGGCAGAGCCGACAGGCTGTTGGACTTGTTGCGGCCAATGGTGGCCGTGGCATTCTCGGAGATGATGTCTTGCACGCGGTGAGCAGTAGCGGGCCGGTCAATCAGTGGCAGCAGTTGAATCTGTGCCTGCACCTGTGTCTGCGTCTCAGTCTGCGTCTCGGTCTTGTCTGAACCAGCCGTGGACGTTGACAAGTGCAGACTCGGCTGCTGCACGCTACCGGGAATGTTGGCAGTGCTCAGACCAACAACGGGACTAGCACGCTTGTCAGGGTTGGCAAAAACGATACCAGCACGGTCGACGGAGCGGGTACGAGCATTGAAGCTGGAGTCGGCAGACGAAGATGATCGGACGTCGCGTGTGCGGCGAGCGGGATTGGCGTCAGCGGGCACGGCAGCCGGTGTCGGGGGCATCGTCTGAACATCACGCACAACCGACGCACGGCTCAGGATGGCGTTGGTGATGGAGCGGGAGTGGGCATGACGTGTCGTGGGGCGGGGCGGCGGCGTGGCGGGTTTAACTTCGCCAGTACCGTCGATGTTGATGCTGTAGGCGGTTGCGGAGGTGTTGACGGTGGACAGCGCGGGCATCTCGGGCTGGAGTTTGGCCGTCGTTGTCGAGGCTGCTGCTGACGCGTCCGTCAGCTGCTGCTGCGACTCGCAGTTGGGGGTTTTCTCGCCTGGCGATGCATACGGGCTTGCAGTCTGGCTCTGGGCCAGCGGGTGATGCGGCTCGGCAGGGACAGTGGGGACAGGAGCCGTGGGCAGCTGGGTAACGGTCGCAAAGTAGTCAGTCGAGTCGGTCTTATGCAGACTCTTGCGGCGAGCATCGCGCAGGCTGTTGCTGTTGTGGTATTGGTGGAAGCTCAGCGGGCTCGACGAGGTGGGCTGCTGGCCCTGGCTGTACGAATGCATGTGGCCATGGTTGTGGCTATGACCTTGGCTGCTGAAACCGAAACCATGGCTGTTGTGGCTGCCGTGGCTGCCGCCGGTGCTGTTGTGGTGTTGGAGGGTGGCGGGGAGAATACTGATTGGTTGCGAGCCGTTGGCAGCGGCAGCGGCAGCGGCAGCGGCGTGTTCAGCCGCAAAACGAGAGCTGCTGGCCGCAGAGCTGGCCGCACGAACGCGGGTGGACGAGGCAGCAGCGCTCTCATCGCGCTGTGGGTGCATGACCTTGTCGACAGCGCGCTTGACGGCAGACCGGGCGCGCTGCAGGAAGTTCAGGGGCACGACAGCGTCGCCAATTTCCGCATCGTCGACATGGATGGTGCGGTCCTGGTCACGGGCCGGATCAGTCTCGCTGAGCCAAGCGGGGATGTTGGGGATATCCTCAGTGACCCAAGGGTGACGCTTGATGTCCTTGAGGCGGATACGCTTCTCAGGGTTCTTGATGAGCATCTTGCGCAACAGGTCGAGAAGCGGGTCGCTAATCTCCTCGTACTCCGGGTCGGCGTCGCTGCGGTACTGTGGGTGGACATTGGTGCGGCTGTAGAGGGAGGAGCCCGTAGGGTCGGTGTAGATGCCGACGGGCTTGAGACGGCTCTTGGGAATAAAGGCCTCCTCGGTGGCGATTTTGCGGAACATGGAGAACTCGTCTTCGGCGAGGAAGGGAATGCGGGCGTACAGGAGACAGTAGAGGGTGACACCGAGGGACCAGACATCGATTTGTTCCGAGACACGTGGTGGCTCCTTGTCAATATCCGTGTAGCACAGCTCGGGAGCAAAAAAGGCTGGGGTGCCGACAGTCTTGGAGAGCTCGCGGTCGTCGTCAAAGTTGCGGGCCTCGGCTTCCGAGACAGTCACGTCGGGCTCGCCGTCGCGGATGGGGCGGCCAAAGTAGGAGACACCAAAATCAGAGATCTTGACATGAAAACCCTTGGACCACAGCAAGTTGGCCGGCTTGATGTCGCGGTGGACGACGCCGTGGTAGTGCAGGTACTCGAGACCCAGAACGGTGTCGCGGAAAGCGATGCGAGCCTGGTAAATGTTGAAGCAGGGCACGTACGAGAAGTCGTCGGCGTAGGGGTCGTGGACCATGGAGTTGAAGTCGAGACCGGAGAGATGGGACATGATGGAGTCGGCAACGCTGGGCGAGCGATGGCGCTGGCGAGTGTTATCGTCCATGTAGGCACCAAACATGCTGCCATCGAGGGCGTTGGACATAGCGTTGCCCGGGTGTAAGAGACCGGGCGTCTGGGAGCCGCCATCGCCACCGAAACCATCATCGTCGTCGTCGTTTAGATTGAAGTTATGGGATCCCCGCCGTCTTGTGCCATGTAGGATAGCGGGAAGCGTCGGAAGAGTAGGAGCGGGGAGTGGGTGCGCTGGCGACGGAAGCGGACGAGGCGACACGGGACGGGGCGCGGGAGGTGGCACGTGAGACCGGTTGGGACTCAAGAAGGGAAGCGTCCGGGCCGAGCCCGATGCTGGGCACGTACCACCAGGGCGGCTGGCCGTCCTCGTCGTCGGCAGTAACGTGGTACTTGGTGGTCCACTCATTGACGGGGGCGGGTGCCGTTGGCGCGTGCCTCCTTGAGAGCCCGAATGGTGGCTTTCCGCTCGAGGACGGCGTGCCAGTTGCACTCGCCGGGTGCCAGCTCCTTGCCGTTCACGCCCAGCTCAAAGCGGTAGCGCTCAAAGTAGCAAATGTTGGGCAGACCCTTTTTCCGCCAGGTCATTTCGCCGCGCTCGACGTATTCGAGGACCATGTAAATCTTTTGCAGTTCCGGGTCGTCAATGACCTCGAGGAGGGCAACAATGTTTTCATGGCGGATCTTCTTGAGAATGGCGATTTCGCGCTTGGTGTTCTGCTGGGGGTCGACAGCCGACACTTTGCCAAGACGGCGGGTCTTGGAGAGGCGGGGAATGATCTTGATGGCGACCATGCGGGAGTTACGGTTGTCCTGAGCAAGCTTGACCTTACCGTGCTGGCCGCGGCCAATCTCTTCCAGAACCTGGTACTCGTTGATCGTCTTACGGCCAGTAGTAAAGTCCCGGTCGACATTGGCAATGTGGGTTCTGTTGATGGTTAGTAGGATATACAAGGGGCACAGAGAGAGAGAGAGATTAAAGAAGAGCTTTAAAAAGAGCAGGGTTGGGGAGAACTCACTCTCGGACTGGCTGCCGTGATGTCACGTAGGAGTGCTCGTGTGAGATACCGCCGGGTGGTGTGGAAAGTGCGCTGTCGGGAAGAGGAGAGGCAGCAGCGAAGGTAGAGGAGGCACTGGCTGCCGCTGCCAGTGCTGCGGAAGCAGAGGTCGCGGAGGCCATGGAGGCCATGGTAGGCACATGTGGTGAGGAGTGACAGTGTTGTTGCGGACTGAAGACGCCTGGGGAGGAGACGGGAGTGACGCCGCTGGCGGTGCGGTAGCCGGGCTGTGGGGAGGAAGGCGAGGAGACGGATGTGACGGGAAGGAGATTGAGGAGGTGCGGGTGATGGTGCGGCCGCGAGGGCCGTGGGTGGTCGGGCTCCATGGTGAGGGTTGTTGGAGTCTGTGGCAGAGAAACGGATTTATGAGGTTGTCGTCGTGCGTTATTTAGGGCAATGCGCCCATCGGCGTCGAGAAGCGTCACTGCAGAGACATTGGCAGGTCGATGCGGACGCGAGAGCCGCGGGAGGAGCAGATAACAGACGGCGTGTAAAGTCTTTTCGCGGGATGCTGTCTTCGTTGATTTGGTCGAGGAAAACGTGGGTTGAGAAGTCGTGAGAGAGAATTGAGAGAGCCGTCCGAGAAATCGAGTCAAGGTGAGACAGAGTTGCCGGAAGATGGGATGACACGAGGACGAGAATGTGGAAGATGAGTCGAGTCGAAAAAGTTCGAAGAGACCTCACAGTCTCGCCGTATGGTGAAAAGATAGATCGGGATTACGAAAGTGGTCGAGGAACCCGGAAGAGAACGGTGTGGACGACGAAGACGTAGAGCGTAAAAGGGCGTAAAAAGAAAGAGTGCAGAAAGCCGTTTGGATTCTTTCGTTTTGCGCGGGCGGGAAACAGGGAAAAAAGAGGGGGCCCGTTTATCTGGCGAGGGGAGATTGTGGGAGATAAGTCGAGAGAGAGAGAGAGAGAGAGAGAGAGAGAAGAGAGAGTCGAGTAAGGATCGAATATGAGTAGGAATAAAAAAGGAGTGAAAAACTAGAAAGGAGAGTATGGAGAGAGAAAGGAAGAGGAACAGAAGATCGTGGAGTTTCGGGGGCTGTTCTTTTTCTTTTTCTGTTTTGCTCCTTCCATACACACACCTGTTGTTCGGGGGTTGGGTTTTGGGCTTTGGACTTTGGCTTGGGTCTTTCGTCTCGTTCGATGATCGGCCAAAGGAGGGACGAAAGGGGAGGGGGAGGGAATGGGAAGAAGGGAAAGACAGTGGGTTGGTGGGCGTCTGGGGCCGGTTTAGTGGATAAAAGAAGTTGAGTGGTTGTGCATTGCGTGACAAGCGGCTTTAGCGGAGTTGCTCGTGCAGGCTGTCTCTGCTTTACTGGAGAGTACTGAGTATGGTCGTAGCGATGGACAAGGAAGGAGTAGCTTCGCAGCGATGGACAGGGGGATTGGCCAGAGAAAGGATAAGCCTGGGCTTGGGAGTTTTAGCGGACGGTAGCGGCAAACGGTGACGATGAGACCTTATGTGTGTGTTGGCTCTGCTTTCTGGGTTTGATTTCTGGTGGGGTTTTGGGCGAGAGCGAGAATGACGGCGAAAAACTCAACGGTGGCTCTGTCAAGAGTCACTCACAAATGGAAGACACTGAGTACGTCGTAGCGTGGGCGATACTGTCTGATAGCGCAACAGGGGGCGTTCTTGGCTTTGTGTGAGCAAAAAGGCCCAGGACTTTGAATGACTGGTGCAGATAGATGAACGACGTACTCCGTACTGCTTAGTAGATTATCGATAGCAAGATACGTTCGTTATGGAGTATTGAGAGTTGCTGGGATCGATAGTGGCGTCGAAACGACTTGCACAGTGCGGTACGGAGTACAAGGAGTACAAAGGTGCGAGTACAGTCTGTCGTTTGCGTTGTTGGGTCGTTGAGCCGTCGCAGTCCGTTGAGATAACCGGCTGATTGTGTCTCATTTGTTGGTGATGTTTATTGGCGAGAGAGAGAGAGAAGAGAAGAAAAGGGGAAAATCTCAGGATGGCGCCCAAAAGCACCAAACAACAGGAGATGGGTACAGGCAACGACGTTGGGAAAGAGGGAACGAGCGAACGGTGAAAGGGGAAAGGGCGACTGGTGGTGCCTGCTACGAGAGTGCGATGGAAGATATCTTACGAGCCTTCTGTCTGGGAAGGAGCGATGAGCGGCTGTGTGTTGTCCGTCTGTCTATATTCTGTCACAAATCAGATGGAAGGAAGGCCGTGGGCACGCGAGGGCACGCGAGGAAAGAGCGAGCGGGCGCCATCTGCGTGCGAGCCTGGTTCCTTCATTTCGAGAGTCCTGGGCAACATGGAGCAGACCACATCGATCTCAGCCGAGACAGCCAATTTACAAGTATCGCTGGTATTCGCATGCGGTCTTTCAACAGAATGCAGGCGCAGCTCGCTGGGCTTGGCGCAGGTGTTCAATCGACGAGTACGGCGTGCGGCGAAAGTTTGAGAGAAAGGAGGGGTGCAAAAAAGAGGGACTGAGAGGGACTGAGAGGGACTGAGAGGGACTGAGAGGGACTAAGAGGACTGAGAGGGCCCACCATCAGAAACAAGGAAAGCACGGGCCAGGGTTGGAGGACTTTGAGGTACTCCGTACAAAGTTAAGACAGAAAAGGCGAGAAAAGGCTACGAGTAGAAGTTCCCAGTAGAAAGCAGAAAGGGAAAGAGCAAAAGACGAGCTGACACTGCGAGAGAAGTCACAAAGAGACAAGGAAAGTGCTCATCAAGTGGATCCGCTTTCGCAAAGCACACGGAAAAGCAGCATAAAACGGAAAAGACAGGTACCACGCCTGCAAAGACCCGCAAAAGGTACTTGCACATCGGAGAAAAGAGACTTCTGCAGCAAGGGGTGGATTGGCTGTTTACGAAGTAGTGGGCGGGGCGGCCACGGTCTGGAAGTGGGTTGAGTGTGTGAAGGAGAGGAAAGCATAGCTGGTCTTCAGCGTTAAAACAGAAGGTACATGTACTGTCAGGTCCCCCAACTCGAAATGTGTCTACCAACCGAGTACGAGTACTTGTAAGATACGGAGTACATCGTACGCAAAAGTACGCAGTACATACATAACGACACAGGGCAGCGCCACCCTGTCAGGCCAAACCGTGCCGGGCATAGAGAGCATCATTGCCTTTTCCCAGGGCAGTTTAGGGCAGTTTAGGGCAGCTGCAGTGCCCCCCCTCCAGGCCCGTTCAGGCGCATCCACTCTGTTGTGCGAACCATTTTTAGCACTTGGCACTGCAAACTTGCAGTCGCCAATGGTGGCCAGTGCATCCAGTTTGCATCGGACCCATCCACTGCTTATCGCGCCAATCGTGTCTCGTTCTTGCTATGCGTATCGCGGCTGTGATTAGCCAGAGTGGATTTGATTGCAGGTGTGGGTGTGTGGATACCTTGGATCCTCTCTTCCTGATTTTCTGATGCTCCCCTGCTTGGTGCGGCCGCTTCCTCTTTCTTTCGTGTCCTGCATCGAGATGGAGCTGCTTTGAATTCGTTCCCTTGTGCCAATTGTGGACCGACTTACCTACGGCATGTACATCGTAGTTCGTGAGTAGGTGGCCTCTAGTGTTGTTGTTTTTCGAGGTCGATATCGTCTGTGCACGAAGCTCGAAGCTGAAGCTCTTTTGGTGCCAACACCTCGAATGTTGGCGAAGAATAAGGAAACACGCCGCTCTGTCCAAGACGACGCCAGGCGTCAGAAACAATGCCGCAAACTAGTTAGATCCTTGGGAGACAACAAGGACAACGAGAAACACGAAAGACATCAACATACGTCGAACTTCGTTCGCCGTTCGCACCTTCGCACGATGGGGACTGTGTCTTTCTATGCCCATTGGGTCATCCAAGGCAAGTGGCTTTCCATGTCAGCCTCCGAGAATAGCGTGTCTTTCTCCGTCCGAATCAGTCCGTCCGTAACGCTCGAGGACAAGCTGCGACACGCCAAAACAAGAGGAAAATAGAAGAAGAAAAAAACAGGGCAGACAGCATGAAGGGAAGAGATATTGAGCCAGAAAAGGAAAGCGAGTGGAGCATCGAGGGGACGCTCAAGAAGACGTTGTTACCCGGCTCGAGCGGCATGCGACCAATGTCCGAGTTAGTCAATGGGATGTTTGAGAGAGCAGAGATACAAGGAGTATGAGATCAATTCGGACAGAAGAGGCTGCAGAGGCTGTCTTGTCTGTCTTGGCGCAGCAAGTCCACTGGAGACAAGGCCTTGCCTGCAACGACAATGTAGACTGTGTTTTTTTTTCTTCTGTTCTTGTCGATCGTTTCTTCTTTCTGTGCATGCGCCCTCCGTTTCGAACGCCGGGTCCCTCGGCGTGAGGTTCACCACCAAAGAAAATACTGACGAGGCTCCTGCTGTCGTGCTGCCTGTCGTTGTCAAAGCCTGTCTCGCCTGTCTTGACTGTTGCACGCTAGCAGGGGAGGGCTTATTTTGGTGCACATCGTTTTTTTTTTAGGTGTGGCACGGAGGGAAAGGTGGTGTGTGCGCTGAGCAGTGGCTGGGCATGGCAAGAGTTAAAAGAGAGTAAGACTTGAGTCGACTCCTACGATGTACATCGTAAACATCCTCATCAACACAGGCAACACACCTCCGCACAGACCTGCGGCCAGAATGATCTCCCAAGACCGCTGACAGCCGCATACATATATATGTGCACAGTCTGAAGTCCTCGTACGACGTATTTGGGGAGAAAAAGAAGATGGGGGGCAGCATATCTCGCTTCGTAGGCTGAAGACACACGGCCCAGACCCAGGTTGAGATGTTCGATCATCGAACATCGACCATCGACGATTGACCACCAGCCAGCCTTCAACCGGCGTGGCGACGACAAGAAACGGACGCCAAAAAGACACCGCCACCGTGGGTGCCGTTCTGGCAGAGACGGCATCCCTTTCTCCAACTCTCTTCAAATAATGGCCCTTTGGTGTCAGACGTTGATTGCTTTGTACTTTCTCGTCCTACAAAGAAAACAAAAAGGGAAGGGACTTTGCAGGAAAAAGGGCAGAAGGTTTGGGACGGTATTGAACTTGGGGATGAGCTTCCTTTTTAGTGGTCCGTCCTTTATTACTGTGAGACTGTGAATACGTCGCAGTATTACTTAGTTGCGAGCGACCCACCACTCTCTTCCATCCTTGCCATCTTTAGCCAATCACAAGCCAATATTGCCCTTCTGTTCTGGTGAGGGAAGAGAGAGAAAAGACAGCGAAAGTGGGTCTTTAAGTAAAAGTGGATACCATGATGTTTGCCGACTCCTTCTCTCTGCTCCTGCCGTGTGAGAGGAGAAGCATCTCACTTTTGCGAAAGGAAAGAGCGATCGCGACAGAAGAGGCAGACAGGGTCAGAGACACGATCATGGGGAATATATGGAAATAGCTAGGGGCAAGTGCTTTGCTCGCTCCTGCTTCGTGTTCACAGCCTGCTCCTTCAGGGGTTCTTCACCAACGAGGTGAGGGGCGAGAAAAGACACACTCTCCTGTCCACCCGCCAGCTGTGACCTTTCCCCGCAAACGACACACACCGTCTCGACGACAGTCCAAAGACGACTTTGCACTCTACGACGTTTCGAGATGTTTTCGCCCAGCAGCTTTGGTTGTTCATTTTTTAAGGTTTTCAAATCAATCTGATCGCTGGGATCACCATCCTCTTTTCTGCTTTTGCAAACGATTTTGCCTTTACGGAGGATGCGGTCAAGTGGAGGTCCCGTTGTTCGGTGACGATATTGCCAATAAAGGGGTGAAACGTGGTGAAGGAGGAGAAAAGAAGAGGGGACGCTCCTCTGAAAAGAGACACAACAAACGAACAAAAAGCGAAAGCAGTTGACGATCTGTGGTCTGTGATGCGCATCCTCGGGCACGAGCGAAGCACGACGATGGCCCCTTGTTCCCAGGCACCGCGGCCTCCCGGAACGGCCCTTTTTGCTGGGATTCTTAGAATGCCGTTGGTCTTGTTGGTGCTGGGGGCAATGTTGACGATGGGTGGGCAAGCAGCGACAAGCCAACACTCGTGCCGATCCCTCGGCCGTTGGCTTGCTGATTGCGACAGAATTTTCCTCTTTCCGCATGCACTCTGTCCACTTCACGATAATGAGGTCAAGTTGAAGGTGTGTCAGAGTCGGGGCCATAGTGGGCTCCTTCAGGGCTGTGCGAGTATCCTGCAGACTTGCCTGGCCTCTTTGCCTTTTTGGTCTTTGCTGTTTTCACGATGGTCTGTCTCTGTTCCGACTGCGACGCTGGCAAACAAGTCGTCTTGCCGTCCACTGGTCGTTCCTCGACCTGGCTGTCCACGTATCAGGTCTCTCTCTGGTTGGTCCAACCATGCATCGTGCATAGTTGTGCGTCGTTCATCCCCGAACCGTACCCGCTATGGAGGCTGCCGACGGATAGCGGCCTGATCTTTCATGCGTGCGCTTCTGCCCAAAAAAGGCCGTCATTACGAGTTCTCTTTACACATCGAAGTCGTAATCCGAGTCCAGGCCTAGGTCCAGACTTCACGATGCATCATGTCGGGGGGATTGTCATGTGGTCTGCATGGTTTTTTCTCTTGCTCTCATCTCTGCATGCTCTGTCACCTCGTCGGACCTCTCTTTCTCTCTCGTCTTGTTGCCTTTCTCGTCACATTTCAACTTTCCTGCAGCACCCGCGTCTTGCCCGTTGAATTCGCCCGTTGCCCGTCGGCCTGCCTTTCCCCCTTCCTTCCCCTTCTCTATCTTTCCTTTTTCCTCTTCTCTTCTTCTCTTCTTCTCTTCTTCGCTCTTTTTTTTCGCTCCTCTCATTCTTCTCCATCAATCTGGGGCAAGCTGTCGTCCAATTGGCCAGCCCGCGTCTACGGAGTAGGTGCGTCGCAACCCCGACCTCTGAAAAAGGCCTGGACCGGTCCATGGAGCGGGGACCCTTGCCCAATTTTGTCTTGAGCTTTGCTGTTTTTCTGTGTGCGTCGACGGGCAACGATCGTGAAGGCCCATCGTGAAGTCCGACGCTGGACTTCATTTTGCTTGGCGCCATCTGCGCCTTACGCTTTTGCTCTGTGCGGGTCTCTACGATGTATGTGCGTCTCCCTCTCCGTTTTTCCTTCCGGCATGTGCCTTTTCTTTGTCTACCCGCTGGACCCGTTGACGGAGCGCGCGGTGGTACAAATCACTGGAAAACAAGCCAGCGTGTACACCCTGTAGTATGACGTTGAATCTCCGATGACTGAAAGAAGGAAATGCGAGACAAATGTAAAGCCGAGAGACTCCACGTTCAGGAAGGACCCTTTGTATCCGACGTAAGCTCTGACTGTAAAGTCTGCTTTGTGTGCTGCCATCCGCACCTGCCACCCATTCTTCTCTTTGTCATTGAGCCCGATCGCGCCTGCCACTTGTGTGCACGGTTTGATGTCTCACTTCATACCCTCCGACCAAAGAGGGCAGGAATGCCTTTGAAAGAAAAAAGAAAAAAAAGGCAAAAAAGAAAAAAGGGAAGGCGGGCGGGTCGGAGCAACATGATGTGGAAACGGAAGGAACGGAGCAAACGAGACTCTCAAATCGTGTCGTCAGTACGCCAGACTCCCTGACTCTGTAGTAATGAATTGAGAACAATGGACAAGAGAGACAGTCCAGGCTGAGAAGAGGCAGAGACGAGGCACGCGGAAAGGGTCGATGACATCAACACCCCGAACACCCCGGAGAACGGGGCTTTGAGGGTCATCCAAGGGCCAGACGCCAAAAAAATGCAAGGGACGTCCGGGTCGACCGCTTTGTTCTCATATTACGCAGTATGCGTACTGAGTAAACGGCCGTTGACTTTCGCTGCCTTTGTCACGTCTTGCACTTATCTCGTATCTTATCTTCTCACCTGTTTTTGCGGGCCTTCTCAGCACCCACATACATCGACACCAGAGCTGCACTTCTAGGATCTCTTTGCAACGCGTCTTTCGATTTGACAATCATCGTCGGAAACTATGACTTCATGTTTTCACAAAAAGAGAAGCTGAACGGCCAGTGACAGGACTCGCAATCCAAAAGAACAAGAATGAACAAAAGTCAAAAGTGAACCATGAAAGAAAGACGTGACCAAAGACACACTCGACACCCAACCCTGCAGTGTTCGTGGCACCAACCAAACGAAGAAGTTGCCAGTTTTTAATACCCGCATAGACGCAGCAATGCAAAGGAAAGAGTTTTCCATTCTTGCTTCTCTTACTCGACAGTATGCATTGGGGATGCAGGCAACTCTGCAGATCGAGAGGTGGAAGGTTCACAGGTGGCCCAACCAGATGGCAGCCCAACTGCCAACGCGATATCCCCTTTCTTTTTTTCGGGAATCTTTGTCAATTCCTCCCCTTGCCTTGAAACGTTCTTCTTGTACTCGTATGTTGCAGTCCCTTGCATGTGATAACTAGACAATGAAGATGCAGGAAAAAGAAACCAATGTCCAAGAAAGAGAATGACAGGTCAGCGACGTCCACGCGAAACTGAGACAAAAAAAAAATCACAAAAAACGTGGTGTGGCCATTTGTACTTATCCTAGCAGCCATTGTCTCGGAGACGACGCAAGACATGAGCTGAGGAGGACGACAGGCAAGGAGACAATAAGCCGAAAGTGAAGCGTGCCACACTGCATCTTGCCCTTCTTGTCGTTAATTTTCAACGGCCAGGGGTGTGGCTTGGGTCTCAGCCCGTCCATAATTGCTTTACTTAGTATTGTTTTTCTGAGGGTCGTCGAGCAGTGCACTTTTGTTTCTCCTTGCCTCGTGTCTCGCGTTCCACACCCACTTCAATGTTGACGCCTTCTCCTGGCTTGCAGTGGCCCAATACCAATTTGAGGAGGAGCTATCGGAAAAGCGAAAAAGAAAGCAGAAAGGTCCTGACGGCTGCACGTCGACTCGATTGGCAATGGCAAGGTCTCACTTACATGCAAGTCGTGGCGGCTGGACGCACAGACGCTTCAAACAAATAAAATTCGGTTTGCCGCCGTAGGCGACAGCGCACGCAACAAGCCACAATCGTGCAGGCAGGGAAGGGGGGGGTGTTGTTGACAGAACCAAAGACAAAGAGCAACAGCTGAGTGCGACGACGACGCAGTGCAACCGACCACAGCACAAACAAAACAGCAACGGCGGCAACGGCGGCGACGTCGCAGATTCTTCTTTCAACGTCATGTCGAAATAGCATGTATCCTGTGAGATCGGTGTGCTCCGTGATCCGAGCCACAACTCGCAACTCGTCGGTGATGTGCTGTGCTTTTGTCGGCGTCTTCCAATTCAACGAGAGCAGCTGATCCAGCCATTCAGCTCCCTCCGGCGTACAACCTCTCTTCATAGGCAGGCGGTGGCCCGGACATGTCCACATCCATCCACGTCTCGGCGTAGTGGATCTCGGGCATGCCGTCAACGGATAGGCCCATACGCACACGCAGAAAGTGCACTTGCGCGATGCTGCACGAGACAAGACGACGACGAGCAGGGACGGTTGATGGAATGCGCAGTCCGGCCACGTTTGTGCGCCGGCCAGGCCCGCCCGGAGTCGGCCCGCACGCAATGCTCACCCGCCCATGGGACAGAGGCATCCGCCCCCGGACAGACCAGATCGGCCAGGCAGCGCTGTCCACCCGGACGGACGAACCCACGCGAGCGGTTGTGCTTCGATGGAGGTCGACGGCCAGACTGCGAACGGTCGTCGTTCCCAGGAGAGGCGGTGGGATGTGCAGAACGAGGCCAATGGTGAACGGCTCTCCCGGTGTGAGGATGAGTGGCGGCGGGAGGACAAGGTCGAGAGAGACAGCCGGTGAGTACGGTGGCGGCGGCCGTGGAAACCGTGCAGGCGTCACCGTGTCGACCGGGTCGGTGATTCCGAGGAGTTTGTTTGCGGGTAGCCACACCCTGCTGCAAACCAGGGCGTGCTTGTCGCCGTCGCCGTCGCCGTCGCCGTCGCTGCACTGTGCCTTTTGTTCGGCGGCCCGGGCTCCTTCAAAGTTGAGCACTTTGTGTGCTTTGGCACTAATACAGAAGAGCCGATTGAGCTTTCCTGGCCGTCGACACACGGCAGTGACGGAGTAGGTGGTGCGCACATCCATCGCGGCGGATGAGATGCGTGTCGATGGCGGGAGTGGACAGGACGATGTCGACGATGGCCTGCCGAGGCTACATTGTGCTGCCAAGGGAAAGGCAAATGTGAAAGGTGCGAACAAGACTACAGGACGATGACGATCCGGTCTCATTTCGTCATCGTCGCAGTCTCTCTGTACGTGCACATCCTGTGTAAACGAGAAGAGCTACGAGTGTCAGCAAGTGCCAGCGTATGCAGTATGCAGTACGTCGTATCGTGGCATGGCACATCGACGGGCCCATGGACCGTACTCACCTTATGCTTCTCTTTTCGATACGTCCCGGCCGTCTGTGCGGCCGCATCAAAGCCTGGCTTCAGCGCAATCCGGGCGGTCCCCTTGAAGATGATGCGGACATCGGTGGTGGGTTCTGTGCTTGTGCTGGGTCTTCTTGTCTTGTGCACCTCCACATGGCCTTCCACGGCCTCGGACGGCCGAAATTCGTGGCCATTGGCTGGAGGATTAACGATCAGTTTGAGCTTCATGGTGAGTGGTCAGGTGGTGTTTCATAGAGATACTTTTTTGCAAGCGTTTGAGCAACATCGCAGGACTCAGTATCTAAATACTCAATAAATCTACGCGATTATGGCAATGGCAATCACACAATGTTTGGTCTCGATCTAGCAACACCAAAGCCGGTGTCGCAGGGCCATCAAGAGACCCGCGCGGGACATTAATGTGTAGATGTTGGGACCTTTGTCGGTTGCAAACAGGTTCACAACAGGAGGCAAATGGCAGCTAAATGACCTGCAAATCATGGCAAAGACATGAAATAGACGATACCGACAATTTGGATAGCCAAGATCTAGAACCAGGCGATCCAAGACTAGGATGCATAGCCTCTTGCATCTCCTGATGTATGCCACCTTGGTGAACGGCCTCCCACATTTGTCGGCACTTGGCCGGCATCTTCCGCAACACGCTGGGGTCGACTATAAAATCGCTGTAGGGGGCAAAAGGGGTTAGGGTTTCTTCGTTCCCTCTCCCTTGGGACGTTTGCTGCCGTTGGTATGAGGGGCTGAAAGCGTGAAAGCGATGTCGACATGTACAAGTAGTGTTCATGTTGGTTTCGATGTTGGCTAGTTGGATTCTTTGCAGGGATGAACGTCTGTTGGTAGTTGGCAAGTGCTAGTTTGAGCGGTATCTTGCAAGTGACGTCTGAGATCCACAAAGCAACGGACTGTGCGCCTATACGCCGTATCGGAGACGTGTTTTGATAGTGTGCAAGCTGATTGCATTGCGAGGTAATTTGTGAAACGTGGCGTGCAAAGACTGTAATAAATTTAACGAAAAGTCAAAAAGTAATGAAATGGAAAGCCAGGTAGCAAAGACACAAACAGATCAACTCCAACAAGGGCTGTACGTTGTTCCAAGACTACACCTCCAAGTTCTTGCCCAGCAGCGACCGGATCGCCGCCACAGTATCCTGCTCGAAGCCGATGGTCTCGGGAAGCGTCGGGAAGATCCAGAAGCAGTGCGGCAGACCACGATACGCCTTGTGCTGGACCGAGACACCACCACTGTTCAGGATGGAGGCTACGACGTTTCCATCGTCCCGGACAGCGTCGTTTTCGCAAACAGCGACATACGTCGGAGGGAATCCCTTGGTGGGCAGGTCCAGCGCAGCAAAGGAGTCCGGGTCGGTCGGCGAGACACCCGAAGCGTCAAAGAAGGTCCGCATTGCAGCCTTGTCGACGACGGCCGTGTTGGTCGCAAGGTCCGTGTAGGCCGTGTATTGGCTCTGGAGGGCAGCTGGCACGTTGTCTGGGTGCAGGGAGACCGGCGACAGAAGCACCAGGCCGGAAAGGCGGGCAGCTGACACAGCCGACGTTCCGAGGACAATTCGGCGGGTCACTGACAGTGCCAGACCACCACCTGCCGATATGCCAATCACGAGAAGTGGTGCGGACGCACTGCCGGTCAGGACAGCAGCGTTTCTCTCCGCCCACTCCAGCCCCTTGAGCGAGTCGTCCACCTGTGTCGGCGCCTTGTGCTCAGGCGCCAGGCGGTAGCCAATGCTGACAAGCACGATGCCGGCATCGGAAGCAAGCGTGCGGCACAGGCGGTCCTCTGAGTCCAGGTCACCGAGGACAAGACCACCGCTGTGGTAGTAGACGGCGACAGGTGCCCCGGAAGGAAGCGACTCTGGCCGGTAGACCCGGTAGGCGGGCCCGTTGTCGACAGAGCCGTCCTCGGTTGTTACACGATCAGTCAACGGGGGATACTGTGTGGCCAACATGCCCAGAAGACCGGAAAAGGCCACACGCATCTCGTCGACCGTTCCGGCCAGCACCGGACGTGCGCCGATGTCCTCTTCGAGCTGGTCACGTCTGCGGTCAGTACAAGGTCGAAAAGAAAAGAGGCAAGAGGCAGTGCATAGAAGAGACACACCTTCTGCCAGGACTCGGTGTATTCAGCATGTTCAGCCATAACGTTTTGCGTTTGTTGTTTCGAGTTGTGTGTGTCTATTGTATTTCACCCCCTTCTTTTGTTTTGTTTTCCCAACTCCTGTCAGCTTGGTCTCGTCGCCTGCAATATTGATATACGAGGCAGCCAGTTGTGGCTGCCGGTCGGCGGTACTTACAATCCTGGGCAGTCGGCCAAAATAAGTACTCCTTTTTACCGACTCTGTATCTCCCCTGTGTTGCTTACCTCTTGCTTCTTGTATCTCCTCAAGTCGCGCATATACGGTTCTGTTGATGTGGTTGTATGCATGTAATGCCGAAGTGGGTCCCCCGATATCCGGCGTCCGGGTCCCTCCCGGGCCTGGGCCCACTTTTGAGCGCATGGCAGCCATTCCCATTACACCATTCGCTGCTCTCCAACCACTCCCCATCTTGTATCTCTCCATAGACCACCCCCATATCCTTGACCTATCACAGCACTTCCATCCTCAGCTTCCAGCCCTGGGGTTTCTTCTTGTGTAGTTCCCCACTACCCCGGATCTCGACTGTGAAACTGCGGGGCCTTGCCACCGGGACGTTCGACGGGAGTCGGCGGTCCAGTCACCGTCCAAGAAACTGCGGAGTAGTATCAAAGGCTGCCCCAAATGGTGTCGTTGTCACTGCCTCTGCAGCCCCGTTCTAGGCCCCCGTCTCTCTCATTCACCCTTTTTCCAAATCGACCTGCCCATCCATCACATACACACAAACATACAAACACACGTATTTGCCTCATCCATCATGACGACGTCCCGAGCCGACTTGAACGCTTCCGAAGGCCGTCACACGACTGTGCCTTCCACTGAATTCTTGTGTGTCGTCATCAACCCTCGACTTTGTCTCCAGTGATGGCTCCCTGCATTGTATGGCTCGGGTATATTTAAGTGTCCGTTTCGAGTATATCCAAGTGTCCGTTGAGACGGTGATTCGGACATTGATGTCGAAATTTTGACCTCTTGCACTTGCATTTGCTTTTGCATCTGCTAACTTTGCCTTGCAGCCATCTCATCCCACATTCATGCCAACCTGCGTAATCTTATTTTTACTGTTGCTATATGTTGTTCGCATTGTGTGCTATTGGACCAACCTTGCCTGGCATTGTGTTCTTCCGATGTGGCAGCCTAGAGAGCCTATGGATTTGAGCCTCTAGGCCCAAAACGAACACCTGGATGCTAGGTTGTTGACACTCCCATATAAGCCAAGAGTATCGGATCGCCAATCAAGCGTGATTTCGCACTGTCGACACCGTCGCCGGCACGGGTAAGACATCATCACATCGGATGCGGGCATTATTGTTGGTTCTCCTATGTGATGAGGAGTACAATACACAGCATGAAAGAAGACCGAACTTGTAGCCACGACTGAGCGCAAACTTCTATAAATGATCATCAGCTTCATTCCTCTGTGTGATATTCGCCTCCCGTCTCTTCTTACTTCCCTCTACTATACTCTCTACTGTACTCTCTACTATACTCTCCATTCATCATCGTACCCAGTCTCACCTCTTGCCCCCATCTCATTATCCTCTGCACCTTCACACAATGACCATCTCCAACGACCCTCCGGCCAAGGCCGCTGTGGCCAACGGCACCACCACGACCTCCACCACGACCTCCATCACGACCTCCACCAAATCCCCTTACCGCATCCCCATTAATGAGCAGCCTCTCTTCAAGCCGCGGCCGCTGCGCGTCGTCTGCGTCGGCGCCGGCTACAGCGGCTTGATGCTGGCCTACAAGTACAAGCACGAGACGCCCATGGACCACTTCATGGACCTGTGCATCTACGAGAAGAACGACGACGTTGGTGGGACCTGGTACGAGAACCGCTACCCGGGCGTCGCCTGCGATGTCCCCGCACACATTTACACCTTCTCGTGGGAGCCGAACCCGGACTGGTCGAGCTTCTATGCCAAGGGCCAGGAGATTTGGGAGTACATCCGGCGGACGACGACCAAGTACCACCTGGACGAGAGGGTGCAGTTCAACAGCAAGGTGGTTTCGAGTGTCTGGGACGAGGCGTCGGGCACGTGGCTGCTGGCGATTGAGCAGACGGGCGCGGACGGCAAGACGACGACGACCATCCAGGACACGGCCGACGTGCTCATCAACGGCGCCGGCATCCTCAACAAGTGGACCTGGCCGTCCATTCCCGGTCTGGACACGTTCCAGGGTGTCAAGCTGCACAGCGCCAAGTGGGATACGTCGCTCGACTGGGCCGGCCAGCGCGTCGGCATCATCGGCAACGGCTCGTCGGCCATCCAGATCGTGCCCCAGATGCAAACGACGGCCGCGCGCATTGTCAACTACATCCGCAGCCCCACCTGGGTCTCGTCGCCGTACTCGGCCGACCTGACCCCGGAGGGCAAGAACTTTGCGTACACCGAGGCCCAGAAGAAGGAGCTGCGCGAGAACCCGCAAGCCATGCTGGCCCTGCGCCGCCGCATCGAGGACAACTTCAACAAGTTCTTCTATGCCCTGCTGCGCGACACGCCGCAGCAAAAGGCTGTGACCGAGAGGTTCCAGGCCGATATGCGCAACCGCCTGGGCAACGACGCCGAGCTGTGCAGGAAGCTGATCCCGGAGTGGCACGTCGGCTGCCGCCGCCTCACACCCGGCGACGGCTATCTCGAGGCCCTGCAGGCTCCCAATGCCAAGATGGAGTTCACGCCCATTGAGACGATTACCGCCAAGGGCATTGTGACGACGGACGGCCATCTCGAGGAGCTCGACATCATCGTCTGTGCCACCGGCTTCGACGTCAGCTTCGCCCCCCACTGGGAGGTGGTTGGCCGCAACGGCATCCGGTTGGCGGACCAGTGGCGGGACGACCCCCAAGCGTACTTTGGTGTCTGTACCCCCAACATGCCCAACTACTTTGTGTTCAACGGGCCCAACTGCCCCGTCGGCCACGGCAGTCTGCTGGCCGTCATGGAGTGGTACGCCGAGTTCATTCTGCGGTGGTGCAACAAGATTGCCGCCGACGATCTGCATGCTGTGGTCGTCAGTGAGCAGGCTACGGCCGAGTACAATGCCTACACACAGGAATTTATGGGCCGTACCGTCTGGACCAGTGGCTGCCAGTCCTGGTACAAGAGCAACAAGGGTCCCGATGCCAAGGTCACGGCCATGTACGCCGGCAGCATCTTGCATTTCAAGGAAATCCTGGCCAGCTTCCGCACCGAAGACTTTGAAATCCAGTCGCGCTGTCCCCAGAACCGCTTCCGCTTCATGGGCAATGGCATCACGTTGCTGGAGGAGGCCGGTGGTGATCTATCATTCTACGTGAAAAAGTAGGCAATGAGATAGATACGAGAACAATTACGAGAACTGCTACGAGAATAGTTACGAGAATAGACGAACAAAGCTTAGGCGCATATTCTTTGATCAAATGGAGTGAATCGACTGAAGAGGAAAGAGGTGATGTGCTGTTCCGTGTGCCTTCCGTGCGCTTTCCGACCACTAACACCAGCAATTGCCTAATTGGGAAATAGGTCCACAATTCCCGGATCGTCCCCGTTAGACCTCTTGCCGTTTGTGTGCATCACCGCCGAAAATAACCACCAAAACCACCAAAACAGCGTACAAATATAAAGATGTGCGGGACGGCATCCGACAGTAGAAGAACATGCATAGATAATTGAGCTGCACGCGGGAGCACAGACCTGACTTGCAGTCATCCAAGAAAAAAATACAGCACGCTTTACGGCCTGCGGTCTGGCCCCCTTTCCCCACACAAACTTCAGACGAAGTACCCCAAGCACGTGCATTTCGGATCCTTTCCGAGCCGGAGGCCGGACACGGAGAGGAAAGCTAGCAATAGCCTCCAAAGTATCTGATCAATCTCTCAATTGCCAAACAGACCGATGTCTTTCGAGACCAACCATGCACCAAGAGCAATGCTTGAAAGCAAGTGAGAGAGGACTCTGGAAAAGAGGAAAACAGGAGCAGCATTTGGACATCATTGCTGGGGGGGGGGAACAGAGTTTAAAAAAAATTGTTGATAAATTCTTAGCAAAGATAGACACAACGTCAAAAAGAAGCAGCAAAAAAAGAAGCGCAAAGTGCTAAATTTACGATAGGTGAAAGTGTCCATCCGATCGCTTCTGCTTTCCCCACCTTTTTCATCCATTTCCCCCAAAATTGGCCCGCAGCATTCCCCGTGCGGTGTGTTTCCCCACACCACACGGCTTATTTCGTGGTCCCGCTCTTCAACTTCCCATCCCTACCAATGCCATGTCCCATGTCGAATGTTCCATTGCCTCTTACTTCTGCTCCAGCATGAAGCCAGAGAAGAAACCGGTCGAGCGACGAGTAGTCTGTAATCTCGCCGACAAAGGACACGTACTGGTCGGGCCGGATGATGACGGCCGCACCCACGGCAGGGTCGATGCCATAGTTCTTTGTATGCCTCGCCGTGGCCCTCGTGGTACGACACGTCGTCGACAAAGATCTTGTTGTAGTCCCAACCGTCAATCTCGTGGAAGGGGCGCAGCACCTCGGGGAAGTCAAAGATGCTAAACTCCTCGCGGTGGCCCGAGTGCACCGTCAGCACCTCAATCACCGAGTCGTAGCGGCCGTTCTTGGGTGTGAAGCGCTTGAGGAACGACGTGGGCTGCGACAGCTGCTTGCTGACAGCCTCGAGGTCGGCGCGGCGGTCGGCTTTGGTCAGGTCACCAGGGAAGAGCACCACGCGCCATGTGCCGTTGCTGGGCAGACGCTGCTGGAAGTGCCATGGGCGGGCGTCCGACTGGCTGAGCACCTTGTGACTGGGCATGCGCATGCCAACCTTAACCTCCGTCGCCAGCTCCTGGCGGCTGACCACGGGCTTGGAGGCGCCGTTGGTGACACCGTTGGTGACACCGTTGGTGCCATTCGTCTTCGCTGCTGCCTCGGGTGCCTTGGCAACAATGCTGCTGCTACCGTAGTTGACGGCAATACCACTTGCAAACATGTTGCCCTTGGAGAAGGCCTCCTTAAACTCAGACAGGCTGACGCCCTCCTCGTCCATGACATCCTTGGCAGGGCGACCGGAGAACAGACGCGAGAACTTGTGGTCGAACTTGATCAGGTCATGTGCAATGCTGCTGCGCTCCACCTCGTACGACTTGAGGATCGACCGGTCGGCCGTGCCCTTGAGCACGCTGGCTATCTTCCAGCCCAGGTTGAAAGCTATGTGGCTGTCAGTAGGATGTCTAGAGTGATATTGGGTGCGTGTCATGACTTACTGTCCTGCATGCTGACGTTCATGCCCTGGCCGGCCTTGGGCGAGTGGGTGTGCACAGCATCACCAGCCAGGAAGATGCGCTCGTTGGCTGAGAAGTGGGTGCCAACACGCTGGCCAATCTGGTACGCTGTCCACCAGTCCAGAGTACGGTAAGACAGGGTGTAAGGTGCCAGGATCTTGTTGGCAGAGGCCAGAATGACCTCGGGGTTGATCTTGGACCGGTCGGCGCGCGAGCCGGCCGATGTGCCGTCGGGGTTTTTCTCGGTCGTGGTGACCTGGATGTACAGGCGCACCAGCTTGTTCTCACGGGGAATGACCATGACACTGCCCGACTCTGCTGAGTGGATGGCGCAACGCATGCGGATATCGGGGAAGTCCGTGATGGGGACAATGTCCAGCACACCCCAGATGTAGTCGGTGCTCTCACCCTCCAGCGAAAACCCCAGCTCGCGACGCACCCACGAGTGCGCACCGTCCGCGCCCAGCATGTACTTGGCGTGCACCGTCTCGACCGCGCCGGCCTTGTCGTTCAGCTCAGCGGCCTTGATCAGGTCCGCGGTGTCGTCGGCTGCCAGGTTACTGCGGAAGAGGCCGTCGCTGGCGGTCATGCCGTTGGCCGACGTGGCCACCTGCTTGGGCGTCGCCTCCTCCTGGGTCAGGTGACGCAAGGTCACGGTAATGGGGTAGTTGTCGGGCGAGTTGTCCTCGGCCTTGGACGCGTCGAACTTGAGTGCCGTCGGCAGCACACCACGCTCGACGCGGATGTCGCTCTCGCGCTCAATCTGGTCGAGGAAGAAGCGCTCAATGCGGCCCTGGGTCAGCACAACCTGCTGGAAGCGGCTGATGCCTGGGATGGTATCTGGAATGCGTCCACTACGGGCAATCTTGCCAGACTCGTCGGGGTTCCAGAAGCAGATTTCGATCATGTGGTTGGACTCGAGCCATGCGCGGTCGGCAAAGCCAAAGGAGTCGAAAATCTCGAGTGTGCGGCACTGTAGGCCGTCGGCCTGGCCGTTGAAGATCTCGGCATGTTAGCTGTGTGCTGTGTCGTTTTTTTTTTCACTTAAAGCAGAAAACATGGCTGTCAGCCTACCTTGGTGCCACGCTTGTCAACAATGCGTGTCTTGATGCCACACCGGGCCATCCAGGCCGACATCATCATGCCGGCCGGGCCAGCACCCACGATGAGTACATCAACCTTGCTCTCAGACGCCATGATTGTTCGAGGTGAGGTAAAGGAGGGGATGGGGTATGGGGTATCAAGGTATGAGGTTAGAGAAGTGGATGACTGAAGGAGTGAATGGCTTGGAGGTTGTTGATGTTGTATCTTTGTCAGACAGAAGAGACGCCGAGACCTGCTTCTTATGTATGTCTGTTTCTGAGTCGTCTGTTTGCTGATCGAAGCGGTTTAGTCAAGCGATGTCTGAAGAAGAAAGAAATTTCCGTTCGCCTGGATCAAGAGTTTATATTGCCGCGTTCAAGATGGAGAGGCTTCCTGACGTCGACGAATCCGCGTCTTGCTTTTTCATCCGTTGATCGGCAAAAGCCCAGAAAGAGAAAAAGAATCCATACTATGCCCTTTTTTTGCGCCTGCTTCGTGGCCGTCCAGTCTTCCCCTCAACACCACCCATTGGGGCTAGTCACAGGTCCGGTGTAGTCCTTGGCTTTCGGATACGGGTATGTCCCATTTTGGAGCGTCTCTCATAGTCCAAAAAAACTCGATAAGGGTACTTTGCCCACCACCCCCATGGAGAACTATGGCAGCATGATTATTTTGCATCTTAGGGGCTGGGGAGAAGCTAGCCATGACCTTGTTGCTCCGCCGGGGTAAGGTGAGACTGGGGTGCCTGGAGAAAAAAAGCCGCTACTCGGTCTCACAAGGGACCTGGCAGGCGTCAAAATTGGCGGCGAATGGCGCAGAAAGCGCGACAAATCCCCGGGGGCTGCGAGGGGCGTATGGGGTAAGCTTTCCAACAGTCGGCATTCGCTTGTTGTCGCTGGGGGTTTGTAGCGTGCATGCGGGGCAACACGCTAACAAAAGATGGAGAGAGTTAGTGGCAGCGGAGTGAGAGTGGGCGAGGAGGGGAAAGACGATGGACCAGTTCAAACCAGGTCAAGCAGAGTTCATGTGCCCCCCCCCCCATGCCGGGGCGTCTTTGGGCAAACCGAGACACCGTCCCGACGACGATCTTAACTCGCGTCTGCGCCAGTCCCAGCTGTGCACACACAAAAAGAAAAGGCCGCCAGTACATGCGGGGCAGGAAAGATGGAGAGAGTTAGTGGCAGCGGAGTGAGTGTGGGCAAGGAGGCGAAAGACAAGAGGCTCCTTGAAGCAAATGTCCATTTTCCCCATGCTGGGGGAGTGTCTTTGGCAAACCGAGAAATTCCCGACGACGATCCCAACTGGCGCCTGCGCCAGTCCCCCAGCTGTGCCACACACAAACAGATAAGACGGTTGCCAGTGAAAGAGGCTCCCACAACCCCCCGCCCCGTCTCCGTTCGTCCTTGTCTCTCGGAAGCTGGGCTGCTGGCATTTTTGAGAATCTGGCCCCCTTCAGCCAGCCTCCAGGCAAGTAAACAAGGGTCCATCAAGGGCCCCGGGGCTCGAATCGGAAGTGTTTTCTTACGTATCCATGCCCATCCATAGGCCGGAAGGATACCTACCCCATAGCGCGGCCTTGGAGGGGTGGAGGTAGCAGCTTTCCCCAATCACGGGAACCCCAAAACAAGCTGGAGAAGTGAGGTTCCGGTGACGTCGGGAGGGGAGGCCTGAGCCCGGAATGGAGAGGATTTGGGGAGAAGGCTGTTGGTGCGAGGTGGTCGACTGTGGGAATGCAAATCGGTCGCGTGGACGCGGATCGGGAGAAGGATGTGGGCGATGCATGCAGCTTCGGTATTTTACTCTCGTGTTGAACTTGATCACGATGTCAGAAATTTGAGAGATACGATGCCAGAAGATACAGCGTTCCCGTTTCGGGAATGGGAAATAGGGGTAAACAGTTGAGATACTGCAATGGGGAAACAAGGAAGCTGCGATTGACAGGCGAGATCGAGCAGGCGCGACCCGTTGACTCTTGGTCGCTCTTGCCACGACGACGATGAGGCGTTGCCCTCAGCGAGAAGACTCATTGGAAGAAACTTGTGAATTCAGCAAAAAAAAAAAAAAAAGAAAAAGAAAGAAAGAAAGAGACGCAAATCAAAAACACATGTCAACAAAATTACAACAGTATCGTCAAAAAAATACCAATCTAAAAAGACAAAAAAACACGACAAGAGAGGGATTCGAACCCTCGCTCCCGAGGGAACGGGCTTAGCAGGCCCGCGCGTTAACCACTCCGCCATCTTGCCTTTTATACGCATTTGGGCGGTTGATAGTAGGCCGGCGCTAAAGTTAGTAGATAAGTCCCCACTTGCAATCGCAAACGACATCTTACAGAAAGGTACAAAATCGTACGTCGTACAAGTGCACAAGAATATTCAGTCATAATCTAGCCACAGCTCATAGTTCGTGATTTGGAGCAGTCATTCGCGTCGCAGATGCGTTGTATGCAACTGCGATCGCAGGGCTGAAAAGAAGCCAGCAAATCAGAGCGTAGCAGCAAGACAAAGTGTGACGACATTGCTTTCAGTGTGGTAGTAAATGAGAGCATGACGCGCTTCAGATTGACTTCATTTTGACTTTGGTGTTTTCTAAAAGAAAATTCTCATGTTTTACACAGTCTCATTTCATTCCATGTGCGTGAAAAACATGCGTCGTACAGGCCAACACAAAAATAAGCATGCCTGAAATGGACAGAAAACGCATACATAAATAAAACTCGCAAAACATAGGGGCAAAGAGTTTCCTCATGCCCCTTGCCATCTCTTTCTTTTCTCATCGTCCCTACGCCTTGGGATCCAGAGCCAGGCTGATGTTGTACTCAAGCTCGAACTTGGCCTCCGGGTCGTTGGCGCGCGAAACAAAGTCCACCTTGAGGTTCTCCTTGACGGCGAAGACGGAGTCGTCCTCGAGGAACTTGGATGCGGAGTCGAAAATCTGCGTCGTGACAGCCTTGTGACCGGGCGCCTCAATCTGGGGGGTGTGTGTTAGTGGGCTAGATCGTCGCTCAAAGGTTTGCAGAAGAAGCAAAAGGGGTGAAGGGGCGGAGAACGTACAATCAGGTGAATGTGCGCCGGACGCCAGTGGTGGCGGTCCATCAGGTCCAGCAGCTTGCCAGCCGGGCCGTCACCAGGCACCGGGTACGGCGTCGGCCGCAGGCAGTAGAAGCTGTAGCGGCCCTCGGCGTCCGTGATAAACTTGCCGCGCAGGTTGTACTCCTGCTGGTTGGGGTCTTGCTGCTCGTACAGGCCGTTGGTGGAGCACTCCCACGCATCCACGACAGCACCGGCGATGGGCTTGCCGGTCTCGGCGCTGGTGACCTGGCCGTACATAAAGGCCACAACAGCGTCCTCGGGCGTGTCAAAGGTCATGGTAGTGCCGTTGGGGCGGATGGGAGTGTCTGCGCGCCAGAAGGGGCCCAGGATGGCCGAGGCCGTGAGTGGCTGGTTGGACTTGACGGCCTTAGCATAAGTGATGGAGTCAACCAGGCTCTCGAGGCCGATGACGTCGCACATCAGCTGGCCCTCGTTCCGGGTCGCGTTGGACATCTGTCCAGCGGCGTTGATCATATCGACGCCCATCGCCCACTCGTCGACGGTCAGGTTGACCTCGCGGGCAAAGTCGTGGATGTGCTGGATGAAGGAGGACATGACCTCGCGAATGCGCGGTGACGTCTTCTCGCCCATGCTCTTGATCACGCTGGCCGTGAAGTCCTGGCCGAGGACTGTGCTCTCAGCGGCCGCATCAGAAGCGCCGTTCTTCACCGTGGCGTTGGTGGCATGGCCGTTGGTACCGTTTGCTGAAGGCATGTTTGTTGTGTTGTGATGTGTGAGTTGTGGTTGAGGATTTGTAGCAGTGGTAGTGAAGGAGATCGAGGAAGAGTTTGGGAAAATGGAGGAGAATAAATGAAGAGGAAGATGAAAAAAGTTGAGAGGTCGAGAAAGTTTTGAAGTCACAATGGATTTGGGGAAGGTGCGGGTGCTTTGGGGAAGTCAGAAGCTCTTGTGGAAAAAGTACTAGAGTAGGGACAGGAAAGGAAGGCACGGGTGTAAGTGAGGCGAGCAGTGGGTGGGGTGAGAAGGTGCGAGTCTGCTATTTTGGCTAGGGGAAGGCAAGAAGGAAAAGAGTGAGGATGGAGAAGGGGACACGAAAGAAAAGAAGAAGATTGATTCCTAGGCTACCCTCTTATATCTTTTAAAGACTGGCTCGACTCCGGGGTCGATGGGTGAGAACTCACCAAGAACCTGGGGAGATCCCGGGGTGCGTGATATCAATTGCCATTCCTCGTTTCTTCGTATCTTCGTTCGACTTCTTTTTTTGCTTCTGTAATTATCTCGGGAATTTCATTTTTGCTCGCTTCTTGCCCTTCTTCTCCCTGCTCTTTCCCTGTTCTTTCCTTTCTTGTCTTTGACCATCACACGCGCCGTTATTCGTTGGTCCACCAGGCCGCTAGCACCTTCCGCGCGCCCATTATCGTACGGAGTGCTTTCTGTAATGGGGTCATTACGGCCTCCGTTCTGGTGAGCTCCTTCCTTTGAGGAACAACATCACGCCTCGAATCAACAGGGCAGGAACGAAGTAGTGGAGTACCGTTGTTCGATAGAGCTGATTTTTACCAGACATTGATCATATTGGTGCTGAAAAATAATAGCTAAATTGGAGGGCTGCAGTCGCCCGCAATGGGACGAGGACTTATCCCCGTCGACCAACATGCGTTCTGCTCCCATTATGCTCGCTTTCCTCGCCATTTCTGAATTTTCCGAAAATCGTACGTTCGGATTTACGGTTTCCAGGAACGAGACAAAGAGAAAAACTCGCCGGGGAAGGCAGAAAGAAATGCAAAAAGGAAGGGGCCATCGAGGCCAGAAGCAAATCGTTTCGAGGAGAGAAAGAACGATGGACACGATGGACGATGTTTGACGCGAAAGGCACATGGCGCGCGAACCTTGCGGGGACACTGCCCGTTCCAACAACCACCAAGGAAAGGGCCAAGGGCAAAAGAAAAATAAGGGGGGGAAAGATTGGAAAGGGCCCCTTCTTCCTTCCCTCCTTCCCTGCATGGCCATCCGAAACCGTCGTTCGGATGTCGTCTGGTGGCAGGGTCGCTCTTTCCCTCCCGCCCTTCCAGGTCGCCCCCCGCCCACTGCCCCTCGCCCCAGCTTCCCGTCTCCGCCTGACTCTACTAGCGCCTGTGGTAGCGCCTGTGGTAGCGTCTGCTGTAGCGCCTGTCAAGCCTGCGTGTTCTACGAGCTCTTTGCGTTCTTTACCCCAACTCCGTAGTCGGGATTTATTAGTGCATCGATGGCTGCGGTGCTTCCTGCATATTCGCGGATTTGGAACGTGCCGAGACAAGAGCACCACCTCTCCCCTCTCCCGATGCGGAAATACAGGCGTGTCAGCACATTTGTATTACACGGCATACGTCGCACGCCACAGGCACTGCTCGTCACGGGCTCGGGCGATTATGAACGCTGTGTACCGTGGGGGCATAAACGAAGCAAGAAGGCGAGGCCGAATGATGCGAAGAAGAAAGAAGAAAAGAGTGAACTCAAAAAGAAACTGCTTGGGACAGGCAAGGGGCCAACTTCGAGAGGATGTCGTTTATACAACAAGTTTGTATCACCATGCCACGTCAAATGATTGTGCAAACATAAGGAAGAATGTACACAAGAAGAACGAATCTAGCTGAGGACGACAATATAACGAAATTCAAAAATCCTGCCCAAAAATGGTGACGAGAACGGCTGCATGCAGAAGAGCCTGGAGAGCGAGTGTCCCGTCAACCTGTATGCGCACACTGTCTTGTCTTCGTCTAGCTCTTTGTTGGTTTCCCTGTTGCTTGTTGCTGTTGCTGTTGCCGTTCGCTGTATGAATCTAAGTCAAGAAGAAAAAAATCTAGTTCCCCGCCGTAGACTTTCTGTGGTCGCCCTCGTCGCTCGTAAACGACGTCCAGTTGGCCTCATCGTTGCCATTGGGCCGGGATGCCCGCTGGAAGCCCAGCTCGAGACCTTCAATCTGTGCCACAGGCTTCACGACCGTAACATCGTGGCCGTAGGCCTTGGACGACCACACTTCGAGGATGTTGGGGTCGTCGAACAGGTGCGGGTGCTGCCGCTTCAGGCCCAGCAGCGCATTGCCCGAGATTTGGTCCACACTGTGGCTGTGCGTCATGCCCAAAAATTCCTTGCCAGCCACGGCGCGGAGCTTGGCCTGGACGTCCTCCGGGTACAGACCCGCCTTGAACAGCAGCAGGTCGTACTGCATGAGCGATGCTTTGCCATGCCAGGAACCGCCAACGGTGGCGCGGTTGTACAGACCTGTGAGTGCGGCAATGGCGCCCATGCAGCCCGTGCCGTAGTCGGAGATCGGGAACGGCGGGACGACCGGCTCGTTCAGTCCCATAAACTTGCCCTGCGCCCAAGCAACGCCCGTGACCTAAGAATTGAGTAATTAGTGACACGTACCGTTGGGGAGACATGAAGCCACATATAAAGACAAAAATCCAACAATCTAGAGTGTACTCACACAGTCGGCAATCTGCTGCCAGCCAGGGCGCGAAGCCCACTCGCCCTCGTAGCCAAAGCAATTCTCGTTGACATAAACAGCGCCATAGCCGCGCTTCTGGGCCAGCGCAGCCAGATACGAGGGCCCAAAGCCAAGCTTTTCCAACGCGCCAGGACGGTAGCCGTCCAGAATCACATCGGCCTCCAACGCCAGCTCCTCAAAAATCTTGCGACCCTCGGGCGTCTTGAGGTCAAGGTCGGCCGCATGCTTGCCCATGTTGCCGTCGACCTGGAAGAAGGGAACGTCGCTCAAGTTGGGGCTCGTGATCTTCAGCACATCTGCACCGTACTCGCCCAGAATGCGGCCGACAATGGGGCCTGCGATGATACGGCAGAGCTCAAGAACCTTAATTCCGGCAAGCGGGCGGCGCTCATCTGGGCCCGAGGGCAGTGGCCGGGGTGCTGTCGTCGACTCGAGGCTGGCGACCTTCCACGGTGCCAGGTCAACATTGGATTTGCCCTAGACTTTTGTCAGTGATTTCCATTTCTTTCGTTTCAGAAAAGACGATCATGTTCCAAAACGTTCCAAAACGTACATGTGGTGTCTGCAAAAACTCCTCGTGCTTGAGGGCAGGAACACCAGCCTGTTTGTTCTTCGCATTCAGTGCCTCGAGCTCGGCGACGGAAAACAGCTTGGTCTTGGACTCAATCGTGTCAACAATGGCCTCGTGCGTCTTGAGATCCGGGCGGAACGGCTCAAGGCCAATCATGCCCAGAGTTGTCGATGCCTCCAGTGAGCCATGGATGTGGTAGTATTGGCCAGGGTCGCGTGTCTCGTACAGGTTCGCCGACATACGGCGGTACTGGTCGGACTGAGCCTTCAGGAGATCAGTGTCCTTGAGATACTTCTTCACTTCGGGGTCGAGCTTGCCGAACGCTCCAACCTTGGCCAAGTAAGCCTGGAAGAGGAACGCAGTCGTTTTCTCGAGGTTGATGACAATCTGGCCAGCCTTCTGTTGTTGTTGCTGCTGCTGCTGCTGCTTCTGCTGCTGTTGTGTCTTTGTGTTTTGCAAAGCAAGCGCAAATGCCGCCTCGATGGCCTTCAGAGCTGCCGCCGTCTCGGTCTCCTTGAAGGGAATGGGGAAGTAAGGGAAATCGACGTCGGCCGTGAACAGCGTCTGCTTCTGAACTGCTGCCTCAACTTCCTTTGGAAGTGTCACGAGGCTGAGGATCAGCGACAGCACCCGTCTCGTCTCCTCCAGCGACGAATACGAAGTTTGCCGTTGATCAGACATAACTTCTGTGTGTTTTGTATGGATAGCTATGTTTTGGTCAAGGTGAGCGCGCCTCGTCTTCGGCCGCGTGGGGAAAATGTGTCGGTAAGAATGAAAAGGGTGTGCGGTATTGCTGCAGCTCTAATGCAGAATTAAAGATATACAAGGGAAAAGACAAGGCGGCTTTTTGCCTTATAAAAGACACCGAGATAGGCTGTCTCCGCTGAATGTCGTCAATTATGGTTTGGCAGGTATTGCAGAGAGGCCGTTATGGGTGTGCGAATTGCCGGGTGTTGTAAATGCCACTGCGATTACGAACAAGTCCGCATCAAAAATGTGTCGGGTGAGTGGCCTGTGCAAAGAAATAGGAGCCTCAAGCTCCGTCTGCAGATCCAACATCCTTAAACCCATTCCTTCCACAGCCGGCCCTAGGTTAGCTTGACTAAGCCTGCGAGGCGCCAGCGGCGAGACGTTGATACGTTGGACCGCGGCCGGCACGCGAGTTTGACTACGAGGCTCGAACTCGAGAGTTGACTTCGCTTCGTCTGGCTCGTCTGTTGTCAACCTTGCATCTATCGCCCTTGCCTCTTTTCCAACCGACGGCCGGAAAAGGAAACGGGATAAGCTCCCGCTGAAGTGGGAGGACGGCACAGTTGGCATCAGTCCATCGTCTGTTGCTTTTTGGTCCGGGGTTGCTGGTTACTTTCGGTTTCGCCTCTTGAAGAGGTTGTTGTGGGACCGTCTACCAACGCTATCCGCCTAAGACGGAAATACGGCGAAACGATGCTCTTGCGACGATGTGCCGTCAAGATTCAAATAGCACGATGTGCAAAGTTCCTTCAATAAGGGTGGCTCTACCAACCAAAAGGGCCCTCACAAACCCCAACGCAGACAAAATGTATCAAGGCTGTTGGCCGCCATCCAACATTGGTGGGAGAGGGACATGAGCCTGCACCTGTACTTCGTTGGTACCGGTCCGGATTCTTGAACAACATGCCCCCTCCACCTCAGAAAAAAGCACATGTCTCTGGAAAGACCTAGACTGGAGCTTGTTGGCGCGTGGCTCAAGCAACCCTTTCGTCGGCTAGATCGCAGTGTTTGGATCGCCCGCTAAGGACTGTTCTGCTATGCAAGTCGAATCGGATCGGAACCAGTGTGGAGCTTCTTGGTGGCCTTTGCTCAGAATCCTTCTTCCGACGGTTCCTTAGTGGTATGCACCCGGTATCCGAAGCGCTTTCGGCAGTGTCATTGACAACGTACAGGCGCAATACGACGTAATTGCAAAAGGCGCCGTTAGAGGTTACGAAAGTCATGAGACGAAAAAGAAAAAAAAAATCGTCACAGGTCGCCGGTTGCCAGCAAGCAGGCCGGGACACCTTTGATACCAACAGAGGACAAGCAACGGAGCTCGCACCGAGGTTGAGCCACAGCCGTGGGTCATGCCGTTTGTAATGGTGCCCCATTGGCCGAAGTTGGTTTTCCCACTGATTAAATCCTGTAGAGCTTTTGTTAGCATCTGTCTCCAATTCGTATGTAGCTGGTCGAGTCTGTATTTTGTACTTGATGTTGAATGCGACTTTATCGTGTGGCTCTTTCACTCCCCAGACGTCACAGCCTCAAACAATCTTTCCATCATGCCGTTTGTCTCCATTTCGCCGTCCCAAGTGCTGTATTATGTGCTGAGGTCGCCAAAGGATGTGACCAGCTCGGGCCTGACGTTCTTGTTCATACATGGGCTCGGTTCGTCAAGCTCGTTTTATGCCACAGTGATTCCTGCGCTGGTGGAAGCTGGGCATCAATGTCTCGCTTTTGATATGAACGGTTCGTATTGCTTTTGAAATTCGCCATTGCATATCTTCTTCGGGCCGTCCGTTTTGCCTGATCTGAAGCTGACGTGCTCTTGCTGTCAAAACGTAGGCAGCTGCTTGACCAAATACTCTGGCAAGGACAACAGCATCCAGGACCATGCAGATGATGCAAAGGCCCTCCTGGACTCCTTGAAGATTTCTGCGTCGAAAGTGATTGCCGTCGGCCATTCAATGGGTGGTCTTGTGGCTGGCACTTTGGCAACGGAGCTCGACTTGGCGGGTGCGGTCCTCATTGGTGCTGTGACGCCCAGCGAAGCCATCACAGCAGCATTCTCTCAGAGAATCAATGCCGTCGAACAAAGTAAGGACTGCATCCCGCGTGTGGGTGCATAGCCGATTCGCGTTTTCATATCTGGCTGACATCAAACGTTTTGCAGATGGCATGGAGCCCATGGCGGACAGCATTCCCACGGGCGCAACAGGGTCAAAGTCGAACCCGACGCATCATGCATTCATTCGTGCGCTTCTCCTATCACAGACGTCTCAGGGGTATGTCGGCCTCTGTCGTGCCATTGCAACAGCACAGCCAGTCGAGTACACCAAAGCACGTTGCCCAGCCTTGCTCATTGCGGGCGCGGATGATAAGGTTGTTCCCGTGGAGGGCTTGGAGAAAATCAAAGACAGGTACGATGCATCCAAAAAATAAAGTCTATTGATCCACGGTACTTAAGCAAAATCTAACTCGTCTTCTTAAAATACTGCAGCTGGGGTGCAGGTTATCATCTTGCCTCGCTGGAGGCTCTTGAGGGTGTTGGACACTGGCACTGCATTGAGGCAGGCGACAGAATTGGGCCTCTGCTTGTCGATTTTGCTCAGCAGCTCAAATAACTCATTTGGCATCCGTATCCTGTGATGGCGTTAGTCGGTACACAATAGTATGGCTTAATGAATGATCCCGATATATGTCCGTGACGTACAAGGTAGACCTGGTAGAACTTCAACTTGAGCTCCCCGCTTGCATCGTCCACGAGCTCGGCATGAGCTGCCAATCCTTGCCCGATTCCTGGCCAGACTTTGACACGTATTTGACGGTCCCGTAGAGCATAAACTCGTTGGATCCAGAGCCAAAGGGGAAAATCTTGGTAACGGCGTGCGAGCGAATCGTGACGGCTGCCCACATGCCCCGCCGGAACGCCAGGATCTCTGAAGATAAACAAACCGGTCAGTAACCGCAGTAAACAAGCGCGTGTGTCGGTTTTGCGAAGCTGACGGGCCACTCACTGTCGGATCCAACAACCTTCGTCGAGGCCATGATCAACGTGGCATCCGGAAGAAAAAACGTTGCATATTGCTCGTGTGCCGTCGGGGTGTCTGATGTCTTATAGAACGCGTCGAAGAAGGCAACGGCACGGGGGTCGACGCTGACGCCCGTGGGCAGGATTGGGCTGATGTAGGAGGCCATGCTGTGTGATGTCGCTTTGTGTTGGAGGCGTGTTGGACGTGTGTTGGAAGTGTGTTGGGAGTGTGTTGGAAGTGTGTTGAGAGGAAGACAGAGAACGCTTAAAGGAGCTTTAAAGGGGCTGGCAAAGGCGGTCAGTCGGTCAAGGGCAGGTCGGTCGTGACTGCCTCGTATGAGCACAATCTTATTAATTCTAAAAACGAGGTTTGTCGTTGTGGGCACAGGGCAGGAACAACCGGTGCTGTGACCACTCGCACCTGCCACATCCTCTCCGCTTCCCCTCGCTCTTCCCTCGCAGAACCAGAAACGAGAAACGAGAAACCCCATATTCTGCGTACTTCCGCAACACTCAGACCCAGCTCATAACCGGCACCTGCACTAAACTCGACCCGCCCTTTCCTGATCCGTTGGCCTGTCGCCCATTGCCAACCATGCCCTGTTCAAAGGGCTGTTCAACAACAAGCGGGCAACAACAAGCGGGGTAAGAGCGATCACCCATCTAATTAGGTTCTGGGCCGGAAAAACGAAGCCCAGAAATGCCCCCAAGTATGGGGGAGAGGGGCGATGGTATGGGGGACTGTCTTAGCGGACCCAGAAAGGCGAACGACACAGGAACTGTGGGAGGTCGCGCTTTCCTTTTTAATTTTTTTTCCCGCAGGGGACAAGAGCGGCCTTGCTCTTGCTGCATTAATTTTATTCCCATTGTTTTCTTTTCCTTGTCCTCCCCAGACATTGCTCGTGGCCGAAAAAGTGTGGGAACACAATATACACTGCATTATCGCACCCTGTGGCATCGTCAAATCGACGCCCTCTGCCGCGCCCGACCCTCCACCATGCCTTCCTCCAAGGTAAAGCCGTCGGAACGCCGCCGCTGTCCACAGGCCTGTGCCAGCTGTAAGCGACGAAAAGAGCGCTGTGACGGCCGCCAGCCGTGCAGCCGATGCATCGTTCGGGGCGTCCAATACGAATGTTTCTTCTCGCGACCCCTTGAGACACCACCGCCCTCGACAGGGCCCATGGCTACGCCCGTGGGTGCCACAGGGTCGGCCTCTACCGCACCTGCAGCGGCTGCGACCGCCCTGGCCGCATCGGGCGTTGCATCCGCGGCGCCGCAGTCCGAAAACAGTCCGCATTCCACAAGCTCGGTCGTGGGCTCGGCATCTGCTCCGGTCAACGCCAGCAGCCCCGGCCGCAAGGGCCCCCTGCCGGCACCCGCGTCGTCGTCGAATGGAAACGGCTTGCGGCAAATGGACTTTGACGAACCTGCCGTGGTGGCACAAAACGCAACCCCTGGCGGGGGCAATGCCTCGGACCAGCCACGACGCAAACGGAGACGCTCTCACTTAGGATCCTCGTCGGCCGCTGCTGCCGTGCCACATCTCTCTCGCTTGATCCAGGGTGGCCGTGGCAGCCTCTTTTACATTGGCGACTCGGCGAATCTGTGCTTTCTGCAGATCATCCGGCGGTTAACACGCGAGTCGATTGGCTCATGCGCGTTCGCTGACGATCCTTTGCAGCATCTCATTGTCGAGTCCGCGCCGCTGACCAGCAACAACTGGGTCATGGAGGCAGTTCAGGGCCCGCCCAGTATCCCTTCGGTCGACAAGGCCTCGTCCTTGTTGACGTGGTTTCTGCGTGCAACGAACTGCATCTTGGGCATGTACGACGAGACAGAGCTCAGGGAGAACATGACCTGGTGGCTGCAGCAGCAATCGCCGAAAGATCAGTCACCCGACAGCAGTCGCGAAAGCATTACCTCTGCCGAGAGCGCTGCACAAGAAGCCATCTTCTTCTTGATTTTCGCCATTGGCGCCCAGGCAAGTCCGAGGACAATGACGACTTGGCCGAGAAGTACTTCAACTACGGCCGCTACCTCACAGTCTGCGGCGCCACCGTCGAGCCCAGCATATCCACCATTCAGGCGTACATCTTGCTCTCCATGTACTTGCTCGCGGCGTCGCGGAGAAATGCGTCTTTCATGTACCTGGGCATGGCCGTACGTGCTGCTTACGCTCTTGGTCTCCACCGGAGTGACATCAATGCTGCCTTTGAGCCCAGCGAGTACGCTCCGCGGGAACGGCTGTGGAGGGTGTTGCGCGTGCTCGACCTCTTCTTGAGCACATCGCTTGGGCGCCCACCATCAACAACGGAGACGCGCGACACCAAGGCAGAGAACAACTATTCGGCGTCAAACGACCTTTGCTCCATCTTTGAGGCCATCTTGACTCAGGTCTACTCGACACGCACAGTCTCAACATCAACCATTGAAAAGATTAGTGAGCAGCATCGCTTGTGGACGACCCGATTTGCATCAGGCCTCGCCACAGACGGTATCCAGCCAGAAGAATTCTTGGATCTCGACCAGGATGGCACCAAGGTACCGAACATTGGCCTGTTCCATCTGAAGGAGGCCTACTACTGGACCATCATGCTCCTCTCGCGGCCGTTCCTCATTGAGAACATCTCAAGGCATATTGCCAGATCCAAAGCCCAGTTCAAAATGGATAGTGGTACCACGACGCCCGCGGCCAACCCACACTCTCCATCAGACGACATCCTCGCCTACGCATGCGTCGATTCCGCCATCCGCACGATGAGTCTACTGCGCGGTCTTCTCTCTGCCACAAAAGGTGCCAAAACGTCTTCCGTTCATCGTAAACTCTGCGTTTGTGTCCGCGCTCGTCTTGGGCTTCGCCCAGTTCGGTGACCTAGACCGTGTCTTTCCCATCGGCAAGAGTTTGGCCATTGCACAAAAGGTGCTGGCGCTTTTTGGCAAGCACGATCCTGTCTCAAAGCGCTACGCTGCCATCGTCTCCGATCTACAGGCCGCGTGTGAACAGTACCTGGAGAAGCGGGCAAGGGGCAAGATGGAACGTCACTCAGTTCTTATTGGCGGCCTGTTCGGCACCGTCGAGGATGGGAAGCCCAACCCTGCTGCTGCTGCTGCTGCTGCTACAGGCACAAGTGCAGAGCGCACCGAGGACAATGAAAGTGCAAAGTGTACCGCTTCTCAATTGGCGAAAACATCACCTTCATCAATAACGGCACAGCCGCAACAGAGTCAACAACAGGACCAGCAGCAGCGACGACGACATCAAGAGATCCAAAACGTGCTGATTTTGCACAGAGGGATCCCTGGCGTCCCTGGGCCTCACAGTCTAAGCACACCAGGCAATACACAAGACAGCAGCAACCCCCCTGCCAACCGTGACGCCAGTGGTCAGACGCCTCTGCCAGCACCATCGCCGCATCAGCCTAACCAGGCCATATCGTCCTCCATCCAACAGCACCCACCAACACACCAGATCCCGTCTTATTCCGGTATTGACTTCACACCACCGTCAACGGACGGCAATGATGATTTCCTCGGCCTCTCCAACGCCGCCGAAGCCGACGATACCCTCCTGGGCCGACACCACACCTCGGCTTACGATATGGACGACAGCAGCCAGCAGTTGCTTCCGCATATGTCCGGCTTGCCAGACATGATCATGGCCATGTCTCCCCGCATGCTCAGCTTTGACTCGTTTGACAAGAGCCTCCAGCTTTTCCCCACAATGGACACCACTGGCTTTCTTTAATTCAACACGAACTGTTAGCCAGAGATACGAGATACCCAGTCGCAAAAATGAGTGATGGGAAGTGTTTTCATGATAGTCTTTGCTTTTCTCTGCTATTCTTTGCTTTTTGGCTTTTTGGCTTTTTGGCTTTTTGGCTTTTTGGCTTTTTGGCTTTTTGGCTTTTTGGCTTTTCTTTTTGTGCTTTTTGCTTTTGTCGAGTGTTCAACTTTAAAAACATTAGGATGGGTGGCCAGATCTGTTTGAGTCGTTTAGTTTGGGTGTGGCTTGTTTTCGGTTTCGCTCGCTTCGACCATATGCTCGCTTCGACGATAATTAGGATGGGCAGTTTGCGTATTTTGCATTTTGGCCTCATTTCGGCGTCCAAACATCGTACTATATCCCCGGAGGAACATATCATTGGTTATGATATCTTGGTTTAGTTTCATCCTCACCTCTCATGAGGGCAAATAGGGTTGGGATTCATTTGTTCTATGTGTTTTACAGTTTATATCTTGTGTGGTGAATAAGTCGATTGTGGCTGTTTCTCAATCTCTAGTTCACGGATATGATATGAAGTCTTTTGACTGCTATAACTAGTAAAAGAGTTGAGAAGAAGTGCACTTAATTTGTATACATTTTGAAAAAATCCTGAAGAGGGGAAATAAGAGATAAAAAAAAAGGATATCACCAACAAGAGAATTTGAGGGAAAAAACGTATTTAATTAAAAAAGGAGGAAAAGAAATAAGTACGACGTACGGACATAAAAATTAAGGAGTCCCTCACGCTGTAAGTTACCCTTCTTAACAATGGTGATCTTAGACGAGGCTGGAACAGGCACACCCTGACACATAACATACGCACGATTTCACTTTTCACTGACTTCACATTGCCTGACAGGTTGCGAAATGTGGTTATTTGGTATAGAAGACCACCCGGCACCGCAAAAGCACAAGTTAAGAATACAAGTTTCCTCGCAGCACAAAAGCGGAATCACGATTAAGTCAATTCCTGTCGACCAACACAGGGCATTCCCTCCCCCTCTAGAAAACAACAAACTGACAAAGACAAAGACAAGCTCAAGACGACAGAAATAACAACATCCCTCGCCTGTCCTTTTCCCACCTGTTCGTCGTGTCCTAGAGACAGGAGTCTCTTTCCCTCATTAGTGCGGTTCGAATGGGACTTCCCATGCCACAATAGAGAAACAAATGACCATCTCCTAGAGTAAGAAACAAGAAAAGAAACTTTTTTGGTGCCGGCCGCCGATTTTTTTTGCATACATGTGCAAAAAAAGGTGGAGTTTGATTCCCATTTTTGTAGTTTTCCCATTTTTTTTTATTTTCCCCAATGGTAAATAAACCACTCCCCGTTTTCTCATTCTATCCCATTTTCGAAGCGCTGTTCATCTCTTGGAGTGTGCAACACGCGCCGTTTAGTGCAAGAGAGAGAGAAAAGAAAGGTGTTTACCACTGAGTGGCCTCCTTGGGAGCGGCCTCGTCACCCCACTGGGCACCGCCAGTCTCAGCGGACCACTGCTGGTTGGGGGCAGCCTCGTCCCAGCCGGCGGCAGCGCCAGGGGCGGCAGCGAAGCCAGCAGGGGCGGCCTCCCAGTCACCACCAGCAAAGGTCTCGGCGGCGGGGGCAGCCTCCTCCTCGATGGCGGCGACCTTCTCCTCCTCGGCCTTCTCCTCAGCCTCGGCCTCAGGGTCGCGGTCTGTAAAAAATGTGGTTAGTAACGGATCACACAGTCAAGAGAATACAAAAAACAGGTCCAAAAAGCCCCAAGGCGCAACATAACATACAGAAGTACAGATCAACCATGACGTCCCAGGGGGTCTCGCGGTTGAAGATGGTACCACGGAGGCGCAGGACCTCACGGGCCAGCAGCCACCAGACCAGGCCGATGGCGTGGCGACCCTTGTTGTTGGTGGGGATGGCAACGTCGACAAAGTCGGTCGGCGAGTCGGTGTCGCACAGAGCAATGACGGGATGTTGACGTAGCTGGCCTCCTTGATGGCCTGGGCGTCGGTGCGGGGGTCGGTGACGACAATCAGGCGGGGCTCCTTGAACGAACGGGTGATGTAGTTGGTGAAGGAACCGGGGGTGAAACGGCCGGCAATGGCCTGGGCGCCGGTGTGCGAGGCGAACTTGAGGACGGCACGCTGACCGTAGGGACGGGCAGAGATAACGCAGACGTCGGACGGGTTGTCGACAGCGGCGATGATGCGGGCAGCCAGGACAATCTTCTCCCAGGTCTTGCCAATGTTGATGACGTTGACACCGTCGGCGCGCGTCTTCCACAGGTAGGGGTTCATGTGAACCTGCAAGTTCTTGGAGCCGATGTGGCACTGGGCGGCCAGCAGGTTCTCAATGTCCTGCGTGGTGGCGTTGAAGATCGCCGGAAGGTTTGCGGAAGCCATCTTGACGGATGTTTGGGGGGGTGGTTGAGGGGTGGTGGTGGTGATGTTGGTTGCTTGCAGGAGGAGAGAAGAAGCAGGAGAAGAAAAGCTCGCGATGCAAGACACTTTTCGATGTAATTTTTTTTAGAGGGGCGCCAAAATTCCCCCAAATTTTTTCACTTACAGAAGGCAGTCGCGGAAATCGAGCTGCCCTATTCGCTAGGCGATTTGTGGGAAAGCCCCGCCAGGGCTAGAACGATGGATGAGGATGCGGTGCACGTGATACGTCTGGCGTCTTTTTGCCGTGAATGGGTGAGTTGATGTACACAAAAGACGATAGAGTGCCAGAAAAAGCACCAAAACAGACGCCGTCGTATACAAAAAAGCGAGAATTGGAATAAAGACACCTCTTGGGACTGGAACCGATTCTCAAAGATTTTGTTTATGTGGTTTTACCTGGCCTGCCTTGCAGTGTGAATTCGTTGATGACTTCAAGATGCGTCGCAAGTCGGGCTGCGGCACGGAAGTAGTATTTACCGGATGACAAAGATACTCTAGTCCACTCTAGGCCTAGCTTCAATGGCCTCGAAAATTTGGGAGCTGCATCTTGATATCGCGACTGCGTCTCGGCTGACATTGCTGATGATGCGTTGATGGTAGATCTGCAAGCCAACAATCCCAGCCAACACCATGCCTATTCGCCTATCTGGCCCTCAAGGGCTCTCAACATTCAGCTGTATGTTGCCTTTCTCCCCATGTCTTTCATTGGATGTCAACCGTTGCCGCCTTGGCCCTTTCCGGTGGACCTTCGTACTGACCCTCGTGCCTCCTTCCAGTATGTCTTCGGCCATCAGCAGCGCGGCCAACACCGAAGCTGCAACCGTTAGTGCAGGCGGCAAACAAATCCGACAAGGAAAAGGCGAAGAGGAGGTTCCGTTTGCAGCAGCCGTACAAATGGTCGCAGATCCAGGCGCGCAAGGCAGCCAAGGTGGCTCTGCAGAATGAGCTGAAGGAGGAACGCAAGGCCGCCTGGGGCCACCACATCCACGGTATCACGACACCCTTTGTCGAGTCGTTTGACTCGGCCGGCCGCGAGCCGACATCCAAGACCATCTTCAAGGAGACCGAGACCGGCGAGCGCGAGCCCGTACCGCTACCAACAAACACGAACCTGCTCAACTTTCAACTCACAAAGCAAGAGCTCGACGAGGCCATCAACATGGCGTACCAGGTCAGCAAGCCGCTCGAGAACACGAACCGGATTCTGGTGGACGCTGTGAGCGAGGCGCAGGAGCTCAAGGAGCACGAGGAGCGGCACCGCAAGGCCGTGATCGCGCTGGAGCGCATCACGTCATTGAACAATGCCAACAGCAAGACGCTGTTGATGATCAACAAGCAGCGCTGTATCGAGGAGCTGGGCCGTCACAAGACCGACAATTTCCTGCGGCCACGGCCGCGGGCACCGGGCCATCCGGAGCGGGAGGAGCTGAAGCGCGGTGGTCCCGACACGGGCTCGCCCGAGGTGCAGATTGGCATCCTGACGGCCAAGATTCGCGTCCTGGCCAAGATGTTTGAGGGCCCGTACGGCCACAAGGACCACTACAACCGGAGAAACCTGCGGATGCTGTGCCACCGGCGGCAAAAGCTGATGAAGTACCTGGAACGCAAGGAGCGCGGCAGCGAGAGATGGCAGAACATGCTCCAGACGCTGGGCCTGACGGAGGCGACGTGGAAGGGCCAGATCGAGGTCTAAGAAGAGTAGACAGGGCGTCTCCAATGTATATACTTTCCCTCTTCCTTTCCCTTTTCTCCCTCCCTCTCTTTTCTGCATGCGTGCCAGTGCGTTGGCATTGGGCACATTTTGTTTCATATCATTTCACAGCGTTTTTCACAAAGTGCCGGCTGCGCAAAGGATTCTGACGAGGAAGGAAGAGAAAGTCAACACCCACGAAAAAGATGTAATTATCTATGTACAATACAAGACAAAGCCAAAAAATGACCAAACAAGGAAACGAGCAAAGGAAAGCAAAGGTGTGGTGTGCAACATGAACTGCAGATGGTAAAATGAACAAACAAATGCTTCCCGGCATGGAGGAGCAGGCAAAAAGTTCCAAACGCCTTCCTGTGTAACTGAACGATGGCCGGCCTCGTGAGATGAGAGGCTGCTGATTATGTGAGTGTGAGTGGATATTCAAGATGAGACCGACAATACGTGCAAAAGACAGACAAATGCTGAACCGAGAGAAAACAGAAGAAGTATACCTCGCCTTTAAAAGACGCTGATGTAGTTGTTGATCCGCTCCTTCTGGTTCTGGGCAATGCACTCGGCAATCCACGTAATGTTGCGAATCTCCTGCTCGCGCAGCTTGACCCACGAGTACACAATCGCATACGTGAACTGGCGGGTAAAGGCGTTCTTGGAGATCTCCATCTCCTTCTGGTAGAACATGTCCTCCAGACTGCGGCCGTCCGAGCCGCCCGAGCCACCGCCCATGTTACCAGGACCGATGGACCGCCACCGAGGTTGACGGCCTCAAAGAAGCTCTTGTAGTCGGACTGACCATCGACAGCCAGGCGCACACCGTCAATGTCGTCGGCGCGGGACAGCATCAGGGTGCCCTCCGGGTACAGGCGGCCAAAGGTCGGGTAGAGCTTGTTGCGGTCGGCCTTGGACAGCTCGGTGCCAAACGAGTTGATAGTGATGTTGATGGCGCGGCGGTCGGCCTCGAATTCGAGAATCTCCGACATGACCTCGGACGTCGGCGTGCCGGCCATGTCGGGGTGCGTGTTGACAAAGCTGTAGAACTCCTCGAGGTAGTTCTTGTAGAGCGTGTTGCGCACAATCTCAATGTTGAGCTCGTCCAGGTCCTGGTGGCTCAAGCTGCCCTTGAAGAAGGGAGCCAGCGGCGTCTCAATGAGCACACTGTTGTAGAGCTCCTCAATGTTTGTGGCCACACAGAGAACAGGCAGCGTGTCGAACCAGCCGAGCGGGTGGCAGCGGTCGAGCAGCTCGCGGGTGTCGCGCTCGTGCAGCGTGCCGGTGATGAGCAGGGCCACGTTGTCAATCATGTAGCCGTAGGTGAGGTAGTCCATGAACTTGGCGAGCGAGCCAACAGCATTGGCGCGCACATAGCGGAACTCGGCAACGAGCTTGTCGGTCGTCTTTGCGGCGAGGCTCGATGTCGACGGGTTTGGCGGCAGGGATGCGAGGAAGTCGCCGTAGGACGGGCCGAGCTGCAGCTTGAGATCTGGCGGTGTCAGCCGACGTGTGCATCTTTGGCTAGACAACATAGATACAGATAAAACGCATATAAAGCTCACCATCGACGTTCTCGCACTGCGTCATGTTGCTGTAGTTGGTGCTCGTCAAAAGGCCATTGCGATAGCCCCGGACGATGCCCTCGATGTACCTAGGGGTCAAGTCAGCAGCTGGTCGGACGCCCGCATCCGCTCCTCGGTATCCGCAGTCGCTTACCCATTGTCGACGTTGAATAAGAGGCCCTCCATCGTGGCGGTTCTGGATGGTCTGTAGTGGGAAGCAGACCGAAGCTGGGGATGTGTCGTTGCCTGTTGCGTCAAGGAAAAAAGGCGCAGGAGCCAGCAGCTTGGCTGGAGCAATACAGAAGGCAGGAGCGATACAAGCCAGTGCGAAGAGGAGGAAACACAGTCTAAATACACGGTATCACACTTCCCATTATGGACTAGGGTGGTTAAGCCACACCGCCCCACTCTAGTACAAAAAAAAGCTCTGTCTGGCAGAAAAAAGTTTCCCTAGCTAAAAAGTTCTCGACGCTGCAAAAAAATTATTTCTCCTTCTTTTCCACCCTTTCTCAGCCAGTTCCTTTCGCGACGACAATCGACAGCACGACGCTCTCGCCGCGCAACATTCTTTTATTATCATCACCAGGAACGAGCGATTCCCGTCAAATTTGCGACTCGCTGACACAATGGCACCCCTTTACCTTCTTTCGGAGACAAGTGCTGGGTATGTTTTGCCAGCCTCTTGTATTCTCGACATCTCGAGATTCGGTATCGACAATCTCGAAAAGTGCAGTGGCGTCCCATTGCTAACACGTTCTTTCTGTCTCTAGTTATGGCTTGTTCCAGGTGAAGGACAAGAAGCTTATTGAGGGCGACGATGTGGCCGACCGTCTGTCGACGTTGGACAAGATCAACAAGGAGTAAGTTTGTTATTATTTACTATTACTGTCAATCGACTGCAAAGATCAAACGGTAGCCTATCAAATAAGTCACTAACCGCGCACACTCTTTCCTTGTAGGGTCCAGTTCAACCTGTTCAAGAAGTGGAACAGCGCCGTCGAGGCCGTCGCCGAGCTCGACAAGCTCATCGATGGCAAGATCCCCCCGATCCTGACCCAGCTGCTGGACGAGGTCAAGGAGAAGTCGAAGAAGGCAACGATTCTGGTCGAGGACAAGATTCTCGGTAACACACTGCAGAAGCTTCCCGGCTACAACCTGACGGCCATTCCCGCTGGTCCCGGCACCACTGCCGGCGAGGTTTTCCGTGGTATTCGCCAGCACCTGTCCAGCCTGATCCCCGACATTGACGAGGCCGGCTTCAAGACCATGTCGCTGGGTCTGTCGCACTCCCTGTCGCGTCACAAGCTCAAGTTCTCCGCCGATAAGGTCGATGTCATGATCATCCACGCCGTGTCCCTGCTCGACGACCTCGACAAGGAGCTCAACGTCTTCATGATGCGTGTCAAGGAGTGGTACGGTTGGCATTTCCCCGAGCTGGCCAAGATCCTCAACGACAACGTCGCCTACTCCAAGGTCATCCTGGCTGCCGGTATGCGCGAGAACCTTGCGAACACGGATCTGTCCGAGGTCCTGCCCGAGGAGATTGAGGCTGCTGTCAAGGCCGCCGCCGAGGTCAGCATGGGTAGCGAGATTGCCAGCGAGGATCTCGAGAACATCACGCTGCTTGCTGAGTACGTTGTCATGTACGCCAACTACCGCACCCAGCTGTCCAGCTACCTGGACTCCCGCATGAAGGCCATTGCCCCCAACATGACGGCCATTGTTGGCCCTCTGATTGGTGCCCGCCTGATTTCCCACGCCGGTTCGCTCATGAACCTGGCCAAGAGCCCCGGTTCCACCATCCAGATCCTTGGTGCCGAGAAGGCCCTGTTCCGTGCCCTCAAGACCAAGCATTCTACTCCCAAGTACGGTCTGATCTACCACGCATCGCTCGTTGGCCAGGCCACTGGCCGCAACAAGGGCAAGATGGCTCGCCAGGTCGCCTCCAAGACTGCTCTGGGTGCCCGTATCGATGCCCTGCAGGAGTACGAGGACGAGGAGACTGTCGACGACGACATCCGCGCGACCCTGGGTCTGGCCGCTCGTTCCAAGCTCGAGCTGAGCCTGTCCCGGTTGGAGCACAAGCCCCTGGCCAAGATCGCTGCCACCAACGGTACCAGCACCGTCGGCAAGTGGGACGTCTCCGAGGCCCGGAAATACAACGCCGATGCTGATGGTCTGACTGGCAACGAGGATGCCGCTGCTGAGCAGACTGTTGCCAAGACCGAGAAGAAGGAAAAGAAGGACAAGAAGGAGAAGAAGGACAAAAAGGCCGTTGCCGCTGCCCCCGTTGAGGACTCCGTCATGGAGAGCGACGACGAGGAGGCCTCGGGCCCGACTAAGCTGACCGAGGAGGAGTACGAGAAGTTCGCCGAGGCGGCTGGCATCTCCGTCTCCAAGTTCATTCGCAAGTACGAGCGCGGCGATGTCGAGATCGGCAAGGACGGCAAGCCTGTTGTCCACAGCAAGAAGGAGCTGAAGAAGCAGCGCAAGGCTGAGAAGAAGACCGAGGAGGACAGCTCCAGCAAGCGGAAGCGCGACGACGATGCCGAGACGCCCAAGAAGAAGAAGAAGAAGCACAGCGACGCATAGAGGGTGTAACAGCTCTTTTTTGGTTAGCTGCGTGTACTCTTCTTGTTCTCGTCTTGTCTTTGTTGTCCGTCTTCCGCCTTTGCTCTTCATCTCTTCCTTCTTTGCATTGGCTTTCTAGGCATCTTCATCCCCACGGCGCCGTTTTGACTGTCACTTGTTCAATTCTTCCTGTGCATCTTTTTCCTTTTGGATCCCCTCTTTTTGGCGTTATCTTTTTTTGGCGAGGGCCTTGCTTCTTTATTGTGTATTCTCCTGTTATCCGTTTGGGACAAAAAGGTCGGAGTTGGGTGCTTTCTAATCCGTTATCATTGCTTGCTTATTGCTTGATTTTATCGTCTTATTTTTGTCCGCATAGTCTGCAATTTTGCTCGTCTATCAATACCTTGACGCTGGATTGGCTGGCTTCTTGTAGTGAAGCTTAGTTGCTCACAGCAGGAAAAAAATACAGGAGGCAGCAAATGCCACATGTTTGATCAAATCATTTTGAACGGGCGAGTGAAAGTAGAATACATGCAAATTATCTGAAGGGTCGTAAATCTATCACATGGAGACACACGTGATGAAAAACATTGTGTCACGTGCTGATACGGACCTCGCGCGGCTAGTAAAAATTCCCGCCAAAATGGACTGCCATCTCGAAAAACGTCAGGCGAGCCGCCGCGAAGCGCACTTCGATTTTGTTTTCTTGCGCGCAACGAGGAACAACGAGGGTATTCACAAACTGACTGCTCAATCGGTGAGGCCACTACTTCCTGAGCAGTGCTTGACACTTGAGCACCAATTTTAACCTCGTTATTAGCATCTCGACGGCACTCACCTCCATTCTCCTCGATTCCGATTTCGACGACTACAACGACAAAAAGCACAGTCACCGGCCGATTAGGACACCTTACTGAAACCACATCCGTCGCTGCCTCCCTCGACCTACACCGCCACTATCACTCACCACCCACCACCCACCACACAACATGTCTTTCTTCCAGGTCACCCTCACCCGGTCCGCCATCGGCCTGCCCCAGCGGACCCGCGACGTCCTCCAGGCGCTGGGCCTGCGGCGGCGCCACCAGACGGTCGTGCACGCCGTTTCGCCGTCATCGGCTGGTCTGATTTTCAGCGTCAAGGAGCTGGTCTCGGTGAAGGAGGTCAGTGAGGGCCGGGAGGCGACACTGGCCAAGCTCAAGGAGGCACGGCGGCCGGATCCTGGTTTTGTTGTTGCGCGGAAATACTTTGACCAGAACAACAACAACAACAACAACAACAACAGCGGCAACCAGAGCCGGCAAGAACCAGGACCGGAGAGCAGTTCATGAGGAGAGGCGAGCAAAATGGGGTGGAACGAAGAGAAGGGCGCATGAAATAGAGCATACGTGCTCGCGGCATTGTACATATATATTCTTGAAGCATCTCACTGAATCATTTCGGGTCTGGCTATCGAACAAGGGCAACTTGGGGAAAAGAAAACCTTTTGTTTTTGAAGGGGATAAAATCGTGTGATTTCTACCAACTCCTAAGAAGTCCCATGTAGAAATACTCGTCTAATTTTTGATATCGTGAAACTTTCGCGTCACACACGAATGATGCCAACATAATAACCTCCAACCGAACGACAGACGAGTCAAGCGCCTGGCACCTTATTCAATCTTGCGTTTGCCACACTCCACTACACCAACAACAAAGCCCATCTCAAAACGCACGTTGCAAAGTGGATGACAAGCATATAGAAACTGCCACAGCAAAGCGAGAGAAGAACGTGACCCTACACACCTCGCACTTTCTCGCTGTACTCCGAATTCGGTGTCTCATACTCGCTGACAAAGTACTTGACCATGTTTCTGCCCAGCCACGCCGTCAGTTTGGCCAGTTCATCCCGCAGGCGATTCACGGATTGTTGGTCCATGTTTGTTTGTGAGATGAGCTCGGGGAGGGAGACTACGCATAGCATTAGTAGATGTCCGGTTGAACGATGAGGGGTGTGTGTTGAAAGTGCAACGTACCAAGAAGGCGGCACAGATGTTCGGCGCCGTAAGTATCGAGTGGGGACTTGTACTTTTCGTCTGTCTCCCACAATTCATGCATTTCGATGTATTGAGGGCGTTCGAAGCTGGAGGGGAGCAGTGTTAGCGTGACGCACTCATCAATATCGAGGAGGCGGGGCATACCGGTAAAGTAGGATGCGGCCTAAGCACTTGTTGAAATACTCGCGAAGTCCGGCTACAGTCTCCTCGAGGATATCGAGGCTAGCAGAGCCTTCTTCGCGATGTGGCCGTTCGAATGCCAGGTAGTCGTCCAGGACTGTCTCGGCGGAAACCTTGTGTGGAAGTGGGACCAACTGTTGGTTCTTCGTGACGTTTTCCCAATCATCCACCAGTGCTGCCTTTAAGTGGTCGGGCAGAGTGAGCCGAATGGAAGGCCGGTTGTGGAAGCCATCCTCCTAGTTATTGTTAGAGGTCTACCGAGGGGGAGGGCACAAGGAGCATAGTAATCGATACTAGAAAATCAATGCACCAATACATAACGGAAACAAAGGTGAAGAAAAGAAAACAGAAGCAAGAGGTAGAAAAACTAAAAAAAAAAAGAAGAAACAATGGTGTCAGGTGCAAACAATGAAGGGCGACGTCGCCTTGTGTACAGAACATGTGGTGCAAGGGGAGGGTGGAGTGGAAATGGCGCTCGCTGTATCGAAAATACATCCAGACCGAAGCCGGCGTGACGAGAGGATGGATGCTGCCCATAGACTGCGCATGAGCCGTGTCCACCAGCAGCGTCTCAAGAGTCGGAACGCCTGTGACGCCGTTGGGGCGTTATACCGCTACCACTGTCCGGGTTTTGCGAACGGCGCGGTTGCGCTTGTTCTTTCTATTTTGCAGTACGCGAACACGCTTGATGGGGCTGTGCGGCGGGGTTGTACCGTCTGTGACAGCAGTAGCTGGGGAGTCGCCGCGAACAGGTGTGTCGTTGGATGCGCATGCAAACTGGGACCCATCTGTGCCATCTGCACTGTTTGGCTGCGCTACAGCCGGTGTTTCGTCGTTGGCGGGCGGACCATATAACGCCTCATTTATCGCGGTCACCCGATCGGCATTGACGACACCAAAGTCCAGGTCCGAAGAGCGTGTCGTCCGAGGAGCATATTGTATGTGACGGGAGTGCGATCGTTCCGCAGTAAAGCGAGGAGGGCGCTTAATGGGCTCGCCGCCGTCGGTCATGTAGCGGCGGATCCCGCTAGGATGGGGCAGCTCCGCCAGCTCATCGTATTGAAGCGCAGCAAGAGCATTCTCGTACTTCTCGTAGTGGGTAGGACTCTCGAAGCGAGATTCCTGGAGGACCGCCAACATGCGCGCATTAAGGCGTTTTGGAGGCGGGCTCGCACGTTTTTTGGTAATCCGGGGAGGCATAACCAGAACCATGAAGTTTAAACCGGTGGAGGGCGTTGTTGAGGGTGACGTGTGAGGAGAAAAGGGAAGAGACTCGGATTGGGAGTATGGCCACAGGGACTCATTGAGGAAAAGAAAGAGAACTGAAGAGAAGCTCAATTTGAGTTGGAAGGGGTGGGTAAAAATAAAGAAGAGGTAAAGATGGATGGAAAAGAGATTGTGATAATGATAGACAAGGCGTGAAGAGGAGAACCAAAAGATTCGCAGAAAGGGTTCTTTGAAGAGGCGTGAAAAAAGAAACATCAATGTTCAAAGGGGCGAGCGAGTATGTACAACAAAACAATACTGATCAGCACCATGCTAGCAGGCTGTCCAATAGAGCTGGGCGGGCAGGTGTGATGGAGACGTGACAACGTGCAAACTAAGCATGCAGAAAGAATAGGGATACACTGAATGAAAAATGATAATGATGTGGGAGGTGAAAGGTGGGAAGGACACGAGGACATGAAGTTGTCGAAGAAAAAACAAGCCAGTGACAGAATATTCACGGGTGCGGGACCTGCCCGTCGATGTCGATGCACTGGCTGCTGTTTTTGGCAGGAACCCCAAAGCAACCCCTACTTGGAAGTTGCTATTGGCGGTCACGGTTGAAGACAGCAAAAGAGAAGGAAGGAGCAATGGTCTGCCTATATCCGCACGGGACACCGCTGACACCAAAAAAAAATCAAACGACGTGATATGCAGCAAAGGAAACCAAAGCGAGAACGCCCGGCGCAGCAGTACACACATATGAAAATGAAGGCAACACAATGCAAATAAAAGCACAAAATTCAAAAGAAGAACAACTTACATGCTCAAGATCGTAGTCGCGCTGACGCCGTGGGCCGCGTGCGTGTGCGAGTGAGCCAGCGCCAGTCCGCTCTTCGCTGCCGCGCGCTGAAGCCATCTCAGAGTGCCGGTCAAGAAGATGATGGTGGTCGCGACCTCCACGCTCGCCGGGTGTCGCTGTGCCCGTGCCGCTGCCACCGCCGCCAAAGCTGCCCGGTCCACCCGGCCCACCACCCACAATACCGGCGGCTGCGGCGGCAAGACTGGACCGTCCACCGCCGCTGCCGCCAGGGCCGCCGGGACCTCCAGCCTGCGCGGCCTTCTTGGCCTTGGCATTCTTCTGCTGCTGCAGGAGCCTCGCCTGGTCACGCAGCTGCGCCGCCAGGTCACGGTTCTCATCGTTGAACTTGCGGACGCGGTCGGCGGGCACCCAGTCGTCCCAGGTGTTCTTCCAGCCCTTGTAATGGATGCGGTAGCGCCATTTCTGGCCATCCGCGGCGGCCGCTCCTGTGACCTGCTGAACATCCAAGACGCGTGCTTCATACAGCATGTCCATGTGAAAGCAGAAGACGCGCTCGTCGACCGCATAGGGCGCGGCAGCCTGCTTGGGCGGCATTCTGATGGTGGTGGAAGACGGATGAGTGTGATGAATTGGACTGCGCCGAGCCTGTCTGGAACGCTCCAAAGCGCAGACCGATGGGGACCTGGGCACGTTATAAGTGCAAAGCGAGGCAATTGAGCTGCGTACGACGATATAGTGAATTCGGCGAGGATGAACGGTTAAGCAGTGCTCGTACAACCCGTTAGGGGGGAAGAAGTGCTTGATATAGGTGCAAGTCGAGCAAGAGCGACTGGCGTCACTGCCCAAGGAGGAAAGAGAAGATCGGAAGAGGGAAAAAAAATCACAGTGCGGAAGGAAGGAACCAGTGCCAACAAGAGGCCAACAAGAGGCCCGGATCTGACAAAATATACAACGGAAAAGGAAAGCGCGATGAAGACAACCTCTTGCGCAAAGAGACAATAAATTTGATGAGATTGAGAGGGAAGGAGGTGAGGCTATGAGGTCCTGTAAGAATGCCTATTGGCTGCAATCACGGGGTTGGCCATTTTCATTTTTCCCTGTCACTGGCCAGCGCCCGACCTCTCGCTCTGTTTCTGAGCGCCACCTGCCCACAGCTCTTGAGTTAGACCCCCGCTACCCGCAAGCCGCGTCAAGAGGGACACGCGACGCGCCTGTAATTTCTGTGCGCACTATAACCGTATAACGTACTCCGCATACCTGCGCTAAAGGCATATCGAGGTCAACCTCACGCTTCGACGTTCAGCCAAGTCGCTGCAAGTTGTCCTTATTGCCTCCTCCCTCCTCCCTCCTCCCGAAGCAACTTTCAACATGGCCCAACCGAAGCTTCCATCTTGGAGCAGTTCCTGCTGGCTCCGTCTCAACTGCCTACGATTATCTCCCTCGATGACTTCACTGCACTATTCCCTCGGCAACTGCAGTCGTCGCCACAGGTCCGCGCCCTCTATCGCGATCTGCAGCGGCAACGAAATACCGTGGTCGATTCCGTGGCGGCGGCCATTGACGAGGAAGTCGCCAAGGGCCGGCTTCTGCGACGATACGCGCTACGCGCACGGCTGCGCGCTGACGCACAGGAAGACGCAGCGGGCGACGACGAGCTACAGATCGAGCGGTTTGTCGCTGCCTCACAAGACGGCGAAAGCGGAATCACAGCTGGCACAGGGGCAGGAAGAGTCAGTGGTGGCGGCCCCTCGTCTCACTCCCTCACGTCTATCGTGCCCGAACTGGACGACGCCATTCGCGACCTCGAGGCCGAGATACAACATCTGGACGAAGAAGAAGCGCGCCTGATGGCCGCTGTTCAACAGTCGGTTGGCAGCCTGAGCGATTTACGATACGGCCGTCTTTCCAATCCACAGCTGGCCAGCGATGTCATTGAGGGCCTTCGAAATGTCCAGGCCACGTGCGAACGAATGACAGCAGAGACCAGCACAACGCCCAATTCAAACGACGCGGCGAGCCGGCGAGCAGCAACTTGATATGGCAAAGAAAACATCACCAACGATACGAGGAAACGCCCCAATTCACAGATACGAAACAAAACATAAAAATGATTTTGAGGTCGTGTGCAGGATGACAAAAAAAATGCAACGATCATAGTCTGGGATTGGCCGCCCAAAAAAAATATCCATCCATCAGCCATATGTTATTTGAGAGCGTTTGTGCACGACGCAAATATAATGCGCACAATTAAGATACCCAAACAATGAAGCCCACCATAACCAGAACAAGACAAACCGCTTTTCCTCCGGTTACATCCTCTCATTATGTTTTTAATGATATGTAGGTCCACCCATTCCGCTACGAGCAGCTAAAACACGGCAACGCACCCTTGGAACCGTTTTCATGTCCGCAGTGCGTGTGCGCTTTAGCGACCGGCAGCGCCTGGGCGGGCACCAGCACCAGGAGCACGGCGACCCCTATAACAGTTAGCAGTGTGGTCAAGCAGTTGGACAATGGGGTGTTTGGCAGCAAAAACTCACATAAAAGTACGGCTGATGAAGGAGACACCAATCATGAACATCCAGCTGGGCACGGCGTTGAAGAACCACAGGACGTAGCCAATGGAACAGCCAGGCCGTTCTGGGCGAGCGGGCCGTCAAGCGGGTGGAAGTAGCCGTCGAGCTTGTGGTAGCTGGTGCGCTCCTTGTCCTCGTACAGGGTAACCAGGGTCTCGGGGGTGGTGGTGGTCAGGTTCAGGCGCTTGATGTAGATGTCGGTGTTGGCGGGCTTGGGCAGCAGCTCAAAGATGTACAGGTAGCCGGGGCTGGACGACCAGCTGTTGCACAGGACGGGCTGGTCATCGCAGTTGATGATGCCGGTGTGGGCACCGCTGGTGGCGGCGGTCTTGACGGTCGCGGCGTAGAAAGCCGACTCGACCACAGCGCAGTGGCCTACATAGAACGTCAGTATACAGCCGCCTTGCACGGACAAAAAAAAAGAAGAGGCAATCAAAAGCTGCCTACCGAAGCAAGTCTTGTTGCGGCCCGTGACCAGGACGCGCCACTCCTCGGGGGTGGTCGCATCAGGCTTGACGGTCGAGTAGAGGGTGCTCTCCCAGTTGCCGAGGGTCAGCTCGGTGGGGGTGGTCGCGGCAGTGCTGGCCTCGGGAGCAGCGTCGCCGGCAGCGGCGGGCTTGGCCGAAGCAGACTCGCCGGCCGCAGCCTCGGGAGCACCAACGCCAAGTGAGCCCAGCAGGTTCTGGAACTGGGCCTTGTACTGGCCAAACAGGCCGCCGTCCTCGGCAGCAGCGCCCAGAAGGGGCAGGGCCAGGAGAGCCGATGTCGTCGAGAAGCGCATTGTTGCGGGTGTGTGTTGTGTTTGTGTGGCTTGAGAGTCTGGGAAAAGGGGGCAACGACCTCGGGAAATTAGGACGTCGGAAAGGGAGGAATGAGAGGAACGAGACAAGAAAAAAGAAACCCCAAAAACGTTGGAGGGGGGGTAATACAAGAAAACGAACAGAAATCGGAACTCGAATCGAAAAACGGGATATGCAAAGGATGGACACGAATGAAGCTGTAGAAGCTGAAGATAATGGAGATGACGATGGAAAGAAGCCAGATGAGGAGAGGAGGCCAGAAGTCTGGAGAAGGGGAGAGAAAAGGGCAAGAGCGCAGGAGCGCAGGTTGGCTCCTCAGTCCTCCGTACATTACTTTAGAATTGCGCGTGTCGAATGGGGTCCCGTGGAGACGGGCCTTCAGCTGTGTCCTGTTGTCTTATTGGGCGGTGCTATTGGACTTCCGCCCAGTGCGCGTTGCTAGCACTGTCTAGCGCACCGTTAGGTGCTCTTGTGCAATTCCACTGGCGGGAAGGTGCGAGGGTGCCAACGGCGCTAGCGGAGAGCTAGGCAGAGGGGAGCGAGGGAAACAGCAGAGAAGAACAGAGAAGCAGCAAAGAAGGAGGGAAAGAACGACCCTTCTTCACTGCTTTATGATACAGCGTGCCTTCCGCAGCGGAGCCATGAAGCTTTTCAGACGATCTGGCTTTTTCTTCTTTCTTCCAGTAATAACAAAATTGAAGCTTGCCAAACATCACGCAACTTGTGTTATTTACAAATGTACGTCGTATCCAGGCAGCAAACAGCACGACGCAGTGAGGAGGCCCAGGCCACAGTGCAAAATCGGAAGCGTGCCTCTGGCAAGAGCTGGCCATAGCTCCTTTCAAGCCCGGATTAAGCACTTTTCCCAAGGGTAGCTATCGCCCTATCGCCACAGCACCAGGGGACCTCGAGGGACCGACGGGGATCAGCCAGTTCCTGCTAATTACGGATAAAGTGCATAGTATCATTGCACTGACATACGAAGCATTTTACAAGAGGCTGTCCTGCAGTGGGGAACATGAATAGATTGATGACCTCCGGTATGTACGTCGTGCTTTTTGCAGCCCGATGTCATGAATGGGAAACTGGGAGGAAAGTGTGAATAGTAAGGATTCGTTATTGCCTGTCGTCTATTTGCACGGGCGTCGGACAACCTGACAGTAAACAATAGACGTTACAGGGGTTTGAGAAGTGAGGATCTCTCACGTGACCATACTAGAAACAGGGACGAGGCTGACCCCACCAATCAGTGAGTGCTTGCTGTTGATAATGATAGCGGGCTGCATGTGCTGTAAATGGCCCGGGCGCGACCAACAGTCGCGATCTTGAGACGCGACAACTTGACGACACAAGGCTACAGCCGCAAGTCGCAACAATGGTCAGTTTCCACTCCGTGAACGATTTCTTCATAAAGCCTCCAGCTGATTGGTTTGTCATTTGATCCATAGGCCAGAATAAACACGTCTTTTGGCAGCGATCAAGGCGCTACCGCGTTGGACGCGTCGCAAAAGTTGCAGAAGACGACGACAGGAAAACGCGGCCGAAAAGCCAATGCAGACCCCGACACAGATGCAGGCCGACCGAGCAAGCGAGCCCGGAAAGCGGCCGAAACGACGACAGCTGAAGCCGAGCCACGGAGGAGCCGGCGCGAACGAAATTCGGGCGGCGACAACGGCTGGTGGAAAGCTGACGGACCAAGTGCACAGCCTGAACAAGAGACCTCTCCGAGCACAAAGGGCACCAAGGCCGGCAAAGGATCCAAGTCGAAGCAAGACAAGGCAGACAAAGCAAAAGCAGCAAAAAAGTCTGCGAAGGCCGCAAAACAGCCGCCCGCAAGCGAACCTCAGGACGACACGCCGAAGCGAAAGGCTGGCCGGCCAAAGAAGTCCAGTGCGACAGCCCCGGCGCCAGTAGAAGCACCAACAGAGCCTACGAAAGCGGCGGAACGCGCAAAGACGAAGAAGTCGGCAAAAACAAAGAAGGCGACAGCACCAGAGCCGACAGCAGTTGAAAAACCAGCCGCAAGTTCACAGCAGACGGGAAAACGCCGACGGAAAGCCAAGCAGCGCGAGGAACATGGCGACAGGACCAGAGACGAGGCTGAAGAGCCTAGACCCGAGCCAGAACCTGAGCCAGAACCTGAGCCAGAACCGGAACTAGAACCGGAAGAAGAGCCAGAATCGGAGGTGGAGGATGCCGGGCGAAGGCGGCGCCAGAGTGGCGGCGGAAGTGTTGGCCGTCCAAGCCAGCCTTATGCCCAGCTTGTGCCTCGCACTCGCTACGTCCCATTGGCCACCATGGCCAAGAAATGGGCGCCACTCGAACGCGAGGCTATTGCTGCGGTGCAGTCCCTCTTGGAGGAGTGTGCTCGCCCGGTTGTGTCCCGCATACGGGCCAGCGCCGGTGCCAGTGGAGGCGGTGCTGCCGTGGAACAGCGGCAGGAACAGACGCGCCAGGCCATTGCCGGTGTGACGCGCCGCCTGCGGTCCAAGCTCGTCAAGGGCATTCCCTTCCCACCAGGAACGGTACAGATCGCATCGCGGCGGGGACGGCGAAGCTCCAAGCTGCAGCCAGACAGCAACGGCCTCTCGGCCGACTTCAACTTTGAGCGCGCCGTCGAGGGCGCCCAGGCCCTGGAGCAGCAGCTCAGCCCCTTGCAGCACGCCATTGCCCTGCTCGAGCGCGAACGCAAACGCGAAGAAGAGGCTCTGGCAGCCGACTATGCGGCGCTGCGACAGCTCGAGACCAACGCCCAAGCCGACCTACGCACGTGGCGCGAGCGTACTCGAAAGGCGCACGTGCTAGCCCCAGTGGACGGCGACAACAGCAGGACCCCAAGGGGCGACAACCGCGACAGCCTGCAATATGTGGAGCTTGTTGGGCGAGCTGCTGCCTCGGGCGACGATCAGGGCAAGGACCGAGGGCGAGAACGACGAAAACGGAGAAAACGGTCAAAACGGAGGACTTTTTGAGGTATTTCATCTTCCTGCCACTTTACATCGAAAAAATGTGCTTCCAGAACGGAACCCTACTAACATCTGCTCACAGAACCTCGACAAGGACCTGTCTGCGGTGGCAGCACAGCTGAGTAGCCACATGGACAGTCTCAAGAGCAACCTCCAGCAGATCGACGGCGTGCTGCCTGCCATGATCCAAAGCAAGGCAGCATTGCAGCACGTTCTTCACGAGCGGCTCGAGCCTGAGACTTACGAGCGCATTCTCCTCGACTTATAGGATGCGATCTGCAGCTTTGAGGCCTGATTCACTTCTTTCTCTCTTTCCTACTTGCTCCCTCCATTCTTGGGGGCGTTTTGCACACTACTCGTAGATACCACTTTTTCTCTTTCTACTCCGGTTCCGCTGTCCCGCAGATATAATGTATTGAACGATTCTTACTGTGCAAATCTGTACTCAGTACGTCGTACACTGATATCGCAGCGAAGCGTCGTGCTAGCGGCTCAACCGTCCCTGGGCGGCACCCTTCCCACGAGCCAAGATCTGTCCATCTGTGCCCCTATGTGACCGTGTCCTGTTCCTGTTCCGTGCGTGCAAGTGAAGCCGTCCTTTTTCCTGATTCTGGGAATTGGAGAAGACGAACCATCTATTTGCAGTCTTTTTTGTCTGTTCTTTCCTGAGGAGCTGTCCCCAGCGTTGAAAACGAAGCAAAGAGAACCGTCGCTACCGTGACAACCGCTGACGCACGGATGAGAAACGCAATTGACCAATGGATCTTCCGGATTGCTCTGGAAACCGTACGAAGCAAACTAATCGACTGGATGTCGCTGCAATGTCAGAAAACTCTTCGTGCTAGCGGCAACGCCAGCTGTGCGAAGAAGCTCCTAGACGCCCGCGACGGTGCTCTGGACCTGCGTCTACGGAGCGCGCCAGGTCGCTCCTGCTTGCTGGAGAGAGTCGGAGACCTAGCCCCGTCGCCCCTCCCTGCACTCTTTGCCCTCCGAACCAGGAGCAAAATTAGACACCCAGACGCTCAAATCGCGCGCCATCAGAATGAGGAAAGAACTTACCCCGCCATAGAGAGTATTTTTTTTAGTTTTTTGTTTTTTTGCGGTCGTCCCTGCCATCTTTCCACACCCCGCCTTCTCTTTTTGGTGGTCCTTTGTTGAGAACGGCGGCAGAAAGGATAACAGAAACGGAGGAAGCAGCGTTGCAAGTCGACCACTCTTTTCCCAAAAGTCGACCACTCTTTTCCCAACGGCCAGAACTTCTCACCGTCTTCGCCGAACCCTGCCTGCATGTGCACCCATCGCGCCTTCTCGCTTCTCGTAGATTGGCTTTCTGGCACCACGCAAATTTCCGTTTCGAGCAACAGCAACTTTGTATAAGCCCCTTTGTACCTTCCCCGTAGCGCAGCAACCAATGAGATAGCATGCTCGTTGGTGCAAAGGAGCAAAAGTTAGGAAAAAGTCATACTCTTGAGTACGAATACATCTGACGGTTACGGCAACGGCAACGGCGTTCCTCCCCTCCCACTTGTCACACCGCCCTGTTAGTCGCTTGCTCTTTCTCTGCCCTTGCTATTAAAAAATCTTCTCCTGCCCACCTCCCGCCATTGATTTCGCCTCCTTTCTCTCTTCTTCTTTTTCTTCCTTTCTCTCTCCCTCTCTTCTCTTCTTTTTGTTTTACCACACGCTTTCATATCTTTTATTCATCCGTCACCTTTTCTCCCGACGGTTCTTGTAAGTTATTACTTTCTCTTCTCTTCGACAGCTTATATGCCTATATGTCCTCCGTCTCGTCCTCTTCTTGAAGACCTCGAGATCACGACATTTTGCCTCAATTTTCTTCTCGCCTGATGCCATCTGCCTCAGCTCGTCTGTACCGCCTACTAACGCCTCCCTTCAGTCTTTTATCCCCACAGATACCCCCCAAACCACACATCAAAATGGTTCAGTCTTCGATCCTCGGTTTCCCCCGCATGGGTGTGAACCGTGACCTGAAGAAGGCCACCGAGGCTTGTATGTTCTACCCCTCCATTTTCTTTGGATCTACCTTGTCTCCACTGGAAGAGAATCCCCTGCTAACAAATTACAGACTGGGGTGGCAAGATCTCCCAGGCCGACCTCCTGGCTGAGGCCAAGCGTCTCCGCCTGGCTCACTGGAAGATCCAGAAGGATGCCGGCGTTGACGTTATCCCCAGCAACGACTTCGCCCTGTACGACCAGGTCCTGAGCCACATCCAGGACTTCGGTGCCGCTCCTGAGCGCTACACCAGCGCCGGCCTCGACCCCATTGACACCTACTTCGCCCTTGGCCGTGGTCACCAGAAGAATGGCGTTGACCTGCCCTCCCTGGAGATGGTCAAGTGGTTCGACTCCAACTACCACTACGTCAAGCCCACCCTGCAGGACAACCAGACCTTCTCCCTGGCTGAGAAGCCCAAGGCTGTTGCTGAGTTCCTCGAGGCCAAGGAGGCTGGCATTGTCACCCGCCCCGTCCTCGTCGGACCCGTCACCTTCCTGCACCTGGCCAAGGCCGACCGTGGCCAGTCGGTCGACCCCATTGACCTGCTCGAGAAGCTCCTGCCCGTCTACGACGCCCTCCTGGCTCAGCTGAAGGAGGCTGGCGCCGAGACCGTCCAGATCGACGAGCCCGTCCTGGTCTTCGACCTGCCCGCCAAGACCAAGGCTGCTTTCAAGACCGCCTACGAGCACTTCGCTGCTGAGGCCGCCAAGCTGCCCAAGCTCGTCTTTGCCACCTACTTCGGTGACATTGTTCACAACCTGGAGTCTGTCCCCAAGGACGTCTACGCTGTCCACGTCGACCTGGTCCGCAACCCCGAGCAGCTTGACGCTGTCATCGGTGCCCTGGGCCCCAAGACCGTTCTGTCCGTCGGTGTTGTCGACGGCCGTAACATCTGGAAGACCAACCTGAAGCGCGCTGTCGAGACCGTCGAGACCGCCATCCAGAAGCTCGGCAAGGACCGTGTCATTGTCGCCACCTCCTCGTCGCTGCTGCACACCCCCCACACTCTGGCCAGCGAGAAGAAGCTGGACGCTGAGATTGCCGACTGGTTCTCTTTCGCCGTCGAGAAGGCCAGCGAGGTCGCTGTCATTGCCAAGGCCGTGACTGAGGGCCCCGCCGCTGTCAGCGAGGAGCTCGCTGCCAACGCCAAGTCCATGCAGGCACGCGCCACCTCCAGCCGCACCAACGACCCCAAGGTCAAGGAGCGCCAGGCCCAGATCAAGCCCGCCGACTACAACCGCAAGTCGGAGTTCCCCGAGCGTATCTCGCAGCAGCAGAAGAAGCTGAACCTGCCCCTGTTCCCCACCACCACCATCGGCTCGTTCCCCAGACCAAGGAGATCCGCCAGTCGCGCAACAAGCTGACCAAGGGCGAGATCACCGAGGCTGAGTACGACCGCTTCATTGAGAAGGAGATTGACGAGAATGTCCGCATCCAGGACGAGCTCGGCCTTGATGTCTACGTTCACGGTGAGCCTGAGCGTAACGACATGGTCCAGTACTTCGGTGAGCGCCTGGACGGCTATGCGTTCACCACGCACGCCTGGGTCCAGTCGTACGGCTCGCGCTGCGTCCGTCCCCCCATCATTGTCGGTGACATCTCGCGCCCCGCCCCCATGACCGTCAAGGAGTCCAAGTACGCTGCCTCGGTCTCCAAGAAGCCCATGAAGGGTATGCTGACGGGCCCCGTCACCTGCCTGCGGTGGTCGTTCCCCCGTGACGACGTCCACCAGTCCGTCCAGGCTGAGCAGCTCGCTCTGGCTCTCCGTGACGAGGTCGTCGACCTTGAGAAGGCCGGCATTGACGTCATCCAGGTCGACGAGCCTGCTCTGCGTGAGGGTCTGCCCCTGCGCTCCGGCAAGGAGCGTGAGGCTTACCTCGACTGGGCCGTCAAGGCTTTCCGTCTGTCCACCACCGGTGTTGAGGACTCCACTCAGATCCACTCGCACTTCTGCTACTCTGAGTTCCAGGACTTCTTCCACGCCATTGCTGCCCTTGATGCCGACGTTCTGTCCATTGAGAACAGCAAGTCTGACGCTAAGCTCCTGAAGGTCTTCGTCGACTCTGCCTACCCCCGCCACATCGGCCCCGGTGTCTACGACATCCACTCGCCCCGTATCCCCAGCGAGCAGGAGATCCGCGACCGCATCGAGGAGATGCTGCAGTTCCTGAAGCCCGAGCAGCTGTGGATCGACCCTGACTGCGGTCTTAAGACCCGCCAGTGGACCGAGACCAAGGCTGCCCTGGTCAACATGGTCAACGCTGCCAAGGCCTACCGCGAGAAGTACTCGAAGCAGTAAGCGTACTGCATCCTGTCATGATGAAAGGATATCAACAATCTTTCTATCTACAGCATGCTGTTAGCTTGTAATAGCTGTTTTGGGACTTGATTTCTTCTCTTCTTTGCGATGTCTTATATTTCAACACTCATCTTTGCCCTTTTCTTTTTCATTTTCCATTTTCATTTTCCATTTCATGTGAGACGACAAGTTTTTTTCGCTTCATCTTTCCATTGCCTTTTTCTCAAGAGAGATGCAATGGTTCGATTTCAACATCGGCGTTTGGACACGATTGATTTTTCTTGTTTCTGATTTTTTTGAGCCCTTTTCTTTGATGTCAAAAGTTGGCTGGGACAAAAGCATTCAACATTTGTTTACACGAACGGTACGAGAGGCAGGGGCATTATGGAAGGTTTGCAAACAAACGGTGTTATTATTAGGGGACAGTCCTTTTCAACCGGATACCCATATGGAGTACTCTTTGTCACGGCTGGCAAGAGTGGAAGATGACTTTTTCTTTAGGTCCTAGTTTGATAGCAACACCTCCTACAGGAGAAGAATGTAAGAACACTTACAAACACGATGTGTGGACTGGAGTCATGGCAATGTGAATGTGAACGAATACAAAGTCAATTCGCTGTGACATACGATGTAAAGCCTCCGCCATACAAACCTCAATCGACTTGGCACCAAGATCCAAAACAATGGCTGTGATGCTTTCAAAACGGCCCAGCCAAGATCAAAAGGCCTGGTCCTTCAATTTCTTAAATTTTCCGCTGGGTCTGGGCCTGGCTGGACCTGGACCTGGACCTGGGCCAAGCAAAGCAAAGCAAAGCAGGTCTCGCGCATGGCGAGCGGGCGGCAAGAAAGAAGCGGCAGCGGTGTGAGGCAGGGCTTTTGCGGACACAAAAGAACCTGCGCGAAAAGAAGGTTAAAACAAGTTGGGACGATTTGCATTGCACAACCCTACGATGTATGCAGTCAGAGCCCTCACGTTGTGGTGGCCCACAGTGGTCGCAGGGTTGGCGCCGTGGGGACCTTAAGGGGATGCAAAGTAGATGAATGATTTGTGTCTTGTTCTATTTGTACTGAGTATGTGTTATGTGCAGGGTTGCGAAATTAGTACTAAAAATTTTAGTAGTATTTAGTACTACTGTAGTACTAATGGGTAGTATAGTATTAGTACTGATTTTTCAGTACTACAGTAGTATTAGTACTAATTTTTTAATACTATAGTAGTATTAGTAGTAGTATTAGTACCGGTAAATACTATTAATAATACTATATTAGTATTATTATAATTTAAATTTAAATATTTTATTTTATTTTTAATTTATTTTATTAATTAAATATTTATTTTTTAAAAAATTTAATAATAAAAAATAATATTAAAGTTAATATTAGTATTAGTATTAAATTTTATACTTGAAATTAGTATTAGTATTAGTATAGGCCTTAAAGAGTAGTATTAGTAGTAGTATTAGTATAACCAAATACTAATTAGTATTAGTATTAGTATTACTACTTTAGTATTAGTATAGGCAAATACTATACTAATGTACTAATTTCGCAACCCTGGTTATGTGAGAGAGACGAGAGTGAAGTCGAAAAGGGGCGCAATCGTTTTGTCGTGTTTGACACACGATACCATGGCGCGACGGCAGCAGGGAAGGTGGGGCTTTCCCTTTTGCAAGCTGCACCAGTAGCGATTCGATTGGGAAATTCGGAAGGGACGACCAGGATCCTGGGACACAGGGACTTTCTTGGGATAGAAAGACAGATGAAAGGGCAGAAAGAGGAAGAGCCTCTTGCAAACCGAGGCTCAGTTTCTGCGCGTTTCACATACCCAGGGGCAACAGGCCTGGTAGCGTCATGTCGCCCGATTAGGAAAGACGGCCCCGTCACTAATACGACGTCTTCACACATACCACGAGGCAGGCGAGACCCTCAACAACAGAATGGATTGACCGAATTGAACCACTTCGCGCATCGCTCTTTCTCTTTTCTACAGTTTCCTCCAATTTGCACTGTCGCAGCCGTCTTCTCTCCTCCTCTCCTTCTCTTCTTAGTGGACCAGTCACAATGATCTCATCTCACATTGTTGCTTGGGAAAGAGCGAGGGGCAATTGTTGCTCTGGGCAGGTCGCCGGTTTTCGTGCCTCGGATTTTTGTTGCGTCTTTCTTGTCCTCCTTTCCCCTTTCTCACCATCAACATCGCACTTTAGTGTGCCTCTTTCAAACCATGTAAACCCATCCAGGGGCCAATCTCGATAACGGCAACCCCGTCTCTTAATTTGCCCAACCGAGACCACCTTTGTTTGCCTCTTGTTTTCCGGTCTGTTTGGCAATTAGAGTGTCTCCTGCGGGCCACCACTAGTCATTGACCACCATCAAGCAGAGATCAAGAGATGTTAATCTGTTTTGTTCTATCCTCGCGGGTCTTGGCGTACCTTGTTTTTCCCTTGTTCTGTTTGGCCTTCTGCTGTGTCTCCCACCCCAGCTCGCCATCTGTTTGGTTCGCCTCGTCGCCTCCTGGTGGCTTTGCCATTATGCACCCAGCTCCGATCATTCATGCCGTTCTGCCATACCTTAAATGCCTCCCCTACACTCGGAGTACCAACGTGTTTGTTGCACGGCAGGCTGTGAAAGATATGAATCGTCGAAATGGCGTTCCCCCGCGTCGATCGAGTCTGGGTCACACTACACAGTACCTCGCCTTTCCACCATGCTACCGCTCGTCTTATGCCATGCCAGCGGGCCAGACTGGCCAGCCAGCAAGACCGCACGCCTGGCTACGAAGAGGGCGCAGGCGTCCGATCGTCCAGATACTGGGAGAAGATCAGTCCAGAAAGACCCGGATCTCCAGGTACGGATACGTACGCGCTTTATGATCTGCTTCTCGGGGCTTCGGCGAGTTTTTATGGAGCATCGAGCAATGGAGCTCCACGAGCTTTCATGATCCCAATGAATAAGCTGCATGAATCCGAACGACACTTTTAGCGACACTTTTTAGGATGCATGCAACCGTCACAACCGTCACAGCATTGGCCGTGTGCAGCGCATACGTGGATCGTCTCAAGTCTATTGTTCCCGTGGGTATCAAGGTCACTCTGCCATCATGTTAGATTTTACGACACGGAGTGCATTTGGCTCTCGATCTAGGCCGAACAGAAAGGGAAAGAAGGAAAGAAAAATTGGAGCTCTGACCTCCAAGAAGAGCTAACTTACACCCCCTTATTTTCTCGATACCACCAGACATCCCAAAACTCCATCTCGCCTTCGACCCCTTCCCCCTTTCCCAATGCCCCCTGCCATTGTGTGGTCGCCATACCTTCGTCTTGTCTGTGTGTCTTGACCCTCACTCCACGCCGTACATCGTCGTGCTGAGCCTCCTCGTTGTCAGATTGTTTGAAAGCCTGGTCGGCGTCTGTTCGCAGGTACATGTACGTCCATTGCTGGCGATGGCGGTCCAATCGGAGTCCTTGGACTACACTCTTTGTTTGCTACCCTCACCCACCGATCAATCAACATGAACTTTTATTGTCACCTTTTCTCCCCAAATCGACAATACAAACAGTTTTTCTCTCAGACCGAGAGCGACCGTGGGCCCAACCAGCACAGTTGTCCGCTCCGCAAAGCTGGCGATGACGTCTTCCTACTGTTAAGTCTTCTTGTCCTTCATCGCCCTTCAAAGCCGCCAGACAACCCAGACAACCCCGGCCAGTGTTACTTTCCTCCCCGCCCAGTCTCTACTCCGTACGCGAAGGGTCTCATCCTCTCTTTGTCTGTTCTCCCTTCCCACTCCTTCATATACGATGTAGGAAGTATGGAGCACCATCTTCTTCTGAAGACTGTGATTCGCCAAATGTCCAACGGCGGCGGGCGTGGAACAGTTTCTGTGGTATTGAGGTGCCACTTAACAGCGTCGTCTTTTGCGCTTCCTCGTGCCTTCTGGCCCCTTCATTCTCTTCTCACAGATTCTATGCCCCATTTCGGCTCTAACACTGACATCTAACATGGGGCCAGGGGAAGTGCTCCGCTCCCTCTCTCACTTTTCTATTCTGCCTTTTTGGCCTTCACATGCGACAGGGTTTGCATACAACCAGGGTTGCGAAATTAGTACTAAAAATTTTAGTAGTATTTAGTACTACTGTAGTACTAATGGGTAGTATAGTATTAGTACTGATTTTCAGTACTACAGTAGTATTAGTACTAATTTTTTAATACTATAGTAGTATTAGTAGTAGTATTAGTACCGGTAAATACTACTAATAGTACTATATTAGTATTATTATAATTTAAATTTAAATATTTTATTTTATTTTTAATTTATTTTATTAATTAAATATTTATTTTTTAAAAAATTTAATAATAAAAAATAATATTAAAGTTAATATTAGTATTAGTATTAAATTTTATACTTGAAATTAGTATTAGTATTAGTATAGGCCTTAAAGAGTAGTATTAGTAGTAGTATTAGTATAACCAAATACTAATTAGTATTAGTATTAGTATTACTACTTTAGTATTAGTATAGGCAAATACTATACTAATGTACTAATTTCGCAACCCTGCATACAACAATACAGACGACAAAAGCGCACATACTCTGTACTGAGAGTGCACGCGCGCGGTGCATACAGTACATGTACGCATTTCTTCATCCCATCAGGCGGACTGTCATCCGACGACAGCAAAATTACGTATGACGACGAGCGCCGATCTGGCGAGAGACAACAAAAGGGCTGCGCGGTAGGTGGCTATGTGGTTCGCAGATCATTGTCTGTCGATGTGATCCACCGCCAATTTTGCCTCTTCTTCCTATCTAGTTTCTCATCATCTTCTCATCTTCCTCTTAAAAAATGCTCCGCGTGGTCGTCTTGTTGGGTCGGCAGGTGGCTCATGTTTTGTCGTGTCCAGGCACAGTACAGCAGTCCAGGCACACAGGGGTGTACGATGTACGACGTACGGTGTATGTACCAGGGATCGTGGGCAGGGATCGGGGACGACGGGGTGGAGACACTTGGACGGCCTCGACCCAGTGACCCAGGGGTTTCGTGTCCCATCTGTCCCATCCATGCCAGCATACCCCCCAGCATGTCCCAGACAGGAGAAGAGGCTTTGCCCTGACCAGGGCGGCGGCTAACATGGCGTTTTCAGTTGAGTTGACGTCGTCTTAGCCTAACCGCCTGTGTACATGTACGGAGTACGGTGGTAAGGCAAGTGAGTAAGTGCACAAGGGTGCGTGTAAGTGGGACTGCTCCAGCGACATGCGCATAAACGACATCCACACCGTCGTCCTGGGCCATCGCTACGCAAAGAACGCAAGTTCAAATACTCCTCGATCCCTCCCTCTGGTCTTGTGTTTTCTCTCTTCTTTTCTTCTCTCCTCATCCTTTTCACACTCTTTCTTCTCTTCCAACACCTCGTCCAGCCTTCGGCACCCTTCTTTTGTTACTTTCACTTCTTTTCTAAAGCTTCTAGCTAAGCTATTTCATTCTCTTCTGCCAGACAGTCCTTTCTTCCAAACAAAACGAACCATTTGCAAGCCCTTTTGGGATCATATACTTTTTCTTCACTTTTTCACTGCTTTCATTCGTGGAATTGACTTTCACTCTTTTTTTTCTCCCCAAAAGTCGAAAACATACCGTCATTTACAAACACATTCTCTTCTTGCCAGCTGGACATCCAACCTCTCTTCCCCATCTTCTCCACATCAACAAAGCATCACCAAACAGAACACATCAGTTTCGCCCCTTTTTGCTCCCCAATCTTCAAGATGCAGCTCACCAACGCCCTCATCGTCGGCCTCTACGCCGTGGCCGCCTCGGCTCACTACGTGCCCAGCCTGAAGAGCCACAACATTGTCTTTGCCCGTGGCGACAAGCACAACAGTGGCGGCAGGGGCAGCGGCAAGATCGGCAGCAACAGCACTTCCAACGCTGTTTCGTCCGCCGTCTTGTCGGCTGCCTCAGCGACTGCCGCCGTCGTGAACGCTGCTTCCAGCTCGGTTGCTGTTGCCCCAACGCTTCGAGCGTCGCCAGCGTCTCCAGCGTTCCCGTCTCGTCCAGCGTCGCCAGCTTTGCCAACTCCTCGGCCTCGGCTGTCGTCAACGCTGCCAACACCACCTCTGCTGCGTCTCTGGCCTCGGTCTCAGCCACCGCTACTGAGCAGCTGACCACCCTCACCGTCCAGACCACCGACGTCGTCACCATCATTTCGTGCGCTGCCACCGTGACCAACTGCCCTGCTGCGACCGACACTGCAGCCCTGTCGTCGCTGCCTGCTGAGGCCGTCAGCACCATCCTGGTGACAAACACCGTCGTGCTCACCACTACCATTTGCCCCGTCACTGCGGTTGGCTCCATCTCCTCGAGCGTCATTAGTGCCTTCAGCACTGGTGCTATCACCGGCTCGACCCTGACCTCGTCCCCTGCTGTGGACGCTGCCACTGCTGCTGCTTCGTCGTTCACTACCACTGAGACCAGACCTTCACCTCGGCGGTCACCTCCGAGGTTGTACTGACGACCTCCAAGGTTGCTACCATTACCCTGGGCGGCGGTGCTGCCGGCGGCAACGGCGGCACTGCTCCCCGCGTTGTCACCACCACCATTGCCTCGACCTTCACCTCGACCTTCACCACACAGGTGGTTGAGACCACCACTGTTGTCAGCACCGGCTCCAGCTCTGGCTCCAGCTCTGGCTCCAGCTCCGGCTCCGGCTCCAGCTCCAGCGGCTCGTCCAGCTCCGGTTCTTCTTCGTCCTCGGGCTCGTCTTCTGGCTCGTCTTCTGGCTCGTCTTCTGGCTCGTCTTCTGGCTCGTCTTCTGGCTCGTCTTCTGGCTCGTCTTCTGGTTCGTCTTCGAGCTCTTCCTCCGGCTCTTCCTCCGGCTCTTCGTCTGGCTCCAGCTCTGGCTCCTCGGGCTCTTCGGGCGCGGGTGCCGCTCAGGAGCAGTGCTCGGCCGTTACTGTCACCGTGACTCAGGCTCCCACCACTGTCTACGTGACCGTGACCAGCGTTGGCGGCAACAATGATGTCGCTGCTACCACCACTGCCGCTGCCGCTGGCTCTGGCTCTGGCTCGTCTTCCGGCTCGTCTAGCTCCTCGTCCTCTTCCGCCAGCGACAGCACTGGCGACGACACCAGCGATGACTCTGGTGATGACGAGGACGAGTGCCCCGCCGAGTCGACCACCGTCTCGTCCACCATCACCGTTGCTGCCACCGCCGCTGCCACGTCGCCCGCTGTCACTGCGGCACCATCGGCCAGCGAGTCGGAGTGCTCCGCTGATGTCGTCGTCACCCTGACCTCGACCGTGTCTGCATAAGCGCAATTCTCCTTTTCTTCACTTGTGCCCGTCTCTCCCTCTCGAGTGTAAAGAGCGACCGACCAGCGTCTTTTTGTCTCTTGTGGCAAGCGCTTCACGATACTGATTTTTTCCCTTGTTCTTGTTTTGGATCTTGTTTGTCAATTAAAATATTCTATGTGTATCATCTTACCTCCTTCTTTTCTTCTACCCTATCCTCTTGTATAAAATATCAAAACCCCATGATTTGGATGCATCATTCGTGTCCTACGATGACGAAAACAACGTATATATTTATAAGTAGCCTGCTGAACAAAATGGTGCTCTAGAAGTGGAAACACTCTATGGACATGCGCTTTCTTTCAAACTACTACGAATAAATGCGACGTTTAAACATTTGATAATCTTTATTATTTGGCGACCGCCGTCCATTCTATGATTGTATTTTTTAACACTTGTTTTTGCCTTTTTTTATTTTTGATTTTGGTTTGATTCTTGACCATAAAAACTAATCGCAGAATATTTACCTAATTACCCCCACCTTTCCCCTAGACAAAACCAGTACCTTCATTCAAGCTTTATAATGTATTTTCCACCGCAGATATAGGATGCGTTTTTATTTTTTTTTCCCGATACTTTTTGTCCTGTTTGCTGCATGTCGTCGCCGACGTTTTGGCTGGCATCGTGATTCACGATCTTTGGTGCTGCTGTTACACAGAATGGAGTTGTCCCACTTTTCTCAAAATCGAGGACAGTAAACAGAGATACCCAAGATGCTGCCATTTCGCATTTGCTTTTCGTGCTTTTCGTGCTTTTCTGCAGGTTTTGTTCTGAGGTGAGGATATAAATATAGTCCACCTTTGATATTGTAAAGCCTTTTTTGATGTTGTTCTGTCGCTTTTCGCAGTCTCTCTTCTCACTTTTCACCCATTTCACCGCATCGCCCGTTTTCTGATATTGCCACCAGGCTCCTCTGACTTTTCTGTCACCTTGCCCTCACCTTGCTTCTGGACGTTTTCGACCCTCTTTCCCTCTACGGACGCCCGAAACTCTTGCTCTTTTCTCCTAAATTATTTATGCTGACCTGTTCCCTTCACCTCGTCTTTCCCCTTCTCTTTCCTGTTTCCTCTACAGCCGTTTGAACATCGTCTGTTTCTTCCCACCTTGATTTCTAAAATCGTTTCTTTTCTTCTCCATTCTTCACCATTCTTCTCCTTACAATCTGCTAACGGCTTTGGCAATGGAGGCTTTCGTTTTATTTGATCTGCCGCTTTGGCTGGCGCTTCTCACAGCTTCAACTCTGTTTGCCCTCGGCTCGTCTTTGATCGGGGCCCGCACTGTCTCTTATTTCTCTTCCGACCCCTTCGCCCTTTTTTTGGCCCCTAACGTCTTTCAGACGCTTCAAACGCTCTTCATGGCATGGTCTTACATTCACGTCGCCAACCTCATGCCAAAGACCTTGCTCCATCACCGGCCTTTCTCCCTTTCACTCTTTCCCAACCTGTTCAGCTTCAAGCCATCGACCGTTGGCCTTTGTATCATTGACCAGCTTCTCAACAGCTTCTTCAATCTCTCCCTCGTCTCGTTCACTCTGGTCTCATTGGCTCTCTTTCACCTCTTTTACCCTGTTACTCTCTTGTCAAAGCACACTCTCGAAAAGATGTTCGCCAGCAAGCTGTATAAGACCATTGAAGAATGGGTACTTTGGGTCGCCATGGCCATTGGCTATCTTCCTCCCCTGGCAGCTACTGTCTGCACAATCATCTACCATCTCTTTAACACGATCATTTCCGACGCTCTCTTCGACTGTTTCAGTCCAATCCTCTTAGACTTTGGCCTGATCGAGAAGAACCCCAAGGTTGTTGAGACGGCCAAGGTTGAGCTGAAGGCCACCAACAAACCGACACGCATCCTCCACGACTCTGACGACATCACCATTCTCACTAACGGCGGCGCGAGCCTTTTCTCTACACCACGAACCGACATCATCCGCTACCGAGCACCGCTCACAACGCTCTCACCCAAGAAGCGATACCGTGGCTACGTTGACCATGACAAGCCACGCATTTTCTCGACCAAAAACGAGCTGGCCCCAGCCGAGAGGCACACCAAGGAGAAAAAGAAGCCAAACAAGGAAGAGCTCTACTATTCTGGTAGGCTTACCGTGAGCTACAATCACGACCACTACGACTCCCACATCGGATGCAATGGGCACTGCAACAGAAGAGCTGCAGCCAAGGACATGGCCAAGACAGTCCAGGCCCGGAATGCTCTAAAAAGCAAAGTCGTGAGATACTCTGAGATGCTGGAGAAATGCGATATTCGCACCAAACGAGTGGCCCATACACACAAGACTGGAAGCTTTCTTTTGACGGAGCCCAGCAAGCTGAGGAACGAGCTCGACTACTCTCTGGCAGACGAAGAGATTGGTGAGGAGAAGGAAGAAGACACGAAACTGTACTTTATCGACATGGAAGGAAGCCCAGAGAACGGCGTGTTTACTGAAGTGAGTATCATAGTGGACTCTAAAATGAAATCCATCCTGATGAGGCGGAGTCTAACAGGTTACAGGAACTCCCATTCGCAGAGCTCGACGACGTGGTCGAAGCCAAAGTTCAAACGACTGCCACGAAGGGCAAGAAAGCCAAGAAGGAAAAGAAAGACAAGAAGACAAAGCAGGTTGCTTTCGAGGCGACCAACCCCAAACAGCCCGCCGAGGACAAAGGCAAAAGCAGCCATAAGAGGACGCTCAAATTGCCTACCAAAGCCTTCCTGTGTCCCAGGATATCCAAGCCATTGAAGATGCTCTACTTAACGAAGACTGGGCACCGACGGCGGACTCCAAGCAGGACAAGACAGCAGACGCCAAAGACCTGGACCGGGACCAAAAAGACGTGACATGCTTTAAGTTCACCCGCATGGCCATTATGCCTTTGGGCCTGGATCATTCGTTTGTCACTCCCAATACCACTGCCAATCCGATCAACAACGATGCAGACTCCTATCACATGGTTATGGACCAAAGTGGCGTCGCTGTTGTCAAGATGCCCCAGGCGAGCCAGCGAACCAGTGAAGTCAATGCCACGAACAATGGCAATAGCTACACTGCCGGTCCCATGGAAGACGTCAGGGATGGAGATAGCCTCTCCATTCAGATGCATACCATAACGGAGGATTCTGTTGACCACGATGCCATGGAGGAGGACTCCGGGGTGGATGCCGCTAAGCAAAGTGTCGATGGCGATGCCGTGATGCAAGACTCTGACAATGAGAGCATCCGCACAAACGCCCCTTCCCTTACCGACGACTCCGCCGGTGAAGATGACGTTGACGAGAAAGAAGATGCCTCCTTTGTCACCCACTTCCCCACACCCGACGCAATGGAATACTGCCTTGATCTCTACGACGACAAAGCCGAGACCATGCGCCACTTCAGCGACGACCCTCTCTTCGCCGACCTTTCGGCCTGCTTCTCCCACCTTAGCCTCGAAGCCGAGAACCCTATACCACCCCCGAAGCTTTCCGCGTGACCAAGGCCAGCGCCCGCCAGGCCGGTCTGTCGCTGCACTCGTTTTTCAAGACACGGGCCGAGAAGAAGGAGCAGCAAGAGGCCGAGCACAAAAAGTCTCCTAGGGGGGTCAAGTCAAAGGCAAAGGTCTCCGGAAAAAAGCCCAAGACGCCCAAGAAGGACAAGACCCTCCTGCCAAAGCTCTCTCTGCCTCGCACACCCACACCGCCCAAGAAGACCTCGTTTCTGGCCTCGGTATTGCGCACTCTCTCACCAAAGAGCAGGCTCCTGAAAGCAAAGGAGAAGGCCCTGATGGATCTGGCTACCCAGTCGTCGGGTGAGGAACTCCAGACCATGGACGTCCACATGGACGAGTATCGTATCAAGATCATGGACCTGACCGATTCCATGTACAGACTGTCCTCAGACCCTCACAGCCTGGACCTTGAGATGCAGTAGGCTGACACGATTGCAACAAACGATGAGCGGCACACGATGAAGGACGAGCGACCAATGACTAACGACCAAGGAGGTTATTTCTCTCTCTCACACACACAAATTGTTTCACATGATGCGCCGCCACCGGAAGTGGACAGCAGGCTGTCCATTTGCCCTGATTTATACGAATACATGCCTTGAAAGGCTTTTTTTTACTATTTAACAAATGCTACGAGGGCCTGCCCAAGCGCTGGAGGGCCTGTTTATTTTTCATTTATTGTTTTCATTCGACATAGTCATTCTTTTGCAATCATGCTGCCATCTTTTCTGTCGTGTTGTTGCATCTCTCACTTTACATCCCTCACGTTTGCCTTTTCGTCTTTTGCTCCCACTGGGGCCGAATCCCTTGCCTTCCGGCTGTCTTTTTTACTACCATTTGCATTTGCACTGTGCAAACTGCCTCATTGTTTCTTGTTCCATTCTAAACACATGCTGTCATACAAGTATTGTATGTTTCAAGGGCCAATAAAGGCCGCCGGTATCTGAGTTGTGCTGTATCATCTTCCATCTTTGTTTCTGCCCTTGGTTTTATCTTGCTTGTTAATCTTCGTTACACAGTTCCATAGCTTCAGAGTCTCAGTTCTTAGACTTCCTTTCTTTTGTTCTCATTTATATTTTTTCAGGATGAATATAATTGTTCCATCATCTTATATATTGATTCGTATCCCATAGCGAAGAGCACCTTTAGGGTGGAGAGCTGAAATTCAATGCAACACAGTACACAGCCCGCCAGTGGAGACCCTGTGTTTGTCAATTCTGCAGTCTATGCTTCTCGCTCGTATCTAACAAGAGACGAAAGACCTGACCTTCTGACAGCAACAGTTGCTGTATGGAACGAGTGCCGTGGAAAAATCGAGAGGCAAACTTCATAGCAAAGGCAACATCACAGCGCCAGAGTCAAAATGCGACGAAGAATCAAGCTGCTCGGACCGAAGTGCTATACCAAGGAGAACTAGTACGAGAAGACAAGAAACGGGGCGCAAAGGAGAGAATGATTCCAAGAAATAGCGAGAAAGGATTCCGCCGAATTGCAAAATCAGACAGGATTTGACGCCACACGGCGAAGCGTTTGGTCCAGTCTCTAGTCTCTCCGTCGCTTGCCGGGTACTCCATACAGGGGCGTCTATCTTTGCAAGCATCGCCCTGCTTCTGTGCTTCTCATGTGTGGATTGTCCTGTCCCAAATCCATGATATCCTTCCATCATGAAAAGGTCCTCTGCCTCCCTTTCCTGCAATCAGTCCACCCATTTCCCGAGCTCCGCCTTTCTCTTTCTTTCCCCCCCTCCATCTCTCGCGCCTCAGCATTGCCCCCGTTAGCCCGTGTCGTATCCGGAATGATGGCCGACTTTGTTGTGCTGCCCCCCCTATTGCACTGCACCGCTTTCTTCCGTTCTGTACCGACCATCTGTTCGTGTAGATGGACGGCCGACAGAGCAGCAATAGCGGTAAGTCGGAGAGACGGTAGATAAGAGGCAGTTAACGGCAGACAAAGAAAGCACAAGACAACGCAACTGTGGATGGCAAGCAGACAAGAGGCGGTAAACGACAGCCGCCACTTGGCAGGCCACTCGTTCCTGGGGTGGAGGGCGGGAGAAGACAGATGGAATATAGCAAAAGTGTATAATATATCATGCTTCACACGACAGCAACGTTTACGCTCGGGCGGTGGCGAGTTTGCAAAGCTTTGATCGTCAAGTCCCATCATTGTGACTGCAGCTTGCCTAACTCCTATCTACGCGCGTTCGCAATCTTTCATCCTCTTTGAACCGGGCTTCGTCATGGTCTGTCACCCGGCATACGGCCACTGGTACGGCCTCGGCCCTTGTTGCGGTAATCTGCGGTACGCATTGAATGTGCATCACGTACGAAGTACTCAGTAGTCTGGAAGCCAAGGTGAAGGAACAATCTTTCCCACACACTTGAAGTTCTGTGTACGATATCGAGTCTCATTCCTCTCTTTTTGGCCCTAGCTATACGTGCAATGCGACCCTGCAAACGCCACTTTCAACGCCCGTGCTCTACTTTGCAGCAACGATTCTCGTCTCCCTTGTTAGTCACTCCCTTATCGCCGCCTTTTTGCATTGCAGGCCGTCTGCAGCCTTCTTTATTTGTATCATACGCCGATCTACAGCCCAGATTGAGACTAGAACGACTTTCCAGCAGCAATCATGCTCGCTTCTCTTCTGTGTTTGTACTGGCTGGCTAGGTACTGAGTAGTTTACGACACACATCGTTCTCTCCCCTCCCTCTCCCAAGCCCCTGCTCGTCCAAAACAGGCTTGGATGCCCAGAAATGCGCAATTGTTTGGAAATATGCATGGAACTTGTGCTCGCAGCAAGGCGGTCGAGAGGGCCGACATAGCACATTGGCAGCAATGATTGGCCCCCGAAAATCGTCCAGGCTGTTGTTCCTCTCTCCTTATCACTCTCTCTTCTCTTCTCCCTCGATCGTGTCCTTCCCCTCGATTTGTTTCCCTCCACAAGGGCGTAGATCCCTGTCCCTTGGCGAGGGGAAGAGTTGAGCTAAACAGTCGACGAAATCTATGCGAAGTGCAACGTCGCCGTCAAACCGTTTTGGGTCTGTCGCGGCATGGTCGCTGCAGCTTCGATGATCTTCGTCAAGCGTTGGAGAAACGATTTGATGGTTGTAAAAAAAGAGAACCCGAAGTGTTTAAAGCTAGAAGGTAAAAGCCAAAAGCTACGATGTAATTGCAAAATGCATGTAGTATGTAGCATAAAATGTAGCGACACCTTCAAAAGAACCCACTTTTTTACAAGTTGCCTAATCAGGAAATTCTCACCAATAAGTACACGAATTTTAAAGCTTGTACGTACGCGTAAAGAAAGGAACGCATCGCACAAACAAAGAACAAAAACAGATGGCAGCTGTCGACTTGGCCTTTGAACAACACGAAATGTCTTGATGGAAGATACCAAACGCTCGGGGCAGGTCCTCCGCCCCAACGGTGCTGCCTGCCCCCATTGAAGTCGTCCCTTCCCTGAGAGTCTACATGCATGCATCGCTCCTTCTGTGTACGTCCGTAGTGCAGTCTTTCCCCTCACGTCGTCCGTCCCTTCCCCATTCGCGCATCGTGGATTTTGGACTTTCCTGGGGCTCCTTGGGCCTCTTGGTCGCACTTACCACGCTCCGCTGTGCTCGCCGTTATTGTTTGTCGTGACTTCCTGTTAAGCTCACCGCTATTGTTGTTCTTTCTCTTCGTTGGCTCTTCCCATCGCTCTTTCCTGCTTTCTCGTCGTCAGCCCTTGTCACTCAGATTTGAGCTTATTGCATGTGATACGCTCGCATCATGCCCTCTTCTCCTCCTTTTCCGACTTTTCCCTCCTTTTCTCAGCTCCCCCTCCCTTCTTTTTCGTTCTGTCGACCCAAGAAGCATGCACATCCACACCCATCCACACCGAACGTTTTAGCACCTCTCGCCCGGCCCTCGAAACCGTTTCGACAAGGCTATCGGATTTTCGACAAATAGGGGAATCCAAAAGATGGGTGGGTACGACTGGCTGTCGACCTAAATGGAACCCTGGAAAGGCGGAGACCTCAGACTGCAGACTTCAGACCCAAAGCCTTTCCGCTCTGCTTACACTCGAGCTCATCAAGTGGACTTACAAAGGGCGAGGCAGCATGTTTGGCAGATCTTTGTTGTGGTGCCCAGTGGACCGTGTCCCGGTTTTTTGGCTCACTCGTCTGCTGTGTTGATTACTGTTTGTCTCCGGCTGGCTGACCAACCTTTGATTTTTCAACCGGTGAGCCCACCACCCTTGATCATTCACAGTCCTACGACGTGCACAGTGACCATTTTCAACAGCCTCTCCATCATTTCTTGACCTCGTCGACCCCGGGCCACGTGAAACCCCTGTAGCCCAACCAGGACATGCTTGACAACACCCTCTTCCGCGGGGCTTGGGCCCCTCTTCTTGCTTTTAGGTTCCGGAGAGTTTCTAGGTCTCCAGAGTCTAGACCTTGGGCAAGGACCCTCCTTGATGCCACGCCCTAGCCGCGCCCTGCTCAGTATCGACTGGCTCGATAATAACCTGTTTTCTGCTCGACAGGGGGGCAGAATACTACAAGCCTAGATAACAGACGGAAAACCGAGGCGAAGCGCAGAACAGTGGGAATCGACAGGTGCAAAGACAATACAAAAGTCTGGTACGTATGGGGTTGCCTGCCAGCACGCCAGCGGGGCTTTTTGACTGTTGTGCTTCTCATCGACAAGAATCCAACAATCGCTCGAGTTATTGTTTCTGCACTCATCTTGACAGTCTAGCCCCGGCTCAACATCGTCTATTCCCATTTAACCTCCCGGTACAATAGTGCAAGGCCCTCGAAAAGCTACATTGCTTGTGCATTTGCTGTACACTGGTCTGCATGACTGCACACCTGCACGTGCACGTCTGCACATGTACACTCCCCCGAGCTGCCGTCCCAAAGGATTCGAGATGCATGAGGGTCACTCTAACCACACCCATTGACACCCTACTTTTCAACAACCCCATCCACACATTACGGCGTCCGGAGTAAGTTGTGCCCTGCCGTGCCCTCTGCGATTCTTTTCTGTTGCCCAACGGCTTGACGCGGCCTGGGCGTGTGCGCACTTGCTATGTGCGGAATACCAACAAGGCGTGTTCTATCACAGACACGCTGATATCGAGCATGACATTGCCGGTGTCAGTGTGTACCCTTGTCTTTGTATGTTGTTACTTTTCTTTGACATCTCATCACGGATCAAGATGCGCACGGGAAGGGGCAGTTAAGGGATATGCCGTGGCCTTGTTACAGACTGCAATAAAAAGAGGCGACAGTCGGCATCAATACGAGCAACTCTGATGGATGTGCTGAGATTACGCGCTTCTTTTGTTGCTTCCGTTTCTCTTCGGTCGGGCCTTTCGCCGCTCACTTTGCCAGGTCTTAAGGCCACTTCGCACTTCCACGGAGAAAACTCTCTGTATCTCCCACTGTTACGTCGTTTCCAGCTGCCATTCTCATCGTCTTTCCCACATCCACCTTCCATGCTCTGCCTCTTCGAATTTCACACTCATGGCCCCTTGCCTGACTCCCAACACCATCTTCGGCCGCAGCAATGAGCCAAGGCAATTAACGAGGTAATCGTATTGTCTCTCGCCCTCTCTTTCATTTTTACTGTCCTGCCGATCGGATGGCAAGTCATCCGTCCTGCTTACTCCCTCCGATCTCTCCATCCCCAGGTCTCCAAGGTCTCCGATTCTTCTCCCTACATCACCCTTTCCCCAAATATTTGTACGTTACTTGCCGAGAGCGTCAAGCTACCTATCACTTCATCAACATTTCCCACTTCAACTTCCCACTTCGTCTTCCCACTTCATTTCGTACAACCGCTTCACTCTTATCCTTCCTTTTGACATCTGCTTTTCTAGACACAACCATGCCCCTTCTCGTCTCTCTGTTTTAGTCTTGCAATTACGTTTTGGAGAAAAATACGAGCAGTTCTTTAAATACCAATTTGCCACTTTGATATTTCTCAGACGAGTCCAGAGCACGCCAAGTCCCCAGCCATTTCGCTCGCTATGGCCTCAGTCGACTCTTCAGACATCCCAGCCGGCTTCTTCTCAACATTTTCTATCACCGACCCTTACAGTCCTTCTCCCGGACATGTCATCAAAGCTCAGAAACGAGACCGGCGCGTCTTTGTCTGTATTCCCTGCCACCGTCGAAAGTTAAGATGTGATAAGCTTCTTCCATGCTCGCGATGTGTCGCAGCCGAGATGGCAGATGAGTGCACATACATGTCACCGCCATCCCCGGCCACCAGCCGTTCGAAGAAGAGGCGGGACCAGAAGTCCAACAGCAAAGTCACCAAATCGACCACCAAGACCACACATCTAAAGGTTAAAAGAGAAACCAGTCCCTCCTTGCCCGTATCCTCGATATCTTCCCATGTGTCTTCTTTGACGCCATGCCCGTCCTTATCCCTATCTCGCTCGCCGTCTCCAGTACCACCAACAGAAAGGTCGTCCCAAAGGCCAACAACAGAAACAAAGCAAGATGCTTTTGAACTGAATGTGGACGATAAAGCCTCCGAGAAGTCGGATTCTCAGTTCAAAAGCAAGACTAACTTCTGCACTCGTCCGTCAAATGGGGCGTCTCATTGGTCCCGGATTGCAAGCGAGGTGAGAAATCAAGATTGATTGGGCAGTGATACCATTTGTTTTCTAACCCGCATCAGTTCACGGAAGCAGCTCCGTACCTGTTTGGCACAGATTTGCAGTGGCAGCAACGATATCACCACGTTAAGAACCTCAAGGGTCTTTTCCTCAACCCTGACAACAATACCAATTTTCCCCTCAGTAACTCCAGTTCGGTTCCCAGGGACCAGATCATCGGCTTACTACCGCCCAACCACATTGTCAACACACTCATCGCCAACTTCCTTGGCTCGTTCGGCGCCACGCACTGCCTCTTTCACCCAGCCCAGTTGCAGTACGAGGTCATGCAGTTCTACGATGCACCGTACAACGTGTCTGACGAGTGGCTCGCCCAGTTCTGCATGGTCCTCGCGCTCGGCGCCGAGTCGTCATCTGACTTTCTGTTCAGCGGCTCCGGTCAGCCCGCTGCTGCGTGGACAACCATCTTTCTCAATGCTGCCCAAGCGTCATTTGGAAGCTCGTCCTTCATGGCGGCGCCTACCCTTCACACCGTCCGCACTCTATGTATGATGGTGCTCGCGAAGCTAATTGAGACACCCGCCAGTGGTGGTAGCATCGGCGGGAGTGGGGGCAGTGGTAGTGTTGGTCACGGCAACAAAGCGTCAACCAACGGCTATGCACCTCTTCTGTCCCTCATGTCTTTCACTATGAATATGGCAACGTCTCTACAGCTGCATCGGACATCAAACACAGTCGGATCTGAGAAGACAGTCAGAACCAATAAGCGAAGCACGCCAGACTCAGTCGAAACTGAGATGGGGCGCCGAGCTTGGGTGACCGTGCAGCTTCTCGATCTCACCACTGCTCTACGAGCCGGGACGGCCACAATGCACAACCCAGAAGACTGCAATGCGGAACCACCCCGGCCCTTAAAGACCGCAAATTCGACGCATAGCAGCAGAGCCTGCAACAATATCTACGAGAGTCCAGATTACGCTGTTAACATTATGGGCGATAAGACTGCATTCGGATTTTTGGGAGCTATGTCTTTGAGCGACTGTGGACTTGAAGCCATGCCCTCAACAATGGCTGTTGCTGGAGCCAGCGTCGACTTCCGGGGTGACCATGACGGCCTTTACCTGTACAAACTATCGGCATTCTTGCCACTCCTTGTCAATATGGTCAATGCCGCGAACTCGCCAGCCAAGCGCAGCCCAGGTTATGCCCGGGTCAAATCATGGGATGAGCAAGTCCACAAATTGTTGAGCGAGATCAAGGCGGTCCTCCTGCCCGGCCATCAGGCGACCCCCCGTGGGATGGAAAGAGACAGTGAGGTTGACTGGCAACAGCAAAATCCTGCACAGCAGATAGGTTTGGATATGCATGATCCAGTCACCTCAACCAGTCAAGTCCAGCGAGCAAATATTCAGTACCAGCACCTTGAGGCACTGACCCACCGCACTCTGCTTGCCCTGCACCATGACTCGTTTTGCCAGTCTTTGTCTTTAGCAAGCAAAGACAGATCTGACGATCCGTCCCCACACATGCTTGCCCAGCACATCATGTCGCAAGCTGCAGTGGTCGAAAGCTCACTCGCCCTGCTCAGTAATCACAGGACATGGGCCGCCTCCGTGACCAACCTGGCCGACCACTGCCTGAGTACATGCACAAACATGACGACGTCAGCAACTGCAACTGCAACGGTCGCAAGTGCCGACTCCCCGCATCTTGCCATGTTGCACCTGCCAGGCGGTGGTGACTCGCTTCTGGGAATTATCAAGCCAACAGCTGCTGAGATGAGTATGCAGCCACGGCACCACCAGCAGCTTCAAATGCCCGTCTCACACTCTGGGCAGTCTTCGCCGACCGTGTTTGGGTGCGGTAGCGAGGCAGCATGCATCAACACTGGGATGCCGACGACCGCCGTGACAACACCAACATCGACGATGCCGAACACAGGCTGGCTTCTTGATCTTTGCCATGACGACTTTGGAGTGGCTTTGCTGTACATGGCTCTTGTATTGCGGTCGGTGTACTGCCAGGGTCATGGCCATCTCTTGGGGTGTCCCCGGGACGAGTCTGCGGCTGTGACTGCCGTCCGCCACAGCTACCAAGTCTTGCGCCACCGCTCGTATCGATCGGTGGCCCACTTCAAGGAATTTCTCGGCGTGGCTGTTCTCTTTGCTTGCTTTCGTGGCCTTCGGTCCGGGAACGTGCTATCCCAGGTGATTGACGCCACAAATGACGTTGAGCAGGTTGTCGTGACCGGTCGGAGGTACTTGCTTTGGGCAGCCGACGAGTTCACCACGCCAGATGAAGCGGCAGCCCTGATGGGCTTCAACGGACCACTGATGGCATACGGTGGACTTTAGACTCCAGTCTGAGTTCTCTGTCTACACCTCACTCTTGGAGTCTCCCCAGTGTGCTGGAAGGCGTTGACGCCATCGACAATCATGGCCTGGCGAGCGGTGCCAACAAAGAGGTGGCTCGTGACCAGATGCACGCCGACATGATAGGCCAGCGACAGACCAAAGTAGCCGCCGAACCCAAGCAAGATGGACAACGGTGCGATGAGGGCAAACATGGTGAAGCCAGTCGAGAAAGCCTGGAAGGCCGTGCTTGCCGCCAGTACGTCTGTCGTTAGTCCCGTTTGCAGGGCACTCAGCACAATGGCAATGTACGCAACCAACGATGCAAGCCAGCGCACGTTGCTTTGGAAGAAGCGCGCAAAACGGTCCAGCCGGCCGATCAACACGGGCAACAAGCCGCCGCGCTTAAGCTGGCTGATCTCGCGCAGTCGATGAAGCATCATCTCGCCGTACAGGAAACGCTGGTGGAAACGGTGGGCTACAACATCGGGCGACGTGATGACTTGTCGAGTGAGCGCGCGCCAACTGGTCCACGTAACCTCGGCTGGCAGCAGACCGTGCTCTAGCGCAATGCGAAAATCGCTCTCGTGGGCGACCAGTGCCGCGTATGAGTACAAGAACCCGAGAGCGCAGTCCCAAAGGTGGCGCTTCTCGCATGTCGATGCAGTCGAGGATGTCGAGGCAGCCGACGTTGAGGACTTGACTGTTTTTTGTGTTTGCGTCCGTGTCTGTGGTTGCGGCTGGAAACGCAGACTGCCTCGAGGCGACGATTGCGCGCTGCTATTGTTGCCGCTGCGCTTGCTACCCCATGATCGACGCCCTGTCGTGACCACGACGATGTCCTCACGTTTACACTCGCACGCCAGCACCTGCTCCCAGAAGCGTGTGTCCAGCAGGAAGCGAGGTAGCGGCTTGAGATACAGCAGGTCACGTTTTCCACCGCCGCCGCCCCGGCCACCCTCACTGCCAGGCCGAGGCCGAGATGGCGGTCCATCCGTTCTGTGACGCAAATTGCCCGGCCCCGGTGTGCACAGTCGTGCAGTGGCCGTGGAAGGGCGGGCTGGCCCAACAGCCAGAACCAGTGGTGGTTGAAGCCGTCGAGACGGCCGAGGCCGAGCTCGGTGACTAGGTAGGAGGCAGTGAGCGATGGTGTGGACAACTGCGGGAGGCTCTCGTCACGATAAACACCAGGCAGGTAGGACTCGAGCGACGGTGGAGGAGGCGGAGGTCTTTTCGGTGAGGCTGGAGAGCCGGTGGTGTCATCAGCACTGGTAGGCCAGAGAATATTGATGGTGAACGGCGGTGTGGGCTGGAGGGAGCTGGACGACCCGTCCATGGTTACGGTCTGCTTGCTGAGCTGGTCCAGCTCCATAGATTGCGTGTTCATTCGGGGGTGTTCTTCTGCTCGTTGCGTTTCGTTGCGTTGTGAAGACGGTCAAACTCGCGTTTATTGGGTATGGTTGGATAAGAATTCTTGTGTTTATTTTCTTTTTACGACCTTACGATATATCTCTTGGCTGGGTCTGCTATATATACGAGTTTGATTTCTACTTTGCAAATATCGTCCGCATGTCCAAGACAATACGGTACAGAAAAGGCGCGCGAGGCCAATCGTGAACACACGGCGAAGGAGTGACTATACCGCGTGGTGTGCCCTCTGGAAGCCTATTTATGGTCGCAGAGGGCTCGTGTTGAGGCCACTCGGTGAGGCAGTCCGGGTGGCTGCGCACGGCATCAAGGGGTCGATGGTCGGGTCATGCGGCTCTTTGAAGGGCAGTAGAGAGGCAAAGCGTAGGCTGAAAGACACCGATATGCCAGATGTGGCACAAAGGCAAACAGTCACAATGCTAAATGGGCGCCAGGGTCAGGGTAAAACATAGGTGCATTTTTTAGAGGAGGCTGCTGCGGACAAGGCTACAAAGACAAGGACGGAAGACACCTTCCTTGTGATTCGATCAAAGAGCCAGGCAGGTCAGTCATGGGTTTGTGCGACAAGAAAGGCGGCAGGCGACAACACCAGGCGACAAGGCTGTCCGTCTGGATGGTTGACTAATAAGATGTGTCGCGTGAACAGCATCCATTGCGGCAAGCATACGTAAGCTGTCGCCTTTGTTTTATTCATTGCTTCTCCTTACAGCATTCTATCCGTCAACAAGTTGGACAAAAGTAAATAGAATAAAATCGAGAAAGGCAAAAAGGCAGCTGTGTGTAGTCCCATCTTGAAACAGTTACTTAAAAGTAAAAATGAATGAAGTTTCGTGTATCTGTTTGTCGAGGCCTGGTGTGCATCTGTTGACAGCTTCGTTAGAAACTTCCTTACCCAACAAAATGTGTCACATGAGAGCCGCATCACGAAACACAACACTCAACCCCTCCAGGTCATCCCCCCTCATCTGGATCCAATACCGAAAAAGACGATGGGCGGCCTTCAACACTGTGGCGAGGCAAGCGACTTCAAGGCGTCTTCTGAGAAATAATATCACTGGTAGATAATCTCATGTATCTTTTCCGCCATTTTGACTGCCGGTAAGGCTGTGTGAGCGGGGGCTTTTTTTCGCGGCTCTGGTCGATGTACGACGTATCAAAGCTTTATTGCTAGGATCCGAATGCTTCCATGCAACCATCTGATCGGTTTGTTCTTGCCCGAGAAAGAGTTTACGTATCAAGGCATCCGTCTTCTTGTGCGACCATTTCATTTGCGCAGTCACGATTTATCGTGTGTGGATTCTCGGGGTGAAACATGGCTTTCGATTGTCAAAACCGTTGACATGTCTACACGCATGACGGCATGTTTTGGACGATTCCAACCAAATTACTACTATTTTCTTATTTTGGTTTCAATTTTGGTTTCTTTCATCTCGAGAAAAAAAGTAAAATACATGGATTTGGGGTTTTTTTTTCTCTTTTTTTTTCAGCAGTTCGCCTTCTAAGATTTTTCTTACATTTCCTTTAATGTTCTTTCTGTCAGTTTGAAGAATTACTTTCACATATAGCTTTACGAATATTACAGTTTCTCACAGCACTAGATCAAACCAGCATCATCCGGCTCGAGTTTCTAAACAAACATTCTCACAGTACAAAATGTGCCTTATATAGTTTGTGTGAATAGCACTGCTTCCTTTGTTCGGACTGGCGCCCTATGGCGTTGTCAAGATCTTGATATTAACTGTTAACTACCAGCTTAATAATTCTTTATGACTATGAGGTTGACTGGGTAAACAGACCCTGAAAATGCCACGCTGTAGAGTCAAACAGGGCCCTTATGACAGGAATGAAGGCCAAGACGGATTAAACAAACAACTATTGAGGCGACCACACCGAGCGTTCCCCGCAGAGTCGGGCCCCGTGTTTGTGTGTGTGTACTTTCTTGTCAAGCCTCGCAGGGCGGCAACGCGCATTCCCGAGACCATTTCTCTCACCGGGCCGTACCCACAGTCACCGCATTTTTCGCGACATGCCTAACGCGCGTGTCCGCGTAGCAAAGTCTACGGAGAACTCAATAGTCAAATAGTCGGATACAGCCTCGGCGAGCATGTAATGTGCTAATGTGCGAGCGCGTGAAAGGAAGAGAAAACCCACCCGTTCAGACCTCTTTTTCGAATCCTGTTTTGCAGACCAAACCGAAGCCGTTCCGTGCAGCATGCCGACGACCCAAGGGTTCGAAACCCTGGCCCGGCGGCCAGGCCACAGTTGCTCGGCACTGGCATGCAAAAGAGACCCCTTTTCCTTAAACCACTTTATCCTTTAAGGCAAAGAGTTGCAGGAACATATAACGTCCAAGCCAAATTGTACATACAGGAGAAAGGAGAAAGGAGAATGGAGAAAAGAAGAGAGAAAAAGAAAGGCGCGATTTCACTCGCGTCGTACCTCCAATCCGGCGAGGCTCGACGGAGAGACAAAGTCCACTCACTGGACTGCGCGGCACTATTGGACGAGTTGTGGCTCTCGAAAAAAAAAACACTGTCTGTGCAGTTTTGTCTTATTAGAGTCGAGCACGCCGCACACTATCGAACCGGTAGTGATGAAAGTGGCTAATAACAATACAAAGTTGACGCCCGCGATAGGAAAGTCGGAAATGAGATGCAAGGTCAAGAGGGTGGGGAATGGCGGCTGGAACAAAACGCAAAACTGAGTAATGTAAAAATAGATAGGCGCTCTCGAACAGGTCAACAAGGCCAAGAGCTTGCGATTCGCTGGTAAGATACATGCATGACCAGGTAATTTTCTCGATAATTTTACTTGAACACAGCGACAAAATGGGGCCCCTTTCGGAAACGAAGAATAAGCGTAATTCAGCTATCCCGCCTGTCGTGCAGAGAGCTATGCACACTGTAATGTACTCAGTTCTCAAGCCTGGTCGGCCCATGGGTTCTATGCGAGGCTGACTCTCTCCAACTTGCGCAGCAAGCCATAACATAAAAGCACGCCACGCAAGGTCACCGAATTACCTGTAAGTTGCACCGAGATGCACAATTTATGCCCTGGCGATGGAACCAGACCAGGATGACGCAGGGCGGCACGAATCCTCTGTCAGACTGCCTCTTTCCCCAGAATAACAGATAAATGGATGTGCAACGACAGCCGCCGGAGGCCACAGGGCGTTACGCTCGGGCGCTTTGGCTCAGAAGGATTGGAGGAGATCATCTGGTGGCTGGCCTGGAAGAGGGGGAAAAGGACTGGGAAGAGTACTGTAAGATAAGCTCACTGCATACGACGTATTTCGTAGGAGAAAGAAGAGAAGGCCCGGCCAGGCCCAGACAGCGGCCGGATCACATTGGACCAGGGCCTCACTGGCCACTGATTATCTGGAGTCTGGACAGATCAACTGGACACTGGCCGCTTGAGCCACCCTTTTCGTCCCTTCCTGTGTCATATTTAGATTTTTTTTTTTGCCATGCCAACAGGGTCTCTATGGGGGCATCGTAGCCCACTGCAAACCCACTATCCCATCCAGACCGCCTCGCCTTTGTCTCTTTCCCACCTCCTGTCCACCTCCGTATGGAGTCCATACGGAGACTCAGATCCACCAACTTGGAAAGGGCGAGAAACTACGCTGCAGGAACGGCAGCAACGGGCGAGAATGGATACGGTGGGAGGCGAATGGCCGAAAAAAAAAGAGAAAAAGGCCTGCGCTAGGCGGTCACATCGCGAGTAGGGAGGAAAGAGGACGAAAACGACAGGCAGGAGATCAAGGAGTTTGACCGTGGTGACAGTGTCCGTCCTGAAGATGAGCACCCATCAAGCTCTCAAGCCATCTTTACTCGACCTGGGTCCGCCTTGTCTCCTCCACATTGGCTGCTGCAAGCTTTTTAGAAAAAGCGCACAAGGTTGGGGACCGGCGCATCGTGAGGGTTGCCACAGAATGCTCAGGGTCGTCAAAGTCTCGATTCCTTCCCCCTTTTTCTCACCATGACCCGTTGAGAGTTTAAAGGAGGCAGAGTTGCATCGCGTCGGTGCCGCTTTGCAGGGGGCTTGTCGTGTTGAAGAAAAGAAGGCTGGCCTTTTGGTCGTACATCGTAGACAGGTTCAGGCTTCAGCACCGTTGAACTGAGGGGTTTGACCGCTTCTTCGGGCTCCCTATTCGTCGTCCTCTTTTTGCCAGGGAAAACGCACAGAAACGCAAGGGATATCTTGCATTCTAAATTCTGCACTCTGCTCTGCACTCTGCATTCTGCATTCTGCATTCCCCTCGTTGCACACGGCCCCGTGCATAAGGGCCATGCACGGGGGTTTGCCTTTTTGCACAGGCTCGGTTGTGCCGGCGGTTGTGCTGGAGAATATCTTGTGCAAGAAGCAAACAAGAAACCATTGAGAACAACAGGCCTTTTCCTGGCACGAACATTGAAATAAAGAAAAATAAAGGTGCCATCGACATCTGAAGGACATTTGCATGCACCATGTTGATCGCGTTCAAGTCGCTCCTTCTTGTTTGCGCATGGCTGCGAGCATCGCAACTTCCAGGAAGCTGATTTCTGGTGGTGCACCTGCCTCGAAACGACTTGGTCGTATCGCTTGCCTCGCGCCTGCTGTGCAATTTGCTGCAATTTCCCAATGTTGCTCTCGCTCATCCAAAAGGGAAAGGGCGCGCTGCCAAATTAAGAAAGTCGCGAGATTGGACCACCCACGGGCCAACCAACAAGCGCCCCCCAACTTGTCATTGAGATGCGCTGTAGCATAAAGTATTTTCTGCATACATATTTGGCTATGCAGGTACATGTCAGTACACAATGGCACGGCGCTGAGAGAGAAACAGGGATGGGCGGACGCGCGACCAGGATCGCCCCTTCCCACTCCCCACACAATAGGCGCGTGCTGATTGGGCAAGAGCGACAAAACCGTCAGGAACGGGCCAGGCACAGGCAGGCACAAGTCAGGAACACGACCTGCTCCTTCTCTTCCTCGTGCTCTCCCTCGTGCCTTCCTTGATGTGAGCTTCCTGGCGTGAGCTTCAACCACACCTTCTCAGATAGCGCAAGGGGCACATCCACTTTTCCCCTTTCCCTTCGTGCCATTCTCGCCAATTGCCCACTTCTCCTCTTTTTGCCAATACAATACGACGCTCACCCTCCATCACTAATACACGCCGGTCCATGCCAATCCACAGACCATCCCGGCCTGTCACTCGACTCGTCAACGCGCGCCTGTTCTCGATTGGGCATTTTCGAGCTTTTCTTTGCTTTTTACAAAGTACATGTACGGGCCGCCCGGGACCCCTGTGCATGCAGGAAGGCTTGCATATGCAGCTTCCGCGAAAGAAGAGGAAGAAAAGAAAAGAAAAGCAAACATGAAAGCAGCAAACAAGACTGCAGATGGATTGCAATCGTCCAGAGACAAGTCGTCCAAGCAAACCCAGACAAGCAAGCGCCGCAGGACCCGCGATGCTCCACCGAAGCACAGCAGCTCCAGCAAACAAGCCAGGGCCAGCGATGTGAAGAGAAGCTGTGTTTTCTTCTTCTTCTTTTTTGCCTCCGCTTTGGCTTTCGCCTTCGCTTTCTGGCTGTCGCTCTCGGGCCCATTTCCACTTTGAGGCCCTGCTGGCTCTGCTGCCACACGCGACTTGCCCAGTTCATGACGCGTCGCCCAATGGAATTCGCATTCTCCTGGGATTCTTTCTGCAGATGCCCACGACGTTTGCCAGGCTGTCGTTTGCTTCTTTTATTTTTCGTCTCGATGCCATTGACCCCGTGCCTATCTATTCTTGTCTGTCTTGTCGTGCTTCATTGTGTCGTTCTTAACCCTGGCCTCGTCCTCGTGTCTGGGGCTCTGCCGTGCTTCTCCATCTATTGATCTTTCCCTCTCTTTCCCTTCCTCCTCTTCTTGCTTCGCTGTGGCCCCTTTGCACCATCTATTCCACTTTGCTCATCTGCCTGCCCATCTTCTCATCTCGAATCTTACTCAACTCGGCCACGGCCCAATTTCCCCAAATTGATTGGCAGCGCCTTTTCCCTTTTCCCTCTCCGTGCAATCTCTCGCAGCGCCCTTTCACCTCGCGAGCTGTCCCTTTCCTGGTCGAGTATCCGTCTTCGTCCCTTTTGTCCTTTGGACTCGTTTTCTCCCTTTGCACCCCCTCGTGTCTGTTGTGTCTGTGTGCTCCCACCCTTTCTCTCTCTCCTCCCTCTCTGTGCTCCGTTGCAAACCTCTCTCAGAGCTGCTCAGTAAGATACATCGCCAACGATGAGCGTGACCTTGCTGGCCGCCTGAATACACGCCCGCAGCTTCCACACCCCTGCTCCTTTTTTATTTTTATTTTGTTTCTGTTCAGTCTCTCCTATCCTCTCTCATCGATACGCCGTGTTCCACTCCGTATACATCGTTACGCTGTCAGGTAATTACATCCCCGTATCGTATCCCACGTCCGCGATAGGCCAAGAGCGTCCACCAGCAACGCCGCACCGGCAGCCCTGTGACAACAAACTGACGAGCGAGTGACCACCCAGAGCGACAGATCTCCTTCTCTCCGCCGTCTCTCCTCTGTCCTACCAAACCACCCCCTCACTTGGCATTGTATCTCTTTCCTCTCTGATAATACCACAACACCATACGTCGTATTGTCATTATACGAGAGCGCCATACAAAACCATCACGGCCCCCATCATGTCGCTCGATATGTCCTCCGGAAGGAGGACCGATCTTCTCTTTCCCATCCGCAATAACGCTCCTACCTCCTCCCCCTCTCCCTTTTTCTCTGCATCCCCTTCTCCCTCCATATCTCCCACCCCTTTCTCGACATCGGAATCTGCATCATCCCTTGTCTCGACGTCCACAGACTCGGCATCCGTGTATCCTGCTTCCTCCCTGTCCTCGGCCGCCCTCTCGCCTTCGTCATCCACCAACTCCATCGGTGACGCCTACGCTTCGTCTTCATCTGCTGTCGACGTCGACTCCTCCGCCAGCACCGACTCCTCTTCTCTCTTCTTCTTGCCGCCGCCAAGTCTCCCGCCGCTGCGAGAGTTAGATTTATCCCGCCGATCTTCTGGTCGCCCCTCGCCCCTGTCGTTAAAGACGCCTGACGTCGGCGAAAGCAAACGTTTCGCGCCCAGGACATCCTCGTTGAGCACCCTGCCCAACATTGCCACCATCACCACCACCGTCTCCAGCGGAGACGGCATCAACGACATCACCATCAGCAACGAGAGACGATCTCACAGCCTCGCCTCCAACGTGCAGGCCACTGCTGCTGTCTCTTCGTACTCGCCTGCCGCAAGTGCACGCACAAGCACAGCTTCCGTCGCCGCGCCCACACTACCCATCCGACGCAAACCGCTCGCCAGCAGCGCGTCCGTCAACAGCGTCAACAGCACCAGCAGCAACCTGCCGGCCATTGTTGATCAAGACCGCCAACGCACTGCAGCAGCATCCAGACCGGCTTCGCCTTCGTCTGTCCAGCCAATCGAGCCGTCCAAGATTGCCTTTGACCTCGACCACCTCGACCACCTCGACCACCTCGACCACCTCGACCATCTCGAGCGTGACGCGCATAGTGAGAGTGACCAAGCCCACGACCTGCTTGACCAGTACGACCAGTACAGCCAGTTCGGCGACGACAACGACGAGCAGGATTCGCACACCAACCCCCAATACGCCTTTGACCTCGAGAACGCGCTCGATATCGACATTGACGACTTCTTACCTCGCCCGGACCAGCGCTTCACCCGCTCTGGTTCTGTCGACAGCCCGACTCTCTACGAGTTCCCCAAGACGCCCGCGCTCTTTGCTGGTGCTTCCGCTTCCTCGGTTGCGCCCGCTGCATTGGCGCCATCGTCGCTGTCCAAGTCGCCTCTGCACTCGCCCTCCTCATCGTTGTCTTCATTTTCTGAGAAGACTGTTGACGAGGCTGTTGTCGCAAACGTTGTCGCGAACGTTGCCGAGAACGTTGTCGAGAACGTTGTCGAGAACGTTGAACACGAACAAGTCGTCGAGCATAAAGAGAGCGCTGAACCGTACGAGAGCCTTGAAAAGGACGACGTTGTTGAAGACGAAATTCTATCGGAATCTGACAAAGAGAGCGTCAAAGAAGACGACAAAGAGTGAGTGCTTTGCCTTTCCTTTTATCGGCCTTTTCATCCAAGAGGAAACAAAATTGCTCGTGACGTTTCTCACCCCGCCGCCTTCTGCCCTTTCTTCCCTTTTTCCTTTTTTGCGTTGCGCTCTGATGTTGTTTCATTGGCACCCCTCTTTTGGAGTCGTCTTTGTTATTGCGAGTTGTATCACTTCCATTACCAGTTTCCCTTGCTTTAATTCTCCTTTCTTGGACCGTCTTTCATCCTACTCGCTTGATTTTCCTTTCATTTTCCTTAATAGACCTTTTATTAACGATTCGTCCTTTTGGCAGATCCTTTACCGTCGCTTCAGACTCTCCAAGAACCGAGTTCCGGGAATCCCAGCATTCTTCTCTGCAATTTCAGGAAACCCAGGAACTCGACGACACGGAAAATACGCAAAACGCTGAAGACGCACAGAGCGACAGTGAGAGCGTTTCTTCCGCAGGAACCGTGCTGTCTCGAAACAGTGTGGCTACCACCCTGCAGCCCCTCAAACAGACCCAACCACCGTTTCGTCGCAGCATGAGCAGGACCTGACCACGACCATCACCACTGTAACCTTGGGTAGTAGCGATCAGATCCTCACGGAGCAGCTGTTTTATGAAAGCGAAAACAGTAGCAATAGCGGCGAATCCACTGAAGAGGTCCGCGAGGAGCCCGAGACCAGCCATAATATAACACAGCACAACTCGACCATGTCCCTCTTCACACGCAAGACTAGTCCACCACATCTTAGTCTCGGGTCCATCAGCAACACAAATCCAAACAACAACCACACCACCCCAAACGACAACAAAGAAGACAACGCACAAAGGTCCGTGTCACCAGACGACATCAACAGAAATTCACTCTACTCTGTCTACGACGACGAAGAACTGCAAGACAAAAACATCCCCATTGCCCTTCCCACCATCTCTACTTCCATCGTCGACGTCAACAACACAAACACACACAACAACAACGAAAACGACAACAACGACTCTCCCAAGACCGGCAGCAGTGAAACAATCACAACAATCGTGACCGCCAACGACGCCGACAGCCCTAGCACGCTCAAGCCCAGCAACAAGTCGCCCAGCTCGGCCTTCAAGCTCGGCAACTTCTTCGGTTGGCCCTCTGCCTCGCCGTCTACCACCGAATTCTCGGACCAGAGTTACTCACCTCTGCCGTCCCCGTCTTCGCTGCAGCCTCCGCCCAGCACCACCTTCACCCATGCATCAACGCTGTCCACGCCCGGAACCAACTCACCTTCCCAGCAACAAGACGGCTTTGCCAACTACGGTAGCACACACACGAACAGCAACAACAAGAACAGAAATCTGCTCGGTATCATTTCGCCCGCCAAGACGAATACTACCGGCGACGAGTCTTCGGCTGCGTACTACGAAGACTATCTGCAGACACCCCCGATCATAACCCCCGGGGCGCGCACTGCCGCATCACCCTCTTCCCCTCTGTCACCCCACTCCCTGGCCCAGCAGGAACAGCAGTTCGGCCAACTCGAAGAGATGGAGGACGAGCTCAAGGCCATCAGCGCCGAGCTGGCCGCGTCCATCCGGCGTGAGATGGATCTCGAAGACCTCGTTGACAGGTTACAAACAGAAGTCAACAACCCGCAGCCTTCGGGCAGCAAGCGCACCAGCGACTACTTTTCTGACTCGGGTGCCATCTCCTCCAAATTTGGTGACTACGATGCCGCCAAGGAGGAGATTGCCCAGGTGCAGCGCCGCGCTGAACAAGAAAAGGCCCAGATCCGCCTCGAGCTCACTGACAAGCTGACCGACGAGCGGTCCCGCCGTCGGGTGCTTGACCAGCAGATCAAGGACCTCAGCGAGCGCGCCTCGGGCCTCGACCTCGACGTTCGCAACAACAACGACGCCACTGGCCGTGTCAAGCAGCTCGAGAGCACCTGCGAAGACCTGCGCCGGCGTCTCTCGGAGGAGCGTGGCGTCAAGGAGAACTTTGAGGATCTCCTGGCGGCTATGAAGACGGAGCTGCAGAATGCCTCCAACGAGCGCGACAACCTCCGCGATGAGGTCGTCCCCAGCTTCGTGCCCGCGTTGAGGGCCTCGAGTCCCAGGCGACGGAGCACGCCCGCCAGATCTACGAGACGACCAAGATGCAGCAAGAGCTGCAAAGTCTCAAGGACGAGAACTCGGGCCTGCGCTCGGCTGCTGCTAACAGGGCCGAGGCCAGTGCTGCAGCACCTTCTGCGGGCCTGTCGCGGTCCAACACCGTCAAGAATATGCCGGGCGGACCGCCATCCAACGCTGCCAATACATCCAACTCCACCACAGAGTCCCGTGAAGCTCTGGCCGAGCGTCTCAAGGATGTCGAGGCCAGCGTGACGCTCTGCACAGCGCTCTCAAGAGCCTGCTGGAGCGCCAGGAGTTCCAGAACCGCGAGAACGACAAGAAGATCCGCGTCCTCGAGCTCGAGCGCCAGCGTCTCCTGACGGCCTCGCCCAAGAAGGCCGGTTACGAGCGCGACGTTGCAGATCTGCGTGACGAGGTCAGCGTCCTGCGCCGCCGTGCCGAAGAAGCCCTGGAGCAGAAGTGGCAGGTCGAGAAGGGTCTGAGCGGTCTCAAGATGGACCTGGACCGTGCCGAGGACGAGATTGCCCACCTGCGCAGCCTGCTGCAGCAGCACGACATCCTGTTGCCCTCGAGCGACTCCAGCCGCAGCGCCTCCAACACGTCGAGCGTCTACGACACGGACGGCACAGCCGCCACCAGCCTTGGTAGCCTGCGCTCTGCGCCCGTGACCTCTGCCTCGCTTGAGACTGCGTACAAGAACCTGCAAAAGTCGTACGCCGACGCTTTGGACCGCATCCGCGCTCTGGAGTCGTCGAGCAGTGCGCCTGGCGCAGTGATCCCGGCCGACGAGAAGACCACCCTGGCACTTCAGCGACTTGAGCGCTCGCTCTCGTCGACCACGGCCGAGCGCGACGCCGCCCGTGACGAGGTGGCCACGCACCTGACGCGCTTGGCTGAATATGCCATCTCCGAAAAGACGATGCTCGAGAGCGAGCGCAGTCTGGCGGAGCAGCTGGATGCCTCGGCGCGCCGCGTCGAGGAGCTGGCACAGCAGGTGCGCACGCAGCTCGAGACGAACTCCAAGCTGCGCGACCGCCTGACGCAGATGGTGGCGCGCGGTGAGGCTGATCAGCAGGCGCACAAGAACCGCATCACGGGCCTTGAGTCGCGTCTGCGTGCGCTCGAGGAACAGCTCGTGGCCACACAGACGGCCGCCGAGGACCGTGTGGCCCGCCACGAGGAGCAGGTCGCTGCCCTCAAAGAGGCCCACAACACGCAGCTGCAGCGGCTGCGCGATGCCTCGGGCGGTATCCGTGCCTCGTCGCCCAACCGGTCGCCTGTGACCTCGCCGCGCATGCTGTCGTCGAGCCAGTTTGGTGGTCTCGGCAGCCTGGGCGGCACCATCAAGTCGCCCATGTCGCCCATGTTCTCGGTGAATGGCAAGCTGGTGCCGCCACCTGTGGGCTCATCATCACGGCCCAGCAGCCGCGGCAGCATTATGAGTGGTGGCGGCGCCAGTGCCGCGGGCACGGCTGCCGCCGCCGCGGCTGCCGAGGAGCAGCAGGTACAGGTGGCCACGCTGAAAGCCCGCGTCGGCGAGCTGGAGACGGCCCTGTCCAAGGCAGACTCGGAGATGCAGGAGGTGGTCGGCCGCATGAACACGGCGCAGATCGAGGTGATGCAGCTCCAGGAAGAGCTGGAGACGGCCGGCCGTGAGACGCGCCAGCTGCAGCGCCTGCTCGAGACTGAAAAGGTCAAGGGCTTCGAGGAGCGGTTTAAACTGCTGAGCCAGACGACGACTGTCTAATTTGCGGATGAGCAGTGTTGTCGTATGTGATGAATGACTGCGAACCGTTCTGCTTTTCCACATTTCTTTTTTTCTTGTACTCAGTACAACTTGCATATCTCTCAACTACCAAGCATATTCTTGGGTGGCCTCATCGGGGAGGCCCAAACCCATCAGGAGGCGTTTTACGTTTTGGTTCACATATTTGGATTGTGTTATTCCACTTTCTTGGGATCTCTTCTTCTTTTCACTTGTTTTTTTTTCTTCTTCTTGTATAGACAGACACACACAGACGACCATCACCTGGCCTTCTTCCCGATAGATGGGACTGAGCCGGGATGGCACTTTTGCACTTTGTTGTTAATGCTCTTTACCTCAAATCTCAAACACAAGATTCAATGTAAGATACAAAAGAGATGTCCCTTATTTCAAACAACAACAAAGTACCTGTTCTCTCTTTCTTTGTGGTGCTTGATCCATATCGATACGGACTGTCGACTTGGCGAATCCGACTCGCCAACGGCTGGACCAGCCTCTGTCCGCGACGTACGACTACTCCGTACACAATATCGCACGATGGAAACGACTGGACAACGGACTGACACATTACCCGTCTTGCTCTCTTTTTCTTTCCTCAGTCCTCTCCTTCCACGCGTCCTTCTAGAAGCCGACAAAGGTACAAAGTCGGCGAGCCAAGACAGTCCGCTCAACGGCTACAAGCAAGCCACAAGAAAAGAAAATGCTCCGGTGCATGCGGGCAAATCTACCTTCAGAGGGGTGGGGGAGGGGGGGAGGGGGTGTGTAAAAAGAACCCCAAAAAAAGAAAGCAAGAAATCAATAGTGGGACGGGGAACAGTGAAAAGTGTGGATGGAAAAAAAGAGGCGTTTTTTTTGGCACGAGCATTCATTTCGCTGTCCTGTACTACACAGACTTTTGTAGGGAAAAAAAAGACGCCCGGGACCGGTGTTCATGCAGGTCCGACTTTGAAGAACTAGAAGAACAGAAAGAACAGAAAACCAAGGGGGGGAAACAACAACACCCCTCGAACGAGTATCACCAAGGCAAGCTTGAAACAGTGCAGAAAGGCGTTCGTGAGCAGATAGTGTAGTTCGTGCTTCCTGTCCTAGACTTGATCAGTGTGATTCTTTAAAGCCCTCTCCTTCTAAGGAGAACCATTTTAATCTTCTCGGCGTCGCCGTGATGGGGAAGGAGGACTTAAAAAACAAGATACTCAGTCCTCAGAAGATAGATGTGTGTGGGGTGGGGAGGGGGGGGGGTGTTTGTGCGTGGTGCGGCCTGTGGTCGGGGCCGTGAATATATGGAGTCGTTTGTCCGGAAGAAGGAAATAGTGAATGAAAATTTGAAAAGGAGTCTACGAAGGAGAAGACACTCGTATGCGTAAAGACCAAAGACCGAGGATAATGGGAAAGAAAAAAAGCAAATAGGAAGGGGCTTCTTGAAGCCAAAGACTTCCAGAAGTGTCAAGATGCGAATCTACGACGTACGACGTACTGAAAAGAGAAGCTCACGTAGACTGCTTCTCCCCGTAACCATTCCAGTTTCAACATATTCTCCCTTGATACTTGTCACGTTGACTTAGCACGTTTCAAGTCGTGTCCAAGACATAGCCTTCCGATGTAGGAGATGGTGGCTCTTCTCAAAACTCTTTGCATACGAGACTGGAGTTTTTTTTTTGAAGTTGTGATGTGCACCTCTTTCCACCTCTTCTTTTGAATTGTGACAAACATCCTACCAGTGTGCAGTAGACTGAAGTCAATTATCTCATCCCAACCTGATTTTCTTTATATCACTTGACAGTGTTCTCTGGTCCATCTTCATTTGCCGTATGATCACACTCTCACGTCCATCATTCATTTTGTCTCATCCTTTGCATGTTAAGAGGTGGTCTTTTCTGTGAAAGAAGGGCTACGGCGTCTGTACGAAGTATATATACTCGAGCACACAAGCTGCAGTCAGACAGGCATTCTCCATCTTTGATCAACATCTTTGATCAACATCTTTGATCAACATCTTTGATCAACATCTTTGATCAACATCTTTGATCAACATCTATGATCAACATCTATGATGGCGATCTTCGGGCACAGCAAAAAAGACAAAGGTAAAAAAGCCAACAGCCTCCCTTGGAATGTCGCTCTCCCGTACCTGGAGTTAGCCTTGAGTGACCGTTCGTACATGACCTGTCATGGTGCCCCTGACCTGGCGTGGACCGGTCTCCGACTTGTTCTTTGTTTTTCTTTTTACCTCGGCGTCGTCCGTGTACTAAGCAAATAGTATCTTGCGAGTAGTGTCCTTCCTAACCAAGGCCGCCATCCGCTCCATCCACCCTAACCAGCACGCATCCACCAGCATTCGTCTCCACTGGCAGACCAGACCCTCTCTAAACTGGCATTTGGCCAATCCTTGCTCGGTTCCTGGACGTGGCTCATGTTAGTTGCTCCTTTTTGTCTTCTTTGCTTTTCTGGTCCTCGACTGAGAAGGTAAAATACTGAGCGCCGATGATCAACCGCCAAGTACTCCGTATGCCGTACTGATCAAAGAGTGCCTCGCTGACTCGTGATGGGACTCGAGTGATTTTCGTCTTGACGATGAGATCAGCCGTGTTCTTTTTCGTGGTTCAAAAAACTGACTGTAGTAGCACTGCCTTCACCACAGCTACGGAGCCACATCCAGTGCTTATGGCTTGAGCAGGTCTCGGCGGCGAACGGGCCTCCCTTTCCGACTTCTTGGGTTCATATTGTCTTTTTTACCGCGGCATTGGGATAAGAACAAAAAGGGGGCGGACTACAGTAGTCACTACACAGCACATAGGGGAACAGACAAAAGAGTCTGACCGTGGACATGGTTGCCGGCAGTGGTTCATGCACTGTTCCTGTAATACAAGTCACTGTGGTCTCTGTCATGCTCACAATTTGTTGTCATGCTGGAGCTTCCTATCCATATCTCTCTTACGACGCACTTTTGTACCCGCTTTTCATTTTCTCATAATCGTTTTTCTCATGATGATGCATCTTCCCATTGTCCGCCTCTGTTCTCCTGGCCGAGCCCAATTTCACGGGAGACAAACCATCACAGAATCGTACCGTCGAAAAGGAGGGTCGCATCGAAACGGAAATAGAAGCAGAAACGGTGCCTGGTCTTCCCCCAGGAAAAGAGTACATGGACTTTGTCGTCGGCGCCGCTCATAGGTTGTGCGGTGTAGCCCGGATTCCTGGTCGTGCCTTCCTTATGTACGTCGTACTGAGTATGTGTAAGTGAAATACGCATAGGAGAGTACCCCCACCTGCGCCTTCCCCGGTTCGCAAAAGCCAAGCAGAAAACGGAAGGCACAACTGCTTCTGCGACGCCTTCTCCGTTCGAATGGTCGAATGCGCCTTCCCTGCCCACATCGCGGTGGCCGTCCTGCGTACCCGCTCCTTCCTCCGCATGTCGTCCTCAGGTCGTCGAAAGGAAAGCCCGTTCTGGCCAATGACGGCCCGTTGCCGCCCTTATCTATTACACGATGCTGTTAGTGTTAATCAATTTGTGGGGCCGTACAAGGGGTTCACTAGCAAAAAGCAACTTCCAGCGACAAGGGGCTAGCCTTTCATGGACCATTGCCCGTCACTGACAGGGCTCGAGGGTCTGATATCTCGACCTTCGCCTCGACACGACAAAATATTTCTTGCACCGCCTTATCCATGGACCCATTTTTTGTATCAAAGCCAAAAGGCCGCGAGCCGAGTCACTGGAGATCACGGGAAGAGTTCCTTGCTTTCTTGCACCTCTCTGTTGAATATCGGTATTCAACAAAGTAATTACGACGTATATTGTGTACTCCGTACATGTACCCTCACCTGACGATGCTCGGCTGCTTCTAGTTGCCTTCTGGAAAGAAACGCCACCACTGGCCACCCTTATCGTGGCCGGACAAGTTTCACCAAACAGCGTGACATCTGAATTTGCTCACCTTATGCGTATTCTATCATTCATATGATCTTTCTACCCCGTAATACACTCCTTTTTATTGTACGATGTATGTTCATCATACATAGTAGCTTGCCACTCGTGGCCTTTGCTTCATAAATTGCTGTCTCCATCTTGCGTTGACTTCAGGGGCTGCCTACATCCTAGTGCAGGCTATGCTTTTCTCACCTTTTTTTTGTCTACCACCTTCTGTTTCCCTCTTGGAGTTTATTCATTGCCTCTTCCTTGGTTTTCTTTGTTTTCTCTTTGTTGTGTCCTGTCTGCCAGGGTTGAAGAACATCCTGTCGAATTAAGCAGATCTTGCAGTGTATCCCCTTCTTTCCGCCGCCTCGAACAAGGCCAGCTGTGCTTGAGCGTGATTTACATCGTATGAAGTTTTTGCCTTTTGCATTTTCTCTTTTCCTTTCTTTCGTGTCAACGACGACGCAGATAAGCTCCCACACACACCTACCACCCGAGCCACCCACTCACACTCCCAACTTTCTAACCTCCACTCTCCACTGCCATCCTTATCAACGACACAGACCACCGTCCACTTCCTTCTTACAGGGGTCCCGCTTGATTTCGATTTTCCCTTTCCAACCCCCTGTCGCATGGTTTTGGACTCTGAACGCCCCACCCGCACATTGACCTTTGCATCTTTGCGAAGTAATTATGCGCTACTTGTATTTTCTGCTGTTTCTCAGTCTGCGACTTGAGTTTACACTTTACTCTATGCATGCAATTTGTACCCAGCCATCGACGTACGAGAGCTCTAGGTACTCCGTAGAAGCTAACCACAACCGTTGCACCTCTTGCCTGATGAATGACTGACAGACAAAATATACTTTACTTTACAACGTACATGTACATGTACGCGGCATACCTTCCCACGACGCCTTTCTTCATCTCTTCTTTATGCTGGACCGATTCTTTTATTTCTGTGATTTCTTTTCCTTCTGATTCACATGCACCTGCCAGCAGATCAGTAGAACACAAATTACGACGTACCGTTGTCTTCCTTGTTCTTTGTTCTCAATCCTTCCGTTTTCATCGCTGTATCGCGTCATTGCACCTCCTCTTTTCCTTTTTCCTTTTTCCTTTTCTTTCTTCTTAGTACGGAGTGCCTCCGTCTGACCCCAGCTCCTTCGCCCGGTGTCTCAACTCGTCGTATTGTGATACACCGTGTTTGCATGCAGCCTTCTCGAGATACCACACCAGCTGGATAGCAGGAAAGCTGATAGGGTTGCCTCATCGTCTCTTTCGTTCTTGTCTCCCCATCTTGCTTTTAAGAGCGCTCGCTAGCCCGTTCTTGTCGACAACGGCAGGCCGGCACTATCGACTTCCCTGACGCCAATCCCTCGTCCTCATCCTCACCCCCCCCCCCCCCCCATCCCTCCTCCGTCCTTTGGGACCTCGAGCCCCATTTTCTCTCATGCCCCCAAGCCAATCCGTTTATACATACCACCACGCCCACTTGCATTCCGCATCTGTCTTTCCACTCCTCGAGCCTTGTCGACATCTCTTTCCCCCTCAACATTCCTTCTACCCCAGGACGTAGGGCAACGCACATGATAGCCTCCACAACAAAGTACTCCCTACACCGACCGACAACTCCTTTGACACACAACCGCCAAAGCCAAGAATGGCTACCATTGACGGCGTCGACCTCGACGACCTGCCGTACGTCCTCAAGGTGCCGTACAATGGCACCGGCTCGACGGGCGGCGACTCGCTCACGGAGAACCTCAACATCTGGTACGAGACGGGCGACATTGCCTGGATGATCACAGCCACAGCGCTCGTGCTGTTGATGATTCCGGGTGTTGGTTTCTTCTATTCGGGCCTGGCCCGCCGCAAGTCGGCGCTCTCGCTGATCTGGCTGTCGGTCATGGCCACGGCCGTCACAACGTTCCAGTGGTTCTTCTGGGGCTACTCTCTGACCTTCTCGCACACGGCGGGTCCCTTTATCGGCGATCTCGCCAACTTTGGCTTCAAGGACGTGCTGGCGCGGCCTTCTGTCGGTTCTTCGCGCATCCCGGACCTCATGTTCGCCGTCTACCAGGGCATGTTCTCGGCCATTACGGTGGCTCTTGCGACGGGCGCCGTGGCCGAGCGTGGCCGCATGCTGCCCTGCGTGATCTTCATGTTCATCTGGGCGACGGTCATCTACGACCCCATTGCCTGCTGGACCTGGAACCCGTCCGGCTGGACGAGCCGCCTGGGTGGCCTGGACTTTGCCGGTGGCACGCCTGTGCACATTGCCAGCGGCACCGCCGCGCTCTCGTACTCCATGATGCTGGGCAAGCGCCGGGGCCACGGCACCCACGAGCTCAACTACCGCCCGCACAACGTGACGCACATTGTCATTGGCACCGTCTTCCTGTGGGTCGGCTGGTTCGGATTCAACGCCGGCTCGGCCCTGTCCGCCAACCTGCGCGCCGTCATGGCGGCCATGGTCACGAACCTGGCCGCCTGCGTGGGCGGCATCACCTGGTGCGTGCTGGACTACCGTCTGGAGCGCAAGTGGTCGACGGTCGGCTTCTGCTCGGGTGTCGTCGCCGGCCTGGTGGCCATTACGCCTGGCTCGGGCTATGTCCCCGTCTGGGCGGCGGTCCCGTACGGCATTCTGGGCGCCGCCTTTGCCAACTACGCCACCAAGCTCAAGTTTTTGCTGCGCATCGACGACGCCCTCGACATTTTTGCCGTGCACGCCATTGGCGGTCTGGTCGGCAACGTCTGCACAGGCTTCTTTGCCGCCGATTACATTGCCCACCTCGACGGCGTCCAGGTCATTGAGGGCGGTTGGGTCAACCACCACTGGGTCCAGCTGGGCATCCAGCTGGCGGACAGCTTCAGCGGGGGCGCCTACTCGTTTGTGGGCACGTCCATCATCCTCTTCGTCATGAACATGATCCCTGGCCTGCGTCTGCGTGCGAGCGAAGAGGCGGAGATTCTGGGCATTGACGACTCCGAGATTGGCGAGTTTGCCTACGACTACGTCGAGCTGACCCGCGAGGTGCTCAACGAGGTCGACGGCAACGACAACGGCTCGCTGTACTCGGCCGACGGCCACGGCCGCATCTCCGCCATGGGTGTCCACGGTCCCGGCGGTGCCGTCCATGCACACTCGGGCGGCATGCACGGCGTCGGCATGGCCATGGCCTTTGGCGCGCACGAGAAGCTGAGCAACCACGGCACGGTGTCGACGGGGGCCACGGGCACAAGCGGCGCCACATCGGGCGGCAACAACATCCCGCTGCGGGACGTGCGCATGTTTGGCGGACAGAATGGAAACCATGCCCAATGACAACGACTGTCGGGTTGACGGGCAGACGCTTTTCCCTTTTCTCTGTCGAAGTGTCTAGTGATTTCAAAATAAAGGGGCTTGATGCCCGTCAGCCCTAACGGTGCGAGCGTGTAGGATATGGTTTCTCTGGGACTTTGGGGAGGAGTTCTCTTTCCACTTACCTTTTCCACTTACCTTTTCCATTTTCCATTTTCCATTTTCCCTTTTCATTTCCTGTCTTCTTTCTTCCTCTCTTCTTTTTCCCTTCCTTCTTTTATATCTCTCCCTTTTATATTCTTCTCTCTTTTGTTTTTCTTTTTTCTTTGTGTCACTATTCACCTAATTACGATTCCAACGCGTCGTTGCACGGCTCGTTTCATGTACAAAATATGCGTCAAGATATACCACATGCACATACCACAAAATACAAAGGCAATTTGAATACAGTCATGCAAATGAGGGAAGCAAAAATCAAAAAGAAGCGAATCGTGGATGGCGTCCAATTATCCACTTCAGTTAGGCTCCAGTTGCTCCTTCCCTTTTGCGCTGCTCGTCCTTTCCTTCTATTGAAACAATCCAAAAAAGAAGGAAGGGACAGATGGCCCAACAATAGGCACAGGCAGCGAAGGGCGCTAACAGAGATCAGACCAGACGCCAGACGCGCCTTCCACTCGTGGCACCTCTATTAATTCTAGAGTGGGGCAACTGTCCATCGTCGGTTCCTTCCTTTCTCGACACTTTCATTGCAACGACTGCCTTGCTTGTGCCACATCGCTCTTTCCTCGAATATCACAGCCTTCGGGCAGAGGCGACACTTTTTTTTGCTTTTGCCATAAAAAGACACGACAATTTGAACTCTGCCAGATCATGCATCGCAACGTCATGCACGACGACCTGCCATTTGCGCATCCTCAACACCCTTGATGCTGCTGTCGATAGCCGGACATGGATGCAACGCCACCGGCACCGCCCCCGTCCGCCGGCATATTGCTTACGCCACCACTGCCCCTTCACGAGAAGGAACTGCTGTTTGCTGACTGGGGACTGTCAGACTCAGACAACAGCCAATCTCTGCCGAGCAAGAGACTCGCCGAAAAGGAAGTCGAGCACCGGCGCAAGAGCCGGGCGTTTGCGGCGGCAGCCAAGAAAGCAGCTGAGCAGGCAATTGAGCGGGTCAGAGCTGAAGAGGCTGCTAAGCTCCAGGCCCTTCGAGAGGAAGAAGCAAGTGACAGCGCCAACGACAGCGCCAAAGACAGCGACAACGACGACATTGAAGTCATTGACTTGACACAACCAACACCACGACCGCCGCCCCGCCCGCCTCGCCGAACAGTGTCCACAATCATTGCGTCTGTCTGCGAAACGGCCACGCTGCGCCGAACCTCGTCCAACCCTTTGCCAGAAGGACGCGATACGAAGAGGAAACGGGAAGAGGAGGCCGCCATCACGGCAGCGAAACGGAAGCCAGGGAGACCTGCAAAGACGACGACGCGCAAGGACGCTCGCGACACAACACCGCCGCTCGTCCGGGAGAGACTGCTTATTTTCGACGGCCTCTCCTTTTGCTATCTTCCCGAAACGGCTCTTGGCGCGCGCAAGTTGCGCATCAACAAGGCCCGACAGCACGGCGCCCGTTGGGTGCAAAGCCTGACCGAGGCGACGCACGTTGTGGTGGACAAGCAGCTGCGGTGGCCTGAGGTGGAAGTGTACGTTAAAGACGAGCTGGCAAGGGTGCCAACAGAAGCACCAGAGGCCACGCACAAGTGGCCCATTCTCGTCAACGAGACATACCCGCTCGACTGTATTGGCTTCCGTCATCTTCTGAACCCGGAACAGCTGAGGTACCGTATCACTGGCTGGGCGCAAGCACAAGCAGCCAAAGAAAAGGAGAAGGAAGAGGGAAAAGAGAAGGGAAGGGAAAAAGAGAAGGAAAAGGACAAGACAACAGTGTTAGACAAGGGACAGACTGCCAACACATCCCCGCCCGGTCGCTATCTCATCAAGCCGGACAGACGACAGCAAATTCGGCTGGGCACAACTGGACAGCAGGAGCACATGATCCGGCAACCGCGACAGGGTGGTTGAGGTGAGGCTGGCAAAGCAGGTTGCATTTACTCCAGAGACAGCCCATCTTTTGGGCAGCCCTCAACAGGTGTATCTTTACTGCATGCCGGGTAGCTGTGTACATGTTGAGCTCCTTCCTTGAGACACGACTGACAGCCTGGGAAACCCGCCTCGCCTGCTCCTTCCTTCATTTGTCGCCTCGTCGTCTCTTGGGACAGTGGCTGCCGACGACGGACGGAAAGAGCCACTAGCCCTTCGAAGCTGAGAGCAGTCTGACAAGGCAAGAGCACCATACATCTACACCATTGGTCATAGGACCAACGCCACCTTGTTTGTTATTGTTGTTCTTTCCATTTTTGCTCATTGTGTTTCCGAGTGGAGGGCCTTAACTGAACAAAATTTTCTTTCCCTTGCTGCCACCCAACGTCGACCATCTTCACTTTAACACATCTCACCACACACCCATCACGGCACACATCTGCGGTAAAACACCCCCCTCAGCACGACCATGTCTTTTAATTTCGAGGAAGAGAACTCCGGCGAGAGCTCGCCTGGGCTCCGGCTTACCCACTTCTCGGACGAGCAGGCCAAGGCTTCAGAGAGCGCTTCAAAGAAGCAATCCCCAGTCGAGCTCTCAGATGCGGCCTCGCTCGCTTCGCAGGTGGTTGCAGGCACGACGCCCCCGCTTCCGCTGAATCAAGAAGACACATTTTCCCTGTCCCTCCCGTGGCACGTCTTCGACCGTGTCCAAGACGCTTGGGCCGTCTCGCCGCCGCCCGACTCCGCGGCTCAAATTGCCGCCCCCATGCCAGATGCGCCACAGGAGAGCGGCAAGGACTTGACGCTTGTCACTTGGAACGTGGACGCGACCTCGTACGAACAAGCCGAACGCTTCACGGCCCTCGTCGATGCCGCCAAGGAAGCGGATGCCGAGGGATGCCCGGACATCATCTTTTTGCAGGAAGTGTCGGGCATCGGCAAGCGCACCCTGGCGGAGAACCATTTCGTTCGCGACAACTACTTTGTCGCTGGCCTTGACTGGATGCTGCAGGACCGTGGCCAGCCATATTACAATGCCACACTGATGTCGCGCCGCCGCTTCGCCCGTGGCTCGTGTGATGTCTTTCCCTCGCTCGGTGCTGCTTGGGCCGTGTGGTATCCAAGTCGCTACGAACGGTACGCCCTCTGCTGCGACATCGCCGCCCCGCCGCTCGTCCTCAACGGGACTCCCGAGACCGTCCGCCTCGTCAACGTCCATCTCGACTCGCTCGCTGCTAAGCCCAGCCACCGGCCCCGGCAGATGGAGGTTGTCTCGCAGATGCTGCATGCTCGCGACCTGCGCGGCGGCATCGTTGCTGGCGACTTCAATCCCGTGCTGCCCGAGGACCAGACCCTTGTGGAGGACAACGACCTGGTCGACTGCTGGACCAAGCTGCGCGGCGACGCCGCAGAGTTCCCTGGCTACACTTGGGGCATCGACGGTTCGAAGCAGTACCCGCCGGCGCGCCTCGATAAAATTGCCTATTGGGGTGTGACGCCCAAGACCATTGAGATTGTCCAACCGGGCACCGTGACCCAGGAGGTCCCGGTCACCGATACAGACGAAGATGGCAACGCCGTCCCACGGGATCCGGACGAAGAGCCCGGAAAGATTGCCTGGAGCGACCACTCGGGGCTCGTCATGACGTTTTCGCTCAAGAAGGACTCGGACGAGCCGGCCCACCCCAAGTTTCCACCCCGGCCCGGGGGGGCGGTGGAGGCTGGGAGCAAGACTCCCGAAGATCCTAAAGTGGCTGCAGCTGCGCTCAGTGACTCCTTTACTATTGTCTGAGGGGTGAGATAGCAGGCAGCGGAAGGCCTCGTTTTGTTCCTATATTGAAGTTTTTTCGAACATTTCTACAGTTTCAATACGGCTGTTGTGGTGTTTGTTGTTCCAGCGGAAGCATGGCTAAGGCTACGGCAAGGAAAAGGGTCATGGACAGGCTCATGGGCAGTATTGGACGGAACGGAACAGGGAAGGGTATCAATGTGTATTTCGCTAGTCTAGTTTTAAAAGGAATCCCGAGCAATGCCCAATAATACAATAAATTAGTGTCGTTCCTAAGAAGAGTCGCTTTCATTTCAAGAACATCTCCCTTCGCAGTCTACCGCGATGGACTCAGAGGACGGTTGAAGCCGCCTTGGCGGTTCATGTACTGGCGATACTCGGTTTTTTTGGCCTTGCGGACAGCGCCTGCATTGTTGCCGGCGACCTTGGTGCCCTTGGTGGACGCAAAGCTGCCAAAACCCATCATGGCCTGCATCGCATCCATGCCGTCGTCGTCGACCTCGACATCGTCCTCTTCGTCGATCTCGCCGTCTTCATTGTTTTTGCTGTTGTAGCCATCGTCGTCGTACCGCATTGGACGGTCCCGCTGGCGTGCCCGTTCTCGTTCTCGTTCCCGTCCCTGGTGGTCGTCGTGCTCGTCTTTGCCGTCCTCGGGTTCACCGTAGCGCATCGGGCTGTCCTCCTCTGCGCGACGTCTGCCGACACGGAACGACATGGGTGCCGAAGCCGCTGTGGGCGTCGAGTTGCGGTCGTCCGCCGGGCGTGCACGCGTTCGATTCGGCAGGCCGGTCGAAGCCGAAGCGGCATGGTTGCGGAGAAGGCCTTGGCCCTCGCCGTCGTCCTCGCCGTCGTCCTCGCCATGATCGTCCTCCGCGTCATTGCGGGGGTTGGCGGGCTGCCGGTGGTTCTTGTTGGGGCCACCGCCAGCGGCATGGCGCGTCGGCGGTGGGGGTGTCCTCCGGACCGAAGTTAGGGGGCTGCCGCTGCCGCTGCGGCTGCGACGGCCAGGAGAGGCAGACCGGCGGCGGTCGCCGCGATTCCGGTCGCCTCGATCCCGGTCGCGGCGGTCTCGTCCGTCTCTGTGGTCGCGGCCACGATCACGGCGGCCGTCTCTCTCCCGGTCGCGGTAGTCCTTGCTGTCCCTGCTGTCTCTGTTGTCTCTGTTGTCTCTGTTGTCTCTGTCGCGCGAGCGAGAACGGTAGCGACGGTTGCGGTCGCCGCCACGGTCACCACGGTCGCCACGGTCACCACGGTCGCCACGGTCGTCACGTCCGCTCCGACCACTGCGGTCTCGATCGTAGTCGCGGTCGCGATCGTTGCGATCCCGATTGCGATTGCTGCCTCCACCGCCGCCTCTCTCGCGGTCGTTGCGATTCCGCCGATAGCCAGAGTCTGCCATTACTGTGTGTGGTTGGGTGAGAGTGAGAGTGAGAGTGAGGGTGAGGTGAGGGCGACCGTTGCAGGCAGAAACCGAGATTCGATAATCGAAAATGATGGAACAATACTACGTCAGCGGGAGAAGGCTGAGGAAATTCTCTGGGTCGATTCTTGGCGTCTGAGGCTACACGTGACACGGACCCACATGAGCTTTGCCAGCCACTTCGACGTACTTTGTATGAAGCTACAAATACGAGGAGCACAGCACAGTAGCGCACTGGGGATTTGTTTACTTTACGTGACATGGACATTACAAAAGGACGAACGCGAGTCAATCATGGCAATGATAAGTACTCGTACACTCATGTTTCAGTTGTGAATGTATGTATTGAAGACGGAAGAAAACGCAGGAACCCAATCAATAAACGCCCAAACAAATGATGTGAAACAATGAGGTGATGGTATTCCTCTGTGTTCTTTATGAGAAAGTGGACGAATAAAACAGAACATGGCCATGTTTTTATATTAGTGAAGATGGTACAGAAACAGGTGACAAGAGAAGTTGTGATAGAGAAAGGCGTGGTAGCGGTGATGACAGCTACTTCCGTAGCAAACCAGCGTTTTCTGCGTCGTTCTCGCCCTCCGGGTCGCTGTCGTGGTCAGCGCCCTCGTGGGGCGGTGGTGTGTTGGAGTGGGCATTGTTTCCGCCCGAGCCCGAGCCAGACGCTCCCAGTCCTGGCCCGAACTGGGTCGGCCCTGAAAATGTCTGCATCGGGTGCTGCCGCGAGGCGTGGTGCTCCTTGTGGACATCAATCTGGGCCTGCTGGCGCATCTTGGTGATCTTGATGTAATTGTAGACGACAATGGCGGCGAGGGTGACGACGAGACCCAGGAAATTGACGAGAGTCAGCTTGTCGTGGAAGACGAGCGTGGCCGTGATAATCGTGACGACTTCCTTGAAGATGCCCGCAATGGACAACGTGACAACGGAGGTGCGCTGCAGCAGAGCAAACTCGGAGGCGGTCATCAAAAAAGCAATGGTGCCCGGGAAGAGGATCAAGAGCGGGGTGCGAAGGCCGCCAAACTTGTCGGACAGTTCCTTGAAGCCCTGGATGAGCTCGGGGAAGCCCTCCATGGGTATGGCCAGCGCGAAAAGCGTGACGAACATGACGGGCGCGAGATAAAAGATGCTGGAAAAGGGGTTGGAGGTGGCCGGATTGCGCAGAAGCATGATTTGAGTCAGGCCCCAGCGGAAGCCGGAGAAGAAGGCGGCGATGATGACCAAGAAGAAACCAAAGGGATCGAACTTGACCTCCCCGGCGACCATCATGACAACACCAACGTCATGGTGGCGATAATGGCAACGAGACGGAGTGTCGGCTTCTCGAGGCCGAACGCGAAAGCGAACAACAACACGAACGCCAAAGAGGACGATTTGCACATGGCTGGGTCGTTAGTACAGGGCACATAAAAAGAAACCAAAAAACACCCCATAGTAAGGACTCACTGTAGAAGGTCAGGGTAATGAGCTTGAGTGAGGCGTTGCCCAGGCCAATATCAAGGCCAGTCGCGGCACCACATGGCCCGATGCGCGTGAGGTAGAACCACTTGGTCATGGCGGGCTCCAACTGCTTGCCGTTGCCGTTGCCGTTGCCATCGCCCTCTTTGTCGTCATCATCGTCATCGTTGTCGCTGTCATGACCGGCAACAGGACGGTGCCCTCCACTGCCATTGTCCCGGCCGTGACTGGGCCGCAGCGTTGGCACAAAGTAGAGCACAAGACACGACAAGAAGAACTGCACCAGCATGTGGATCGACGTTGTAAATAGTGGGAAGGGAAAGTTACTGCCAAACATCCACTTGTTGTACAACGAGATGCTCAGCGAGAACAGGTACCACAGCCCGATGAGCGTGCCGTTGATCACCAGCCGCCGCAGCACATGCTTGTCGGCCTCTTTGCGCTCGTCTTCTGTGATGGCGGCCATGATCAGGGAGCTCTGCGCATCGTCGAGCGCGAGCCGGCCGTCGCCAAAGCCAAACTCGGAGCCTCCTGGCCTGCCGCTGCCGCTAGGAACAAAGCGCTCGTCCAGGTTCGTCCGGTTTCGCCGCGTATCGCCGCGCTGCCGCCGTGCAGCTGCGCTCAGCCCCGTCTCTTCGTCTGTGTGCAGGTCATGGTCGTCGTTTTCGTAGTCGTCTTCTAATAACGTCTGGTCGTCGTGCTTCCGGCCGCCCGCATGGTCTTCCTGTTCCTCTCCCTCCTGCTCCTCCTCCTCCTCCTCCTCCTCACCCCATGCATCGTCCCAGCCGTCGCCTCCGCCTGGGTCGTCTCTTGGTTGTAAGCGGTTTGACGTGCCTGTCGTCCCGATCGCTGTAGCCGTCGATGCCGCTGTGGACGCCTTCCTTGGGCGGCCCACGGTGCCGACGCCGCCAATGCTGCTTCCACTGAAACTGTTGTTGTTGTTGTTGTTGTTGCTGCTCTTCAGCAGACTGCTTCGCCGCCGCGGCCGGCTCCACGTGCCCGACGAGGAGGAAGACCCGGCCATGGGTTTGGGATCGAACTCGTTGCCCGCGTCCGTGGCGATGGGACTCGTCGAGGACGAGGGGGTCAGTGACGGGAAGGGGACGGCCGAAAGCCCCAGCGTGGCCGTGGCCGTCGTCCGTACTGGTTTTGGCGAGGGCATTGTGTGTGTGTGTGTGCGTGTGTGGGAGGCGGGAGGTGGGAGAGATCGTCGAAAGGAGGATTGGAAAGAAAAGAAAGAAACGTCGGAAGACGGAAGAAGAGAAAGGGGCTAGGTATCTAGGCCGTTTGTCCGCATGGCTGTTCTCGATCGGTCGATGCAAGGACGTCAAAAGATAGGATCGTGTTCGTCGGATCAGAAGGAAGGGATGTCGGCAACAGGACGTCTCTGTGTCTCTGTATCTCTGTATCTCTGTATCTCTGTGCCTTGTGCCGTCGCTCGTCAGATGGTTCTGTTTCGAGCCAAGCCTCGGCTCGTATCGTCTTGTCGTTGTCTTTTTCTGCGGTTGCCGAAACTGGAAATTGGCACAAAGTTTCTTGTTATGCACGTCGTCCACCAAAGCTTTGCGCCGGATGGGTACCTCAGTACTCTATGCGTATTCTGCTTCTCCTTCTCTCCTTCCCTAGCGCGTTCCGGGCTCTAGGCCAAGGTCCAAGAAAGGAAAGAAGGGGGGTCGTGGCATTGGCGCGCCTGGGCGTTTGGACAGGACCTGTGTTACGGTATTACTGTACGGTATTACGGTGTTACGGAGTGCCGGTGCTGGGTGATAGACCCCTATTTTGCAGTCTTTTGCCGTTTGGATAACGGTCGTTCAGGGGTGATGTGGGCTGGAAGTGCGCTAACGGATTGCCTCCAACGGGACGTGCAGCGGAAACGGTGGATGAGGCCAAGCAAGCCAAGCTGTATTACGTAAGAGCTGAGCAGACGGCAGGAGCGACAGCAGTGCATTAATTCGAGGAATTTCAAAGGCAACAATCTGCGAGGCAAAGTCGCAGGGCAGTTCTTAACATCTTAACATTGGCATTCATTTGCCCAGCTTGGTGTTTGCCTTTCCTCCAACTGCCCAACTTCGTTCTCATCTGCTGTGACCTGTCATCTCAGCAGAGCCAAAGCGACTTGTACAGACGCAAGGCCTTACAAAGAAAGGGATATCCAGGCTGATGGAGATTGCCTGGCGAATGGACCGCCACAAAAGAGTACATATTATGTGGCTCTGACGGTGTCCGTTGCTCAAAAAACGACTGCACACACGGGCGCAAATACATGAACGTATGCTGACTTTGTACGCATGATGTGTTGAAGTCTGCTTTCATTAAACGGCCTTTGCGGATCACGTGACCGTCGTGGCTTGTTCGCGTTTACGCATTTAGTAGGAGGAAACAAGACGCGTTGTGGGTCGCGGTTGCTGTTTGAATCGCAACTGAAGGGCAATTGCCTGGTAGAGCCGGCTTCGCCAACAAACGGCGTGCTTCGTTCCTTCTTCCCCTCCATTCCGTTTGGATCGTACCAGCAACCATGCGATGCTATCATTGACACCGCCCCTTTCTTCTCACCACCTGTTTCTCTCCTCTTTACCCGCCACCCTCATCCACCATGGCTGGCGATGTTGTTATCCTCCTGAGCGATGACTCCGACTCGGGCTCGGACAGTGCTTTTGTCACGCCGCACCCCGCTACTGAGTCGCCAGCCAACAATTGGACCTCTGGATTTTCGACACAACAAGAAGCACGACTTCCACTACCACCACGACTCAATCTACCGACACCAGTTCCAACAGCAGCAGCAGCTCGAGCAGCTCGGCACAATGTGGACATTATCGAGATCGACGACACACCGGCGCCGGCCCGACCAAGCCACCGACCAAAGGCAGCCCCGCCCCCAGTTCCGCCCGGCTTTTGGAGCATTCCTGGTGACGATTTTGTCGAACCTTCACCTACTGGGTCTGCTACTTCACCGAAGCCACAGGCGCCGAATCAGACATTGAGCCGACCTCCTGTGTCAAGTCGGTCTCCGCTCTCGGCCCGCAGAGACCCGCTGCAGGAGTCGATACGAGAGAGGGCAGCAAGGGCAGCTCTTGAGCGTCTTGAGCGTCTTCAAGCGAAGCAAAGTTCGCAGGTCGACAACACCAGCGGTGATGTGCCGAACAGTCGTGCAGGCTCCGAGAAAAATGACCTTGACGATGACAGCTTTGGGCAGGATAGACCAGCCAAGCGGATACGATTGTCTCCCGGCGTTGGGTCGCATGGTGCTGCATCACGGCCTCCGCAAGGACAGCCACCTCCCCCTTTTGTCGAGACGATAGACAGTCCGCCACCACAGAGCCCACCACGGCAAAGCTTGCCCGTCCAGCCGCTCTCTCCGTCCCCGGCAGCGCCTCTCCGTCCCCGGCGACTTTCACGCTTTGCCCACGCCGTTGACGATTTCGACGACGACATTGACGACATTGACGACATTCCGCCACCCGCACCTGCGCTTGCGGCTGTCCGGCCATCACAGACCCAACCCGTGCCGGCACCTGCACGACCCGCACAGACCGGGCAGCCAAACCTGCTGAAAGTGCACGCAGAGTGCATCGACCTTTTGAGCTCGTCCGATTCGGAGCATGAGCAATCTGGATCCTCGACGGGGCCGCCTGCAATCGACTCAGACTTTGTCGATATTGACGACTTGGTTGCGGACCCGTCACCTCGGGCGAGAAAGCAGCAGCAGCAGCAGCAGCAGCCGCCGCTGTCACTGTCACAACAGCCTCCTCGGCAACAGTCTCAAAGCCGACCACAACCACAGACCACCGGACAACGGCCGAAAGCGCACACGAGAGAGCCATCGGATGACATTGTGCTGCTTTCCAGTCCATCTGTCGTGTCGCCTGTTGTCAGGCCCAGGAACCGGCCTCCCACCAATGCAACAGCACCGACACAACCACGCCGTGGGCGGCCTCTGCAAAGAAGCGTCTCGGAGGCACAAGCTTTTGTCTTTTCAGACGAGGAGGAGGACGACGGCGAGTACGATGCCGTAACTGCAGATGCTTTGCTTGCGGAATGGAGAGCGGGCCGCAAAGCAGCAGAATCTCAGTCGCCAACAAAACCATCGGCCAAGGCGCCGTTAAGAAGGACAGCAGCAGCAGCAGCAGCGGCAAGGCCTCCAGCAAAGCGGAGATTGTCATTTGACGAGGCAGTGGCAACCGACCGCCAGAAGCAGAGGAGGCTGGAAGCCGACGAAAAAGCGCAAAGAGAGGGAAGCTGAGCGAGAGCGGAAGCAAAAGGAGAAGGAGATTGACAAGGAGCGGCGCAAGATTGCCGCCGACATGGCCAAGGAAAAGAAAGCCAAAGAGAAGGCCGAGGCAGCTGCGTTCAACGACGCCAACAAATCTCGTGTCGACAAGGCGGTGGCCACGCCCGAGATGATTGTCCGGCTGCCCTCGACCCTGCCCCAGGCGACCAAGGAAGTCGCCCAGGCCATGCTGGTCGAGGTCCTAGCCAGCCACGAAGAGTGGACGAGCCGTCCCGTCGAACACGTCGTGACGTGGCGCCGCAAAATCTCCAACGACTACAGACCCGATCTGGGCCACTGGATTCCCGTGCCCACACGCATTGAGGACGAGAAGCACGCCCTTGTGGTCCTGCGCGGCGACGACTTTGTGCAGCTGGTTCTGGCGAGGGACGGGGATCCGGACATTCGGCACCAGACGGGCGGCCACGATCTGGACAGCCATGTGGCGGCCCTGAAAAGAGCGTTTGCAGGGCACACGATTGTGTACCTGATTGAGGGATTGACGGCATGGAAGAGCAAACACAAGACGATGAGGAACCGCCAGTTCGTGGCCGCCGTACGGGGCGGCGGGAACGACGCAGCAGCAGCGGCAGCCGCTGCAGCCGCAGCTCGCCCTTCACAACGACTGGGCCGACGGGGACAGAAGCAAACACCGCAGCATCTCGACGCGGCGCGTGTAGACGACGCACTGTTGGATCTGCAGATCGAGCACAGTGGCGGTGCCGATGGCGGCGACGCTCGAGTGCTGGTCCACGAGACGGCCAGCAGCCTCGACACGGCACGCTGGATCAAGGTCTTTACGGAGCAGATTGCCATTGCGCGGTACCGCCAGCAGCGCGAAGAGCTGTATGCCGCTGCGGCGTCGTTCTGCATGGACAGCGGGCAGATTGCCACGGGCGACGACGCCACCGATACGTACTTGTTGATGCTGCAGCAAGTCGGGCGGGTCACGGAGGCCATTGCCATGGGCGTGGCCACCCGCTACGACACCCTGCCGAAGCTGCTACGCGGGTTTGCCGACGACGGGCCGCTCGCCCTCGAGACTTGTTTGCGGAGTCGGAACCGGAATGGTGCGCTGTCGGACCGGACCGTTGGACAGGCGCTGAGTCGGCGTCTCTACAAGGTGTTCACGGGCAGGGACCCGGAGAGCACAGATGTCTGAGCTTGGGATTGAGGTTCTTGCATTTGTTTTTGCTACCATTGGTTTTTACTTGACACTCTTATTTTTGGCCTGCCTCAGACCCTCTATTCTTACACATACTTGAACGTGTGACGACAGCATTGGGACGTGTGACGATATATATTTTGGACGGGCAACCGCCCATCTTTTTGATTTTGTTTGAAAGAATTATGAAGCACTTTTACTTTCACTTTGACTTCGACTTTCACTTCGACTTTCGTTTCGACATTCACTTTCACTTTCACTTTCACTTCCATTGTCCGCCTGTGCCTTGCTCCTTCGACAACGATCGACCCTATGGAGTAGGATGCGGGGACTTTTATGTTTCACAAAGTACGGAGTGCATCTGGGAATGTTCAAATTTCTAAGTATAGACGACGTTTGGCAGTCGGCCACGCGGCGTCAGTGTTGGAGACCAGCACGGGGCTCCAGAGGTCTGGACCCTGTTCTGCCATGAAAGTGGAAATACAACAGGCCGCTGTAGGCCTCGTCAATCGTACAGATATCTCGAATATGTCTCCTTGCGAGACCAGGACCCTTTGGGCGAGCTCGAAACGAGCAGCTCCGTTGGTGTCGAGCTTCTGCACCGCGGTTACGCGTTTATGTTTCTAGACGTTGCAAGGGCGAGAACGGGGGCACAGCGCAGAAGGGGGCACGACGAAGAGGACAAGGCTGCACGCTGACGTTGGGCCAATTTCACAGCCTTTTCGCTTCTACTCTCGAGCTACCCCAGGAGCAGAAGCAGGATGACGTTACGTACATGTACGTAGTGGCCAGTTGTGGCCAACCGCTCAGAATGGGCGAATTCCCTCGAAAGGGGCTTTTTTGGCCTCTGTTGATTCTTGATAGATTGGCAATGTCTGTGTGCTTAATACCAGTAATCTCACTTTTTTTGGGGCAAACAGGAGATACAACTAGTCTGTGAGTATCCATCTGCAGCACACGAGACACAGCATTCGTAGGTTTTCTTCTCTCCGTGAGGTCCGCTTCTCCCAAAGATCGGAACGATTGTCACCGTCCGTCGGATATGCCCAAAGCAACGGAGCTCGGAGGCTCGGGAGAGCTCAATCTCCATCGTAGCGCAGTAGTTAGCAAAAACCGAGTAAATAGTGCACCGTGACGTTTTTACCTGCCATCTCTTCAGCCCATTTGTTGCGGACGATGTTTATCAGATCAAGGATAACGGCACGCTTGTCCCAGGACAGGAGCCTGACTCGCGCCCATTGCTCGCATGAAAATGATAAGGCCTGAACGCTCCAAATATGCGTACAGTAGGCCACCTGCAGCGCCATATGCAGGCCCACGATAGCCCGGCAAACCGGCACACGACTCACGACACCACCCGCTCTTACTGTTTACAGTGTATCTTACGACGAATGTACTGTACAAAACTGTACCTGCCCCCGAGGGCCCGAGCCCTGTTGCGCCTGCCCTCGCCTTTCCCGTTCCTGGCCTGTCATGACGGTGCCAAGACGGCTGGTCCACTGTTTTTCTCTCTTTTCCTTCCCGTCCCTTCACTTACCCTCTTCCTTTCTTTTTGCTCAGAACGAAGTATTGCGTACATAATACCACCTTCCCTTTCAAAGGTGGTGTTTTGTACCTCGGAGTTTTGTTCCTTCTCAATCGGGCATCGTGTCTCCGGATCCCGTAGGAAAGGACGGCAGACGCGGTAATATGGAGAAGCATCAGGATGAAAGATATGATGATGTACAAATACCTTACTCGTGATTTGTTGGACGGCCAGATTGCAAAAGAGAACGCAGGCAACAGGGGGAACGGCGAGGCGCAAGTCAATGGAAGGAAAGGCGTTTTGGACGGAAGCAAGGACGCGCGGCAAACAAAGGGTGGCTGAAGGCGACAAAGTGGGTTTTGGATACAGAGAAGGGGAATGGAGGGCCTCGTCGTTCTTTCAGGTGTTGCGGCCACTGGGCCACTGGGCCACTGGGAGCAAAAAGATACAGTATGTCGTACAGCACAATAACCAATCTCACAGAAACAACCCGCACGGCTGGTCGGCGGGTCAGGGCTTGAGTGTGATATGTCGTTTTGCCGTAGAGACTTCTTCGGTCAAGGACTCAAGGGTCCGTAGACAGAGGACACACAACCCAGGACGATCGCACCAAAGCACCCCAAAGAGAGCAGGCAGTCTCTCGCAAATGCTCCGCAGAAGGAGCCGTTGGCAAGATAGGCCTTGGCGCCGAGAGCACGACCCCGTTCGCCAAGACTCTGATTAAAGATTGCTGGCCAAATTGTTGGCGCCAATTTTCCTCGAACTGGCCCCCCCTGACTTCTGCTTGCGTAAAAAGACAATCGATCGGCCATTGTGTCGTGTGCTCATTTTCGACTCCCTCCGGAGTACGAGCGGCCTGCCTCTCTTACGAAACAGGGCGACCGTTGCGATTCTGCTGAGGGTTTGTTCTTGATATTCTTTCTTCCTTTTTTTGCCAAAAAGGCTGCTCGGAGCCAGAAAGCGCGCCTGCCTATATTTAGTTTTCCGACTGCTCCTGCCTCCTGCTCCTGTCTCCTGCCTTGCATTGAAGACGCATCGGAAAGACTGTCAAGAGCAAACGAGACAGTACGGGAAGGCGCTCCCCCTGGTCGCGTGCGTGTCGGCAAGCGGACGCACCAAAATACACCAAAGTACTCCGTGTCTTTAGCCTGGATAGGCACTGTGTGCTTCTAGCGTCATGTCTTACGTATGCCTTTTACAAGGGTCCGTTCGCTCACACATCTTGCTGTAATCGAAAAAGCCCCCCGTACAAGCGGCCCCGTACTGTACAAACGATTCTTAGCACGGTACTCAGTACTACTGTGTACCTTCCTGTACATCGTACGCACGCTCAACTCGCACCTTCCTGTCCACACAACGAGGCCCATACACAACCCACGGCCACCTTCCCGCGCTGTCTTGGCCCGCTCTTGCCTTGTCAGGGCCGTCCTGGAGGGGGCTAGTAAAAGTGCCTACGTACATGTACGGAGTACGTAGTTGGCCCCGTACGACGTACTCGTAACTCCTGTCCTCCTTTTCGTCTCTTCTTCTCTTCTTTCTGCTGGCTTGTTTCGCTATGCCTGCGAGGGAACGACAACGACGGCCCATACGAACGTTTGACCTTCTCGACTGATTCTTGATTCTTGATATGTCCTTCTCTTGATACGCCCTTTTCTTCTTTGAGTGGCCATACCCCGGACTTTTTGGGCTGCTTTCTTCCATCTTTATTTCTTCCTGTTTATCTTCTTGTCCCTCCATTTCCATATTTCTGTCCTTCGTCTTCTCTCTTCTCCGTCGGTTTTCTTTCCTTTGGCTTCTTTCCTTTGGCTTCTTTCCTTTGGCTTCTTTCCTTCGTCCTTTTTCATCCCACCAACCCAATCTGGCATCTCGAATGCTTGCGACTCGACCTTGCAGGTCCCCGACACAGACGGCTGCCGTACAGAACAGAACACGCGCCTTGTTCGAACAGAGCATGCATCGTGACTCTTGTCTTCCACCACCGAACCCCTCTCCGACCTCGACGAAAACCCCGATTCTGATTATCGACGGTTTGCTCTTTATGTTCCGTTAAGAGCTTCGCTGCTCTCTCTCTCTCTCTCTCTCTCTCTCTCTCTCTCACACACACACACACACACACACGCACATATCGCCCATCATGATGCCCTTGCGGTCTCTTTTCCTCCTGGTGGCGTCATTTTGGTTCTGCGCCGTGTCCGCTGCCACAGATGCTCCGAGCTCCCGTGATGCCCTCGTCGCCCGAGCCGGCACAGCCGCACGAGACCCGGCCGCTGTGGCCGCTGCCGCAAATCAGCCACTGGCGAAGCCACCAGGGTCGCCACCGCTCGACAAGAGACGCCCGCCCCGAAACGCCCTGTGACGGGTGCCAAGTACTTCCACGAGCCCGGCAGCAGCAACGAGCTCGGCCACTACGACGCCCGCTACTTCAAGGATGTGGTCCCCTACGACGAGCACCGCCCCGCTCTCCGCCACCTGATCCGCTCGTACCTTACCACGTTCCGTTCGCTCAATGTCGAGACCTGGCTGGCCCACGGCACGCTGCTCGGCTGGTGGTGGAACGGCAAGATCATGCCCTGGGACTACGACTTGGACGTCCAGGTCTCGGACGTGACGCTCTTCTACCTCGCCAAGCACTACAACCGCACACTGCACACCTACCGCTACCGCGACGACGCCACCGGCGAGGATGTCGTCAAGGAGTACCTCTTGGACATCAACCCCAACCATGGCCTGCCCGCGGCGACGGCCTCAACATCATTGACGCGCGCTGGATCGACACGGCCAACGGCATGTTTATCGACATTACCGGCCTGGCCGAGCGCGAACCAAAACGCAGCCCGGGCATCTGGAGCTGCAAGAACTTCCACCGCTACCGCACGCGCGAGCTGTACCCGATGCGCGAGACCGAGTTCGAGGGCGTGCCGGCGACCATTCCGTACAGCTTCGACAAGATTCTGACCGACGAGTACGGGACCAAGAGTCTGGTCGCCACCCGGTGGGAGGGCCACACCTGGCACCACGAGGCCAAGGAATGGGTCAAGAACCCCCCGCGTACGATGCGGGCCATGGCCGATACGGTCGCCGGGAAGGCGGCTGCCTAGGACGCTGCGCCTGAGAAGACTAAGAAGAAGAGCGGCGTCTTTCAGTCTTTCAGCCAGCGTTGTTGGCCGTTGAAGCCGATTGGGTCCGGTCGGATCCGATCCTCAACGAAGTGCACATAGTTTTCCTTTTGCATTTTTTATACTTTTGTACGACGGCGTTATCGGATGGGCTTTTGTTCTTCTTTTGCCAGCTCTTTTTTTTTCTTCTGCATCAATGGCGTTTCGGTGTGGGGAGGGGACTTGGTGCTTTTACTGTGCCACCATCATACTACAGAAAGAAGAGGAGAGAGGTTGGAGGGGGGGAGTATATTGTATATTGTATTGCCTCGCTTGTCATGGGACGAGCGTTTTATTGTTCTCGTTGCCCGTTTTTAGATACCCCTTGAATGTGCGGACTGGGACTCGCCGAAAGGAAGGGGCCAATTGCAACAAACAAGTCACAAAGTTTCACAATGTTCCTGTCGCAGTCGTGCGAAGGCTGTGAAGTGAAGATGACGCCGTACGTCGCACTGAATTCTGCCAATGCTTGCTATCATAAACATGTGCCGTAGGACCGTCGTCGCTTTCTAATATAGTGACTATCCAAAGAAGAAGAAAAAAAGAACAAGACACAAATACACAAATACACAAATACAAAATACAAATACAGAGAGGATCTTCCAAAACGCCTTTCGCAATGCTAAAAATCAAACTGATGTCCCACCCGCAGTCGACTACGGATGGGTCGACGAGCTGCTGCCGTCGTTGTTGTTGGTAGCATCGCTCCCAGGAGCGCCACCGCGGCCTGCTGTCGTCTGCCGCAGCCGTTCTTCGGCCGCACGCGCACGTCGTTCGCGCTCGCCCATGGGTGTTGTCCTGGCGGCGGTCGTGCTGCTGCTGCTGCTGGTGGTGCCCATCACGGTGCGCGCGTCGCCACGGCCCAGGACATAGGTACCGCCCATCCAACCACCCCCGTCGACATGGCCGTCTTCGTCTTCGTGGTCGTGGTCGTGGTCGTGGTCATAGTCGCTCGGTGACGCTGCCGTGGGCGGCTCGTAGTAGTCGCCCTGACGACCACCAGCCAGCGACCGTCCGCCGGCCCGGCCGCCGTTGGCGTCGGCCACATGTTCGACCGCGCGCTCAATCTCCCGGTACAGCGCCCAAAAGTGCTTGTCGTGGGCGCTGTGCACATTGTGCGCCAGCTCGTGGCACAGCGTCTTGCGTACCGTCTTGTAGTCGCGGTACCCGTCGAACGCGTCCGTCCGCAGCCGCAGCTCAATGACCTCGCCCTTGTTGCGGTTCAGGCCCAACGTGCGCGATGTGCCCTCGTGGCTGGCCTCGGTGTACAGCCGGGGGTCCATCTCGGTCAGCAGGCCGACACGGAACTTGTGGGCAGCCATGGCGTGCTGGATGCCCGGATCGTCGCGCAAGCGGTGCAGGTAGGCGAGAGCGCGGTCCGGGTTGGGGAGGTGGGGCAGCGGCCGGATCGCGCCAAACGTGTAGGCGTTGTCGGCGTCGGACATGGTGTGGATGCCGCCCCGGGCCGTCGTTGTCCCGGTCCGCCGGGCGGGCACGGCGCGGCGGCGCAGTTCGACGAGGCGCGCCGCGCGCCGCTTGGCCGTCTCGCTGGCGTCGCGGAGGTGGTGGATGGTGCTTGTGGGCGTGGCCATGAGGCGGAGCTTGAGCTGGTGGGCGGGTTGTGGCGGCTTCTTTGCCGTTGCCTGTTTGGCCAGCAGGCCGGAGAGCAGCGTGTGGGCATCCTTGGTGACGTTGATCAGGCCGATGGGCGGTGCAGCGAGCAGTTTTGTGACTGTATACTGCGTGCCGGGCTCTCCGTCCTGGGTCTCGCCCTGGAGCTCGCTTTCGCAGAGAAGTGCAATGTCTTCAACAGTCGACTGGGCTTGCAGATGGAGTGTAAATGTCTTGCCGGCGTGGGTGACGACAACTTCAACAAGGTCGTCCTCGCCGGAAGAAGAAGAGTCGGCCATTGCGTCTGCCAACATTGTGAAGTGTGGGATGTGTTGTGTGTTCAAAGAAGAAGAGGGATATATTCGTGATCGTTCGCGAGGTTTGGTCGAGACTCGATGCAGAGTTCACGATGACGCAATAAGAGATGTAGGGGACAGCACGAGGAGGGTAGGGTCGTCACAGCTGGCACCCGGCCTCGTAAATATAGACATTCGTGTTCATGGCAGGGCTGTCAGCGGAAAAGAAAACGCAGTGGGCAGTCAGTCGCTTGACGAGTATTATAGGATAAGATGGGATGCCGTCGAAGCTTCCGCGAGCGTCTGTCGCAACGCCTGCGGCCGCCTAGCGCTTGGTCGTGCCTGCCTTCCTGCTTGGTAATGTTGAATTACAGTGGCGGAAGGCGCCAGGCAAAACTCACTGGGACTGACCTTAAGGAAACATCCAGAAGCGGAAGGACTTGCGGGACCGTTGGGCGGGTGTACTCTGCCACGCAAATTACGTGCAAAGGTACCTTTGATCGTCAGGTGCGCCGTTCGCTGGCTCCTGCTGTTCTTGTGGACCTCTGCAGCCAATGAGGCGCTAATCGCGTTCGTGTCCTTTCCCTTTTACACGTTCTCGGCGCGGGCTGCTCTTTCTGGCTCTTCTCTTCTCAGTACTACTCAGTAACGTCTCGTTTTGGCAAGAGCTCTCCCGCAAGAGGACACACAACACCCAGCAGTCGTCTCCATTGTCGTTCCATTCAGTGGGCTCTCTACCGAGTCGATTCCTGCTTCTTCTCCCTTACCAACCATTCCGCCGATGCGCGATCTCTTTGCGAACCCTTTTCCCACGACCTCTCTCTCCACACCCCTGACGCGGCCTTCAAGCTGTCTACGAAGTAGCTGTTTCGTTTTCATCGACGACACGACCACGACAACATCGACGGGCATTGCCGAGCAAAAACCATTGGCGACGACATCATACATTATCTCCCTTTTCCATTGACCTTCCCTTGGACCTCCGTTTGGGACTGTCTCCTGGGCGTCTCCCGCCAGCTTTCTGACATCCTGCTGCGTGCAGAGGACCGAGAAGAACGGGAGCTACGATGGGGTTGAACATTTTTCGCGTGTTTGGTGAGTGGCAACAAAGGCATTGAGCAGACGGATGGACGACCAAGTGACAGTGAGACAATCAGACAAAACTGACGCGACTGCAGGGGACTTGTCCCATTTGGTGTCGATTGGCATTCTGCTGCACAAGATGATCCAGCTCAAGGTACGTAGCAACTGCATGGTGGTGTCTGGTGGTGGTGGTGGTGGATCGCCTGCTAACCAACGACAGAGCTGTTCGGGCATCTCGTTCAAGTCACAAGTTCTCTACTTTATTGTCTACATTACAAGATATCTTGGTAGGTGGTGGCCGTCGTCGTCGTCGTCATCGACAGCATCTCCCGCTGTGATTGAAGCCTTTACTGACCCCTCCCTGCCCTGCCCCTGCAGACCTCTTCTCGACCGAGAGCGCATACAACTTCATCTTCAAGGTCCTCTTCATTGCGTCCCAGGGCTACATTCTCTACCTCATGACCACGTCCTACAAGCCCACCAACGACCCCAACCTCGACACCTTCCGCGTCGAGTACCTGCTGGGCGGCGCCGCCGTCTTGGGTGTTTTTGATGCCCTACAAGTACACGGTTTCGGAGATCCTCTGGGCCTTTTCGATCTGGCTCGAGGCTGTCGCCATCCTGCCCCAGCTCTTTATGCTTCAGCGCACGGGCGAGGCCGAGACCATTACGACGCACTACATTTTCGCGCTGGGCCTGTACCGCGCCCTGTACATCCCAACTGGGTGTACCGCTACGTGATGGAGCCGCAGCACAAGGTGGACTGGATTGCCATTGTGGCCGGCGTCATCCAGACGATCCTGTACAGCGACTTCTTCTGGATCTACTACCAGAAGGTGTTTAAGGGCAAGAAGTTCAAGCTGCCCGTCTAAGTCGCGTCCAACTCGCGTCCAAGTCGCGTCCGAGTCGCTTCCGTTGGCGCAGCCGGGACTCGGCAGTAGAGGGACGCGATGGGCACGTCAAGACACCAACTTGGAAGGAGAGAGCAGAAGGATGAATGACTAGACCAGTAGGGACAGCGAGAGGACGAAAACGGTTGTCTGCAAGGCACGTCTTTTAAGACTCTCGCCCGGCGGTCGCATTTTCCTTGCGTCGTTGTCTGTCCAACACCCGTGGCCAGTCCAAGTCGATTGGAGAGGAAGAGGAAGAGGGTAGATGGAGATGGGATCGTGGGGACGAGGCGAGACCATGGGAAGACGGTGTGCTTCCAGCATGCATCGTGGACGTGGAAAAGAAGGGAAAGAAGGCATGGCGCACATGCGCAATGCCAAAGCTCGCCGCTTTCCAGCTGGAGAGAATCGCAGCTGGAGAGGGACGGCGTTTTATGTCGTACGGTATTATCTAGGCGTTCAATGTTCTGTTCTGGTTTTGCATCGCTTTTCGGGTCTGACAAATTACAATTTGTGGTTGTTATTTCCATCCATAGGAAATTGAACGGCATGCAAATAAAGCAAATAAAAAGAGAGAGAAGGAGAAGAGAGAGAAGCATATCTTGCTGTTGACAGGTGACAGGTAAACGCATAAACTGGGCGAGTCTCAGACAAGTTTGAGAACGGACGATCCTCGCTGCCCTGTCTCTACCGGGCAAACTGGGTGTCATGGACTTGACAGAAGAACTTCAAACGCATGAATGAAATGCCAGAAGCGAAAAGAAACGGGAGAAAAAAAGGTAAAGAAAAAAAGAAAAAAGGTAAAGAAAAAAAAGAAAAAAAGGGAAGGCGAGGAACGAAAGCAAAGAACAATAATACACCATCCGAGCTGGCACGCTGCTTAACCGGTCGACGGTTCTGGTGACAGGCTCCCACGCACATCGCTATTCAACCGCCGGCGTCCTTTGGCTGGCGAGACTGTTTTGGATTCGGAAACAATGTTCAGTGAGATTGTGTACTGTTGTGTTGTCCGACGTTGTCGTTTGGCCTGGATTTTGGTGTGAAAGGCGAGCATCTCTCTTCAGGCAGAACATCCAGAAATAAAACGCAAAGAAAACCTGGGATCAACAGACACTTAACGTAAAAGACACTTGCTTGTTTCCTTTGCCGATTGAATAAGGTCAACATCCACATGTGATCCCCTTTTTATTTAATTGTCTCTCTAATTTGACTCGTCTTTCTGCTCGTTCCCTGTCCCTGTCTCCTGCCGGTACATGTAATTCATCTTTCCACATCTGTTTTTGCGGCATATGCTGTCACGGTTTCAGAATGCCACTCGGAGAAGGGAAACGGGCAGGGAATGCTGATGCTGCACTTTGTTCTGCGCCGGCTTCCACGTCGTGCTTTTCTCACCGACTGCATCCTTTTACCCCTTCCCCCGTACACATTCCAGTTCGTATCCTTTGCGTTCTGCTTCCTGTTCTGTTGCCTTGCTCGCCCGGAAAGAATACAGAAGATCGGAGCGAGGGGCAAGTAAAAGATGCAGGTACGATGTCAAGCCGACGAGAAGAGACTGATATAATACGACATAAAAAGCGAGGTTCAATATTGACAGGGGGGGGGAGGAGGAGGGGAGCCCAGCGTTGAGACGTTCCATACCCCGGGTCGACGGGATTGGGGGAAGACGGACAATGGCCTTCCATGGGGACAGGCACCAGGTAGGGCATGGGATTGGACGACCGTCAAACTTTGAATGGACGACTGTCACTTGGCACGACCATCTCGAGTCTGTCTACCGCTTCGGGGCCGTAAGATCCATATCTTGCTCTCTATTTTCATCGTCAGTCATGCGACAGGATCGCCGTCTACCCCCAAGCGATAAAAGTAGGGGTCGCCCTAGAGTTAGACGGACAACTCTATTTCGATGGAGAACGCCAGGGTTTGCTGTGGACGAAGAAAGCAGTCCATGGCCCCCGACTTAGCAGTGTCTCGACCAAGTCGAAATAATGTCTTTTTGATTGACCTGGCTTGACTCCTGGCTGGCCACACATTGCCAGATACCCTCCGTCGACTCGGAGTATGTATCGCCGGGATCAACGACTGCATGAATAGTCGGAGAGTCTGGCTCACGATGCCCGGAAAAGGCAAATGGAAACGAACAGACTCCATGCCCCCTAACCCGCATCTCTTTCTTCGTATCTCCCTCCTGTGTCCCTTGTTACTTCTCATGCCCCTCATCTTTTTTTTCTTTGGTCTCCTTCTGCTTGATTCTCTTTCTTTCTTTTCTCTTCTCCAATTCTCCCTTTCTCCTTTTCTCCTCTCTGCCTAGTTACTTGATTGACTTACCTCCCAGACTCTTTCTGTTCACATCGTCCTTACCCACGACGATGATGATGTCCTGTTTGTTTGCTTCTTGTTCATGATACCCAGCTTCCGCCATCACGTTTGCGTACCACGAATGTCTACGACTGTCTACGACATACCGACTACACTCGACATGGCGAGACAAAAGCACCATAAGCGGTGGTGGCCAGCTGGTCTTTGGCTGCCACTGCTTCTCACAACAGCCGCAGGCCCAGCATGGGCCGTCGGCGGCGGGCTCGACACGGGCACGCAGCTGGTGGCGCCAAGGCGACCAGGCCTCAGCGACGGCTATGGCGATGGCGATGGGAAAGCTGGTGACAACGTGGCCGACGTCGTTCGTCGACTGACGGCACCACTGGCGGCCGTGGCAGCGGCCGGGCCCAACATTATGGCCGCCAACGCCGACGAGCAGACACAACAAATGCTGCAAGCCATTGTACGGAGGGAAGAGGCACGGAGGGAAGAGGCACGGAGGGAAGAGGCACGGAGGGAAGAACGAGAAAAAGAAACAGAACGAGAACGAGAACGAGGACGAGAGACTGCAGCTCCGGCCATGGCTGCACGGCATCCTTGCAAACACCGCCGCCGCAACCCAAACACGCGCTGGCCCGCCGCCAGAATGCCGACGACGGCCAGATCCAGGCGCTCAGTGCCCAGATCCAGTCATCTCGTCGGTGGCTTCGTCCTCAGCCAGGCCAGCCGGCAGGTGTCACAAACGTCCCAGCAACTCGCCCAGCAGGTCACGCAGCTCTCCAGTCGACCGACCGTCTGTCCCAGTCCATCAACTCCCTCCAGAACGCGGCCCAACAGGCCCAGCAGTCCGCGCAGTCGGCACAGGATGCCGCACGGCAGGCCTCGCAGTCGGCCGCGCAGGCCATCTCGAGCGCCCTCTCGAGCGCCCAGAGCAGCGCCAGCGCCGCCGTGGCGTCCGACCGGGCCAGCATCACCAGCAGCGCGTCGGCCCTCATTGCCGCCGCCAGTGCCAGCGCCGCCCAGCTGGCCAGGGTCGCCGCCTCGCAAGTGCAGTCGGCACAGGCAGACGCCACCATTGCCCGTGCCGATGCGGCCACGCAGGTGCAGCAGGCCCAGGGCACGGCCGTGTCGGTGACGCAGGCCGCACTGGCCATTGTGGGCGCCTTTGTCGGCTCGTCGCTGCTGACCATTGGCGCCTTTTACCTGGTGGTGCGGTACAAGACGAGCAGAAAACGGCGCCGCACACGCCTGATTGCCACGCGTGGGGACATTGGCTACGCGAAGCAACAAGACGAGGAAGACGACCGTGGTGACCGGGGCACGTATGGCTACCCAATCGACCTGAAGGATCCGCCTCGAAAGTCGACGACGGGGGGCGGTGGTGGCAACAACAATGGTGACGGCGAAGGCTTTCGCGAGAAGCGGCCAGACGCGGCTTACTTGCGAGGCACGCCGGGTGCAGGCACTGGTCCGACCAACAAAACCGGTGGCGACGGCGGAGGTGCTTTGGGTGCTGGCTCTGGCCCTGGCTCTGGCTTTGGCTTTGGCTTCGGCGGCGCTTTCGGGTCGGGCAGTGGCAGTGGCAGTGGCAGTGGCAGCAGTATCAGTGTGGTCGGTGGTCTGCCAGCCAGCAACAACGGCTACGGTGCACCCGGTCCAGCCGGGCGAAAGAGGAGCGGCAGCAACGGCCGCTCATCCTTTTCCCTCTTCCCCAAGACGCCCACAAGCGGCGAGACCCGGGAAATCGAGACGAATCTCCGCAACAATGCTGCGCCGCCAACACAAGCACAGCAGCCGGTGGTCGTCTCCCCCTCCATCTATGCCACGAGCACCTCCGCCATGACCAACACCCTGTCCCGCGCCAACACCACCACCAACAACCCGACGCGGGCTCAGCCGAGTCTGCAGCAGTGGCTGAGAGAGGGTACTGTCAGTCCATTTGGCACACTAAAGCGGGACAGCCAGGTGCGGGCGACGGCCAACGGCAATGGCAACGGCAACGGCAATACTGCCGCCCCTGAGCGGGGGCCGCAGCAACTCCGCAACATGATGAAGCGGTCCGTGGGCGTGGGCGGCGTCAATGCCGGCGGAGGAGGGCGTGTGATGCAGCCGGGTGGTTCGCTGCCTCTGCGCGACAGCTGAGGCCATTGTTTCGTTTCTTTTCGAGCCGATTTGACGGCATTCAGCGTTGGCGTCTTTGAGTCTTTGAGTGCTTGCGATGGCATGATGATGGGAAGCGAGCGAGCATGGCGTTGTCGGTTGTTTTAGTCTTCGATTTTTGTCCCTACCATACTTGGTCATATCAACAAACCATTGCCGTTCTCTTCTGTCCTCCGCAATGCCTGTAATACCTGTCTTCGATGGACTCTGTCTTTCTTTGTCTGTTTGCCCGCCAATTCGGCACGCGGCCAAAGACCCACAGCCACGCTTTCACGCTTTGAACGACTTGCCACGTGGAAACTGCCGAAGAGGTATGTCGTAAATGGCCATCGACCTCGAACGGCGTACGACGTACTCCGAACACGATATCGTCTTGATTGTGGAGGTGCTTGGTCGTTTCTTTTCTTTTTCTGTTTTCCCCTTGTTTCTCTCGTATTTGCATGTGAGGCAAAATCCTCGAGCTTCCTGCCCACTCATTGCGCCATCCCTCTTTGTCGACTACGCATATAGCCGAAAGAGGAAGCGACGTGGGGAGTAGGGGTGGCTGCCAAGCTTGGCAAGAAGCACGAAGCTCTGGGCGACCAAGCAAAGGAGGCAATGAGAGTGCTCCGTACGTACTCCATACCGAACTCCGTATGAGAACGGCAGGCGCACACGCGTTTTGACCCTCTTTATCTGGCTTGCGTTGCTGACTCTTGATGGTTCCTTCCTGTCCAGTCGTGCCTCATCTCCTTTTTTGCCTCTCGCTCCTTCCCGCTCCTTCCCATGCTCTCTGTTCGTACTGTTTCTCTGCTCGCTCTTGCCTTTTGATCGCCTTTATCCTTCTGCTTGTCCATCCCAAACGGGGAGGACCACACCAGTCGACCGGGTGCTCATGCTGCCAGCAGCATTATTGGTTGCCTTGTGGCAGACCCGCCCCACTCCCCCCTTCTTTCCCTTCCTGGCTCCCTTTTTGGCTCTCTTTTTGCTCTCTTTGCTCTCTTTGCTCTCTCCTGGCACCATTTCAGCGCCGTCGCTTTTTTTGCTTTTTCTCGCTTGCACGGCCGCCGTTGCCGTTGCAACTTGCGACTTGGACAGGGGTCAGGAAGGGCAGTTTTTGGAAGAAACACCCACTGCTGTTGTGCACGTGGAAGGCCCTCACCAACGAACCGGGAACACCCCAGCTGGCGGATTCGGAAAGAGATACTGAGTTGTGGCAGAGTTGAGTGGCTGGCCTGCGGGTTCCCTCTCTCACTCACTCGCTCCTTCCCCTGCTGGGTTCGGCAGCGTTGCTTTCGCACCCTCCTGCCTGCCGTCGTGGGTTGGTTGGCTGGTTCCACCTGCCCGTTGCGCCGCGCGTTGGACGAGTCAGGAAAAAAGTAAGAAAAACGAGAGCCCGTTCACCGTAGAGAAGGAAGGTGCCAAGGACACGAGCTTTTGTTGCAAAGCGCAATAAGGAAAGAAGGCCACAACCCCCAGCGCCCGTACCCATAGCTAAATACCCCAGGCCAGGCCCAGGCCCAGGCCCTCCTTTTCCTCCCCTTCCAGACCGAAAAAGAAAGCTTCCGTACTTTGTCAACTGAATCCCATCTTCGTCATAATACAACAAACATACACTGTAAAACCCTCTGTCGAACATCTCGTGTATCTCTGCGACACCAGCCTTCTCTGTCCGCTGGCCCCCGGCCTGGAACCCCGAGGTTCAGCCCAAATGTCAAGCCACACCTGATTTTGCGCCTGCAGCCTTCCATTGGCGGCCGCTTTCCCCTATCCACCGCAGAAGAAGACGACAAAAAGAAATAGGAGAAGCACGAGAAACAGGGCGAAAAGAGAGGACAGAGGTCCGTCAAAGGCGACTCAAAGACAAATCAAAGACAGCTCAAAGACAGCTCAAAGACGACGACATCCGCAGGAGACACAGCGCAAGGGGACCACCAGCGCTCGTCCTGCTCCTTTTTCCCTACCAGCGGCTCGTTTGCGACAACAGCCGCAGAGCCGCCTGCCATTGCTTGTGTTTCGGGACTACATCCAGGATCAGGGCAGAACGAGACGCCTTCGCTCTTAGACGACGACGACGACGACGACAAAACGGCGCAGACGGACGCATATGCCTTGGGCACACGCCAACGCCCCCGTTCGCCATGGATATGCCAATGGACCCGTCCCTAGAGCCGGCGTCGGCCATCCGGGACGCCTTGGGCCTCCATGTGCCACAACAGCCACTGCAGGGCGGCATGGCACACCCAACCGGCGCCGATCTGTCGTTCTACGTCTTTGAACACCAGCACCAACACCAGCACCAGCACGGCGTGCAGTCGACAAACACGGGCACGGCCGACACCTACGCCGTCTGGTCTCAAGAACCCATGGACCTCGACTACGACCCGGAGCTCGCCTCTTGGGTGAACTCCTGGGATGCAACGCCCAGTCAGATGCATCCGACACAACAGCAGCAGCAACAGACGCCTGCACTGTCCCAAATGTCACCAACAATCCCGTCACAGCCTCAACAGCAACCTCGACAGCAGCAGCAACAACAGCAGCAACAACACCATCAACACCATCACCAGCATCACCACCAACAGCTGCAGCTGCAGCAACTACAGCAAATGCAGTCCCCTCAAGGACCGTTACCGCAGCACCCTCAGACCAGCCAGCAACAGCATTGTCAGCAACAACAGCCGCAACAATTGGCATTCCGCGAGCAGCAGCCCATTCTTCATCAACAGCAGCATGCGCAGCAGCAACCTCAGCAGCAGACGCAACAGGGACAACAGCAACAACACCAGTACCAGCAACTGCAGCATGCGCAGCATGCGCAGCAGTCGTTTTCCGGCAGCCAGGCCGCAGTGCCCTCTTTCGAGATCAACACTCTGCCGTCCAGCTTTGCCGAGACCGACTTGAGCAAGGCCGGCAAGATTATGGGACCCGACGACTTCCTCTTCCCCGACGACGAGACGGCTGCCGTGCTCTCAAACCAGATCCATATCCAGCATGTTCAGCACAACAACGCTCTTCCGGAATCCTCCGCACCTCCACCTCAGCCCATCGTGCCCTCAAATGCGCCACAGACACCGGCTGTCGGCCTCGACTTAAATGACCCTGCAACACTGGAGCTGTACGATGACATGCTCCTCTTCTCGCGCGGCAACCACCTCTCTGGCGACAAGCTGACCTTTGACGGCTGCGACGCCACCAAGGAAGCCGTGTTGCACCGTCTGGCCCTCAAGTTCAAGCTTAGCTACAGCTACGACCCCGTCCAGCGCAAGGCCATCGTCTGGAGATCGTCAGTGTTCGGGCCCGTCAAGCAGGAACCCACGCCGGCAGCAGAACCACGGCAATTTGTGACCGTGCCGTCACAGCTTGCTCCCCAACCGACGCCGTCCTTTGGAAACGAAGTGACAGCTGCGCCTCCGACCTCACCGACCTCCACAGCACCACCACCGCCCGCCACACATCCCGTGCCATCATCTTCTCTCAGTCCACAACCGACTACCAGCGACACCAGCCCGCAGAAACGGCACACGATCACCACGCCAGTCACTTTCCCTCTCCTACAACAAGACACCAACACGGTCGGCCTGTCTGTCGGCCTCACACCGCCGCCGTCCAAGCGTCTGAGCAACGATAGCAGTGCCGCTGCATCTGTGGTGTCCTCTCTCATTCTCTCCGGGCAAGGGTTCCCTTGCGACGACGACAAGCCGCCCCAAGATACACCCTCGCTCGGCGACCGCCTCTCGAGTAGCTGGAGCATCTTCCATTCCGGCATTTCGTCACGGCGCCCTCGCGGCCGGCGAGGTCCCCTCAGTGCAAAGAGCCGGAAGGACATCAAGGACCTCGAATGGGCAGGCGGTGCTTGTTGGCGATGCAAGATCTTGCGGCGAAAGTGCGACCCCGGTATCCCGTGCAAGAACTGTCCTGCCCCCGATCTCCGTGAGGACGCTCCTCCTTGGCCACTGATTGGCTGTCGGCGCGGAAACCTTCGTGAAGCAATGCCACCACAGGTGTTGTGCACCAAGTCCCGTGCTCTGCTTGCATCCTGCTCTCACAAGATGCCTGCCATCCTGGCGGCAGAGAACGTCGTCGACAATCTGACAGGCGGCCCACCGCCAGCACAACCCGACGTTGTGTCCCATTGCTTCCGTGAGGCCGAGATGCAATGCTTGTCCGACAACAAGCTCGTCCTCGACAACCCAACTTTCTTCTTGCGGACGCACGACCACTCTGTTGCTGCCCACCACTTCTCACAATCGATTCGCAACGGTCGGTACAGAGCAAATGAGTCGCTGAACGTCACCTGCCAGGTTCACGAGACTTCATCCACCTACTCCGACTTGATTTCCAGCATTGCCTGGGAGCTGGCCGACAACAGCGAGTGCCTGAACGTCCTCGAAATCGAATCCGTCGAGAGCTTCATGATGCTCTTGGAGACGGCGTGCCTCTACGAAGTCGAGGTGGGAAGGTCCCCCATGGTGTCCCTCTCTCTGGTCTGTCTTCGCAACTGCCTGGATGCGCTGCGGCTGAACTCGGCCCACCTCCTCGATGCGCGCCTCCACAGCACATGCCAAAGTGACCGCTGCAGCATCAACTGCCTTCGCGAGCTGGCCAACTGCATTGACACATACATTGAGGAGCTCTCGCTTCTCATGTTCCGCAAAGTCAACCTGCGTGACCGTCGCTGGTGGCTCTCGACCTTTTATAGCTTGTGTATCCAGGCCTATGTGCGCCGCGCCCTGCTCGTCATTGAGCAGCAACTGCTGTACCCCGACTCGGATGACGCCGATGTCCTCTACAGCAGCCAGTACCTTCACCTTGTGACAGTTTTGTTTATTGCCGTCTCCTTCCAGTACGACCCACTCGTGTCCAACAGCGGCGGACTCCAACTGCAACAATCGCTCCTCGCCGAGGAGGATGGTTCGGCATCCGACATGTTTGTCCCGGATCGATACTTTGCCGCTGGCCGCTCCGCCTGTGCAGTCAACATCTGGCTGGACGAGGGCATCAAGTCATCCTACCAGTTCTTGACGCGTCTGCTCAATATCGGATCGCTCGATTTCGACATGGGCCAGGTCGAGGGCGGAGCCGCGGGTCCAGGCGGCGATGTCACAATGGAAGGCTCTGATGCCGTTCTGCCACTGCGGAGACTGCACGGCATCAAGTCTGACTCCTTCTCAGCGTACTCCAGTCCCAACTCGTCCACAACCAGCTTTGCCAGCTCCTTGTCCGCGCCACGGTCGACAACGGGCGTCATCAGCCCACCATCGTCTGTCGGACCCATGTCGTCGGCATCGTCGCCACGGACATCTCTGTTGATGACCGAGCGACGCAGCAGCATTGGATCCCTACCGAGCCGCCTCTCTGCTGCCTCGTTCCCGTCCTCCAACCCAGCACCACCCCAGCCTCAGCGTCGACTATGACGTCTCTGCCACACCCGTCAAAGCCAGGAAAAGGATCCAAGGCCGGTTCGATTGTGTCGGAAAGCGGATGCAGCAGTGTGGGCAGCACCGCCACAGCCACAGCCACAGCCACGAATGTGCCGGTGCCGGTACCGGCCCCGGCCAGCAACGACAAGGACAATGACAATGGCAATGGCCACCTGACGAGCGCGGCCAGCGACGGCGGCCCGCTGGTCTGCACGTGCTGCCCGAAACGTCCGCAGCGCTTCCACACCAAGGAAGAGCTCAAGGTGCACCAGACCAAGAAGCCACACATTTGTGCGTTCTGCGGCCGCCGGTTCAGCCGAATGAATGAGGCCGAGCGCCACATCACGACCATTCATCTGCGGCCCTTCTCGTGGTCCTGTCGCCGTCTCGCGATGCCTCTGCTGGCATTCCAGCGTGTCAGCGACGGCACGACGGCCTACGATGTCTGTGGTTTCTGTGGACGCCAGTTTGAGAGACCAGCAGCCGACACCAGCAAACCCAGCGACACCAGTGACACCAGCGGCACCAGCGGCACCAGCAACACGAATGCACACGACTCGGTCCTCACATCACACATTGAGGTCGACCACAAGCTGCACGACTGCAAGGCCAGCGCCAAGAAGTTTTACCGTGAGGACATGTTTGGACAGCATCTGAAGCTGTCCCACGCGGCCGAACCTGGTGTGTGGCTCAAGTATCTCGAGAATGCGTGCAAGGCTGAGGAGACGGAGGCCAGCCAGCCGGCCATGCCTGTGGTGGCCGTGTAGGCGGCAGAAGCCGATGCAAACATTGATTTTTTTCTTAATTTCATTTTCACTCTTGATTTTAGAATTTCATATTCGTCCAATTTTTTGTGTTTTTTCTTCTTCTTTTTCTCTCTCCATTTATTTGCAATAGCTATAATACCCCCAAATTCGAATTGTTAACGGAATAAAATACAACGGAGGATACAATAATCACTTTCTAAAAGTAGACCGGAGTCGAATGTGACAAAAGATACATTTCGGAGCAATACTGCAAGATTGATTGTGTTGTGCTATCCGTAAAAGAAAAAAAAATCCCCTATCCCAACAAGGACTCCAAGAACTTCAAATAATAGCGAGTGTCTAACCACGGTTTCGTCGTGTGTATCCATTATAACCCCTTCAACTAACAAAAAAAGAAGGAAAAAAAACATAAAACTCCAGTGTATAAAATCAACCAAAAATAGTGAAAAAGCAGAAAAAGTCAAAACGAGGGGGTATCAAAAAAAGAGAGCCAGAATGGGAGGGTATATACTGAGAAACTGAAAAGGAACACGGTTCGGATGAGAAAGAAGTGAATCAAATAATGTGATTGGCGATTGGTTATTATGGCAGGGACGAATGCCTGTCGTTGACTTGTGGTTAGACGTGCTCGCGCGGGTTGACGGGTTTGTGTCCAAGGTCAGCCATGATGTCGTCGTCCTCCTCCTCTTCAGGGTCGCGGTTGAGATTAATCGACCAAATGCGCTCTATGCGAGGGGTGGGCTCGGCAGCAGCGCCGGCAGCAGATGCACCAGCGGCGTTGCTGCCATTGCGCAGCTCCCAGCTACCAACGCGCTCGTGGCCCACGCCATTGCCAGAGACAGCCACGTCCGCATCGGCCGTCTTGCGCTCGCTGCTCTTGAAGCCGCCGGCGCTGTTGCGAAGCTGAAGCGTTTCTTAAAAAGGCCAGCCTTGTCAGCGCCTCCACTGTTGCTGTTGCTGTTGCTGTTGCTGCCGCGACGGCCAGCAGCGAAGAAGAAACGCAGACCTCCAAAGAGCATGGCCAGGAACACAATCAAGCCCATTACGGCCAGAGTGACAAGGGCACCAATGACACCGGCGACGGCGGGCGCCATACGGCTGCTCTTGCTGCTGCCGCGGCCGCCACCAGAGAAACCCGAGCCCGAACCTGAGCCAGTGCCGCTGCCATCACCATAACCAGCGTTCTCCAGCATACCAGGGCAAAAGACGCTCACACCGTCACAGGTGTCGCACCAGACGGCCACCGAGTCGATGCCAACGGATCGCATAGAGCTGATGAACGAATTGTAGGGCATGTCGGCCTGGGTGCTGTTGAAGAGGCTGTACGTGGTCAGCTCGCTGTCGGCGTCGGTGTCCGGCACGTACAGGAAGCGCACGTAGAGGTCGGCCGGGCTCGGGTAGACAGTGTCGTTGGCGACGGTCGCGTCTTGGGCGGACTTGGAGTACAGCTCAAAGATCATGGAGCCGCCGTTGCCCGGCAAGCTCTCAAATGTCAAGGCAGAGGGGCTACCGATGAGGCCCGACAGGGCAAAGAAAGCCAGAAAGGGCTCAAAGGAGCCGAACATGAGGCTGAGCTTGTTGTTGGCACCGTTGTTCAACAGGTTGTTGCGCATAAAGTTGACGACCTGCTGGGCGAGCATGCGACCGGACACAGCGCGAATCATGTCACCCTCCGTCTTGCCCGACACACTGAGGTTGGCATTGAGAGCGAGCTGCTGGACAGAGGCAAAGATGCGCAGATCTTCAAGCACGGTTGCATTCAGCGTGTTGGCGACCTGGGGGTTGTGGCTGTACATGTACGAGGCGTAGTCGTAGAGCTCGTAGGCAAAGTAAAAGTTGGTGTTGGTCTCGGAAAACACAGTCTGGAAGAGCGTGGGCCACAGCTGGTGGTAGAAGCCAAGGGTGCTGTTGTACAGATGCGCTGCGTCGTTGTCGTTGTGGTAGTCAATGGCCGACTGCTGGTACAGAGTGCAAGCCAAATTGCCCTCGATCCAGGCCGAGGCCGGGTCCTGCAGCGAGGTGGTGGTGACAAGCGGGTACTGGTAGCCGTCGAGCGGGAAGTTGACGAGGGCGCCATTGGCGAGAACAGCAGCCTCGCGGCCGCCATTGTCGTAGGCGAACTCGCTGGTCTGCGGCGGATACAAACCCTGCATAAAAGCGAGGGCGCTTGCGCCAATGTAGCTGTCGTCGGTGCTGATCACCGTGACCTGCGTCGTGTCGAGCGCATTGGTCTCGAGCCCGTAGATGGGGTAGTCGGCAGCCGTGCTGGCATTGCCGGTGCCTTGGAGCACATAGCGGTTGCGGAAAGCAGTGCCCTGGTTGTACATCTGCTGCGCACCGAGCGGCGTCAGCTCGGGACTCGTGGGCCCAACCAACGGCGTGCGCTCGCCGTACATGACAAAAGCGACGGCCGACCAAACGGTGATGTCGTCAGCAGCGGCAGCAGCGGCAGCAGCCGGCAGAGCGGCCGTTGCAGCAAGTAAGCCGAGCACGAGGCTCTTGATAAGAGGGGAATTGGCAGCCATGATTTGCGATGTAGCTTCCAACGCGGGATATGATGCAGTGCCGTCAACGAAAGGAGGGGGGATAATATGCTGTTGAAGATCATGGATGGAGAAGAAAAGAAGAGGCAAAAGCAGCAGAGAAGAAGAAGGAGGCGAGAGAGGAAAGAAAATAAGGTGGCATGCGTCTAGATAAGACCAAGAGCGAAGAAAGACGGGGGGGGGGGGGGGCTACCCAGAGGAGCCAGAGCTAGCCATAGATCTTCCCAGCTTCAGATCGCCAGCCAAAAGGAGCGAGGGCCAAAAGGCGCAAGACGAACGAAGAGATGGACTCATCGACTTGTCTCTTTTTCGTCTCTTTGACAGCACCAAGGCTAGGCTTATTCGGCCGCCCGCGGGCCAAAATGTGGTTGTGTCATCTCGAGCGATACTCAGTGTACATGCAAGCCAAGAAGCAGCTGCAGAAGGAAACCACTTTGGGGAATGGGAGAAATGGATGATGCTTGCGATGTTGGCGCCTTTGTTTGTCTGTTGGTGTGGGATGAGTAAAAGAGGAGAGAGAGACAAACAATAGGAGGCCAAGTGAGACGTCGACCAGAAGCGTATGTACATGTAGTGGGAGGGAAGTACAACTAGGCTACAGAAGCTCTAAAAGGGAAAGTGCAGAAAAGAGTGGGGCGCCGCACGGGAACAAGTCAAGAGCGATGAATGGGTGGGCACTACCCGCCTTCCTAGTCAAACTTTCTTTTGTCTCGTTCTTTCTTTTGGCTGCCATTTCTGTCTCTATCTTTTATTCTCTTTATCTCTTTTCTCACAATGCGCCGGGTTGGTCCTTCCCTCGGTGTCTGGTGTGGGCGCCTTGGTGTAAAGGTTGCGCTTTCCTCCACATGACTTTTTGGCAGGTGTGCCCACTACGGTCTGTCGCATTTCTCGTCCGCGCCTCCCGCCGTGTAAATGGAAATACAGAAATGGCAGGAGCACTTGGGCGGACGGCAATGAGGGACATGTGATGAATGATGAACAACGGCAGCTCTTGTTGTCATGGACCAGAGGAAGGAGGGAATGGCGGGGGGGGGATGATGAAATCGCAGAAGAAGTAAGAACAAGGGTGCTTCCTTCCTGCATGAGAGAGAGGCAACAGAACGAGGAAAGAGCGACGGAAAAGGGAGAAATTCAAGTAGAAAAAGAAGGAGCGACCGAAGAGGATAAGAGTAGAGAGAAGAGAGTACTTCGCAAGAAAAGAAAAGGAGAAAAGAGAAGAGACAGGCAACTTGGCGACCTCGCCTCACCGCCAACGCCAATCTGAACATGCACACTTCCACTAGCTCGAACCGCCCAGGTATCTCGCATGCTGCAGGGCCTCCATGGCGCTCTGCCTTACTACCAAGAAGGGTGAGGTGAGCTGTGTGATCACTAATAGCGATAGGATGGCGCAATGACGAGAGGGGGGGAAGGTGCGAACGACTCGAACGAGACAGACATGTTGGACTGGTGCGCCCCGGCTATCACGTCTTCGGAAGTAGCGTCCGACTCGGTGGCTGGGATGCATTTGGCAGGAGACAACTTAAATCTGCAAATCCGCATAACTCGAGCATAGAAACAGAATGCATGGCATAAATCAAAGCGAATTCATTGAATCGTCCTGCAGTCCCTTCTCACATACCGGGTGTGGCTGGGAGTCTGAGGGAAGGCAAAAGACACTATTTGTGAATGACGTTGTTCTTCTTACATGCAACCATGCATGCCCTCGGCCTCATTGGGTATAGCCAAACGGTTGCGGCCATGTGACCTCCTCGTCAATCGATTGAGGCTCTCTTTCTTTTTCTTTAGTTACTTGCTCTATAAAAAGCAGTTGGTTTCTTTTGTCTCGCCCGACCATTGATATGTCACAGAAAATAGCGAAAATAGTGAAAAAAGCAAACATGATCCAAAGGTGGGCGACAGTGCAGTCAAATGTACCCGTTCATCTTCGTTTCGTATTCGCTATATCGTTATGCAATCCCCTTCCACCGTCCTGTTTCCAAAAGAAGTATAGGACGTATATCCAAAGAAGAAATTGTTAGAAGAAGAAAGGGGAGATCAAAAAGGAGAATAAGACGAGAAGATGAAAAAAGGAAAAAGGAGGAAGGGTGAATGGGAGAAAGAAAAGAAGAAAGTTGAGAGTGACCATCTTACAGAGCAGACAGCTCCTCATCGACCTGCTTCTGGACAAGAGCACCAACGGCCTTCCAGTCGTTGGCAACCTCCGACACGCGGCGCTCCTTCTCCTCGAGGCCGATGAACTCGGTTGGGCGGACCTGCTTCTCAAAGTCGAAGTCGGCTTGGTCCTTCAGAGCCAGAACAACAGCGCCGGCGAACTTGGCCGGGTGTGCTGTCGACAGGGCGACGTGGGAACGTTGGGACTCGTGCGGCCGATGGAGCGCTCGGCCGCTGTGAAACCGACGGCGGTGTGGGGTCGAGGATGTAGTGGCTGGCGCTGTTGCCGTAGGTGAGCTTGATGGTGTCGAGTGTCTGCGCATCGCTGACACGCTCGCTCTCAAATGTGCGCCGGGCCGTCTCGAGAACATCCTTGTAGACGGGGCCGAAGCCACCCTTGGTCTTGAGGTCCTTGAGCCACGTGGCGACCTCCTGGCCAGCCTGCTTCTTGTTCCATGCGTCGTCCATGCCGGCGACAGCGGCGAACTCGTATGCCAGGTACCACAGCAAACGCTCAAAGTTGCTCGACACCAGGATGTCCATGGCCGGGCTGAGCGTCTCCTTGACGCCGTCCTCGTGCGCCTTGGCGCCGTCAACAGCCAGGCCACCAGCACCGTTGGCGTTGGCCTCCTGTGCCTGCTGCTCGCGCTGCGAAAGGGCGTGCTTCTCGTAACGGCCCGTCTTCCAGAACCGGTCGAGGATGTCGTTCTCGTTGGTGGCAATCACGAGCTTGTCGATGGGCAGGCCCATGCGGTGGGCAAAGTAGCCGGCCAGACGTCGCCAAAGTTGCCCGTGGGCACGACGAAGCGCACCTTGTCGCCCACCTTGAAGCCCTCGGCCTGCTGGGTGAGCTTGAAGTACGAGTAAAAGTAGTAGGTGATCTGGGCGAGGATGCGGGCAAAGTTGATGGAGTTGACGGCGCCGAGGCTGAGGGCCTTGTTGGTGGCCGGGTCTGCGAACAGAGCCTTGACAATGTCCTGGCAGTCGTCGAAGGTGCCGGTGACCGCAAGGTTGTGCACGTTCTTGTCGAGGACCGTCGTCATCTGGGCCTCCTGGATGGGGCTGACACGGCCCTTGGGGTGCAGGATGAAGACGGAGACGTCCTTCTTGCCTCGTAAGCCGTAGATGGCAGCACTGCCGGTGTCGCCCGACGTGGCGCCAACCACAGTCAAGTGGTGGCGGTCACGGCCGGTCTTGCCCTCATTTTTGCGCACAAGGAAGTACTCAAACAGGTTGCCGAGGAACTGCAGCGCAACGTCCTTGAACGCAAACGTGGGGCCGTGGAACAGCTCCAGCAGGTACAGGTTGTCCTTCATGTGCACAAGCGGCGTGACGTCCTCGGTGCGGAATGTGGCGTAACTGCGGTCGATGATGCCCTTGAGGTCGGCTGCGGGGATCTCGGACGGCGAGACGTAGAGGGACATGATGCGGAAGGCCAGCTCCTGGAATGAGAGGCCGGCCCAGGACTGCCAGTCGGCGGCCTTGGGGATCTCCTGGGGGATGAACAGGCCACCATCGGAGCCGAGGCCCTGGAGGACGACCTCCTCGAAGGAGAGCTGTGCGTGTGTTAGTCAAGGTTCAAAATGGATATAAACAAGCCCAGGAGAGCCTCGTGGCAAGTCAAACACGGCGCAAATAGGAGGCAGCCTCCGGGCCAGAAAGAAAGAAAGAGAAAAGCAAAGATCAACATACATCCTCATCCTCGCCACGGGTCGACAGGTACCGTTGCGACGCCGTGTGCGTCTTCTCCGCCACACCGTTGGACTGGCCGGGCATGGCTGTAGTGGTTTGCGGGGTTGGATAGGGAGGAGGAAGGACGGGGGTATACGGAGGGGAGTCGGGAGTCGGGAGTCGAGAAGCGGCGACAACAACAACGACGATGTCGATGTTGCGAGAGTGTGCAGTCGGCGCAAAAGAGCGGAAGTTGCGTTCGCGTCAACGTTGACAGAAGAAAGAAGGAGGTGAGAGCAAAAAAAGGCAAGAGCCGTAAGTCAAGAAGAAGGAAGGAGCGCCGGGGCAAAACAAAACTTTTCCATTCGGCTGATGGTGGTGTACACTAGAGCCTAGTTTCTGGTAGTCGACTTGGTGTATTTGGCGTGTTATTGGCATTGGCCTTGGCCTTTTGGAGGACCGTCGCCGGCTTTCGGCGCTAGGGAGGCAAGAACTGTGACTCAAGACGGCAACTACAGGTACAATATTGGATTGAGATGCACTACTATTTACTCCGTACTCCGTACTATGGAGCCCATAAGTCAAATGGAGGGGCAACTGCGTGCAATGCGCTTTCCGCGCCGGCGGGTTGGTTCCCTCGCTCCTGCCGTTGAAAGCACCAGCCTGGACTCTGGAGGGGTGAAGAAGGAGCGACTGTGCCTGCCTGCCGTCCTCCGCAGCCACGTTCCACTGGCCAGCATGCACTTTTACTCCAACTAACGCCATAGTGCGTTGTGCCATTTGTATTGTTTTAATTTGTGTTTTATTTTATTTTAATTTGAGTACTATCTCCATATACTCTTTCGAATCTCGTGCGACTTGTGCGACGCTGTAGAGGCTTCGTGCCGGTCGCACACATCTCAACGCCCGGCGACGATGAACGGCGCAAGCGGCAGGTGCAGACGTCGGCGACATGACGGGTGCCTGCCAGGCGGTTCGTCGTAGGGCTAGTCCCAGCAATCGGAGGTGCCTTGCCAGCTGCCAGCAGCTGCCAGGTCCTCACTCTAGCAATATATTAATGTGGGTCTGTCCCTTATCGTTAATGCCACCCTTATCGGACCCCAGCTCCAGGTACGGCCAGCGGCCCTCCAAGACCTCCAAGACCTCCAAGCTGTCCTTTTGCTCCCAGGCTTTTGCTGTCCTTTTTGTCCGACGTCAGACCGCAGCCTCGATCGCGGCGCAACCACTTCTTTCAACACGACCTGTCGGCGGCAACCCCCCCTCCGAAATAGTGCGCTTCTGGAATAAGGCCAGATCACACACGTGGGAATTTTATTGGACTGTTTTCCCTTGTTCCCCCGATCCATTCTTTCTCTTTGCTTTGATCTTCTTTCTCCCTGAGCCTTCGACACCGCTCTTCACTCTTATTTTGACGACAACGGGCCGACCAGCCTCTCTATCTGGCCACGTTTATTTCGTTGGTCCCCATCACGACTACTGGACTTTGTGCTTTCGGCGCACTCTCCAGCCTTCTCTCGACAACTCCCCCACCGCCTTTCTTTCTTTCTTCCTTCTTCGATCACAGCCTCCACGATGGCGAGACGAACAATATCCCTGCGGCTCGCGTTCGCAGGTCTGTTCCTCTTTGCGTGTCATGCCCTTGCGGCGTCGGCCGTTCTCGGTGTCGACCTGGGCACAGAATACATCAAGGCGGCCCTCGTCAAGCCCGGCATCCCTCTCGAAATCGTCCTGACCAAGGACTCGCGGCGGAAAGAAATCGCCGCTGTTGCTTTCAAGACGCCCCAGGGCGGGCCCAAGGCCGGCGTCTACCCCGAGCGCGCGTATGGCTCCGACGCCATGGCGCTGGCGGCCCGTTTCCCCGGCGACGTCTACCCCAACCTCAAGGCGCTTCTCGGCCTGACCCTTGACGGCAGCGAGGATGCCAGTGCCGTCATCCAGGAGTACGCCGCTCGTCACCCGGCTCTGAAGCTCGAGGCTGCCTACAAGGACCGCCAGACGGTTGCTCTCAAGAGCAGCGGTGCGTTCGTGGAGAGTGAGGATGCATGGATGGTCGAGGAGCTGCTGGCCATGGAGCTCAAGAGCGTCCGCCGCAACGCCGAGGCCCTGGCCGGTCCCGATACGTCGGTGCGCGCCGCCGTCATTGCCGTCCCTCCCTTTTACACCACCGACGAGAAACGTGCTGTCGAGCTCGCGGCCAACCTCGCCGGCCTGCGTGTTTTGTCGTTGATCAGCGACGGTCTCTCTGTCGGCCTCAACTACGCCACCAGCCGCCAGTTCCCCAGCGTCAAGGAGGGCGGCAAGCCGGAGGTGCACATGGTCTTTGATATGGGTGCCGGCTCGACCAAGGCGACCGTGTTGCGCTTCCAGAGCCGCTCCGTGAAGGACGTGGGCAAGTATAACAAGACCGTCCAGGAGGTCGATGTCCTCGGCAGCGGCTGGGACCGCACCCTGGGTGGTGACGCTCTGAACGCGCTTATTGTCGACGACATGATCGCCCAGTTTGTGGACAGCAAGGCGGCCCAGGCGGCCGGTGTTGCGGCTGCCCCTGTCCGGGCCCACGGCCGCACCATTGCCAAGCTCGCCAAGGAGGCCGAGCGCATCCGCCACGTCCTGAGCGCCAACACCAACACGGCCGCCAGCTTCGAGGGCTTGTACAACGACATCGACTTCCGCTACAAGATCAGCCGCGCCGACTTTGAGACCATGGCCGAGGCCCACAGCGTGCGTGTCAACGCTGCGGTGCAGGACGCTCTTCGCATGGCTGGCTTGACGGTCGCCGACCTGGACTCGGTCATTCTCCACGGCGGCGCGACCCGCACTCCGTTTGTGCAGAAGCAGCTCGAGCAGGTCTTTGGCGGTCCCAGCAAGCTCCGCACCAACGTCAATGCCGACGAGGCGGCCGTCTTTGGTGCCGGTTTCCGTGCCGCCGAGCTCAGCCCCAGCTTCCGGGTCAAGGAGATCCGGGTCTCGGAGGGCGCCGTGTACGGTGTCGGCGTGAAGCCTGCTGCCGGCACCGCCGGTGCGGCTGGTAGCCATGTCGTGTCTGCGCGCCAGATCTGGGTGCCCACCTCGCACACCGGCCCTGTCGCCTCCAAGCAGGAGTTTGTCTACCAGCTGAGCGAAGACAACAAGGCCGAGGCCTCGGTTGTGTTTTACCAGCAGATCCCTGGTCCCGATGGCACGCTTGTCGAGGCGGCCGTCAAGACCTTCACCACCAGCAATCTGACGGCGACGTTTGACAAGCTGGTCGAGAAGCATGCCTGCGAGCCGAGCACCATCCAATTCACGCTTGGCCTGCGCCTTGGCGCCGAAAGCGGTGAGGTTGAGGTGATCAAGGCCGTTGCCGCGTGTGAGGCCGAGGGCCCCGAGAAGGAGAGCATCATCAATGGTGTGAAGAATCTGTTTGGCTTTGGTAAGAACAAGGACCAGCAGCCACTCAAGGATGGCGAAGCAGCCGAGGCCGCCGACAAGGGGGCGGGCGCTTCCAGCTCCAGCTCCAGCTCTTCGAGCAGCTCTTCGAGCAGCTCCAGCAGCAGCACTTCCTCCTCCACCTCTTCGTCTGCCTCTTCATCGTCCTCAGCCGCTGCCGCTGCCGAGGACGAGGAGCCGGCCAAGAAGGTCCCCGTTGCCATTCCTGTCAAGTTCAGCCTTGAGAAGGCCGGCGTTCGCGCTCTGTCGGACAGCGAGCTGCAGGCCGTGAAGAAGCGTCTCCAGGCCTTTGATGCCTCCGACCGTGCCCGTGTCCAGCGTGAGGAGAGCTTCAACCAGCTTGAGGCGTTTACCTACAAGGTTCGCAGCCTGCTCGAGAGCGAAGAATTTATCGCCGCGTCGACGCCGGTCGAGCGCTCGACCCTCGAGGCGATGCGCAGCGAGACCAGCGACTGGCTCTACGACGGCGGTGTCGACGCCACCCACGAGGAGCTCAAGAAGAAGTACACGGCCCTCAAGACACCCGTCGACGCCATTGAGACGCGCATTGCCGAGGCGGCGAAGCGCCCCGAGCTGATCAAGGGCCTCCGCGAGGCACTCAAGCAGAGCCGTGACTTTGCCAACTCCATCCGCGACCGCATCGTCGAGTACGAGGTCTTCCAGGCTGGCAAGTCGGCCGCCGCCTCGGCGTCCACACCAACCACCTCTTCGACTGCTGCGGAGGAGGACACACCCACACCGGCTGCAAAGGCCGCCGATTTTGATGGCCTCGAGGACGACGAGCCCCCCGTCGTCGCCGGTGAGGCTGCCTCTGAGGAGCCCATCGAGGACCGCGGCCCGGTCCCGCCCATCTACACCCGCGAGGACCTCAAGGAGTCCGACGATCTGGCCGCCTCGGTGGGCGCATGGCTGGACGAGAAGGAGGCCGCGCAGGCCAAGCTGGGTCCCACCGACGACCCGGTCCTGACGGCCAAGGAGCTCCAGGCCAAGCGCGACCACCTTGACAAGGTCAGCATGGACCTAGCCATGAAGGCCGTGCGCAATTTCGAGAAGACGCAGAAGAAGAGCGGCAGCGGAGGCAAGTCGAGCAAGGCCAAGAAGGCGAGCAAGGCCAAGACGGCCACGGCCAAGAGCGAGAAAACGGCTTCGGCTTCGGCCTCGACGTCGTCTTCGTCGTCGTCATCCGCTGACGCTCAGCCGTCAAAGCAGGCCGCCCAGGACGAGGACATGAAGCACGAAGAGCTGTAAGCTCGGTACACATGGGCTTTCAGTGGTCTCGTTGCATGGCTTCGTTGCATGGCTTTGCTTTTTCGCGCCATCTCTTTTATGGCGTTTTGGAGCTCTACATGAATGTCTCGGTTTGTACTGTTGCGGTTCCCCATAGTTTGCATTGGTGGCATAAAATAAAGGAGAATAAAATGAAATAAATCAATAAAAAAAAAGAAGATACCAACTACATTGCTTCACCTTCTTTCTGTGTGAATAATACGAGCAAACGATCGAGACGATCCGCCAAGTAACGGCCAAACAAAGCAAAACGGCCGTGTTGCACACGGCAGCCAAGCCAGGGGTGCATATGCTTGTCGTGTCTGTTATATGATCAAATTAGGAGGTGCCAAGGAAAACTACGCTTATAGGTAAAGAATATATGAAGCATCCAAACTCGGCCTCAGTTTGTTCATGATTTTTACTTCGGAAAGAAAGAAAAACGGAACATAATTTACTATGGTATGTGTGTGTTATTTGATTTCATTCGATCTTTATTGAAAAAAAAAAAGACTGCAAAAGAGAAACAAGAGCAGAAACGAAAAACTCCCCGCTCCATACTAAGTTTCTAGCAGCTTGCTCCAACACATGTTCCACTTGACGACGTGGTCCTTGTTGCTCTGTGTGGCATGGACGAGACTCGTGCCTGAAATCACAAACAGTGCACAAACGAAGTGAGCACGACTGGAAACAACCGAACACAGCATTTGACAGGAAGAGAGACACAAGAACGAAGAACAAGAACACAAAGATGGCGAAACGACGAAACAAGACGCAAGTGGATGCGCTCAGAGACGTACAAACGCACTGGCGGCCCAACTGTTGTACAGAGCACAAGGAAAACGACAGAAGAGACAAGGCCGGCCAACGTGCGTATGGAGAGGCTTCCCTTGCGGAGAGGTGCATCCGACACGGGAAGCCAGGTTGAGGTAGCCTCACTTTGTTCGTATCTTGTCATTTTGAGCCTTTAATATTGAAGCATACTGAACTTTGTCTTGGGAATCGCCAAATTGGAGGTTGGCGCCCCTCGCACCTGCCGCGACAGGACGTGTACCACGCGGTCCGGTGCAGAACCGAAAGACACGTCCACAGGCCAGGCATAGCACACACACAAAACCTGGCCGAGGAAGGTACGATGCGGTAGGCATAGACGAGTGACGACGCGTACCTGCCCATCTGGGAGCCGTTTGTCCTCTCCATCACGCTCTTTCCTTGTCTTGCCTACTGATGGCCGAATGTAGTCCGATGGGGAAGTCACGACCTGCTTTAAAAGGACACGATGGTGCTTTGCTCCTTCTTGTTTTGTCGACAGCAGGTCCTTCTTACTCCTTTTCTTGTAGGCCGTCGTCAGTCCTTATCTCTCTTCTTTACAGCTGCCATCTTGACTCGCCAGTCGTCGTTCATTGCCCTCTGTTCACCGATCTCCTGACCATCTGGCTGTCAGCCACGTACACTCCTTTCAGACTGCTGATAATACTAATAATCTCGTCATTGCAAAGGCCATAGCAGCTATTGATACCATTTCTCACATATCGTCTCCAGGCCTATTCGCTCAATATGCGCTACGCCTCGCTCGCGTCTTTGGCGCTTTTGCTGCAGACCGGCCCTGTGCTGGCTGATGGCTTCGTCGATGGCGGATCGCTTGCTGTCGATCTCGTCCGAAACAAGAACTACCGCAGAAATGGTGCCGCAGAGCTTGCTTGGGCCTACGCCAAGTACAACAAGAACCCGGCGGCCGTGCACACGACGACTTCGGACAGTCGCGTGTCCGCGGGTCCTATTGGGGCGTACAACCAGAGCTACGACCGCGAGTACCTGAGCCCGATCTACATGGGCACGCCGGGACAGCTTTGCTGGCTCGACATTGACACGGGATCGGGTGACCTGTATGTATCGGAAGCGAAGAAGCTCAAATGGTTCGGGGAAAGCCAGAAGAAAGCAATCGGTGCTAACATGCTGTTTTGATTTAGTTGGCTCTTTAGCTCCGACACGCCCAGCTTCTACCTGGACGGGCAGGAAATTTACCACCCCGAGAAGTCCCATACGTCCGTCAACGTCGCCAACGCCAGCTGGTCCATCACCTACGGTGACGGAAGCTATGCTGGCGGTGGCATCTACGAGACACGGTTCGGATCGGCAACGTGTCTCTGCACAATGCGACGGTGGAGTCGGCCACGGCCGTGTCCCGCAGTCTGACGACGGACCCCGTCATGTCGGGCATCCTGGGCCTGGCCCTCAACCACTCGAGCACGACCTACCCGCACCAGCCGACCCTCCTTGAGGCGCTCCACCCGGCGCTCGACGAGTACCTGTTTGCGGCGGACCTCAAGTACCAGAACGTGGGCCAGTACCATTTCGGGTACATCAACGAGAGCGCCTACACGGGCGACATCACCTGGCGGCCCGTCCTGCCGCAGTCCGGGTTCTGGGAGTTTTACATCCAGTCAATCCACGTGGGCGGCGACAACGTCTGGCGCATGCACAACTGGCCCATGGTCGCCGACACCGGCACCACTCTGCTGCTGCTGCCGACCGACCTGGTCGAGCTGTACTGGTCCTTTGTCCCCGGCGCCTACATGAGCGACGTGTACTACGGCTGGGTGTTTCCCTGCAACGCAACGCTGCCCGCGCTCGACTTTGGCTTCGCCGACGACCGCTGGAACGCGACGATCCCCGGCCACTATTTCAACTTCCAGAACGTCAGCGACACGCTGTGCTACGGCGGTATCCAGGACAGCATGGAGCCCTTTGGCATTTTGGGCGACGCGTTCCTCAAGGCATTGTACGTCATCTTTGACATGGAACACTCGCGCGTCGGCATTGCCTCGAAGAAGCTGTTGTCGTAGGAAGAAGGAGAGCGATTGTTGGAAGAGGAGTTTGGTGGAGGAGCAGAAAGGAATGTGAAATGGCCAATCGAGATGGGTTGGCATAGATGAAAAATGTTGTCTGTGCAAGGGGAAGGGAAGAAAATGCCGCGCTCAGGGTGCTTGCTACGTTGTGGTTTCTTTGCTAGTTTGTGTCTCTCGCACATTTTTGACATGTTCGTCCATGTGTGCTAATTTCAGCCTTGCCCCCTGCGTTTGATACTCACAATCTAATGAACCAAAGGTGAGGGCCTCGCGAGACGACCCTCTTCTTTCAGCGTCACCTTCCTCTCCATATTTTCTGGCATGCAATTGCCCTACCGTTTGATGGCCGCTGAACTTTGTTAGCCGGGCCGTACCGTGCCGTGTGTTGAAACAGCAATGCAAGACAATGGCCACACACTTTGTATGTACGTCGCAAGGCTGCGTCTGTTGCGCTCTGTTGCCATCTTCCGCACAGGCGCCTCTTTGCCCAATTGTCTTTTTATTCGCGTTACAGGGATCGCTTACGCGTGCATGCAACGGTATTTACTTTTGACGTATTGATGGGAGCAAGTTATGTGAGAGATAATTCGTTTGCTTCTTAGGAGGCTATGAATGTATGTGAAGGATGCAAGATTCTGTATGTCTGTACATATGAATATTGGATAGGTTTGGATATGGATATGGATATGGCTAAAGAATATGAGTTATGGCTAAAGGATGTGGCTCTCAATATGCACGCAGAAGCAGACCAAGTGAGTTGTTGATGGCTAAGCATCGTACATGGCCGTAGTAAAAGTGACTGAAGGGCAAATGTCGGGGGAATAGGAGGTCGTGACGAGGGCTTTGGTATTGTGGCGGGGAAAAGGAGAGAAAAAAAAGGTATGGATCCAGAAAGAAGAGAGAAAGAAGACATCCCCGATGCGAATATTAAACAGATAGATGTAAACAAAACAAAGATGCGCTGAAAAGAAGGGAGACACGCAGGGATTGCTGCTTTGTCGAGACTCGAGGCCACAGAGCGATTCTGGTACTGTCGATTTCTGTCTCGGGGTATGGTAGAGACCGAATCCATGTTCAGGCGCGTCATGTGTGGGCGTTGCTGCTGCCGCTGCGGCCGCTGCTGCTGTCGTTCTTGTCTAGTAGCGGTCGCCATCACCGTCTGCAGAAAGACATGCATGGGTTAGCCACGATTCTTCTTCCGCCTCAACACGTTTTTTTCCTGGACTCTTCGAACACGCCTGCCCCCCTCCCTCATCTGACAAAGGAAAGCTCACCCTCACTGCCGACGGGGGTCGGCGGCAAGGCGCCCGGCACAGCCTGCTGGCTTGCGCGTGCCGTACCTGGCCGGCTGTTGCCGTACTTCTGTGCATCTGCCGCTTGCTGCATCTGCAGCTGTTGCTCTTGGGTCTGCCGTTGACGGTGCTCCAATGGCCGTGGCGCCGAGCTCTGGGCCTTGTCGGCATGGGGCCCAGGGGTGCCCGCAAAGACACTGTTGATGGAGGGACGGGCGTTGCGCGGGCTGGTGGGTGAGGCGCTTGTGCCGCTGGCACCGGGCGTCTTGTTCTTGTTGAGCATGGCCTCCATTTCGCGGATGCGGGCCTCGAGGGCCTCGAGCTCGCTGGTCTGCGTGTTGACCTGCTGCTTCCTGGGGAAAGGGAAATTCAAAAACAAAAAGAAGTTAGCGCGGGTCCGTAAACAAGAGCAAAGACCGACAGCTCTCAAAGTCAAAAAACATGTATAAAGAAAAAAAAGTCAAGTGCCATTTCTTTTTCCAAACGCGGGCATATTTCGCCATTTCGCTACCTTTTCGGTCCGTCTGCAACATAGGGCGAGGGGGGGAGGAGGGGGAGAATTCTCACCGCTTTTCAACCTGCTCGTCCAGGTCGGCAACGCTGTTCTCGATGCGAAAGATATCCATAAGTTCTAGCGAGAACGACCGCGCAATCGTCCTGTACAAGCCAAGTTAAAGTTAGTGACGGCAATCGACGACGTACACGACAGGAAACAAAGAAGATTCGTAGGGCGCGCAACATACGACTGGGGCCGACGGCCGTTGGGCTTCCAGTCACGGTCGAGTTCCTCGTCGGACATGGTGGGCATCGATACTGATAAGGGCTGTTTGGTTCAGGGGATGTCGCAGGACGGTGGGCGTTCAAAATGCAGGGTGCTGGCTAATAAGTCGAGAAGGGCGATTTGTCGTGGGTGGAATGTGGTGTTTGTATGAGAAAGAAGGAGAGAGAGAAGGGGAGGAAAGGGAAAAGAAAGAAAAGAAGGAGATGTACGACGTAAGAAAAGGAGAGAAGGGAGAAAGGAAGAAGGAAGGGAAGGCTGAGAAGACGGAGGACGAGAAAGGAAAGGAGTTTCGGGGAAAGGAGAGCGAACGGGACACGAGGAAAGAGCTACGGAAAACTCTCAGGACAGCAGTCAAGTTGGAAGGCGCGCATGTAAATATGGGGGAGGGGTGGAAGGAGTGAAGGAGCGACACGGCACGCTGCACGCGTTGAAGGCTAGGGTCAGGCACTGGAACAGAAAAAGGGAGTAGCGACCTGCAACGGCCGTGGTGGTTGGACAGACGGGCAACTGACAAGGCAAGGGGTTCTCCACTTTTGCGGCCAGCTTAGGACGCTGCTTTGATTTGCACCCGCCGCTAACATAGAGGGAAATGGGGACGCTACCAGTGGACTAATTAACTAACAGACATTTTGGGGAGCTCTACGTCTTCTTTCCACGTCTTCATGCCAAGTCTTCTAGCCAAGTCTTGTTGCCAAGTCTCCTTTCCATGTCTGCTTTCCAGGTCTGCTTTCCATGCTCGTTTTTCTTTCTTCAGAAATTTTTCAGAAAGTCCTCGATGCCTAATGCAGCCGTGAACAGAAAGGGCAAGAAAGCGCTCCTTTGTGTTCTTGTTTAGCCTTCATTGCGGCTGACCGACTCTGCCTACGTGGCTCTGCCAACGTGACCCTGACCGTGACCCTGACCGTGGCCATGGGTCATGAGTATGGCTTCTGGCCCCCAACACAGCAACGCTGGCGAGAGTTCCAGTTTCAGTCCGGTGATCCTCGTGGGGAGAGGCGCCAATCGAAAATAAGAACGGCGCGGGAACGACGAGAGAACGTAAAGAAGAACGGCGGCTAGCAAGCCGTTGGCTGGTCCGAGCTGAAACTGCCACATGACGGTGAACGGTGAACGGTGACTGGGAGAGTAGAGGAGGTGCTCTGTACATGAACGACGCATTGTAAGAGAAGAGGTCGATAAGTGCCAAGGAACGGGCACGACAGAGACGGTCCTTCTCCGTGAGCATCGTGAAAATGGCACAGCATACTTCTCAACTCAGTCTTTGCCTATTTTTATGGTATTCTCTTTTCCCCGTGCCTGCCCCTATTCGGAGTATTATGCCCCCCGTAGTCGAGACGATCGTCGGGCAGGCGCCAGGCTGGCCCCAATCCAATCTCTTTTTCAAAAATCGGTTCGTTGGTTGGAATCGAGGGTCCAGTCTACTTTGTATTGTGAAGGACTGTACTCCGTACGTCGTACAGTGTAAGAAAGATACAAGTGGATGCGCCAATCTGCCTGTCAAGCCGGTAAGCCGCTGACGGCGCATAAACTGGCCCTGCTGTCTGGCCCTGTCTTGATGCATCTCAGGTACTTCTCAGTGGTTAGGCGGCCTTTAGCGGCCCCCTGGCATAAACCTTGACAAAACCGGGGTTTCATCCTTGCTTGGTCGCAGTCCTATCTAACATTCAAGCATGCGAATGTGCTCAGTCTTCGCCCAGTCGATCCCACGATCGTCTTTTCGTCATTTCGTCTTTCGCCCGCTGTCTGTTGTCTCTTGCCTGTCGTCGATGTCTGTTTCGTCTCTCTTGTTTTCTGTCATCTATTCTCCCGCCCTTGTGACCCGTATCGAGACCCTGGAAAAAGATAAAAATACGACAAAAAAAGACAAGAACGACGGATAAGACAGAAAAAGAAAAAACGGCCGGCAGCCTGATTCTATTGCACTGTGGTCATGTGCATGTGTCCCATGCCGGCCCGTCCTCTTGTTTCTGTAACGCTCCCCTTCCCCCGGATCCAACTCTAGCATTGCCGACTGAGACTTTGACTTGTCAGCTTAGGGAGGTTTGCGACCAAGCCCCGTGGAATGGCTTGCCGAAAATACGGCCCATGCCGACAGACAAAACAATCAGAGCTGTGATCGTTCGGCAGAGTGTATGATTGCGATTGGTCTTATACAATTCCTGTCGTTTGTGACATTCGATGTCGAATGGTTGGGCCTTTCCTTTGCATAAAGTAAAACCGATGTTTTGTTAGATCTAGGCTTAGCAAAGAATGTGTTGATTTACAAAGATGGAAAGAGTTTAAGATAAAAAATCTTACTTTAAATGGGACTCAATACAGTAGCTGTTATATATCCTCTTTCCACACTTCGATGCATCTCATCACAAAGTCAAAGTGCTAGTCAAAGTGCTGTATATTGCCTTTGTCGACGCTGTGACAGATGCGACTTGTTGGGGAAAGAGCTAGGGAACAGCCCACCAAAACGGCAGCTGCCCCGAAAACGAAAAACAGTTCAAAACGCCAAACGCACATTGCCATTCTTTTGCGGTGAACGATGAGACCAACGGCATAGCAGCACACTCAGCGTTGGCGTTGCTCTTGCGTCCTTCCATCTCCGTCCATCTCACATGAGACACACCGGCAAGCCGAGCCTGCTGGGCAGCGCGCCCTCCGCAGCGATCCAGCGACGGGTCTCGTCGCTTCCGCCTCGTCTTCTCCATCGCGCCCAGCCACCGTGGACGGCCTCCCGACAGGCCCGCTGCCCGTCAATACAATGGCAGCGCACCGTCTCGACCCGTCGGCCGCGCCACAAGTCGGCACCAGCTCAGATCGACGCCCCGTCGTCATCATCTTCCCCACCACCACCACCGCCATCGGCACCACCATCACCAAAAGCCCGTCCTTCCTCTCGCCTCCTCTGGACCCTGGCCGCCCTCGCCGGCGGCGTGGCGTACTGGGCCGCGGGTGGCAGCTCGTCTGGCTCGTTTGACGACCACGGCCAGCGCCGGCTGACCGCGGGCGGCGGCGTCGGCCTCAACCAGGCGACGTTTGTCCCGTTCGTGGTCGCGGCGCGCGAGGACGTGTCGCCGACGGCGTTTGTGTTGACGCTGCGCCTGCCGCGGCGTGTCGGACCGCGCACGTGCACGGACGGTGGAGGCCATCCAGGCGGCCTGGCAGCACGGCCTGTGGTCGGTCGAGGTGAAGCAGCCGCAGCTGCAGATTGCGCGGGACTACACGCCCCTGCCGGCGGTCGCATTCGCACGCGAGGCGGCCGTGCGCGATGGACCGTCGAGCGGGGGGGACGGCACCGAGCTGCGTCTGTTTGTGCGCGTGGTCCCCGGCGGGGAGGTGTCGCGGTACCTGTCGCGGCGGACGGTGGGCTCGACCGTGACGTGCGTGGACCGCGACTGAGCTTTGATGTGGCGGCGCGGGTGGGCGACGGTGATGGAAGCGGGCGGCCGGTGCCGGGGGACAAACAGGTGGACAAACAGGTGGAGAAACAGGTTGTCGTGCTGGCGGGTGGCACGGGCATCTCCACGGCACTGCAGGCAGCGCATGCTGTCCTGGGCCGCGGCGCCTCTGTGTCCATCCTATGGGCCAACCGGCAGGCGGACGACAGTGCTGGGTTGTTTGACACGAGCCATGGAGCGGCTGTCAACCCCGCCAACCCCGTCAACCCCGTCAACCCGTCGTCCGCGACATCAAGGCCCTGCAGGCCCGCTACGGCGCCGACCGTGTGCGTGTCCAGAGCTTTGTGGATGCGCAGCAGACACTGCTGACCGAGCCGCTTGTGCGGCGAGTCCTCGAAGGGACAGACGCCGGGGCAGACAAAAAGGGAGGCCCATGGTACTGGCCGTGGGGGCGTCGGCGTCGACCAAGAAGAAGAAGGAGAACACAGTAGCCACTCTTCCGGACACGGCCAACCCAACCAACCCGACCTGTGCCTATCACTCACCACGGATGCTGGAACAAATGGAGGCAGACGCACCACGTGGCTCACCCAAGGCCGCGGCATGCTCTTGCAGCAATGGCACTCCACCCGAGTCGACGACGGGCCAGGCCGGCAAGAACTTGGTGCTGGTGTCTGGGCCCGACGGGTTCATTGCTGCCTGGGCCGGACCCAAGACGTGGGCTGGTGGGCAAGAGCGACAGGGTCCCGTGAGCGGCATTCTGGGCTACATGGCGGCGCGGGATCCGCAGACATTTGCTCGCTGGCAGGTGCTCAAGTTGTAGGCAGTCGCAGTGTGTATATAGTCAGAGAAGACAGAAATAAAGAAGGCTGTATACCAAGGCTACCAAGGCTGTGCTGCCTTGCCAGCCATTACGATGTATGAAACAGCTACCCAGTGAAATCGAGTAGAGCGACAAAACGCTGGATAAAACAAAAGACAGTTCTGAGCTCAATAGGAGAGAAAAGAGACGAGAGAAACGCAGGAAACAAGAAGCAGAACAAAGCTGTGGCTTTTTACAAGAAAACGTAAGAAAAGAAAGAAAAAGAAGAAAAAAGCAGAGAAATACAACAGAAGAATAAAGCCGTGAACCCAAACGCCCGATGCCTACTTCCGCAATAGATTACAGACACAAGAAATCAATCAACTATATGCTCTGCACCTTGCGGTACGACGGCGGCTTCATCGTCCGCCGGATCAGCTTGCCCGCGTACGGCGGGACCAGAGAGATGGCACAGATGGCAATGACGCGCCACAGGAAGCCCCTACACACGAGCGGTTAGCAAATCGTATTCGACGTAATGGATCTGGGAAGGAAAAGGGAGGAGAAGGAGGGAAAAAGTAAAAAAACAAAAGGGAAAAAAGAAAAGGGACGCACAAGGACAGCACGTAGCTCAAGTCAAAGTAGCCACCCAAAAAGGGCAGCGACCCGACATACAGCAAAAAACGTCCCGACAATGCACACAATCATGACGGGGTGCCACGTCGTAATCTCAATGGCCACCATGAGCAGCTCGTTGAGCACCAGCGCCGTGTAGGAGACGGCCACCATGCGCGGGCCGTCGACTTCCGTCAGCAGCTGGGACAGGCCCTGGATCATGGCGCCCTGGTAGATGGAGACAAACACCCACACAAAAAAGGTGCGGTACGACAGCGAGCGGCCGGTGGTGAGTTCCTTGTAGAGCTCCGGGTACAGGTTGGCCAGGTTCTCGTCGACGTCCTTGTCCAGCACCAGCGACAGCACCGGCAGGGCCGTGTACACGGTGGCATAGCCCACCATGAGCCAGTCAATGTACAGGCCCTCGGGCTCAAAGCGGATGGCAATGCTAAACATGGTCTGGCAGACGGCCACAATCAGCCCACGGTGGATCACAAACTGCGCCAGCTTGGCGCTGCGCTTGTAGCTGTTGCGGCCGTGCCACACGAGCAGCTTGGTCAAGTGGCAAAACTGCTCAATCGAGAAGTCGGCCGCCAGCGACGCCTGCCGGCCCTCCTTGCCGACGATGCCCACACCGACGTCGGCCGCCTGGATCATGCTGACGTCGTTGCCGCCGTCGCCAATGCAGCACACGCGTTTGCGTGTGTAGGCCTTGATGAGCAGCGCCACGTCGGCCTTTTGCGTCGGCGAGCAGCGACAGGCGACGACGGTGGGCAGCTGGACGGCGACGGCAATGAACGCGGTGCGCAGGGGGCCCGACAGGAACAGAGCCAGGCTCTCGCCGTCAATCAACAGACAGGCGTCCGTCTTGGCGCGCAAAAAGTCCAGGTGGTCCTGCATCACGGCCTGCCTGTCGCGCTTGGTCATCTTGGCAATCGTGTAAATCGACTGACCGCGGGCCACCAGCTTCGCACTGATGGCCACACAGCGCGCCGTCTCGACCTTGTCGCCCGTCAGCATCCAGATCTTGATGCCGGCGTTGCGCAGCAGTTCGAGCGACGGCTTGACGTCGCGCTGCAGCTTGTCCTCGACACCTGTGACGCCCAGCAGTTCCAGGTCCGCCTCCAAGAGGGCGCCGACCACCCGCTGCATGCCGGCATCCCGCCCGCCGGTCATGGCCAGCGACGCCTCCTGGTACTTGGCCGCAAACTCGCGGTATTGCTCGTACGACAAGCGCTTGCGGCCGACGACGAGCGTCCGCAGACCCTCGCGTGCCATGTTGGCCGTCTCCTCGTCGAGCCAGTCGTTGGCCGCCACAATGCGGCCCATGACCGTGTCGGCGCCCTTTTGGTAGAACCAGATCTCGCTGCTGTCGAGAGGGGGCGCGGCGGTCGCCGATGCCAGCGGGTTTGCCGATTTTGTCGGTTCTGTGAGGAACTGCACAACAACGCCCATGCGCTTGCCCTCGGACGTGAAGGGGAAAATGTCCAGGATGCGCACCTGCACCACGATGCGGCCCGTTTCGGTCGAGACGAGCGTCATGCCCTGGCGGTCGCGGTACGCGAGCCGCAGGCCCACGGCCTCGGTCCACCGCACAATGGCAATCTCGTCGGGCGAGGATGCCTGGTACGACGTCGCCGTGGCGCCGTCTGCGCCGTCGTCGTCGGTGGTCGGCGTCACGTTGTGGCAGAGCGCAAGGGCGAGGACAATGTCCCGCACGCGCGTGCCAATCTCACGCCGTGTGCGCGTGGCACCGCCCGCTGCTGCCGACGCGCTGCCGCCGGTCAACGTGGAGGAGGGCGTAATGAGCGGCGCGTCGGCGTCCGTCGAGGCAAAGCCCTGCCGCACGTACGCGGCCACTTCGTCCATCGCCTCGTTGGCATACGACACGGTACCCACGTGGATCTTCTTCATTTCCATGTCGTTTTGCGTGAGCGTGCCCGTCTTGTCGCTCAGCAGGTACTCGATGCGGCCCAGGTCTTCGGGGATCGTGCTCGTCCGCACCACGGCGCCCGGCATGCCCGGATCGCGCTGGATAAAGTACGAGTACACGCTCTTGCCGAGATCCAAGTTGACACGGAGACTGATGGGCACAATGGTCGAGAACAGGACCAGAAACCGCATGATCTTGACGTACCAGATCACGTTGCCAGGCGCCTTGTCGCTGCCGCCACCGTTGCCGCTGCCGACGAGACCCTCCTCGATGGCAACCAAGACAATAGACAGAGCCAGGGTCAGAGCGCACAGGATCTTTGTGAGCGAGTTGATCTCGTACTCGAGGAGACCCGTCTTGGACCGCGAAGGGGCTGTCGAGAGTGCCGAGCGTGTCTGCGGGCCCGTGTACACAATCACGGCGAGGGTTGTCGCATGGGATGCAATCACGGTGTTGGCCCACGCTGTGTTGTCGATGGAGAGGGCCGCCGACGTTTTCTTTTGGTCGTCTGTTGCTGCCGCTGTCGATGGCGTTTTCGTTTTCGTGTTCGTTTTCGTTGTCGTTATTGTTGCCGTTATTGTTGCTGTTATTGTTGCCGTTGTTGTTGCCGTTGCGGCTGTCATCGTCACCGCTGTGCTCGGCCTCGTCGTACTCGTCGTACTCGTCGACGTCCCATCTTCGGGAAGCAGCTCGATCGTGCCCAAAAACTCATTGACTTTCTTGTCCGGCTTGCCGCCCGTCACCCGCAGGCGCACGAACTCTTTCTGTTGCCAGAGTTTGGGAGAGGGCGATGCCAGCCGCAGCTTCCAGTCGGTCTCACCGTCCAGCTGGTCTGTCCGAATAAACGTCTCGCCGCCGCGTTGCCGCTGTCGCTTGTGGTGTCCTTGACGCTGGCAACGTTCGTCGAGGCCGAGGGGGTGTCTTGGTCGTCTTGGTCATCAAGAAGGAGGTTGGCCTCTGCCGGCTGCTCTTCATGCTGCTCTTCTTGCTGTTCTTCCGCCTCACGAGCTTGCGCGTCTTGCGACAGGCACTTGAGAATCACCACGTCCGCCGGCACGCGCTGCCCCTTTGTCAGTTTCAACACGTCGCCGACTTTGAGGTCGCGCGACTTCTTGGGGATCTCGACCACGCGCGATGAGGGCACGTGCCGACTGCCACCGCGGGCCTCAAGCTGCTCCTCCTCCTCCTGGATGTCGGACAATCGCTCGCGGTCTTTCTGGGCCACAGCCAGCAACCGTCTCCGCTGCGCTTTTGTCGACGAGTCGGATCGCAGCAGCTTGCGCCGGCCTCGCAGAGAGCCACCGGCCGCTCCAGCACCTGCCACTCCAGCACCGGCCCGTCCAAACCCGCTGCTGTCCAGCCGCCGTGCACGGGGTCCACAAACTGCAGTGTCGTGTAGGCTTCGGCATTGGCCTCGTTGTCGCGCCGCCGCCGCTCCACATCGTCGTAGCCTCCTTGCCGAGCGTAATCATGAGCACAAACGCCAGTGGCGCCACGTAGGTGCTGAGATAGCCGATGCGGAGGGCGGGATGGCTTGGGACAGGGCCACCAGCAAAAAGTACATATTGAAGAAGAAGGAGAATTCGTTGTAGAGGGTGACGGGCAAGAAGGACCAGGCCGTGTATTTGGCGTTGGAGATGAGGTTCGGCGGGAAGCGCGTGGCCTGTGATGCGCCGACGGCCACCGCGCGCGAGGCGGACGGGTCGTCGTCTTCCTGCTCGTTGGCTGTCGCATTGTTGTCCTGTTCGTTCCCGTTTCCCAACGCAAGGTTGTTGACACTGCTCGAGCTCGACATGAAGCTGGGCAGCCGCAGTCGGCCTGTCAGGTTGTGCAGCGTGTCTTGCGCGAGCGATCGTCGTCTCCGGTGGCCGTTTCCTCCATTCCCTCCATTTCCTCCATTCCGTGCTTGGCTTCCTGACAACAGCCCATCGTCCTCGGTGTTGGCGTACGAGTCCCGCCGCGAGAACGAGCCCTCGTCATCGTCTTGTAGCAGTCCTCGTGCATCCTCGTTGTTGTAGTCGTTGGACCGCCGTCCGTCCCGTCCGAGCTCGCCATACCCCTGGCTCCGGTTGCCGCTTCGTCGCAGGCCGCCCATGCGGAGTGTGCGCAAGGCAATGCTGGCTGGTCGCCCGCTGCCGTTGTTTCGACCGCTGGTATGCCCTGAGTGCGAGTGCTCGAGCTTCCCGTGTCCCCAGCCAACGGGGCCGTCTTAGGGTCGAGCTCGTCGAGGTCGAGTTCGAGGTCGGAGTCGGAGTGGTCGGACGGCGAATCGAGGGGCTCGGTCGACTGGTACGCCGGTGGAGGAGGCATTCCGGTGGCGGAGGGAGATAAACACAAAGACAGAGAGAGAGAGAGCGCGGCTGTGGCCTGCTGCTTTAGATCAACGTCCGGGATGTCGTCGACCGGTGTCGTGTCTGTCGAGAAAAGAAAAGAAAAGACAGAAAAAAAGGGGAAAGATTGCGAGATCGAAAGGCCTCAAAGCATCGAACGGCCGGCCATCTGTCGATGTCGATGTGCCAGACAAACGATCGATGGCAATGATCAGGCACGCTGTGTCTGCCTGGGGTGTGTCGTGTTGTTTGGTCGAGAATCGTGTCGTCGTCGAGGTTGCACATGTGAAAAGAGGACAAAACAAGTCAGCAATGTTGAGCATTTGGCTGCTTCTGGCTGTTTTGGGTAGGGGTCTGTTATTCGGGGGGCCTAGCGGGCTTGCGCGCGCCTTCCGTCTGTTTCCCCTAGCGGCCTAGCCTGGGCCAGTGGCCAATCTTGCCTGCGTCATCCGCCATATTACGGATACAGCGCTGGCTGTGCTTGAAAATGGCCCCACACGAGCTGCGCGATAGTTGTGCCACGCTCTTATCAGGCCCTGGAAGCCGCTGGAGACGCGCGAGGGCGCTGTAGCAGCTTCGGTATGGAGTACCTCCGTACGGACACTTTTGTTGCCAGGACCTGTATTCTGTTAGATGCATTTCGACGGCATTGCTGTAAGCGATCCTTCCTTGAGGACAACTGGCGATTGGGAAGGCGCCGGCGAGGCCAGCGAGGCACAGGGGTAAGCTCCTTGCCTTGCGCCCACTCGCACCTGCCTGCTGCAGCGCGCGGACTGCCCGGTGTTGCCAATCTTTCCTGCTTTCCGGACGCCCCAAACAAGCCCAAACAAGCCCAAACGCACCACGACGCAATCCAGAAGAGGACACTGCGACCCAGCTGCCTCCTCGCTCACCTCTTGCTCTTGCCTCCGCATCCATTCCATCATCGTGGCTTGTTTCCCTCGGTAAAATCTGGGGCCACGAACCCGCGATCCTGCTTTTTGTGCATCTGTTTCTGCCTCACTTTTGTCCTTGACTTTTGACTCTTTGCATACCTTTCTTTCTCCTACGACGTACGATTCTCACGACCTTGGACGAGCACGACCAACGCTCACAGCATCCCCGGCACCTTCCGCACTCCCAAGATGACGTGCGCTCTCTAGCTTTCCAATCACTCGCCCCGTCGTGTTGCCCCTATTACAGCACATTACGGAGTAGGTCGGTTTTCTTTGCTTTGCTCGTTTTGCTCGCCTTGTTTGTTTCGCTCTTTACGCTCTTGTCGTGCTTCGTTGGTTGGCTTCGCTCTTTTGCTCCTTTCCCTTGGGTCCAGAGCTCCCAGAGTCGCCTCTTCTCATTTAACTCGAACTTGCTGTCCACTTTTTTTCTGCGCGTCCCTTTTCTCGCTCCACCCTTGTCGACTCCTCGTCGCAAACCTCCTTTTCCATTTCTTCTCTATTGTCCCATTCTTTTTTGATTGTCTTGTCCATTCTTATCAATCGCGTATTTTTGTGCGACTCGTCTTTCGCCTGCTTTTCTCTGCATCCTCACGGTGATGGCGTGTTACTGACGATACAGCTGTTCCATCCCTTCTTTCATTTACGACCCACGAAGCACGACGCCCTTTTCGACACTATAGCGCATTTGACTCCGTCTGCCCGCCATGTCGTCCGGTGAGCCGAACGCGGCATGGCACCCGGCCTTTATGCCACACACGGCCGACACACCAGCGCCGGCGGCATCGTCTCAGACAAAAGACAAAGACACATCTTCCACAACAGAGACGCCCGTGGCCCTCGACCTCGACACATCGCCACACGATGCGCATCGTGCGCACGATGAATCGGGGGTCGACGCGTGGTTCCCCGAGTACGATGCCGGCAGCCCGTGGGCTGAGCAGCCACCGACACCACTCGTTTGGGGAGGCATTAGCGGCCTCTGCACCGGCTGTCGAGGAGGCAGCTCCCGAGGCAGCTCCCGAGGCAGCACCCGAGGCACCTGCAACCCGCCCCCCGGCAAGCAACACCCGAACCTACACCTGCTTCTGCCGCTCCCGCTGTCGAGTCCACCCCCGAACAACCAGCCGCTGCTCCCGCAGATACAGACGAACAACCCGCCGAGACCACCCCCGTCGCATCCTCCGTCGCATCCCCCGTTGGCGAGGCCGCCTCTAAACACTTGAGCACAATATCCTTCACACGCACCGTCTCCAACGACGTCAACTGGGATGCTGAGGAGGACGAGCCCGAGTGGAGCATTTCACGCACCGACACTGATCCCTTTCGACAATTTATGCCCAACACTGTCGACCGCTCCAATTCGTTCCCGGTCGTGCCGCCCCAGGCTGATGCTGTCGAGTCAGCGGCCGATGCGGAACACGCTCAGCAAGCAGAGGCTACACAATACGAGCAGCAGCCGCTCGCCTCGACGCAGGCCATGGACATTATCCAGGAGGTCGACAGCGAGGTCAAGGAGGAAGCCAGGGAGGAGGCGGCGGAGACGGCAGTCGACGCTTCCCCATCCACAGAGATCGGCGAAAAACACACCGAAGAGGGCATTGACGCATGGGGTCTTGGCTCTGACTCAGGCCATGCCGAGGACTCGTTCTTCGCTGGCGGTGCAGCTGAGGACAAGCCCGACGAGCCCAAGACGCCCGCCTGGGAAGTGCCCGATGCGCGCTTTGAAGAGGGCGTGCCTTGATCTCTCACCAGGCAGCACCCGAAACAGCGCCCGAGCCGGCTGCAGAGACTGCTGCAGAGCCTGCGTCTCGGGCACCAGCGCAGGAGACTGAGGCTGCGTCTGCCGCTACAAACGATCCATTCGGCGAGTCCAACGGCGATGATGACGACGATTTCTTCAACAATGCTGGCGCCGCCGCCGATCCTGGGCCCGAGACCGTTCTCGATTGAGACGGGCGCACCGGCACCGGCACCGGTACCGGCACCTGCACCTGCACCTCCTGCTTTTGAGCGCAAGTCCACCTTCCAGGTCATCCAGCAGTCATTAAGTTTCGACGCCGACGATGGCGCAGAGGAGGACGCGTTCTTTGCTTCCAAGGTCGAGGACGGTCCCATCCACGAGGAGCCCGAGCCGATCGAGACTGAAACCGCTGGAACTGCGGAAAAGACCAACGGCGCTGCTCCCGATTTGGCCGACCAGTGGGCTGCGCTGCTCGACGATGAGGATGAGCTGCTTCTCGAAGACTCGGATCCTACAACCGAGACGGAGAGCAAGGCGCTTGACCCGGCTGCTTTCTTTGGCGACGACGACGAGGGTTTCCTGGATGACGATGCCGAGGAGCCCACCGGCGAACCTGTTGCTCCTCAACAGCAGCAACCGCAGCAGCAACCGCAGCAGCAACCGCAGCAGCAACCGGCTGCCACAGCCAACCGCTACCTGCCCCAGTCAACACCAGCGCAGCCCCAGCAGGCAGCCAACCCATACCTGCCGACGACTCCCTTTACGGCGCCAGCCCGTGGTCCCGTCTCCCTATAACAGCCCCGCTTACGGCTACGGCACTGCTCCTTCGCAGGCACCTCCTGTCCAGGATCCGTCTCGGCCAACGCTCCACAAGGCACAGAGTTTCGCGGATAAGTCCAAGGGTGGCTACAGCTCGCCCTACGATCTGCCCATGGACATTGTGAAGCAGCCCAAGAAGCGCCAGAGCATGCAGCAGCTGCACCAGCCGCCCTCGTCCACATCGGCACCGCCCCAGGCCCCGCCGCCGAGAAGCTCGAGCATGCAGGCCTACTCGCCCAACCCCCATAAAGACGCCTTCCCTGCTGCAGCTTCTCCGTCGTCTGCTGCTGCCAGCAACCATGGTATGGCTCCGCCGCCTGTCCCGGCTGCTGGTGCTGCATCTGCGCCTCCCCCGGCTGCTGTGAGCACACCACCCGTCCGCAGCGACAACTTCTTCGAGGAACTGCCCATGCTGCCCAAGGTCCGTCCAGCGTCTCGTCATAGCCAGCACTCCCCCGCACAGTCCACGCCCTACGGTCTCCCGCCGCAGACTCCCAGCACTCTTACCTACCCGCCCCACGGTCAGGCACCTCCTCCTTCTCCTCCTCAAGCCTCTCCCTACGCGCCTGCACCCCAACAGCCACAGACCACCGTCTGTGCCACCGCCGGACGCGCACTATGCGCTGCCTGTCGTCTCGACACCGATTATGGCCCCTGCCCCCCGCAGCAAGCGGCGCTGACGCCCAACGCGACCATCGGTGGCCTCGTCGCTCCGCCTCGTTTGAACCCCTATGCCTCGCTCCAGAACGGCCCGCCGGCTGCCACGCCTCCCGCCGGCTCGAATCGCTACTCACCCTCGCCGAACCAGCTGCCACACCCAGTGCTTACGGTGTTCCCAGCCGCTACTCGCCTGCCCCTCCTCCCCGCGTTCCGTCGACCGGTGGCTATGCGCCTGCCCCGACACCGCCCATCCTGGCCCACCAGCCGCGTACATCAAGTCCTTTGGCGCACTTTGAGATGTCCTATGAGAAGCCGCGAGCGTCGTCCATTGGCCACACTGTGATGCATGCCGACGGCCAGCAGCTGCAGCAGCTGCAGCAGCAGTCTGCTGAGCGCCGCAGCAGCTCATCCGTCTTTGAGTCGCGCCTGAACCGTGTCCCGTCGCTGCCGCCTACGCGCGAGGAGGAGGAGGAGTCACTGGCTGCTGCCTCGGCCCCGCCACTACCGACGCAGCAACAGCAGCAGCAGCAGTACCAGCGTCCCATGTCGTCGGGTAATGGTGGCTACCCGCCCGCACCGGCTTCACAGTCCAGCCAAACGAGCCAGTACTCGCCTTTGAAGTCACGCCAGACACCACCGCCCCAGCAGCAGCAGACCAATGGTTACAGCCAGGCGACGCTGTCTCCACCCAAGCGAATTTTGAGTTACGCGCCCCAGACCGACGGCCAGCACTCGCCTCCCCGTCGCTCACAGACCCAGTCGCCTGGTGCTCTGTTTGGTGGCCACCGTCCCGTGACGCGGACTGTTGACCCCATCCCTCGTCCTTCGTCGGTCCACGAAGCGATTGCGGCACCGGCTCGTCCTCGGGCTGCCTCGCAGAACCTGAACTGGGTGCCGCCCACGGACGGTTCCGAGACCGACCCACTGCAGCGCTGGAGGGGCGCGCCCATTTTTGCCTGGGGTGCCGGCGGCACTTTCGTCTCGTCCTTCCCCAGGACGTCCCCCGCTACGGCATGAACCAAGGCCTACCCATGATCCACCGCACTTCCGGCGAGGTTTCTGTCAAAAACATTAAGGAAATTCAGCCTCTCGACGAGCGTCTGGCCAAGTTCCCGGGCCCGCTCAAGGGCAAGTCCAAGAAAAAGGAGGTGCTGGCCTGGCTGACAACCGGCATTGAGGATTTGGAGCGTTTGCTGCCAGCAAACAACAACGTCGCTGGCTTCGTCCTCCCGCTCTCGCACGAGGACAAGCGCCTGGAAGAGCGTGTTCTGCTGTGGAAGATTTTGCATTTGTTCGTTGAGCACGACGGTGTTCTCGAGGGCAACCCGGCCGTCGAGAAGGCTGTGCGCGATATTCTGTTGCCCTACGCCGCGGAGGCTGTCGAGCCGTCCACCACATCGGACCCGCTGACGAGCCCGGGTGTCGGCTACCCCGGCTACCAGGGTGCCACTTCTCAGCACACACAGGCCGACGCCGTTGACTCGACCGTTGTTGAGCAGATCCGCAGGAACCTATTGTTGGGCGAGAAGGAAAAGGCGGTCTGGGACGCTGTCGACAAGCGTTTGTGGGGCCACGCCTTCCTCATTGCCGGTGCCGCCTCGCGCGACCTGTTCAAGAAGGTCGCCCAGGAGTTTGTACGCAAGGAGGTCAACACCCCTGGTCTGCACAATGAGTCTTTGGCCGCGCTGTACGAGGTGCTGTCGGGCAACCACGAGGAGTGTGTGGACGAGCTGGTGCCCGTCCACGCCCGCGCTGGTCTGCACCTGATGACCACCACGCAGGTTGTGGGCGGCTCGCAGACCAAGGACGACGAGCTCGCCGGTCTCGACAAGTGGCGCGAGACGCTGGGTCTCATCCTCAGCAACCGCAGCGTCGACGACGTCCAGGCCATCAACTCGCTCGGCGACCTCTTGTCTGGATATGGTCGGGCCGAGGCGGCGCACGTCTGCTACTTGTTCTCGCGCAGTGTCACCGCTTTCGGCGGCCTCGATGACCCGGTGTCCCAGTTTGTCTTGTTGGGCGCCGACCACAAGCGCCAGGCGGACTCGTTTGCCAAGGAGACAGATGCTGTCCTGCTGAGCGAAGTTTACGAGTATGGATTGTCGCTGACGGGTGCTTCGTACCTGAGCGCCTCCAACAGCCCCCACCTCGCTGCCTACAAGCTGCAGCACGCCATGGTTCTGGCCGAGTACGGCCTGCGCGACAAGGCCCTGCAGTACTGCGAGTCCATTGCCGGCGCCATGGGCGCGCAGACCCGCCGCTCGCCCTACTACCACCCCTTGCTCGAGACGGCCGTCGAGGACCTCATGAAGCGCCTCAAGTCGGCGCCCAAGGAAGAGTCCAGCTCGTGGATCCCCAAGCCCAGCATGAACAAGGTCTCCGACACCGTCTGGAACCGCTTCAACAAGTTTGTCGCCGGCGATGACAACGAGGGTGCGGGTACGGGTGCTGACGGTGAGGCTGGTGCCGAGAGCGGTCCCTTCTCCCGTATTGCCGGTGGTACACCGACCATCAGCCGGCCTCCCTCGGCCGGCGGTGGCGGACCTGTGGGTGCGACAGGCATGGAAATGTTTGGGGGCCAGACCAATCTGGCGGGTGCTACCTATGGCGCTCTCAACGGTGCTGTGGCGGCTGCGCCGGTGCCTCCTCCGTCCACGATGCCTCCGACGCGCGCCGCGTCCCGTTATGCACCGGGCGCCGCTGCTGCCAGCCAACAGCCGACCCAGGCCATTCCCATTGCGGGCCTCGCCTCGCCGCCGACGATTCACAGCCCATACGACCAGTACGCTGGCGGCTACACTCCCCTGGGCGTGTCGCCCGGTTCGATCATCCCTCCTGTTGCCTCTGCACCGGCGTCGGTGCCCACGTCCTCCTACAACCCCTACGACCCGGCCTCGACCTCGTCGCCTGCCTATGCCGCTGCTGCCCCGTCGTCCCGTCGCGTGTCGTCTGAGCAGTCTGTCTCGGGTGAAGCCGTTTCGGCTCCTCTTGCTATCCCGACGTCATCGACCATGCCCACTTTGGCGCGCAAGGCCTCGGAGATGTCGCTCGGCAACTATAGCCGCCCGGGTCTGTCGCGCAAGTCGTCGTATGCGCCTCTGACCAACGCCGAGCCTACGCCGCCGACGCTGCCGAGCGATTCCCCGTCGTACAACCCGTACAACTCGTACGCGCCGCCCAGCGAGCCGGCTGCGTCGGCTGCAGCTGCAACTGCCAATGGCTCGGCTTCGGCTCCACCGTATGCTCCTGCCGCATCGCCGTACACTCCGGCGGGCGCCACTGAGCAGGAGCCTCCATCGACTGAGACTGCGTCGAAGGAAGAGGAGCAGCCCGTGACCGAAGAGGCCGTGCCTTCCTACGGTTACCAGGCACCGTCCTACGGCTACGAGCCTCCGACCATGTCCTCGTTTGAGCCCGTTTCTGCTCATGAGCCGGCTGCAGCCAGCGAGCCTGCCGAGGACGCTGGTGCCAGTGAGCACCTAACCGGCAATGCCAATGCCAATACCAACGGTGACGGCTACAGTGCCGGAGGTGGTGGTGGTGGCTACGAGCCTCCCTCATTCCAGCCGTACAGCTACGAGCCACCATCGTACGATTCCGCTGATGCCGAGGGCGGTGGCGACGGTGCTGCCGACGACAATGAGCTGTCGACTGCGCCCAAGAGCCAGGGCAAAGCCAGGAGCTTCATGGACGATGACGGAGGCGATGGCAACTCTGCGCCGCCCAAGCACATGTCTGCGTCGGAGAAGACGCGTGAGGAAAAGGACCGCGAGAATGCCGAAATGTTCCGCAAGATTGCGGAGGAGGAGGGTAAGTCAGCCCGCCTGCACACACTGCACACAGTGACATGATGTCCATCACATTGCTAACAACGATGTAGCCAAACGTGCTGCGGCCGAAAAGGAGGCCAAGAGCAAAAAGGGCTGGGGCCTAACCTCGTGGTGGGGCAAGAAAGATGCTGGCGGCCTCGGCAGTGCCGGCAGCGGCAGTGCTTCTGGCAGTGGTAGCGGCAGCGGCCACGGCGAACCGCCCAAGGCCGTGCGTGCCAACCTCGGCGAAAAGAGCACTTTTTACTTTGACCCGGAACTCAAGCGCTGGATCAACAAGAACGCCAGCCCGGACGACCAGGCCGCCAAGTCCACGCCGCCACCGCCCCCTCCGCGGTCCAACCCGCACTCGGCGTCTTCCACGCCCGCACCGCCCATGTCCGGGATGGCCCCGCCGCCACCGTCGTCGTCGATGCCGCCCCATTTTGGCAGCGCTCCTCCCATGATGGCCCCGGCCATGGCACGCACGTCGTCGGCCGCTTCCAACGCCAGCGGCCCACCCACGGGCCCACCCACGGGCCCACCCAGCCGGCCGGCCACCAGCATGAGCGACGCCAATAGCATTGACGATTTGCTGGGCGCGACGCCGGGCCCCCGCAAAGCGGGTGCCAAGAAGGGCCGCAAGAGCGGTCGCTATGTGGATGTGATGGCCAAGTAGGCGTGACGATCGGTTGATGTTGATGTTGATGTTGTTTGCGTTGTTGATTTCTTTTTGTCTTTTGTTTTCCTCATCTTCTTTTCTGCTGTATTCTGCTTCTTCTCTGTACAAAACTGGCGTTCACACTTGCTTATTCTTATGGCACAAGAAACTTCCCTATACACTCTTAAACTCGACTAACCTAGAAGACATTGTCACTTTTTTTCATTCAGGTTTGGCATTCGTCGTTTGTAACATTTGTACATGTATTTGTTGCTAACAAAAAGAGGCAAAAAGGCGCAAAAAGACGCAAAAAGATTGCAGTTCACTCATTACAGATTTTCATTTCCCAATTTTTCTTGCTCTGGAAGATAGAGACATCTCATCCTCTTTTATCTTTTCTCGACAACATCACCACACGCTTACTTCTTCTCGCGCTGGCCGTAGGCCTTGGTGGCGTAGTCGCCGTTGTGGACAATCAGGTCCTGTGGGCGGTAGTCCAGGCGGCCGCTCAGGTAGCTGTCCAGAATGGCCTTGGTGCCGTCGGCGTAGCGCTTCTGGGCGTCCAGGGAGGTACCGGACATGTGCGGGACCATGGCGTTGCCGCCGCCGTACGGGTTCTTGGCGTAGCGCAGAGGGTGGTCCTTGGGCGCCGGCTGGGGGAACCAGACGTCACCACCGTAGCCGCGCAGGTGGCCGCTCTTGAGCGCCTCGGCAACGTCCTCCTTGACGACAATGGCGCCACGGGCCGTGTTGACGAGCCACGAGCCGGGCTTCATCTTGGCAATCAACTCCTTGTTGAACAGACCGCGGGTCTTCTCGTGCAGCGGGCAGTTGATGGTGACGACGTCGCACTGGGAGACAAGCTCCTCCAGGGTGTCGACGCGGCGGCAGCCAATCTCCTTCTCGACCTCGGGCGACAGGGGCTGGTAGTCGTAGTAGAGCAGCTCCTTGCAGTCAAAGGGCTTGAGGCGGCGCAGGACACGCTCGCCGATGCGGCCGACGGCGACGGTGCCGACCACCTTGCCCTCCAGGTCGAACTCGTTCTTGGCGGCCTCGGCGACGTTCCAGTCACCGCGCTCAATCATCTCGTGGGCGGGGACGAAGTTGCGGACGAGCAGCAGGATGGTCATGACGACGTGCTCGGCAACGGACACGACGTTGGAGCCGGTGACCTCGGCGACGGTGATGCCGCCGTTGGTCTTGTTGGCGGCATTGAGGTCGACGTGGTCGGAGCCAATACCGGCGGTGATGGCAAGCTTCAGCTTCTTGGCCTTGGCAAGGCGCTCAGCGGTCAGGTAGCCGGGGTGGAAGCTACTCTGTTAGTTGTGTGCATTTTTGAAAATGGTTGTAAATGTAGAAGAAAACAAAAACGTTGTCTGAGGCCTCGGAACATACGGAGTCGTGATGATGATCTCGGCGTCCACCAGCTCCTTGTCAAAGGTGGAGTTTTCACCATCCTTGTCGGAGGTGGTGACCAGGGTGTGGCCCTGGTCCTCGAGCCACTTGCGGATGCCGAGCTCGTTCTCCGTCGTGCCGAGAAGCGCAGGGACCTGTGGCAAGAGAAGAGGGATTAGCCAGTGTTGGGTGAAACATTGACACAGTTATGCTTGCGAGAGTGGTCGCGCATCGGATTGCTTGATCCGCAGCAGCAGGGGAGAACGCTAAAGTGGAACCGCCACACTACCGAATTTCGGGGAGCTTGTAAGGAGCTATGACCGCTTGGGGAAGTTTTGAGGGACCAGCCGGGAACGTTCAGACAGGCCACTGCCGTTTTCCTTGCAAACCGTCTGACTTGGTTCCTCGCATCCCCAGCGGTGCATTGGCTTCTCAACACGAAGCTGCCACCAAGACGGCGGATCATATGGACCCCACAGGAGCGTGTTGGGCAGAAAGAGGAAGCAAAGAGATCAGTAGACACTAGACACTTACATCCTTGGCGTGCTTGCCGCCGTCGTACAGAACGAGAAGAACCTTGACCTTTGGAAGCTGTTAGCGTGCGGTTTCAAAAGGGAAAGAGAGTACAAATGCGGTCTCGTCGCGGTAGTCGGTAGTCGGCCATGTCGTTGAGGGCCAGTTACTGGTTGGTCCAGAGCAGGAAACGAATCAGAGATCCAGAGCACTCGTCGATTTGATACGAGCACCGAGAAAAGGATGTTGTCATTGTAGCCAGTGGAGTTGCGACGACACGGCCGAACGGAGACCGCGAGAGGGCATTGCATAAAAAGGGGAAAGCGGTACGGTACCATTTTGACTGTAGGTTGGGTTTGTTGGAATGTGTGGGTGGGTATAAGAAGTCGAAGATGAGTGAGAACGAGAGTTGGAGATGCGATGTGAAGTGAAGACAGGATGAGATTAGGAGAAGAGAAGAAGAAGGAAAGGGGCAAGAAGAGACAAACGTGGGAAGGAACGGCGGAAACAAGCTGCTTTATACCAGGGAAGGAGCTTATTCTGCTTGACTGAGTATGTCTACGAAAGTGGAGGGGAGGGAAAGAACCATGGACAATGCTCAGAGATGGCCACCAACAGGGCAGGAGCGGAGCAAGACAACAGCAACGGAAAGAACTGGAAACAGAGAGGGACTGAGGGGCGAAGGAGGCAACGAAACGGTAGCTCCATGACGGGCCTATGGGTCGATCATGGAGAAGGTGCGCGTCTCTCTCTCTCTTTCTCTGTATGGTACGAGAGTACATCGTACACTGAAGACAGCAATGCGTGTGGATGGACATCGACTGAGTAACAGAATAGTAACAGAATACGACGTCCTTTCCTTCCCGGGAAGGGGCTTTGTCGGAGAAGTGGAACCCCCTAAAGGGGGCTTGGAATGGTGCACAATGGACTGAGGAAAGAGCGGACGAGAAGCAGAAAGCAATGGGCAGGCACCGGACGCAACGGCAGTCCACGTTGAAAGGGGCAATTACGTAGTTTCGGAGCTAGCTCTCAGCTGTAACTACGAGGAAAGAAGGAACGAAGACCGATGCCCCATGGCTCCTTATTCACACAGCCCTGAGCATCTCAACCCGGACAGTTTGCAGGGCAGCCGCGGCCCAGTGGCCTATCTCGGCCTCCAGGATTTTATTTATGGTGCTGAGAGCCAGAGGGATCGGGAATCTCAACGCGAATTGGCTGGCATGTCTGGCGGACGCAAGCATCAGGCCGAGATGGGGCCTTTTTATGGCAATTGGGTGTGAACGGGAGAAGAGACACAGATGGCAGAGAAGGAAAGAGCAGTCCTGCAAAACGGAGACGGGGTGAGACCTATTTCGGAAGCTACGACGTACGTACAAAATGACAAGGAAGGGGCGAACAAACACTGTTCGAATGTTCATCCATTCTCACTTCCACAGCCTCTTCGTCTCTTCTCAACAAATGATCCGGCTGCCCGCTCGGCTAGAGACGAAACTCGGTGGGAAGGAGGGGCATTGCTGTTGTTGAGAGAGTACTTCGTGTACACAAGAAGAACATTAAACAAGAGCGTCGCTGTTGATCGTTTTCCGCTCACGCCTTGTGTCGTGTGGTCGCATGGTTCGGCGCGCGTTTTTGGAAGGCGCACCACCTGCCTTCATGGTGCCTTCCCCACCATAATCATGCGGCGGCTGCCCCGCTTTCCCATGTAAAACGGAGATGTATCGGCGGAGGCTCGGGATCGCAGTGATTCCAGTGGCACGCTTGGAGCAGAGCGATGTGGGGTAGCAAGAGTGCCGCAACTTGGCGGGCTGTTCAATGAAAAATGTGGGGCATCTGGGAGCGGAATAGGGTGAGCAGAGCTCAACGTCCACCACCACCCCTCTCCTCTTGTACCCTCAGTAGTTTGTATTGCCTTTGTCGGCAGACAGTTACGGATGAGAAGGAAGTCCGCAGAAAGGATAGAAACTGAGAATTTACGAAATAGCCGCTGTATGCCAGCTGACAGATGCAGATGGAAATAGACACGACCGGCGAAGTTGCTGGACAGTGAAGAAAAAGAAGAGGCAGAGACGAAGGCGAACACACTCGTGCAGTTGCATTGCATAATGACAGCGTGCAGTCAGAGCGCGGCGTACGTACATCGCTGCTTCGTAGCAACATAGCAACCAACAAACAGCCAACGGCCAACGACAAACCCCTTCAAAAAGAGGGAAACCGAGCCGTGTTGACAATACAGGAGAGAGGAGAGAGGCATCAGATGTATGTATTACATGTATTGACAGTACATGTACAGTCAGATGGAATTACGTAGCCGGAGGGCAGTGTGGGAGGGTCAGAGACGGCGAGATGGTGTGAACAAGGCAGTGAGGGGAAGGCAAGGAAGGGACCAATTATGATGGAGATGCAGGCAGCCAACTAGATCGATACTGTGTCTCGCGCGCGTGCGCCATGGACGGGGAATGCGGGACACAGAACGCGGGGGAGGTACACAAAGGAACCGTAGATCGTCCGCTGTCTCGGCTTTTGCATCGACCCGTGGTGGTGAAGAACGAAGAACGACTTGGCGAGTCTTTGAAAGGACTGCATTGATGGGTAGATTGTTATGAATGTTGTATTTCTTTGAATGCTATAATTACTGTATGATTATGAATGAAAGACAAAATATGAAAATATACGTGAAAAATGTGCCCGTGGATATCTTCAACTGTTCGGCCACGTAAATCAGGTCTGGAAATGATACTGGCCCTTTTGCTCGACCAGCCCGGCGAGCGGCCGATCAGCCGACCAGCCGTCGAGTCCAGGCTGTCCTTCCACAAAAAAACGGACGGACCTGGCTCGGCGAGAATTGCAAGAAAATAGACTGCATCGAATTGTCCTTCCATTGGGAGACGTCGTTGGAGACCGCCTTTCCTTTCTGAGAATAGGCGTCTGTGTTGCGGAAACGAGATAGCTCCGACAGCCTCGTTTGAGCCGGTAGTCCTGCGTTCCTCGCCTGAACCAGTCGCTGCAAACTCGGAGAAATCAAGTTGACGATCGTTCTACGCCGACGATGATCAACTTAGTCCCGGAACAATACACCACGCAGTCAGAGCCGTATTGTCTAATGTTAGACGGCAATTGACCCCCCACAGCCTGGCCATGAAGAAGCAGAAAAAGACCATGCCGAGTATTATCCATACACACGCGTCTTTGTTTGTTCTCAGTTTGCCACAGGCGGTTCCGTGCGTGGCCCCCTCCACATCCCGCAGCCTTCCGGCGCACACGCGGAACGTGGGCAGCCAGTCGTGCCTGTGCCTGTCCCTGCAGCTAGAATCATCTTAGCGGGTCTCTTTTCCGGATGTATGCTTTGTGGCCCAGGCACGACCCGGAGACACGTCGCGTTGCCACTGTTGGCGTGCAGTGTCGGCACAAGGCAGCTGGCAGCTCTAACGGTTCTGACGGCTCTGACAGCTCTGACAGCTCTGACAGCTCCGTGGACTCGACCGATCGCGGTGACGAGGGGTCCGTCATTGCCCTCACCTACAACGCCTTCTGCACCAGGTCGACCACGTCAAAGTAAATGGCCTGCGCCTGTGCGTCGTTTGCGCTGTTGCCAGCATGGCCGGCGAGACCCAACCCCACGACCAGCGTCCGCGTCTCGCTCGGATCCCGCAGCGCCAACAGGCTACCAATCTGTGCGGCAACGAGCTGTCCGAACGTCTCGCGCGATTCACCTCCCGCGCCAAAGAGAGTCCGGGGTGTCAGGTGGGTTGAGGGCAGGAGGCCGGTCGCGGGGTCGCCGCCGTTGCGAGGGCCGAGAGGAAGGGCGGCGTCGACGGAAGCGGCCGAGGGGGCGGAGAGGGGTACTTGGATCTAGATTGCGAGTGAGCGAGGAACGAGGGGAGGGAGGGTAAAGGAAGAAAATAAGGAAGAAAGAAAGCGAGGGGAAGAAGCTAGAGCAACCTACCCACTGGGCGAGACGGCCAGATTGAGAGACGAGGACGAGGATCTTGTCGCGAAAGTAGGAGACTTCGACTTCAGTGGGCGCGTTGTTGACGGTCCCCGTGGCAGTGCGGGTCCTGGCCGGGTAGGGTGTGCCGTGCACGGGACCCTGTACGGGTGCAGCGACGTCGGCCATTGTGTATGTGTATGCGTGGGTGAGGTAAAAACGGCCAAGGGAGCTGGGAGCTGTGGCCAAAAATTGAGGTTGTTGTGTCGATGTTGATGTCGATGTTGAGGAAGCTGGTGGGGGAGCTTGAGGTGGTGAACCCCACTACAGCGATACTGGGACGGTATGCACCAACGGGGGTCGATCGACGGACCCACTCCCACGAGGTCGCACCTTCCTTCGACAACAACAATAGCCACGAGGCTACAACATGGCAAGAGCACGGTTTTGGCAATTGGATGAATAGGGGCTTATCGAACTCCTGTAAACTTTTCCTGGAAGACCCTGAACTGATTTGAGGCATAAAATAGATTCACAACGCCAACTCATAACGTTCATAGACTCATAACGACTCTCGTCAACACCAAGCCGACAAGATGACTGGCAAAATACAACAATCAAGATACGAAATTGGCAAAAGAGCGCCAGAGACTCTTCCTCCTCAGTGAAAGGCCTCAACATGAAGATAGATGCCCTGTGCTCCCGTCCCTTTGTGCACAGCCCGCTCGTCGCTGATCTGCACGACGACCGACCGCACCGACGTCGTCAGGCTCAGTGGACCACAGACACCAATGGCCGTCTCACCATCCGCGGCGTGCAGCACGTCTGAGAAGAGGGCCTTGAATTCAGGGCGGCCGGCCTGCACCAGGGGGATCAGAGGATCATTGGCGCCGGCACCTTCGTTGCTCTCCTTTTCAGTTTCACTGCCACGGTCCAAAACACCCGTCTCGCAGCAACATTCCTCCGTCGACGGCCCATCGCCGGCACAGCAGCACCCTGTCTTCTGGGACGACACAGCCGTCGCTTCGTCCGTCAGGATGCTGTCGCACGTGACAAATATCGTGACCTGGACTTCCACACCGGCGGCACGGAGCTGGTCGGTGGCCGATCTCAGCTCAGCACTGACCCAGGCGAGTGCACGGCGGTTCTTGACGGCCCAGAGGACGCGGACAACGCGGAGGGGCAGTCGTTTGTCGCACGCAGCGGCAGCGGAAGCACGCTCGGCCAGGCTCAAGAGGTTGGAGAGCACAAACGTCATGCCGGTACCACCAGCGACAAGCACAGTGGTGTCGAAGGCGGCAAAGTCGGCCTGCGTGGCGCCGTACGGCCCGTCGACCAAGGCGACAAGATTTGTGTTGGACGCCCTCTGCGCGCCCTCAAACACTTTCCGGGTGAAACCGCCGTGGGCACGCAGCAAAAAGACGAGGTCGCCACCGTGTGAGGTCGGTGTCGACAGAATGGTGGCCGGATGCGACTGAGCAACACCGTACCGTGGCAGACCGAGCAAGACATGGCTGCCCGGCTTCCAGGAAGTCAAATGACGGCTGGTTGTGGAGACGCGGATGCGTGTGGCGCCCGAGTTGGGGCCGTCTTCGAGGGCTTCGAGGGTTGCGCGGCCGGCAGCCTGGCTTCTGCGACCAAACGGCAAAAGACCATTGTGCAGGGCAAATCGCATGCCCCGGATACCGCGGTCGAGCACGTACAGCCCGATGGGAATGTACACGTACACGCGTGAGTACAAGGCGGTCGAAGGCAGGTGCATCATGAGGGCAATGACAAACCCAAAGAATGTGATCAAGTGCTGGACGACAAAGAGCTCGTAGGACAAGTGCCGCAGCGGTGCCAGTGTCGTCAAGTTCATCCACAGCAGCAAGGCGTACGCTGCCATGCCCGTCGTTGGACACGTGTCTGTCTGCCACTCCAGCACTTCGAGGCCCTCGTACTTGTTCCAGCCGACACTCTCGATGCCAAAGTGCAAGGTGGCCAGCAACAGCATGCCCCGCGCCGTCCAGCGATGCAGCACATTGAGGCGTGCATAGGCACCGGGGCCCATGCCGGCGACGAGTCCGATAAGGTTGTTTTTGCCGGCCAGCAGCACGACGAGTGGCATCTGTGCCACGGCCAGCCACGAAGCACGCACGCTCAGAGCCTGGTCGTGTTGCGCACCGCTGACGGCGCCGTCGCCCGCCGGGATGAACAGCAGGACAAGGATAAAGGTCAAGTAGGCGAGAAGGACAAAGAGGGAGCCAAAGGGCGGCACTTTGCACCACCACGGCGCATAGCGGCCCCAGCGACCAGACGTGGGTGTCAGCTGGAGGTAGGTTGCTTCTCGTACGATCGCCGTCGTGGTGGCAACGGCTTGCGCGACTGGGTTCGAGGGCCGGCATGGTGTCGGATGGTTGGCCCGGCTGGCACGCAGTCGTTGACGCTGGCCGACGGCAGACACAAAATTGCACGCAGCCGTCAGACCGATGGCGACGACGACGCCGTACCAAAAGTGTGTCGCTGCATGGTTGCCGTCGATTTGCAGCGTTGTGTCGTCCAAGATCTCTTGCAAGAAATTGAACGCCTGCGTGGCGTTGCTGAAATCGACACCGGAGGCATTCAAGGGCGTCGAGGCGTCGTCCCCGCTGCCCATGCTATCCATGTCCATGTTGGGGGGTGCGTGGGGTGGTTGAGAGAACGTCCACAAGGATGGATGGTGGGAGAGCAGAGTGTAAGTCGGATGTCTTTCTTGGCAGGTGCAGGTACGGGAAACGTTCTTGGCACAAAGCTTGGCAAAACGTCCATGTCTTGGGCGCGGACGGGCCGCCGAATAAATATGGCGGAACAGCGACGAAAACGACAAAAACGAAAGACGGGCTGACGACGGCGACAACGCAAGCGTACCGCAGTGGTGGTGGGACTGAAAGCAAGAGGGAAGAGATCAAAGAGTGTGTTCGTCGCAACAGACTGGAAGGAAACTTGCTCACATCCCCTGCAACGGCGGCAGATGTGCAGGCAGAAGACGATAGTGCGACAAAAAGCAACATAAATACCTCCACAAAACTGACAAAAAAATGACGAGAGATGCATACGAGGCTTCTTGATTCGCCCACTCGACTCCATTCTCCGGAAACTTGCTCACTCTGGAGCCCAGAGAGTCCCTTGTGAAGTGCAGTTTAGACTCGAAGTGGATTAGTGTAATCGGGAACGGCGGTCGAGACGTGGCCCACATCGTTGAGGGTCGTCCCTGGAATACGACGCCATGCCGTTCAGTATCCCCAAAAAAACGAAGAAATATTGTCGACTGGTTGGTGTGCATTTTCACAAAGTGCAATCTCATTCATATTTGTTTTCTCTTCACCGTTAATTACATCATTCTCACTTCCATTCTTGTCATTCATATTCCACACACGGTTTTGCATCTGCAGTTTTCGTCTTGGTATTAAGCAAACCAGTGGCTAGGCCAGCTTTCTCTTCTCCTCCACCCAAATAACGTTTAAAGTGAACACCAAAGCCAAGGCTGAAACGAGTGCATTTGCCCTCATAGAATCGTGGAAAATCAAAGGCTGTCAATGTAAGAGCACAGCCGTAGAAAAATTCTTACACCTGCTGTGTTGAAGCGTGAGAAGCACTTTGGGGTGCAGCCTGAACGACACATCGCGTATAAGTATCAAACACTAGGTTACGACAAAGAGCTCCCCAAGCATTCACTTTAATCCATCAAAATCCTAACAGCAGCGCTGATGTTACAAAGTTTATACTCACACTCTCAAAGGCATAGTCTTTTACAAGACCAAACCTGCCCTCTCCTCTAACTTCCAAAGTGTTTCACAACCGGCAAAAAAAAAGTCAGTCACAGACAAGCAGAATCACGATGACTTGCTTGCTCAAACGGCCAAAAAAATATGACAATGGACAGGCTGGGAATCGAACCCAGGACCTTTCCCAGTTCCGCAGGTTACATGATATATCACGTAATTTGCTAAGGGAAAATTATACCACTAAACCACATGCCCGTTTCATCATTTGATGTTGCCGGGACCCATTCTATGGATCATAAAGCGGCGATGGGGCTGGGTGGGGCGGATAACAACGAGCTTAATGCTATCGTCAAATATCATTTTCACCAGTGATTATGTGGGCTGTTCGCTTTGTAAACTGTCCAAAATAGTACAGGAAACTTTGTTATTCTTTCAGGGCCATGTTTACTTTACTCTGTGTATTTACTTACTCTGTGTATTCGTGGCATATCTATCTCACCGTTGCGAGGCGTCTCGTCACCGAGATGATAGACTCTGGTCAATGAATGCAGATCCACAATTAAAGCTACAAGAGTAGCCCGTATAGCTCAGTGGTAGAGCGCAGCACTCGTAATGCTGAGGTCCTTGGTTCGATCCCAGGTGCGGGCAGATGCGATACTTTTTGCACAATATAGTACCTCTTAGACTGGGTCCAGTTGCTGGCCTCCGGTTGTTGGCGCTTGGTTTCCATTTTGTATGTTTGCTTTTTGCAAGCCGGTCTCTCCTTGCTTTCGTAAAGCTCCATCTAAGCGGACACTAACCATGTGCCGTCACGGGATCTGTTCCTTCCCAGTCGGAGAAACTGCCTCAGTTTTATCTCCTTTTGACTGTGTGTCGACATGAATCATTCGGGAGGAGAATAACGTGCGCAATGGCCGGGATGGCGTTTCCTGCGCTAGCACAAGGATACGCGAGCTGACCAGGACATCTTTGACATCTTCAACAGAATCTGAGCACGCCATTGACTGCATCGGAGAAGGGCGCACGAGTGGGGGTTATTATTATCCGACTCCAGCACACTTTGCATAGTGCTTTGGAACCTACGGGAACCTGTCAAATGGCACCTGTATCCTGCATATAGTTACTGTTGTCGCGTACTCGAAACGCCGGTGGATAGCATCGTAACGTAAACACTGCCGCCTTTGAGCACCTACCATCACAATGTCTGCCACTGTCTCTTCATCCGTTGCCGTACCTGCTGGTCCGGCGGAGTCGACCCGGCCCCTACGATTGAGTTTACCCCGTTCGAGGTGCCTGGCCAGCGTGTCGTGCACGGCAAAGCCTTCCCGTTGGCCCTGGCACTGACACAAGCAGACAAGACCACGCCAGTGTCGCTGCCCGAGGTCAGGACACACATCCAGCAGTTGGCGGCCGACGGTACCATCCGGTCGCTTCTGAACCAGCGTATGGCCCCATCACGATGCAATGATAGTCTCCTTCTCCAACTCGTTTCACTCTTCTAACTCTTTCGTAGACGGCGTCCTCTTCTTCCGTGGTCTTCCTTTGAAAACGCCCTAGGATCTTTCCTTCCTCGTGGACGCGTTCGGCTTCCGTGAGGAGCACCAGGAAATCGGGCTGTCAGGCGCCCGCTCGTCCGTCACCAAGTACATCAAGACCGCCAGCGAGCTGCCCGGCACCGTTTCCATGCACTTTCACAACGAGTACGCCCGCACCAACCATTTCCCCGAGATTGTCTTCTTTTTCTCAGAGCGCGTGCCCGAGCAAGGTGGGCAGACGCCGCTGCTTTCGTCGACCGAACTCTACGAGTGACTGCAGACGGAGCTGCCCCGAGTTCGTCCAGGATCTCCAGGAGAAGCACGTCACGGGCGCGGCAGTACTACCCCTCGAAACACGACCCAGAGGCAGCGGCCATTGGGTACAACCTGGCAGGACGCGTATGGGTTCGGCATTCGGGCGGGGGACAGCATCGAGGTCCAGCACGCCAAGGTCGAGAAGCTGCTGCGGGACGACATGCGTGCCACGGCCGTCTGGCAAAAGGACGCCTACGGCGATGGCCTCCAGGTGGTCCAGCGCGTGCCTGCCATCCGCACAATCCAGTCGACGGGCCGCAAGTCGTTTTTCAACGGCCTGGCGGGCGTCTACGGGAATGCCAAGCGGAGCGGTGCGCTGCGCCCTCCGCACAAAGTGCAAAACGGGCCCGGCTACAAGCTGCCGTCGTCCTATGGTGACGGCTCCGAGATCCCGGACGCGTACCACGACCGGCTCATCGAGATCCAGGACGAAATCGGGGTTTTGGTGCCGTGGCAGGCGGGCGATGTGGCCGTGGTCAACAACTACACTGTGCAACACTCACGGACCAAGTTTGTAGGTGACCGGTCGGTGCTGGTGAGTCTGTGGGACGACATTGACGATTTCGTCAGGGACTCGTCGGACTAGTCGGACATTGACAGGGTTGATCGTGTACTCTTTAAGCCGTGCCGCGTGTCCATATTTCATGCCGTAACGAGAAACTTCTGTATACGGGCAGTTGCATACTTAAAACACTTGTTCTGTGGTCCATATGAACAGTGACCCTCAAACTGCCTGTGGCCATTGAATCGCGAAAATAACGGCAAGGAAAGAGCAAACAAGGAAATACAGCACGGCACATTCCGACGGGACGTGAAACATAGGCGTGCTCTTTGTGTGGTTCGGGGGTCGTTCCTTCCGTTGTCGTGTGTTGTGTGCTATCCCCGCTAAAAGCACAAACCCGCACAGAAAATGCGTGTAAGTGGCCCAAAACGGCAACTTGGCCGGTGATCACTTGCCGACGTCGGAATTGGGTTGCGTAGGCGAGGGAAAAAGAAAAGGGAAGAAAGGAAACTGGACTTTTCTCTCACAGCATGAGTTCTGGAATAGAAATGGCTGATTAGGCCCATGTATTGACTGGAGGCGATCTACACTTTGTTTGCTCGTGATCAAGCCCATATAAGAGCACCATACCGAGCCGACATGAGATCATGTGAAAAGAGTAAGAAAGAAGAAATAGAGGTATAGAAACTGTCCACAAGGCTGCCAATCATCGTCACTGTAAGCAAATCTGTAGGTAGTTGCGCCGTCTTTTTTCTTCCCCATCCAGCCGGGTTTCAGTTCGCACCATCTCGTCTTGCCTCGCCACTATTCACGACAAGGTGCATGTCGTCGTCTCTCTTTCCAGAAAGGCATCGCCGAGAATGGTACCATTGTTGCTTCATTTATTTCGCCATCTACATCTTGCCTGCATTGTACGGCTGGACACAGCCGACGTGGCTGGCCAGGGGATGAGAAACGAGAAACAAAAATCATTTAGTGGGAGCTTCTTTGTCTTTGCTCCTTGAAAGGCAAGGATGGTAGCGCGGGCATTGCGTCCGGTAGATGATGGTGCCGGCGGATACAAACTGGACAGGGGAGCCACTGAACAGCATCTGCGGGCGTATGCGGGCATCTGCACCCGCTTCTGTCCGATACAAAGACTAGGACTGCAGCGACGCCTTGGCTGGACGGCGGCACGTTATTTGCAAGGATGCGCAATGTCTTTTTTTGGGTGGAGATCGGACAAGACAGGCAAATGGAGACAGATGGAGATGCCAAAAATGAATTGTGAGAAAGACAGAAGGGGAAACAAGAGTTCGGTAAAAAAAAGAAGCAGATAATTAGTTCCATCCAGCACCGTCCTCATCCTTGATATAAAAGACCTCTCCCTGCCGATCGTTCTTAGTCGGATGTGATCTTGCATATGTCACATATCTCACACCTTACACTCTTTTTTCTCCATTCATCTTTCCTCCTTTCCCATCATCTCTCCTCTCCCGGTAACCCACATACTTACTCTCTGTAGATAACATGCAGAGAATGGAAAGACAATGTACTGTTCGGAAAGACGGTCGGAAAAGACAGTGAGAAAAGACGACAGGAACCCGTGGCTCTTTATCTATTTATGATGCAAGAAAACCATTTCTATATTCTTCCTATAAAAAAAATCCAGACAAGTCTACTCTCGTGTCGTTCTTTTGTCCAAGATGCTTGCACATTCTCGTTCTCTTGTAAAAAGGGTCCAATCATCGGATGCTGCAACCGGGAGTGCCAAGTGCCGCGGTATGGCCTCGTGTGAATTGATAGCCAATGATGCGCCGTACTTGACGACTAGCATCTCACTGTGGAATAACCGAGTCCTTAAGGAGACATTGACGACAGGGGTTCTCAATTCCACTTTTGTTTTTCACAGTGAGAGAAAGTCAGTGTGGTGAACACGTTTGCTGCGCACTAATCTAATCTTATCAGATTGCCAAGGGAAGAGGAAATGACTCCGGAAACGGCACCGAAATGAGAGTGAGAGAGGACCTAAAACCCCCAGAAACCCACTGGCTGTCCTTTTGTCCTTTTGTGGTGCGTGGCCCCCAACTCGGTCCATTTTGATAATCTTTGCGGTTTTTATCAGATGATCTTATCAATCAGTCAACACGACCATCACCAAAAATGCCAACAAAACCGCCCAGCATAAAGCAGCTCAACAATGAGAAAGCACTCGCGCTGTATGCTGCCTCTCTCGTTGGCATTGTAGCGTGGATTGTTTTAACTCGTGGTCTACACCGAATTTGCGACAAATGTCTCTCATCGACGCCTGGAACGTTTGGAAAACCAAGACGGCGAGACACAATATGCAGAGGCGTTCTCTCCATCTATCGGTATGCATAGAGTCATGGGCTGTCCTTGTTTGCATGCGCCTTCGAGCGTAGTCTTGTCACTCACATTGCAGAAAACTCGACAAATACACGACATGGAGTGTTCCCGGGCTCGGACAGCTTTCGTACGGGTCCCTCACGCTGCTCCTCGTCTTCCTCGCCAGCAATGCCTACTTTAGCTTCAACATCATGGCCGGCCGCCCAACCAACATTCTGGCGTCCCGGTTCGGCTGGATGGCCACGGCCAACATGATCTTGTGCGTCTTGTTTGCGCTGAGGAATGCACCCATCACGTCCACGTCCGTACTGCACGCCAACCGTAGAACGGTGCACATCGCCCTGGCGCCCTCGCTGGCCTCCAAGTCACCCTCCATGCCGTTCTCTACACCCTCTTCTTCGGCCGACAGGCTCGGTGGGGCGAGCTGGTGGAGGCCGGCAATCTCATGGGCATTGGTGCCGGCGTGGCCACGATTGTGTTGCTGTTTGGCCTTGTGCGGCACCGAAACTACGAGCGGTTCTACCTCTCGCACGTGATCGGCTACGCCAGTTTCCTCCTTCTTCTCGGCCTGCATCGACCCGACTGGACAAAGCGGCCCAAACTGCCGCTGCTCGTCATCGTCCTGGCCGGCATGTGGTTGATGGAGCGTGCTGTCCGCGCCGTCCGGATGGCGAGACACCTCGTGCGCGGCTCGGGCCGCGTCGCTGTCCAGCTCCTACCACGTGGTGGCGTACGGCTTCTCCTGCGGAGCCAGGGCGCCCCCCAACACACGGCGGCGGGCGCGCACGTTTTTCTGTGGATCCCGCGCATCCGCTGGTGCCAGACACATCCCTTTACCGTTGTCAGCAGCGGGCCACAGGGCGTGGAACTCGTCATCCAGTCCCTCGATGGGTTCACCAAGGACCTGCACGCGTTGGCCGTGCACATGTCGTTCCAGAAGCAGCCGAGCCCGCTCCTGGCCTCCATAGATGGGCCGTATGGATCGTCCTCGCTCCCGGACACGACGCAGTACGACAAGCTGGTCCTTGTCGCCGGTGGCAGCGGTGCTGCCTTTACAGTCGGCCTCGTGAACCGCATATTGGCCGGCGACGGCTTTGCCAACAACAACCGGCGCACCGTGCCGTCCATGTCCATGTCCATGTCCATTGAGGTTGTCTGGGCCGTCCGGGAGGTGGCCATGTTGGCTTGGTTTTGGGAGCACGTGGCCAAGATGGCATCGTTACCCAATATCAGCATCACCATTTACATCACGGGCGGTCAGCCGGAGTCCAGCGAGAGCAGCAGTCATGTCCAGGGCACAGTCCTTGCTGACGACGTCGAGGCGGGCGAGCTGGAAAGCTTGCTCGGGCGCTCCCACAGCTCCCACAGCTCTCACAGCTCGCGCTGCCATCGCTCTGTGGACTGTTTATACACTAAAATGAACACGGACACTGTCATCCATACGGCAATGCAGACTGTCGGGGAAGGCGACCGTGTCCTCGTGGTCGGCTGTGGACCTGGCTCGCTCACAAGGGCGTTGCGAACCTCCGTGGAGGACTACCAAGATGGAAGCAAAAACGCGTGTAGTGTGGATTTCTACTCGGAGGACTATGGAAGCTAAATGTGGTGTATGGAACATGGTGGATATAGATTAATAAAACATCAACACGTGAAATAATAGGTACGTATAACATTCAAGTTACAACATACAAGCTACGACGCCTAGTCCACCATCCACTACCAGCCACACCCTGAGTCATAAGATGGATGGGATCCTGCTGAGTAAATAGCGTAGACGCTGAAGGTTTCCACAGTGTACAGATTTAACTATACAGTGCATGTATTGTCATAAGTCACACAGTGAGTGCATGTATGCTGTGGTTTAGTTGTCGGCGAGCTAGATTGCGTCTCGTATTCACAGTCGCTTCTCAAGGTTGACTGGCATTGTATCGTCCCATCATCGACTGCCCCTTTTCCAACTAAAATGGCCAGGTCATGTCGGGCTTTCCCCCCGGCAGCATCATCCGGAACGACCAGCCCAGCTGTGCATGGACCTGCATGACAATCGTTTTGAGCCACAGGGTGGGCACGATGGGGATCCAAAACTCGCACTTTTCTCGCCGCAGAATTTCCATGCCGACGGTCCACGCGTGCCGGGTGCCGTCGCTGTCGCCCCGGGCCATGTGCGCATGGGCCAGGGACAGGTGGACGATGGCCTCGGTAAAGTTGCCGGAGAAGCTGCCGGAGACGCTGCCGGAGACGCTGCCTTGCTGGTCGGGCGACGTGGCTTGCGCCTGGGCTTGTACCTGAACCTGAACCTGAACCTGAACCTGAACCTGAACCTGGGCCTGGTCCTGTGCCTGGGCCTGCAAGGTGTTGAGTGTGTGCATGTGCCGGATCTCGTGGAGGGCGTGCTGCCAGCGACAGAGGACCTCGTCCCAGTCGAGACGGGGCCCGGGCCGGGCATGGGCAATGCGTGCCGAGGCCAGCAGGCCGCGGACGTACAGCTGCTGGTCGTGAATGTTGTCGAGCTCGCGCGGGGGCGGGAGTGCCTCCTCGTGGAGCTGCCGCAGCCGGTCCAGGATCTGCTCGGCGTCGTCGAACCGTTCGAGGGCCACGTAAACTTCGACGAGCGACAGCAGCAGACGACGGTACGGCCGCCGAGGCTGGTCGGCCGGGCCGGTGGCGTCGAGTTCGGGCTGCAGAATGGCGGCCGCCTTGAGAGGGTCGCCCAGCTCGCAGTAGAGGTCGGCCAGCCGCCCGACAACGAGGCGCCGCGAGTTGGTCGAGGCGCTGGCACCGAGGGACGACAGGAGGGACAGGTACTGGCCGAGGGACGCGGCGGCGGCGGGGAAGTCGCCTACGGACTGGAAAAACCGGGCCGCCACGCCTTGCAAGCGCGACGTGACGTGCATCTCGAGCATGGAGAGTGGCTGGGCGGCCTCCCACTTGTACATTTGCAACGACACGTCCATGTCGTAGGCCCGGATCTTGTTGTCGATGTGGGAGATGTGCAGCCGGCCCTGGATGGCCTTGTCGCGGCGGGTGAGGCTGCCGGCTCCGCATCTTTTTGTTTTCCGCTCCTTGGGCGACGAGCCGTCTGCGCCCGTTGTGCCTGCTCTGCCTGCTCTGCCTACTGTGCCTGCTGTGCCTGCCGCCGCCCGGGAGGCAAATTCGTGCAGCAGCGCTTGGGACGTGGCTAGGTCGCCGTCGAGACGGTGCAGGATGCTTTGGAAGAGGACGACGGAGGCGTGGATGTAGTAGGGCATCGACCGTTTGAGGAGCGACTTGGCCCGGACGAGGGCCGTCCGCCGCAAGGCGACGCCGTCGCGCTCGCAAAAGTAGAGCACGGCCTCCACCGCCTGCGTTCTGAGGGCGGGTTCCTGGATGCGGTCCGGGTGGGCTGTCTTGGCAGCGAGCAGCGGCCAGATGGCACGCTTCATCTTGTCGGACCAGCCCGTGTTGCCCTCGTAGCACGGCGGGCAGCCGAAGCAGATGAGCCGCAAAGCCGTGTCGTCGAGCGTAGCCACGGTAACGGGGAGAAGGGACGTGGACAAGACGGCCATCGTGTCGGGACGGAGGGACAGCATGGGGATGCCGTCCTCGTTGCTGTGTTGACGGATGTGTGGACTTTCGGCCAGGACGTGCTGCAGACGGTCTTCGTCGTGGCAAAGCTGGATCAGGCCCGGTGGCAGGCCAAACGCGGCAGCACTTGTTGTCGCCATTGCGCCCTGCTCGCTCCATCGCCGTTGCGGCGAGCGGATGCTGCTGAACAGCGTCAAGGGGACATCGGCTCCACCGAGCGCGTAGAGAAGCAGCAACAGTTGGTCCGAGGCAGGAACCACGTCGCTGTAATGGGGGAAGAGGTTGTGATGGGAGCAGGAGGGCGGGAGGTCGAGGAACTGGCTCAGAAGAAGCTGCCGCACAGTGTCCGAGTAGCGGTCGTCTTTGGTGGAGGGTGGTGCCAGCGACGCTAGATGGGCAAACACGGGCTCGTCGTCCATGTTGAGATAGCGTTCGTATGTCGAGTGTGGAATGTCCAGGGGCAGCCAAAAGAGGGCGCCCAGGCTGCCGAGTTTGCGGGCCATCTTGATGTATTTCCGGCCGGCATTTCGCAGCTCGGTGCGGTTTTTCTGTGGAGGGCGAGCGGCAGCATCGGGCATGTTGAGTTTTGAGCGAAGAAAGACGACCGTGCAGAGCAGCCGTCGATGAAGGCCCGCGTGGACCGAGGCCGTCTTGTCTGTCTCGTCTGTCTCGTCTGTCTCGTCCGTCGGCGTCCAGAACGAGGCCACACCGTCTCCTCTGTATCGTGCGCACACGGCATCCACCGGCGCCAGATTGACCGACTCCACAACCAGGGCCTTCATCGTCCGCTGGTTGCACGGGATGATCTGGTAGTCGACATGGCGAGAGAGCGCCTTGGACCTCGACAGCAGTGTCCGCAGATCGCCCAGGAGCGAGTTTAGCTCGGGCGCAAGGGCCGAAGCCTGTTTGTCGTCAAAATTCTCATAGTTCTTGACGAGTTGGCGCAGTGTGGAGCAGATGCACGACGACGAGGTCTTGGATGTCTCCATGGAGGAGTCCATGTCGTCTGCGTGGCCTGGGCCTCAAAATGATCAAGAAATGGTAGAGGGAAAAAGTGGGATGGAATGCCGGTCCCGCGTACGGAGGTTGCAATCTAATCTAATCTGATTTTGATGCTGATTCTGACTGGTTCTGATTGATAATTTGTGGGAGAGTTCTGGGCGTCGGACCCATTTTATGGGCCATCGTCCAGGGTCTTCGTCTGAATATGCAGTCTATTCGTTGAGGTTGCGTAGACTCCATAAAAAGTCGTCTTGGCATGCTTTATTGAACACGAATACGACGTACAACGTTGGACGATAGTCGAATCGAGCTCTGGATTATTCTTCCTCTGGATGTTTCTTTCGTTCATTCTTTTTTTTTCTTGTTTAATTTTCTTTCTTTGAATTCTCTACATCATCGACTAACTCCATTCCTACGACTTAAATTGCCTTCCTTGTGCAATTCAGCTCGGAAAAAGCCTGACATCTGTAAAGATCTGTATAAAGTGACTTCAACGTGTTGCTGTAGCGAGTGTTCCCATTCTCTTAGCCACACACTCTCACTCCTTACATATAGTCTCGGCCCTCGCCTCGCTCCCATCTCATGCTTTCCCGCATTCTATCATCGACGATATACTGGCAATCAACGAGATGGTCCAGCGCCTGCATGCGTCCGTCCATCGGGTGTCCGTCCTTGTCCACCCACGGCCACACCTCGATGACGACCTCCAGGGGCTCAAACGCGTCCATGTTGGTGTCCCGGTCGTGGTATAGATGGGATTTGTTGTCCGTGTCAAACACGTCGAGCTCGTCGCGCACAGACAGCTGCTGCCACCGGCGGGCGAGATCCGACTCGAGAAGGACGCGGGCCGTGTCCCACGTCGCGCCCAGGTACAAGAGGTTGGGCAACCGCTGTGTCCGCCGCTCTGTACCGCCGCTTCCACCGCTGCTGCCATTTCCTCTATCGCCACCATCCACTTCCTTGCTGCGTTTCCGATGGAAACGAAACACACAGGCATCGGGTGACTTGTTCCGCGCATACCACAGCTGTAGACATTCGAGGACCGGCATGCGTTGTGCTGCTGCACAGGCTTTGCTGAGCAGCTGCTGGATCTGCAGCGCGGAGGACCGTTTCGACAAGGTCGGCGACGTCAACGCCAAATACAGGAGGCTTGGCCACCGGTACTGGCCGCGGCGCTCGGCCCATTCCGCATTGTGGTTGTGGTTGTGCGCGGGAGGGGTGGGCGGTGCCGGCACATTGTCCTCGCAGACCGAGGAGGAGGAGGAGGAGGAGGAGGAGGAGGAGGAGGAGGAGGAGGAGGAGGAGGAGGAGGAGGAGGAGTCGAGTGTGGGATGAGACTCGCTGCTCTCGTCGCGTTCTTGGGTGCAGCGCGGACACGGACAGTCGGGGCAGTCTGCATCGGTGGCGCCAAAAAAGTGGTCTGCCTCGACGAGGAACGAGACGGCAATCCATCCGATTCTCGTATGGCATGTAGCGGCGGCCAGGGCCCGCGCGACCAGCGCGCACGGTCTCCGTTGGACTGTGTTTTGCTGGCCCGGTCCCTGGCTGTTGTTGGTGAAGTTGGTGCTGCGGCTATGGTTGCGGTGGACGGCCGGATCGCTGTCCTGGTACAAGGACAAAAGGGTCAGCCTGCCGAGGGCGAAGCAAGGGCGAAGCATGGACATGTAGCCCAGCTCCACGGCGTCAAAACTCTCGGCGCTGACGGGCCGCCAGGAATGCTGCTGCAGGATGGTGAGCCCTGTGCAAGCGCTGACCAGTTTGCTCACGACGGCCGGGTGGATCATGCGGTAATATATGCGGTCCATTGTCAACCGACTGACTACCTTGTTGGTGGGAAACGTGTGCGTGTACGTGAACGGATCCGACCCCGGCTCGTACGGCAGCTCATCCGCGCTGAACTCCAGCGGACGGCCCAGAAGACGCCGCGCCGCGCCTTCGGTGGGCAGCGACCTTGCGGTTGTTGTTACTCCGCCGCCCCACACGACGATGCGTCGTTTGTTGTTCTCCCACTTGTGTCGTCTGGACGTGTACTGGCTGCGCGCATCGAGTACGTTCTGCAGTGCTTCCCGATTGGTTTTGCCCATGTACCTGCGGTAGTTGTGGAAGGAGTGGCAGCCGTCGCTCAACGAAGCCACACGCAAGACGAGCCGGCAAGACGGCCCGGCCGGGCCGGGCGTGTGGCCGTGTGTGGCCAATACCGAGAACAGGTTGAATAGCGTATCTGTGAGTATGAGATTGTTTCTACGTGTGTTAGACGAAGCGTTGAACAGGAGAGCATGGAGAAGATTGTGACATTGTCAGACAGCGTGCGCAACGTACTCCTCAATCTCGTCTTCTGATTCATCCTGTGTGCACGTGGAGCAGTCGTAAGGAAGAAGTTCAATGAAGCAGAAGAGGTACCGTATGTAGGACAGGCGGACGACGTTGTCGCCTTGCACGGCGTCGAAAAAGGATCCCATACTGTAATCGTTGATACTCAAGGCCCAAAATGTGTAGTGCTCAAAGAAATGCTGCCACTCTCGCGAGACACATGTGTAGACCGCCAGGCCGCACGCATTGACGCTAACATCAGCGCTCTTGGTATACGTTTTGGGCGGAAACGCAACGCCGGTGATGTAGCCGAAAATCCGTTGGCGAATTTCCAAAGGGAACCGATCCCAGTCGGCTGTGGACGCCATAATGGTGTATGGGGAGCTTGTGTCGATAAAGGGTAAAAGAGTGTCGATTTGCTTGTTTTCAAAGCTGCTCTTGAGAGGAGATGAATGGCTGAAATGTCAGGAAATGGAAAGTCGGCTCATGCTATATAAAGACATTGAACTTGATGGTTGGCGACGAGACTACATCTTCTGACTCAAGGCATCGCTGGTATTAGTAGCTGATTTTTTTGTTTTTTACAAATAAGGGGTTGGCTGCTGAGTAAGTAGCATATAAAACGAACCTTAATTTCGTGTAGCCATATGTACTCCATATTGATCGCGAAACAAGAAGGAGCGTTTGACGGTGTCCTTCATCTCCTTCCTCGGGGTCTCCTGGACCAAGACGGCACAGTCCGTATTAAGGTTTATAAGAAGGAGTAGCGGTTTCCCTCCCTGTCGAGACCAGAAACCATTGGAAGGGAAGGAGCGGTGTATTCTGGCTCGTCGCTCCGCGGTAATCCACTGCCAGACGTACTTTCTTTACAAAAGCAATAGGGGACGAAACGAGATGGGGAACGCACGTTGCACTCATGCAAAACGGGTCGGCGAGTGTACATGGATGTCTTTTAGACTGTCATAGCTCGAGACGTGACACTTTGGGCGCTCCCGTAAAAATATAATGATCGTACAATTGCCCATCTCTACATGAAGCCCGCAATTGTCAATACGTAAGAGGGCAAAACATTCTGCGGCCCGATCGTTTGGCGACGGACTCTCATCAATAATGCCTTCCGAATGTCCAGTATAGAACTGACAAACAGCGGCAGGGGCGCACTTTTGTGTCTGTGTGGGTATGGATACATGTGTAATAAGTGTGCTAGGACATGCAATCAGTATTATACAGCACCGAACCTAAGAACCATCCCTTATCCGCTCTCCCATCATCTATACAATATTTTTAGTCCGGCCCATGTTGTCTGCCTCCTCGCGGCGGGCCGGGGAAACCCCCAGTACAACTTTGGGGGGCAAAAGACGACAAATCTATTCGCACCAGTGCTCGTTTATATGCTCGGTTCGAGCGGTCTATATACAGTTCAAATAATTCCACAACCACGAAGTATTATAAGTTGGCATCAATGCCACCGCCACGGCGCGTCCACACACCGTCAATGTTCATATCGTACGTGCCGTCGTCGCGGGGCACCACGTGCGGCTTCTCGCCCGGTTGCGGGTTCCGGAAAATAACGTTCTTGGTCAGCCCCAGCGTCAGGTGGATGGCCGCCGGGTCAATGTCCGTGTACTTGTCGAGCGGCTCGTGCTTGAGCAGGTGCTGGATGTTTTGCACCACAATGGTGGCTTGCTTCGCGGCAGGCCGCGCTGCCTTGGCGGCGCCCGTGTCGGCCACGTCGCCAATGGCATACACGTTGTCCAGCGCGGCGTCCTGCACCTGGAGCGTGTCGCGCACCCGGACAAAGCCCGCTTCGTTGATGGACGACGGCGACAGCGAGGCCAGCAGACCCGACTGCGGTGTCTGGCCCGTGCACACAATCACCAGGTCGGTCGCCAGCCGCGAGCCGTCTTGGGTGACCACCTCGAGGGGCGTGCCGTCGGCGGGTGCGGCCGTGCTCGCCAGGGGCGACACGACGCGCGAGCCCAGCTTGGTCTCGATGCCCAGCTCGGCGAAGCGCGCCTTGACGAGGGCGTCGAGGTCCGTGTGGAAGCGGTTCATGACCGTCGGGCGCGAGTGCACGAGGGTCACCTGCTTGGCCGGGTACAGCTCCTTGATGTCCGTCGCCATCTGCACACCCACGGCGCCGCCGCCCACAATGGCGATCCGCTGCGCTGCCTCCACCTGGGCCGCGTGCTGCTGCAGGTACGACACGCCCTCGCGCTTCTCGGTGCTCGGCACGGCCGACGGCGGCACCATTTGCGTGCCCGTCACCAGCACCAGGTACTCATATGGAATGCTGCTGACTTTTTCGGTGCTGCTGCTGCTGCTGCTGCTGCTGCCGCTGCCGGTGGCCAACGAGACCGGACGGTCCAGCTCGACGGCCGTGCGCGTCAGACCAATGGCCTTGGCCTGAATCACGGTGTTGTTGTGGGCGCCCGGTGTTGCGGCAAACGTGCCCGGCGAATAGGGGATGAAGGCCTTCTTGGTGTCGACCTTGGCCGTCGAGGCGAACCGCGGAAAGGCAAACAAGTGGTTAAAGTGCGAGTTCTTCTCAATGAGCACGACACGGAACGAGTCGCTCAGTGCGGCGGCCAGCTGCTGGGCCACGTTGACGCCGACATAGCTACCGCCGACGACAACGAGGTTCTTGGGGACGGCGGACATGGTGGACGTGGAAGACGTGCTGGGCGAAGGTGATGTTGGGAGGCGAGAGAAGGCGGGGAGAAGGACAGCAATGGCGAGAACAACAATGGTGGAAAAGAAAAGACAGCCGACAGACGCCGGGGCGAGTCGTCTCATATAAGACGTCGGAAGGTCAAAATCGTCCAAGTCAATGTACAAAGCTGTTTAAAACTGTACAAAAGTATAGGCGAGATGTGCCGGTTTTGGTGGTGTGCTGTGGCCCGCCTCGTATATCCGACGAGCGAGAGATCCTGCCGGCGAGTTGCGTAGGTCGAATGGAGGTACCTGATTGTGTCAACAAGGTCAGAAGAGAGAACCCGGATGTCGATCGTTGGCTGGTGCCTGGAGATGTCAATGGATTGTTGAGTGAAGTCTACATAGGCGTAAATGCCCCTTTCCTTCACCCTTTTATATATTTCCTCAACTTCATCTGATCCAACTTTAAACGAGGCAAGAGCTCCCGTCTGCTCTGTCCTCCCTGCCCTTCGTGTCAACTAACAGCCGATGTGGCTCCGGTACTGTAAAAAAAAGTGGGTCGGATATACGCTGTACGCCTCCTGGGGAAAACGTCCCACCGCAAGTGTGGTAGGGGGAAGGCGCGATCCATTAACCCAAACCTTCCGCCCCGCGTCGGATATCTGCCACTTAGCTCCGAGCTCTTTCCTCTTTGAGGTTGGTCAGGGACAGGCAGAAGAAGGCAAAAGGAGGCAAAAGGTGGCAGGCTTCGCAATACATGGAAAAAGAGAGAAAAGAAAAGACGCCATCACGGATCCAAGGCAAAGTCCGTTTGCTCCGCATGGGCTTGACAGGTCATGGTCAGAATTCACGAAGAAAGGACCATCTTCGTCCGCTCGGTGGAGGAAATGGCAGCTTTAAGCCCGCGCCGATATCCGTGAAAGAACAAGCGAATTTGCACTATTGGGAGCGCAGACTCCTGTAGCAATGAAGCATGCAATACGAGCTATTTTTCACGTTACTTTGGAGCGCCGGACCCGAGCGCGGCATGGCTGGCTATCAGATCCGTTGTCGGCCAGATTGATAAGGTGGCATGTGAGAGGCCCCGATAGATGCATATAGTGGATAATGCATATATCCCATCTTCCAAAATCCGTCCCTGTATTCCAAGAGACCCACTTAAATGTTTTATCGATAAAGATTGCGATAACAAAAATATGTCCAAGAAATTCTTCGAGGGAAGCTGCGATGGACGCTGTTCCTGCTCATATAGCCTGTGAGGACTGTGACGACGATTCAGGGGCATCCGACAATAAAATACTTGACGGCACTCTTCTTTTCAGACAGGACATTGAAACATTTCATATACTCATTTCAGTCCACGTATTTCCATTTTGGCAGCATTTGCATCACCACCGACCCTGCGAACGACACACGACGCACCATGACCGAGAGCACGGCATAAGGCAAAGTCGACAGCCTCACACAAAGAGCTACTCTTAGGAGGGTGTTCCGTACCTTCGATCACTTCAACCACGATCCTTCACAACCATGCCGGCACCAAAGAAGTTTGTGCCGCGGCAGCGCAAGCACAAGGCCCGCGCGCGCGAGGCCCGCGAGGCCGACGAGCGTGCCAATGCAGGCGACACGACGGGCGACGGCCCTGCGCCCCGACCCAAAGCAAACGACGTTGTCGACAGCAACGCTGCAACCATTCTTCCCGAAGAGCAGCGCGCCCGCAACGAGAAAAAGGCCCAGCTGCGCGCCGAGCTGCGTGCTGGCCAGGCCACGCAGATGAGCGCCAAGAAGGCCAAGCGGCTCGAGAAGTACATTGAAACGAAGCTGCGCAAGGACGAGAGCCGCGAGCTCAACGACAAGCTGGCAGCGCACAGTGTGGATCCGGCCATCTTTGAGAGCAGCCGCGACCTGGGCAAGGGCAAGAAACGGCGGCGGGCGGAGCAGGCCAAGGCGAAGAGTGCCGTCCGAGAGAAGGGGAGCGACGACGAGAGTGAGAGCGAGGAGGACGATGCGCCCATGGCCGAGGCAGAGCCGACAAAAACCACACAGACCACAAAGACGGTCCCCATCATCCCCACAACCGGCGGCAGCTCGCTGTTTGGCGCGGGCTTCTCCATAGGCTCCGGTCTCAAGCGCCCTCTCGACCTCGACGACGAAGGCCGGCCGATTCTCAAGAAGCGCAAGAAGCGTGGCGGTGTCAAGTCCAAGTTCAACGTGGAGACGGTCAAGCAGCCCGAGCCGACGTACGTCGTCACACAACCCGATAGCGACAGCGAGGAGATGAGTGAAGACGGGGATGGGGACGACAAAAACGATGCGGCGGCCGATGAGAGTGACGACGAGTGGTCCGGCCTGTCTGATGACGACAAAAAGGATGAAGTGGAGGGTGAGGCGGAGGGTGAGATGGAGGACAGTGAGGATGAGGAGGAACTTGGTGAGGTTGGTCATGACGACGATGACGACGATGGCGACGGCGACTCCTCCTCCGAAGACGGCGAAGACGACTCATCCGAACAAGACTCTGACTCCGACGACGACTCCAACGAGAGTGCCCGCCCCTCTGCCTTCAAGGCCTGGGCCCAGGCTCAACGCAACGAGGCACTCGGGTTCGAGGGTGCCACCGGTGAGACGACCAAGACGTACGAGTTCCCGACTGTCAACGACTTTACGCCACGGGCCATCGAGTCCGAGCCCCTGCCCGCCAACCTGCAGCCCACCCAAAACCTCGACCGCAAGGCGTTCCATGTCGATGTGGCGCGCACGCCCGAGGTCGAGAAGCAGCGCCTGGAGCTGCCCGTCGTGGTCGAAGAACAGCAGATCATCGAGGCCATCCACGAGCACGACATTGTGATTCTGTCGGGTGGCACGGGCTCGGGTAAGACGACACAAGTGCCGCAGTTTTTGTACGAGGCCGGTTTCGGTCACCCAGATTCCGACTACCCGGGCATGATTGGCGTGACCCAGCCGCGTCGTGTCGCTGCCGTCAGCATGGCCCGCCGTGTGGCCGAAGAGCTGGGCCCGGAGCACGGCAAAGCCGTCGCCTACCAGATCCGTTTTGAAAGCAGCGTCTCGAGCAACACGGCCATCAAATTCATGACGGACGGTGTGTTGCTGCGTGAGCTCAGCGAGGACGTGGCGCTGCGCAGCTACTCGGCCGTCCTCATCGACGAGGCGCACGAGCGCAGCATCAACACGGACGTGCTCATCGGCATTGTCAGCCGCGTCAACACGATCCGCGCCGAAATCAATGCGCTGCACGCGGGCGAGGCGGGCTACAAGCCCTACAAGCCGCTCAAGATCATCATTCATGTCGGCCACGATGCAGATTGCCGATTTCGCCAAGAACCGCGCCCTCTTTGAGCGTCCGCCGCGCATGGTGCATGTCGAGGGCCGCCAGTATCCCGTCACCGTGCACTTTGCGCAGCACACACGCCACGACTACGTCGACGAGGCGTTCAAGAAGATTGTGCGCGGCCACCGCAAGCTGCCACCCGGTGGGTTCCTGGTGTTCTTGACAGGCGAGGACGAGATCCAGCGCCTGGCCAAGCAGCTGCGCCTCGCCATCAATGGCGCGCACACGGCCACGGGGCCCAAGGTCCGGCTCTCGACGTCCGAGATGGCCTACGAGACGGAAGACATTGAGTTTGGCGGTGGTCTGGGTGACGAAAACGGCCAGGACGCCAAGTACCTCGCGGGTGAAGAGGCGGACGGAAACGAAAATGAAGACCAAGAGGACGACTACGACCAGGACAATGCGGAAGACAACGGCAACGAGGGCGAGGAAGAAGAGTTTGTGCCCGACGAGGGCGAGACAGCCGGGTCGGGTCCCAAACTCGTGCAGATCCTGCCGCTCTTCTCCAAGCTGTCGACCAAGGACCAGCAGCGCGTGTTCCAGGCGGCGCCCGAGGGCGCGCGCCAGATTATCCTGGCCACCAACGTCGCCGAGACGAGTCTGACCATTCCCGGCGTGCGCTACGTCTTTGACTGCGGCCGAGCCAAGGCGCGCACCTTCAACAAGCAGACCGGCGTGCAGAGCTTCGAGGTCGGCTGGATCAGCAAAGCCAGTGCCAGCCAGCGCAGCGGTCGTGCCGGTCGTACCGGGCCTGGCCACTGCTACCGGCTGTACTCGTCGGCGGTCTACGAGGAAAACTTTGCCGAGTTCGCCGAGCCCGAGATCCTGCGGATGCCCATTGAGGGTGTTGTGCTGCAGCTCAAGTCAATGCACGTGCCCAGCATCAGCGCGTTCCCCTTCCCAACGGCACCCGACACGCGCAGCATCCTGCGGGCGGAGCGGCTGCTCATGTACCTGTCGGCGGCCAGCAAGACGGAGGACCACGTGGGCAGCCACCGGGACATCACGCCACTGGGCCAGCTGATGAGCGCATTCCCGCTGTCGCCGCGGTTTGCCAAGATCCTCATGGTCGGCCACCCGGGCGACTGCATCCACTATGTCATTGCGCTGGTGGCGGCCATGTCGGCGGACGAGGTGTTTGTGCGGCCCAACAATGCCATCCCAGCGGCGTCGGCGACGGCGAAATCGAGCAAGAGCGGTGGAAACGAGGAGAACGGAGGCGATGCCGTCGACAACGACGTCGAGACGGACAAGCCGGACAAGCCACGCATGCGCACGCAAGAGGACATCCGCCAGGACGAGGCACGGCGGCGCACGGCCGAGCTGTTCCGCAAAGTGCACCGGCAGTTCACGTCGCTCGACGAGAAGTCGGACGCGCTCAAGCTGCTGCAAGTGATTGGCGAGTTCTCGCACGAGCCGACGGAGGCCTGGTGCCAGGGCCACTTTGTGCACTACAAGGCGCTGCGGGAGATCCAAAAGATGCGGCGCCAAATTACCAACCTGCTGCGCACCAACCTGCCGCTGCACGCCAACCTGACGTACCAGGAGCAGCTGCCGCGGCCGACCGACGCCCAGATCCGACTCCTCAAGCAAATGGTGGCGGCCGGGTTCCCCGAGAACATTGCCCTCCGGGCCGACCTGTCGCCCAACCCGCCGCAGTACATCAATGCCGGCGGTTCCATCCACAAGCCGCGCCGCGCCATTGAAGTGCCGTACCGCACGCTGTTCCCCGTGCCGACCGAGGGCAGCGTGTCCAAGACGGAGTTTGTCTACATCCACCCGTCGTCGCCGCTGGCGCACATGACCGTCGCCGAGTGTCCGCAGTACATTGTCTACTCGCACCTGCAGCGCACGGCGCCCAACCCCGACATGGACCCGACGGTGTCGCTGCCCAAAGTGCGCATGCGGTCGCTCACGGACATTTCGGGTCTGCAGCTGGCCAGTCTGCTGCAGGGCACGCCGCTGCTCGCGTACAGCAAGCCCATCAAGGAGACGTTCCGGTCCGACGACGGCCGTGAGCGGGAGTGCTGGGTGGTGCCGACGCTGCAGGCGGACGATGGCAGCGGCGTGGGTGGGATGGGCTGGCCGTTGCCGGCGATCAAGGTGCGGCAGCGAAAAAGTGCCGGGGCAGGGGTGGGAGATGGTGGCGAGGTCGTAGGCTGCCGGGCGATGCGGCCAACGGGAGATCATCACGCGAGAGACGACGGGCGGGAGCATTACCAATAGGAGCGCACATTGGAAAGGAGAAACGGGAAAAATGGGAAGCCGGCATAGAACTGCATCTACAGGGCAACACCCTGAGCGATAGTATTGACAAAAGTTATTGGAATTGAATACCTTCAAAATAAAAGTAGCAAGCAACGTAAAAGCAACACGCCAATGCGAACACCGACTGAATTTCATCCGCCATGCTTTTATGCCCTCCCTGAACGCCGTGCTAGTGATGCTATACAAAACAAAATCAACCTCCAATCTTCTCTTTTCGCCCCTTCTTTCCCCTTTACGCCGCCGCCGGACCTTTGCTCTTTCGCCGTTTTGGCTTGGGCGTTGTGGCCCCCGTCTTCTTGCCGCCGCTCTCCTTGCCGTCTTTGGGCGTGGCTTTGCCGCTGCCCGTGCCGTCCTTGCTGCCGTCTGCTGTGGTTGCTGTGGTTGCTGTCGCTGCTGTCGCCGCTGCTTTCCCATTAGCGGCACCGCCGACGGCACTCCGTCCACCGCCAGCCAAGGCAATGTGAAAATCGCCGGGCCGGCCCGAGATGGGCTGCTCGTCCATGTACTCGCCGCCGTACATCATGTGGATTGCGTACGACTCTTCGGCGATGCGCGGGTCCAGCACGGCGTCGTCGTCCGAGTCGTATTCGCTCTCGTTGTCCTCAAAACCGTTCGGGTTGGCGTCGTCTCTTGTCGTTTCCTTTTGGTCGACAGCCATGGCATCTGCGTCCGAGGCGTCCTCCGAACCGGAGTCAGAGTCGGAGTCCGAGTCGTCCTCGTCGTCCGCTCCGTCGTCTCCCTCCACCGTCTGGTCCTCGACAAACCCGCCTTCGCCGGCTTCTTTGTTGGCCGCCCCCGCCCCCGCCCCCGCCGCTTTCCCCGTCGTCTCGTAGTAGTGCCCCTCGGCCGGCGACCACGTCTGCATGCTGTTCATGGCCGGAAAGGCCTTGCCCAGCGCCACCGCCATGGACGTGATCCGCGACGACAGCACGTCCGCCAGCGTCGGCGCCTGGTAAATGTTGTACCCAACCACAAAGTAGTCCGCATACACGGTCAGGTCGTCCGGCTGCCCGTCGTTGCGTTTCCGGCGCAGCTGCTTGCGAATCACCCAGACGCCCGTGCCTGTGCCGGGGGCCATCTCGGCCGGCGCCTGGTGCACAATGTACTCGACGCCGGACATGCTCCGCAGGAAGTCTTCAAACTTGTCGCGCGTCTCGAGGATGTGGAACATGCTGTGGTTGTGCAGGGCCTGGTTGTAGACGGTGTTGTTGTTGGACGTTTTGTCAAAGTAGGGCGAGCGCATAAAGTAGTAGAGCACCGAATTGGAATGGATGCCTTGCATTTCGTTGGCCGTTTCGGGCTCGCTCCATTGGAGCTCGTCAATTTTGAACGACATGGTGGGTGGTGATGGGGGTGGTGAAGAAAGGAGATGCGTCGCGGAGGGAGAGTCGAAAGTGAGGGCAAAGTGCTGTCGTCAAAGCTGTCATTAAGCTGCCGTGAAAGCCTGTGAAAGGTGCTGTCGCGAAACGCTGTTTAGAGGAGCCGATGGGCGGGGCTCAGCTGGGGGAAGGCGCGCTATGCTAGGACGCTGCATTTTGTGATTATGTAATACACAGCCTCGTCAAACGTCACCAAAGCACGGCGCACTTATCGACTTCATTTCCGACTTCAATTTTCAACTTCACCTTCACGACATGCAACACGTCAATACCCCGTAACAGCAACAACAATCTATTGACAAGCCGACAACAGCCACCACCCCAACACAACACTCCCGCAATGGATCTGGTCGCCACCGTCCACAAACAGGGCTCCCGTGGCGGCGTCCAATTTAGCTGGGACGAAGTGGCCAATTCCAACCGTCGCGAACACTATTTGGGCCACAGCATCAAAGCACCCGTCGGCCGCTGGCAGCAGGGCCGCGATCTGAACCTGGTACGCCAACGATGGCGAGGGTGTCGACGAAGGCGAAGGAGGCAACGGTGGTGCTGACGAGGACAAGGCGGCGGCCGCACGGCGCGACGAGCTGCGGCGCGTCAAAGAGGCCGAAGAAGAAGCCATGGCTCTTGCTCTGGGCTTGCCGCCAGGTACGCGGCTTGGCGGTGGGCCGTCAGGAGGGCCTTTGGCACAGACAGGCGGCTCGGGGACGGGTGCCAACTCGATTGCTGTCCCAGCCGGCTCGTCACGCATGCCACAAGCAGAGACGTCGTCGTCTTCGGGGGATAAGGACAAACGGGACAGACGGGACAGACGGGACAGAAGTCACAGAGACCGACATGGTCGAAGCGAACGGAGCGAACGGAGCGAACGGAGCCATCGAGACAGACGGCGCGATCACGACAGACACGACCGGCATGGACACGATCATCGCTCGAGACGGCGAAGCAGATCGCGTGATCGCCGCGGCCGAGACGACAAAGACAAGGACATGAGAGACGCAAAAGATACAAAGGACGGCAGACCCAGCCGGCCTCGCAGTCGGAGTCGGAGTCGCACAAGACACCTCGACAGAAAGCACGATCGGAGCCGCAGTCCGAGAGAAGGAGACGGAGAGCGTCGGAGACACCGGGATCCTGATGAACGGAGACGAGACGATCGGCGGGAAGGCAAAAGAAGAGACGAGAAAAGGGACAGAAGAGAAGAAAGAGAACAAAGACCACGAGACGACGAGAAGCTTTGATGGAGAATGGAGACTATCATGAGGACGATGAGATGGGTCGTGGTCTTGGCTGGAAAACAGAAATACGATCCTAGCTTGAGAAACAGCTGGACCACGGCCGATGTTCTTTTATCTAGCACCTCAATAAGTTTGATCACGAAGTATATACCCAACAGAAGCTGCAAAACGTCCGTAAGAAAAAGATTGTCAAATGCAAGAGCTGTGTATGTACCGCGAAAAATGAAAGCAACGCAACAACCAAGCGCAATGACCAGTCTGTCTAGGAGAGACGGTGTGAAAGAGAAAAAAAAGACAAAAAGGTAAACAAACGGTAAAAGAAGCCAACTTGAAAATTTGGAAAATTAAATTTCAGACAGACACTCCAGAGCTCACCTCCTTCCAAACTCTATGCCCGAACCCTCCCATGAAAACGACGAGAATGAAGAGAGCATGTAGGTAATGGGAAAGAAAAGAGAAGAAAAGAAAGAAAAATAGAAGTAAAAAGAAGAGGGAAGACGAAGTCCGCGTTAAAGACAGAATATTAATTATACACATGCGCATTTTGTTTCGATTCTCGCCCAGCCATAAAGCTGTCAAAAGGTTCACTCCTCCGCTGGTACTGAAGGCGCACCCTCTCCTGGCACAGTCTCGGGCGCCGCAGCCGCTTGTTGTGCCTCTGCCGCAGCAGGTGTGGCCTCACCCGACGGCGCACTGTCTGCTGCAATGCCACCGCCGGCGCCGGCGCCGCTCTGGGCCTTGTCGCGCCGTCGGCGCCGGGACTGCCGCTCGGCCTCGGCCGTCTGCCGCCGCGCTTTCCTGAGACTCTCGCGCCTCTCCTCGTCGAGCTCGTCGTCGTCGTCGCCCCGCATGCCCTGCAACAGCAAGGCAGCACGCGCGGCCACGTCGTCCTCGTCGCCGGCACCGTCACCGCCATCCGGGCGGGGCGAGCCAATGACAGGGCTCAGCATGCTGCCGACACTCGGTGGACCCTCGCCGGCCGACGTGGGCGACTCCAAACCGCCACCCCGGGCGCCACCATTGCTCTGCAGCAGACTGGCTTCGGCCTCGGGGATCTCGTTGAGATCGGGAATCTTTTGGCCCGAGGCGATGCGCACCTGGTGCCGGTCCTTGAGACGTGCGCGCCGGCGGCGGTCGCGCTGGTCGCGGGTCTGCGGCGCCGCCGCCCGCAGCTTCTCGAGCAAGCTGTCCATGGCGCCCGCGCTGGACGGGCTGGCCAGCGCGCCGGCCTCGTGGCCGCCCACACCCAGGCCAGCCCCCAGCTTCAGTTGCGCCGTGTGCTTGCGCTTCATGCTGGCCTCGTTGCGCCGGCGCGTCTCCTCGTACTGGACGTTCTTTTCCTTGGAGCGGCGCCATTCGCCGATGAAGGACGCGAGCTTGGCGAAGAAATCGCGGCGCGCGTTCTCGTCGCGGCTGTCCTCGCCGTAAAAGGCCATAATGTCGTCGTAGGTGCGGATCATCTCCTCCAAGTACAGCTCCATCTGCTCGGCTTTCCGGCGGGCCTCCTTCATGACGGGCAAGACCACCTGCGTGACACGGTCCTGCGGGTGGAACTTTTTGGGGTCCGACAGGTTGCCGCTGTCAAAGGCGCGCTGCACGCTGTTGATGTTGAGAATGTATTTCTTGGCGTCCGTCTGCAGCTGCTCAATGTTGATCTTTTGTGCCGTCACGACGCCGGCAATGTCCGTCGCAAACGTCTCCCATTCCGGGTACTGCTGGCGCACGATGCGCTCGACCAGATCGGCCAGCGTCGACTCGTTCTTGTCGTCCTTGACCATGCCCAGGCGCGCCAGCGAGCTGAGCTTGAAACCGCGCGCCTGCTTGTTGGCGTCGTTCATGTAGTTGCCAATGTCCAGAATCAGGCCCAGCACGTTCATCAGCGACACCGAGTCGCGAATCGACTCGGACACCTCCATCACTTGGCGGATGCTCTCCATAATCTCGTCGTACTCGGGCTCGAAGCTGCGCGTCAGCGCCAGCGCCCGCATCCGGCTCTTCCAGTAGTAATGCAGCTCGTAGGCCGTCAGCAGGTAGATCTGGTCCTGCCGCGTCAGCTCCGCCGGGTCCATCTCGCGCGTCTCCTCCGCCACCTTGGGTCCCGTCCAGTCTTTGCTGTACGGCGCCAGCTGCTTGGCCACGTTGTCGGGGATGTTGCACAGGTCGTCCTTTTGCAAAAAGTCCATCACCACCAGGTTGTCCAGCACATCCCGGTCGCAGTGGATAATCATCTGCACCACCTTGTCGACCGACTGCTGCGAAAACTTGGCAAACGCAATCTCAAACGCTTTCCGCAGGTCGTTGGAGATGATCTGCTTCTTGTCGTCCTTCTTGCTCGTGCCCTGGCCCAGCAGCTTGGTCTCCTTGGCCATGAACAGCTTCTCTACCTCGTCCAGGATGCCCTTGCGGCTCAGCTCCAGGTACTTTTCTTCGCGCTCCTCGGCCGACGGCGTGTGCGCCGCCCAGTGCGTCGTCACCGTCTCGTCCACCTTCTCCCAATGGAACGCCTTGAGCTTCTTCTTGGGCCGCACGACAGGCAGGCCCACCGTCGGCTGCACGGGCTCAAACGTCGGCTGCTTGGACAAGAAGTGGCCGGACATCGATCCAGGCATGGGCGGCGGCGGTGGCGGCGGCGGCGGCGGCATGCCACCAATCTTGCCGCCAGGAGGAGGCGGCGGCGGAGGTGGTGGTGGTGGTGGAGGAGGGGCACCACGCAGGCCGCCGGGTGGAGGTGGTGGTGGCGGCGGCGGCGGCGGTGGTGGTGGGGGGGCGCCTGGCAACAGACCGCCAGGCGGAGGAGGAGGGGGCGGCGGTGGCGGTGGGGAGGAGCGCCAGGTAGTTGGCCCGGCATAGGAGGCGGGGTGGGGGCGGTGGAGGTGGCGGTGCGCCACTGCTGTTGGGCGACGCGCCGGTGATCTGGATCGTGGGCGCATCGCCGTCGCGCGGCGTAATGGGTGACTGCGACTCGAGACTGGGATGCGAAGGCCCCGTGGTCACGCCGTCGCCGTCTTCGTCGTCGCTGCCCTCGTACCGCTTGACTTTGCCGGCAATCTCGTTGAGCAGACCGTTCTGCTGCTTGGGATCGATGACGGGACGGCGCATCTCCACGATGCGGGGCTTCTCATAGACCACCTCGCCATCGGCGTCCGTGTCCTCCGCGACATCGTCGTCCTCTTCAAAGACGGAGCCGCCGGCATTGGCGGGAACACCGCGAGGAGGACCGGTAGCGCCGCTGCCCGACGCACCGCCGCCAATCGGCTTGCGGCCAATCTTGGTCTGGCGGTGAACACTGCCGAGCACACTGTTGGTTGATAGGCCGGCAGCAGCAGCATTGCCGCCGTCGACACCCAGCAGACTACCGGGAACGCCAGCCTCGTCGCCGCCATAGCCCTCCATCTCCTCACGGAGCGCGCGCAGGCGGTCAGAGGGACCCACGGCGTCGCCCCAGACGCGGCCCTCGAGCTTGAATTGCGTCTTTTGGCGCTCAATCTGCATCCGCAGACGGTCCATAAGTTTCTCGCGGTCGAGGATGCCCTGCATGCGCACCGGGTCGTCGTCGGCCAGCTGCTGGCTCTTGTTGATGGTGCCGCCCGTCGCCAGCACGGCCGCCGCGCCGGCCTTGGACTGGGCCGCGTTCGAGGCGGCGACATCTTGGGCGTCGCGCAGCATCAGGTACAGCTCACGGGTCTCGAGCTCGTTGCGCTGGGCCTCCTTGGCGCGCAGCGTCTGGACGCTGTCGATTTCCGCCTTCAGAGCTTCGGCCTGGCGGCGCTGGGCATCAATGAACCGGGTCTGCTCGTCGAGCTGGCGCTGCATCTTGGCCACCAGCCCGTCGGCGCCCAGCTCGAGACGCCCACGCATCTCGTCGCGCTCGGCCATGGCGGCTTCGGCAATCTGGCGGGCCTCGAGCGCCTCGTCCAGAGCCTGGCGGGCCTCGGAGTCGGTGTGCAGCTTGTCCAACAGACTCTGGACACTAAAGTTCAGGCTCTGCTTGAGATCCATGTCCGGCAGGCGGCGGTCCATGGCGACGTAGCTCAGCATGGCGTCGACGAGCTGGAACATGCGCAGACGCTCTTCACCGTCGCTGTCGCGCATGAGCAGCAGGTGCTGGAGGGCCGACACAAAGTAGTCTTGGGTGCGCGAGCCCTTGAGGCGGGCCTGGATGGCGTCGACAATCTGGACCGGGTCGTTCAAATCCCTGAGCTCGCCCTCGACATTGTCCTTGATGCTGCTGTTCTCGCGCTCCAGCATGTCCTCGTAGTCAATGGCCTCGTTGCTGCGGAAGCGCTCGACCTGCTTGTCAATGAGGTCGTACTGGAAATTCTCCATCTTGGAGAGAACACGCTTGATGCCGCAGGCAATGAACTGGGCACGGATGTGCAGCCGCAGCTGCAGGTCGCGCTCGGGGGCGTCGACCAGCATGTTGATGAGGATGAGCGTGGCCACGGAGTACTCCATCAGTAGGTTCTCCATGCCGATGCCGCCGCTGCGGACCTCCTCGCTGGCGCCGACCATGCTGCCCATCTTGCCGCGGCCGTCAACGGTGACCTCGATGATGCGCATCCAGGCGTCGAAGCGGCCCGTCTCGCCCTGGGTGCTCTTGACGTTGTCCATGGCCTGGATGACCTTGACGTGGCCGTTGCCCTCGTCCCAGTGACACAAGAACGTCAAGACTTCGCTCACCAGCTTCCGCGTGGACAGGCGCGGCGAGATGAGCGAGAGCGTCAAGGCGACAAGCACCTGCTGGTGGGCGAGGGCATCGTCGGCGCCAAACTTGTTGTTCATGAGCGCCTTTAGGCACTTGACCAAGTCGTACTCGCGGTCCAGCTCCTTGTCGCCGCGGGGCACATCGGGCGCCGTGGGCCCGCGGGCGCTCTTGCGGTTGAGCTTCAGCAAGACATTGGTCAGGGCGACCTGGCCCTGGCACTCAATAAAGCGCTTGACCCAGCCAATCTGCTGGGTGCGCAGGTTGACTTCGAGACTGGCGAGGTTCTTGGCGTCCAAGCTGTTCTCCATAATCTTGCGTACATACCACTCGGGCGAGCCCTCTTCGTCGGAGTAGGTCGTGACGTCAACGTTCTGGTACTGGCCCGGGCGGGCGGTCTGGCGGCGGCGCTGCTCGCCCTGCCACTCGGTCAGACGGTCCTGATAGATGAGCGTCCACTTCTTGAGCGGGGGGTAGGCGGTCATCTGGCGCCGAGCCTGCTCAGGCAGGTTGAGCCAGCCGCGCTTCTGCATGAGGGCCAAGAACATTTGCTCAATGACGATGTCGTCATCGGGTTTGGACAGATTGAAGCCGTCGTGCGAGGGCGTGCCGCCACCACCACCGCCACCGCCACCACCACTACTTCCTGGCACGCCGGCGCCGCCAACGCCGGAAGGAAACTTGGTGAGGCGATGGGATTCGCGTTGGGATGTATAAGAGCTTTGTGAAGAGGCACTCGGCAGCGCCGAGAAGATGCTGGCGTGGTCGGTCGAGCTGCGGCCGGCGGATGTTGTCTGGTACGAGTTGTAGCGGGAGTTGTGTGAGTTGGAGGAGGCGTTGGGCGCCTGGCCGGTCTGGAATGCGGCGCTCTCTCGTGGCGGCCCCACTGTTGCAGCTGGGTCTGGCGGCCCGTCGAGGCCATGGTCATGTTGCCGCCCTGGCCTGGCGGGAGCCGCGGGCCGGACAGCTGGCTGCTATTCGAGAGATGGGCGGCGCTGCCGGCGGCGGGGGCGGCGCCGTACATGGAGGCGGCGACGGCGGCGGCAGCTGTTTGACGAGGATGGGTCGAAGGAAGGGTATTGGTGGAAGTCGCTCGTGGCTTTGTTGAGCTGGTGGGGTAGTGGCTCGCGGCCGTGGCTGCTGCTTGGGGGCTGCTGGCTGTGGCTGCTGCCCGGTGGTCCGTTGCCGTTTTTGGGGAGGTAGTCGACAGCGACGGGAGAGCGGCGGTCAGCGGCAATGGATTCGTAGGGGATGGTGGTCATGACAACCGGCCATCATATTGATGCCGGCTTCGGGAGAGGTAGGTCGGTCCAGGGAGATAATGGAGTCGCGGTTGTGGGAGTGGCGCGAGGTGCGGGAGCTAGTCTGGCTTTGTGCGTCAAAGTCGAGGGGGCCGAGGAACCTGCCTTCATCGCCGTTTGTGTTGCGGCGGTCGGACTTGTGCTTGACGCGCGAGAAGAAGGACTTGCCGCCAGACGACTGTCTGGACGTTTTGTCGGACATGGCGGAGGGTGGTGGAGACCAGGTCTCTCTGTTTCTCTCTCTCTCTCTCTGTGTGTGTGCGTGTTTGCGTAGATGGTATTATGCGTGTGTTTGTAGGTATCTGTATGGTGTGGTATATGGGAGTGCGGCAGGTGGTGGAGCCGTGGAGCCGTGTGATGGTCGCAGCTGTTGCTCACGCTCGTTTTGGCGGTCCGTCGAGCAAAAATGAAAAGAAGCAGGGCTCAGTTCTCACTTCGAGGCCGTCGTCACTGTGTGCGGTTGCTGTCTCAAACGACGCATCATGTTCCCTTGAGACGGGCAGTCGAGCAGTCGAGCAGTCAAGCAGCCGGTGGGAGGGACGGGCCAGGAGTGGTTTCGGTCTGCATAAACGCGATTCAGCATGAGTGTGCGAGCAGGGGTCGAGGAAGCGTACGGTGATAGGGTTGGAGGTAGGGAGGAGAGGTCGGCGTGAGGTGGAGGCAGGCTGATGTCGACGAGGGAAAGAAGAACACACTTTTGCAAACACCCGCAGGGTCTATCCCGACTGTCGTCTGCCGAGACGGTGTCCCTGCACTGGGCGACGTCGTCACAGGAGGGGTAGGTCGATGTAGGTACTTTGTCGCTCTCGATAAAGGTCGTGATGTTTCGAAACAGATGCAGAAACGCTTCTGGCTTCTCGGCTGTTCTGGCCGTGCAGTCGGCGAGGGTGCCGCATGGGTTGGGGCTTTGCCTGCCCCTTTTCGCCGGTCGTTTGTCCCTCGTTTGTCCCTCGTTTGTTGTCTTGCCGTACTGCCGTATCTCCTGTCTTTGTCGTCGTTGTCTTCACCTTCGTTTTTGTCGACTTCTATTTGCGACTTCGTCTTCTTCTTGGCAAAGTCGGCCACTCGTCGCCCTGTGGTGTGCAAATAGGTAGGTAGGTACGACGTACTCCGTACTGAGGAGTCGTTGTCGGTAAGATACGTCTTTCTCCTCGCGCTCTCGCGGCACGCCTCGTTCGCTCGTCTTTCTGGGTTGCTGGTCGTTTCTGGCACGGTGTCTCGAAGGGGACCGTTGTGGTGGAGGCGATGGGCTGAAACAGGATTAGCACATCTCAAACCCCTGGCGTCCTGGCGTCCTGGCGATATCCCTCCTTCCTTGTGGAAAAGAGGCTCTGGTCGTTCCTTCTTCTACTGTCCACAGTTATTTTAATTTTTGTCTTTTGTCGTCCCTCTCTGCTACCCTGGTCGTCCCTTCCCCCTGAACACGGGCCATCAGGGGCGGTTTTCCGAACAAGAAGCAGCTGCTCTGCTTCAACACTAGTCCCAAACGGCCACTCCTGCCGTTTCCATGCGAGCTGCATACAGTGTGAGTCCCGACTGGCCAGCCTTTCCACGCCTACTGTACACTACAGTACACTATGGTAATCTTACATACAGCGACCTGCCCCTGAACGCTGGGCCCTGAAAGTGAAAGTGCACGTTGTTGCAGGCGTCCCGTCCTGCATATCAAGCTAGGTCGGTGGCACACTCTATTTGAGAAGGTAGGACGAGAAAGGCAAGATTACATATACAATACTCGTATGTGTTTTATTTACTGATTTCGGGCTCTGCTCTTGATTTGTTCTACTAACATCATTGCCTGCAGTCCAAAAGTGCAGTCCAATAGTGCGCAAATTGCGTTGCCAGCCAACACCTCACCTTTGGCCCTGAATTGGGTGAAATTGCAAGAGTCTTGCTTTGCTTCTCGAGCGTTAGAGTACAGTGTGTTGTAACAGTGCTTTATACTGTCTCACTGTAAGATAGCTCGTATAGCGCGTAGCGCCGTGGCGGGCCGGTCACGCCTTATTTCGTAGCGGACGCGCTGGCTGGTGAATTGGCCTGACGCTCCTCCCGCAGGCGCCGCCTGTAAGATTACACCTAATCAAAGCTGCCCCAAATGGCACCGAAATAGCCCAGAATACCCCGCCAAAGACCAACACACAAGGTGAAAGGCGACGCAAGCAGAAAAAACCGCCCACCACCAATTTACCGCCATAAAGAACCCCCAAAAATAGAGAGGAAATATCTCCCACTGGTCACCAAAAGACCAGCCGCTAGTTCCCAGCTGGCAACCAACTTTATTCGAGGTTTTAGGGACCTTGGAAAGAGCCGTTGGACAGCGAGGGATTCCCCAGTATTTTTGGTGTCTTTATGGTTGGCCATATAAAGGGGTCCGGAAGGACAGGAAAGATGACAGAACACGATGGAATTCCATGTTGATGAAGAAGAGCGAAAGGGAGAATGAAAGACGAAAGAAAAAATGTTCTCGCTTGTGGCAAACAAAGTCGCTTCTGATTGTCACGGTCGCTCAACAGTCTCATCTGTCCTCAAGATCAGATCACGTGCACCTCCAGCACCTCTTCCGTGAGATGTAAACTCGTATCTTACTGTATATTTCGGCTACGACGTACGTGCCGGCCACGTCTTCGCCCAAACAACACAAATGGCGGCATATAAAATGCTTCGAAATGCTTTGCAGACGTGCAGCAAACCTCGATGAAAATGACCGACACAGAAAAATGGGAGATTTACAGTGCGTTACACAAATACAAAGTATGTGAAGCTTCTGTACTGGCCCCAAATGTGGCTTGTTAGTGGCTTGCGTGCGCCGCGTGTCAGAAAGCGTCGTAAGTCTCCTGCAACAGGTGGCCCATAATTCCATTCACAGTACGGTGGATTTGGGGGTCGCTCTCCCGACAGCGCTTCTTTGGCTTCGCTGGCACCTGGCATCTAGCATCCGGCGTCTCGCAAACACGATCTTGCTACAGCCCATTTTGGTGACAAGGTTGACTGCGGACGTTTCGTTAAGGGGAAAATCTGAAGGAGTCAGCTGCGTGCCACTCTGAGAGCTCTTCGATAGAGCCTCAACGACGCGCCGCCTTTCTCAGCGACGACCACCATCTCTCCATCAGTCCGATCTCTTGCGTCGCGCACAGATCAGCGCTCCGTCTGTCCCGTCTGTCCTGCCTCGGCGTCCCGGCGTCCCAGCTTTCGGATCCCCGCTTTCGGATTCCGGCTTCCGCCGTTTCTACCCACCGCTTGCCACCCGCCAACATGGGCGCTACTCTGTCGGTCGTCAAGGTGGGTGCCGTTCTGTTCCCTCTACGCCACAAACACCCATAGCTAACATGCTTTGCAGACCCTCTTCCTTCCCGCCATCATCGCCCTCCTCGTCTTCGTCCTCTTCTCCTTTGTCATTGTCCCCGTCTGGCAGCACTACCGCAACCGCTACAGCCACTACCTCCCCATCGACACCTTGTCGAGTCAAACTCTGTCGCTGCGCGACCGCATGCAGGCATCCGTCAGCCACTTTTTCTCCAGAGCCACAACCACCACCTCGTGGCGCGACCGTGTTGCCATGAACGGCGGCGACACCGGCATCGGCGGCCGGCTGCGCACGCTGTTCCACAGAAGTCGAAGCGGCGGCGGTGGTGGCAGTGGTGGCAGTGGCGGCAGTGGCGGCGGCGGCGGCGGGCACAACCGCAGCAGCAGCGGCGGGCTCGGCGGCAACGACGACGAGCTGCTGTCGGACGACGAGGAGCTGAGCCTCAACCTGCACGACCCGGCGCGCGGCCTCTCGCTCGGCGAGGTCGGCGAGGAGCTGGGTACGATGCGGTCAAACAGTGCCAGCGGACGGCGGAATGAGCTGCCACGGGGTGGCGCGGCGGCCGTCTACGATGCGCCACGACTGAGTCGAGAGTAGGTCCATCTTCTTCTGCGTGCTCGTGCTCGTGCTTGTGCTTGTCCTCAAGTGTACGACGATCCACCAAGCTGACTGACAAACACCCCCAGATTGGAGCAAGGTTTCATGGATGACAGTGACGAGGATGAACCGCCGAGGCGGTAGTCTTTTGTGTCTTTGTGTTTATGTATTTTTGTGTCTTTGTGTATAGAAGATGAGGAGCCAGGCATTTCCTTCGTATCATCGTTTTTGTTTCTTCTTATAGCATCTGTGTTTTCCAGCCACATACCCAGGCAATGTACATCCTTCCAGCGAGAGCAGTTGTATCTGGGCGCTTATTTCCAAACTTGCTAGACGCTTTCGAGACGGGTCCTTCGTTGCCTTTTTCAATTTATCAGTGCAAATCCACGTGAAAGATTATGCTTGGTCACAGGCAGCACAATTCTAATCATCCAAGCACCCAGGTAGGCACGCATTTACAGATATGGTATGGCGCAAGGTGACAGTTGCACGACAACAAGGCCTTAAGAGACAGAGCAAGCTTGCCGCAAAAAAGGAGGGTGGCCAGCCGGTGCAAAGCTCAATGGGTGTGACCAACAACGATGCACATGCACATGCACATGCACATCCGGAAGCACAACGAATCCGGAAGCACAACGATTGCGTATAGGGTGCATGGCCGCATATCGTGCTCACAGATGACATAAGACCTCACACTCTTTGTCTTTTCTTCTTGTTGTTTTATTTTCTTGCGGTTTTTGCTCGGCGAACCCTGCTGCCTGCTGCCTGCTGCCTGCTGCCTTCCTTGGGTATTTTGGCCGGATTCACTTTGTTTCTCTCTTGGGGGGCTTCACGACGCTCTCTGACTGGTCGTTTCGTCCTTCGACCCAAAGAAAGCCACCTCAATAAGCATAGAGCGTAGTCAAATCACGCACAAGTTACGTTTATGTCGACTGCGGGGCATCCTGCACATTTACAACTCGCTCCTTCTTCCCGACCTGGTAGAATGGGTGGGTGATAAAGTCTTGTTAGGCAGGCGCGCCTTTCTTTTTCGTCTGCTGGCAAAGTGCAGGGCAGGAACGGGCAGGCAGTCCTACGAGAGGAATGAGCTTGACACGGCGATGGTCCCCGAACAGGACGTCTGATTCACAAGAAGTTGAGCTCCTCGGAGATCAAAACTTGACAAACAAAAGACTACTGCAATGAAAATCGAGGCCGACGTAACGATACATAGTTGTCCTTGTTGTCAGGCCTAGCATTATCATGGCAAGTGCCAGCGACGAGGCTGTCGACGACGCAGATGGGAGGGTCGTGCCTTCCCGAGTGTATGGCAGGGAAAAGCACAGCATCGTGACTTCCTTTTCGGGGCTCTTCTCCTTCTTCAACTGTGCAGCTTCCTATTCGTCTTTTGTCGCTCTTTCTGTTTCTTTCTTGTCCCCAAAAGTCCCCTGCCTCCCATTTCCATCCGTATAGCTTATCCCGCCCATCTTCTTCCCTTATCTTTTCCATCCCCCGTGAAGTGCATCATCAGACCTCTTCGTCTTTTGCCAGCCCTACCATCGGTTCGATCCCTTATCTCCTTTAATTTCTTGGTAGAAGCAACTGAGACCTCAACACCACCCAACACACGTCCACGTGAAGCTTTCCTCTCGGCCAATACATGGCGTCGCCCACCATCTTTTTGATTATATAGTCTACAATTGGACCTTCTCTGGAGCCTCATCTCTCATGTCTTCTTTTATCATCTCTCGTCATCTCAAACTCATTTCCTTAACTCAAACCAGCTCCATTGTATACTTTTTGTTCGCAACTTTTCATCCATCTCCGGCCAACATTCGATCTCGCAGGCAGCCAGCTTCTTTTCGCCACCATATCCGAGCTCTGCCTCGACATCATCTTGTACTTTCACTTCTCAAGACGTTTGGTCGAGCTGTGCCCCTCCCCCGCGTGGTCTTACTCTTACGTTTCACTGTTCATCGAGCTCCTTCAAGCTCCAGCTCCCGCCCCCGCGGTCCAGTCCGATCTAGTTTGGCCCCGTGTGCTCTAGCCCGTGTGCTGGTCTCGGTAGCCCGCGGGAAACCATCGAGTAGTCCGACTCCTATTACCTTATTGTCGTTCGTCTCTTACTACGACTTTGGTGAACGACGTCACTCGAGCCGTACCAATGTGCCGTTCTCGCTTCAGTCAGGAGGCTCAAATCAACGTTCATAGAAAAGGTACCCGATTTTGAAGAACGGCTTTTTTATGCTCTTATACCACCAGCTCTCCCTCCCAAGTGATGATTTCTTCAATGGTTTCTAACTTTTCATTTTTGACCATATTTAGTCATTGACATTTTCTCATTTTTATTTTCATTTGCATCGAAGTCTCTTTGCCATCATAGCATCCAACCTTAGCCCACCATTTCTACACCACATACAATTTTTATGTTAATATCCAAAGTTCCTGCATCTGTCGCATCTGTCGCATCTGTCGCATCGTCAACAACAATACCCCAGTCGCAAAGGATGTACAATCTTGAGGCATTTCATACCAAACGGCCGCCCATCAAAGGGTGTTGCCAACGCGGCGACCACACGCGTCGCCAAAGCCAGAGCCCCAACCTCAGCGACCGCTGACGGAGCCGTGCCACATCTGTCTCAATGTTGTCGGCCTCGAGGCTGAGCTCGGCTTTACCGAGTCCTGGGCGGTCCTTCCATGCGGGCACAAGTTTTGGTGCACACTGCGTGAAAACATGGCTGGGCCTCAAAGAACATCCTTCGTGTCCTATTTGCAAGACACCCATGGTGCATGTCTGCGGCCACCCGCCCATTCCCCGATTTACCACCCCTCCGGAGTATGATCCCACGGATATCCAGCCGGGGGAAGACCGTGTTCCGGGCGCCCTGAATCCGAACTCGAGCCCAAGGCCAAATGGGTTCGGGCGCTCAGCCGGAAGGCCAAGCACAGAACGTCGAGGGAGCAGCTGCCACACACAACGAAAATATCGAGTCAAACAAGCAGGCCAAGCAAGATGAAACTCCAGAGTGCGGTCCGGCAGTCCCCAAGAAGAGCGTCCAGTCGACCGCTCAGGCGCGTTCCCTCTTCGTTTGGTGATGTACATACGTCCCGTTCGACAGAGTCCGCCTCCAACGACGACGACAACAACAACAACAACAACAACAACAACAGCAGCAGCAGCAGCAAGCAGCAGCCAGGTGGCGGCTTCCAGCGAACTTGCCGTGACGTTCGTAGCACCTGAAGCACCGCAGGCACCAAACAATGAGCAGCCCGTTGTTGCTGCTGCAACCTGCGCCACAGGAACCACCAGTGGAACCCGACGCGCCGCAACCGGCACAGCAACCTATACAGCAACTTATGCCGCAAGTTGTGCCGCAAGTTGTGCTGCAACCTGAGCCAGTTGGTATTCCACAAGAAGCCCATGCTGTTCCACTCGGCTCTGCTTCCGTTCGTGATCCAAGCAACCGACCCCACCGCAGTCTGCGTCAAAAAGCTTCATCTGGGGCGCCAGCCAAGAATCAATGTATCGCCTCCAGTCGAGCATAGTCCCTTCGGGATCCAGTGCCTTCCTCGGCAGATTGGGTACAAGAACTCCGAAGACTATGACATTCTCGCCGGCCTAATGACACGAGGAAAGGTGCCAAGCCAAGTGCCCCAGTACATGAACATGGCCTTTCCGAGAACCGTGGACCTTTCGTTGCCATGCTCCTACTGCTTCATGAAACTGGAACGGCAGGATTCGGGATGCCGGTGAACACATTCGCGGGCCCCCCGGATCAACAAGGACACCACGAGCCGCATTCCTGGCAAGCGATACGTCGTACTGGGGGCCAAGTATTTCTTTGCCTACAGCTACTTCGCCATCAGCACTGCTCTCTATGCAGTCACGACTGGTCTCGAGAACTGCATACGTGGAAATGGACATCTCACAGAAAAAGAGGAGGAGTGCCTAGATGCCTACCTTTTTGCGTTGGGCGAAGCCCGCGACACAAGTTTCGGCGAGTGGTGGTCTCAACAGCTGCCGGCGACGAATGCGGCTGTGTCCGTAGCGGGCGCCGACGGCTGGTACTACTCTCATGGATATTATCGCTGATCCAGCCTTTTTGGGGGCTTTGGAAGATCTGTTTTGCTCGTGTTTTGTTGTCTTTTTTTTTACCCTCTATACCCTTGCATTTTCTTGTCCGTGTATTCCCCCCCTTACGTAGGTTTATGTTGTCTCCTCTTTTCTTCTGGCTTTTTTTGTTTCTCTTCTTCATTTGTTCATTCTCCATTTTGTTTCTTTTATCTTTTTCATTTTTTCTTCATTTTTCTTTTTTTTCTTTATCCTCCTTCTTTTTTGTCCGTTTCATATTTTTTTCTGCCAGTACATTGTCCTGCAACTCTTTTGTTATATACCCATTTGAATAGTATAATGTTGTCCTTGAGATCAGAGCAGGTTAGAGTCTCGTGAAGTTGTCAATGCCTGGACGTAAATGTGAGGGGACACAGCCAAAACAGCTCTTTCCCAACCGGGCAATTTGCTTGTTAGTGGCGTTGAAGAGCCCTGTGGATGGGCTAAACCAAATGCCCCGCATTTTTCCAACAGGCTCACTGGCAGCTTTACGGCCAGTTTGGGGGACCCCACTGTCGCGACATTTCTAAAGTGCAACGCGTCCATCGTCAAAAAAATAGCGGGTTTGGGGCTTCACTTGGATTCGGACGAAAAGCAGCCCACGCCCACGCCCACGCCCTACCCCCCGCAGTCGATAGCCGCGTGCCACCAGCGACGGCTGTCTTTCCGACACGATGAAGTTCAAGGCGGAGCTGCGGAACATCCGGACGTTTTCCAGTGAGTCCGAGCCCTTAGTTTGAAGGCCCTTCCCGGTGCCTGTTGTCCACCGCCATCCAATGTTGAATACCAAGACTAACCCCGGTGCCCAAAGAACTCGTCGCCGCCCTTGGTGCTTTGGAAAAGATCGTCTGGGTCCGCCTGGAAGACGAGATTGTCCGCTTCATTGTCATCCCCGACCACGGCTCACAGGTCTGGTCTACGTTCACGCGCGACTTCTTCTTCGACCCGGATACCTATGTTTTGCAATCGCGCAACGCCAGCAACGCCATCGACCTCGAAATCACCCTGGCCTCTCTGCAGCGCGCCCTCCGCTCGGCCCTCAATAGCACGGATGCTGTCCTCCGGCTCAGCAAGCGCGACAGCGTGCCCATCCTGTCCATGACGATCCACACCATGACGAATCCGCGCGGGCTGGGCGCTTTTGGGTTTGGGCCCATTGGGCAGGGCGGCGGACCTGGTGGACAACGGTTCCGGGAGAGCACGTTTGGGAGCACGATGGACGAGGTGGGCACGGCCGGTCGCGGCCGTGACGAGACACTGGAACTGCTGGCCAAGCGCGAGCGCGAAAAGGTCGTCCTGCAGGACATGCCCGTCCGCGTCATGGCGCCCAAGGCCCTGGAGAACGTCGTCGAGCCAGGCGTGCCCGAGGCCGACGTCAACATTGTGCTGCCGCCGCTGCTGCAGCTGAAGGCGGTGTCGGACCGCTTCACCAAGCTGGCGCACACCACGTCGGGTGGCCACACCAGCGGACTCGGTCTGGCGCCGGCTACGCTGGGCGGCAGTGGCGGCGGTGGCGGAAGCAATGCGAATGGCAACGCCACGAGCGGCGGCAGCGGGCCCAAACTCGAGATCAGCGCCAACATGTATGGCATGCTGCGGCTGCGGCTCGTGACGGACACGCTGAGCGTCGAGACGGTGTGGAACGACCTGGAGAACCCCGTGATGAACGAAGACGCGCTGCCGGTGCCCCTCGAAGAGCACCCAACCACACGCTACCGCGAGGCCGGGCCCGAAAAGTTTGCCACCGTGCGCGTGGACGGGCGCGACTGGAGCCGGGTGCTGAGCGTGGGCCGGCTGGACGGGCGCGTGATTGCGTGCGTCGTGGACGGCACAGCGCTGATTCTGCATGTCTACGTGTCACAGCCAGACGACCCGGACGACCCAGATGAGGCGAGTTCGATTACGGTAAGTCGATTCCCTTTTGTACGACCAGGCTGCTGTCTAGTCCGTAAGAAGTGTGCTTTGCTAACTACGAGGCTGTTTGCAGTACTATGTGTCGTCCTACAGCACATGATGGAAGAGTGGAGGTTGAGAGATGTCTCTCGTGTCTCTCGGGGGGAGATGACTGTATTCTTGCATTGTTCGGGCGTTGGGAAAGGGCAAGGTGTTTTTCGACTTTTGTTTGATTTTTTTCCGTCATTTTTTCAAGCTGGCGTTGATACAACCTTGAGGCGGAACCAAGGTGTTGACCTGTTGATATACCACTTAGCAATTCAAACAATTAAAATTTGAATAAAGCACTCGTAGAAATGCCGATGCAGCCAAGGTTCACAGTGCTCTTTGTACCCTGTCCGTACCTTCCCTCTCGACTGAAAAGAGTGAACAGCCCTTGCTCGAACGCTCCTTCCTTGGCCCCGGCGGCTGCTACCCCGAACCAAAGAGCGACAGCGGCGCCCCGGCAGGCGGTGCAGGTCCACTTTTCCCCACATCGTCTCGTCTTGTGTTCCCCCCCTTTTGTTCGACTCTCACTTTGCAACGTAACTTACAACATACTCATCATACAACGCTCACCACACGCCAACGCCTTGTGCCCGCGAGATCCCCAGATGCCCCAAGAGAACCAGGTTAGCTGCTCGGGACTGTGGACTGGCGTCGGCCGGCCCTGCAACCAAAGCACAAGGTCCCAAGACGAGCTCCTCAGCGAATGGACTCAATTTAGCCGCCAATCAGGCCCCTCGGAAGAAAGAACAAGAAGAGAAGCTACAAAGCTAAAGTAAAGAGAGAGAGAGAGAGAGAGGATCGACAACAAACAGGATCTCCCCTCGTCGGTCCCCCGACCTTGACGGCTCCACCAAGAACCCAAATATGCCGGTTAAAATGCAAGCGTCTCTCCAAAGCGCCGTGGACCATTCACAGTCCAAACGATGATCGGAGCATAGGAGAACCCCACACGTCCTCACGTCGGGGCGTGTTGTGAAAGTCGTGAAGTGAGAAACGGAGAAACCGAGAAAGCTTTAAGAGACGCTTTGGATCAATTGATTACTCTTGTCTTTGTAAATAATTGTTGAGACTGTCAAATTATTCACAATTCACAGTCGCGGCCTCTGTACCACGCCTTCTTATATCCACACGGCACAATACGAATGCGGACGCAGACCTATCAAACAAACAGCATACAGCATCCGACAAAAAGCTTCCCGTTTTCCGTTGACTGATCCGCCAGAGACGGGATCTCTCCCGTTCGTCTTTCCGTCTCGGCCCCTTCACTTCCTTTCAAGCTCCCCTCATCTTTGCATTGCTTTTCTTTTCTGTCTACTCTCAACTCCCACCTCCCACCTCCCACCTCTCCCTCGTCACCACTTGCTCACAATTTAAAACCACAGCCCACAGACAACACACGCACACACACACACCCTCCCACAATGGCTCAAACCGGCCTCGTCCTCGCTACCATGCCGTCCACCCCTTTGGCCGCGTCGATTTGAGCAAAGGCGACCGCGCCTCGGTCCAAGCGCTCCTCCACGCCCTGCTCGATCCCCTCGAGCCGTTTTTTCTCGCCCGCCAAGGCTCGTGTCCGCTGTCCCGGCGCCACGGCCGTCCGTTTCGACCAGACCGCGTCCGAGGTCGAGGGCATCTGCCGCCCGCTCTGGGTCTGGCGTGTCTGTTGGCCGGCGGCGGTGACTACCGTGGCACCCAGTGGTGGGTGGACGGTCTGAAAGCTGGGACCGACCCCGAAAGCCCCGAGTTCTGGGGGTTCCCCCGCGACAATGACCAGCGCATGGTCGAGATGTGCCCACTGGGCTTTGCGCTGGCTGTGGCACCCGTCTTCTGGGACTCGTGTAGCGAGCGCGAGCGCGCCAACATGGAGGCCTGGCTCGGCAACTCGATTAACGAAAAGAATATGCCCAACACCAACTGGCTGTGGTTCCGCGTGTTTGCCAACCTGGGCCTGAAGAAAAACGGCGGCACGTTCTCCCAAGACCGCCTCGACAGCGACATCCGCCACCTCGACACCTTTTACCGCGGCGGCGGCTGGTCCAACGACGGGCCCGAGGTCATCCACCAGATGGATTACTATTCCTCATCCTTTGCCATCCACTTCCTGCAGCTGCTGTACGCCAAACTGGCCGGCGATTGAAGACCCGGAGCGCGCGGCCGAATTCAAACGCCGTGCGCAAGAGTGCGCGCTCGACCTGGCCCACTACTACGACGCCGAGGGCCGCTCGATCCCCTTTGGTCGCAGTGTCGGCTACCGGTTTGCCATGGTCTCCTTTTTGGGGCGCGCTGGCGTACGCCGACGTTGAACTCCCTGCGCCGCTGACCTGGGGCAAAGTCAAGGGCATTGTGCTGCGGCACCTGCGGTACTGGCAGACGCAAAACGACATGTGGAGTCCGGCGGGCACCTTGACTGTTGGGTATTCGTATCCAACATGTATGTAAGTCGTACGCCCACCCGCTACCAGGAAGCGTACTTCGTTGCCGAACTAACAGTGATAGATGGCCGAGAACTACAACAGTCCTGGCAGTCCGGTCAGTTTCCCCTTTCCTTTCTCTAGACGCACCTTCCATTTTTTCCTCATCCAACAGCTTTAGTACTGGGCCTGCCTTGCATTCATTTGCCTTGCGGTCCCCGAAACACACCCCTTCTGGACCTCGCCCGAAGAGGACCACTGGCCCTCGCTGCCGCTCGTCAAGCCCCTGCCCCAGCCGGGCCATATCATGAGCAACCGCGGCCGGCCACTGTATGCTCTTGTCGTCGGGCCAGGCTTGCAGCTACCCCATGAAGGGTACCCACGCCAAGTATGGCTGCTTCGCCTACAGCAGCGCTTTTGGCTACTCGGTCCCGCCCGGCCTGTTTACCCTCGAGCAGTACGCGCTCGCCTCGCAACTCGGCCTCTCGGACGACGGCGGCGAGTACTGGAAGACCCGCCGGCTGTCATCGTATGCGGCCATCGAGACCCGGGAGGATGGGCCGGTTCTCGTCTCCGTGTGGGCGCCCTTTTCCGATGTGACGGTCCGCACCATTCTTGTTCCGCCCGCCGAGACAACGCCCAACTGGCACCTGCGTGTCCACCGCATTGCCATCAAAAACGGGCCCGCCGACCGAGCAATCATGACCGCCGACGGCGCCTTTGCCATCCACAACGAAAACGCGCAGGACGGCCGCTACCTGGGTCTGTACGACGCCGCCGCCGGTGAGGGCACCCAGCCCAAGATTATCGGCAACTACGACACGTTGACCCGGATGGCTGGGCCCGGGGTCACGAGGGCGCCTTTGCCGTTTGCCGCGACGCTGGCGCCGTCGGCATTCGCTCTTTGGAAGACTCCCTCGACACCGGCCGCGAGGCCAACCCTCGTCAACGCCGACCCCAACTCCAACCTCATCCACAGCCGCACCGTCATTCCCACGCTGCAGCACACCCTGCGCAGCGGCCAGACTGTGTGGTACGTGACCGCCGTGTATGCCAAGCCTGCCGGGCCCAAGGTCGCTGTCGAGTCCTTTTTGGACGGCTGGTCGTCGCCGCCGGAACTGCCCGCCTGGCTGCAGGCCGAGATTGCCGAGAACAAGGCGTAGAGTGACTAATGGGCGTCGCGGTGTTTTATGATAAACAATGATGAGTCCATGATATTCAAATTATGTAGATTCTATCAACTTATTGCAGAGCACAGAATAGAAAAGAGTCTAATTGTGTAGATAAAAGATACGTTTTCATCTTGAACGTCTCCTTGGGATCCTTTACAAATTCTCATTCGGTTCCATATCTTTTTATTTCAGTTCATTTTTTCTTAAAAGAAACGAGCAGCTACCTTTCTCTTCACTGCCAACTAAAAATAATGGAAAGCATCCCGAACTATAAAACAAAGGAATTCTTAATTATAGACACAAACCTCCCTCGCTCTTGCCTCTTGTTTTTATTGATTATTGAGCACCTTCCATGTTGGCTGTAATTGTTGACTGTCGTGGCGAGGCTGCGGCGTTCGTTCCTTCCACACTAAATTGTTTGTTTCAGGGGTAAATTTGCAAACTCAACGGCCCAACTGGCGGTTTCCAGCGAGAGCGACCCACTAAGCCTTGGCCTGCGCCTTCCCCGAACAGCTCTCTCAAAGCTGATGCTCCTGCGTTCCTTCCTCACTGTCGTCCAGCACCCTTTCCCAGCGTTCCCACCCGAGAAGCTCGGACCACCTCCGCCCTGAACAGGCAAGTCCACACCCTGACACCTTCCACGTTGCCTTGCGGTGTGTGCAGGTCAAGTGAGTGGCAGCTTCAACCGCATTTGCAACCAACGTGACTTCATCGTCACAACTTCTTCGTCTACCTCGACAACACCTCACACGTCGCGACCACGGTGCTTTGCCTGCGACCCAATTGATCTATCAGCAATTCTCTACCTGAAGACAAGCTTCACACACCCGAACAAGCCCCATCCCGCGTGCCTGGCACCCTCGACGTCCCCCGTCCTCTTGCCCCCTTTGTGCGCCTCGGACTCGAAATGCCTCCCGCGACATAGGCTGGCCTTTTTCTCCCTCTCTTCTTACTTTGACGCAATAATTCACACTCTCGTTCAAGCTACTCCCTCACTATTCTTGGCCCACGGCCACCGGCAGCCACGATGCCGCGGTCCGACCCCTTTCTGCCCGTGTCGCCAGCCCAGGTCAAAGTCCTGGTTCTGCCCGTCGGCCCCGTGCATCGCGACCGTTTTGCCTCGTTCCTCGACCGACTCAAGGGCGAATATGCCGTCCAGCTGCGCGATGTCAGCGCCGACCACAGGCCCAATAGGAGTAGCCCTCCCCTCCCCTCTCCTCTCCTTCCCTCCCCTTTTATTTTTCCGTTGGTAGTCATTTACTAAACAGCACAGACATGTTCAGCCCCCTCGCGTTCCCCGACGGCGTCATCTTCTACGACTTGACCACCCATGTCCCGCAGCCCTCCCACTTGGCCCTGTGCCCCTTTGACCTCTACCGCGAGCCCCTCGTCATCCTTGCCCTTGCCGACGGTGCCGCCATCAAGAACGTCGCCTTTGGCAGCAAGCGCCAGTCAGCGGCGGGCCGCTCCATTGAAGAACGCAACATCCGCACGCTCTACCAGGAACTGGAAGAGCTGCGCGACACCTACACCAAAGGTGCTCGTGCACCGCGTGCTCATCTTCGACTACGAACCGTCGCCCGATGCGCCGCCCATCCCGATGCCCGACGAGGCATGGCCACAGTGCCCCCCGTTTCGAAATCCAAGCGCACAACGATGAAGACCGTCATGGCCGATGTGTCGTCGCTGCTGCTGGCCGAGATGAACACGCTGGCACACTCGTTTGATGCCATGTCCTTTATTGAGTCGCCCGGCCAGGCCATGGGCTCTGTGTTCCGGCCCAGCAGCAATGGCAGCGGGGACGACGGCGGCAGCAACAGCAGCACAGCGGTTTCGCGGCGCAACTCGCAATTCAGCATGCCCACCCACCGCTCGAGCTCTGTCGGCAGCGGCCTATCGTCGGCCGACCGAAGCCATGCGCGCATGTCCATGCCGGTGCCGTTTCGGAACGGTTCGCCATTTGGACCAGGGAGCACGAGCTCGACACCTGGACGGCCCTCGACGCCTGTTCGCAGTGCCAGCGGCCTAGGCGGGCCGGCAACCAACTTTGACGACATGGCAGGCGGCGGTGGTGTCTCCGACAATGCTCGTTCCCATTCGAGCCCCGACCGCGCCGCGTCGCCACAGGACCTGGGCGACGGCTACCGCAGCCAGAGCCAGGACCGCATCTCTGTGCAGGGGTTCGGCCCCGGCGGCCTCAACGAGCGCTGGCGTAACAAGGGCAAGAGCCGCGTGACGATCGTCGTGGCGTCACTTTACCTGCAGGCCGGCCGCTGGACGGATGCGCTCAAAGGAGCTGATTGAGGGCGCCACGGTGTCGCGGTCCATCAACGACCACCTGTGGCACGGCAAAGCGCTCGAGCTCATTGTTGTCTGCTTGCTGCTGCTGTCCTGGGCCAACATTGAGTTCCAGGTACCCAGCGTGTGCCTGCCGCCGCCCGAAAAGGGCTCGGCGGCCCAGGCGGCCGCACAAGCGCTCGACGCGGCTGCCGAAAAGGCCCGGCCCAACCAGCCCAAGTGGCTGCGCAGCCTGCAGCAGATCCTGCCGGACCTGCTGGACCGCATTTTGGGGCTGTACACGCGCATCTCGGGCGAACACCTGCCACCGCTGCCGCTGGCCGAAGCCACCATTACGGTTCTGTAACATGTTGACGGCGCTGCATCTGGCCGACGGCGCACTTGACCGCTGTTTCCTGGAGATGGTTGTGGAAGGCAAGTACGGCGGCAGCGCTGGGCCTCTTGTGCCGCATCTGTCGGTCACCCCCAGCCGTGCATACATCACGGCGACCACTCTTCGCGCATTCCCGTCCTCCATCACCGAGCTGCTGACGACCGTTGACCGCATCGTCATTTTGAGCGGCATCGCGGCCGTCCTCGGCCGCCTGGGCTACCGGCGCAAAAAGGCCATGGTGGTGCGCGAGCTCATGTCGGTGCTGATTGGCGGTCTTGTCGAGGCGCGCACGCGCGGTGCTGCCGAGGTCGGGATCCACCCGGCTGCAGGGCTGGTGACGCAGAACAATGGCCTGCTGCCGCACTCGGGCCATGCCAATGGTGCGGCGGCCCTGGACCTGGCGCGAGGGTGACATCGAGTCTGGTGTTGAGGCCTTCTTGGGTATGCTGCTCAAGACGTACGGTGTGGTGGAGTTTGAGCCGTCGGCCACGGCAGCTTCGCCGACAGCCGATGGACGTGGCGAGGGCAGCAGCAGCAGCAGCAGCAGCAGCAGCAGCAGCAGCAGCAGCAGTATAGACGACTCGGACGCAGCCATCATGGTACGCATTCGCGAGCAAGCCACGTCGCGCCTGTTTGGTATGGCCGGCAACAAGCTCAACTTGTTGCGCGCGTGCATCAATTTCTCCGAGGCCCTGCCCGACTTTGCGGGCGTCCTCAAGTTCTCCAGCGACCTCCTCAGGACAGCCGGCAGCGGCATTGCGCCTGGCCAGCGCCGTAGCGACGCCGCACCCATCATCACCAAGGAAGAGCAGGTGCGGCTGGTGACCAACATTGCCAAGACGTCCAATCTGTCGCGGCGACTGGGCCTGGGCGACAACCTGGCGGCCGAGTACTGGGACGAATTTTTGCTGCGCCGGCGTCAAGCTGGAGCCGGCGTCGGCAGCCTGTCAACGATTGCGCACACGCGCAGCGAGCTGCCCGGCAAAGCGGCAGCTGCACGCACCTCGCAGGACGTCGACCCGTTTATCCACAACTCGTTCCTCAAGCCGTCAGAAAAGGCCGTGGTCGAGCCGATACTGGTGGCACAGGAGCCGGCGACGTTTCGGCTGACGCTCCAAAACCCGTACGACATGGAAGTGGAAATAGAAAGCATTCGCATCGAGACGGACGGCGTCGACTTCGAGGCGTATGCAGACAGTGCCGTGCTGGGTCCCTACCGCACGCAGATTGTCAAGGTGTCCGGTATGCCGCAGTCGGCCGGGTCGCTGCACGTCACGGGCGCCGTTGTGCGGGTGCGGGGCTGCCGTGAGCGGCGGTTCCCGGTCTTTGCACAACCCTGGTCGCCCGAGCGGCCGGACAAGTTCAAGCAGATTGGCATGGCGCCGTTTGCATCGTACGTTTCGATACCCGACGACCAGCAGTCGGAGAAGACGGCAACAACGACAACGACAACAACGACAACGATAACAACGACAATGACAACAACAACGACGACAACGACGACCGAAAAGCGCACGAATCAGCCTCCTGCGTCGTCCACAAACACAGGTCTGCAGCTGGCCACGGGGCCACCCTTAAAGGCAGAGCATCTATCGTTCAACGTCATCCCCGCCCAGCCGATGGTGGTCGTCGAGTCAACGACGCTGCCGCAGTCGTCGGTCATGGTGCTGGAGGGCGAGCGGCAGGTGTTTTCCGTGACTCTTAAGAACCTGTCGGCCACCACGCCCGTCGATTTCCTGTTGTTCTCCTTCCAGGACTCGACACAGGCGTCCATCCAGTCGGCCCTCAGCAACCGCGACGCGTCGCCCGCCGAGCTCTACGAGTACGAACTGATCCTGGCCAAGAAGCAGGCGCTGCGCCTCAAATCAAAATCGACATCAACATCGACGACGACCAACAAGGCCGAGAAACGCTACATTGGTCCCGGCGAGACGGCGACGTTTGACTTTGAGATTCTGGGCAAGCCGGGCCTCACGAGCGGGACGATCCAGGTGGACTATGCACACCTGGGGACAGCCAGCAAGCGGAAAGACGAAGGGGGCGACATCGGGGGCGACGAAGTGGAGGTGGCCGCCACATTCTACACGCGGCAGGTGTCGCTGCACCTTACTGTGACGGTCAATGCCAGCATCGAGGTCGCGCGGATCGACGTGCTGCCTCTGCACGGCAGCATCCCGCAGCCACTGTGGGACCGCTGCCGGGCGGCGCTGGGGCACGAGTCCAAGTCGATCCAATCCGACGAGGCGCCCGAGATGGCCGGCTCCACGAAAGACAAGTACTGCCTGCTGCTGCTCGACCTGCGCAACGCCTGGCCCAGCCAGATGCGCGTCGACCTGGGCGCCGAGGACGGCATGACGGTGACGGAACATATCCTACCCGGCAACACGAGCCGTGTCATTGTGCCGCTCAAACGCATCTACCTGGAAGACCCGCACGCCTCCATCCCGGCGCTCAACCCGGCACGCCAGCGGCAGTTTGTCGTCAGCACGGGCAAGATCTCGCCCGACATGGAGCGGGCCAGCCGCGAGGCGTTTTGGTACCGCGAAAAGATGCTGGACGCCCTGCACGGGACGTGGGCCACGTCGTCGACCGGAAGCCACTCTGCCGAAAGCCACCGCCGGGGCAATGTCGAGCTGCGCAGCATGCGCCTCACATCGCGCATGATTGAGGCCATCAAAGTCGACGAGGTGGGGATTGATGTGGTCATGGAGGGGAAGCCCAGAAACAAGAAGAGAAGCAAATCGAAGGGTCAACGGGGCCCAGAGGAACTGGAACCCGCGTGGTCAGGGTGGACGACTTTATGCAGCTGCGCGTGCGCGTGACCAACCGCACCGCCCAGCCGCTGTACCCGACCCTGCGGCTCATGCCCGCGCTCTGCCACCGCCCGCTCAACGTGGCCCTCGATTTCACGCGCAAGTTTGCCTGGAACGGCGCGCTGCAGCAGACACTGCCGCTGCTGGGCCCGCGGGCCACGACAAGAAGTGCGGCTGGGCGTGACGGCGCTGTGCCGCGGCGAGTTTGAAGTGACGGCGTCGGTGGAGGAGACGCGGTTGTGGACGCCACCGAAGCCGGCAGAAGAAGAAAAGGAGGGTGCTGCGCGCACAGAGAGACGGCCCCGATCCAACACGGAAACACTTGGCTGCGGGACACGATGCTGGGCCCGCGGGAACGGCGGATCTGGCACTCGCGGACGCCTTGCCACTTTGTCGTTGTAGACCCGCCAAGGGCGAGCGAGGCGTAGACGTCACAGCCAAGGACAAGAGTTGGTCTATGCACACAAACGATCGTCTGACCGTTTTACGAATGTACATACAAGCGAGCGAGAAGCGATGCTTTGCTGATCTAATACCGTTTCAGACATTGAAGGGGAGTACGCTGTACTCTAGTACGCTCTCTGCGTGGATAGACGGTGACATGGCAGAGACTTTACATGGCAGAGACTTTACAGCTACTTTGCCATCAAATTTATGTTCTATGATACAGATACACGTTGTGCAGAGTGTTCGTGCAAGCCGAAAGGGAGTGTGAGGTGAAAAGCCATAAGGGAAAGCTACGTTAGGTTAACCTCTGGTTTTCGCCAGGGCTTAGTGCCCGACGGTAGCCGATCGCCATCCCGGCGGGCTGGCGTCGCTGTCAGGGACGCCTGACGGTCTGGGCCATTGACCTGCCCAAACAGGCAGGCTTTGCGCTGGAAGGAAGGTGCGCTAAGTGCAACTGCTCACTGCGAACGTTACTAGCCCACTAATAAGACAAAGAACTTTTTGAGTGGAAAAAATTCATGACGGAGGATACACCAGTTTAGGAAGAAAGGGTCAAAAAAGAAAAGAAAAACAAATTGGCGTTTGCCGTTTTAGCAAATCTGTAAACCAACAGATCTTGTTAAAGCATCCTCGCACCTCGGGCCTTCTTTGAGCTGGTTTTCAGTCTCTTCAATTGACCTCTGATCTCATTCATTCAAATACCAAGACCACGATGGACAGCATCTGTGTGCTTCTGCGGGCATTAAACTTGTTGCATCGCGCCTTTCATCTCGCCCATCTCGCCCACCTCGCCATCCCGCCATCTTCAACGGACTACTTCTTTTTCTTCTTTAATTCCACCTGTCTATCACATCCACATAAACAACAAAACAGCAACGGCCATGAACGGCGCGCCATCGACAAAGGGAGTGGCCGTCACGGCCGTCACAGCCGCCACAGCCGCCGCGGCCGAGAATCCTGTTCCTCGATGCCTATGACTCGTTCGCCAACAACATCACGGCCCTCCTCGCCACCTTGCTCGGCGCCGATGTCCACGTCCTGCCCATTGACGCGTCTTTGAGCGGGGATGCGTTCTACGCCGAGCTTGCCTGCTACGATGCCGTCGTCTGCGGACCAGGACCGGGGTCGCCGGGACTGCCCGGCCGACATTGGTCTGATGAAGCACGTGTGGGCAACAGCAACAGCAACAGCAACAGCAACAGCGAGCGAAGCGAGGACCAACATGACCCCTGCCCTCGGCATCTGCTTGGGCTTTCAGAGCCTGGTGGCGGCCCACGGCGGCCAAATCGGCGGCTGCGGTCGGGTGGACTGCACGGCATGGTGCGGCCGGTCGAGGTGAATGCGGATGCACCGGACATCTTCTCTGGCGTGGCTGCACCGTTTCGGGCCACGCTGTACCACAGCCTGGGCGCCGACCTGGGCCAGGACGGCGTATCAGAAGAAGACTGGCCCACAGCTCGGTGGCAGCTGTCAAGCCCGAGCGCCGACCTCGTCCCGCTGGCCTGGGTGGACGAAAAAGGACGAAAAGGACGAAAAGGACGAAAGGACGAAAAGGACGAAAAGGACGAAAAGATGCGAAAAAGGAGAAGTATCGCTGGGAGGCACGTCGACAGAACGGCTTGCTGATGGGCGTCCGGCACCGCACACAGCCGTTTTTGGGGCCCTGCAATACCACCCCGAGTCGGTGTGCACTGATGCAGCGAGCCATGCCGTGCTCGTCAACTGGTTCCAGGGCGATGAAGTGGAACAAAGAGAATTGGACGTGTGCGGGCAGAGCCGGTCGTCGAGCCGAGCGGCAAACCGGGGGTTTGGCTGCACACCAGGCAACAAGGCCCAGCCTCTTGTCGATGCGGCCCGTCTGTTTTCAAGAGAGAAACAAACGGGTACGCGAATGGGACGAACGGCCATACGAACGGCCATACGAACGGCCATACGAACGGCCATACGAACGGCCATACGACCAAAGCACGACGTGCTCAGCCACCCACTTCCCTGCCGCTTCGTCTCCGCAAACGATTCCGCTGCCGAGCCATGTCCGAGGTGGCCCGATATTGTCGAGGCGCTGCAGGACGGCCAAGGGGCCGAGGGCAGCGAGCCAGAACAGATTCAATCCTCGACTCGGCGAGTGCGGGTGCAGGTTACGGGTGCGGACAGAAGTCGGTTCCGAAGCACCAGTCGACGACGATACGGCCAATGACGAAGCCATCGCGGCCGCTTCAGTATTGTGGCTCTCGATGTCGGTGCGTCTCTGCGGGTCGAGTACCGGACGGGTGACCGGTTTTTGCCACGATTCGCTTGCCACACAACAAAGAGGCGGTGGCCAGTGGTGGCACTTCACGAATCACAAACAATCTGGCAGCTGTGGCCGAGTTCCATGAAGCTCGTCGTCTGTCGCAGGATGCCGCTTGTGACAACCACACGACCAGCCCGTTCCTCGGCCGGGATTCATATGGGATAACATCTCGTACGAGCAGGGTCTGGGCGTGGCGTTGCGCTCCCCGAGACGGCGGCACTGCTGGCGCTGGCGGTGGTGATGGCGGGTGGTGGTCGTGGCCATGATCGACCGGAATGTTTGTTTTGCCGTGGGTGACAAAGAAGCGTTGTCGTGGATCATTGTGCTTGGCGTTGTGCATGTGCAGCACTCATCGTGGGAGGAAGGTGCGACACACCGGGCCATTGGCACGAATGGCAACTGGCGCACCTTCCACAAATGGTACAAACGGCACAAATGGCACAAACGGCACAAAACGGGACAAACGGAAGGTGCACTCCACCTGGTGTCGACGGCCGCGAGTACTTGCACAACTACAGGCGTTCCTTCACAGCTGGCAGCGGCCAACGGCTGAAATCGGGCCATCGCCCAGCCAGTCCTTATAACGACCACAGGTGGTCCGCACCCAGCTGCCCGACGTCCAGGCCTACGAAGACAAGGTCCGCGTCTGCCAGGAAGCACATTGCCGCCGCCGGCCGAACCGGCCCGGTTAAAACGAGCTGGCTGGCCCTCGAACCGAAACGGAGAAAAAACCCGGCGCATTAACCACCTCCTCTGCCTGTTTCTTCGTCGTCCTCCTCCTCGTGGACGTTTACTACCGCACACTCCGCAAGACGAACCCGTCGCCCGCCCGGTTTTGCAGATTCCTACCTTTTCGTCTCGGCCCGGCCGCCACGCTCGTCAGCAGCTCTCCAGAAACGGTTCCTCTGCTTTTCGCCCCCAAAACGAATGTAGGAGGCAGAATGGGCGATGGCGAAAACTCGCTGCATCGAGATGCGCCCCAATTGGAAGGGCACCGGTCCGCCGCAATCCGCACGCGGGATCGGGCCACACTCCGCCCAGGACCGAAAGCGCTGCCTTGCACATCCCCCAAGGAAGAGGCGGAGAACCTCATGATTGTCGGGATCTGGTCCCGGTTGCGCCACGACTTGCACGGTGTCTGTGGGACCTGCGAAACGTGTCTGTGCCCCGCCTGTTGCCAGGTTCGAAGCCAGTACGGCCATGTTTTTCAAGATGGTGACGGTCGTCGAGGGCACGCTGGCCGTCGTCGTTCGTCGAATTCCCCCCGCGGCGGCTACAACGGGTCTCGATGTGCTGGCCGGCCAGTCTTGCCTCCGGGCAGCATGACGGTGCGCGCCAAGAAACGGAGTTTGCCGCTCTGCCTCAGAGAGCTACCGAACGGGCTGCCCTCCGTCGCCGACGAAGCGCGGCCGTCATCTTGCCCCCGGCTGAAGGCACGCCAGGTCCTGTACTCCGGGCGTCCAGGTTGGCTACCTTCTGCGTGGACGCGGGCCGGCGGCGACTGAGAGCGTCGGATACCATTCGGAGCAGGCCTGTGTCCGGCTGGGAAACGACGCATGGCACGACGCTTTTTTGTGGTGAGGGCAAGCGACAAAAAGCAGCAGGATGGTGGTGGCAGCAATGGGAGCCGGCGGGTGGGCCGTGGGACCATCTGAGCACGCCGAGGGCGAGAGGGAGCGGAAATGTTTGTCAGCTGTCGCGGCCGCTGAGCATCTTTGAATGAGGCAGGCAGGCAGGCAGGCAGTCGTGACGGCTGGATTTTCCTGCCTACACAGTACACAAGTCCAAAGGCATGGGAAAACACATTCAACGTGTGATTTCCCGAGGCGCGGGCGTTCATTTTATTTTTATTTTGATTTTGGTTTTGATTTTGGTTTTTATTGCATTTACTTTTAGAAGGGATACAACCTCACGGCATAGACGATACCCCTGGAAAACAGACACAAACTGCAAATCAAGCATGGCATAGAGCGAGCATAGCAAAACAGAGCTTCAAACAATAAATCAACATTAAAATTTCTCATAAACGGGCTTATTTGATAACTGAGTAAACAAAGGAAAGAGCAGGCAAATATGACACAGAAAAAAAAAGGACAATGCAAATGGCCCGGTCCCCAACGCCCAGATGGAAACATCTGTACAGTAGTTAGTACACAAATCGCAGGCAGACAAACGAGATGAGAGGAAGAACAGATGAAGAAATGGATGGCTTGGCAGTGGTATTGTAAGTTGTAAATAGCTGATGTTGGTTGTTGTTGTTGTTTGTTGTTGTTGTTGACCGACAGAAAATAAGAAACAAAGTGAAAGAAAGCCCTCGAGTTCAAAACGAAACACGCTCGCTTCGGTGGTGTTGTATTCTATTGCGGACCATGGATGGTCAAGCAATCAGAAAAAGACAGTCGGCAGCAGCCCAGACAATTGGGATGGTCGCCAAGCCGATTCTCAATGTTCTGTCTCGAGTCGTAGTATGGCCTCCGTCCGTGTGGCCCGTGTGGCCCGTGTGGCCCGCGTGACCCGTGTCGCCTGTATCGCCCGTATCGTCCGCGCCCCGATTTCTCGTCGTCGCGCCGTCGTCGCCCCTATCAGGGCTCTCACGACCCCTTAAAACTCCTGCTCCTCCTGGAAAAACATGCCCGAAGCTTGAATGATGGTGCCGTTAGATCAACAGACCGCCCACAATCCGACATGGCCATGGCGCCCAGGTTGATCAGCCCGCTGTGCGCCAGCACCACGGGCAGCGCAATGCCCATCACCACAAAGAAGCCAGTAAAGAAGCGGCCGACATCGAGGATCGCGGCGCCCGAGCTCTCGACAAAGTCGTCCGGGTTGGCGCAGCGGCTGCAGATCCAGTTTGGGCAGCGGCGCAAGCACGTACGTGCCGACGACGAGGAGCGGGTAGTAGACTTGGAAGAGGAGCGCACGACAGAATGACCAGCAAGAAGCCAACGGCGAGGACAAACGACAGAGCGATGATGGTTTTGAGGCCGGCGGTCGTCATTGTGAAGGTAGGCGGGATGGTGTTGGAGGGGAACCTCTAGCTAGGGAAAAACGACAGTTCGGATCTAGGTGGATGGGGGTGAATGCAGGTGACCGAGACAAACGAGCCGACTGTTGGATGTGGTAATGGTCGTTTCGGGAGAGCCGGGGTTCGAGGTGGCTGGGGCTCGTTAAGGCTGCGATTGGCCGGGTGGAAGAGGGCTAAATGCAAGGCGCAAGAGGAAGAGGTTCAACGTCGTAAGAAGAATCGAGCTCGGGAGAGGATGCGCAGGCAATCGTGGAGAGTAGTGGTGATGATGTCGAGGTTGCGTGGTGGTGGCAGGCGGCAGGATGACGATGGGGGAAACAGGTCCAAAGTCAGAAACACGGGAAGGTGCGGTCGTGGTGGGCAGCCTCCCATCTTGTTTCGGCTTAGCGCTTGTCTGACAGGCGTATGGAGTACGGAGGTACATGCTTTGTACTGAGACTACTGTGCATCGGTTTGAGTGGAGCCTTTCACTGCGCAAACGATGTGCACCGGGCGTCCCTTCCCTGTTTGCCTGAGGCCCAATTTCTGGCAAGAGCTACCAAGTGTGAGTACGACGTATGTACTCCGTAGTATCTGTGGCTTTGCGTGGCTCAACTTGCGTAGCGCACGGACCACTCTACTGAAGCTTCTGGGGGCAAACAGCACCAAACAGCCCCCCAAAGCTTCCCACTACTACTCCGTACTGAGTACAGCCAGCCAACCAGGCACAGCAAAGCACATACGAAAGCTCAAAGCTGCCTGCTTTCGCGACTGTAGTCAGTCTCACTAGAATCGACCTGAGCCCGCCCATCATCACCAATTCAACGAAATCCAACAAAAGTCAACGGCGACGACATCCCACCTTTCCCTCTTTCCACCTGTCCACCTTTCCACGACCCCGATTCCTACCATTCGCATTTCCAAACTCCAACAACTCGACTTTCGACCTGCTGCGTACTTCCATACGCCCCCCAAAAGCAGCCCATCCCGCCCCTTCTTTCAGCGCGCCGCCTTGACTCGGAGGCGTTGATTCGACCATTTGACCTTGATCCCGGACACCCCTACACCCCTTCCGTCCTTTGACTCTTCTTTCCTTCCGCCGTTGCCACCATGTTCAGAAACAACTACGACAACGACTCGGTCACATTGTGCGTACACCCGTCAGGAAGGATATTTGATGCGTCCCAATTTTTTTCCCAAGTTTGCTTGCTTCGCTTGCTTCGCCCTGCTAACAAACGCTCCCCTCTGTTCAGCTCCCCACAAGGCCGGATATTCCAGGTCGAGTATGCGGCCGAGGCCGTCAAGCAGGGCTCCGTCGTGGTAGGCATCGTCAGCAAAAACTCATGCCGTCCTGGTCGCCGTCAAGCGCAATGCCGAGGAGCTGTCGTCCTACCAGAAGAAGCTGTTCCCCGTCGACGAGCACGCAGGCATTGCCATTGCCGGTCTGACGTCGGACGCCCGTGTCCTCTCCAACTTTATGAAGCAGCAGTGCCTCGGCCACCGCCTCACCTATGGCCACTCCATGCCGGTCCGGACGCTCGTCGACATGATTGGCGAAAAGGCCCAGCTCAACACCCAGCACTACGGCCGCCGGCCCTACGGTGTCGGTCTGCTGGTCGCCGGCGTCGACGACCGCGGCCCGCACCTCTTTGAGTTCCAGCCCAGCGGCATGACCGACGAGATGGTGGCCTTTGCGATTGGCGCCCGCTCGCAAATGGCCCGCACATACCTCGAGAAGAACATCGCGGCGTTTGCCGACAGCGACCGCGAGGCGCTGGTGCAGCACGGCCTGCGCGCGCTCAAGGAGAGTCTGGTGCAGGACCGCGAGCTGACGGTCGACAACACGAGCGTGGGCATTGTCGGCATTGTGCCTGCCGCGGCCTCGGCAACGGGTGCGCGCGAAGTCGAGCCGTTCAAGGTGTACGATGGCCAGGACGTCAAGGCGTGGCTGGACAAGGCGGCAGAGGAGAAGGAGAGCGGCGCAGAAGGCGACGATGCTGCTGCACCAGCGGCAAGCGGTGGAGACATGGAGGTGGACCAGTAAAGGAGGCAGCCGAAAGCAATCAGCTCATCTCTTGGCTTTTGTTCTGCCGCCGACGAGACTACGGCTCAGACGGGTCAGGACGAGTTTCAGAAGGAGGTGTTGCGGGACGATGACAGCATGTCCAGGGAACGAGCTAGGGAACGAGAAGATGTAGCGTGGGGGACGCTTCCATTTTTAAGCATACACACCAATTGTACTTTTACAAAACAAGACACACAAAACGTTCCACATCAGTACGCACTTGACATGAAGAGGCTGCGATGCGCAAATGCGAAACAAACTACTACGACTTTTTTTTATAAAAGAATTATTGAAACCCAGGTAAAGAATGTCTAACGCAATGTATAGACCAAAACGCCTTTCTAATTAGGTGTAGGAGACAAGGACCGCTATCCAAGTATATATTGTATGCACGAATCGTGAGAGCGCCAGAAGGAACATGGGAAAAGAAAGAGACACACCCGAGCGTTCCGTCTACTGCTTGTCCCACGACAGTTTCAGCACTGACGGCGCCACTTGGTAGTTCCGCAGCGCCAGGATCGCGTCCTCGGCCGTCTTGGCCTCGGCAATGATGCCCGAGTTGCCCTCCGAAATGAAGCCCTCGTCGACGCTCGTGCGGATCCACGAGAAGAGGCCGTCGTAGAAGCCGTTGATGTTGAGCACACAGACACCCTTGTTGTGGATGCCCAGCTGGTTCCACGTCGACGTCTCCAGCAGCTCCTCAAAGGTGCCGTAGCCGCCACTCAGTGCAATAAAGCCACTGCCGGGACCGGCCTGCAGCACTTCTTGCGCCATGATGCGCTTGCGGGTGTGCATGTCCTTGACGACCGTCGTCTTGCCAAAAATCTCCTCGGCGGGACGGCCAGGTCGTCACTGGCTGGGGCGCTGTTGACGTCACCGTTGGCGGTGCTCTCGGCGCTCTCGGTGCTCTCGCCGTTGGTGCTGTCCGCAAGCTGCCGTGTGTCGCCGCCCTCGGCCTTGGCCTGCGCAGCCGCTGCGCGTGTGCGGGAGGTGTAGTTGGGATCGCGCTCGTACCGGACGAGCGCCTCGGGAATTATGCCGTGGACAGAGTCGGGGCCGGCCAATGCGACCAGCGACCGGGCCAGCTCGCCCATCAGGCCGACAGTGCCGCCGCCGTAGACTAAACGTGTCAGTAGACGTCTCGCATGTCCCGGGAAAGCAGTTTGTACCTACCTAATCCAATGTTGTTCTCGGCCATGACGCGGGCAAGGTCCCGTGCCGCCTGCATGTAAACGGGGTTCTTGCCCGGAGACGAGCCGCAGTACACACAAATCTTGGTCTTCTTGGGCACGGAGGGGTCGGCAACATCGTCAACGGAGGTGACCTGGGACAGGTTCGAGTGCACAGTTGCATTTGTCGCCGGTGTCGACGTCCGAGATGCCGGTGGCATAGGAGAAGCACCGCCGGACTCCATGGTGGGCGAGAGAGGTCGTTTGGCGCAAAAAGAAATGTTGAGGAGAAGGAGGGGTGTTTAGAGGGGAGGAGAAGTAGGAGTGGAACTAGGGATGCTGCTGCAATGGTAGGTTGCTAAAGACAGAGAAGACAGAGGAACGAAAAAGTATATTTACATCAAGAAAATCAATCAGCAAGAGCCGAAAGAGAGCAAATATCAGTTCTAGGCAGGAGCCGAAAAAAGGGTTGTCAATGACAAAAACAAGAAGGAAAGAGTGACCTGGCCGTTTATATACTGTGCATGGGTTTCTACTTACAGAAGCCCACAGTTGCGCCTGCTTTCTTTAGTTTTGGCTCTACGCGTTTGGAGAAAGAACAAAGAGGGCCGATCGTAAGCGGGAGAGCCAATCACAGGCCCACGCTGCACAGCTCACAGGGGCATTGGCAATACGGAGAAGGAGCAACAGACGCGGCAATGACGGCGCCAGCGGGGATGACTCGAATTTTGGGGGCGATGCGCGCCGAAAGCAGAAAGAGCGGGTGAGTCGGGCGGGACGTATCAACTTCCCGCAGGCGGCGTTCCTTCCTTGAAGTACAGATACGCATATTGCGGTGAAGGGATACTCACGTGAACATATAAGACATTTTTTCATATTTTTACAGGTTATACGAACAAGAAAAAATGGGAACTCGAAGACTACCACATCTGTGGTAGACAACGGTTTGACGCCTGTCAAGGATCTCTGCGCAATGCTGTGCGACCACGCAAACCCGAGGATGCGGAAGGTACACTTCTCGGCGCAACGTGGACTTTTAACATGACTGCTGCCATTTGTCTTTTGCTCTCAATGTCTCAAGTATCCTCCTATCTCCTAGCTTGCACGGCTTCCGTTGGTGTTCGTGGCAGTCACACAGCCAGGAGCTGTCCATGCAGTGCCAAATGCGTATGCGTTGGCAAGCGGAGACTCGGTTCGCAAACATGCGCTCGTGACCTTCAAGAACCAGAAGCAGAAGAATCAGGTTGGAAGGGCCAACAAATATTAGTCTTGCTTCCCTTCCATCACAGGGAAATAACCGATACTCGGTAGGTTGCCAAGGTAGGGCTGCCATACGTAGACAGCATCCGATACAAGCAAAGGTTGCCCAGTATCAAACATGGAGACAGGCAAGGAGCTCGAGCCTGATGGCAATGCGCTGGCAAAGGATGCTGTCAGTTGACGTTGAGGAGGCCATTCGCCGGATTACCGGATTTTGCATGCAGAGGACCTCAATACTGCGCAGTCGAGCACGCGACCTGACGCTTATTTACACAAGGTATGCCGCTGGAGGGCGTTGTCAAAAGAGAGTCAACACCAGTTAACTCTGCTTCGTGATATTCACTCGCAATCGTGAGTGCCGGGTAAATGCACTACAAGCTCTGTATTACAGCGCATTTGTTAGGCCCTGTGATTCCCACCTCCAGCGCATATGTTGCGTTACGTAATGCGGCACATTGCACCATGGACGGTCGTCACTTCCCGCCGTGCGCCTAGACGCAGTGCTGATTCGTCCCTGTTGTTGCCGATTTAGGCAAGCAGCACCCACGAGTCCACGGCGCAACAAGGTCGTCCCTTCCAGAACTAGCACCACCCCTGCTAGACAGCCCCCCTTATCGATAGCGTCCATTAGCGTCCTATTTGCGCGACTGCCTCCTGCGGCCAGGCCCGCTCCCCAACGTGCAGGCAATTTGACTGCGGCAACGCTTTCTGCCTCTTCCCCTACCAATTGAAGTTGCTCTCAGATATCCGATTTGCTTCGACTCTCGACTCTCTGTGCGCATCGAGCAACGTGGATTATCCGCCGACTGCATCCGCCGACGCCAACTGTACCTCCATCGACCGTCCATCGACCCCTCCGTCGCAGCACGACACAAGCAGGCGCTCTATTTGACGATACCTGTGTGTCCGCCGAGTCAAATTGTCGACATTTCCTCTCTTTTGCCCCTGATTCCGATTTCCCGAGAATCAACACTTTTTACATCGACAGATTGAGTCTCGGACACGTCGACATCGCCAGGATGCCCGAAGGAAACGCAGCTCCGGCTGCCGGCCAGGAAGGAGCCGCAAGGCGTATGTCCGCTCGTCCTCTCAAAGTCTCTTGTTGTTTGTGTTCTAACGTTCCGTCAGACCTCCACAATGTCGCGCATGCTGCAGATGGGCGCCATGTTCGTTGGCATGCAGCTGCTCATGAAACAGTTTGCGCCCAAGCAGGACGCCGCTGCCACGACTGCGGCCACCACAGACGCCAGCGGCAACGTGGTCAAGGTGCCCGTGGCCACAGGCGCCATCCCGCCGTACCACGCGCGGCCGGACCATCTCGACGAAGGCGCCGTCTACAACCCTGTCCCACAGCGTCTGGCCGCCATGTGGCCCGAGGACAGCAAGCTCGACATTGTGATTGCCGTCTCGCCCACGTACCAGGCCAAGCCCCTCAACGCCGACAATTCGGACCCCGTTGTGCTCTCGGAGAAGGCTTTCGGTCTCGGCGACTACGAGGACAAGCGCTCCATCGACACGACGATCCAGGTGCCCAAGGCGGTCCAGAACAACGGCACGCTGTGGGGCCACTTCTTTATCGGCCTCGAAGGTGCCGAGCTCGACCCCTACAGCCCGACCTACAACCGCTCTGCCGCCTACTGCTTCGCCTACCCGCTGACGCAGTATATTGTCAAGAAGAAGGAGCACAAGACGCGCAACCTGCTGGCCGGCAAGGACGAGGCTGCTGATGTTGACGGTGACGTGGAGGTTGAGGTTGAGGAGGAGGATACCTCCCCCGGCCCCATCATTGCCAGCTACTACCACCCCAACACGTCACTCTCGTTCATCCCGTCCAGCGGCCTCATCGACTACCCTGGTTCGGCCCCCGCCATCCAGCAGTTTGTCCACCCGGAGGCCACGGGTGCGCGCGACGGCTCTGGCCAGAACTCGTGGTACTACCCGGTGCTCTTTGTCAACACCTTCTGGCAGCTCAAGACCCACATGACGCTTCTGAACGACACGGTGACGGAGCTGCCCCTGCACCTGGATCTCGGCAACCTCGCCGACTGGAAATTCAAGGTCATGGCCAGCATCGAGGCGAGCGGCCGTGAGTCGGCACGCCAGGCTGCGTTTGGCAAAGGCGCTGCCCGGCGGCGGCGACGGTACCGAGATTGAGATGATCAAGGATATTTTGCTGGACACGAACCCGTACCTGCTGGCGGTCACCGTTGTCGTCACCATTGCCCACCTGTTCCTGGAAATGCTGGCCTTCGGCTCGGACATTTCGCACTACCGCAAGAAGAAGGACAATGTCGGCATCTCGGTGCGCTCGATCCTGGCCAACGTCTTCATGCAGACGGTGATTTTCCTGTACCTCATTGACAACTCGCAAAACACGTCCTGGATGATTCTGGGCTCGCAGGGTGTGGGCATCCTCATTGAGCTGTGGAAGATCACGACCGTGGTCGACGTGCGCGTGCGCGATGCGCCGCCCGGGTCGCTGCTGCCGTACCGCATTGCCTTTGAAGACAAGCACAAGCTCACGGAGACGGAAGAAAAGACCAAGGAGTACGACGAGATTGCCTTCAAGTACATGTACGTGGCCGCCGTGCCCCTGCTGCTGGCCTATGCCGCTTACTCGCTCGTCTACGACACCCACAAGTCCTGGTACAGCTACATCATTGCCACCCTCGTCGGCTCGGTCTATGCGTATGGCTTCTTGATGATGGTCCCCTCCCTCTACATCAACTACCGCCTCAAGAGCGTCGCCCACATGCCCGGCAAGGCCATGATGTACAAGTTCTTCAACACGTTCATCGACGACCTGTTGCCTTCACCATCAAGATGCCGTTGTTGCACCGCCTCGCCACCTTCCGCGACGGAACATCATCTTCTTTATCTACATCTACCAGCGCTGGCCTACCGCATCGACTACACCCGTGTCAACGAGTTTGGCCAGGGCGGTGACGACGAAGACGAGGCCAAGGCGGTCACTGTCGGTGAACAGGCTGCCGCCGATGAAAAGAAGGCTCTGCCGGCGGCCGAGGTCGAGGCCGAGGCTGCGGCTTCTGCCCCTGCGTCGGCCAAGACGTCAGGAACAGACGCCAAGGCCAGCAAGGCCACGAAGAAGCGGAAATAAAGAGGACGGGGAAAGACGTCGGGGCTGTTTGACGCGGAGAGCGAAAGAGCACAAGTCTGGAGCACACAACAATTAAAAGGCGGATAGGACGGAGCAGTCTCAATGCGGAGGATCTGCCGCGCATCACTCATTATTTTCATTGTTTTCATTATTTTCAATTTTGTTGTCCGAAGCATATGCATTACTAGTTAAAATCTAGACATGGAGAAACGTGTAGTTACATGTACAATACGATACAATAGAATACTCACAAGTGCATCTGGTGCTCCAAAACGTCGTCATTGATTAGGACCGAAGAGATGAGACAAGTCTAGAAATACCAACGGATATTCAGACTTGCAAGGTAAGTAAGCTTACGAGAAGAACACCGACTGGACATTGAATACTAAGAAGGTCTGTGACCAGCGTTTTGGCGCTAAAGGCTCTAGCCGCTGCCATTACGAAACCAGTAGGTGGAAGTCTGCCCAGGGTCTTGGCTGGTCATTAGTGGGGCATTTGGGGAAGCACATGCTCGCCACTGTGCAGATTAATTGCTTCGTACAGGCGCTGAGGCACTGCCACGGCTTTGGTGGATAGGCGAACGATTTGCCTGTCGCGCCTTCCCGGACAGCCCGTCATAGGCGGTAGGCGTCAGAGGGTTGCGCTTTCCCGCTCGGTAGAAACCCACTGGGTCGTTCTTTCCCGCCCTTTGAAGGCGTTGTTGCCGCGTTGCTGTGTCGCACTTGCCGCCCCCCGTCGCGGTTTGCCTTCTCTACTAGCGATAAGATACCGAGTACAGTGGCACAAATCCGGGGGCAGCCAACTTCACCTTCCCTCTCCCACTCTCTGCACTTTTATTTCTGCATCTGAAAAAGGATCATCACGAAAACAACTCCTTTTAGCAGTACGCGGTCCACGAGGCTGCCTTGCTGTCCCTTGCTGTCCCACTCCGTCTCTTTTATTTGGCCTTTCCGTGCCGTTGCTTGTCTTTGTGCAAGCTGCCCCTGGCTCTGCTGTATTCACTTCGGCTGGGCCATCCACTTCCGGCACTCTTTTTTGACTCCCACATTAGACTTCACGAAACAGCTTCAGCGTCGACTTTCTTAAGATACCTAAACTTATTGATCTTTAATTAGTTTCTAGAGTGTTTTCTTTCCTTTCATCTCTTTCTCGAACCCCCTTTCCTTTCCTCCGAGCTGTCCTTGAACTCTCCCACGAGCTCCTTAACCTCCGACATTCCGTGTCTCATATCCCAAAGACGACGACGAGCTTATAGCTCCACGAAATACGAACGCAAACACACCGAGATACCCATACACTACTGAAAAGCACCCAAGCCCACTCGACTGTCCGTCCTGCCCGCCATGGACTACTCCAAACTGCGGGACGCCGCCCTGCGCGACGGCGAGGACGAAGAGGCCGTCACCGTCGATACCCGTGCCCTCATCGACAAGGTTTTGGGCCCGCTACTCAGGCGAGTGGACCACGCTGCGAGAGCTGATTCAGAACGCCGCCGACGCCCAGGCCACGACTGTCAAGATCAAGTGGGAGACCACGCCCCTCCACCTCTGTGCCGGTGCCTCCGGGCGCCGCTAGGCAACCCCAACGCCATGCTGCGCATACAGTCCTTCACCACACGTTGGCACGACTGATTGTCGAGAACGATGGCCAGGCGTTTACAAAGACGACTGGCCCGTCTTAAGCGCATCGCCGAGGGCAACCCGGAACGAGACTAAGATTGGTGCGTTTGGTGTGGGTTTCTACAGCGTCTTCGCCGACTGCGAGGAGCCTCTGATTCGCTCCGGCCGCGAGGCCATGGCGTTCTACTGGAAGGGCAACGCCTTGTTTACACGCAAGATGACAATGTCCGAAGAGTCTCTGGAGCCCGACCAGGTCGGCAAGACGACCTTTGTTGCTCGACTACCGCAACGCCACGACTGCAATGCCCAACTTGCTGTCCGTCAGTCAGTTTCTGGCGACTAGTCTGACGTTTGTTGCGCTGCAGCACATTGAATTCTGGATCGACGACGGAAGGTTCTGGATCTGCACAAGAAGCTTTCGCCAAGCGTGGCCGTATCGATTCCACGGCACCTTGAAGTGCGCACCAAGGAAGGGCTGATGTCCGTCGCCGGTGTCGACCGCTCCAGTGCCCAGATTGACGCCATATATATGCATGCTGTGGCCTGGAAGCCGGTCGCCGGGGCTTCGGGCGCTGTCGCCACGTCCGGCAGCAATCAATCGAGCTCCAAATCGACTGATACGTACGGCATGTCTGCAGGCGACATGCCATCCCTTCGCAGCTTTTTCTCGCGGTTGACAGGATCGTCATCCTCTTCTTCAGCCCAAAAGAGGCCCCGTAAACAAGGCTGCTCGGGAGGAAAAGCCTCGCCCAAGATGCTTTGTTAGAAAATCTCACCGGCACAGGGCGTGCGAGCATCTTTTTGAGGGTAACATCGGCCTCGGTCAAGACCAATGTGTCTGCCAACTTTGCCACAGAGCTCGAGCGTGCTACCAAGAGCCGCCACCAAAGACGACCAAGATGGCTATCCTGACGTCGACCTACGACGATGTCATGGCGTCCGAAGCCGTCGCCAAGGCCGTCGCCGATGCGAACAACAGCATCGGCGCCGCCGCAGCGGCTTCAACAGCGCCAGCAATAACCCAGTCGAGCAAGTCTTTACACAGAAAGTCGGGATCGAACGCCTCGCCATCTCCTTTGCCGCCCCACAGCTACACACCAGCCATCCCTCCTGCGACATCTTTGCTTCGGTGTTGCCGAGCAAGAAGCCCGGTGGGCGTATCTTTATTGGTTTCCCCACCATGCAGACGACCGGCGGCGGAATGCACGTCTCGGCACGTCTCTGATCCCAACTGTCGAGCGTGAGGCTATTGATCTGAACGCCCGTTGGGTGCGCAACTGGAACATGGAGCTGCTGCGTGTGGCCGTATCCTGGTCCGTCTGGCCTTTATCAACGAGATGGCCGACCTTGGCGTCAAGTTTCGCAAGTTTGTCGAGACAAACCGGGCGGCAGCTGCGGCTTCCTGGTACCGTTGTCTCGAAGAGCAACGTCGCTCCCGTGCCCACAGCGGCTGAGGTGCTTCAGTTTGTCCCCGAGGCCCTACACGTCCTCAAGACGTACACGTTTAGCGACTCGACGCCAAGTGCCTATGTTGGCCAGATTATCGAGGAGGCTTTCTGGACCGCCTTTACGTTGCCCACCTTGGACGTCTTCTCCAGCCGTGGTGTTCTGTCTACAGCCAAGGTGCGCATGGGCAATGGTGAGATTAGCAAGTTCGTCGACGCATCCCTATCATTGTCGAGCAGATGAAGGACGACCCTTTTCATCAGGAAACTGCATGATTTCGGTATCATCCAGGACGCCACCATGGACGACGTCAAGGCCGAGCTCGAGTCCAAGCCGCTCAACCGCGACAGCTTGTACACTTCTTAAAGTGGCTGGCTGCTCGGTCTATGGCCCAGGAGCTTGACTTTCCCAGCGTGCACAAGCTGCTACAGGTGGCCGTGGCCAGTGTTGGTCGACGAGACGACTGCACTCCCAGCATCATAGAACTGCGGAGTATCAAGCACTACTTGTCTGGCAATAGGATTCCCGCGAACCTGCCCCTACCGCCGACCACCATCCCATACTCCATCACCCACTCGATGCCGCTCCCGCAACTGCATACTCTGAGCTGGACCGGGCTGGAGCTCGTGCCATGGCTAGAGTATCTCGTCTATTCGCGGGCTTCGCTTGGTGCTGAGCACAACCTGACTGTTGACCCCAATTTCGCTGCCAGGTTCTCCTTGTCATCTCCAAGCATTGGGAAAACATGAGCCAGACGCACAAGACGTCTATAATTCTCACCCTCCAGCAACACACCACGATGCCCACTCGCATGGGCATGCGGAAGCCTGAAGAGGCCTTCTTCCCGTCTGTCAAGCTGTTCGACGACCTGCCCGTTGTCGCGTCCAACTGCCAGCATCTCAAGGACAGATTCTTGCAGCAGCTGGGTGTCCGCAAAGACGATCGATCTCGACACCATCTTTACGCGCCTTCTGAACCAGCCGGCCGCCGGTGCCGCCCCGTCTGGAGCTTCGGGCACATCCGAGAAGGCGCCGGCCAAGCTGAGCTGGAGCCACGTCGAGCTGGTCAAGTACCTTGCTTCCGTCCGTGCCGACATTCCCAGCAACGACATTGCTAAGCTGCGCAAGACGCCCTTTTGTCCAGCTGAGGCTGGCCCGCCCGGCCATGAGTCGCAGATACCAAGTTCCAAGCTGTACCGCCCCGACCAGCTGTTTGAGCCGTCGGACACCGTGCGTGCGCTGGGTTTTCCGATCGTGCAGTGGCCTGACCAGGCCGGCAACTACTACCGCAAGTCGAGCGCCGAGGCACAGTTCTTGAGCGCCCTGGGCCTGCGCCAGCACCCCTCGGTTTCCGAGCTGCTCGAAAAGATGGTGTCGCCCGACCCGAACCTGCGGGACAAGGCGCGCGCCTACTTTATCGGCAACCACCAGACGCACGGCTACGGATCCTTCCCGGTGCACGCCACGCAGCTGGCCATTATGCCCTTACAGGGTGGCGGCAGCAACGCCGGCAGCAACGAGAAGCAGCCGCAGCAGAGTCTTGTCCCTCCCTCTGCCTGCTACTACAACCCCAGCGCCGCTATTCTCGGCTTCCCTATCCTGCGCATCGACTTGCACGCGCATGCCACCAAGTTCGGTGTCCGTAGTGACCCGCCCATGGACGAATGTGTGAAGCGCCTGCTGGCCAAGCCGCCACGCTCGCAGGAGGACGCCGTTGTCGTCTTCAAGTATTTTGCCACTCGCCTCGCTGACCTGTCAGGCAGCAGTCTGGAAAGGCTCAAGAAGGGCGCCTTTGTGCCGTGGTGCGCAAGACGAGCGTGACTGCATCGTCGGTGCCCGTTCTCAATGCGAATGGCTACCCGACGAAAAGAAGACGGCCGCCGCTGCTGCTGCTGCTGCCAAAACACAGTCGGTCCAGGCCACCATCGAACACGTCTCGCCCGGCTCATGTTACCTGGGCTCGTCCACGACGTACGGCGAGATTTTTGACTTTGTCGACTTTGGTGTCAACGGCAACGCGTTTCTCTTCAAGTGTGGCTCCAAGTCGGAACCGACCAAGATTGAGATTGCCCACCTGGCCTGCAACGAGCCGGCCCGTCTCCTTAGCACCCTGCAGACGACCGAGCGTTACCTGGCCCTGCTGCGTTCGCTCGCCGAAGAGCTCCCCCGCCTCAAGAACGACCGGGAGCTGTTCCGCAAGATGGAGAGAGCGCCCTTTTTGCTTGCCTCACGCGAGATTAGTCGCCAGCGGTCTCAGCAGCAGCAGCAGGGCAGCAGCAGTGGTGGGGGCGCTTTTAGCTCGCTGTTCCCGTCCCAAAACGCGGCTGCCGACGTGGAAGACGACGACGACGAGCCGCCCATCCGGCAGTACCAGCTGGCTTCGGCTGCCAACATTAGCATCCTGGACGACTACATCAGCTACCGTCTCTTCAAGGACAAGCTGATGTGTGCGCCCGAGGAAGATGCCCTCGAGGCGTTCTACCTCGCCCTTGGTGCCCAGAAGCTGAGCCAAGTCGTTACCGAGGACGTCCGCATCGGTGCCCACAGCCCCAGCCAGGACGAGGCCGCCAAGCTGCGCTCGTTTGTTTTGGAGCGGTCCAAGATCTTCTTGTACGAGTACCAAAAGTACCGCCACGACGCCATCAAGCACGACATCCGCTGGCTTGAGAAGAATCTGAATGTGGAAATGGTCCAGGGCGTCTCCCTGCGCCGTAGCTTGCGCGGCAGCAACGAGACGCACACCGAGAAACGGTCGGCCGCCAGTGCGCGCAGCAGCACCGGCTCTGGTACGTGCTGTACGTCGCGTCCAAGTCGCGCGTTGACATGTACCAGGTCGGCCAGGCCGTTTGCCAGCTTGTCCTCAGCCGGCCCAGCCAGCAGGCCTACTTCTTCTTCGAGCCTTTCTTGAAACTCGAGCTGCTTGATTTGCGTGCCCGAGGCTACAACGTCGACCGGATCTTGCGAGCCAAGGCCGCCGAGGCGCGCATTGCCGAGGAGGAGCGGCGGAAAGCACTGGCGGCCGAACAGGAGCGCATCCGGGCCGACGAGAAAGAGTGGGTGGAGCGGTCGAAGCTCGAGCGGGAAGAGAAGAAGGCTGCTGAAGCTGCTGCCGCTGCTGCGGCCGCTGCTGGTGCATCTGCTATTGCAAGATCGCCCGACCATAGAATGCCGGGTGGCTTTGACAACGACGACGAGGACGACCACAGCCGAGCAATCCAGGACTTTCCGCCGACGGACTCGGAGCGGCTGCAGCAACCGCAGCAGAATGCCAGTAAGAAAAAGGGCATCTTCTCGAGCCTCACCCGTCGCCTGGGTCTGGACAATCTCAATCAGGACAATGGTCCATCGTCTACCGTGAATCACGAACAGAGTCGAGCAGTCACGCAAGAAAGTGGTGGCGTCGGCACCATCCATGACGACCAGAACAGCGAGGAGGGCCGCGTGACCAACCCGGCAGCCGTGCAGCAGAACATGTTGAATGCCGTCCAGGCAACACGGCCCTACGGCTCCAACTCGGTCTTCACGCCGCCCACGACCAACACGGTCAAGGAGCAGGCCACGTACTGCGACAGCAACCACGCCCAAGACCTCGCCATGATTGCCCAAGCACCCCGCGGCATGAATGTGTTCTTGGCCCGCGCCGTCACCATCCCGCCGGCCGATTTTCTGGCCCGCAACAGCACCGTCGTTGCCAGCTTCGAGGTCCTGTTGCGTGACGTTGCGGCCGTGTATGACCTGGCGCCCGAGGCGGTCCAGATCTACTACGACGCCACAGGGCCCACCATTGCCTTCAACACCAACGGCAGCATCTTTTGCAACCTGCGCTACTTCTTGCAGCTGCACGCGCACAAGCTGCAGGTCAGAGACAGCAGTGGCAATGCGTCTCGGCAGGCCCGCGTCGATGCCACTGTGTGGTGGTGGGTCGTGCTGGCCCACGAGCTGGCCCACAACCTGGAGCAGAGTCACAATGCGGTGCACAGCTACTACACCGAGACGTTTGTGCAGCAGTACTTTCAGAAGATTACGGCTCGGGCGGCGTCGTGGGGGAACAATGCACCGGTGGCTGCAGCGCCGGTGCACCGCGTCTTTTGCCGAGCGCTGGTGGAAACAGCAATGGTGACGACGACCACGGCCCGTCTGCACCAGCACCGCCCTCGTACGACCAGGCCACGCGTCGTCGAACCTGATGGACTAGATGTCACTTGCGCAGTGATCCGCCATGCTTGGATTTGGCAAGTTTTGTTTTGCGTTCCCTTTCATAGATTTGTTGTATTGGTTCTGTCCTCTTGTGGTGTCTTGGCTGTTTTGCGTAGAAGCATCTAGAGAGGCGTTATGTATCTCACCAGTGTCTGGAAAACTGGGTTTGCTTTATTGTTTGTTGCTCTCTTCTCTCTTTTTGACTATTGTCTTCCCTTTTGGTATAGATGTGTTTATGGTTTTTGATAGACTTTTTCCCAATATCTATATGTCTGAATGTCTCATTATCTGAACAGATATACAAAAGAGAGCCAGTCTTCCTTCAAAGCATACCCTTGCTTCACACCCCGACCTCAGGCTTGTGGACGAAACCGCCTCAAACGGCATCGCCTGGAAGGCGTGCCTGCGGCTTCTGGCCGCTTTCGCTCTGTTGCTCGCGTTCCTATTCTAGTTCCGCCGCAAGCTGCGCGGCCAATTCGGCGGCGGCCTCGGCTGCCAACTGCGCGGCCCGGCCTTCGCGTGCCTCTGTCTTGAGCTCGCTATCAAAAATGTCAACCGACAGGCTCGCCTCGACAAAGTCCTCGAGCTCCTCGGACACGGTTTTGAGCTTGTCCTGGACGGCTGTGGTCGCCTCGAACCCGACAATGTGCCGCGTGGGCGGGTTCTCGTGGCCGCCAATGGCTGCGAGGGCGTGCACCGTCTCGAGCACCAGACGGTCGAGGGACGGTGTCGGCAGGCGTGGGTAGCGCATGGTCGGTGCAGTCGATGCAGTCGATGCTGCTGATGCTGCTGCTGTTGTCGTCGCTGCCGTCGATGATTGGGCAGATGCCAGCGATGCAGCCGGCGACACGACGACCGATGGCGACGTTGTCGATGGTGTTGCTGGCGTTGTTGTTGTTGTCGTTGCCGTTGTTGTTGTTCTGGTCGTCGTGGAAAGGCCGACGTTTTCGCCGTGAAGATCCAGGACACGGTTGAGCATCTCACGGAGACTGGGCGTGGGTGCCTCCATCAGGTCGGCCGCCGACAAATTGCCACCGCCTGGGCGCTGGGTTTCGGCGGCGGCGGCAGCGGCCGATGCTTGTGCAGCCGCAATCGCCGACGCCTCGGCCGCAGCATCGTACTCGGGCATCGACGGCGCAAAGATGATCTTGTTCGACAGCGTCTGCACCTCCGTGTTGGGCTGAACAACCGTGACTTTGATGTTGAACGGCGCGATCTCGTACGCCAGCGAGTCGCAGTAGCCCTCGAGCGCCCACGTCGCCGCCGTGTGGATCGGCATCCCTGGCATGCCAATGTGCCCGCCAATGCTCGACAGCACCAGAATGTGGCCTGTCCGCTGGCTGCGCAATTGGGGGAGCGCCGCCTTGATGAAGTTGACCTGCGAGAAAAACACGGTTTCAAATTGGTCGCGCACGAGGTTCTGCGACAACAGGTTGGGCGTCTTGCCGCCAGCGCCACCGCCCAACTCCTCGACGGAACCGACGACAGCCACGGACGAGCAGCACAAGACGATGTCGATGCGGCCAAACACATGGACGGCCTCGGCCACGGCGGCGCCACACTGGCCCATGAACCGGCCGTCGCAGCGGATGCCGCGGATGCGGTCCTTCCAGCCCTCGCGGTCCTTGTAGCGGCCGGACGATGGGTTTCGGCACTCATGTGCGAGCTCGCGAAACTCGGCGCTGATGACTTCATTGTCAAGATCGTGTGGCGGCAGACAGGCGACGACATAGTCGCCGTGGGCCAGCAATAATCGAATGAGGCGAATGGCGATGGGCGAGAGCGCCTGGGTAATAAACCATGTTCGCGGAGAGTTGTGGGTGGCTTGGCAAGGTTAGGAGGGTCATCTCAGACAGAACAGAGTCGTGGTGGAAGATTACTCACGAAAAGATGGAGGAGGAATGGCGGTGGAGTGCCGGGTCGGCGCAGCGTCAGAGTTCTTTCGGTCCGCCATTGCGGGCGGTGGTCATCTCACGATCATGGATAAGAAATGACAGCGGAAGAGGTGGTCAGGATGAAATGAGACGAGTAAACGGACGAGTAATGAACTTGAGGTGAAGCGAATATGCATGAACCAAAAAGCGTCCAGAAAGATGGAGGCAGACCAGCCTTAAAAGAACATGGGAAGAAGGAAAAGAAGACCGCTTCAGCTTTACCGCGCCGTCATGTAAAGTGCAAGGGATCTCAGGGCGCTGCTTACAAGACGACCGGTACGAGGTGCCAGGTTGTTGGCTGAGTGGATGTTCTGGACGTTGTGTGGAGAGGTGGAAGATGCCGTGCTAAATGGAGAAGCTCCAAAAGTGCGGAGAAACGTTTTTAATGCGAAGAAGGACCGATGGGCTGGGAGAACCGCATTGCTCTTTTGGGAAGAACGACCTGACGTTTGGTGCTGTTTTAGGCAATCGCGGCAATTGCAAGTACCGAAGCCGAAAGTCGACAATAAGCGAATGCCAATTGGGATGCGGGGAGCCAACAATGGAGATTTTTTTATACCATGCAACGATGCAATGGGATTCGTATGACTTCTACGAGACACGAGACGGAGTGCAGGCGAGTTTTCAGAAACAAAGCCTACGAACGACATTCGGGCGAGGCTTGCGATACTTGTGGCACAGCCTTGTCGCACATTGCACGCCAGGCAAGAGCTACCCAGTCGCCAGTCGCCAACTGCACTTTCCTGCCAACCCTTTGCATTGGCAACCAACTGCCCATCCTTCCTTCTCTTTTCGTTACGATTACCCTGTTTGCCGCGGAAACAGAAGGAACAAACCACACACAACAACCCCGATTCAACTGTCCCTTTTGTCGATGCGCTTTGCATGTCGTTTGCACTTACCCCACGCTCGTTCGTTCCGGTCGTGCCTTCCCACCCCGCGACAAATGTCGTGCGCAGCATTAATCCGGGGAAGGAGCCCAAGGAGCCCTATGAGCTCTATTCGAAGCAACGATTAAAGCAACAAAAGAAGCAACAATAGAAAACAACAGGAACTGCATGGCATTATAAGCTCGAGAAATATAATGAGTCATGTCATTTCAACGCTGGTTAGTCAGACTGATGGTTGACTCGGCCTGGGCCTGGCCCTCTGGACCAGTGGTTTTTCAGCGGGCCGCCAGAAACACGCTGGACCAGGGCGCTGTTCCGACACCGGCTAGTTCCTTCTTTTTCTGCGTTGTTAGCTGGTAAAATTTGAATGGCGGAGGGCACCATTTAGGAAAGAACGACTCACACGTTTACGAATACTAATTAGTAGTAGGCAAGGGCGTGCCGATGTGTCAATACTTTCAAGAATCGAGGGTTGCTCCTTCCGGATCGTAGTCGAGTCAATTGTCCAGCATTTTGTCAATTTGTCAATTGGTCGTGCCTTCTTTCTTTAAACGAACTTTCCTGGCTTGCAACTTGCAACTTCCCCGTCCGACATCTCGTGCCTTCCCCATATACCCTCTATCGCACCCTCAACCTCAACTAACCTCAATTCCAACTACAACTATGCCTGGTCGCAACGACATCACATACTTTGGCGCGGGCCCTGCCCTGCTGCCCACCGATGTCCTTGAGCGCGCCGCTGCTGCTCTTGTCGACTACAACAACGGCGGTCTGGGTCTCGCCGAGATCTCCCACCGCTCTGAGCCCGCTTCGGCCATTGTGCGCGAAGCCCGCGCCGATCTTGCGACGTTCCTCGATGTGCCTACCGACGAGTACGAGGTCATCCTGCTGCAGGCCGGCGGCACGGGCGAGTTCTCGGCGACCGTCTACAATCTGGTCGGTGCCTGGGTCCTGCGCGAGCGCAGCAAACTCGTCGCCCAGGGCCTCCCCGACGACGACAAGAGCCCCGAGTTGATTTCGGCCCTGCGTGCCAAGGTCGACAGCGAGCTCCGCCTCGACTACCTGGTGACCGGCAGCTGGTCCCTCAAGGCCTACCAGGAGGCCCAGCGTCTGCTGGGCGCTGACAAGGTCAACCTGGTCGCGGACGCCCGCAAGGAGGTCGACACCCGTGCCGGCACCCCCAGCAAGTTCGTCGCCATCCCCGACGAGGCCTCCTGGATCAGCAAGCTGTCGCCCAATGCCGCCATGGTCTACTACTGCGACAACGAGACCGTCGACGGTGTGGAGTTCCCCCAGTTCCCGCCCGCGCTCGTGCCTTCGGCCGGCAACACCTCGGCACCCATTGTCGCCGACATGTCCAGCAACATCTTGTCCCGGCCCGTCCCCGTCCGCAACTACGGCCTCTTCTTCTTTGGTGCCCAGAAGAACTGGGCTCCACCGGCATCACCGTCGCGGTCGTCAAGAAGAGCCTCCTGCCCCAGCCCTCGGCCGACCTCCTGCGCGCCCTCCACCTGCCCATTGGCCCCATTGTCCTCTCCTACGAGACCATTGCCAAGAACGACAGTCTTCTACAACACTCTGAGCATTTTTGAGTTAGTTTCTTTTTTTTTTGTCCTCGCTGCGCTCGCTTTCTCGTTTTTTATTCTCGCTGCGCTCGCTTTCTCCGTCCTCACTCGCTTCGTTCAGTCACTAACAAATGCCCCCCAGTGCCTACATCGCCGGCCAGGTCCTCAAGAAGCTGCTGGCTGCCTACCCGACCGACAAGGCCGCTGGTCAAGAGGCCGTCTCCGTCCGCAAAGCCGACACGATCATACGCCGCTCTCGACGCCCACCAGGACGTCTACCGCATCGCCCCCACCCCGCCGCCCGCTCGCGCATGAACATTGTCTTCCGCGTCGTTGCCGGCGCGGACGGTGGCGAGGCCGCCGAGAAGGCCTTCCTCCAGCAAGGTGCCGCTCTGGGCCTCACCGGTCTCAAAGGGCCACCGCAGCGTCGGCGGCATCCGCGCGAGCAACTACAAACACCATTAGCGAGGAGGGCGCCGCGAAGCTGGCCGCCTTTATTGACGACTTCGCCAAGAAGCAGAAGCGTAGGTTAGACGTTGCTCGGGAAAGGAATTAAAACTTCAAGGGTATTGTACTGGACTGAACATATTGCCGGGACGCAAAATCAGCTTCAAGAATGGAAACGGAAAAGGGGAAACGGAAAATGGGTCTACGACTTGAAAATGTGCATATAAATTGCTTTTTTTTTGTTCTTGTTTTTTTTTTATGTTATTATTTGGAAAAGCCCTTTTATAGCCATGGGCATGTCTTCAACACATACTCTCTTCATTTTTGTCGTACAGCTACATCACATAGATAAGCACGGTGGGTATAAATAATAGATTGTGTGTCTCGAATGATAACCCGCAGTGGAAAGTAAAAATGTGTTAAATAAGATTGTCTGAAAGATAAACCAAAATACGCAACAATCGTTTCGAAGCAGATTTTCCCTTCTCATGATAGTATCCGATAAATATAGATACCACACATACATAAATAAACAAAGCCGCAGAAATTTTACAAACAGAGTTCACTGCAAGAAGATTCACTGACATGGCCAATTTAGCACTGTTATCATCTTTACTCATGTTGCTTTTCAAAAGCTCTTCTTTCTCTCTCGACTTTCCCCCTCTTTTACTACTAGAAAAAAAGATACATAGATTCGTTACCCCGAGACCCCGTGAAGGAAAGAAACTAAAGGGCATGAAAGATACAAAACTTAGCAAATAAACTCGAAAGACGGCGAGACAAAACAAGAGTCATGGGGGGCATGTCAGAAAATATAAAATTCGTTCCAAGAATAAGCAAGAAACAAAGTGTTGTCCAAACACATGCCGGACATGATGGGACCTGGACGAGACAATGGACAGAAGAAAGAAAGCGCAAACCATGCAAACCTTTGGGTCATTACTTGCGGTTCACTACGAGGTGAAGGGTTAGCAAGGGAAAACAATCTTCTTGTGAGATATAAAAAATAAAGAGAGAGAGGGTAACTCACGTGCTAAGTCGTCTTGATAAGGTGTGCAGCTTCTTGTTCGTTGTCGGCTCCTTTCGTGGCCCGATCCAGGGCCTGGGCCCGTCCTCTTCGTTTTGGCGGAACGACCCTCGTCGTGGCTGGCGGCAGACGCTCATTTTGCAAGTCGACCTTGCGGGCGTCCTCGAAACTGCTAATAGCGTTCTTAATGCCCTCGGCGCCCAGCATGAGCGTGCCGGCCGGCAGACGGCCGCCAGCAACCGTCTTGAGCTCGGTGACGCGCTCCGACTCCTCACGCAGGACCTGGAAGACACGGGACAGGCGGCCGATAGCCAAAATCTTATTCTTGATGGCGCGGCGCTTGAACTCAATCGACTCTGGGTCCATGCCCGCGGTGCTGCCGAAGCCGGGCGACGTGGGCGATGCGGGGCCGCCGCTGACGGATGAGGGCGAGGTGATGGCACCGGACGAGGGCGAGGGCAGGCAGCGGCCTCCTCCTTGAGCTCCTCCTCGGAGCAGGTGCTGAGAATGGCAATGCAGCATGTCGGTAATCTTCTCACCGACAAAGGGCAGCGACCAGGTAAACACGTCCATGAAGTTGGGCAGCCAGTAGGGGTGGGGCGTGCAGTTAACTGGCGAATGTTCATGACGTTGTTCTCGTACTTGAGGACGGCGGCCTTGTTGTTGTAGACATCCAAGTAGTTGGGGGCGGAGAAGATGGTCATGACGCTGGGGAAACCGGTGGTGCGAGTCTTGCGGTACATGCGGTACCCGGCGTCCTGGGCCTCGTGGGCGCGGATGACGGAGAGCAAAGTTGTTCTTCTCCAAGAACGCGCAGCGAGCGGCCTGGTACGAGAAGAAGTAGGAACAACCGCGCACCGTGGTTGTGCAAGAAGTAGTCGCTCGTCTTCTCCTGGCCAAAGTCCTCGAGCGGGTCGGCCCAGAGGATGTCGCCACATGAGACCCTGGGTGGGGGGCTCGCGAAACGGTCAATCTTCTTGAGGTCGTCGAGGTGTGCAGCTCAGGGGCTGAGACGCCGTGGATGCAGAGGAACTGCTTGTTCATAGACCGCGGAGGGCAGCGAGCAGAAGGACTCCATTGCAGGCGTCGTAGATGTTTCCGAGTACTTGTGGCGGCACTCGAGCTTGAAGGTGAAGTAGTCGGTCAAATGGCGGCACTCGTGTTGCCCGCAGCAGCCACAGGGTCTTGGGGTAGTGGATCTTGAGAGACCAGAGGTAGAGCACACACTCGATACTGAAGTAGCCACGGTCGACGTAGTCGCCCAGAGAACAAGTATCTCGTCTCGGCCGGGTCGCCGCCGACCTCGAAGAGCTTCATGAGATCGTAGTATTGGCCGTGGACATCGCCACAGGACGGTGATGGGAGCGTCCATCTCGAGCAGGTTGGGCTCGGCGCGCAGGAGCTCGGTGCCCTTGCGCAGAATCCACAGAGCCTGCTCCTCGGTGGGCGGCCCTCGCGTAAAAGTGTGCTTGAGGAAGGCAATGTCGGGCTTCGTGTGCGTCTCGTCGTGGAAGAACTGCTCGTCGGTGGCTTGTATGTGGCGGGTGCTTGACGTCTGCGGACTGGTTAGTGAGTGCGACCAAAATGAAGAGGTACAAAAAAAAAGGCACGCATGGCTGTAACGCACCTTTGCACACACGCTCGGTGGTGCTGACGCTTGGGTGCCGTCCTCCATGGTGTGGATGGAAAAGTCAATCTCCGGGACGGGTTTCTTCTCGGTGATTGGCACGGATGGCATTGTCGACCTGGATGTTGTAGGTGGACGGCGCGCGGCCGCGGGCCTCGTGCTTGGTGCATCGGAATCCATATGGTACGAGGAGGGTGGTGAAGGGGTTGGTGAGGAGAGGAGAAGGATGAGGGGTGAAGAAGAGAGGAGGAGGAGACGTCGAGCCGACAAACCGATCAGTGCAATTCTCAGGCTTGAACCGGTCGGGGCAACGTTTGAGGAAGAATAGGCGAAGACGGTCGGCAACGCAGAATAGGGCGACGAGAGTGGTCTCGAGCAGTCTGCCGTCAATGTCGTGAACGCCGTCGGTTGTTTTCAAATTTTCGAGTTTTTCAAGTTTCAAGTTTTCGTGTAGTTCGTCAAAGTTTGAATGTCAAGGCCCAAAGTCCGAGTCGCAGAAGTCAAGCCAAGATCCAAGTCTAGAATGTCTCGGGTTTCGTGGACGAGGCTCGGCGGGAAATTGCTTTTGCGTCTGTTGGCTGGAGTTCTTTGGGCGTGTTTGTCTGTCGGTGAAGAACGAGCTGGGACTGGGCTGGGTTCGACAAACAATAGGGCGGCGCGCGGGGGGGGGCGAGGCGAGGATTCGGGGTCGAGCGAGGGAAGGGTTGAGGATGAGGTGAGAATGAGGATGAGAATGAGGATGATAGGAGATGAGTTGCGTGTCGCCAACTGGGTCGTTCGATGATTGCAAGAGAGTGTAAGGAGAGTAGGAAATAGAAGGTCCGTTGGGAGGAAAGTACGACTACCAAGATATTATGAGGGTGGGGCAACAAGGCAAGGTCCGACCGATGCACAGTTGGACTTTAGGATTGCATTTCCACAAAAAACGGGCAGGAGGGAGGGCGACCAAGATTAGGGGCGTCAAAGGGCAGGAGCGAAACGGCAAACGGGTCCTTGGACAGTGTTTTGACAGTGACTTTTTTTTATGGGGAGTCCAACAAGACCTGGAAACACGAGGAAAGAGGAGGGGGAAGGAATGCACGAGGAAGGAGCGAGGAAAACTTTCTGTAGAACCACGGAGGTAATTGGTGGCAGGCCGGGAAAAGGAGGGGCAATGGGAGGCAAAGCATAGAAGGAGGTCAGCAAAGCTGGCAAGAGGCACACTTGTACCTTCCGCCCTGCGACTTGGAGCTTGATCGAGCTAGGGCATCTTTTAATAGCAGACGCGGCGCCTTGTTGGGTGTTGCGAAAGGGGCAGTAGCGACTGTCGGGGCAGGCAGCCTAGAAGAAGAAATGGGAAGAAAGTGGGGCAGGTCGATGATGCTCTTTTTCGCGTGCCGTTGATTCCGGTGGATGTGAATAGGACTTTTGGAGGCGTTCAGGAACTGCGAGAACGAAGTACTCTCATAGAGCGGCCGCAGGCTGCAACGAACATACATTGGCAGCCGACTATCAACTGGTTGATGGTTCATTGGGCCGCAAGTACATCCAGTGGCACTTTTACAATTTGCAATTGGGTTCGGCACGCGACAGCATAAATAAACTCGATTCGACTACGGACGAAACTGAGTGACTTCAACTATTGCGAGGTTCCGAAGACAAACGGCCGAGTCTAGTCGAGAAGGCTGTGATTTTTGGTTCACTTGGTTCACTTTGTTTCACTTGGTTCACTTGGCGAGCTGCTAGACCAGGTAAGATACATTGTGTTGCCGTTGTTTGTGTAACGCCCATTCTGATTGGCCTTGTCGACGACCACTTTGAGCCTCAATTTGGTCTGTTTTTCATGTCCAACTTGTTGTACATCATACGTCTTGCTTTTATGTACGTCGAGCCGCTTTTCCATGTACAATGCAATTTAGTACGATTCCACTTCACAATCTCTTGACTTTGAACATCTCTCTCTCAGCCCACGACCTGCCTCAGCACCTGGTCGCGCGGGTAGTTTGTGTTGCGCCAGCGCGAGATAAAGTCGTCACGGGCGGCTGTCTGCTTTAGTACACGGTGGCGCTTGAACTTGAAAAACGCGGTGCAGGAACGGGGCTTGACTTACTGTATCCACCGCACATGCGGCGCACGCCGACAAAGGAGCTGCGGCCGTGCAGGACGCGCCAGTTGTCAAAGATCAAAGTCCGGCCGGGCCGCAGCTGGGTCCAGTAACTCCACGTCGGCGCGCTTCAGGATGGACTGCCACGTGCGGGCCGCATCGTACCAGCGGACCGGGTCAATTGCCGTCTGCATCGGGCCCGCCAAAGGGCACAATGCGCGGTCGTCGTTGTTCCAGCGGACGCGGTGGATGCGGCCCTGGACGCCCGTCGTCTCGCGGTCCTGCTCGTCGACGACTTCCAGCACGGGGTACCGCCGGTCGGGCGACAGCGTGATGCCCTGGTTGCCGCTGGCATGCCATGGCAGACGGGACACGGGTCAGGACATCAAAGGCCTCGGGGTGCTCCGCGCGCAGGAGACGGGCCGCATGGAAGCCGTCGACCAGCAACGAAGGCGCCGGCCGAGGGGGGCAGCAGCAGCAGCAGTACGACACCACACCACCACCACCACCGTCCGTCGTTTCTGGTCCAGGTCCATGGTGGGATAGCAGGTGGAACGCCTGGAGACCGGCGGGGTCGGTAAAGTAAGGTCGTGTCCGTGTGGGCGGGGCAGGGGCAGATTGGTGTAGGCAGTGTCGGCCATGGCGAGATCCGGCACAAAATCGTAGAAACCGCCGTAGTGGGTGAGCCGGATGAAGGCGATGCGCTCGAGCAGGCGCTGCGTGTCGGGCCGGGTCCTCGTACGGTGTGCCCTCGACAAATGCAAAACCGTAGCGACGCACAAGGTCGGTCAGCCGGGCAATGCCTTCTCCGACGACGTGTCCATGACGGCGTCAAAGCTGACGTCGGCGGGCGCTCGGCAATGTTGCTGCCCCAGTAGTGGACGTCGACCTGCTCGGGCGAGCGGTGATCGTTGTTCTGGTAAAAGTTGACAAAGTCCCAGGGGTACTGGCTCGTGTGGTGGTCGGACCCTGCATATGTTAGGATGGACGTTGATGGGGGGCGTGGGTAAACGAACGATCACGGCCGCATTGCTTCACATACAAACAACATTCAGGCCCTTGTCGTCGGCCTTGACTCTGTGGCACGAATATTCGGCGGGGATCTCTTCGGTCAGTCTAAATCGTCTGACGCTCATACTACATCAGGGCAGAGTACGCATCTCACCGCAAATGTGTCAAAGTTTCTCTGTGATGTATCTTGGTTGACACAACTAGAGCAGCGGCAGTTGTCTCTGTGTCTGTCAGTGGTGCCATTCGTGGTATACATGGGACCAGAATGAAGCACATACCGTAGCCACAAAGTTTGGTCTTTTACTGTTAGTCAAGGACTTGAGCCACGTAAATCATACGACCTCCCATGACACTCACAACTCTGTTCGCTTGGCGGCCTCGGACGAGGCAATCTGGACGCGAGCTGTCTGTCGCGGTTACGGTCGTGCTGGCCGCGCTGGCAAAGCACCGAACGGACTGCCGTTGAACAGGCACAACGGCATTGTGTGACAGAGCGCGAGCGAGACGAAAAAGGTCCGAGCAGTAACCCGTGCTGCCTTGACCGAAGCCGAAGCAGCAGGCGCCGAAATCGCGGCAGACGCTCGGCGCCGGGACGCCGGCAGCGATGCCGGGAGACGGAAGCGGAGGGGCATGGTGGCGTGAGAAGCTGTGCTGAAGCGGGTCAACTTGGAGATGAGTTGAAGCTTGGAACTTGGAGCTTTGTTGGCGTTACGCGCGCTAAAGAAGGGAACGAGAGAGCTGATTTACGCCCGCCAAGACCTTCCAAGTCTAATCTGTACACCAGTACACGTACATATATGCGCCTTTCTTGCGCAAGCTTCGTTAGGTTCTCCTCGGCAATTGGCCAAGTCCACCCAATACTCACAAAGCCTACGATGTAGTACTCGAGGGTTCACGTGTGAGATTTGCTCTTGTGCGCGTCTTCTTTTGCGTTGAGAAAACGAGAACAGACGTCGTATGATGATCTTCAACGCGCAGCCATATTTTGACTCGGTAGTCTTTTCGGTGCCGATCTCCACAGTGGACTTGCCGCATACAAATACTGTGCTATGACGTTTTGTTAGCGGGCAGGCACAGGCCAGGACAGGCACAGAAGGGCGGCCTTGAGCAAACTTACACAGTACAGCGCCTTCCTCGCAGTAGCCTCGGCGCCTTCACAGGCTGTCCCTCTCGCCCCATGCCCGCTCGACCCACCGCGTAGGCTAGGCCCTCCCTTTCAAGCCTGTGAAAGGACCGTCCTGCGATAGACGCGTGCACTGGTGCTAAAATAGGGTAAGAGCGGCAGCCGCCGACTGCACAAACGACGTCACGCCCAGCAATTGCGCATTCGGCCAATCAAATGCCGCTGTTCGCACTTCATGTGGCCCAAGCCTGGTTTTGGGTTCAGGTGGCCATCCAGGGCAGCGAACGAAGACGAACGAAGAGCGACGCTTGTGGACACCAAAACAACGTGCGGCAGACCCTTCGTCCGAAGAAAGGGGTGTCAAGATTAAAGTACGAAATCCTGGAAGTGCTCGCGATATGGAGCGAAGGCAGGGCGACGTAAGAAGACAAAAACCAAATATAATAAAAACCTGTAATTAAAGAGTGAATGAGAGCCTGTCGTTTAGTTTTGTATGTAGATAAAAGAGGCAAGAAGGCTCCAGGGCGGTGCCAGCTCCATCGGGAAAGAACCACCCTGCCACCGTGCAAAAATCATGTTTTAAGCTTAGCGACGGCAAGCGCAACCCACATCGTGCTTTCACAGATTGTACGTCTCCATTCGTCTTTGCCCAAAGAAGGAAGCACGGGCCAAAAGGCTGCTTCCGCGCGCTTCAGGAAGGAGGGACAAAGACCCAGAGGCGTTCCTGCCTTGCGGTCTGTGACGTCCACGACAAAGAACCCCTGGCGCCGTTTTCATCTTGTGTTTTCCTTTGCCTTTTGCCATTTGCCTTTTGCCTTTTGCCTTTTGAAACGGTCATAGTTCCTCTCTTCTCTTCTCCTTCACTTTCTTCTCATGTCAACCTCTTCTTCGCATCAGCAGATCTCTTTCCCTTATTCCCCTACCTCCTGTTTGCATTTCTACACTTCATTGTTAGCATAGCATTATACCCCTTTCGCATGATACTTACGGCCTCCGCAAAACGACCAAAACGCGATGCCGAATCTATTCATGACAACTCACCGATCATAGCCCTGCGATACACACAATAGATACGATAACATCCTTCCACCTTCTCGACAGGCCTCTACGACCACTTTTTCACAGCAGCGCACCTGCAGCATCGACGCCGTCACGAGGCTGCTCACGAAAGGAGCTTGTCATATACCCAGAAACACGGGTCTGTGTCTTCTTCATGCCCATTGTCACGATCTCGTTGCTACTGTGGCCATAGGGTGCCAGCAGCAGCCTGCCTTCAGCCTGCGGTGCCTCTTTTTTTTGCGACAGCCAGTCACTCTCGCTCCTTCACTCCTGCCAACGTCGCTTATTGGCGTTTCACAAGCTCTGGCTGGATCCTTGTTTGTAACAATCACTGTATAACGTCTACCGACCTTAAACCTGACCAGACCCGGAGTCTTTTTTTTTTTTTGCTTTCTTCCTCCTACATCCGCCATCATGTCGAGCACAACCAGTGGCAGCTCGCCGACTCACACGTCGGCAGCTGATGCCGGCAGTGGTACAGCCCAGTCGTCGGCTGGCATCAGCATTGTCGCCTTTTTCACGGCCTTGGCCTCGTCGCTGGTTATTTTCGGTGTCCAAATGGGCTTTTTCCTGCTCTTGCGAAATAAGCTGGCACGCATTTTGTGAGTCTGCCCTTTATCCTCACCGTCTGGAAGATTCTTGCACAAGATACAATTCTAACTACCGCGAATAGCAAACCAAAAACATTCATGGTCCCGAACGAGAGCGGACAGAACCGCCACCGGCCAGCCCTTGGGGCTCCTTATCGCACTATACCGTATACGCGACCGGGACATTATCAAGAAGTGTGGTCTTGACGCCTATTTCTTCCTCCGCTACCTACAAACCCTCCTCATTGTCTTTGTACCCATTGCGTGCATCGTCATCCCCATTCTCGTGCCCATCAACTACGTCGGTGGCATCGGCCAATCGTTTGGTACTAACAGCACCAACTCGTCCGATCCGTCCATTCCTACAGGGTTGGACACCATCGCCTGGGGCAATATCAAGCCTGCGAACGCCAAACGCCGCTGGGCCCACCTCATTCTTGCCCTGCTGGTCATTTCCTGGGTCTGCTTCATTGCTTACAACGAGTTGCGTGTCTACATCAAGATTCGCCAGGACTACCTGACCAGTGCCGAGCATCGCCTGCGCGCCTCCGCCAACACCGTCCTGGTCTCCGGCATCCCCACCAAATGGCTGACCGACGACGCCCTCCGTGGTCTGTTTGATGTCTTCCCCGGCGGTATCAGAAATATTTGGTTGACGCGGGACTACACCAAACTGCTCGACAAAATCAAAAAGCGCGACGGCGTCCACAAGCACCTGGAAGCCGCCGAAAGCGAACTGATCCGCAACGCCAAGAAGAACCAGCTGAAGCAGCGCAAGAAGGAGGAGAAGACAGAGCGTAAGCAAAAAAAGGCCAGTCGTGAGACCAAGGCGGAGCGGGCCCAGCGCGAACACGACGAGGACCTCCGCGCCAAGCGCATGGCCGAGGGCGCGGGCGGTGTCAGCGGCGGCGACCAGGACGTGCCCCAAATCGACGGTATCAACGACGACAGTAAGCGCTACAGCGCCGACAGCGGCGAGTCCAACGATCTGCAGCGCGAGCAATCGAATGGCTTCAAGGTCCCCATTATCGGCGGCGGCCTCGCCAAGGTCGGCCACGGACTCAAGGGCGGTTTTGGCAAGGCTGGTCAGGGCCTTGCTGGAGGTGCTAAGAACTTCCAGCAGGGCATCGACAACCAGCTTGGGCGGACCGGTGGCTTTGAATTTGTCCCCGAGGAGAGCGATGAACTCGCCCTTCAGGCCCGTCCTCGCGTCCGGAGACCCGTACCTCGGGCGACCAAAACCGCGGCCCAAGTCCTCGATATGGTAGCAACAGCCGCACTGGACACCGAACACGGCCGTCTGACGCATCCGCGGAGCCTGATACCCCTGGCCAGGCCCAAGATCCCCCACGTCCCTCTGATGTGTCTCTGATCAATCGCCCCACAGAGTCTCGCACCTATGGCAATACCACCCGTAAGGTCACCGACTGGGACAATGCCATTGGCACAGAGAACAGCAAGTGGTGGGAGTTTTGGAAGCCTCCGAGCGGGGCATACGCCTCGCCCATCCCGCAGGGCTACGAGGGTGACGAGTTCCCTTTGACTCGGATGGCAACGGCAAGACGGGCGAGAAGAAGAAGGACAAGTCAACGTGGGCCAAGATCAAGGCCCAGATGCCCTTTTTCGGCGGCGACGAAGAGCCTACCGACTACCCCGAGCCCGAGAACCCCGACTATCCCGGCGACGATGAGGAAGAAGCCGATGCTGAGTGGAAGAAATGGCTGAAAAACTCCGACCGTCCGACACACCGTCTGCCCAAGTTCGACTGGACCCCTGGCTGGCTGCCCGGTCTGCCGCTCATCAACAAGAAGGTTGACTCCATTTACTTTTATCGGAAGGAATTGGCGCGCCTCAACATGGAGATCGAGAAGGACCAGCATGAGCACGAGCGCTATCCGACAATGAACTCGGCTTTCATTCAGTTCAAACAACCAGGTCGCCGCGCACATGGCGTGCCAAAGCGTCACCCACCATGTGCCCAAGCATATGTCGCCCCGTGTCGTCGAGGTCTCGCCCGGCGACGTCATCTGGGACAACATGGCCATCCGCTGGTGGGACGAGTGGCTGCGCACGTTTGTTGTCATTGCTATTGTCTTTGGCATGGCTATTCTGTGGGCGTTCCCTGTCGCCTTCACGTCCTCGCTCTCCCAGATCGACTCGCTTGTCAAGACGTACTCCTGGCTTGGATTTATCAATGACAACCCAGTGACGTACAATGTTGCCAAGGCCGTCGCGGGTGTGCTTCCGGCGCTGCTGCTGTCGCTCTTGCTTGCCTTTGTGCCCATCCTTCTCAACTTCCTCGCCAAATTCCAAGGCGCCAAGACGGGCTCGCAAAAGGCCGAGTATGTGCAGATGTATTATTTCTTCTTCCTCTTTGTGCAGGTCTTCCTGGTCGTCTCCATTGCCAGCGGTGCCATTGCCACGCTCCAAGACACGGTGTCCGACATCCAGGGCATTCCCGAGACGCTTGCCAAGAACCTGCCAAAGGCCGCCAACTACTTCTTCAGCTACATGATTCTGCAAGCCATGTCCACGAGCTCGGGTACGCTGCTGCAAATTGGCGTGCTGTTTGTGTGGTACATCCTGGCGCGCATTGTGGACGACACGGCCCGCAGCAAGTGGCGGCGCCAGACCAAGCTGCCGACCATTTCGTGGGGCTCCTTCTTCCTGTGTACACAACTTTGCCTGCATCGCGCTGGTGTACTCCGTCATTGCACCCCTTATCTCGGTGTTTGCTATCATCACGTTCACGCTCCTCTGGGTCGCCTACCGGTACAACATGATCTACGTCACGCGCTTTAAGATTGACACGGGCGGCGTGCTGTACCCACGGGCCATCAACCAGACGTTCACAGGCCTCTACTTTATGGAGCTCTGCCTCATTGGCCTCTTCTTCCTCGTGCGTAACGAGAACAACGAGGTCGCCTGTGCGCCGCAAGCCATCATCATGATCGTGGCGTTGGTCATGACCGTGGGCTTCCAGGTTCTGCTCAACACCTCGTTCGGCCCGCTGATGCGGTACCTGCCCATCACCTTTGAGGACGAGGCCGTGCTGCGCGACGAGATGTTTCAGCGCATGCAGGACCGCCGCCTTGGCCTGGTGGCGGGCGATGGCGACGACATCGAGGCGGACGACGAGGCGGCCACGCTCACTGGCGCGGACAGCAAGACAGCCGCCGCCCAGGCCGAGGCAACCAGCAACGACGTCGAGCTCCAGAAGATTGGCTCCAAGGGCCCCCAGAACTCGTTTGGCATTGGCCAACAGGCTCAATCCCGTCCGCGGCATTGTCAATGCTGGCACCTGGGCCGTCCGCGGCGGCAAGAAGGTGCGCTACGCCACGCTGGGCAGGGCGGAAGACACCATGCGCACGTCGGCCGCGTACCGGCAGCAGCGGCGCCAAAAGGACCTCGAGGCGCAGCGCGCCATGGGCGAGGCCCTGTATGGCGGGTACAATGACGAAATCGAGGACCTGACGCCCGAGGAGCGCGACGCGCTGGTCAAGGAGGCGTTCAAGCATTCGGCGGCTGCGTGCACACCGGCCGACAGTGTGGATCCCACGCGATGACATTGGTGTCAGCGACGACGAGATCCGGCACACGTGCAACCTGAGTGACTACATCTGGATCAGCAACGAAGGCACAGCACTCGACAGCAAAGTGCGGGTCGTCTATGGCCGTGCACCGCCCGATTTCTCGGACCTGGAGCTGATCAACCTGTAATGCATTTGGCGCCGGATTTGGAACTCGGAATACACACGCGTTGGTTCCTCTTGTTTTTTTTTTGGCGCATTTCTTTTGTCTTTTATCATTCCTCACACAATGAGTAACGAATCATTTTTTGATATCACAATTAGATAGCATATTTTTGTCAACACACAAGCCCCCGTCCCCGTTACTTGGCTTAACTTGGCTTATTTGCAACCCATTATCACCTAAGCGTATTAATGTGTAATTTGCACCAAAAGCGAGGAAAAACGGTGCACGGCGCAGTCTGAAATGACAGAATCCGCCTCGCTCTTGGTTCCTTTATGCCGTTTTTTTTTCTTCTTTTACTACGATCGACCAGCGTGTGATTGGAAGACTTATTTCTGCACGAATGAAATAGATACTTCTTTACTCAGTGAAACGTCCTCATCCAAAGACATCAGTTGTGCAGAAGGTGTGGCGTGCACGTGACCACCACACAAAAGTCGTTGGGCCAATGACAAGCTCAAAGACGGACCCACTTTTAAATATGTCGTCCGAGGAGAGAAACTTTTGAACATCGCCAATTTTCGTGGGCCGTGGAGACCAGCTCGAACGCCGAACCACGCGCACCACGTCCACGCCGCACGCCGCAACGCAGACGCTTTTACGAATTGAGTCGTTCTTGCCTTTCGTCGACCCTACCGACCGACGACACACTCACACGAACATATACACACACATACACACTGCAATGGCAACAAAAGCGGCCGCGGCAGCCACGGAGGCCGTCGCCAAGGCACGGCCGAACTTCAAAGTCGGCCAAAAACAAGTCTTTCTGTGAGTGTCCAGAGTGTGGCGATGACGTTGACTTGCTACGCTGCTTCACTGCCACACTGCTACGCTGCACACTGCTACACTGCTAACGGCTGCTGCAGCCCCTCACATGTCATCAAGATGCTGCCGCCGAGGCGCATCTTCTCGCCCAACTTTGCCACGTTTCAGGTGCCCCTCCGGTTCAACAAGCTCGACCTGCGCGACTATCTCTACCACGTCTACGGCGTCGAGGTGCGCTCCTGGCTGACGCCCCAGATCCCGCGCCGCCGCTACGTCGAGGTGGACGAGGACGACAAAACGCGTGACATTGTCAACTTTGGCAAGGGCCAGTGGTACCGCCCACAGCCGATCAAGCGCATGATGGTGGAGCTGGTCAAGCCCTTTTCGTTCCCGGAGCCGCCGGCGGTGCCGACGGCGGAGCAGCTGGGCACGGAAGAGGACCCGCGCAGGGACTGGGACTACGACATGCACAAGCGTCTGACGGCGCAGCAAAAGGTGCAGGAAGAGGACCAGCAGCTCATGGCGCACCAGCGCAAGTTCCGGATGCGGGAGGAGCTGAACCATGTCCCCGCGTTCCGTGTCGGCCTGGCACGGCAGGCGCGCGAGCTGGTGACGGGCGAGCGGGAGTGGCGCAACGACGTGGAGCTGGACGAGCGGTGGAACTCGATTGTGGAGGCGGCGGACAGCAGCAAGGCGCCGAGCAGCAAGAGCAAGCGGTCATAAGCCGGAGGCAAGTCGGCCAGCTGCATCTTTGTCTTCGTTCTTTTTTTTCGTTCCACACCAAGTGTCGGTACATGTAGGATTATAAAAGGGTTCATATTCAGCACATATTGTCATGTATTATGCCAAATAAAAAAAAGATCTCCAATGCAAATGCGGCGCCTGGCGCGTCAATGCCCCGAGAGGATTCAAGAATTTCATTATCATTATTTGAACATTTCAAGCAGGCTTTGGGTCTTGGCTGTGCACAGCGTTTACATGGGCGGCGGTCTCCTTGTGTTCTTGGTCTGCCATCCACCAAGATGGTTGCTGGAAGAGGAGAACTTCATTTCCCCATGACCACCAACCGGCAGTCAGATTCCGTGCAAATACTTCGAGGCCACGGATCTCTCGTTCGGCCGGGACAGCGGAAGACATGAAGGGTGCCAGTAATGGCTTCAGATGCGGTTTGCGTGAGTGTACATCAGGCACGCCAACAATTACACGATGGGCAGGGAGGGCAGGCCTCGACTCTGAAGAAGCAACTGCCCGCCTCGCCAACAACAGACGCTCCCACGGCTTGCGCCACTGTGCGTCCACCGCAACGACAGGCTCGCCGCGGCTGGTCACCTTGATCCACGTCCAGGCGGCCACGAGCTCGACGCCCCAGGCACGAAACAGGCCATTCTTGGGATCTGTCAGGAGTGCCTCGCAGGCCGGCTTGTTGGTCACCCACACGGCGACGATGCCATCACTGGCCAGCTTGGCCCCGACGGGGATTTGTTCAAGCATGTCCCGGAGGGCTTCCATGTCCAAAGCCGTGTCGTAGCCACGGTCTGTGCTCCCGGTACAACTGCTTCCCCCAGTGTCCGCATCGTCGCCGCCGTCCAGCACACTGCTCTTTCTCTTGCGCCCTTGCCGTCGACGTCGAGCTGACCGGTTGGGCCACGGCGGGTCCAGCACGACGAGACTAAAGTCGGGCGCGTCTGCAAGAAACTCGCCCCGACAGTCTGCAACGGTGCCGTTCAGGTACCGTGATCCGGGCGGGATGTACATGTCGTCGTTAGATTTGCTGCCGGCTTCGGGGTTTGACCCATCTTCAACTGCCTTCTCGGCAAGACACCTTGGGAGACACCACGGGCCATCAAAGCCCGCAGCCTCCAATTCATCGAGGGCTCCCTCCACAGCAGCCTGTGTTGACAGCTCGGCCAGCTGGGCAGCCAGGCTTCGACCGGCAGCATAATCGATGGCATCGGAGCCTCGCGGCGTTGGAAATGGCTCTGTCGGTGCCGGGGCCGAGACGAGTCGTCGTTGTCGTCGTCCGTTTGGCGGTTCGATATGATCGTCGCCCTCCTTCTCTTTTACACCTTGTGCCTCTTCAATGGACCGTGGCAGGTCGACGACAACAACAGAGCGGTCTGCATTCTCAAACAGGATCGAGGACGGCAAAGGCGATGAAGGCGATGAAGGCGATGGAGCCGAGAACGAGGGTGTAGGCGGACGTGACATCGGCCAGCTGTCTGAGGGTTTCAAGACAAAACCCCCAGAATCTGCCCAGAAGCTACCCAGAAGCTCAAGTGCGGTCCAAATCCGGGGAAATGCCGAAAGGAATGGGGTAAGCAGCCGTTATTTGGACATTGTTGATAGGTGGATTGGCGTTTATGGAGGCGTTATGGCGTCTTGTAAGATTACCTTTAGGTCATAGCGCTGGTGAGAGAGAAACATCAACGGGGCGGGGGGGAGGGTTCACGTGCCTGGAGGCACCTTCCGTTGCGCAGAGAGGCCGTGGTAACTGGCTCGGCAATTGTCGGCTCGGATACAGGGCAGGTGGTGTTTTACCGGGGTTAGCAAGAAAAAAAGAGGGAAAGAGCAGTGATGACGGAGGGGCACAGGAAGGGCAGGAAGGACAAAGTCACTGGCGGGAAGGAATGATGGGAAATGGTGGAGTTGGTGGAAGGCGTGGAGGGCGAAATTTTCCAGTTTCCAGTTTCCAGTTTCCAGTTTCCTTTTTTGGCGCTTTGGCGCTATTTTGGCGCTTTTGCTTGGAAGGCACATGACCATGACCACTGTGGCTGCCGTATTAATAAGTTAGGCGTGCCACGCGCGTTGCGCCTGCCCATGCTGCCAACGCTGCCCACTGGGAATTCGCCGCCAGCGAGTCGCACCTGCCGCTTTGAAGCGCACAAGAAAGCCTGGACTTAAGCCGTGCCTTCCCCGGATGCCTCATGTTTTGACGTATTTGACTTTCTACTCCGTATTTCTCATGTTCTCGACTCGAGGAAAGAACGCTCTTGCTTCCGACACCTTTGCCCACCAGAGTATGTGCACTTATCAATCCATCGGCGCTCGTTGGCCTAATAGCTGCCGCTAGACGGCTAGAGGAAGAAGCCTCCAAGCCCGAACCGAACAGGGTCAGCATTTGCTCTGTTTCGTCCAGTCCCCCATCGGCGGCAAGGCTTCTCCACGCCCGCTAAATCGCCAACTCCAGACGTCCAAAGTACTAATACTGGGGGCGCAGGAACCAGGCCCACGAAATCGCCGGGGTTCGACGAGACTTTTGCGAGTCTAACGACACTATATAGCGTGCCACCAGCAACTCCGCCCGGGGTGTTCCTTCTTCTTCCAGCAGACCTCTAACAGACGAACTGTTCCTTCCTCCGAACAAACCACGGCCGAGACGAAACGTTGGTTCCTTCCTCTGAATCTAAGAAGCTCGACGTATCGCCTTCTCTTCTCTTCGACAGAGCTTTCTGCCTCTCTCTCTCTCTCTCTCTCTTCGAACCCTCTCTCCCCGACACAGCCCTCCTACTGCGTGGGAATGACATCAACCCTCGCGAGTCATGCGCCGACTTCCCCGTCCAGCTTCTCTTCGCCCACCATGTCTGAGATAGCACAGCCGGCCCGGCCGCGCGAGAGCGGCGGCCAAAACGACGGGGCGGCAGCAAAACCCACATATTCCTCCACAACTACATCCACATTCACACCACCGCCGCCAATAACACACGCCGAGCGGAAGGAAAAGGTCGACAAACAGAGCGTCGACTACCTGTGGAAGTCCGGTGTGGCTGGCGGCGTGGCCGGCAGCGTGGCCAAGACGATCGTGGCGCCGCTCGACCGCGTCAAGATTCTGTTCCAGGCCAGCAACCCGCAGTTTGCCAAATACTCGGGCTCGTGGGCCGGCGTCGCGCACGCCATGCGCCACATCTACCAGCAGGACGGCGTCATGGGCCTGTACCGCGGCCACTCGGCAACGCTGCTGCGTGTGTTCCCCTATGCGGCTGTCAAGTTCATCGCCTACGAGCAGATTCGGTCGTTTATTATCCCCCGCAAGGAGCACGAGACGCCGCTGCGACGACTGTTGAGTGGCTCGCTGGCGGGCGTCACGTCCGTGTTTGTGACGTATCCGCTCGAGGTCATCCGTGTGCGCCTGGCCTTTGAGACGCGGCGCGACGGCCACTCGACCCTCGTTTCCATTTGCCGGCGCATCTACTCGGAACAGTCCATCGACCGGCACGCTGTGGCCGCCGCGGCCAACAGCAGCAAACAAGGCGTCACGGGTGCCGCCACGGGCGCCGCCTCCAAAGTGGCAGCCGCCGCACTGCCCCAGTCCGGCCTGCGCAACTTTTACCGCGGCTTCTCCCCGACCATCCTGGGCATGCTGCCCTACGCCGGCATGTCCTTCTTGACCCACGACACCTGCGGCGACGTTCTTCGCATGCCCGCGTTTGCCAAGTACACCACGCTCCCCGCACCACCCAACGCGCCAGCCGACAAGCCGCTGCCGCTGCGGTCGTGGGCCGAGCTGCTGGCCGGCGGCGTGGCCGGTCTTGTGTCGCAGACCGCATCCTACCCGCTCGAGGTGATTCGGCGGCGTATGCAGGTCGGCGGTGCCGTGGGTGACGGCCACCGGTTGCGGATCGGCGAGACGGCGTCGCTGATTGTGCGGGAGCGCGGCATCCGCGGCTTCTTTGTTGGCCTGACGATTGGCTACGTCAAGATTGTGCCGATGGCGGCCGCGGCGTTCTTCACTTACGAGCGGTTAAAGCGGGCTTTCGGTATCTAAGGCAGGGGCCGGTCGTGACTCCTTTTTTTTTATGAAAAAAAAATGATTTTTGTGTTTTGTGTCATGGAATCTCGGCGTTTATATCTCTGGGAAAGGAAGAAAGAAAGCGCTTTCTTCTTTGCATTGCCTTTTTTTTTTACACGCACGCGGCATTGGACGACACATATTCGCCGTTCTTGGGTTTTTGTTCTCACGCTTTATTCGATTTTCCCTTTCTCTCCACCCCATCTTTTTCCTTTCACTTCATCTATAGATATCTATCGATGTCTATAGATGGGGCAACGGTCGGCTAGACATCTTCATATCGTCACTCATACAGTTTCAAAGAGCCCTTTCGTGGCTGCTGCACATACAACGAATGGATATACAGGCTACACACTTAGCGAGAAAAATTAATTGTACGTGCACGAGTTCCACCACCGTAGTTGCATGATATCTACTCCGTTGATCTTATAGGCAGTGGGGCTGCTCCATATACGCAAAACCCATTAGGCAGCTCGAACTTCTCACTGTTACGCCATCTTTCTTTAGCACTTCACTTGGCTTATGTTGGACGATACCATTATTGTACTTTTTTGTTCTTTTGGGTCTGGTTTTGCCAGGGTCTAAATGTACTATTTTATGTGAAAAACAACTCTGGATATCTGAAGGGGATGTTGGAAAAAATAAAGAGAAGAAAGTGCACAGTGCAAAGAGGCAGCTATTACAAAAAATGAGAAGGAAAAAGGAAAAAAAGGAGTGAATATGAAGAAAGAGGTCAGGTTGTGCACAATGGTGAAGGAGTGCAGAGAGAGGCCAAGTGCGAGATGATAGCAGGAGGGGAGGGAAATGATGAGTAAAGACAAAATTCAAAAAAATAGACAGTCTATACAGCTAAAGCGGAAGGGTAGAATGGAAATTCTCATGGTTCTCGTTTTCACGCGTATTTTCAATTTTCTTTTTTTTGGGCTTTTCTTTCCCTTTTGTCTTGTCCGCTGACCTCATCTCGCCCAATGACTTTCTCTACTGCTTGCTCTCCAGGACGCCGCCGTTGGCCTCGAGAATGGGGCTGGGGACAGGGCTGTTGTCCTGGTCCTCGCCGTTCAGCTCCTCGAGCGTCTTGCGCTTGGTCTCGGGGATCAGCAAGGTCGAGAAGCAGCCCAGAAGCATGAAGAGGGCGTAGATCTCGAGGACGTGGTTGAGCCAGGGGTTCGCGTTGGTCGCGGTCTTGCCACGGGTGCGCAGGGGAGCAATGGCACCCTGGCCGATGATGGAGCCAATCTTGCCGGACGCGGCCGAGATACCGTGCGAGGTCGACCGGTAGCGGGTCGGGAAGCACTCGCCGGGCACGATGAAGGTGGTGGTGTTGGGGCCGAAGTTGAAGAAGAACTGGGCCAGGACGTAGATGGCCAGCAGACCGCCCGACGACAGGTGCTTGTAGCCGAAGCCCATGCCGATGAAGAGAACAGTCAGGATGGCGAAGCCACCGAGCTGCAGGGGCTTGCGGCCGACAGTGTCAATGGTGGCAACGGCGAACCAGTAGCCGGGGACAGCACCGGCCAGGACAATAATCAGGTTGCCAATGGCAGTGTTGTACAGGTACTCGTAGGTGGAGTGGGTGCCGGAGGTGGAGTAGCCAATGACGTTGAGGATGGTGGCGTTGTTCAGCGAGAGACCATAGTAGGCAATATCCAGGAAGCACCACGACAGAGCAGTGCCGACGAGGACCTTGGCGTTCTTCCACTGCGAGTAGTGGCGGGAAAAGTCGCGCCAGCCGGCCTTGCCAACAGCAAGCTGCTCGGCGTTGGCCTTGCGGTTGGCGGCGCGAGCCACCTCGTCAACCACACCCTCGCCGTGCTTGCCGCCGATGTAGGCCTTGACGTCCTCGTCGGCCTTCTCGACATCGCGGGCGACGTCAAAGGTGTAGCGGGGCGTCTCGGGGATGGTCAGACGGTAGTACAGGGCAATGCAGCCGGGGACGGCACCAAAGCCGATCAGAGTACGCCACATCTTGTCGACGGCCAGGGCGCAGACACCCGTGCAGTTGGAGACCTTGGTGGAGGTGCTCAGCGACTCCTTGAAGCCGAGGGTGACGAACAGCATGACAAAAGCAGCAGTCAGCTGGCCCAGACCCTGCATGGCAAAGACAGCGCCCATCATGGCACCTCTCCACTTGGTAGTAGCGAACCTGATCTGTTAGCGAGAACTCAAAATCGAACGTTTCGGCTGTGGTTGGGCAAGACTCACTCAGAGGTAATGATGGACGACAGGGGGTAGTCACCACCGATACCGATGCCCATCAGCACACGCCAGAAGATAATCACACCGATGATGTCGACAGCGGGCGAGTTGGAGGTAAGAGACTGGGCGAGGGTGGCGAAGATGATGACAATCAGCTCCAGACCGTACATGCGCTTACGGCCGAGCTGTTAGGGGAGTTAGCAAAGAGTATGGCCAGGAGACGGTAACCCATCGCCAGGAAAGCCTTACCAAATCAGCAGCAGTACCGAAGCCCAGCTGACCAACGACAGTGCCGGCCGAGGTGGCCAGCTTGATAGCAGTATCCGACTTGGTGGGCATGGTGCCGACACCAGGGAAGTAGACAATACCCAGCATGATGGTGAGCAGCGAGACGGTGAAAATGTCGTACGAATCCGTGAAGAAACCGACACCGGCGACGACAATAGCGCGAACGTGGTACCAGCCGAAGGGGCCTTGTCGATCTCAGCCAGTGCGAGGCGGCGGCGCTCGTTGGGGTCCTGGACGTGCACAAAGTCGTTGTGGAAGTTGTGGTAGGCGGCGTTGCCACCAGACGTCTTCTGGGCGGCAGCACCGGCCGAAACGGCCGGAGCAGCCGGGGCCTCGTAGTCGGCCATTGTAAAGGGGAAGAAGATGAAAGAGTGAAGAGATAAGAGGCAGGTCAACACGCACGCGAACACAGTTGTGTAGGAATGAGCGGACGGGGTTCTTGAGAAAGCGGCCTTGGAGAGAAGAAGAGAGAAAAGAAACAGGGGGAGAGAGATGGAAAGGAAGACAAACGGCCAACGTCTTATACCAAAATGAAGATGCGCGAGAAGGTGTTTAAAAGTGTGCAAAGGGCGTCAAGGGGAGGGGGGGTGAGAAAACGGGACCACAAAGTCCAGGTCCAAGGTTGACATGAGATGCCGACGCAGGCCTCACGAGAGCAACGGACGAGACGCAAAAAGGGAAAGAGAGGAAAAAGCCAAAGAGGAAAAAGGAAAGAAAAACGTAAAAGGGTACAAAACAAGGTATACACTAAAGAAAGGACCGAGTCCAAAAAGGAAAAGGCGAGAGCAATTTGAGGAACAAGAGGAGCCAGAGCGACTAGAGGGACCACAGGTACAACAGGCACACTCTGCCTGTTCTTGTCGCAGTATGGTGGTATTCAAAGGCGCGCGAGCTACAAAGTCAGACGCAGACGATACAGCAAAAAGGAAGCACCAGAAAGTAGCAAGCGAAAGTAGAAAATAGCTCCCATACAGACCCCTGGAGAATAAAGACAGGGCCCACTCGCCCACGCCCACTCACAGCGTCCCCTCCTGCAGCTGCAACGGAATTTATTTACAAAAAAGGTGTTGGCCCGTGATTATTTACGGGGTGCCTTGCCTGCATGTTCTCTGCGTCCTCCTTGTCTGCAGGGATCTCGCTGGGAGAGGAACGGTGGGCGTGTCAACAAGTGGGAGGGGGGTGGTCGTCGAGCTCGGTGAGAAGTTTGGGATGTACGAGGAAGCTGGCCATTCAAGACAGTCAAACCAGCCAAAGGTCATCTTCTCACTGTCAACAGCACTTTGTAGACCTGATGTTGCGTTTCCTGCACGCCTCCATACACGTAATCTATCGTCGAGTTGACACGCAAGCTCCCCTCTCCAATGGGTTGAAATTGATAGAGGCATGAACAGTCTCATTTAGTTGTTTTGCATTTACCAAGCGATGAAGCAGAACCGCACGCCTTTTCAGAGACCGTGAACAAGAGCCTGGGAAAGGGAAACAATACAGAACAAGAGTCGAACAGACACCATTCAGGAACAAACCCAAAAATCCGTTGCTCATCCGACTTGGCGTTCTGGAATCTCGCTGGCCGCCAACCACTGCCTGAGTGTCATCCTAGATTCACACCCCCTCGTCCTCTTTCGTCTCTGATCCTTTTTTATTTCGCCATCGTCTCCATCGTGCATGGGCTGGCCTAGTTTATTTTAGCTTTCTTCAGGCTGGTCGCCGTCGCCCCTCACGCAAGGGACGTTAGAGCCTGGCCCGAGACATGTGCTCGCCTTCCCTTTGTCTCTCTTGCCAGCCGCGTCGTCAACTTTGTCTAGCCGCGTGCGTCAACTTTGTCTTGATCTTCGTAATTCTTCGCGCGCCGCGTGGTCGACGGGGCCGCCGTTCTGGTCCGTCTCCGCCGTCTCCGCCGTGTGCCAGTTTTGATGGTTTTTCACTTCTCTTTTGGTTCTATTGGTTCTTCCATTATTCGATTGTTCGACGGTATTTCCTCTCCCCCGTACCATCATAACAGTCTCTGTTAACTTGTCTGCCCCCTTTCCTGTCTCGGTAAAGCCTTTGGTCGTGAGTGAGGTTGAGCACGAGCTTAAAAGATGTTGATGGATCTAGACCCCCGACGACGTGCTTCACCCTTTTGCTCCGTCTTGATTATCTCGACTTTCGCTCACGACGGCCTCATCCTTCTCCCTTTCTTTGCCTTGTTTTTACGTCTTTTCTCGCCATTATTGCATCCTGCCATGCCCAATCCAGCTCGTGGCGTACCCGGCAGAAGCATCTAGCGCAGCCTCTCGATTCCACAAATTCTTGGCGGCCCGAGACAGAAAGACGAGCCAGTGGACGGGATTGTCGCGCAAGAAAGCATCGAGAAAGACAAACTTGACCGATGCTCACACTGTCTTCGGCGGTCCCTGAAAAAGGAAGGCAGCCGTTCGTATGTACTGTTGGTTGGTCGCTACTTCCCTCTCTCTACCTCTTTCCTCTTTCCTCATTTCGCAGTGGCGGGACGTCCCATCCGGCCAATCATCTTACAGCATTTCGGGGCACTACCAGCTCCCAGGAGCCGGGCACGGGCCACTCGCGGCAGGTGGGTCTTCTGAATCTGGTGAATCGCAGCCGCGTGGGAAGGCACGTTTCGTCGATCTGCTCTCTGATTGGCCACCCGGCACTCAGCCTTTTGGACTCCGACCCACTCTTTTAACGTCCCAACTATTGACTTTGCCCATTTAACGACAATTTACGACACCTCTTGCTACATCGTACACACAAGCACACACGCCTCAAAACAAGCGCACCCACTCTGACAGGGCCTGAGGCAATGCCCAGACGCCTGCCAGATGCTCTCGGTCACCCAAATTATCGTGCCCAGACGGTCGCACTCCGCATGTCTCCATGGCTCCTTACCCTGGGTCCCCGACCTCCACCACTTTTCGCTGTTTCTTCCCCCTCCCCACCCTTTGTCTCCGTCTGGGCCTCGAACCTTTTTTCTTTTTTTTTGGGTTTTCTTCTTTTAGCGTGCCCGTTCGATGCCTTTCGGTCCCTTCTCCTATCCATTGTGACCTCAACTCCACTTCCCTGTCCCTGGACCAGCCTTGACGATTTCTGACCAACGGCAGCGTCGAGTTCGCCCACGGGCTGCCCTCGTGCTCACATCAAGGTCTTTTTGTTGCTCTCTGTTGCTTTGCATTTCGCGCTTCCCACCTCTGCTCCGTTCTTAGCCTCCAAGTCTTGGCAATACAAAAGGAGCGGACCATGGCCTTGCGAACACCCCAGAGCAACGCCACATGTGTTGTATTTTGTCGTTTTGCGCGTCCTGCCGTCGATTTGGTCTCATTTTGGAGCGCACCTTCTTTTCTGCCTTTGCTTTTTTTGCCTTATTTCTCGTTTCTGGATTATTGACTCTAACATCTGCTGGCCACAGTCGCACTTACACTATCCTCTTTCCTATTTTGACTTTTCGTCTGTGATTTTCTCTTCTTGTCTTGTTTCTCTACTTGTCTATGGTCTATTTTGTCTGCAACTCTTTGTTTCTCTTTCGTCTTCTCTCGCTTTTCATTTCCGCTTTCCATGTTTCCTGGCTCTGCTCCGTTATTCGGTCCGGTCGCACGTACATGTACCTTGCCCACCGTGATCGTGGGCTGCCATCGTTGCCATCCCGCGACGTATCCTCCCTGCTTTTCTGTTCTCTTAGACTGTCTTGGCTGGGTCTTGCCAAGACTTGGCTCTTCCTTCTCTTCACCCTCCTTCGTCGTCTGTTTTCTGGCTCTCTCCCCTCCTCCCCGGGTCGTGCTCACACCCTCTTTGTGCCGGTCTTCGCCCGCCTCCGACCCCCCTTCCGAGTTTTATGCGACCTTTTCTCTCTCTCTTCGACACCTCCCACGAATGCCCGCTCTACCACAAGCTAACGAACGCCACACGCAAGCCGTGCCAAAGAAAAGACAATACCACGGTAACGATTTGTTGCACGCCCCCGACGAGACGATGAGGGGGGGAGAAAAGAAGAAGAAAAACACCTTTACCTGTATCAACTTGCAGTTTCTTCAGTCGAGGATACACCCCTCCCTCTCTCCATCTCATTCCTTTCGACCCACTGTAACCTCAAATGGATCCTTTCTTTTTGTCGTTTCTTTCTCTCCAGGACCACAAAGGCCACAGACATGCAACCAGCACACGACACACGAGCACGATCTGGCACCACCTGCTTGCACGACTCGATGGCATTCAATCTTGGCAGCCCGCCAGCAACCCGGTCATGTCTCCTTTGAAGTGTGTCTATTTTTCGTCACTTTATACCTTTCTTCTGACTTGTTGACTCCGCCGTGTTGGTCGCTCGCTTTTTGTCGTGTCAGCGTGTCGGTGTCTTTGCGTGTTGGCTTGTTAGCCACTGCAGCTGGCCGTCGGTCATTCCATTTGTGAGTCCTTGATGCACCGCGTGCTCACTTGCGAGACTGTGACTGTAGGCGTCCTTTTTTGGTCCTATGCTGCTCATTCGCGATGCGGTCGATCCAGCTTTGCTCGATCGGTGTGCCATCAACAACCGAGCATCTCATCACAAAGAAAAAGAAAAGAAGAAAAAAAAACGAAAGGATGTCGACTTTCCGCCGATGGCGATGCCAAGATTCCAATATCAACACCTGTCCCCGGGATCCCAAAAGTCGGCAGAGAGATTTGGAAAGGGTGCACACGAAATTCAAACAAGCACTTCTTGTACAAATCTTGGGCGACATTCGCAAAAGCTTGAAGGCACACTCCGGGTTATTCTTTCCAACGGTGTCTTCCAACGGTCCCCTTAGAGTCTTGGGCATCTCTTGGGCATCTCTTGGGCATCTCTTGGACATCTCTCGGGACATCTCTTGGGACATTTCTTGGGACATTTCTTGGAACGCCCTTGGTGATGCTTGGACATCTCTTGGTATCTTGGTCTTTTGGAGACGACTCAACTCCTTGGGAAAGCTTGATCTCCTGATCGCCCGCTGTCTGTTCCATGGCCGCAATCCGTTCTTGGCCGCCCGTCCCATCGATACTACCGACAAAGCTTGTGTTGTAGCCTCTCTTGGGTCGTCGGTGTCGTGTCTTGTCCAGATAGAAGGCTTGGCCGCATCGTCGTTCCGGGAAGTCTTGGCTCTTTCTTGTCGGTCTACCTGGACGACATACTCCGTACATGTACTCGCACATGTTGCTGGTCGATGTGGACCGGACACAAGCTCCCATCCCCCCCCCCCCCCCCCTCCACGTTTCCTTCCCAATCAAATTTCCTGGGCATTGAGATAAGTCGTAGTCGTGGGCGTGGGCGTGTCCATATGCGTAGGCGTGTAATGCGTATTTTTTGGTGTGTGAGCATGGGCGTGTGCATCGTTGCTGTCCCCCGTGGTCACAATGTGGCACCCTTGGCCCTTGGCTGTTGTCGAAGCGGTCTTCCCGACCATCTTGTTGTCGTTTTCTGTACGTCGTAGTCGCCATAGACGCCGAGAGATAGCCAGCCGCCCCTTTTCCCTCCCATGTTCCCGAGAACGAAGCTCACTAGGCTCTCGCTCCCATACAGTCATCAACGTGCGGCTGATTTGCTCGTTCTCGGCCGTCTCAGATGAGAATAGCGGTTTCTATGCGCGTGCATGGCGGTATGGGCGTGCACATATGCGCCAGGGTCTCCGTCTGCCATAGAGTATATGCTCTTGCGCCCGCTGTGGCTTGGCCAGAGCATACTTTGCGTGCAGCTCCGGTAAAGCTTGCTGCATTGCATTGACCCTCTGCTGGTTCGTCGTTTTTGGTCCCTGTCCTCCTTACCTGTCGTCTGTCATGGTCGTGTGTTGCCGCATGTTCCTGTCGTCAGTCGTCTCTCAGTCGTTTTCTTGTCACCAGCTTTTTTGTCGTTCACGGTGCTTCCAAGATGTGTTGAGCGTGAGCCAATATGTTGTCTTTGTGTTGGTGGGTGCGAAGTATCTTCCGGTCTGCCCCCTTTTCCTCTATTTTCGCCGCTGACTTGCATCTCTGAAAGACGCATTTCGTTCTTCTCACTCGCCACCCCCCTCCCCTCCTTCCCCTTTACACTTCGACTATTCGCTCGTCCTCGTCCTCGTCCTCGATTTCTGTGACACGCGACACCTCTGCACCATCCTCCTTCTCGTCGGGCGCCTCATCGCGCGCCAACACCTGCACCAACCGGTCGCAGGCATCACGAAGATCCTCGTTGTCGACGCGCAAGTGTGTCTCGCGGATCAGCGGGTACACCTTGACGGCACGCATCATCTCACGGCCCGGCCGCGTTGTGGTCAGAAGTGTGAGGGTCTCGACGTGCGTCTGCAGAATACTGGCGTCCGGGTCGCGCTGCTTGTCCGGTGGCAACAGCTGCAGGTCGGGCAGCATATCCAGCATCTCGTCCTCGTCGTAGCTCTCGTTGCCGGCCAGAGGCAGCAACAGGTACGGCAGGATGTGAATGTCGTCCTCGTCCAAGAAGGCAGGGTGCGAGGGGATGTCAAAGGCCACGTTCTTGATCGTGCTGGCAACGCCCTTGCGACGAACGTCCGACTTGTGCTCGGTAAAGACACGAATCTTGGTCAGCGGGATCACGTCGTCGTAGTCCTGGCGCTTGACAAAGTACTGGCGAATCTCGGCGTGTTTGGCGAGATCCGCAAAGAAGTAGGCCAGGTAGTCGTAGTCGGCGTGCTTGTTGTAGCTGCCGTCGGCGCCCTTGACGAACAAGTCCATAATCTGGTTGATGACATGGTCGTCGGAGCCGAGACCTTCGGGCGCGTCCTGTTTCCGGTCCAGAATGGCCTTGAGGCCGTCCCACTTGGCCAGGTTGGCAAGCAGCATGGCCAGCAGGTTGGCATTCACCTCGTCTTTTTTCTGCAGCACGTTAGTAGCTGGAAGAGGGAAATGCGTAGCAGATCGTTGGCTCATTGGTTTGCAAAGGTGACAACGTACTGTGAGCAGGAGAAACAGCAGCTCAAGAAACTTGTCGTCCGACACGACATCCTTGAGCACGTCCGCATCGCCCGTCAGGTTGATGAGGTTTGTGAGTGCATGTTCTGCGATTTTGGGGTGGTCTGCGACAAGAATCTTGAGCTCGCTGATGGGCTCGAGGTTGTTGACTTTGAAAATGGACGGTGTTGACGTCGAGTACGGAACCAGGTTCTCTACGGCCAGCAGCCGAATCTGCGGATTCTCGTGGCCAATGAAGCCAACAAGCTGTTTTCTGTCAGTAGACATTCGTATGTGAAGCAACAATGTGAAGCAACAAGAATATTCCCAAGGGACGATCCAAAGTTTGCATGTAAGTCAAGCTCACCTCCTCGAGCTCAGTCGGCATCGTGAAGAAATCGGCGTATCCGTGTAAACAGGACGGCCAGAATTGTGCCGTGAAGCAAAAGAAAAATCGATTAAAAAATCTTTGAAGCGTTGAGGGTGCGAAATGCCGGGGTATCAAAAAAGTATTCTTAATCGTCACAATCACTCAGCGATGAAGCTATTCACAGTGTGCCCAAAGCAGACTTTTTGGGCAAGAGGGGCAATGACGCTCTTTAAAACAGGTGCTGTGGCGTCGCTGTGGCGGGGCAAATTCCCAGTTTGGGGGCTTCGGGGCTTTGGCTTTGGGCAAGAAGGAACGAGACGGAGCCAGAATCAGGTCGCGGCCGCTCTTTCCTTATCGATAAGAACTTTTTCTTAGCGTGCATTTTTTTTTCTCTGCCCGCTGTAGTGTGCCGCACATCACCGCCCAAATTTGTCCCGCCAAAATTCGCTGCGCTCTCCAATTCCGCCAAATTCATTTTTGATTTTCGATGCATTTGCATTTGCTGGCGACCATCGAGAGGAGACCACCGACAGAAAAACAGAAAAACAGAAAATAGCTAAAGCGAAAAATAGCACATCTTCTCCATTCGACACTCCCCACCGCCAATATGCCGAAAGCGGTGTCGCCGGCGGCGCGGATGGCCCGCCGCCACAACCCGCTCGACGAAGACTTGCTGGCCCGCGGTCTCCTGAAGCAAAAGCACCCGAAGCGCGGCGGTGCCAACGGTGGTAGTGACGACGAGGACGGCCAGGGATACGTGGACTCCAAGGCGTCGAAGCGGATTCTGCAGCTGGGCCGCGAGCTCGAGACAGAGGGCGACGACGAGGCGGCGGCCGCACAGCGCGCACAAAAGGCCGATGCGTTTGGCTTTGGCTCGCGGTTTCCGGGCGACGACGAGGACGCCGAGGCAGATGGGCCGCCTGGTGGTGCTTTTGGCGGTGGCGGCGACGACGACGAAGAGTGGGAGGACGAGGACAAGATGGCCGGTGCGGCAGGCGACGACGGCGAGGGCGATCTCGAGCCGGCGGATCTGGCCGCCTTTGACAAGATTGTCGCGGGCCACAAAGACGACGACCCATTATTGAGCAGCGGGCTGGACCTGCACATCTCGGAGAAGGCCGCACGCGACATTGAGGAGGAGAAGGAGAAGGAGGCGTCATCGTCCACACAGCCGTCGGCGGGCAGCCGCAACCTGGCCGACATTATCCTGGCCAAGATTGCCGAGCACGAAGCCGGCCAGCGCGGCGATGGTTCGGGCGGCGGCCATGTCGATTTTGTGCCAGCGGGCCACGGCGCGTTCGGCGAGGACGACGGCGAGATCGACATCAACCCCAAGGTCGTCGAGGTGTACACCAAGTGCGGCATCTTGCTGTCGCGCTGGACATCGGGCAAGCTGCCCAAGCCGCTCAAGATCCTTCCGACGGTCCCGCAGTGGGAGACGCTGCTCGAGATCGCACAGCCCGAGGAGTGGTCGCCCAACGCCTGCTACGAGATGACCAAGATCTTTGTGAGCGCCAAGGCCGAGGTTGGCCGCCGCTTCATGGAGATGGTCATTCTGGACCGCGTGCGCGACGACATTCGCGAGACCAAGAAGCTGAATGTGCACTTGTTTGCCGCGCTCAAGAAGTCGCTCTTCCGCCCGGCCGCCTTCTTCAAGGGCTTCCTGTTCCCCCTCGTGCTCTCGGGCACCACCACGCTGCGCGAGGCCCAGATCATCAGCGCCGCTCTCGTGCGCACATCCATCCCTGTGCTGCACTCCAGCGCCGCCCTCAAGGGTCTTTGCGACATTGCCGCCGAGATCTCTCCCGACTCCGAGGGCCAGTCCGCCATCAGCGTCTTCATCAAGGCCCTGCTCGACAAGCGCTACGCCCTGCCCTACCAGGTTGTCGATGCCCTTGTCGTCCACTTTATGCGCGCGCGTGCCTCGGCCATGCCACCCGTTGTCTGGCACCAGAGCTTCCTGCTGTTTGCCCAGCGCTACCACGATTCGATTACGGAAGACCAGCGTGAGGCGCTCCTCGATCTGCTCCTGACGCACGGCCATGCTGCCATAGGCCCCGAGATCCGTCGCGAGCTGCTGGCCGGCCGTGGTCGTGGCATTCCATGCCCGAGCAGGGTGCCGACTTTGACGGTGACGATACCATGGTGATTGACGCATAAAAGGGGCAGAAGGCGCCACCAACTGGTTAGGCTTTGGGTTTTGCGTGATTTATTTTGGGTCTCTGGTCTGCTTTTCTATTTCTTTTTGGCTCTACCATTCCCAAGGGTACATAATGAGACGTCATGATTATTTGATCAAAAAAGTTTGGGACTCGGCGTTGGGCGATGCGTTATTGTGCATTTTCAGACAGCATATGAATCTGTATGAGGTATCTTTAATAAGCATATCAACGATCTCTCTTGCATGTGACTCTAGTGTTTTATTTTGCCGTTTTTGCACAGTTCGATGGCAAATGCAAAGGTGTCTTGACTGTCGTTTTTGTATCCCTTTTGGAGATTTATCTGCAGACAATATACGTCGTAGGCAAAATAGACATAGCCCAACTTTTTTGGATTAAAGCTTCTCACCACGGCCACCGCTATTTCATCAAGAAGATTGCATCGTGTATAGCTCAGTAAAGTGACAGAGATCCTATGAGGATTTGAAATTATACAAAAATATACAAAAATTGCCACTGTCCATAATGCGACAGTGGATGGACGTCTTTGTCGATGAAGATGGTCTCGTACAAAAACGGCAGGGTCGAAGAAGTGGGTCCTCTTTATCGATAACAGCCACGCTATTTTCTCGACCTCCCCTGCAAACGACCGCTTTGCCTGCCAGACAGCATCACCAACTCCAGTCGCATCCCACGAACCAAACCGCATCGCCCCGACCTTGCCCACGCCGCCACACACTCCCTCGTGACTTTCAATCGGGTTCCCATTGGCTCTCGAACGACCTTGCGCTCTCGTCAGCGAACGCCCGGCCTACGGGCCACCCTTTCCCTCTTTTCTCGACGACGCGACAGATCGCACCCATCCACGAACCATCGCCTTCTCCATCTCCTCACACTCCACCATCCCCCGATTCCACAATGACGACCGCCGACATCGACCCGTTACTTTTCCTGCGTCAGGCGATCGCCGCCGGCACGTCTTTTGTGCCCACGGCCACCGAGGCCGCCGACGCGTCCGAGACGCCTCTGCCCCAGGCCCGCTTCCTCCAGTTTGCCGGTGACGCGGCAGCAGCTGGCGGCCGCACGGCCGTGCCAATTGATGCACCTACACGCTTCGTGTCCAGCGACGCGCCCGTTGACCTGCGCTCCATTTACTTTGCGTGGCTCAACCGCGAAGTCGCCATCCACGAGTACAATGCGGCAGCCACGCGCCTCAACGAGGAGCTTGCGAGTGCCGGCTCGACGGCGACCGTGCACAAGTTTGCCTTTGTTGAGCGTCTGGATTTGATTACGTGGCTCGAGGGTGCCAGTGAGGAGAGCGAGTACATCAAGGCCGTGGGCGGTGCTGGCGTGGCAGGCGCTGCTGGCACGGCCGCGGGTGCTCGGACGGACGCCGGCGGCGCGGCGGCCCAGGTCTCACGGGCTGGCCGTGGCGCGCTGATTGACCCGCGGCTGGCGGAAATTTACAGCGGCGAGCGGCGCACGGGCGACCACAACACGGTCCTGCGCGGTATCAAGCCGACAGTACGTACACTTCCTTTTTGTTTTGTTTTGTTTTGTTTTGTTTTGTTTTGTTTTGTTTTGTTTTGTGTGTGTAAAAGCCCCCTCAACTAACCAACTTCCTAGGACTTCTCGCATGTGAGAAAGCTGGCAGTACCGTTCATGTCGCGGAAGCAGGGCGGCTCGGCACCAGCGGGCGCGCTCGATCCTGCCACGAAGCTGCCTGGCGCAGCGCTGCCGCTCAACCAAAAGGGCGGTCCCAACCGCCGCCCGGACCCAATCATTCTGCTGTCGCCCTCGGCCTCGAGTCTGCTGCGCATGTCCAACATCAAGTCCTTCTTGGAGTCGGGCCGCTACACACCTGCCGACAACAGCTCAACGGCGACGATGCTGCACATCACCCGCACTGTTAAGGACATTGACCCGCAGCGCCCTATCCGTTTCATTCTCGTCGAGGGCCCCGAGCACTTCAAGCCCGAGTACTGGAACCGTGTCGTGGCCGTCTTCACGACCGGCCAGGCCTGGCAGTTCAAGAGCTACAAGTGGAACACCCCGGCCGAGCTGTTCAAGCACGTCCAGGGCGTCTACGTGGGCTGGCGCGGCGAGCCCGTGCCGCAGGGTGTCCGCGACTGGGGTCACCGTGTTTTGAACCTTAACATTGACAAATACACGGATCCGAGCCTGCCTGGCGCCGATGTCAACCGCTGGCGCGACCGCGAGGTGGCCGAGAACATCTGGAAGGCCATTGAGCATAACATGCGGCAAAAGGGCTGGAAGCGGGACTCGGGTGCGACGTTGATCTAGGCTGGGGGGCGAGGTTGAAGGACTCTGTGCTGGGTCGTTGTACTTCTTGAAAGGATGGAACCTGCGGTTTTTGATTTTGTGCGTCCTTTGTGCGTCCTGCTTTGACAAAAAGGAATGGAGTCTCACGGCGGTTTGCTTTGCTTCTGGTTTTGGCTTGACTTTTGTCGGTTTGTTTCTCTTGTCATTTGTTTCCATATCACATACACTGCCCCATCTCAGTCGATTGCCTTTGTTCTCAAACGAACGTGACAGGAAATGTTGCCGAGATGGTGACGGCAGAGCATTCGACCTTTACTAGGACTGTTGCATATCTACGACGGAGAAGCTTTATCTTACGTAGTCTGCACGAATTGTGAATTATTTCGATACAATTTTTGTGTGATGCCTTTCGTTTAGGGTGTGCCGATGGTGAATAAGAAGGTTTAAGGTGAACACAACCTGAAGCCGACGGCCATATATGGATGCTCCCATCATTGCAGCCCGCATACTTTCATTGTGCTAGGTCTAGGTCTTGAATTCGGGCGCATCACTCCAAGTTCCACCGAGTCTTGCCCGTGTCCGTTCTCCATATTCCGTATTCACTTCCGACTTCGTACGCTCTCCGTGTGGGGATTGAGCTCAGTTGGACCGGGGTCCCGCAACAGCGTCTTGGCGGTCGTATTCACACCAATATTATCGTGATAGCAGACGGTCAACACGAGGAGGCGATCTGCACCTTGTACTACTGCGTATATTCCACAAAGTAATTCGGCTGGCAGTGTAAGCGAAATGAGTAGGAGCAATACGATGGTGGCAGGGGTCTGCTGGTGGCTAGAGTGCTCGCGGCGTTCGTAAACTTGTCGCATCACTTTTGTGTGCAATTTTCATTAGACTTTTACTACTTCATTCCGTTCTCAAATCGAGGTGACCAGCTCTTTTTTTGCCTATTCAACATCTTCTTCACCTTCCACACCGCAAAATAACGCTGCCTGGGTGCGAGGCTGTCACTGTCAATGTCATTGTGGCTGAGGCTGAGGCTGAGAAGCGCTTACATGGAATACGCACTCAGTAGTGTTAGCTTTCGTAACTGTCAATAAGAATAAGGCTCTTCGGAACGCGGCCGGGCCGGGCTTAAAATAGACAGAAGAGCTCTGAAAGAGCGATGTGAGGGAGAGACAGCGAGGCTGACATTTTTTGTTGTCGGACTGCGCCTTCCTGGCCCTGTAGACAACTGGTGGACGAGACACGGCAGGCGCGCAATGCAACTCCACCCGCGCCTGCCAGGTCTACCTTATTTTTCTCGGTGCCCTGTTGGCCCCATTTTCCCATGCAAATTGCTATTTTGGGCAACATCTCTTAAGCGCCTTCCAAGCCGGCAATGCTGTAGGCTTTTACTCTCGACCGTTCTTTCCGTCCGTGACTTCTGTGCCTGCCACTTGTTCCGTATGTTGAAGGTTACCCCTATTCCCCTCGTTCGGCCTCTTGGCATCATCTAGATATAATACATCCTACACGATTGTTTGTATTTCATGCCTCGCGGTTGGGCTCCTCTTCCCCGGCCTTCAGCCCCTGCGCCTGCGCCTGACTAGGTTTCGGCCAGCGCACAGCCCGACCACATGGACGGAGTACATTTTCACGCTGTCGCTTACAACGACGACGTAATTCGTCCATTACCGACTTCGAAAAGAATCAAACAGCGGGCTCAAGGCGATGATCATTGAAAACAAATACTCATACCCTCACACCAGAATGCCATCGTCTCCATCCTTGCACCGGGCTACCAGGTTGCTCTGGTTGCGCACGTCTCTTATTCGACAGCCTCGTAGTACCGACTAGGATGAAGGACTGGAGTTGACAGGGGACATCTACTGTCGCCTTGGAGCACGCGAGGAGACGAGACAAAATACGAAAGAATAGACGAACAGACGAGAAAATAGAATCAAGCGGAATCAAATGCTGGAAAAAGACAAGAGTAACGGAACGCCAAGACCCGGGACTGCAGACTGGATGCAGAAACCCTGGGTAGCCTCCCAGCGAAACCATAGAACTCAGAACCAACGGCCCCCAGATACCTGGCTTACACAAAACACCCATTTATTTATTACCATCACTCATGGCTCCCAACAGACCTTTGCGTTGTACCACACACCGATCGCCTCCCGGAGCCAAGAAGAGAGAAAAGGGCTACAAGCCCAGCAAGACTGACGGAGATTCCTTCTTCTCTCATTCTCGTGTTTGTTTGTGGCCTTTCCTTCTGTGACTTCCTTCTTCTTATTCGATCCTTCTTTGTTTTTCTTTCCCACTTTCTCACCACAGCCTTTGTTCGACTTCGCCTTCGGTCGTGCCATGCACGACTTTCCCATTCTGATCTCCTCGTGTCCCTTCATTTGAACCTCTCATTCTTCTCTTCATTCCGAGACCGGCTAAATATTCTACAGCCCGCTTCTCCGCTCGAAATGTCGAAACGAACCACCTTCACCTCCATCACCCCGCTCCCGCGAAACATCAACCGGGCAGCCGTCGTCGAGTTCTTGCACAACTACGAGACCATGATCGATATCAACCCTCTTGTCACGGACCGCTACCGGATCCCACCACCGCCCGACGCCGATCCGGACGAGGCCAGCTGCGTCTGGTTCCAGCTCACGGATGCCGTGGTTATTGCCATGGAGCGCCTCTGCACCAACGGCTACCGATAACACGGCCGCCAAGCCAAGAACGGCAACGTCTCTTACACCTGCGCCTTCCACCCGCTTCCCGATGGTCTGCAGACACACTGCCGCGCCCCACTCGGTGTCGACATCCGCAATCGTTGGACCGTCGGCGGCACAGAGCCTGGTGAACCCCGGCAAACCTCTCGAGCTGGGCCTTTGCCGAGCTGGGCGCACCCGCCACAGGTCTGTATCTTCGCGAAAGATGTCGACCTGCGCTGCAATCGCCTGATGTCCGGATTCGTCAAGAAGACGCTCAAGAAGTCTCACGAATCCGTCGTGCAGAAACTCAACACCGACCTTTCAGATGCTCGTTCGATAGGGCGACCCATGGAGCAGCGGGCGCGGAGCACAAGCAACGGTAGCAGCAAGGGCGAGCGCATTACCTCCGCTGCCGCTACGTCTTCCGTTAAGCAACGTCCAGTGTCGATGGGCTCGCCGTTGCACACACAACGTCCGCCTGCCTACCGAGTGTATCCTGGCAAGCAGCAGCCATGGTCACAGGCTCGACATCCAGCACGTCAGCTTGCACCGCAAGAGCAGCGCATACCGTCTCCTCCGAGGCAGTATGCCTCACCTCATATGCCGTCCCAGCTGCATCAGCAGGAACATCATCATCACCAGCAGCAGCACCAGCAGCAGCAGCAGCAGCTCTCTTACCACCAGCACCAGTACGCGCACTCGTACTCGCACCGTGTCCTGGTTCCGGCACCAGTGCCAGCACCGGCACCAATGCAGGCACGTACTGCGATTACCCGCAAGAGTGTTCCGGCAGCCCTATCTGTCGGTCCGCCGCCATCTTCTCAGCAGCAGCAGCAACAGCAGACACAGCTGCAAAATCAGCAACAATACCAGCAACACCAGCGGTCACTTCACCCTTACTTCCCGCAGATGGGAGGTTCTGACGACCAGATTCCTGTCAACCTGTTCTCTCGATCGTCCTCGCCGCCCATGTCGTTCTCTTCCCCACCGACTACTGGCTCGATGACACCCTCCTCAATATCAACTGCCCCTACTGCTGTCTCCACACCTGCTTCATCCCCAGGACTGTCGACGCCTCCGAGCCCACCCACCGTTCCGTACGACCGTTTCAAGATTACTGCGAGCCCGCTGACCCGCCTGCAGCTGCAGCTACCCAAGTTTGCTACCGACTTCCACAACAACCACACCGCCGCCAACGACAAGGTTGCCGCGCTTGCTCCTGAGCTCTCTACCGAACAGGAGCAGAGACACTCGCTGTACCAGCAACTTCTGCCGCCTCTGACCTTTAGCGCGCGTGAGGTTGTTGTCACCAGCGAGCCGCGCCGCAAGAGCACTGGTAGCGATGCGACGGCCTTTGGTGGTGGTGGTGGTGGTGCCGCCGCCTCTGGCATTGCTGGCCTTCCACTCCACGACCTGAGCCTGTGCCCACAGCCGCTCTGCATTGGTGGCAAGCGGCGTGCGTCGGCTGAGCGGGCCCCGCAGCCACCTCGGAAGAAGGAGCTGCCGAAGCAGAATCTGCCGAAGCAGGACCTGCCGAGGGCATTCGAGCGTGTGGTGCCAATAATCACAGTCCCAGCTGCGCCGGTCGAGCTGGCCCCACCCATCGCCCCGACGCAGGAATGCATCCAAAAGCTCCTCGAGGAGGCCATGCCCGGGCCCGCCCTGGTGGACATCGACGAGGACCCGGCCCTGGACCCTTACGAGTACAACGAGGAGGACTACGAAGACATCTTTGTCGACTCGCCTATCCTGACCGCGGAGGCGCACGACCCGCTTCGGGCCCTTGCTCGCCCACGGCCTTTGCCGAGAGGGACGGCGGCCGTCTTGTCGTGGCGCCCCCGGAATCGGCCGTGTCCAGCGAGAAGACCAAGCCGGCTCTACCAGACTGGCGCGAGCGCAGACGTTTCCTCGCTGGTGATGATTTCGACGATTAAGGGTTGCTTTCTCATCCCTTGCATTTGGTTCTTTATTCGATAATTCCTTCTTCTTCTTTCTTCTTTTGGTCTTGGGTGCATCAGCGTGGGTAAGATGAGCTTACCTAAAATTCTGGACATTACGACATACCCCTTCCGGATGGAGGGGAACAAAACATAGCATGACTACATACACTTGATCATTTTACTGGCGTTTTATGAATTCAATATTATTTTTGCAAATGTTTGATATTTTTTTTTGGTTGATTCAATCTATCGCTGAAACTCTTTTGTTCGCCTTGTCGCTCCTCTGAACATCCGATGCTCGGCCAATGTCGACAAGAAAAGCAGACTTGAGAGCTCCAGTCGTAGGGTATATGAACCAAGAAATGCCTTAAGCAGAAGTCGGGTCAAGAAGAGAGAATGCAACATGTAAAAAAAAAAAAAAGAAAGCAAGGCCAGACGGTGCAGATGAGAAAAGACGAGAGGATAGACGTGAAAGCCGGATGCTTTGATTATTTTGTCTAGGTCCTTTCCCAACTTCCACCACTCCTTTGTTGTGTCACCTCCCACTGCACACACTCCTCAACAACCAACAATCCACTGTCTCGTTCCTAGTGATCCCCCCACCCCCTTTCTATGCTGGATATACCTGTTATAACGCCAAAGAGGTAATTATGACTTGGAAAAAAAACCAGACGATTAGTAAAAAAAAAAGAAGTGAAAAAAGTGAAAAATGGAACCGAATTATCAAGAAGAGGTAGTCGCAAATGACAAAACAAGGTAAGAAAGAAAACAAAGAGTCAAGAACATAACTTCTGTGTGGAGAAAGATGACAACAGAACCGGAATAAAGCAGCCGTATATATGCAGAACGAGATTGAGGAAAAGATGGACAAAGAAAAGAAAAGAAAAGTGTCGGCCAGAATCAACGAAGTGAGCTATTTAACAAAAAAAAACAGCACTGAACAGTAGACGAAAATAACGGCCGAGGGTATAAATTTTGGTTTAGAAGAACGAGATGACGAAGACGAAATCGCTATCTGATGAGATCGTAGGACGGACGTGAAGAAGGAGATGATGTTTTGTTTCGCTAGCGAGGCATCAAGGCATCAAGGAATTATTTTCGGTTCGACCGGCTTCTGGCTCCGCTCGGGAATGCGGTTGGCGCCAACGACAATGGCATCAAAATCGTAGTTGCGCAGCGTGTGCTCGTACTTGGGTGTGGCGCAGGAACTTGGGCACCGAGTCGCTTGCCATCAGCTTGAACACGGCGTTCTGAGCATCCTCAAAAAGCGTCGTAACCTCGTGCAATGTGTCAATCATGGCGCCATCCTGGCCAACAGCCTTGGTCATGCGGGTGGCCAGGTTGTTGCGTAGCTGGTGGTCAATGTTGAGCTCACAGGGCGAGCCGGGGCAAGGAACGCGTTGTAGATGCCATAAGCCTGAGCCATTATCTCCTTGATGCCATCCATAGTCGTGGTGCCAGGGTTCTTTTGCGCGAGACGAATCGACTGGCGGCAGTTGCGGACGAAGTCGTCGACGTCCAGGTAAAAGGACAGATTCTCTTCGCAGTGGGTCTCGCGCAGGTTTTCGCGGAACAGCAGGCGCAAGGCGGCGTCGTTGAGGATCTTGTCCAGGCGCTGGTGTTGGAGTCGCGGGCAATGCCAGGGCGCGGGCGACGCCACCGTCGCTTTCAGAGGAGCGGCCACGCGACAACGTGCCGTTGAAAAGATCTCTGCCCTTGGCCGTCAACTGGAAGATGGCGTTCTTGGTGGGCTGGAACAGGTGCGCGCTGGGGACCTGGCTCTGGAAAACGCGATCGTGCTGGATGGCCTCGATAAGACCGTACTCGGCGAACAGCGACGCAATTTCGCTAGCCTCGCGACGATCGACGGTTGTGCAGCAGTCCATGAGCCAATCAACGGCGGCCTTGCCAGTAAAAGTATCCTTGTAGGTCTTGCCCGAAATCTTCCGTTCGCTCGCTACCTTTGACACCGGTCATACCGTCACGGTAGTCGCTAAGCGAGTCGGCATCGGCCGTGTTGACGCTCTGCTTCACATTGAGGCCGTTCACACCAATAAACCGCCGGAAGATGACTTCGATTGTGCCACCGGTCGCTGATTAACTTTGTCTGTTTGACTGTCACGCTCGAGGATCACCAGCTGGGATGTGGAGTGACCGATCAGCTCGCCAACCTGCTTCTGCTGGATGCCGTTCCGGGAACAGAAACGGTCGAGGATGGAAATGCCCTTTGGTGTTAATTGCCAGACAGAGCCCTTCATGTTGTAGACTTGCTGGTATTTGCCGTCGGCAGACTCGATAAAACGGGCCTCGACGAAGCGTTGGCAAATTGAGCGGGCCATGTCCTTGGCCATAGAGAAGGTGGTAGTCGTCGTCGTGGTCACGATGCGCGACGGGTCCTTAGGGTCTGGCATCCGATTGGACTGTGAGAACTTGAGCGAGCCAAGGTTTGTTGATGGCATCTTCAGATAGAAATGTGTGCTCCACCTTGGTAAGGCGGACGCGATGTGCGGACAACGGCAGCAGACTAACAACCAATGTCGCAAACAGGTCCTTGAAATCCTAGTGAGCGAAGTGTGTTAGTGACCAAGGTAAGTAAGACAAAGAATTTGGGGTTGATCAAAGAAACAAGAGGTAAGGCGGGCTTTGGTGCCCGAAATCGGCAATATGTGACTGGAATGCTGCCCACCTTTGTAAACGGGCCGATCATCATCGGTCATGCGCAGAAGGCGCGAAGATGTTTGATGCATCTTGTTGTCCGTTCGCGGAAGGCGAATGGGGAGAGGAAGAGAAGGGTCTGCCTGGTCGTACGGCTTGGCGTAGGACTGGGAGAGCTTGCGCTGGGACTGGTCCGAAGCGTTACCGGGGAGAGAAGTCGACTGGATATCGTCGTCACTGCTCGTTGCGGAAAGGATGCTCGGAGGCGGGCGGGCGTCGCTCTTGTGGTCGTTTGTTCTGACTGGAAAGTGGCGTGGAGGATGAGGAGGCAGAGGCGTTTGTGGGCGACCGGTCCAACGAGTAGTAGGTCGGAAAGGTGGGCACAGCCGGTGTATCGGCGCCAACAGAGAGACGGCCGACGGACTGTCTCGGACGGATCTTTCTGCTCGGCAGTGGACAGGGCCGTTTGGGTCCGGTCAATAGCGGCAGACGCAAACGCAAGCAGGGAACCGGATCTCTGCGATTTCGTCGAAGACGGACCGGGCTGTACTGAGATGATAGACGGCGTGCTTGGGTGTTGTGCGCGATGGCCCAAAGCGGTAGTGGTGACGCCCCCGTTAGGGTTGGTAGCGAGAGATGCGGTGTCGTTGTCGGAGCCGTTACTGTTGTTGCCCTCACTGTCAGGCGCGGTCTGCGGGATGACAAAGTTGGTTGACGTGGAAAAGCGAAACTTGGTGCGGGCTTCCCGTTCGCTGGCAAAGTTGGTCGGCGTCGTCTTGTTGTTTGCGGCTGTAGAAGTTGTAGAGGTCGTGGTAGTGGTAGTTGAGGTCGTGTTCAAAGTTTTGTCGGTAGAGAGAGGTTCAGAACGGGATGAATGAGAGACGGCGGCCATCTAATAAAAGAGAGAAGGAAGGGAGGAGAGAAACGAGCAAGAGGCGTGTGTCAGTCAAGAAGTGGAATTAATGCGAGAAAAGGAAAAAGTGAGAGGAGCGAAACGGGCGCAGTGAACGAAGAGTGAGAGAGGAGTGAAGAAAAGGGAAAGATGTGTGTGAGAGTAGGGCGGACGAAGTGGATGGGAGGTGGATGAAAGGACCAGGGGACGCGACGTGGTGGGGTTGACTAGAAAAAGAAAGAAGCGACGAGTGACGAAGCCAAGGTAGGAGTGGCAAGGGAAGTTGATCAAGAAAGAAGGATCAAAGGCGAGGAAGTGGAAGGGGGGAGGAGGGAAAGGAGGGAAGGAGCGAAAGGGGGGCGGAATAAAAGTGGAAATAGAAGGCGTAGAACGAAAAGGTGGAAAAGAAGGCGGAAAGAAAGAATTGGGAAGGAAGATAGTACAAAGAACGGCAGTAGCGGTGTTCCAAAGTGCCTTCCGCCTAACAAGGTAGAGGGGACCTTGTGCGGCGGCGAGGCGACGAAAGAAGCATAGGTCGTGAGGACCGGCGGCACCAAGACACGACAAGACCAAGAAGACCAAGAAGACCAAGAACCAAAGAGTTACGGCGATGCAGGCAATGGGAAGAGCGTGGGAAGGTGCGTACGGGCCCCAAACATCTGGACAGCACTTGCCGTCGTTTGCACGCTAAAAGACTAAAACAAGGAGGAAGGCGCGCGGTGGATAAGGAAGCAGCGATGCAGAGTCTGCAAGTCCGCAATCTGCTCCTCCTCGTTCTGGACACTGGCGGTTGCAAAAATGCGAAAGCATAAAAACGTCTCCGCCATGTGCACTTGCACACAGGTTCATTTGACAGCCGCCGTACGGAGCTCCTCAATCTGGGTCGCAGTGGGTGCAATGTACTCCGTATGCAAATGGGGATGAGTGGATGGGTGAATGGGTGGGTGGATGGCGTGTGGAACGTGTTGCATGGGCCCCTTTGTAACGAGGAAAGTACAGGTACTTCGTACTTGCCGTTTCCTTTGGCTCTGTTGTTTTGGGCGTAAGGGGAAGGCGCGCTAGGCTGGAGAGGGGCAGCGAGGAAAGAAGCGGCCTGACTAGCCCTGTTTGCCCTGACACTCCGTATCAGGCAACCGGGGGGGATTAAGGTGCCATGCGCCCAATGCAAGCACTGTGAATACCGCTTGTCAGGGCTCCTTCGTTGCGCGTTGCCGAGGCCGGCCTTGATGAGCACGCTCTGTTCAGTCAATTCCTGGGCTCGATTAGACCCTTGTGGGTTCTGGCCAGGCCACAGAAAACGAGCGGCCTTGTCTTTTGCCCAGTGCAAAAATAGCACAGTGAGACATTGGGGACACCAGGCTTGGGCCAATGCCGAATATTAATGCCCAGGATTGAAAATCCCCGTCGCGCCGAATGGCACCCAGCAAGCATCCAGAAACGAGGAGGCCCGGCAAGATCAGGCGGCCATGCAATGTTCAAAGCCATGGAGGGTCTTTGGGTGCATTTGAGCGCATCCCAAGCGCATCCCAAGCGCATCCCAAGCGCATCCAAGTGCATCCTTCCAGAGTTAGTCGCTGTCTGCCGCTGTCGTCCGTCGCCTGCTCACCGCTTCGGCATCCAACGAGCGCCTAGACAAGCACGGCAAACAACAAGCAACAAAAGCAAGGAGGCAACAGACACACCTGTGCCGTTCGGCTGGGACGGAATTACAAGGGCCCACTTGACCAAAACACGTGCGTCTGGAGGTGCAGGGTGAAGAGGAGAGTTTGACAATGTGGAAAGGACGCAGGGAGATGAAGTCGAAAAGAGAAAAAGAGAAACGGCCCCCAACTCGGCCCCCAACTCTTGGCTGCTCTGCAGCACTTGCGAGATAACAGGGCCAGACCCCGACTGGCGGGTGTCAGGAGGAAAGGAAAGCCGACAGCTGTAACCAGGGCCCATGAAGGCCCATGAAGGCCCATGAAGGCCCATGAAGGCCCAATAAATGCCCGATAAAAGCCCATTGAAAACCCAGCAAGGCCTAAGAAGGAGGATGGCAAATGAGGGGAAAAGAAGACAAATCGAACAGAAGCCAGAGCGATAACCGATTGCTCACACCGCGCCAATGACGGCAGCCATTGCCAGGCGTCGGTGGTTTTAGCGGGTTTGGAGTCTCTGTCGGACGGACAGACCGGGAGATAAGACTCCTCGTGAGATGAGGTACATCGTAGGAACAGAGCAAGGCACGCCTGGTCGGCGCCATTAGCGAATCAGTCAGTCCTGGGCGCTAGGCCAGAGACTGTCCGTCACCGACGGTCCAAAACGCTTCCCATCGCCTTGGGGCGGACGAGACGAATCGGAAAAAACCTGGCGCCTGTTTCACGCTGCACATGGCAGACCAAGTGACGATGTGCAGCATGCCACAGGACCAGCAGGACGCCGTACTTTGTATGTGTGTGCCGATTTGTGCGGGCGTGGCAGATGATGTGTGTACGGAGTATGGTGCATATTATGGTGGTGGCTCGGGAAATGGGTAGTAATGGTGGACAGTCCGGTGGGTGACACGCTGGACCACAGCGGACGGCACTTGCAAAAAGCGCCCAGCAAGTATCCGGTACAGCGGGGTACTTGTGCGAGCCTGTGGCGAGTGGAGCGGGTGACCTCGTGGAAAACACGGTCTGAGGAGAGCGTGGCCGACGAGATCTGCGCGTGGCTTTCAAGGATCTTCCCTCCCCCGGCCAGGCTGTTTTAGACAAGCTCCCCTGCAGGTCTGCAACCACGACCAAGCAAGAACTCTGGCTCGTCGAGGCCCCACACCCCCATGTTGCACGCGTGCAGAACAATTCCGGAGCGGGCGAACAGTGTGAGAGAACAATGGGGCCAACGAATGGGCCAGCAAAATGCAAAATGCCCAGGAAAATGGGCGGGGACGCTGTCAGCACCAGCCACTGGCTGAAGAGCTGAACCGGTCTGGAGGCGAAGCGGTCAAATAATAAGAGAAAAACAAACATTGGCAGAAAGCAGCCGGAGCAAAAGGACGGAAGAGGATAAGGGCGGCGCAAATTGGTGCAGAATAGGCAAGAAATACGGCAAGGAAATATGGGCGGGAAAACCGAGGCGGCAGAAATAAGGACTGGCAAAATAGCATAGGGCGAATGGGCAATTAGGTAAACGAGGCATGGGAAGGCATGGGAAGTGCAGAATGTGGGATGGGTTAGGCGCAAAATGAGGCGCAAAAACGAGGCGTGAAGACGAATTGGCACGATAAAACCCCCAAAAGGGCAGCGTCATCGCTGGAGATCTCAAGGGGAAAGAGGAGTGCAAAACGGAACGGGAATAATGAAAGAGAGTATGCACGTACCTTGACAATTCGGCCTTGGGCCCAGTTCGCACGCCTACTGGGGGAAAACGGCTCTAGAATCGATGCCGCGGTCTGTCGTTCGATGGAGCGCCGCAAGCGCACGCTTGCTTCTTGGTGAGTGCTGACCGTAACTTTGTGCAGTGTTGTCGCTCTTGTGTTGCCTTGCAAGCTCGCACTGACGATACGATGTGCCGGCACCACGTCGATCAAGCCCAATTCGAGCCCCGCGCCGGTGTCGTCTCCGTACGAACAACGAATAGTGTGTTGTATCGTGCAGTCGTTCGTGTCCTGTCAAGGGTACCCGACGCCGGGGGTTAGAGGCGGGTCGTCTGCTCGACTCTGATACGAGGACAGCGAGGTGCGCACACCGTATGATTGATTTAATGTACGTAAATGTACAAGTACGCTTATTTTGCTGTTCTGTGGTAGGGAAGATTAAAACTGTCAGTAGCTATTTCTTGCTAGGGCAGAAAACGAAGGGTGCCGGTGTGCAGATGATAGTGCAGGAGGATTGAATGTCTTCGCAAGGTGTGAGGTGCAAACGACCGCCATTGGTCACAGGGACGGGAAAGTGCAGTGATGAAAACGTTCATGAAGATAAAACACCCGCTGGAAATCGTGGCTGGTGAAAGGAAATCGCAGGCTCTTTTTCCACGAAGATCATTCAAGGACGACGTGCTGTTCTCTGTTGGTGCGTAAACAGAGCGAGAGAGCTGAGCGCTAGCGAAAACCGCCTTTGCTTGGTTTGCATGTATGCATATATCTTGAGACCTAGGTACAATCACAGTACTCGATACTCGAAGGCATCCCAAAACACCATGCACTCGTGGCCGGGTCGTGTTTCGGTGTGGCTTCTAGAAGAGCAAGGCAAGGCAAATGGAATTAAAACAACACAGGGGTGTGCTAGAAGGGAAGGCAGTGTGTGCGAGAAGGGGGTAACTCATTAAAGGTGCTGCCTTGTGAGATTTCAGAAAAAAAAAAGAAAAAAAAAGACTTACAGGGAAACAGTCGGCACACAAAACGTGGCAGCCCCAGAGAGGCAAAGATCGAAGAGAGGCTGAGGGCAGAGGTCGGCAACGGGTACCCCTACAGATCGCCTAATGATCCCTGGTCCCTTCACGTTTGAGGTTTCGTGACAGGCTGGGAAAGAGACGATGCAATACCTGGGGAAGCTGAGATGCCGACAGGCTGGGGTCATTTATAAGCTGCGAGATGCGCCTAGATGAAAAGCAATCGATCCGCTAGAGTATAAGCTGTTCTAACAAGCTTGGTCGCTTGCGTGAGCTGCAAGATAGTACGCAGTACTTAACAGAGAGACCTGAAGATTGGAGCAAGAGGCGCGGCGAGGCCAAAAGCGGCGGTGCGAGGCGGGACCAGTCCAGTTGCTAGCGCAAGCACGGAGCACGGTGTGCGAACGGAAGGGTCGAGATGGCCCAGAATTTGGTGTAGCTCAGCTGCTGTGAGGTGGTCCGTACTCTCTACTAAGGTTTGATCTAGTTGCTTTACCCTTCGGCTTTTTCCTCTTTGGCCGCTGCTTGGCTCCGGGGTGCGTTGCAAGCAGGTGGGATAAGTTGCAAAAAGGTAATGGCGATCGATCGCAGGTGGTTAAAGCTTCGAAAAGCTCTTGAAACACGTCGAAATTGTCAGGTACGAAGATGTGCACCTAACCGTGGATCTGACAGTGTATGGCGATGCGCAAATGCCTCGGATCAGATTCCGAGAGGAGAGCGAGATCAGTCGACCAGAAGCAAACGTTCAGTGTTGGTAACAAGAAGGTGCTGCAAATGGCGATCTTTGGTGATGGGATCTAAGGCGACGGTGAGATCGTAACGGAGGATGTGCGAGGAGCAATCGGAGATCGAAGAGCAGTAGCAGAGTTAAATCGACGTGGGAGGAAGGGAAATTGCTGGGGTTGCGCAGTGTTTCCCAAGAGCAAATCGCTGGAAATGAGCAGGAAAAGGATGGGGGCCCACGGAGGGTCCGACGGTTGAGAGATCGCCAGGCACGGGAAGCCGCTATAATGGGATTGTGAGAATGCGATTCGAAATCCTGGAGCAAATGCTGGGTGTTGTCGTCGAGCTGTGCTTGAAAAGACGAGTCGAGAATGGCGACGAGGCGACGAGGGCGACGAGGAATGAATAAAAACAGAAGCGAAAAGCTTTTTTGCTTTGCGCGGCGGGTAGCCTTGCTATTTTAGAGAATGGCAAAGATAGAAACCAAGGGAAGGAGCGACGCGAAAAAGGAAAGAGCAACCCGAGAATTATTGGAAAAAGAAAATTGACCTCCGTGGTTCCAACTCTTCTCGGAAAGAGCCACGCAGAGGAGGCCAGAGCAGAAAAAAGTACCATGCACAGCTTCAAGGGCGAGACATACAGCTCTTGCTGCATTAAACGTGCATTGCATCCGCACATGTATCGCGTGCTACTACGCAGACGCCAATGCACTGTTAGCGACGGCGACAGATACATCGGCTGAGAGGGGGGGGGGAGGTCGGGGCACTCTTTTGTTTACTCTTGTCAGCCAGTTGCTACGTACTCCGTCCGGATGGTGCCTATATCACACAGTCGATACATGCGCCCTGTATCGTGCCTTCCCCCGGTCACAGGGAGATACTTCATATTGCAAGCGCCTTCTTTACCCTCCTTTTTATCTCCTTTTTCTCTCCTGTTCTTTTTGGATGCTCGAGGGAAAGAGCCAACAAGGTTGTCTGATTACGCAAGGAAAGAGCATGGGACGGGCAGAATGTGCCTTCCCAAGTACTCGGTGCATGTCGATATGGATAGTCAGCAGATGTACATCCTGAATTGCGGAGAACGGACAACGAAATGTGTTCGAGGCACGAGAAAAAGAAAGCAGAGCTACGACTGAACCGACGTTCGGATGCAAGATAAGTCTGGTCCCTAGCCTCCCCTTCCTTTCCCTCTAATGTGAACTACTCGCCGTCCACTATGACCGAAAAACCCCGCTCGCTACCCCAAATGGAAAGAGACAAAACACGCGAGCGCGTGAAAATAGTAGAGGAAATAGGGGGTAGGGAAGGTACGAGCGAATCACAGGTCGCAGCCGTAAATAGGCAGGTACCGGGGCACATGGAAAGTGAGACAGGTTGCAGAACGAGAGGAGGAAAGCGCGACAGATGGGGTTTGCTCAAGCCCTTTCCCTCCTGTTAGTTGGTCAGAAATAGGGAAGGAACAGAACAAGGAAAAAAGGAAAGAGGGGGCGGACTATTGCTGGGCTGGTGTGCTAGTAGTTAACTGTGGCAGGACCCCTAATCATCCGAGCCTTCCATTCTGAGAGACGCCACGCCAGGGGGGAAAGAAGAAGGCAAAGTAAGCTTAAAGCTGGCGATTTATTTCTGTGCAGTGGGCGACTGCTGTACTCCGTACAAATATTCATTCAGCTGCAGAAGGGAAACCGCTACTTTGTAAGGTCTCGTTGCTCAGGTCGGTGTTTCTGGCTGGTGCGGGAGGAAGGAGCGCGTGGGAGGAAGGAGCAGAAGGTACGAACGACCAGGGAAAAGAAACGGAAACTTGCTTTTGGGTGAATTGGATGGGTGCACCATCGTCGCATGCGCAAACCACCAGTTTGCCCCTTCGCTCCTGCCCTCTCCGATTTAGATTTCAGATTTCAGTCCTTCCTTTCCTTCCTTTCCTCTCTAACACGCCTCTTGTGCGTGGTGGGCACGTGGCGGCGGTTCAATTCAGCCGTAGCTGCTACATTTTGTGTTAAATAACGGGCGATCTTGGAAGGAGCGAGTCTCGACATCTGGGTGCACCCAAAGTTCATACATCGTACGCAGTAAGCGAAAGGCTATTCGAGCAGCCCCCTTCTTTCTTATCTTTTTTTGGCATCTCAGGTCACATTTTTGTTGCATTTTGCCACGCGACAAAAAAGACAGAAAAAGAACAGTTTCGGGAAACCGTTTTCGATACAAGTACGCCAGCAGCAAAAAGAGAGCATCTTCATAGGTCGGAAGATCCGAGATTAACTTGGGGGAAAGACGCACTTTGATGCAAAGCACACAGGATCAGAAAAAGCAAAAGCGCACGAAAAATATATGGAGAACGCGCGCAAGCCAAGACAATTTGAGCATGCCCAATTTCCTCAAAGACCAGTCTACAAATAGACGGTGGATGAAAGCCAAAGCCAATGAGGGTTGAGGTGGACGGAAAAGATAGAGAGGAAGCGAAGGGACCAGGGAGGAACACGAGTGGGCTTGAAGAAGCGAGAGTGGCAACGACGATAATGCGAAAAGCAGCTATATCCCAAAAGAGCAACAAAAAGGACGAGCGTCAAAGCTACTGAGTAGACAGCCACGAGTCATGAGCCACGAGGTCTTTGCTCCGATCAATGGACGTGAGGGCCTGGGCGCGCATTGACAAAATGAAGCAAGAAAACAAAGAAAAGAAGCGAGAGGGGGGGAAAGTGGAAAGGAGGTCAAAACGTCAATTTGTCGCGTGGCATAGAGTCCGAGCATGACCGATCGGAAGAAAGCAAACGGTCGGAGTGACGCCGGCAAATTTTCAACCTTGTTAAAAGTTAAGAACTGGATAGCCCAGTAGCTGTGTAAAGCACATTGTACAAGTTTAGCAGCATGGTGGGATGCCAACCATGGGAGAGCCAGTCGGGAAAGCCTGGAGACGGGTTCATTTGATTATCTGATTATCAGGATGATTATCATTATTAGCAACCCATATCATCCATAACGCAATGTGATATCATGGCACCGGCTTGCTTTCTTGGGCCAACAATGAGACGGAAAGTGTACAAAAGTACATTGTGGACAGGCTGCCATGTGGCGGTGCCAAGGTCGTCTATCCGACACACAAAGCACCTCATTACTCTGCTGCGCCCGGAACGAGGAGCTAACCTTAGCCGCGCGCAAGACGGCACACCATGTGTAAATTCCATCTATCTATCCCGGCCGGAGATGTCAACGAGAATAAGAGAATGTACACGAAAATAGGGAGATAGGGAATAGGGAAATAGGGAAATAGAGAAACGTACTCGTTACTGCCGGGGGCATCAATACCTCAACTACAAAATGCACAGCGTCAGCACCGCATTGCCCCCCAAGGTCAAGAGCATCGCCACCACCCATTGTCATTTACGAACGCAACAGAGCAATGCCCATGCTGCCAGCGGATCACAAGCGAAAATGAGAGGTGGACAGGAGAGGGGAACAAAAAAGACAGAAGGAAAAACCCGAGCGCAGATAGCATCAATGCAAAAAGGACAAAGTTGATGCCCAAAACATAACCAGCTGAGGTTGTGTGCGCGTGTGTGCCCACATATCGGATTTCCACACCGGAAGCACTCGCGCGCCGATGTACATGTAGCCAATATCTCAATCAAATCCCCGTCTTTCTGTCGGCAGAAAAAAAAAGTCGTACGAGTGCCCCTCCTGTTTTCCCCTCCTTGCATCGCTCGTCGCCGCTAAGATGCCCAGTTCATCGCTGCCCACAACGAGGTGCAGACCGAAAGTTCACTAGCACGAGCAATAGTGGCAGACAGAAAACGGAGGTTGGGACTGTGGGCCAGGCCGATTACCCAGAAAGCATTAGGACTGGTCTTTGGTCCCCTTTCACTATCAGTCTATCACAACAGCACAGGTCGCCCGGCAGTGTAAGCCGGATACAGACTGGACAACACTATTATTGGGTTTTCGGAGAAGAGGAGGCTGAAGGGTGTACAAAAGATCATGAATGGGCAGCGGTGGGATACGGAGCGGCATTTGGGGGCCAGTCTGAGTGCAGATGCATACGGCGTGCGACGTTCTCCGTCCCCCATGCCGACTGCACAATTGTTGAAGTGTCTACTCCGTATCATTACAGACATATGGGCCAAGACTGACATGGAAATGCACACCGTCTGTCGCACGAAGGATGGGCGAAGGAAGCATGCAGATAGCTTGCAGTGTGCATGCGATTTTGTGCCGTTGTGCGCTGTGTTCGGAGTACGTACGCATAAATCAAAAACCAGAAAGATGACTGATCACTTCGCGTTGCAGCGTCAGAAAATGGCGGAATCTACAGTATGTGTTGAGCCAGGGAAAGATAGCACATAGAGGGGGGCGGGCAAGATGCCGAGGAAGCCGATTGCACAGATACACATGACCTCCTAGACCGGGCGATCACCGATAGAAAAAAGTTGGCAACGACGCCAAAAAGAAAATGACAGAATAAAATGGAAACGCGCAACGTGATGTGCAAGATAGCACAAGAGAAATGACAAATGACGCACAAAGACGGAAGAAGGCAAAGGCCATAAAGGCCATAAAAGCCATGGCAGAGACAAAAGGAAACTCTGCCACGCGAGGGGGCGGCCACATGGCATGGCTGGCCAAGGAGAGCTGCCACACTTTGTGCCACGAGGCAAATGCGTATCTGATGTCGTATTTCTTTATTCCCTTTCCCTGCAGTGAAACAGTAATGCGGTGCTACAGTGCCCCTCTTGTTGCCACCCTTTCTTCCCTGTTGAAGCAAGAATGCAATATCACTGTGATGCGTCAAATGGTTGGGCGGCGTCACATTACCGCGTATCTGTTTTTATTTTTATTTTAAGGTGGACTTTGTAGACCGCCAGGATGGCAGCTGGCAGGCGGCAGGCGGCAGGATGGTTGTCGGGTATTCCCATGGCTGCCCACGAGTCAACAACGCCACTTGAAAGTCAGGCACAAGTGACTGTTCGCCCGGGCGCCTAGAGAATTTCCCTCACATGGCGGCCATGCGCAACAGCAAGCTTGCATGACTGGCTCGTGGGCGAAATGGCACAAAGTGCAGGCAAAAACGGCCGGGCACTGTGCGTGCTAGCGAAGTGGCGAAAGAAGGAATGAAAGAACAACTCAAAGAAGCCAAGGAAGCGAGCCAGATGGGCAAGCGAGCCAATGAAAGCAGAAGAGAGGCTCCAGGAAAACAGGGTCTTTGTCTTTCGAATTTCTCCGTTCTCCGTATGCGTACGTTTTTCCATCTGAGTTTTTGTGCTCTCCGACCTTTCTTGGCCCTCTTTTTTTTCACGCCGTCAGATGGAGCCGTTTCAGAAAAAGAAGAACGGTGGGAGGAAAAGCGAACTAAGGACTTTCTATCTCGATGGGAAACGGTCCCCCTTTTTTTCTTCCTTTTTTTCATTCCTTTTTTCCCTTCCCTTTTCTCTCTCCACTGGAGCAGAACTGGAGCTCACTGTCATAAATTACGGAGAACCTCGTGTCTTTTGTTACATCGGGAGGTATTGCTCTCCACCACCGACAGTACCCTATCTGACAAGCCGAAAGCAGGGGAAACGAGATTGATGGCGGCAAGGCCGAGAGCGAGAAGAGTGAGAGAATGTGGTTCCAAAAGGGGGCGACAAGAAGGAATGGAAGAAGTAAATGAAGAGAAAAAGAAGCGAAAGTAAAATTGGAAGAAAATAGTGGATCCCGCCACGTGGAACTTAAACACAGAATACCACCTCTACCTGGGTGGAACCGCCTGTTTCTCCTTCTGCAGGATTTCAGTGTGCCCCCTTTTCCACGTTTTGTCGGAGGTGATGTGACGAAAAAGGGGGGGGAGGAATACGGAGAACGGAGCGTGGTTGTGAGACGGAGAAATGGGTGGCTGACAAGAGAAGATAAGACGTGAGAAGACAATTCGACAGAGACATATTTTGTCGTTTCTCTTCTTTGTCACGAATACACAATACCAAGGCCAGGGAGTCACGGTCGCCGGTATGATATGGGTGAATTGCTATTGTGGGTGCGTCGTATCTACGTCGTTCCGTCTACGTATATGTGAACATCGCCGACGATCGGCAATCGTACATCGTAGTCAGCTTTGCCTTGGCCAAGAGAAAGGCCAGGTCACATTTTTGCATCTACGATGTATTTATTCTTGCCTGTTTGGTCCTTGTCAGCTGTTTTGACACCACGTCTGGCCCGGTTAGAAATACTCGCAGACCGCTCATCAGTTTGAAACAAGGCCAATTTTGGCAATATATCGCCGAACCTGTACAAAGTACTCCCGACAGTGGGATACATCCAATTTCATCGCACGCACAACCAGGCTGTGCAGCCCCGAATAATGAAGTGTAATGAAAGCTCTGCACCCCGCTGTAGGACCTCTTCCCTGTTATGGAGATGCTGTAAAGCGACGGACCACCAATGAACCAAGGGATCCCTGACTAAAAGGACGATATTGTGAAAGCTGCATTAAATCATTCGTAACAGGAGCTCAGGGAAGAGGCCAGCACGGTGCACAAATGAGCCCGTGACGTTCTCTGATTATCCATATTTCAGACCTACAGCCATGTGGGCCAGCCCGTCTCCATTCTTTTTACATCGTAAGTGGTTCTATTGAAGAAAGTGTGTTATTTACGGAATGGCTTTATTCACAAGCTTTACTCTGCTGGCCCAGCGATGCCACTCGAGCCACATTTGTGTATCTTGTGTCCCAAAGAGGATGCAACTGCGACAGCTCGCCGCCCGATTCTCCGATTTTCCGATATCTGAAAATTAAATGTATTTGCTCCATATTCTCCGTACTCGCTCCGCGATGTCGCACAAGCGTGAGCGAATATGAGAGACATGTGTGTGTCTTGGCTTGCCACATGGCATGGTCGATGGTGTTCGATGGCAAAACTGGGGCCCTGGGCCAAGGCGGCTGGAGAAACAAAAGGCATCCCTTCTGTTTTGTATTCTACAGCGGGCCCTCCCTTGCCTATTTGAAATTGCTGTTGGGATTTGAGTGTGTTTCTGCCCTGCCGCGTCCCTTGAAGAATTGATAAAGAGAGCGACGTAAGATGGAGCCTACGAAGAACGTCATGTACATGTACATGAAGACCGTACGCGGCCAAGGTATGGAGACTGAAGACCGGTAGCCAAAATCCAAAATAATATGGCCATTTTGGGAGTGATAATACTTCGTGGCGTTCTATGCAGACCCCAGTTGCGAATAGTACACGTACCATAATTTGTACAATGATTCGTGTAGAGGTACTTTCGCAAACAGATTCGTTGGGAAAAATTGATTGACGGTGGTCTCGTGGGGGTTTGGTTTTGTGAAAAGTACTATGTAGATTTGCAATTTTTTGGTGGGTTTGCAAGGTTTATTTGCGTTGACCTCATTCAGGTCCAGTCATTGTCCGCGCCGACAGGCCACGAGGACAGCGCGATGATGACGATCGGCCTGTTTCAAAATTTGCCGTGCAGGGTTGCCCTGTTTGGCGCGGTTTCGCGGCGGATTGGAAGGCCGAAGTGTATTTGTACTTGCGTCGGTTGGGAGAATGGGAAGATTACTTACAAGAAAAGGAGTCTGACGTGCTGGATGGCGCAAAGAGGTTGTTACTGTACATGCACTTTGTCGGAAAAAAAAAACCACTGCCACGAAGCACAAGATGACCTTTTGCTGAAGATCCTCGTTTCGGATTCTTCTGTCGATTTTCGGTCGCTTCTAGAAGCATACTGCCCGTGGAGGGTCAGCATGGGGCGATGTCGTGGTTTGACGTAGCACACTGTTAGTGTCGAATAGGATGGACGTTGAAGTGCGAGAAGATCAATTTCAAATCGGCATAGATGGATGATTGTAGCTCTATCAAAGTAGAAGGGCATCACAATAAAATAGTAGACACTCCTAGCATTCGACAAGTACAAGACAAGTACAAGACAAGTACAAGAAAAACGCAAAGGAACGTAGAGGACGGGTGAACAGTGCTGTTCGTCTGTGGTTTGCTTCGGTCCAAAACTTCTGGAAACATCGTGAGAGGCCACCACATACCACAAAATGCCAGATACCCCCCAACGACAGAGCACAGAATTTTGTGCCACTTTCCACGGCCCCCTTTAGACAATATACGTGCAAGCATCACACAGAAGATGACCTCGCTTAATCCCTTCCTGCGGTGGGCACTGCACAATGTCTGATGTTGACGCCGCCATATGGTCACCACGTGGCGATGAGACAGGGGTGACTCAGGTTGTGCATCTCGAGGCTGCCGAGACAGGTAGGACCCAAGGCATGACAAACAGTGCCCCAACGTCCAAGGTTGTGTCCCGCCATAGGCCTCCTTCTGCATGTCAATGACAGGCTCGACTTCGTTTTCGTTTTGTGTAAGACTGCCGTGAAAACATGGACAGGATGTGTATCAGCAACAACGCCGTTTTGAGTTGACCACGTCTGCCGCCCTCTGGCATACATTCTGCATCGAGACGTATCGAGCTATGCCTCATTCTCCTTTCCAGCCCATATACAAGTGCCGGCTGCCCAGAGCATCCTTTCTCGGGAGTGACTTGCCGTGGATACACGGCATACACATGATACAGTCATGTCAAGATGCTGTGGTTTGTGATGTGATGTGAGCCAAACCATGGTTTTTGTATATACGCTGCCGTGTACTCCCATTATGATACCGGTGCGTGATGTGGTGTCATGTACGGTCCCCATGCTATAACGCCGTAGGTAAATATGTAAAAAAGCATGCCAAATCAGATCAAATCTCCTTGCACCAGCGTGCCAGCACAGCGCCCAAGCGCACGCCCGGTGCGGCGGCAATCTCTTCCAGAGCCACTTCGGTGCGCCACATACTGCGGCCCTCAAGGCCGCTCGTGACCAGTGCATTGCTCGGCCGGCCGGGACCGCGGGCGCGGGCACTGGCACCCATACCCGCAGGGATAAGCAAACTTAGTGCTGCCAGCCGTTCCCAGGCACGCGAGGCAACGCCGCGGCCCCAGACACGGGCACCACCGCCGACGACGGTACCGCCAACCATTGTGCTACTTCCGCCAGGCGGCCGGCCAACACCACGGCCCGTTCCGACACCAGAGCCGGCGAGGGACGACTGCACGCGCTGGCGGCTCATGAGCGAAACGTACTCGTCGTAGGCATGGCAAAGTTGACCGTGTCAGTGCTCAAGACAATATCGAGGCGTGCGGCGGCGATGAGGAGGGACAGCTCGAGCTCGGAGAGAGAGGCCAGCAGGTGCAGTTTGGAGTCGGGCGGTGCGAGCGGGAGGGGCGCAATGTCCTCCAAGGTCGTCTTTCTCGAATTTGCGGCCGATGCTGCTGCCAAAGAGGCCAGTGAGGGACGACCAACAGTACGAGTGATCTCCACAGCCGCACTGGCGCCACCAAACAGACCGCCGCCGCCGCCGCTCAAAGCAGCCTCGCCGACGGGCGGCAGCTGGAGACGCGGCGCAGTGGACGACACAGCGGCCAATGGCATGATGCAGGTGGTCCAAAAGGCCGGGACAGACTTGGTGCTGTAGAAGTGGAAGGCGAGCTGCTCCTGGAAATGGTCGTCGTCCTTGGCGGTGTCGATCATGTGCCGCCACCACTGGCGGAACGCAGCGTGGCCTTCTTTCTCGTCAACATCCATGGCGCCAATGTCGACCGGCCGGAGCTCTGTGCTGTCCGTCTTGCCATCGTCATCTTCGACGACCAGACCGTGCCGGCAAATGTCCCAGAAAGCTGGCAGACTGCGGGCCAGCGGCAAGTAGACGTAGCGGTGACTGAAGCGGCTCTTGACGCGCTTTTCCAAGCTCTCGACAACGTCGATCTTGGTAGTGAGGCCGAGCACGGCAATGGGTGCTTTGCGGGCCTGTGCAATGTCAAAGAGGTTGTAGAGCAGCGTCTGACGGGCGTGCGTGGCAAAGAGGTCGAACTCGTCAATGACAAAGACAACAGCCGTCGACGTGACCGCTGCAGAAGCATCGCCCTCTTTCTCGACGACGGCGCCTGTACCAATGGTGGCTGCCAGGATCTCGGAGGGGTGCGAGAGCAGTGCCAGCAGAGAGGCAAGCGTGTCCGCGTAGTTGTTTGTCTGTATTGTTTGTTAGTGGTGGAAAATTCAAAGAAAATTCAAAACAAAACATAAGGTGTCCGCATGACTTGGACTGACCCTGTTAACAACGTCATCGTCGACGGCCATCTCTTTGCCGAGCTGGCGCCAGATCTCACGCAGAGCCAGCTTGTCGTCGGTATGGATGAACCCGTTGAGGCGGACAACATGGAACGCGCCGCCATGCTCAGTCGCCAGATCACCCAAGATGGACTCAACCATCGTCGTCTTGCCAGTCCCCCGGGCACCAATAACCATCATGGAGTTGCCCTCGCCGGCCACGACTGTCTGCTTGACTACCTGGTAGACCTTGTCGAAGGCTTCGTCCTGGCCCTGCAGACGCACTCGTTGGCGCCCTGTGCAACGGCGGAGCAAGACGCGCTTCATCTCGGCGAGGTGGTGCTCAAAGTTGGCGATATCAGGCGCCAGATCGCGGGCCGCTGCAGCAGTGGCCTTTGCAGCCGCGTTTTCTGCCGACTCGACGTCTAGCAAGTCTGACTGCCGGGCCTCTGCGTCGACACCGGCACGTGCTTCCGTCTCCTTCTGCTGTCGCAGACAGTTTTTGCAGAACCAGTCGCCCTCGGGAATGACGGGCACGTTGTAGCATTGCTGGTGGACAGCCAGGTCGCAGGTCTCGCAAAAGATAATCTCGTTGGGCGGCTCCGAGTCAGGCTTGCTGCAGATGGCACACACGTCGTCATCGTCGCTGTCCTCTCCCTCCGCCGCTGCCTTGTCAGCCTGTGTTGCTTCCGCCTCCTGCTGAGGCTGGTTTGTCGATGTGTCCTTTGGCGCAGTTTTCTTGTGAGTACTTTTTGCACGAGGTGCACGCTTCGGTGCCGGCTTGTCTGCCATCTTTCTCGGAGTCGACTTGGCCCTTGAACGTTTTGCAGACGCAGGCGTGCCTGTCTCTCCATTCGTAGTGTCCGTCTGAGCTGCAGATGCCTTCTTCCGTGATGATACAGGAGCCTTAGTAGGTGTCTTGACTGTTGAAGCATCTTTTGCCGCCGTTGTTGGCCGTGCTCGTCTTCTTGTCGAGGCAGTGACACTGGCTCCTTCCGCTGGCGCTGCAGGGGCCGGCAATGCCTCGGCAGCTGGAGGTTCCATTTCAGCTGTAGGCGCCCCTGGAGTTGGCGGTACATCAGCTGTTGCTGCTGTTGTCGCTGTTGCTGCTGTTGCTGCTGCTACCGTCGGGGCAGGCGATGCGGCGGCTGATGCACTGCCATTGGCAGCCTTGCCTCGAAAACGGCTCTTGGTGGCGCTGGCCGTCGTTGCCGCCTCGCTGTCGACGAACTTTTTGGGCGTGCTGCGTATCCGGTCGCGTCGTGACAGGCTTCCACCGTCGAGCCCCGCGGCCATCTTGTCCGTCCCATCAATGGCAAGGTCCTCTAGCAGGTCGCGCCGCTTCTTCTTCTTCTTGTCCGTTGCCGTCTTCGTTGCAGAGGCAGAGGGTGTCTGCTTCTTGGAGGGCGTGTCCGGGGTCGGCGAGACAGATCCGACGAGCGTGTTCTCCACGTCAGAGTCGGCTGGGGGACGTGCTGTCCCATTGGTTGCACCCATCTCCTCCTCGTCTCCCGGGACATCGTACAGCTTGTCGAGGTCGTCTTGTGTGATTCGCGCGTTGCGTTCGTCGAGGAGTGATGTGAAGGGGTGAGGCAGCAGCCGGTCACTGGCACCATTCTTGCCGCGTGCCTTGCTGGCCCCCACAAGAGTGCCAACGCCGTAGGCCAGGGCACCCGTGATGGCCGAGGTCACGGCATGGACGGTCCTCGGTGTCTGGGGAGTCGTGGCAATGCTCGCGCCGGGGAAGAGCGCCGCGTCGTCGCTTGTCATGTTCACAATCGATGCTGCCGAGCTGCTCGGCGCCAGCCGTTGCCGCTTGACGGTCCCTGTGGCTCCTGCACCGGCACCATTGCCATCAATCGGCACGTTTTCGTTGGCGCCGCCATTTGCATCGTCGCCGTCTTCGGACCGCGCCGTTTTCTGCTCACGCCGCCCGACATGGCGTTGGCTGGCAATTGGGACCGGTTGGGGGTTGTCGTGTTTCCTATCGTATGCCGTGTGTGCGTATTGTTGGCTGTATCGGTGCCAATGGCGGTTCAATTGATTATGGGGGCTGTTGTCGTTTGATTGTTGACGTCTGTTGTCTGTTGACTGTTGACTTTCAATCTCGAAATTGGCAGGCACGCTTTGTTTCGCGCACCAAAAAAAGGGCTAAGAGGAGCTCTTTCCCAGAACAGGGCGCGTGTCGCACAACCGCTAGCGACTTGTAAGGGGCCAGGGGCTGGCAGCCCAGCGCTAACCGCGTACTGGCGCCTGGGAAGTCGACAGTTTAATTCGCATCACGTGCTTTCGCGTTTCGCTTCCTTGTGTGTGAACGAGGGAAGGTACCATTGTGGTGTGGGGTCGCGGGAAACCGCCACTCTGCCTTCACTGCGTCGGTCGTTGCTTCCAAACTGGCCTGTGGGGTTAAAGGAGACAATCGAGGCAGTTTGCTCAGACGATTGGATTTGTCGTGGTTCTGTTTGAGCCATTCTGCAACTGCTGCCTTGCATAGCTTTCTAGTCCTGCAAACCACAAGTCACAGAAGCCATGACGGCACCACGTCTCATACGTAGGGCAAGGATACCGTGAACACCATGGACGCCTTTGTGACGAGACAGAAGCGGAAGCTGAGATCGCCCTCTCCGTCGCCAGAAAAGCCATCATTGACGACAAGATGTGCTACTCCAACAATAGAATCAGAAACGGTCTCGAACGTTATTAGCTACGCCGATGCTGACGAAGACGAGTCGACGGAGGTCAAGCTGGCGATGCTGGCCTCGCTCGTCGTCGCCGACGACGACGAGGGGACCGGCATCGACCAAGACATGTTGCTCGACCTCTTGCTGGCCCACGATGGCTCGGTTGCGGCAGCTGTCGATGCTTTCCACAGCCAACCGGACAAGTGGATGAACAAGAAGAAGCTGAAGCTCGAGGGTGGCGGTAGCAGCAGTGGCATGAATAGTGGTATCGGCCGTGGCGTCATTGGGCAGCAGACATCTCTTCGGAGCCTCTTCCCGCAGGCGTCGTCGTCGTCGTCGTCGTCGTCGCCCGAGAAAAAAATGACCGGGTACGCCACAACTCTGCTGTCCCGCCGCGGCCGCACCTTGAATCTGTATGATCCCGTCGACGTCGAGGCACACACACCATGCACGCTGGTGCACAACTTTTTGCCGCCAGACCTGGCCAACGATTTCCTGCGGGAGATGCTGGCGGAGGCCCAGACGTTTGGTGCTCCATACACGTTCAAGCTGTTTGACCAGGTCGTGTCGAGCCCGCACACGTCGTGTTTCTATCTTGCGTCGGCGACGGAAGCAAAGGACGCCACCGCGCGGCGGAGTGCTGGCACAAGCAACACGGTTGGTGGGGGAGACCATCCGACTGGCCGGCCCCCACCACTTTCACAAGGCAAACCAAACGACGAGACGTTTGTTCTCGACACAGACACGCACGCGGGCTACCGGTACAATGGCTCGCGTCTGTCAGAGATCCGTACTGTGACACCCCAAATGGCTCGTGTTCGCCCTCTGGTCGAGGCTGCCGTCAACAAGGCCATCCAGCAGCGCATTGCCACCCATTACCCAGGCGGTCGCAAGTTGCGGTACCAGAACCCGCGGCCCTGGCGGCCCAATGCGGCGGTGGTCAACTGCTACAATGGCGGGCAGGAGAGTGTGGGCTGGCACAGCGACCAATTGACGTATCTGGGTCCGCGGGCCGTCATTGGGTCCATGTCGCTCGGCGTGGCCCGTGAGTTTCGTGTACGGCGCATCGTGCCGCGTGATCCGTCCAAAGAGACGCGGGATACAAAGGACGACGACGCTTCCGGACAGATCAGTATCCACCTGCCGCACAACTCCTTGCTCATCATGCACGCCGAGATGCAGGAAGAGTGGAAGCACTGCGTGACACCGGCACCTTCCATCAACCCGCATCCTGTTGCTGGCATCAAACGTATCAACGTCACGTACCGAGACTATCGCGCCGACTTTCACCCAAACAACACTCCGCGCTGCCGTTGTGGTATTGCCTGTGTTTTGCGTGTCGTGCAGCGGAAGCTGGAAAATCACGGCCGTTACTTTTGGATGTGCCACGCCGGCAATATTCCTGATCGCGAGGGCTGCGCTTTCTTCCAGTGGGCCGAGTTTGACGATGACGGTGTCCCTGTGTGGAAACCCAAAGAGAAAGGGAAAGCATTGATGACACAAAGTGCACAGGACATCACTGTCAAGGAATGATATGTATTGGAAGGGCCGGTCAAGCACCGATGGCTGATGCAAAAATACCAATACATTGGCAAAACAATACGAAACAATACTCGGTCACCTCTCCCCAAAGCCATATGCACAGTACGTCCAGACTACCAATACTGTGGCATATAAATACTTACAACTTGTAGCCGACCGACCCCCGCCCGACAATATAAAACATGTTAGGAGAACCAGCCTGGCCAGGGCCACTTGCCGGACCTCTTGCTAATCGTACTGCTGCGGCTGCTACTGCGGAAGCCGCCATAGTCCGTCATCCGATCGTCGCAGTTCTCACTCTTCAAGCTCTGCTCAGACGCGCCGAGAGGCATGTTCTGCAAGTTCATCGTGTCCACTCCCATCGGACGCCGAATATTGCGAGGTGCTGTATCGGGGATGGCCTGCCTCGGGCCACCCGATGCCAGCCGTGTATTCTTCGACAGTGGCAAAAGGCAGCCAGGAGATGGCGGGTCCGAGTCTGTGGGAATGTTGGCGGACGACAGAGACAGCCGTGGGACCTGGGAGAGCGACGCCCGCTTCTGAGATGCCGACGTTGACGCAGACCGGTGCACTGCACTGGACGAAGTCTGCCGATTTTCCTTCTTGGGCAAGCGTGCCGGTACTGTCGGTTGTTGGCCTTGTCCAAACGGCGTGGTTCGTTCAGGACGTTTTCCCTTATCTTGGCGCTCGCTCTTTTTGTTGGGCGGCTGTTGAGATTGAGATGCTGATGCTGCGCGAGGCGTCACTTCGTCAAGTGTACCATCTTGGGCACCATCTGGTGTGCCGTTCTCGGGAGTGCTCGGGCGCAAACTTTGGGACTGCTCATTGGCGTGGCGTGCAGCGGCATCCCAGGTCCGAAATGTCTTGTCTGCCCGGCGAAGCATTCTCATCTCGATCGAGGTGGCAATTCTCTTCGCCATCTCCTTTGCTGCCTCAGAGCCCCAGTGCTTGGCAACAATGTCAACCAAGGGGCTGCCAGCGGGCGGCGCAGCAGATGGTGACCACATTGATGATGCGTTCTGCTGCATGACCAGTGCGGTCACCGTCGTCTCAATTGTCGTTCGAACTTCGACACACCCACCATCACGGTCCATGGGATCCCTGCCAACATCGCGCTTGGGAAATCCAGAGTGGGCGTATGTGAGCTGAATTTGCATGTACTCTTGAGACGTGGATCCGAGCTGGAGCTCCAGGTCTTCAAGCAGCCGCTCCGACGTGCTGCTGTGAGACAACGGGCGGTATTCCTGGGATTCCGTTGACTGCTTCTTCTTGGTCGTGTCGAGGTGAACATGGACTACCATGAGCCGCTTTGAGCCAGGAAGAAGGGTTCTAAGAGAAGAGGTTAGCAAAAGACTACTTGTTTAGTAAAACAAACAATCCAGTGCGGCTCTTACAAAAGACTCGGGCTTTTTCCAATGACCTCTAGTATTTCACTCTGGTAGGACGAAAGAATTTTGATATCCATACCAGAGATGTATCCAAAGCGGTGAAGTCCTATCAAGTCACGACTTAGCAATCACATATCCTCAACACAACATATCCTCAACACAACCAGCCTGACCGCAATCCACAGTGAAACTCACCTTGATCGTCATCCGTGGCAAAGGACGACGCTGAAGCCTGACGATAGTCCTGTCGGAACCGGTGGTCGCGAGACGAGCCAGTATCCAAGGGATGGGTGATGTGGGCAAAAAGCTCTATGGCAACCCAGAAGCTGTTCACGTTTCCTTCGACGGTTCTGCACTCGGGTGTGACGGAGACGATAGGAACCAGGATCTGCGGGTCGACCTCGACTGGAGTCTCAGACTTGCCAATGATCTGGCTGAGCCTGCGGTCCAAGCGACCCGAGAAGGATTCATTTGGCGAGAATGGAAGGACTCGGAGGGGCGATGGTTTTTTTCGGGACTGTTGAATGGGACTGCCGTTGATGGACGGGCATATGGCTCGGGTGGGAACAGATCAGGACCAGTCAACAGGATATCCGAAGTCGACACGGGCCGACTATCGTACGCATGGGGCTGGGGGTGTGGTGGAAGCGCCGAGAGATGCCCGTATGGGCCGCGTCTGCCGGAAGCAGTGGACAAGCCACTTGTGCGTCTTCCAAACTCGTCGGGCCTGTCCGAGGGCCAGAAAAAGCGCTCACCACTGGCGTGTTGTCCGTAGATACTCTCGCTCTGCAAATCGTAATAGCCTTGCTGGCGATGACGGTCACCGTTGAGACTGGCACCGCCATCTTCGCTACTTAGCCGCATTCTCTGAAAGTTGTCCATGACACCCTCATCGTCGTAGATACGCCTGCCGCTCTGGCTGGAAGACGGACGCGAAAAGTGTATATTGTCATCAAGATTGCCTGCCAACGTTAGAAGTTGAGGCCTCATATTTCCATCCTGCTGACTTGACAAGACTAACCGGCTCGCTGTCCATCCCTCAAGTATTGCGCTCGGACAGAAGCGTATCGGCCACCGGCCTCGTATTCGTTGCCTCTCAGCCCGGTATCCCCGTGCTCACTTCCGGAGCCAATGCTGTCTGTGTTGTTGCGTCTGCGTCGGGCCATGCCGGCCGCATGCGCTTCTGAAGCAGTGTAGAAGCGGCTGGCACCTTCATCCATGCGTGAGGTGAGCGCTCTTCGTTTCTTGGGGATGCTCAGGGACCGTTGTAGAACGCCAGGGTCCTCTTGAATGCTGACCATGCTTTCTTCGGTGGCCGCACTCGCTCGTCTCGGATGCTGATCGTGGTCGGAGCCAGATCCTTGGGCGCTGCCAGTACCAGATGGTCGAATAGGGGCGTTGGAAGAGCGTTTGGTGATCCGCAGAGGACCGGGCTGTCGGTCATCGTCTTCCATGGTGACGCCCAAAAAGACAGAAAGGAAAAGAAAGCAGGGCAAAATGTGACAAAGTTTCTATTGTCGTTGTGATAGACGACAATCATTCCCAAGAGGCAACTTCAAAAAGCCAAAAATGCATGAGGATCGGAAAGTATTGAAAACAGAAGTGTGAGAGCACGAAATGGAGTGTTGTTTGTTTACATTTTACTGTTCCCTTTCAATCTCTAGGAGTTACAGGAAAGAGCAAGAATATGTCTTGCAAGAGTCGCGCCTTCTTTACAAGAATCCATTGCCAGGTGGTGGACATGCCAATTTTGGGAAGGCACGACTCGAATGATTGTGGGAAGAGCAACTGGAAATCGTGACAGGCGAAATATCTTTTACCATTTCAATAAAAGGGGCCAATGCATAAATGACAATGGTATCTATAAGAATGAAAATAACGTCGCTTTAACGCCTGGCCTTGCAAAATGAAAGAAGACTTGGGGAAAAGAGGGTTTTTTTAGCAAAAAAAAAAAAAACACACAAATCTAGAAAACAGTCATCCTTATGAAGCCTGGGCACCCAGTGTTCGCTTAAGATTGTCCTTGACAGCCTCAATCTCACTGTCCTCCATACATAGAAAGCGAATCTAATGTGTGAGCGTGTTGATACCCCAATGGATTGCTGCTTGGCGACTTTTGACCTTTTGACTTACCACATCATCGGCAGCGCCCGCGCTGCCAAAGAGAATCGGGTCGGATAGACTCGTGTTGATGCCCTTTTTGACACGCTCTTCCCAGACATGCTCCCAGTTCCACTCGCTGGGTTTCCGTGGTGGTTGGGGAGGAGGCGGTGATGTTGGGGAGGTCGATACGGTCAAGTCGGCAGCGGCAGCGGCAGTGGCAGTGGCAGTGGCATTGGCAGTGGCAGCGGCCCCGTCTTTGGGCGCACCGCTCGCGACACTCGCAGCAGCAGCCTTGGTTGCCTCCTGCTGCCGGTGTGTCCGCCAGGCATTCCACGCGCCTGGATTGCCCGCAGCCTCGAGCGGCACCGCATCAAGAACGTCGGCATCGTTAAAGGTGCTGCGGATGTACTGTAGGACATCATAGGTCGACACGGTCGGAGCAGACGGGTGGGTCCGCATGTAGGGCGGCATTGGGGTCGAAGTGGTGGCAGAGGAAGACCGCTGGCTCTGGCCGCTCTGGCCGCTCCATTGTTTAGCCGACGAGGTGGGTGTGCTCTGGTTGCTGCCAGGGGTCACTGTCGAACGCGGCGGCGTCTGTGGCCGGAGAGGAGAGGAGGAGGGGGAGGCTGTTCGTTGCTGCCTCGGGGTCTGGGGCTGCAGCTGATTTTGGCCGCTGAGACGCTTGTTGCGGCTGCCGCGGCCAAACCAGGCCGGAAAGCCGTGTCGTAAACTAAAGCCACCCGGCGGCAGACGCTCTTCATCGGTGGCGCTGACAGTGCCGTTGTCCTGGATATCGGTTGTATAGGTCTGGGTCGTGAGGGGTGCGATGAGCGGGTGGAAGATATCGGAGGCAAAGGTGACGAGTGGTGGCAGGCTCGGATACGAGTCAGGGAAGGAGATCTGGAAGCGCAAGACGGCCGGCGCATAGGGGCCTGCAGCAGGGGTTAGCTGAGTTCTTCCGACTCCTATCAAGAACACGGCGAACACGCACCATCGCGGACAAAGATGACGCCGGACCACAGAGACGGGTCTCCGGGCGTCAGTGTCATGTAAACGCCCTCCGGGCAAGCCTGTTTGAGGCCCGAGCTGCACGGGTTCTTGGTCAGTTGGAGTGGCATACAAAAAAGATACCAAGATACCGAGGTGGCCGGGGGCTTTCGAGGTGAACTGACAACTCGGCGAGTAGGTTCTGCCGCCGCAGCGATGGCAAGCCTAAAAATCGCGTGGTGGCCATTTCCATAAAAACGGCATGCTTGTACTGTTGAGAAACAGAAAGAAAAGACGTCGTGCGTGTCGCGATCGCGCGACAAACGTAATGTGTTTCCAGGAGATCGACAAGTTCATGCGCATCCCCCAGCACGGTGCTCTCCCCCTGAAAGAGGAAGGCGGTGAGACGAGCATCTATGAGTTCTGCCAGTCCACTTAAGCTCGGCTTTAGGCGGAGTCTAGGCGGAGTCGCAGTGTCGCAACGCGCAGTGAGGGGCAGCCGGGGGAGGGGCTAAAACGAAGGTGTACGAGTAGGGTTGGCGGCTTTTTAGTGCCTTGATGAAGTCATTGGCAACGGCGCAAGAGGTGACAGAATCTTCACGGTGTGGATGCGCTTCGACTTGTGCTGTGGTCATTGTATTGTATTTTATTGTTATTATATTTCGTGTTTACAAGTAGAAATGGACGGCATGGGATGCTCAGCATGCACTGTAAGCTTCCTGTAAGCTCCCTGTAAGCTCCCTGTCAGCCCCCTGTAAGCTCCCTTTTCAGAGAGGCGAAAGATATGTAGAGTCAGAAAACCACAATGGAAACGACGCCCAGGTGCACACGCCTACGCGCCCAACCGCTTCTCAATCTTGGATTTCTCCTGGTCCTTGATCTGTGCCAGTTCCGCCTTGTTTGTATCGTACCGCGCCGTCACCTGGTTGAACGGGTTCTCTGGACTCTTCTCAAACTCCTTGCGGACCTTGTCCTTGCGCTGGTTCAGGCGCAGGCCCTTGCTCGTGCCGTCGGCATCCATCTCGGCGAGGCGGCGCTCTTCGAACGCAGCGTACGCAGCCTTGAAGCGGCGCTCCGGGTGGCGGTCGACCGGTGCCGCGCCGGCACTGCCGCTGTCGAGGGAGAGCGCGTCGAGGGCGTTGTCGATGCCCGTGGCGCTGACCGACGTCAGCTTCTTGTCGACGGGCGCGTCGTCGAGCTGGGACAGGTCGAGGCCTCGTGACGGTGCGGCAGCCGTCTTCTTGGTGGCAGACTTGGCGTTCTTGGGGGCAGCGCGGCCGGGGGTGGCCTTCTCTTCTTCGGCGAGCAGGGCCTCGCGCTCGGCCTTTTTGCGGGCCAGCTCGGCCTTCTTGGCAGCCTCGGCCTCCCTGTCATGCGTGGCAAGAGGCGTGGTCAGCAGATGCTCAGTCAACAAGATGAGGGAGCCAAAGGGGCTGCGCAGATCAGGCGGCGGTGCAACGATCGACGGGCGAGAAATGACAACAAGGGGAAGAGGGTGGTCGGAAGTGACAGCAGGGCGGCGCAGCATCAACGGCGCGTATCGTTTTCGTGTGTCTGTCCACGCCGTCCTCCTCCTCCTCCTCCTCTTCCTCCGCCGCCGCCGCCGTTCATGCTCCTCATTCTCTCTTCCTCTTGAATCACCATCCGCAACGCAAGGTTGTCACACCAGCGGAAGTGCCATCCGGTGGGCCGTCTGTCCTTGCGATGTGCGGTTGTGTCCTCTTCTCTGTTCCTGCCCATGGGATCATACCCATCGCAGCATGTGCATGTACTCCGTACAGGGGGGGGGGGCAAAGTACTCACTTCTTGCCGGCACCCTTGGCGCCCTTTTGCCACTCTTCTGCCTCTGCAGCATCCTTCCGAGCATCTTCTGCGGCCGCCTTCTGGGCTGCTGCGTCGGCCTTGCGGGCCTGGCCCTGGGCCTTTTTGCTGCTGGCCTCGGCACCCTTTCTTCCGCCAGCCATGCCGATGGTGTGTTTCTGGGGTGTATGCGTTTGAAGAAAAGGAAAGGAAAGTGGATGGGGGAATTTGTTGAGCTTCGTTGGGCGTGAATGTATGTAGGAGAGTGTTGGAGATGCGGTGTGCAAAAGCAAAAGTAGGAGAAGGTGGGAATCCGATGAAATGGGAAAATGACGTGTGCTGGTGTTTTCTTTGTCGAAAAGTGGTCGGAAGCCGGCGTGTGGTGTATTGTCTCGGACGGCTTAGTGCTCGTTGCTGGTGGGATTTCTTTCAGGTAGTTTCAGGCCTTATTTTGCGCCTGACAGCTAGTAGTTTGGCTGACTTGGCCGCTGTGTCATGGACTCATAGTCCCCTACCGAGCAGTGTCATAGTGAGGGGCCGATGGACGGAGCCTTCCCCATTGTCTTGGCCTTGCACCAAAAGGCTGCGCCGAGTCGAATGTACGAAGAACGTCGTAAGTCCGCTGGCAACGGCTGACTGGAATACTGGAATGGACGTGTCGGGCCAATTTAGGCCCAGGATGTGGAACAGCCCTACGAGCCTCTGAAGAACCAGGAAGAATGAAGCCAGAGAAAATGAGAACCCCAGGGCGGGCAATTGAACAGGCGCAAGGCAAGCGAACCTGCAAGTGCACCTGCCGGGAGAATACTCGGACCTGCAAAGTTCGCGACTGGTCTGCAGCGGGGGAAGGTTCCGGCCATGCAACGGTGCACTTGGGCGGCACGCACGAAGCTGCACAGCAGGGGAAGGTGCGACTGTTTACAGAAATTGCAGAAAAGAGATTACTCTGTTGGGAAAGTGCACGACCAGGCTAGGCGACAAGTAGGAGAGGCGAGAAGCTGCACGGCAGGCCGGGCAACAGTCGGGCAACAGTCTGGGCAACAGTGGTTTCCCGAAAGAGCATCTGATCAAGTCGGTGGACAGGCAGTCAGGCAGGCAGACGGGCAGGCAAGAAGACACGGAAGGTGCAAAGGGGCGGTGACGGCGCTATGGCATGTTTGGCATCGCCTCGCTCGACATGGGGAAGGAGCAAGCGCCTACCTTCCGAGAGAGGAGTGAAGAGCATAACGAGAAAAGGAAGGCACGATCAAGGAGAGGGGCGTGTCCCAGTGACCGTTGTTTTGTCTTGTTTCTTTTTTATCGTTCTCATTTTTCTTTCATTTGCATCTTCTTTTTCTGTCACCGACCCACCATGTGCATCGACGCAACTGCGTCGAGTGGCAAACAAACCTGCATCTTGACAACAGAAGGTCCGACCAAAAAACGACAATTGCTGCTCATTCACATCTGTGGACATGGGTTGCCTGGGCCATGGTTGCCTAATTCGGCAGTTACTATTCATCAAACCAAAAAGAAAAGATATTGAAGGGGAAAAAAAAGAAAAGAAACAAAAGGAAAACTTCATGATACTGTCGGCCACCTTTACTGCGCCGCCTCCAAAAGGCCGTCCACTTTGTGCTGTTCGCCTTTGATCTTCTCGACGTCTTTCTTCGGTCCGCGGAATGCAGCCGGCGGCCAGACCCTTGCTTGGCTGATGAACTTTTGTAACCTTTGATTGCACTTGATCTTTTTTCGCATGCACACGCCTCACCCCTTTTATTTAATAAGTCAATAATGCAAGAGAAAACGCTTCTTTCCGAGGCATGACGAGACACACAACAAGAAAAAGGCGTCCATGAGGACGAAAACGAAGTAGACAACCAACATCAATAGGCATCCACAGACAGCAGGACGCAGCAAGATGCAGCAGAAGGCAGGAAGCAGCACTCGACGGGTCACAAGACGGCCCGACATCAGAAAATAGGCGACGAGATGAAGGAATGCGAAGGGATGTGGCTGGCTTCCGGTCCCCCCTTGCTTCACTTGCGAACCATCGCGAACCTTGAATATCTGGAAATCCTACATGGTGCCGGATATTGGATGCCTTTTTTTCTGTCATCTATGCGTTTTCTTGTTGTCTTCATCTCAACCCGGCCCTCTTTTTCCATCTTGTCTTGCACTTCACCACTTATATACTGGTACCTTTTTTCTACTTTTTGCTACTTCCTTCAACACATTCCCGAATCCGCTTCGGCCTGTCCAGCCTTTCTCTGCCAGCATGTCCATATACGGAATAGACTGCACGCTGCTGAGGGATGTCTTTCTCTGTGCCTTTGTCGACTCCTTTGGCACACACATGCACGCACCTGTGCGTCTCTGCACAGCTCTGCATGTTTCACACTGTCTTGCCTGCCATTGCCAAGCTCGTCTTTTTCGTGGACAGCAAACCATCCTTCGAGTTAGTACACTGGTCACAACCACACCGGGCCAATAAGCCGTGTCTAAAGGCAAGCAAGTGGTGCCAAGTGCTCGACTCTCTCGTTTGCACTCATGAACATCCACAGACTACAACATACAAGCACTTGACACTACACGTATTTCTCCATGTACACTCGGGGATGGAACGCTGCTTCCGCCGTGCACTCGTTCCTTGCGTCTGCATATTGATACGCAAAACATGTGCGTAGAATGTGAGTGCTTGTGCTCTTCCTGGCTTTGTGTTTGACCTTGTGTGCTTCCTTGTTCTGGAGTGGCTCGTTGTGTGCTTTTTTCTTTTTTCTTTTTTCTTTGACGAAAGTCGAGATAGTGTTTTTGCCCTCGAATACAGTGAATCGGTCATGCTTCCGGCCAATTTGAGAGATGTGCTCTCGAGAACGTACGACTCTCTAAAAAGGGCTCGGGCACACGTGCTTGTCTCAACACGGGGTGCATTGCTCAAAGAAGCATTCCGAGATTTGAATAGGAAGAAACGGAGGGGAACAAACCAAATGTCCGACCTTTCTGTAGTGGAACATACAGTTCCTTCCTCTCAGTCTCTTTGCCGATATGCCTGTACGACTTCCGGTTCGGCCGGGGGGGGGGTGATTTCTGAAAAAAATGGAGGGGAGTAATAGTCCCAGCCAAAAGCAATGAGTTGCACACAATAAGCCAATACAATTTAGGTCAAGAGAGCACAAACATAGGGACACTACTTCCCATTTTTCCCAGTCTTGTTTATTTATTCCTTCTGAGTGCCCAATGTACTACGAAAGGAGCCAAAGAGTGTAGAGTGAGAACATCAAGGTCTGCAACGCGAGGGGAGCGGAAAGCACCTGATAAATATCGCTTGTTGTACTCTCATTGCATCATGATTCGAGATTGCCAACAGTCAACTTTTATTTATTCTGCCTCTTCCTTGCTTCTGGTCACATTCTGATTTAGTGAGAAATACAAGTTGGTGGCAAAATTGCATCATGTTCTTAGCTATGAATTATGGGGAGCTCTGTGAGGGGTGGGCTTGATTTGACGATGTTCACCTGAAGTCTATTTGTAAACTTCGGGGTTTTGCCGGACAAAAAGGAAAGAAGAAGTTCCTTTTCCCGAGGTGAATATGTTGTTTCCCATAGTACAAGACTTGAAATAAACACATGTAAATATGAGGCGAATATATTCGCTTGGTTTCCTTAGTATAATATCTGTGCGCAAAACGTTGATGCTCACCAGCACATGTGCCACAAAATATTACTAGTAAAGGCATGGAGCATAACAATTAAAGGACAGCAGATACACTGCAGATATCTGGGCATGTGGCCCTGATGGGCTGCCCGCCTACGGCCGTGAACGTGCTTATGCATGAGTCTCTCTCTGGCAGATGAAGTGTGCATTTGGGGGCCAGTCGTGCCGATACATCAAGGGCCGTTGGCTGGGGTCTCTATTTCGTTAATTATCGGCTCTGTACACACACGAAAACGAAGCGGCCCGTGGAAGCTGTGATGTTGCCGTGTTTGGTGCCGAGAGTTCTCTCACTGCTTCCTATGCATCGAGTAGCCATCGCGTAGGACTGGATCAATGACGCGACTGTCGAGAAAGTGTTCCCTTGTGGCATGGGCAGCCTCCCGTTGCCGTATTGTCTGTTGGCTGTTGGTACTAAAAAATCAAAATCAAGTGGAAATCTGCGAATCAGAATACAAGGCCAGCCACCTTGGTTGGCCACAACGGCTCATCTGGCGCAGCCGCGTCGACGGCCGAAACACGAAACAAAGAAAGGCAAAGATAGCGGAGACAGGCGAGACAGACTAAAAAAGAGACATCGTCACCGAGGTGGCCCAAATGGGAATCTGTTAAACTCCCGTACGATTCGTATTGCAACAGGAGCCCAATAGAGAGGACAGACAGGTCTGGACCAACGCCACATTGGCGATCGTAATGTCACCTTCAAACGCTCATGAAGGAGATTTGATAGCGCAAAATGCAAGGTCTGCGTATAGAAAACGCACAAAGACGCTGTGCGGGGATTGGGAAGACCGGTGTGACGAAAACGATACGTCCTTGCATGTCGTTTCCCATCCTTGCCTCCTCACAACCCCCGTTTGCATCCTTTTCGTATAATCTGCGACAAATCGAGCACGCATCACTCCCACCATCTCGCTTTCTTCTCTCTCTTGCCTGCCCTTCTCATGCAGGCAGGGAAAGGTGATCGCTGGTGATATCTCCTCGCTTGAGGAAGATTATTGACCCTTCCCAAAAAGTCAAGATGAAAACCTTTTATATCCCCTTTTGGCCATGTGATGCCGATGCCGAGAAAAAGGGCTCTGTCTTGAGAAGAGCGAAAAGTGCATGAGTTGCATGAGGCTTTTTCTTTGCTGAAAAAGTATCTTCCACGCCCACGTCCGCAAAAAGCAAAAAGCAAATGGGCACACCGCTTGTCAGCTGTCCACTATCATCCGAAAGAAACGTGTCACCGGTATGCTTCGGGTGTGGAAAGTTTACTGAAACCCCGTAGTTGGCCCCAATAATGCCACGTGGATCAGCAGAGAATAGAACGCGAGGTGCAAAACATCGTTTGTGGGATGCTACATGCCATCTTTTGCCGTTCATATGCCTCGTAAGCCATTGGGCAACCTGATTCGAATACTCCCGCCTCAAAGTGGTTGTTGTACGGAGTATATGTTCAAAATATCGCGCATGTGCTCTGTTGTTCCGCGAGTTTCGCACAGTTGCTGAAAGGTCTCTGAGAAAACCTGGGAATGCCTTCGCTTTTCGAAAGACTGAAAGCTGCGCTGGCACTAGGCCATGGGGAGCACATGCCCGTCTCCCCGCATGCCACGGCGACCGTTATGGGACTGGAGGACGCCTTCTCGTGTGAAATGACATACCTCCTTTCCACATTTGTGTTGCCTGCATATCGATCTGCCCCAGTGATCCCAAATTTGCTCTGAGTTTGGCTGGAAATCAGACCACTGAAATGCACAGACAGCGGCATGCTATCTGGCCGACCTCCAATCGGACCAGTCGTCCGCAAGATGCAGGATGGTGGCATGTGCCATTCCGCATTCCGCAGTCCCCTTGCCCCTCCTCATCCAGCAATTTTTGCGTGTTTGCTGAGATTTGTCATTTGCCTTGATGTGCCACGATGACTTTTCCCCATTTGTGTATTCGTAGGGGATACGGGAGAGGTGTTGGATGACACGCTACTACTGTGTCGTGGCCACGGATTGATATGTTGCAAGACGGGCAAGTGTCTCGTAGTTGGCTCAATCGTGCCCGGGTCAGATAACTGCTAAGGAGTAGTCAAATTTTACCGCGCTTCTACTCGTCCGAGCCAAATCGTATATGGAAACCGACATGACGTTGGGCGGCTCGTGTGGTTTGGCGTGGGTGTTGAGAAAGTACTGAGAAGGTCCCTAACGGTGAAGGGATTTATGAACAGGTTTTTTGGCGACCCTATAGCCACTCACACGGCCGGGCATGGAGTACGACGTACAACGTATGCCCACTTTCTGTCGAGAAACGCCAACTGGCTTCAACTATAGTGTAGCTAATCGTCTCATAATGGTGATGAAGACGCTGTCTGTTGTAGCGGAGGGAGGAGCAGTTAGGAAGCTATTCAGAGCACTCCGTATATTATGTTTCCTCTGCTGGTTGCGCTGAAACGCCAGACCAATGGATGGGAGGACCTGTGTAATAGTCCGAGCAAGCTCTTGCATTGCAATGGCTCGGGACGAGTCGCAGGAGCGAAGCTTATCCACGAGGTTAATCTCATCGTGGCAGCTCCTGCAATGGTATCCCGGAAGAGATGGTCGAGATGCCCGACAGCGTATCAGCCGTCAAACAGGTCATTTAAGGGTGCGGGCTTTGCCCATGCCCGTGTAGTTCGTATCCGGCTCTGCACGCCCCGCATGCTCGCTTGTCGCGGCTTGATATTGACGCATGAGACATCTTGGACAATATATGCTGAGCCCGATACCCCCCGTGGTGCACGTTGCCGCCTTAGCAAATCCAGCAAGTGGACTCAGATGTCTACGCATAGGGCGAGATATGTAGGTTCTTGTCGGCTAAGCACTGATGGCAAGCACAAGTTGAAATGTCGACCAACTGGGGAGTGATGCTGGAGCCATGCACTCCTTCGGATGTACCCATCATTCTTTGCAACGATGTAACACTACCTGGATGTTGTCCATATCGCTGTCCTCGGCCGTCTTTTGTGATGCCTCTGTTCACATTGACTTCGTGGCGGTCGGCCAGCAGGCAGCAAAAGGCAATTTTTTTTCATAAACTGGATGCCGCCTTCCAGCCACCCCTCAAAGAACACGTCAACTGACCCTGGCAACCCTCGAAAACAGAATCGATGTGCATATGGTGGGAGTGGAGAATGGCATCTGAAGAGAAGTAGTTGGAAGCTGTCGATGGTTGGATTCACTCACGATCGTTATCTCGGCCGCGCCATCGTCGCTCTGCCAAGGCCCTGCTTTCCTGACAGAGCAGCGTGGTCACAATAACACAGGTATCCGTAATCTCTGCGGCGCCTTCAACGGGAAGGGAGACACAATCCGGTTGACTCAAAGGTGTACCCGTGACGAACAAGCGTTGCGTAAAAAAAAGCGAGCAAGATGGCGTTTTGTCGTGTGCGGGACATTGTCTCCGAAGTGACGGATGGCGAGGAAAAGACAAGACGAGTCTGAGCGAGCCGGAACTTATTGATTCGGTCGGCGGATAACGCGGACGAGAGGCTGCAACTGCCATCGTCAAAAAGGACGCCCACAGCCAGTCAAAGGTGACGTCAGTGCATACATGCAAACCGAGTGCGTGTGTGTCCTCTGGCAGGCTGTCTGATATCAACGGTGTTTCTCCCGTCAGCCGTCCTCACTAGACTAGCAAAGGGTAGAAGGGCCGAACATCCAGCAGTTTGGTCGCGTGGCCACCTGATTTAAACTTTGCAGTGCCCATGTATTCCTCGTATTAGGAATAGCCATCCACCCAGGTCGCGGCGGCTGTTCCGTGGACTGTGATGGGCCGATGGCGAGATTTTCTGATGGCCACGAGGCCCGCATTGACACGCAAGCGCCAGCAAAGAGGTCAGAGTGACCCCGAGTTCCGCATGGTCTCCCGGGGGTGTCTTCCAAAACCGGCCGTTGTTGGTGATGATCACCACGGCCATTGCCATGAACTGCCAGGCTTTTTATTCAGACCGCGTCGTTGAAAAAAAGTATAAAAAAAGATTTGACTTGACCACCTGCTTTTTTGGCAGCAGGGAGAGAAAATCAACATGCTCTTTACCCGGGAGCCGATCCGTGGAAATGTCGAGATGCGCCTGCAGAGCATGGCCCTGGGGCTCCGGGTGAACTTCGGAACAGACGGTGTTTGGTCAGGCACCTGGAGACTTGCGACGGGCCTTTTGCTGGAATTTGGTAGCGCCGGGTAGCTGCAGACAACGATACCAGCCAAGTGAGTGCACAATGGTGACCAAATGCAAGAGAACTTGCACAAGTGACAGCCAGGCAATATGTTGTCCCCAATTGTATGCTGACGCAATTGTTTGGTCCCAATACAAAGCCTCGTTAAGAACTCTGGTGCATCTCCTGCATTCCTGGCCTCGCCTCGCCTCAGTCGCTTGATTAATCTGGCTTTGTCCTCCGTGCTCCGTTCTCCGTGCTCCATAACTGTGCGGCTTACGTCGTACGCGAAAGTCTTTTCGTACATGTACTCAGTACATCGTAAAGTACGCAGTACGGAGTAATTGCCGCCCATTTTTTCTGTTGCTGTCTAAATAGTGGGCCTGAAGCGTGTTAGCCATACCAAGTGTTTGTTTCCGGGGAAGCCATCCGGGGTTTTTGCTCTGCGGGCCCGGCCCCCCTTTCGCCTCTTGTTTTTTTGAGCCAGCGGCAGCTAATTTACCAACTATCACACCCCTTGCCAGACAAGGACAAAAGAACGAGGCGCAAAAGAGACGAAAACTGCGAGAAAAGAGGATCTCTTTTTCAGCTCACCATGTCTGCGGACCCCAGTCCCATAGCTCAATCCCATGGCTCCCAGCTGCGCAGCCCCTGCGGATGTCTTCGGCGGAGCGGTAACCTTGTGATTTGCCAACCTGCCCTCTGGGACTCTCCTGTCGCCGCATCGCTCGCCGGATCTTGTTCGATATTGCTGGGTCCCTGGGCCCCTGGGTTTCGCCGGAGCCAAATCGCTAGTGCATGGGAAATTTGTCTCGCTTCTTGGTCTGAACCATGATCTCGGGGAGAACACGAAATCGAAAAACAACGAGATGGAGTCGTCAGCGACATGAGATCGCCGCTATTCTGCGAGGTGAAATTGCATTGGGGAAAGATGGGATTCTTGCAGTGGCCCATCGAGCACAGTCGGTGGAATAGTATGCAGAGCAGAGTAGAAGATGTCGAGGAACTGTGCGTTTCGCGCTTTTTTGCGTGCGTTTGTATTTTATGTACTTCTGTCGGATGCTTGGGAGAGCCAAGGAGAAAGTGGGCGGCGAGAATCTGGAGGCCGTTTAGTCTTGCCAGTTCTTGTTGCTCGTTCCTTCCCATTCGGGTGACATGGCGCTGGGATATGGCGATTTCACACAGAAGGTGCTCATTGATGGCGGGCAGTGCCTGCCCTGCTGGCGAGCACGTTGCCAAAACGAGAAAGAACATTCTTATCTTCTCACGCCGGGGAGCAGGAACAGCAGGAACATGATGGACGGTTGCGGCGAACAATGTCACCCTTGTCCCTGCCAAATCAGGTCGGTTTTCGCATCGTGAGCTTCTTCCATACGATATCCCGCCGCGCCCCCTCCTTTGTTCAGTGATGGACGGAGCAGTTTGGAACATGCAAGGTGGTAGTCACTTGTGCGACATGCGCGATCATACGAACTAGCCCCTCGCTTTTCCCTCAGCCTTTCTTAATCTTGCGCCCTTTCTGTCTGTTGTTTTCACCTCCTTCCTTGTGCCTTCTTTTCTTTTTCACCCTGGTCCATCGCTCCTGCACCCTGTCCCGTCGGAAGCTTTCCAAAGGAAGGTGCCCTTCATTAAGGGGCCCGGCTCTTGCCACGCCCTGAGCCCTGGCGAACAAAAAAAATAATAATAAAAAAAACCAAACTCGTGAGCGCGACACCGCGGGTTTTCCATAAAACTTCTACGTACGCATACTCCGTAAGTGTTTTTTATGGTTTTTTCGGCTTCTCTTCCCCTTTTTTTGTCGCTTTTTTCTCGGAGCTCCATACACACCCGTTATTATGCCTTCTCTTGGGGCTCCTTGTCCCCAATTCTAGCCATTCGGCTTCCCCCTTTTCACAAAGTGGGCCCTACCACACCAACGGTGTGAACAGTGGAGGAAAGAGCGAAGGAGGACAGCCGGCAGGTGCAAAGTAACTTGTACCACCGGATGGGAGAGCTTTCAGAGGGAAGGAACAGCCGCAATCTCTAGCATCCGTTTTGTTCGAGACATTGCCACGAAGGGGAAAGGACCTCGCCACCAATCGGGTTTTGATGTATTTTTTGCGTACGGAGTACTTTTGCCATGAAAGAAAATACGCATTACAATCTCCTGCAAGTGTTTCAACTGTCTCGCCCGGAGTGTTTTCAGTGGCACTCACGCTGCTCTCAGGACGACAATCGTCTTTGAGACCCCGCGCTATGACGGAACAATAATTCCTCTTAGCATGGAGTAAGATACATACCAGCCGCCCGTTTGGCTAGCCGAAAAGGCCCTAACCTCGCCAGGTGCAACGCAACACTCACCGTCTTTGTTCGGGAGATGGCACTAGGTAAAGCTTCCCGGGCTTCCGTTCTCACTAACAGCCTCCAAAAGGGCATGAGGTGGAGGGTGGCTAGCAGTTAGTGCAGCCACGGTTGGGCGCATCGTCCATTCGTTTTTGCTTTTTGCTCTTGGGCCTTGGCGATGATTGGTTAGTCCCGGCTGAACGCAAGTGGGCTCTCATTTTGCGGTGAGCAAGCGTTGTTTTCATCTGGGTCCCTGTCCATTGGCCGAGACGAGAATTGGTGCTTGGTGCAGCCCGTCATCCCTTTTTCTCTCATTTTTTTTGCGTCCCATCTCTTTTGATTTTACTCCGTACTGAGTATTGCTTTCTGCCATCTGCCATCTTTTTTTTTTTTTTATCGCGTCTCCACTGTGTCTTTTTGTCTCTTTCCCAAGCAAGTTGCCAGGGTTGTAGTAGACTCTATCCAGATATTTTGACTGTAACGGCATGGGTACCGGCCGGTTGGGGTTGAAGCTTCCGATGTCCATTGCCTGCACTAAAGACCCCCCCCCCCCCCAGTCCATCATACCAGGCTACTGAGTATTGTTCAGCCTGGTCAAATCAGCCAAGAGGCGATGCTTGCACCGCAGATTCTAGTGAAAGCTTCCACGGACACTGCCACGCTGCTTGGAAATGAGTACATGTACGAGTAAGATACGAGCATACTTCTCCAAGTTCAGACACATGCATCTGTTTTGTGTTGATGCGAGAACAATATGATTGAATCCCCCCCCCACCCCCCCCCCCCCCCAAAAAAAAAAAATCAGCTTGCAGGGCTCGACACGAGGCGAATGAAATCCGTGCTTGGTATGGGGCAAAGGGGAAGGCTGCATGTTGTCTGCACGCAGCACCCTTCTGCTCTGGAGCGAAGGAGTACAAATCGCGTTGTGGAAGTGGACGGCGTAAATTGCTGCTGTTTAGCACGCACGCTCTCGATGCTCGTTTTACGATCTGCCTCCGCGCAAGTGTTCACATGATGTGAACTCAATGCGCCCCGAGTTAAGTGGCAACCGGGGCCGCTGCTTAATCACCAGCTTAGTTTGCGCCAGACCTGTCCTTGCTCGCTTGTTATTTGCGGAAGCGTAGTGCAAGAGATGTTTCTGAGTCGTGTTCTACATAATGGCTGCGGCCGTACGACTGGGCATCTTTGTAAGATTACTGAAGTATGTATATCCTCTTCGCTGGGATTGTGCAATAGCGAAGTGTAGCATTGGCAGGACGCGATACTTCCGTGCGTGACGGGAGGGACGGGAGCAGCAGAATGCCATCTACGACATAGTACTTTGATGTTTCCTGGCGGATGCTGGTTCGCAATGCCCATCGCCGCCACCTCCACGACTGCCAGAAGAATAAGATCCACAACGAACGCGTGAGGTAGTGCGTCGTGACTCTGAGCGCACTTGTGCAGTACCTTCTTTGCTCATCTGTACTCGCTTCTCTTTATTGTTTTATCCGTGTCTCCCTCATGTTCATTTTTCTTTGCATTTTCTCTGCACTCTCTGCGTGATATGCTCGTGTTTTCGTGTTGGGCGCCTTCATCATCACCCTGTTCATCGTGCCATACGCTGACCATCCGTCCCATTCCACGATCACTTTGCAAGGCGCCGCCCCGTTTCATGCTGTGTCTGCTGGCCACCAAGTCAAATCCGCCTTGTTTCCCTTATTCTCCTTCGACACCTCGACACATTAACGGGGGAAAGCCCAAACGAGTTGCACGTCTACATGATAGGTTTGTATGTCTGTCAAGATTATGCCCGCAATCTCACGAAGCAGAAGGACCTCGCTTGCGAGAAAGGCCCCACACCCAGCATTTGCCTCTTTCCACAGGAACCATCCAAGGCGCACTCGGCTGGTTAGGCTACCTGGGACGAGGCTTTTCATTAGCAAATTTATCTTCGAAACTCCAGTGCACTCCCTCGACTCCGTATATGTAAACACCCGTAGGTTGCAATACAAGCAAGTCTGTGTAGTCTTGTCTGCCACGAGACTTTGTCGGCTAGACACTAGCACAGTGTGTGCTTCTTTTTCCGCTCGGTTTGCGTGAACGGTTTTGAGGTCCATGTTCAAAATAATAGAGCGTAAACCACAACTCATTTGGGCACCATCTCGCGCCTTCATACCAGCAGCACCCATGATCCGCGGGCGCCGTTACGGATTTCAGTGGTGCCGACTTGCCGAGTTTGTTTTGTTGGCTTGAGCAGGATCAAAGAAATCTCCGCTGCCTCCTGGTCATTTTTGGAATGACAGCCGTTGTAGCCAATCTGCTTCTAGAAAGAAAGGCGCAGGTGGTGACGTCTTCTCATTCCCCCAGCACTCTTTCCAAATTTCTTCAGCAGATAAGGGCGGTGAGCAAGTCTGGTCACTTCGCACCTGACCACCACGTTTGCCAGATTAGATGGGGGTGCGAGAGGGCAGTTTCGACATTTGTCAATGTCGTTTGAAAGGCAAGTGTTCTTCGTATGTGGATTGTTCAGGTAAAGAGCAACAAAGAGCGCGAAATGATTAGAAAAAGTATTAACGCTGCGACAGCCAACTTACACGTGCAGGTCAAGATCGCAATCAACGCCCTAGACGCTGTCGCTCATCGCTCTCCACCATGAGCCACAATCGTCGGCCGCGCTTCGCTCATCGCCGTCTTTCTGTCTCCTTTCTCTGCATATGCAAACGGTCTTTGTTTTTTTCTTTGGGGGGTGGTTTAAAGAAAAAGCAATGCCGTCATCTTTTCGTCCGTATATGCCGACACATTCCGCCGCAGCGCGCAGGTTTTTCTGTCCTGGCTTACAGCACGGCTGTGTTCCGATAAACGATGCGGGTCAGATGGGTGTATGCCGAGAACAAAATGCCTGTGAATGGCGATACGCGTCGAAAATATGTGGCTGCCCAGCCAAGATACGCCTACAACAATAGGGCAGCTCCTCGCGACCCTCTACCACGTCAGGATCTTGCCGTGAATCGTGTGTTGTGATCGAGCTTGTGGCCGAGTTGTGACCAAACTGTGATCCTGCTGTCAGAGCTTCTTTCTCATCGCTTGCGGCCGTTCTGCGCTCGGCTGCAGTTCTCTGGGTTGCCATTTGTTGCATCATTGTTCTGTTTACATGTCGTACACTACGGTGCTGTGCATCCTTTGATCCTTTGTGCCATTCGGCTTATTGGCCGCTGTTCCGGATGTGATGTCTTGCTGGACAATAGGCGTTGTTGTGCCGAAGCGGGATTGTTATCCAAAAGGAAAGCGCGTCTGCGAATACGGCATGCTCTCGTGATCCGTTGCGACTGACAGCTGGCTGCGCCTTCCCCGTTCTAAAGAAAAGAAGGGGAGAGATGTGCCTCGTTGGGCAGGATCCAAATTGTTTGTGCGTCGCTCTTTCCCGTTTGCTGCTGTTTGGCGCCCAACAGCAAAGAAAGACACAGAATTCCCGCAATCTGGCAATTACACAAACAGGGAAGGAGCAGCACAGCAATCAACACCTTGTGCCACAGGGGTAGCATCCTTCCGTGTGGTTTGCACGAAAGTATTTGGTCGCACCTTCCATTTGACAGTGAATGTTTACACTTGCCGTTCTCTGTGAAATTCTCCCACACCCCTTTTTCTTCGTCGGCAGTATGTTCCCCCTTCCTTTCTGCCTCCTTTCACATCGACACTTTTCCCCGTTTGGCCATCACATCACACCTTTGCTTTCGTTTTTCACTGCACCCGCCCCCCCCTCCCCCAAATTGTTTCACAGACTTGTACTTTCCGCAAGACAAAGGGACAAGCAAAATCACATTTGTTTTTTGCCTCCTACGGACAGCTGCAGATTCTGCTTCTACCCCGTTGGCCTCAGCGCCTTGAAACTCGCCTTGATCAATGCAGAGTCCTTTTTCTCACGGTGGCCGATATCTTTCGACCGTGGACTTCACGGTCGAGATATCCAATTTAACCTACCCGTCACCAGTAGCGCTCTGCCACACGCCTTGGATGGGATGTCCACCTTTTGTCTCCAAGGCGCGATCTACCAAGTAACCTCTCGATTCACCGCCTCCATCTGCACACATGGTCATGCTTCCCTCTCTTTCTCTGTATGGCCTCCTTGGGGCTGGCACCCGAGCGCCTCCACCCACACTTACGCGGGGTCATAGAACAATATGATTCTCACCAATGTCGACGCTGCTCGGTGCTCTGGTCCACTGTATTGGCGTGACAGACTCCACTACACTGCACCACGGAAGCGGATGTGTTATGGAGTAGCGTTACGCTGGCTTTGTGCAGCGTGGCCCACGAGACGTCAGGAGCATGCAAGATGGACCAAGCGAATCAATTTAGCCCATGCTGGATACCATGTTCTTTCCAAGCTTCTTTTCCTTCTGTGGTCCTCACTGCGAAGAGCCCAGTAAGTTTTCCATCGTTTGCCTAACCAGCATAGTGCCCGAGCGGTACGCGCACCACTTTCACCGCATCCACCACGTCTTTCCCCGTTTATTTTCGTCAGTGCCAAGCATCCGAACAGAGGGGACAGGAGGAAGGCGAGCAGCAATACGGCGTATGTATGGCTGCCAGTGCTGTTACAGGCCTGCTAGCCATCCAGCTATGCCGTAAAGCGTCTGAGTATGACTGGCTACATAGGCAGTATCTGAGTTTCTATTGCTGACACTACATCGCAAGTTAAGATACATGCTCTCTCCCCTGCCTCAAGCGCACCCATACAATATAAGACGCAGTCAATGGTGGCGGATAATGAGCTTACCCATGGCCAGCAGCGACACGAAAAATAGGCACAGCGGGCCCTGCAAGCTGCATGCACACTTTCCCGCCGCAAGTGCCCTGCAAGACCGCTTCCCCGGCCTCGTGTCCTTTTGTTTACTTGTTGAGCTTGTCCAGCTCCCCTCGACAGGCGGTATGCGTGTTCCCTCAAGGAGTGAAAAACTCAGCCATGCTCTCACCAATGTTTTCCCCTATCGCTGCCCAGCCTGCCAGCTTACACGTAAGTACGTACCCAACCCATGTACTCCGTACGAGGCTCGCACTTTACCGTGCATCTCTTGGTGGATTAACCTCACATGGGCGTGCAGGAAAATGTGCGAGCGACTTGCATCTGTAGGCGAGGCGATAAGCAAGAATGTAACCACGCTTCAAACAGCCAACCGGCCGATGCAAAGATCTTTCACTCTCTCACCAAATGGAGTGGCACACCGGTCGCTCTTGAGGGCGGTTCAGCGACTCAGAAATTGTCTGAGAGCGAGACGAGTCCGATGTCAAAGAGCCTCTTTCGAGGCGACCAAGGCCGAACCTGCCACAACTGCCACGGCCTGCCACATACGACGGAAAATACAGAAAGACCCAAAGAACAAGCGCTTTGTACACAGGGGAATGGTGCACAATCATACCGCGTATGCCGCAAGATGTCCCTTTGTTGCACCACCTCTACTGTGAGACGAAAAGACAGGCCAGCGCAAGGGTTCCGCAGGCCTGCGGTGAGTGAACGTGGCTGCAAAAATTGCGGAACATCTGTGTCTCCTTGCATTGCTGCAGCTTGTACTTTTTTTCGTGCAGAGGAGAGTGGCAAGAGGAGGCCGTTAGGAACGATGGCTAGACACTTCTGTCACTGCTTCGAAAGGCTGTGGTTGCACCGGACACCGATATATTGCACAGCCGAGCGTTACACTATTTGTCCGTCAAGCAGTGTGAAGTATTCTTCTCGCAACAAAACGGCAGTGCCGGAGGACGGAATGACGACGCATTGAGATGATTCCTCACGACGCTCAGCGCTCTGTACGCTAATTTCAACTACCCCTGGCTTCATGGTTATCCACGCTCCCAAGACCACAACCGCTTCGTCGTAGGAGGCCTGTCCCTGCCCGTCCTACGAGACAGCCAGCGAGCTAGCACGCGCTAGCCGCTACCAGAAGTCATATTGCCTACGGGACGGTGAGCCAGCCTGTAGGACCCAGGCCCCAGAGTTTGTCCTGCAAAGAGCCCACCGAGCGGCACATTTCTTGATTTATTCTCTAGGCTGGGACCCGGCTGAGCCATTCTCAGTTAGACCTCTTAAAATGATCTACCAACTGGTGCCCTGGCATTTTTGTCTGAGCTAGTGGTCATGGCTGTCAACCGCTTGTTTTCCCCGACTAGCGCCCCCATGGCGCCCAAAGAAAAAGGAAAGAAAAAAGAAGGCCTGTCTGCATTCTCACTCCCCCTTTCTTTCCCCCCTTTTGTCCTCGCCCCTTGGATGCCTTTTCTTTTCTTTTTTCTCGAAAACGAAGGCGTTTAATCCTGGTATTTCCCTGCAATGTTGGAGGTCACCTCCAGATGGGTCCGGTGACCTTGTCTCAGCCCTTTCTGACGAGCTACGACGCAAATGCGAACCCGTATATCCACTCCCCTCCCTCCCCTTCCCGCAGTCTCGGTTTTTTTATATCGTTTGCAATCCTCCTCAAATTTTTCTCGGCCTTATTCTTTCTCTTTAAAATCCCTCTCTATCTTCTTCTTCTTCCTCCTACTTTTTTCTTGAGACCAATTGTCCAAGCTTTGTTGTTTCTGGCAAACTCGTCAACCGTTAAAACTCATTCCTCCCGTCCCACTCTTACACATCTCCGTTTCTTCCTCATAATATATTACTCTGTACCTCTTCCTGTCACTTTTTCTCTTCCCTTCTTTGACAGTTCTTGATAATATTTGACTTGTGCTTCCCTCCCACAAGGAAAACACGGATCAGGCCGCAAGGCTTCACCCAATTAGACAACCCAACTGCAGACGCAACTCGACATAAAACCGCAGCGCTTGCTCTTCCTTTGTGTGCCCTGCTCGATTTTATTTTCTACGTCACAATAAGCCGCCCTGTTCTTCTTTATATACCGACCCTCGCCCTCTTCCCGTTCATTCAAATTTCCTCTTCTGCCCTTTTCTTTAACCTCATCTCACTTTTTTCGTCAACGCACACACATTACGTCTTACACGGCAAAAAGAGACTCGAGAGTCTCGGATCAACAGTCACGCAGATACTTTCACCATGGCGAGAAGCTCGACCACCCCCTTTCTCGAAGGGCGGGAGACTCCCATCTCTGCACGCAAGAAGCCATTGCCGCCGTTCCCCAAAGAGACAGATGTTTGTTCTCGGTATGTCTTAACCTAGGATAGGGTCTTAGTTTGGGCCGAGATAAACTGTGCCGGGTTTATACTGACTGTGCCGCTATAGCTCTGTGCCGTCTTTGCGAGCCGATTGCATTTATGGGCATCTTCCCTTATATCTACTTCATGATTCAGGATTTCCACATCACTGAAGATGAGAAGCGGATTTCGTTTTACGCTGGCCTGGTCACGTCAGCATTCACATTCGCCGAGTTCCTCACCGGTGTCTTCTGGGGCCGTCTCAGTGACAGAATCGGCCGCAAGCCGGTGCTGTTGACTGGACTGGCCGGTACCGCTTTGAGCGTGATTCTGTTTGGCTTTGCCCCTAACCTGACCGTCGCCTTGATTGCACGTGCCCTCGGTGGTATTCTTAATGGGTATGCCTATGTCTTCACAGCTTCTGCCATAGTCTTGTCTGTTTTTTTTGTGCATGTTGTTGATTCACTAACTCCTGTCTTTGCAGCAACATTGGTGTCATGCAGACGACTGTCGGCGAGCTTGTCAAGGTGAAGGAGCATCACGGTACGTCTTATCCCATCCGACTACAGACCAACAAATTTCTAACCGATCCGCGACATTTAGGTCGCGCATTTTCTGTGATCCCTGCCGTCTGGTGCATTGGGTAAGTGGCGCTCTTCAGTTTCCCTTATGGCTCTCAAATTTTCCGGTCCATTGCGTTCACTCGTACCTTGTTATGGTGTGTAGTACCAGAAAAAAATGACTGACATGTGTTACCACAGCTCTATGATCGGACCTGCCATTGGCGGCGCCCTTGCCAGACCCTGCAAATTTTACCCCAGCATTTTCGTGCCTGGCAGCATCTGGGACAGATATCCGTACTTGTTCCAAACCTGTTCAGTGCCTGTGCTGTCTTCGTTGGTCTTTTTGCTGGCATATTCTATCCATGGAAGAGACTCACCCCGTGAAGAAGTACGAGGTCGGACCGTGGCATCGTTATCGGCCAGAAGATTCTCGCCAAGCTGTCATGGAAGAAGGAGTCTTCAGAGAGCCAAAAGCTCCGCATGCTGTCAGAGGAGGAGCCGCTCATTGATTCCGACGAAACAGCTCCCCGGCTACCAGACCACCGAGGCGTCGCCGAGCCTTGTCTCCTGCAACAGCGAGGCCAACCTTGCGGAAGTCGGCACACCCGATCCCCTCGACCTGGACGCAACGAACCAAGTCCACCAAGCCTGCCGAGGTTTTGTCGACGTCAAGCATCTTCACGAGGACCCATCATCCTCAACACCATATCGTTCGGCATCCTCGCTTTGTACGTTCCCCTTCATACATTGATCTCTAGCTTCATGTCACATCTACAGTCACTTACAAGACTCTAGCCACACGATGACGTTCGACCAGCTGTTGCCAGTATTCCTCAGCACTGCGCCGCCCAACGGCAGCGAGATCGATCTTTCCGTTCAAGTTCACCGGTGGCTTTGGCTTCGACAACCAGACCGTCGGTATCGTCATGGCCGTGCAGGGCTTCTACTCGCTTCTGTCCAACACATTTCTCTTCCCTTGGGTCATTGGCCGGATCGGTCCCCTGCGCCTGTTCCAACTCGTTGCCATCCCCTACTTCATGCTGTACCTGGTCACCCCCTACTTGGTTCTGCTTCCCGATAGTATCCGCATGGCCACTGTCTACCTGGTCATTATCTGGAAGTGCACCTTCTCAACGCTTGCGTACCCGAGTAACGCCCTCATCACGATGCACCTCGCGCCCAACCCTCTACAGCTGGGAACGGTTAATGGTGTTTCTGCGTCGGCCGCCAGCCTCTGCCGTGCCTTCGGTCCTACCATCTCCGGCTTCCTGTATGCCGTTGGCCAGGAATCGGGTTTCTCCAGCTTGCCATGGTGGTGCGCCAGCTGCGTGGCGATCACTGGTGCCTGCGTTGCGATGCAGCTGACTATGCCCGCGGAGAAGCTGATGGAGGAGAAGGCAGAGGATGTCGAGACTGCACCGCTGCTGCAGCATGCTCTGTGCCAGTACTGGCCGCCGCTCTTCTTGACGAGGAGGACTAAAATCAGGCGCCCTAGTGCTTTGTCTGTTGAGCTTGTTTTTTTCTCTTTCTTTTTCTTTCCCTTTTCTTTCTTTTTTTTCAGCTATTCCCCCTTGCCGTTTACCAATCACGATTTTTGTTTTTATTCTCCGTTTCCTCGCGTCTTTCTGCGATTCGACGCTTTGCATTTATGCACGGAGTACGGAGAAACCAACGACCGCCCTTTCTTGCATGTTTTATTTCTGCCACGTTACACTTTTTTGCGACATCTATTTCTCATACCATTTTATTGTGTATTGCATTTCATGGAACTTTTCAACCTTACGGGAGTGGTATTGGGATGGGAAAGGGTTATATGACACACACATACACGCTGACGGGAAAGCTGACGGGTCACTTTTACTTGGGAATGCCAATATTGGGTCTTTGGTTGCTTTTTGATGATGCAGTTACAACTTTATTTAAAGCCTTCTTCTGGCATCTTTTTTTCAATGAGCTCCTTTTCGTGCACTGTGAGTGCTGGGCGGCTACATATACCATTCCAGTTCCCCCCATGCACCACCATCTTGTCAAAGTGATCATGCCGTACGTTTCTCGACACCGACAGCATGGAAACGCGACTGGGCTCCACATAATGGCTGCCGAGCGGCTCCTTCCAAAGCGACCCTAGCGACACATACAGTATCTATGGATTACTGAAAAGTACTTTTCCATATATCAATGAGTAGCTGTTTTTCTTTTGCAACTTCTGTAGGAATCGTTCTCATACATACGCTGGTGATAGTGCCCTATGGATCACCTAGTGAAAGTCGATGTCCTCGCTATTTGCACCTTTTCAGGCAATCGGCTGCTTGACTACGACTTAATCATCCATATTCCGGCCTCCGTACTCCGTGTTTCGTGTTCCGTGTTCCGTGTTTATGTCGTGAGTTTTCCCAGAACAAAGTCCATAGTCTGGATTTGCTCAGTTCTTACGAGTAGTCGTACAGCCGAGCTCTTACAATTGCTCGGCCCTTGGAGAGTCAGTCCCCCCCCCCACTCTGCACCCATCAGCTAGCTAGGTTTGGGAAGAAAAAGAGTGGGGGAGAGCGGGAGGTCGTCGATAGCAAATACACGTAAAGAGAAAAGGGCAAATTCTCTGAACCAGGCTAGTATTATCAATGGCAACCGCTGATTCGTCCAAACCGCCATCTCTTATCGCAAAATAGTTATGGGCGCCGAGAGGCCGGAACGGGGTGGGAGACGAGAAATGAGATGGAAACGGGGGAAAGAGCTACCTGGAAAGTCGAGAAGAGAAGAGGCAAAAACACAGAACCGGGGGGAGAATGAAGGGAGAGAGAGAAGGGAAGACAAGAGAGACCAGAAGAGTGAAACAAAAAAAGCACAAATAAGGCAGTACCAAGCAATAGAAAGTCATGCATGGCAGGCGCAATCTGTAGCAGGTTCGCGTCGTCGCTTCCTCGACTTCTCCCTTCCCCGATCCAGACTCAAAAGGAAAGACAGCGGCAGAGCAGGTACGGCATGTACTAATGTCGGCGCTTTCCCAGACGGTCATATCAACGGGCTTATTTCACGCACCGCCGATGCCTGTTGCCTTCTCTTTGTTTCAATTTGATTTCTCTTAGAGCTTTTGGTCTGTCAATTCTCAATGCGTGGCCCAAATCTAATCGTACTTTCTCCTCTTTGCTAATCTCTTTGCGTCTGTCGCCCGGGCAGCTTTTCCCCTGCTCGCTCGTCCGATATTCTTGTGCAAGGCAATTCGCAGATCGTGGTTCCCCCGCGTCCGTACTTTGACTTGCGACTCCTTTGCTCCTTCCTTCTCTTGTGCACCGTACTTTCCTTCTGCAACCTTTGCGCCTCTTCATCGTCGCTTCCTTTTGTACTGTAGCCTCTCTCATTGCACACGCGGCAGGTGCGACCCCAACGATCTCGACGACACCTTCCCGCGAAGTTTTTTGCTCACTTGCCTCATCTCTCCGCCGCCCACAGAAAGTCCAGCCTCCTTTCTCTCACTGCTTGCGCACGACCAGTTTCTCTCTCCTGCACGCACCGACGACAGCTGCACCACAACAGCGGCTGCCCGTGATCGCCAGATCTCCCAGCATCGTTTGACGACAAGCACTCTTTCTTCTACCGGCACCGACCTCGACCGATAAGCGCGACTGAATTTCCGCAGGGAGCATACTATGGGGTCGAGGCGTTTCTGGCGGTGACGACGACGACGGAAGAGAATAGCCAGGGAAGCGGCTTGACGCTGCCCTTTTCTTTTCTCTTCTTGCCTCCAGCCTTTTTGCCTTCTTTTCCTTAGTAGTTTTGATACAGCGTGGAACCGTGCGCTGATCTCCCCCATTGAGCCCTCATTGAGCCCCCCTCTGCACCCCCGTTTTTCGACGGATCTCGGGGCGGATCTTCAGCCTCCCGAGGCTGCATCTACAACGCGACACAACGCGACACAACGCAACACGACTCAACGGCAATCGCAACAACCCGCTCCCCCAATCCAAACACACACATCCGACGGCCATGCCAGCCCATGCGCCCCCATCACCAGGCGCCGTGCCAGCCTCCAAGAGAATACGCCGGTCCTCGCCCGACCGCCTTTCGCCGGAACCCGGAACGGCAGCAGGGACGACAGAAGCCGCACGGAGACTGCGACAACGTCACCAGTCGACAACCACGCTGCCAACGGTGCGGCCAGTGGCGCCAATGGGGCCAGCGCGAGTGCAGCCGCGAGTTCCGGCAGCGGCGGCGGTGGTGGCAAGGCCAACCAGAGCAGCAATTTCCGCAATGTCAGCGCGTGTAACCGCTGTCGCTTACGAAAGAACCGATGCGACCAGCGGCTGCCCAGCTGTGTGAGCTGTGAGAAGGCCGGGGTGGCTTGTGTAGGATACGATCCCATTACAAAACGAGAGATCCCGCGAAGCTATGTCTATTACCTGGAGACACGCGTCGAGCAGCTGGAAACGCTCTTACGGGACAACAGAATTGCGTTTCCGCCGGCCGAAGAACTCGAGCACTCGAGCACCATGCGGTCCCCAGCAGAGGGTGTCCGCAGCGGCGCATTTGCAGACCAGTCCAAGGGCGGCGCTTCAAGCAGTGCCCTAGACGCGGGCGGGAGTGGCAGTGGCGGTGGGCAGCGGTAGCGGCAGCGGTAGCGGCAGCGGCTGCGGCGCTTCCGGCGAGAGCAGGACCGACAACCGGAGCAACAAGCAACCGCACCAACAAACGACCATGACGAGGACGACAATGGAGCAGCGTCGGCGACCAGCCGCATACAGAAGCTGGTGGCCCGCGCCGAACCTAACCCGAGATCAGGGCACGTCCAACCCGCGACAACTCGGCGCGGCGACTGGCGTGTCTTTTGCGCGCGTCGTCTTTGCCGCTGTCCAATCGTCCGTCTCCGACCACAAATCCATCTCCGACAAGGGCAGCATCCGCCCCTATAAGCCCATCGCGGGCAACGGCTCCGTCGGCGCCGGTACATCCATGCGCGACTCTTTCTTCGGCCTCCACACGAAACCCACCATCCACCCCGCTGTGTTCCCGGATCGCAAGCTCGGCCAGAAGCTGGTCAGCCTGTATTTCGAGCAACGCCAACCCCCAGATACCGGTTCTCCACCGCGAAGACTTTATGCAGATGTTCGAGGCAGGCCTACGCGACAGAAGGCCGGGTTCGTGGACCGAAAGAGCTGTACATGCTCAACATGGTGTTTGCCATTGGCGGTGGCATCATTGTCGGAGATCACGGCAAGAACGAGGACGGGGATGGCGAGGGTGGCGAGGGTGGCGAGGGTGACGAGAAGGACGGCGAGAGCGGAGAGCACGGTCGGGGCGGTCACCGGAACCGCTTGAAGCAGTGTCAGCCCGAAGAGTACCATGCCAGTGCCATTGTGCATCTCGAAGCGTGCCTGAGCAACAGCGGTGGTGGCTTGGAGGAGCTGCAAGCGGTCTTGTTGCTAGCCAACTTTGCTCTCTTGCGCCCGTTCCTCCGGGTCTCTGGTACATCATTGGTGTTGCTGTGCGTCTCGCTGTCGATCTCGGACTTTATTTTGAGGATGGCAAGGATGTCGAGGCCGGACTCAGCTCGAAGGCCGCGGCGAACAAGGCACTGACGCGTGAGCGCGGCCGACGTGAGTATGTGGCGCGATCTTCGGCGACGACTGTGGTGGTGCACCTACTCCTTCGACCGGCTCGTCAGTGTGTGTGTAGGCCGCCCGCCCGGCATATCCGATCTTGTCATGACGACCGAATTCCCCTCGCTCCTTGACGACCGCTACATCACGCCCAACGGCTTCCTGCGGACAGAGCACGACCCCTCCGAACCGACCTATAAGCGCGTGGCCTACCACTACTTCCACCTGCGTGTGCTGCAGTCCGAGATCATCCAGGTGCTCCAGTATCAGCAGGCACAAGCCGCCTTGGCTGCGTCGACTGAAAAGAACCACCCGCTCAAGTCTGCCGACCTACCGTCGCCCTTCCTCGCCAAGTTCGAGTCGTTCCGGACGTGGCGCATCGATATCGACCGGCGGCTGTACAAGTGGAAGACGACCATGCCACCGAAGCCCGACAACGGAGTCGCTTTTTCCACTGAGTTCTTGGAGCTCAACTACTGGCAGTGCATCATCATGCTGTACCGCCAGAGCTTGAGTGTCCCGACCATGTTTGAGGGCGAGTAACCACACGTCCAAGGAGGTGAACAATACAACACCCTACCAATCCGAGCTGCGCGAAGACGAGGACCGTGTGTACCTCAAAGTCGCCGAGGCTGGCCAGAGAATCTTGCGGCTGTATCGCCAGCTGCATCTGATCGGTCTGGTCAACTACACCTATTTGGCAACGCAACCACCTCTTCATGGCCGGTATTTCGTATCTCTACGCGATCTGGCACTCGCCCATTGTGCGCAGTCGACTGGTACGTCCACCCAATCCCCATGGGCTACAATGCTAGTATACCAGAGCAAGAAAACTAACAAGGGGGTGATTTTCTAGAGCATGGATGAAGTTGACTTTACGATCCTGGCGGCGACTTCGGTCTTTTCTGACCTGATCGACAAGTGCCCCCCGGCCGAAGCCTGCCGCGATGCTTTTGATCGGACGGCCAAGGCCACGATCAAGATGGCCAACTCGACCGGCGGCTTTGGACAGACGGCATCCTTCCACTCCTACCAGTCTCGGCGCCAATCCAGAGGAGCTGCTGACGGCCAGCGCCTGGACTGGGGCTTTTCTCCCAGCGATGTCTCGCCGGCCATGTCGACCACGTCTGTTGGTCCCGGAGGCGGTGCTCACAGCAGCGCACAGAGCGCTGCTCCTTCGAGCAGCCATCGTCAGCACCAGTCACGCCAGCCCGGCAGCAATCCATCCCGCCAACGGCAGTACCAGCAACAACCCCAACAGCAACCGCAACAGCAGCAACGCTACGACCAGGCAACCAACGACGGCTACGCGACAACGCAAATGCACCAGCAGCAATATCGCGGTCCCGTGAAATTGGAGACGGACGGTTTCTCCATGATGCAGTCCTCGCCAAATGTGCCACGGAGCAATGCCAGCTCCTACGAGATGATTGGTACGCCTGACGGCTCGGCTGTCGACCCGTCCTCTATCCTGACGTCGCCGACCGTTCAACAACAACAGCAAGGCCTGTCGCCCATCAACAGCGGCTCCATGCAAGGCACGCCCACCCCAACGGCACCATCGGCGCCGGCATTCCTCAACCCTATGCAGCAACAGCAGCAACAGCAGCAACAGCAGCAACAACAACAAAGACAGCAAGTCCAGCAGCAGCAGCAGCAACAGCAACAGCAACAGAGTAGTGCAGTCTACACGCCCAACAGCCAGACATTAGCAGACCTACAGGGCATGGAGTTCCTGCAGGACCTCAATGCCAATAACGGCGACGGCGCCGGGCCGATGGTTGGAGGTGCAGGTGGCATGATGGCCGACCAGCAGATGGACTTTGGCCTCAATTTTGGCTGGGAGGGCATGCATCACGACTTCAACGATGGCCAGCAGCTGGACCTGTTTGATGGGTTCTTCTTTGGCGGCCAGCAGGGCGGTAACGGCGGGGGTGCGGGTGGCAACCCAGGTGGAATGTAAACATAGAAAAAGTTAGGGCGTGATTTCAAAGAAAAAAAGGTGTATCGACGTATATCTGGTAGATACCCCAGTGTTCTGTTCTATTCCATTATTTTGTAAAGTTTATATTTTGGTTATGTAAGGCTTGTTTTGTGATTTCAAAAAATAAAATAAGAGACGCATGTATTCAATTGTTACTTTCACAGAAGTGCACCATGCTTGCGTATATATTCAACTCTAGAATTTCAGCAGCAAAAAATGAAATAAAATAAAAATAAAAATAAACAAGATAAACCTCCCGGGAAATGCAAAGTAGACAAAAACAAAAATGACAAACCAGGTAAAATCAAATCGCTTGGCTGAACCGTTGTCGAAATGCAAAAAAGGACGACCCAATCATCCACGACAAACTCCTGAGCGACCGGTTCCTCGTACACACGCGCACACCCAAGCTCACACCCAAGCTCTACCTCCGCGAACCCCTTCGGCCACTTCCGTTCCGCCTTGACCTGCTCGGGCCGGACGAGTTTTCCTCAATCACCACAACTTCATCGTCGCTGTCGTTGTCGCTCTCCACTCTTGAACGTCTCCGCCGGCGATCACGCCCCGAGTGCTCCTCCTCAACAACAATCTCATCGTCCTCGCTGTCAACCGTATCGACAACCGACGGGCCGGGCCGCCCGCCGCCGCTGGCCCGCCGTATCCGCTCCTCCTCAACCACAATGCGCTGCACGCGCTGGGGCGGATCCACAATCACGGGCCGCACCCGGCTGCCGCGAATCTCCACAGTCTCCCGTCCGCTGCGCCGGCGACGGCTATGGCTGTGGTGACGATGACGCCGCGCACGGCGCTCGCCACGCCGCGAGGCGTAATTGGAGGCGCCGCCAAAACTCGATGCATCGACCTCGACGACGCTGCCGCCGCCGCTCAGAAATCCGCGCCCGGAGCCGCCGTTGCCAAAGTTGACAAGGCTATAGAGGAGGAACACGATCAGCAAGAAGCCGGCAACGGCGCCCAAAGTGATGCCGACCACCGCACCCGTGGTGGGGCCGGACGTGTTGGCACCGTAAATGGCGGGGATCAGGCTGGTATGGGCGGCGTCTCTTGCGAGGACAGCATTGGCAGGCGCATCGATGGTCGAGGAAGGTGTTGTGCGGGAGTAGTCGAGGTGTTGTGTTCGCAGATCTCCTAGGAGGCTCTGAGAGACGTCGGGCGGCGGGGAGGTCCGTTTGCTTTCGAGAGCCGCGGGCTGCGCCGCGCGTAATCTCGGGGCCATGATGCCGTCGAATAGAAGACTGTAGTATTTGGCGATGTCTCTTTGGCAGGTCAGGCTTGGAAGGTGAGGCCGGCGATGCCCAGCAAGGAAGGGTTTGCGCGGGGGTGCGCCTTGCCGTGGTAAGGTGCACACGAGAAATATCGCAAGCAGGCTGGACAGGATGTAGGACGAGGTCGTCGGGCGTGTAACGCAGAGCGACGACGCGCCGTTTGGTGGGACGCCAATTGCTGCTTATCCTGTTCAAAGCTCAACTCAGACGAGGGACAGATCAATTGAGGTCAAGCTTGGTCGAGAGGAAATGCAGAGAAATCGAAAGTGAGGCTCAGGCTTGTCCCCACGATCGACAGGAACGCCACTGCGCAAGGAATGCGGGCTGGTGTCTCGGGCACGACCGTTGGGATCTCGAACGAGGCGAAACAAGTAGACGAACAGCGATGAACAGACAAAAAGAGTGACGACGTCGTGCAGTGCAACGTAGTCCAGAGACAACGAGATTCAGAAAGTTGGAAGAATAAAATAGAAAGACTTGGCGGCTGTCGCAAAACGCAAAAGAACGTGGTGGTTGTTGACAAGGGCCAAGTTCCAGCAGGTTGACTGGCTACGGAAAGATACTGAGAAGAAAAGAGAAGAAGGACCTTGGTGGGAGGGAGCAGTGCCAGTGCACGTTCAAGTCCAACCGAGCGCCATACCACTTCAAAACTCATTTCTGGCTGCAGGATGACGATTGCGCACCGTTGGGCAGGGTGGGTTGTTTTGCGCGTGGCTGCAGCAACCAGATGCAGGTTGCGGTAAAGTGGGGATCTGATTGGGCGAGGACGCTTGGGTGAATTGTGCGCAGCCATGATCCCTGCCAATGTCGTGTAAATAGACGGAAATCGTAGAACAGGAACACAAACCGCTGGAAAAAATGGACCAAAATATGAAGGGGATGTAAGGCTAAATAGTATACTAAGTAGGGCAAAAAAAAAAAAGAGTATCGTTGCGTCATGTGAATTTGAGGTTGACAACGTTCTGTGGTGCCCGTCTCGTCCAAGTAAACAAACAAAAAAGGATCTAACTGTCCCATCGCCGCCAGTATTTTTGGTGGAATTATTTTGGCGGTTGCGTTCCAATGCCAACTTTCATGTTGTATGCAAAAATTCAACACGAATCCCCTCATCTATCATTATACAAACCCGCGGATACCGCGGATTCCCGACCCGGTCGACTTCTTGTCTCTCTTGTCACCGGGCTCTTCGTTCTTTTTGCCGTCCTTGCGCTCCTTGCGCAGCGAGTTTTGTACGCCGCCTAGTCGATAAATGTTAGCAAAAGACGTGGTGAAGGTACAGGCTGCACAACATGGCGAGAGTAGAGCTTACCCCTTCCGTAGTATCTCTCGGCTTGTGGGCTTGTACTGCCTGGTGCTTCTCCGCTTGGAGGGGGCCCCGATGGGGTGGAAGGCCGCCGGACAACCGTGCTTGGCGTTGAGATGGCGGACCCGATGCTTGTCGACATTTGCGCGGCCCAAGTACCCGGTGACGTGGCATCGAACGAGCCTGCGTCCGAGGCCACGCGCTGCCTGTGCCGGTTTGTGCCGCTGCCGACACTGCTGACGCTGCCCCGCATGGCGATCGGCTGTGAGCTACGGGCGCCGGAGTTGCCCATCTCCGGATCAGATAGTGTGGCGGCCTGCACATCACCACCACTGCGAGGGCTGACGTAGTTGGGCTCGTCGTAAGGCGGGCTCGTGCTAAATTCGAGTCTCTTGGATTCGAGAAGTGTGTAACGGCGCATCAGCCGGGCGTGCTTCTTCTGCAGCTCGAGGTACTTGGCGCGACTGGCGGCTAGTGCGTTGTCCACCTGCGAGCGTGTCTCCGAAAGGCTCACGCCGTTTCCTGGAGCTGGCTCGCCCAGGGCTTCGTTGAGCTTGGCGTTCAGGGTGACCACCTGGTGCTGGTAGTAGGTCCGTGTCCGGGCAAGGTCGGCTTCCTGTGCTTCGAGCTTCATCTGCAGTAGCTCGAGCGTGCCCTCCAGCTTGGACACTTTTTCTTGGGACTGTTCGAATTGTGTCTCGAGCTTCTGGCTCTCACGCTTGGCGGCTTCGAGCGTCTTGACCTCTTCTTTCAGCCTGTCCATCTCGGCGGCGGCACTTTCGAGCATCTGCATGTCCTGCTTGGCCTTGAGCTCGCGGACTTCAGCCTTGCACACGAGTGCTAGCAGCCGTGCGCCTTCGTCCTGGGACACCTCGAGGTCGCGCCGCAGGGCGGCTTCTTCGGCCGTCCACGTCTTGTGCTCCTCACGCAGTTTCTTGAGCTTGTTGGCAAGCGAGTCGCCCCAGTTCCGAGACATGTTGCGGCTCATTTCGGCCTCCTTCTTGACCTGGGCCTCCGTCTTCTTGGCCTCTTCGAGCCGCTGCTTGAGTGTCCGGTTGGCAAGAATCAGTCGCTGGGTCTCCGCCTCGGTGACGGCCTGGCGAACATTGCTGCGACGTAGAGCGCCAATGTGTGCCAGGTGCTGCTGAACCATGTACCGTTCAAACGTCAGGTCACTCTTCTGGAGCAGGATCTGCCGGCGCATCTCCGTCATTGTGTCCTCGCTGGCCTGGGCATCCTTGCCGCCGTCGACGTCGTCGGCATTGTCGAGATGGTGGAGCGGCGAGGGTGCGCTCAGGGACGGCTGACGCAATGACACCTTGGATGGCGACGTAAGGCGCTCCGGGATCGACTCTTGGTGGCTGAGAGAGCTGAGAGAGAGCGACGGCACACTGTCGTTGGCCTGGCTTTGATGGAGGCCCGACCTGGCAGCTCTCGAGTCGCCATCCTGTAGATCGGTGTGCGACGTCGTCTGGGACAGCAGTGGGCCAAGCGTCGGGCTGTCCGTGCTGCTATCGTGCCGCAGAATGTCGGATGGCTGGCTCGACTGCGACGTCCTCCGCATGATGGCCGCAGGGTCCCGGCTGCTCGCTGAGAGTGCGATACCGGTTGACGCCGATAGCCGAGGGCTGTCGGACACCTGGTCGGGGGCGGCCTCCTCCTCGACGCCGTCACGAGCAGTAGGCAAGGCCGAGCTACTCTTCGAGAGCGAGGGGAATTGGTCACGCAACAGGTCGCGCTGTGTGATGCCGTCGTCCCGCAGAGCGTGTATCTCACCGGCCGAGATATGTAGGGAGACACATTCGGCGACAACATCGGCAGTGGCACTCTTCATCCACCGTCCAAAGTCCGTCTTTTCCGACTCGATGGTCAAGCTGTAGAAGTTGGGGTGCAGCATGTGGCTCTGGCGGTACTTTTCCGAACGGTCACGAATTTCCGAGGGCTGGATCTCCATGTCGTCCGTGTCTTGGGCATTGGCATGGCGGAGGTAGCGCTGTGGCTTGCGGATGTAGTCCATGAAATTGAGTGGGTACAGTCCATAGAGAATGTTGAAGTAGCCCAAGAGGTGCGGGATGGCAATGCCGTCGATATCAGGCGAGAATGTGCACTTTTCCCAGACCTGGAAAGAAGAGCTCTGTTCCGATGGGCTGGCCATAGCAGCCCCAAGGTCGTCGGTGATGGGCTGTTCGCGGTCCCAGAACAGGATGCGTGCGTAGATGTTGAAGAGGGAAGGGAGGTAGGGCACAATGGAGCCAGGCATGTTCGGCAACAGCATCGTCAGGCATGTTAGGGCCAACGACACCACGTTTGTCGACGTATCCATCTGGAGGCATCGTAGAAGACTCTCAAACAGCGGCGACTTGACGATGAGGTAGAGGTGCGGTGGCTGGCTGCGAATGAACTCGGAGAGAAGGCTGATCGAGCGTGTGCGGTAGAACTTCTGTACGAAGAAGTCGTTGAGGACATGGAAAAACGCCTGTAGGCTTGTTAGTCACGTCCAATGTGCAGACGCTGCCGACGAGCCTCACCCGTAGGTGGCCAACATACCTTGGGCTTCTTCTTGCCAAAGAGGACCAGGACCTCCTGCATGGGCCGCTCCTTGGTCCAGTGCGAGCTGTATCCCCCAGCCAAGACGACGTGGTACACGTCCATCCACTTTTGCAGCAGCCGCAGACCAAGAACATACGGCGCAGACTCCTTGCTCGTGTCCTGGGCACTGCCATTGCCATTGCCATTGCCCTCGTCGTTGTCATCGTCCTCGTCGTCGGGGACGAGAAACTCCCCGATATCGGACAGCACCTCGCCTGGAGGGCCCCGCTCTTCGCCCAAGTGGTCGAACACAGGCTCAATCAGCTTCTCCCACCACTGCAGTAGATGGGCCGTAGACCGGATGGCTGGCCGCAGCTGCCGCAGGATGGCGAGGAAGACTGCATAGTGGACGGGCAGCTTGTTGTGTACCGACTGCGTGAAAGTCGCAAGAAGGTCCTCCTGCAGGCGCTCCGACGTGGCCGGGTCGTGCTCGGCATGTTTGTCGAGGTACGCGTCGAGGGTGCGGATCAGATCGTCGGACAGTGGCAGCTTGGGCGAGGCCAAGGAGGCCTGGATGGCCTTGTGCAGGTCCCGTGTTGAGCTGCAAGCAGAAGAGAAAAAGGCCCCAGTTAGTCGCCGTCAAAGCTCTCAGTCTTGCAGCCAGAAAAGAACATACCCAGAAGACGCCATGGCTGCGGCCCACGGTTACCAACTCTCTGGATGGCAGCTGCGTTATGTGTTCGGCCCGTTGACGTAGGCTCGTGATGCTATCGTGAATTTGAATGTCCTCTTTGGACAGCTCGGAGGCCGCCAGAAGCCGACGCAAGCTAAGCAAGTCCGCAGCGAGCTTGTTAAGGCAGGTCGTTTGGAGTCCGCCGTCGCCGGTCGAAGCCTATGCTTGCATTGTCGGTGGAGATGTTGGGCGGGTGCAGGGACAGCCTCGTCGAAGAGGAAGCCCGTCGAAAATCTTGTCAGATTAGAGAGAAACAGAGAGGAGGGGCTGGGTACGTCGGAAGGTGGGCGAGTGGCATGCAGATAACGGTCCCTGAATTGGCTAAGACCTGCAACGGTCGAGCGTTTTGTCGGTCGTTGGTACGTCGGCGTGTAGAGGCTGCGAATTTGCGTCCGAGTCCGGGTCCAAGTCTGTCGCAGACGACAACGAAAGGGTCTCAGGAGCATACGCCGCAAAATCGCTGGAGACAGTGCGATAACGACATCGTCGAGCTGACTGGGCTGAAAAAAAAAACTAAGCGAAACTCCTTGTATTTTCATATTTATTTTGTGATTTATTTTAATTCAAGGTCGTCTGCTCCTGCCCATTGATCGTGCGCTAACAACCAGGTGCAGGTGACCGCAGCTCAACCCCGCACCGCTGCACTGTGGGTCGTGCCTGCCGTCTTTGATGCGCATGTTAGAGCCTGTTGGGCAGGGCGCTGTGTGCCTGGTACTTTATGACGCGTGCAACGCGCCCTGTGCAAGAAGGTACCACTCCCTGTCATTTATGTGGGGTCTCCCCAGGCAAAACTAGTCCTTGGCTCCTGCAGTTCTCCTTGTTAGTCAGTGTGAGCCCACTGGAGTAGACTGAAGTGGACTGAGGGAAAGGGCGACCTCGTCGAAGCTCTCCCTGTCTCTTTCTCCATTTGCGACAACGCAATACCGCGCGCTGGCATGGCGCTCTTGCTTTGTTTGGACCGTCTGTCGGTCTCTGTCTGACGGTCTCTCTGCCTGCGTCCGATACGCAGCTGTGAGCAAGAAGAAGAAGGAGCGACAGAGACCTTTCCTCAGAAGTCGCAAAATTGGCCTCACGTGGTGCTCTTACGACACATCTAGTGCTCTGATGATGCCCCTTTCTGCATGTCACTTACGCAACAGGCGGACCTTGGCTGTCCTTCTCTTGCATCTCCTGTCCGACCTTTCATGTCTTTCGTGCCATACTTGTTCCTTTTTGCCTCTAGGTGCTTTGTCGTCGCCCGTAGCTTTCTGTAGTATGCCGTGCCACCCATGAAGCTGTTGTCCCATTTCGGGAAGTGAGTGTGTCGTTCCTGCCAACCTTGTTCTTTTGCTTGCCCGCGTGTCCCTTCCTCCTTCTCCTCTCTCCTCTCTCCTCTGTCTGCTCCTTCCGCTCCTTCTCCTCAATGACTCCCCAACACGTTACCAAAATCACACCTGTCCCCCATTTGCCAATTACGCTTGGCTCCCCCTCACCCACCCCCCTCTCCCGACCACCACCTGTTGTCACAGCTTCTCTTTTTCCTTTAAATAGGAACCCCGCCCGCCCAGCTCACTCGATTGGAACTCCTTCTTTCTTCGTCTTCTTTTCTTCCAAGTTCTTCCTACACTCCTCTCTTTTCCCCACACACAACCACATACGAATTGTTCAAGATGGCTGCGAAGACTTCTGCAGTGGATGATGGGGAGCCTCTCTCCGTTCTCTTCGCCCTGCAGGACAAGTTTGATCTTCTGGACTTTGCCGGTCCTCTCGAGGCCTTTTTTTGGGCGCAGCACGACGCCAAAGACCCTGGTAAGTGGGAATGGCAATGGCAAGCGGCAGATATTGATGCCATCGATGCCATTGATGCCATTGATGCATACTTTCGGTGGCATTGGCTGCGTGGCACCGAGCTAACGCGCCCGTCTCCTCCTCCTTTTAGAAAGCAAAGCCTTTGATATCACCGTCGCCGGTGCTGAGCCCAGAGTCATCTCCAACCAGAACGCTGTCATTGGCTCGCAGATCTCTTTCAAAGAGGCACACGAGCAGCTCGAGGGCTTTGACATTCTTGTGATTGTGGGTGGAAACTCACAAGAGGTCGTTAAGAACAAGCTCGAGCCGTATGGCCTCATTGAGAAGTTCTCTGAGCTGCAAAAGGCCAACCCCATCCGGGAGCGCACGCTGCTCTCCATCTGCACCGGCTCCCTCTTCCTGGCCGACCTGGGCATCCTGGCCGGTCTTTCTGCCACCACGCACCCCGACTTCTTGACCACCTTTTGAAAACCTCTGCAGCCAGGCTGCTACACGCAACTTGGACGAGCGCACCGACGTCATTGAGGATGCGCGCTACGTCGTGAACAACCTTCGCTTTGACCTCGGCGACGAGGACGACAACCCATACATTCGCCGCAAGTCGGACGCTCGTCGTCCTTCAAACGCCAGGTGCGTGCCGGCCGTATACGAACGCAGTTCGGTGCATATTGAGTCACAGCTAACCCACTTTTTCTTTCCCAGAAAGGGCAGTATTTCCCTCAAGGGCTCAGGTCGCCGCGAGTCCATTGCCCGCCGTGCTGCCATGCGCCTTGGCGGCTTGCGTGTCATTACGGCTGGTGGTATCACCTCTGGCATCGACGCCACCCTCTACACGATCAGTGCTCTCGTGTCCGAGGAAACGGCCAACGAAGTGGCCAGGGTCCTCCAGTGGACCTGGACCAAGGGCATTGTCGTGGATGGCCTGGATGTGTGAGCGGTCTGCCGGTGAGTGCCGTTTTTTGTGCACAGCAAGAACTGATGCACGAGACGGCCAAGAACCGTTGGTTTCTTGGACTCGAAGGCCGCCGCACTCCAGGCAAAAACAAAGTGTAAAAAAAAAAAGGAACTAAACTCAACAAAAAATGTCAGAATTGGAAATTGTATATCAGGAGTCATCTGCGGCTAGCTTTACGGGATATTGTATGATTGAACATCGTTGCTCCATTTCTTTAACATGAATTGAGCCAACAGTACAACTCAAAATACCCGAAAGAGCTCGTGAATATGGTGGATGCGTCTGATGTTGTGAGGTTAAAAGTGGTGAGATGTGGGTGAGGTATGAAATGCTTCGAGTCACACCTCAAACGACCCGCAGTAGGTGCGTTTTATGGGCCCCTATGGAGCCCGTCCAAGTCCCCAAGCGCGAGCAATTTGGCGGGCCTGTTGGCATGTTATTATCGCTATCGCAGCCCCAGCGAGTTGACCGCAAAAGGGCAAAGCGGCAGTAAATCGATGACTCAGCAGACCCATTATGCTGCGCGAACCTGGCAGCCAATGGCACGTCCACTACCAGGCACCTATCTATTCCCAACTGGAGCTTGCTTTTGGAACTGCATCGTCTTGCAATCAGCAAATACCTCCTTTGGCCATCAACGACATCGCGCATCCAACTCCACGACGCGACCCGACGAAGTCGATTGACGTGCAACCGGATCCTTCTTTCTTCGGCCCACTTTACAGTCCGTCTCGGCACGCTTCTCAATCCGTCCCACCCCTGACTCGAAAGCGACCTTCTTCCGAAAAGGCCGCAGAAAAGCGAACAAACTCCAAACCAACCACAGGCGCACAGCAGCAACAGACACAATGGCGAACGGGTTGGTCTTTCCCTACATCTACCGTGGATGGATATGGGATTGTGATGTTGGGACGGCGACGCGGTGGAAGACGGAAGCCGTGACAAGCAACGACGAATGAATAGATGAGAGGACATCGACAGCTAACACCTGGGACTGTTCGTCCACTTCTTTAGTTGGAGCATCTTTATTGGCCTGTTTATCGTGGTGGCCATGAGCGTCGGCGCGTGGGTCCTGTCGCCCAAGGGCGAGAACCAAGTGTGAGTCAACCTGGCGGAGTGGGCGAAAAAAAGGACAATGGGCCACAGCTAATCCTTCCATCTTTCTCCCAGTCTCTGGCGTTCGTCGCTTATCCTGGCCTTTTCGTGCTGCTACCTCATGTGGGCGATTACTTTCCTGGCACAGCTGCACCCATTGATCGAGCCGCGGCGGTCCGACCTGCGGGCGGCCTTCATACACGAATAGACGATGGGCGAGAAGAGACGAGACGAGAACGAGATCGACACCAGGAAACACGGGTCGACAAGAGGACATGGCGACACACACACACACACACACACACTCCGAACAGGCCATGCATCACACACCACACATCATCACATATTTGTTTTCATAAGCGGCGTTTTATCTATTTTTCTTTTCGAGACGACTGTATCGCACGGCTTCTCCCGGCGACGGCGACGTACATCCATCGGAGAAGAGGAGGGTTAAGAGGGGTGGACTGAGAAAGGGGAAGTGCAGGGGACGCCACATCGTTCTCTGCACATCAATCTGGGTAGCAAACAACGCGTAGCAAACAACGCTGTTCGACCTATCGCTTCCTTTTGTGTAATCAATTGTATCTGGTGGCATCTTTTGTTTTTTTTTTTTGGCATACAATAGACAAACAGACGCTTTGCCGTCTCATCAACTTCACACGAATCTTCGCATTGGGGAAAGACAGAGGGCAGGTCTTGACCAGCAAACACTTTTCGCTCTGTCATCATGAAGCGTTTTCGTTTTGCGCCCATTGATCAATCACCCGGGTGTCCTATACAATACAATGTTCTTCGGCAGCTCAGCCAACCCTCCCAACTTTTGCTCAACCGACTGCCAGTCTGCCCGCCCAGTCGCGAACCATGAGGACAACCGCCCACAGGGCCCGTCCGTCGTCGGCCACACTGCTCTCGCCGGCCCCATCCACATCGCCCAGCCCGGCCACCCATAAGACGAGTCGTCCGATCGCCCAGCGACTCAGCGCACCCGCCATGGCCAAAAATGCGGCTGCTCCGTACCCACAGTCGAGCAAGATTTTGAGAGCTTCAATGTTGTTCACGACCACGGCCCAGCCGAGCGACCGCGCGGCGGCCGGCACGTCGTAGTCCCAAATGACCATCAGGATGGGGAACAGCTTTGTCGACGAGCTGACAAGCAAGGCCGTGGACACCGAGTTGGGGCGGTGGAAGGTGGGCAAGATGCCCATACGCGCCAGCGGCGACAGCGGCGACGACGCCAAAAAGCGAATGGAAACGTGAAAGGCAAGCGTCGAGAGCGCGCAAAGGACGAGGAAGAAGAAGTACTGCAAGACAATCGGCTGCTGGGCAAGACGGCCAATGTCAGCAGCCGAGGCGGAAATGGAAATGTCGGCTGGGTTCTGGAGGAAAGAAGAGGCGGCCGACGACGAAGACGCCAGCGCGGAGGGCGCCAGTGCCAAAGCCAGGGACGACGCGGAGGCGAGCGATGCAGCAAAGGAGCCGGCATCGGGTGGTTCGAGCAGCGGCGGCGGCGCGGCTGCGATTGGTGCTGGAGGAGGTGCCAGGGACGACAAGACGCTGGAGGCACCGCTGCCGGGTTTGGCAGAGCCAAACAGGCCAATGGCATCGCCGGGGCTCGACTGGCGCTCGATGCGGGCCCAGGTCAGGTAGACGTCAAAGAGGAGCAGGAGGACGCCGAGGCGAACGATGGAGGGCTACAAAAACGTTAGTGAAAGAGCAGACAAACAAATACAAAGGGGTGGAGTGGTGGACGCACATCGAACTGGTCGCCTTCGCGCATCAGGGTGTTGTGCAGCAGGTGGCGGTAGACTTGCGGCTTGATGAGGACGAGGTCGATGAAGATGACGACAAAATCGTGCTCGACATACTTGTCGCAGAACTGGCCGCAGTTGCGACAGACAGTCAGCCGGATGTTGTGTCCGCTCGACTTGTCGCCGGCACCCGAATACTCGGTCCAGAGCGTCTGGACGGGATACTGGCACTCGATGCAGATGGGCATCGTGACGGTGAGATGGGAGGTCGATTGGGGAGGGTGGAAAGAAGGGGAGAGGGAACGCAGGGCAACAGACCCGTGCGAGGTTGCGAGGTCAAATCAAAGGCCCATATTCTGTATGGCTTTGTCGATCGTCGTCGTGGTGGCAGTTGTCGTCGCGTCGACTGTTTCAGACCGTTGGCGGTACACCGTTGTCGCAAATTGTCTGGAGACGTCGACGGTTTAGGGGCGTTTGTTGTCGCGTCCAGGGCGTCGATCGCGGCCCCACGTCATACTAATTTGATCACATGTATTATGTAATCACGAGGCTTCCACGCAGCGACTTGGACAACAGAGCAAAACAACCGACGGTTCACATTGCACATTGTTCACATCGCTCCGCTTCTTTTCTTTTTGATGGGTTTGTTCTGTTAAAACTATACAGCCGCAGGCCGTATGCAGGTAGTGTGCTCTTTTGGTTGTATGTAGGGGTATTAAATAGAAGTGCCGTCTATGCCAGAATGTGAGGTTGCAAGAAAAATGGACTAGAAGCCCAAAAAAAAGAAACAGTAGCCAAGAACCAAAAACAAGATGAAAGGAGAAGAAGAGAGCAGAAAAAGTAACGCAGAAAAAGGCAGAGACAAAAGAGAGAATATAAGTCGTAGGGGTGAGACTGCCCCTAATCGTCCTTCTTGCCTTGGGCACGGCCGGCTGCAGCGACCGTGCTTCGGCCTCGAAGAGATCCTTCACTATCGGCGCGCCAGCCAGTCGAAGCGTTTGGCTGCGACGCCTGGCTTGAGCTGCCTGCTCCTATTGAACCACCAACGTCCTCCCGCGGCCCATCCTCCAGCTCAATCAGGTCGCCGAGCGTCTCCTCCAGCTGGCGTCCAATGCGCCCGGCAAAGGATGTCGAGGGCGTGCCAGCAGCCGAGCCAGGTGTGCCGGGCCGCTTGGCAAACGCGCTGCGCAGCCACGTCTCGATCGATGCGGCGGCCTTGTCGAGACCGTTGTCTTTTTGCGTGGCTGTGGATGCGTCGCGGCCGTCTTCAAATGAGCTCTCGACAATCCCGGGCCGCTGCTGCTCGTCACCAAAGCCAAAGTGCGCCGTCTCGGAGCCCATGACGGACATGGACGGCAGCGTCTCAATGTTGAGGCCCGGTAGGTGCTTGGTGGTCCACTTGTTGAGGGGATCGCGGGCGGGCCCCGGAGCACGGACGCTCTTGCTCAAGGAGCCGACACCGCCGGGTCGGCGCATCCATTCTGGACGCGGATCTGTGACCGGCGGTGTGTTGGTCCCAGTCCGGCCCAGGCGCGAGGGCGACGAAGACATGGGCGACGTGCCCAGGGCGACACGGTTGCCAAGCAAACTAGGCCGGCGTGAGCTTCGATTGGGGCTGTCGGCAATGGGCCGTTCGGGCAGAGAAGCATTGCTAAGGGAGATGTCGAGAGAGGCGCGGGGCGTGGAGACGGACGAGACAGAGCCGCGGATGCTCTTCTTCCGCCGCGGCGGGAAGTAGCCAAACGTCGTCCTTGACATGCGGACAATCTCAACCGCGTTGGGGCTAGACTCTAAGCGCACCCACCGGACATGCGTCCATGGCGGCTCGGTGACAACATCGTCCAATGCCGATTTGTTCAGGGATGCCTTGCTGGAGCCGGCCGTAGGTGAGCCAAAGTAGTCACCGCTACTGACACCATTGGTGGCCTGGGATAGGGGCGGCAAGACTCCGCGTGGTGTGGGTGTAGATGCCATCAGATCCATTCCCCCCTGGGGGAAGAGGGATGGGTCATCACATGGCCTGCCCTTGATCTCGCAGGCATCGACAGGCAAAACAACCCATTTCCGGATCTGGATATTGTCCCGTGACCAGAGACCGTTCGCTTTCCGAAAGGCGTCCTCATTGCACCTATACTTGAGGATGATGCCAAAGTAGGTATCCGTGGCTTGAACGCGGTGGATGTAGGCCAGGCAGTCCTCCACCTCCTGTGCTGCTGCTGCTTCAGCGGCCGAGCTGCGCAGGTTCTCGTCCGAGTAGCGGTGCTTGAACTTGCCGCGCACGTCGAGGCCACCATTCACGCCCGGGTGACTCTCAAGGACACTGGCCGTCTTTCGTGCCTTCCGCTCGGCCTCACGTGCTGCTATTTGGCCTGCCGCGACATCTTCTATGCGGGGCCGCGAGGATGAAGGCGTCGTATCTGGTGGCGCGGGGCCCCATGCTACAGGTAGTTTCCGTGAGCTGTTGCCACCGCGTCGTTCTGTTGGCCGGGCGCCGGCGCTCCGACTACGCGATATGCTGCCACTTCCATCAGAGGTGCTTTCGCTCCCGGCCAACAATGTTGATGCAAACTCCTGGATCGAGGACCAGTTGGGAACCCACGACGCAGAGGATGATGATGTGGTGCCGTATCCGCTTCCACTTCCATTCCGGGCATTGGTGAAATTCGAGAACGAGCGGTTGGCAGATGTGGGGCTCAAGAGCCCGCCGCCGCCGGCCGACAAAGAGGCGGACGAGGAGAAGGTTGACGCGCCGTTGCCCGTCGTGCCCGAAGCATTTGGCCGTCGATTGCGAGGACGGGCGGCCGCAGCCTCGCCGTCGGGCGGGTTGGCACCCGAGGACGAGAACATTGGCGAAAAGAAAGGAAAGACGCGGCAATGCTCTCGATTCGAGTTCCGAGAATTCGCATGCAAGCCCCGGTCAATCGAGAAAAGTCCGCCGGTATCTCAGATTGGGTACACCACGAGCGGCGGACCCGTCATCTGGAATCAATTGTGTCCGGGTATCGGCTTACGGGATTGGCGGCTTGATGGGTGTCGTGATAGGAGATGCGAGATGCGAGATGCGAGATGCGAGATGCGAGAAAGGAATCAAGAGGCGATGTCGTAATCGGGCAAGGGAGAGACCGACCTAGCCGAGCGAGGGGCTACAGTTCGCTGCCGATGCAACAATGGCTTGTGATCGGAAGAAATGGGATACCTCGACGGGCAATGCGTCAGCGGAGTCAATACGGTTCGGCAGCACAAAGGTTGGCTGCAATGATGCGTTGCTTCGTGGAGAATCGAGGCCGGTTGCCAAAGAAAGTTGGAAGTGAGGCGGACACAATGGCGGGATCGCACAGCTAAGGGAGGCTTGGACGGCAGCTCGGCGGGCGCGGTCGGCGTGCCGGGACGCTGCAGAGTCGTGTGCTTCGCTGGATGGGTCCGTATCGAGAGCAGGCCAAGCGTCGACTGATGGCGTTGGAAGAGTCAAAATGGGCGAAAAGGGGGGGGATGTGAGAAGAATGGCCGATGGAAGGTGGTGATAACCAAAGAGGCTGGCAAGACACCACGAGGAGCTGGGCCGGCTAGGGAGGTTGAAGGAAAGAGCGACCTGCAATAAAACAGCGCTAATATTACTGGTGCTGCTCGTCCCGTCCGTGCTGGAGACGTGTTGCTCGGGACTGGCCCAGGCCAGGGCCAGGCCTATCGCCCCTGGGCATCCCCTAGGTGCCCTGAACCACGGCTTTGCGACAGCGCGTATGCCACTAATTTAAAGTGGCTCCTGCTCCTGGGGCAGTGCCGCCGAGGGCTGTGGAGAGGGCAGCTCCTTCCTCCACAGCGTCACGGTACCTTGATACTTACCTGCGACCGTTGCAAATACGAGGCTTATTCTTCCAACTGTGGCAGGAGACAACGGTGGAAGGAGCAGCTGACTCGTTATCAAAGTCAAAGTCAAAGTCCACTCTGCTTGCTGACCGTTGTCTGTTTATCTACGACAACGTCGTTTACGGTCATTGAATCTCGACTACGCTTTCAAAATTTGTCTCATTCACTGTTACACAACCTCGCTTCGTCGCCTGGCTTGATTACGGCACATCTTGGATAAGGGCGTTATATATGTGCCGGTAATTCTGTCGTATCTATCGTCTATGCCAAATGTTGAGCAAATTCGAAAGGGAAAAAACAAATGAAAATATAAAACAAAAGAAATGATTCAAAAATATAAAAAAATATAAAAAATATGAAAAATAAAGAGGCCAAAAAAGAGACACGCTGTCGTCCATGATTCCCAAACACCCAAATTGCGCCAAGTAAAGTCTGCCCTGGGCATGCTCTGGTCCAAGACACCAGCCGCAGAAAGTACAGAATATATGTGTCAAGCAAATTCCCCTAGGGCCGAGTCAAATCCCGACTCTCCACATCCGACTTCTCCGTTGTTCTCACCTCTGCCCGCGTGCCATGTCAAACACGGCTTCACGAAACCCTGCCACCACGCCGTTGGCCAGGTACACGGTGCCGTCGTCGAGCGCCCGTCCCACACTGCCGTCACCCATACTGCACACGGTGACGTACAGTTCCACCGAGTTGCGATACAGCATGAGAAAGACAGCCGTCGCATAGCCCAGCACGGCTTCCGGAACGTGGTATTTGCGTTCCATCTCCATGGCCCAGCGCCCGAGACTGACGGCAATGGGGATCAGCAGCAACACGAGAGCATAAATCTTGGTGACGAGCCAGTGTGTGGCAATGTGCGGCAGGGAACGCTGCTTGAGGTACGCCTTGTGCGGCATGCCTCCAGGTGTTGACGCCGCGCCAGGCGGAAACATGGAGCCGTACATGCCAAGGTTGTATTGCTGTCGCAGTTGCTCCAGCTGCTCGGCGGTCAGAGAGGCTGCAGAAAACGGAAACTCGGTCGTGCCAAGCAAGCCTTCGGGCGCCGCATTGCGCAGCTGACTGAGCTCGGCTTCTTGCAGGTCGTTGGGAAGACCCCGCAGCAGATACGCAATACTCTCGACGTAAATCTGGCGTTCCAGTTCGGGAAGGCGGTCGGGGTCGCCAGCTTCACGCAACGCATTTTGCAGATTCCGAAAGCCTGGCGTTGTTAGAAAGTGACGAAGAAGAAAAAAAAGAAAAAGAAGGAAAAACGAAAAAAAAACAGAGAAAAAACAAACAAACAGAGAAAACATCCAAAGCAGGGCCCACAGCCTACTCACCATTCTGTGCGTATTTCCAGTTGACATCGGACGCGGGCGGCTCGGCAGGTGCCTGGCGCGACTTGGAAGCCAGTACAAGGCCCATATCGCTCGCATCTTTGGCGCTGCCCCGGCGACTGCTCGGTCCTGCCGATGTGGATGGCCGGGATGGCGGTGGTGAAGACGCGGCCGACGAGGCTGGCGAGGCCGAGGAGAGGTCAGGGGATGATGGAATGCCGGAGGCCAGCGTCGACGTCGACTCGGAGCGGAAGAACATGCCCTGCATGCTCACTGTTCGCCGCAGTGACGGGATCTTGGAAATGCGCGACTGGATCGACGCGGGCAGCGCCGCAATCAGAAGAGACGACATGTCGTCTGTTGTCCGGTTGGACGGAGGAGGAGGAGGAGGAGAAGAAGATGGTTTGACGGGTGACGGAAGCATATCTATGGGTGTGCGAATGAGATAGACGGGCGATAAGGCGGAGATGTGAGTGAGCTGGTCGCGGTAAGGAGATGGGATGAGGTTTGGATGGGATGCGATAGGAAGAAAGAAGAAAGAAGAGAGTCGGAATGTTAAGTCGAGTCGAGCTGTAGTTGAAAGAGAGATAATTTGCGTATTCGGCGCCGAAAAGATCAAAAGATAGACCGGAAAATGCTCGGGGCTCGCCACAGAGACAGATCGATCAAAAATAAGCCCCGAGATGCGATGCGTGGCGTCAACCAATGGCTCTCTCTCAGCGTCCAACTCAATCGGCGCCGAACAGAGGGATAGAAAGGAAGAGAGACAAAAAGTCTGAATGGCTCAGAGGAGTGAGACAAAACAAAGCAGCCGTTTGAAATGCTCCAAATGACCAACTGCGCTACCAATGCGGCCGTGGCGGAGTCTGAATTCCATTGACGAAAACAGAGACCAGGGAGAGACACGAAGAGTGAGTGGGCGAGAAAAAAGAGAATGATTGCGAGGCAGAAATGCTATCTTTTGGTTTTGGTGTGGTTCCGATAAACTTCCTTCAATACTGAACGCAAGAGGGGCGCAGGGCGAGGGAGAGGCGAGCATGTGAAAATGCAGTGGGGCAGGCCATTGACGGGAACGCGCCGATTAGTCGATTAGTCGAGGAAGCACAACACTTACACGTGCTGGATTCGGGCACGACATCAAGACACGAGGCACAGCGGGGGATGAAACGAGTGGCTGGGCCCAGAAGATAAGGAAGAGAGTTGATAACACGAAGAAATGCATGGGAGTGCCGAATTGAGGTGCAGAAGAGAGCACGAACTACCAGTCAATCATGCGATCATTTATAAAAGGAAAAGAGAAGAGGGCTTGAAGATTATAAGAGTTACATACAGAGTCGAGAAAATTAGAGAGAAAGTCGAGATGGTTCGTCCTGTCCCCCAAGTCATGAAAACAAAGGACAGGCATGATATAAACACAGAGCAGGGCGTAAATGCAAAACGATAAACCCCAAAACCCCCCGGATGGTGCCCAAGTGAAATCAAAATCAACGCAAAAAACAAACAAAAAAACCCCAAGACGCTGCTAAAGTCTCGTTCCGTTCCAGCTTTTTGATGTCCACCCGGCCCAAATTGCATGCAATCTATATATACAAGATAAAAAAAAAAGAGGTATCAATCGGCCGCTCGCCAACTTCCCCATTTCTCCATCGTTTCTCCCATGGAGACATTGTCAGAAAATAGTAAATGGCAAACAGCCAAGCAGCCAAATAGCCAAACGGCGATTAGTCATACATGAATTTGACCATGGCCTTGCTTCGCCGGAGCTGCGCGCTCAGTCCAAAGGTCTGTTCTCGGGACCGTTCACACGTATCTGTGCGTTTTCTGCCTATATCCGTCATATGTGCCATCCGGGCTGAGCGAAGTTTTCCTCGAGCGTCTGTCGTGGCGGACGTCATATCCGTACGAGAGCCTACCCGTGCGTTTGTCGACGATAGCGCCCGGTCCACGCGGAGCATCATCACCCGATCCACGCGAAAAGCCACCACCCGAGCCGCGCGAGAAACCGCCCGAGGGTCTGTCGAATCCACTCGAGGGTCTGTCGGATCCGCCCGAGGAGACAATCTGCGAAGAGAATTGCCGCTCAAACTCGTCCTCGCCGCGGTCCCCACCGCCTCTCTGGCCACCTTTTTGGAAGCCACCAAAACGCTTCGGCCGGAAATCCTCAACCTTGTCCGTGATGTTCATGCCCCGGACCCGGAGCAGACCGCGCTTTGACGCAGAGGCCCGGCTGATCGCGGGCGGCTGGTCCCAGCCCCAGCTCGTCGACACCCATTGGTTGATGTTGTCGCACGTCACCTGGATGTTCCGGCCCATGCTGGAGCCGCCGAGGAAGGAGATGTAGGTGTTGGAAAGAAGATCGGGAGATGTCCGTTTCATCGCCGCGCTGACCGCTTCGAAAAAGGGCGCCTCCTCAGGGCCCTGTTGCGTCAAGTCGTGCGTGGCACAGACAAAGCCGCCCACGTTCTTGATGGGCAGGTCCGTCAGGATGTTGCCCGCCGGCCGCATTTCGCTCTTGGCGACGATCAGCCAGCCCTGGCCGTTCTTGTCGGCACGGCCCGTACGGCCGAGGCGGTGGATGTACTGCTCCCGGTCGGGAGGCACGCCAACCTGGACCACATGCGTGACGTTGGGGAAGTCCATGCCGCGTGCCGTCACGTCCGACGAGAAGAGGATGGCGCTCCGCGCGCTGCGGAACCGATCGGCGGCCGCCGTCCGAGCATTTTGGGTCAGCTTGGAGTGGATATGGAACTGTTGCGGGAGGCCGGCTTCGCGGCGCAGGTCGTGGAACACCTTTTGCGTCAGCTCCACCATGTGCGTCGTTGGCAAAAAGACAATCGCCTTGAACGGCATGCGGTCGCTGTCGGGCGCAGAGGCCGCCTTGATCTCGCGGTCAAACAGCTCCAGCATTGTCGGGTAGATGTTCTCGTAACCGTTGACGGGAATGACGTGCTGGGGCACCTTCTCGTGCGTCAACACATCCTCGGAGCTGATCGTTTGCACAAACTGGAAGTTCTTGGCATCGACGTAGGTGCGCGCCAGCGAAATGACGTTCTTGGGCACCGTGGCCGAGAAGAGCAGCGTCTGGCGAGGCACCTGGTTGCGGTCCGGCAGATGCTGCAAGATGTCGCGCAGCTCCCGGTCAAAACCCACGTCCAGCATGCGGTCCGCCTCGTCCAGCACCAGCGCCTCCAGCCGGGGCGCGGCAATGCCGCTATCGGGCGAGGACAGGATGTCGTTCAGACGGCCCGGGGTCGCCACAAGCAAGTGGCAGCCCTCTCTCCGCGTCCGGTACAGCATAGAGTTCTTTTGTGTACCGCCGACGGCAGTCTGCACCACGATTCCCGTGCCCTTGACGAGCTTGCGAGCCTCCTCACCAATCTGCTCTGCCAGCTCACGTGTCGGCGACATCACAATGGCGCGGATGTCCGAGGCGGAAGGGCGGTAACGGCCGAAGGAGGCGAGTTCGGGCTGGGCGTTGATAATTCGTTGAATCACGGGGACGAGGAAAGCAAGCGTCTTGCCGGTACCAGTCTTGGCTTGTGCCACACTATCCACAAACGTTAGCAAATAGAAGAAGAAGAAAAAAAGACAGTACGAAAACAAAGAGAGAGAGGAACGAGGAAAAAGGAAAAAGACAGTTGCTCCGAGACTTACATATCCTTGCCAGACAAAGCAGGCGATATCGTCATGGACTGCACCTTGGTCATGCTGTCGTAGCCAAGGTTCTGGGTCAGCGAGCGGATCAGGTTCTTGTGGACGCCGATACGATCCAGATCAGCAAACTTGGTGATCAGACCGTCCTGGCCCTCGGCCTCAGGGGCCTGCTGGCTCTCGGCGGCAGCAGTCTGTGTCGAGTAGCTGCGGCCGAACCGGGCAACAGTAGACAGCGCAGGAACAACCCGGCTCTGAAAAGCCGCAGTCTGGGCCAGACCAGCAGTCCGAGCAGTCGTCAGACGGAGGCTGGCAACAACGGAGGCACTGGAGGCAGCGCTGGCCGCACGAGGCAGCCGGGCCGCGCGCAGAAGCGAAGTCCGGAACATGGTGTCGAATTGGTCGACAAGAACACTGGTGGGAGGTTTGAAAACAGACGAAGTTGGTGTATTTTGTCCAAAGGCTGATAAAACCCGTATAAAGAGGACGTGGAGAGGGGCGCTGCAATGCAGAGAGTGAAGTTGGAAGATGCAGTGTTGATGGCTCGAAAACCATGGGAGAAATTTAGTATGGGACGAGTAGCGACCCTTTGCACCTTTGCACCTTCCTGCCACTGGCCACAGCCAATCTGGGCCTCGCAGAAAATTTTCGGGCGGCAATCTGTCTTATCGATAAAGCACGGCCCCGTTCGGGAGGACGAGCAGAAAGGGTCCACGCGAGCACGAGAACGCGCTGCTAGCGAGCGACAGTAGTGTCACGTGGTCATTAATTATGTAATCTTTATTTTGTGCTGGTCGCAGTTGCCCGAGCTACTATTCGCGTGTTTACAAACACGCGTTCCCCGCACCTGCCAATTGCAAGCCTTGTTTACACGACCGCAAAATCGAGATTCGGCGACGGCTCTTGAATTTTCCCCTTTCTCAGCGCGGACGCACACGACAACGACACATTACGACAGACCTCGCTGGCGATACGCTCGCTGAGATCACATTCGACACAATCCGCAACCATGAGAGTAACAGAAGTCATCATCGACCGTAAGTGGCATTGCGCTCTGAGAACAGCTCAACCAAATACTAATGCATTCGCGTCGCAAACCAGGGCTTCAAGTCGTATGCCGTCCCGAACGGTGATTTCAGGATGGTGAGTTGTTTTCGTTGTTTTCGTATGCTCTGGAAACTGATTTTCGGTTTCGTATGCTGACTGTGTTTTGTTGCCGACAGGGACGAGAGCTTCAACTCGATTACGGGCTTGAACGGCAGTGGCAAGTCCAATATTCTGGATGCCATTTGCTTCGTCTTGGGTATTACCAACATGTCTACAGTTCGCGCGCAGAACCTGCAAGTACGTGGAGAACAATACGAAACGGGGGGTCCTTGAGCTTGCGCTCTATGAGAATGCGACAGCATGCGAAACGGCAAAACTAATTCATACCTTCCTCTCTAGGATCTCATCTACAAGCGCGGCCAAGCAGGTGTGACAAAAGCCAGCGTCACCATCGTCTTTGACAACCGCGACAAAAAAAAGTCTCCCATCGGCTTTGAGGAGTACGCCACCATCAGTGTCACGCGCCAGATCGTTCTCGGCGGCACATCCAAATACCTCATCAATGGCCACCGCGCGCAGCAGCAGACGGTCCAGAACCTGTTCCAGTCCGTCCAGCTCAACATCAACAACCCCAACTTCCTCATTATGCAGGGCCGCATCACCAAAGTCCTCAACATGAAGGCCGTCGAGATCCTGGCCATGATCGAGGAGGCAGCCGGCACACGCATGTTCGAAGACCGGAGGGACAAGGCCCTCAAGACGATGGCGAAGAAGGAGATGAAGCTGCAGGAGATCACAGAACTCTTGCGCGACGAGATCGAGCCAAAACTGGAGAAGCTGCGCATGGAGAAGCGCGCCTTCCTCGATTTCCAGCAAACACAGAACGACCTCGAGCGCCTCACACGGCTCGTGGTCGCACACGACTACGTCCGCTGCCAAGAGAAGCTACAGCAGTCCGCCTCTGATTTGGAAGCCAAAAAAACAGCGCCAGAGCGACCTCGAAGAATCCGCCGTGCGCCTCAAGAGCGAGATCTCTCACTTGGAGGAAGACGCCAACCGCATCCGGACACAGCGCGAAAAGGAGATGAAGAAGGGCGCCAAGGCGCAGGCGCTGGAGGAGTCTGTCAAGAAGCACTCGAACGAGCTTGTGCGTCTTACCACCGTCATGGACCTAAAGCGGTCAAGCATGACCGAGGAGCAGGACCGGCGCAAGGCAGGCGAGAAGAGCGTCACCGAACTCGAGGCCACGCTCAAGGACAAGACGAAGGCGCTCGACAAGATTCGTACCAAATTCGACGCCGCCAAAGACGACCTTGAGAAGCAGAGCCAGGAGGCCGAGACAAAGGAAGAGCTGCTGCAGACACTGCAGACCGGTGTCGCCTCCAAGGATGGCCAAGAGAACGGCTATCAGGGGCCAGCTCCAAGATGCCAGAAGCCGCGTCACGGCGGCCGTCACGGTGCAGGAGCAGGCCAAAATCAAGGTCACCCATCTCGAGAATCGTGTCAAGGAGGAGGAGCCGCGCGCAAAGAAGGCAAAGGAGCAGAACGCAGGCCTCCTGAAGGACATTGAGGGTCTCAAGTCGCAGTCACAAAAGCTCGAGAAGGAGCTTGGCAAGCTCGGCTTCAGCCCCGGTGCAGAGGAGGAGCTGTACAAAGAGGAGTCCACTCTTCAGCAGACGATCCGTGGCCTGCGGCAACATTCCGACACGCTGAAGCGCAAGGTTGCAAATATCGACTTCAACTACTCCGACCCCGTGCCCAAGTTCGACCGGTCCAAGGTCAAGGGTCTTGTCGCTCAGCTCTTCACGCTGGACGAGAAGCACACCAATGCCGGCGCTGCCCTGGAGATTTGCGCCGGCGGCCGTCTCTACAATGTCGTTGTGGACACCGAGGTCACTGGTACCCAGCTTCTGCAGGGCGGTAAGCTCCGCAAGAGAGTCACGATCATCCCTCTCAACAAGATCTCTGCCTTCCGGGCGCAAGCTGAGACCGTCGCCACCGCCCAGAAGATTGCTCCGGGCAAGGTCAACCTGGCGCTCTCACTTGTTGGCTACGACAACGAGGTATCTGCTGCGATGGAGTACGTGTTCGGCAACACGCTTGTATGCGCCGATGCGGAAACCGCCAAGAAGGTGACCTTTGATCCCAACGTTCGCATGCGCAGTATCACCCTGGAGGGTGATGCCTACGACCCCTCCGGCACCCTTTCTGGTGGCAGCGCGCTCACCTCGAGCGGCGTGCTGGTGACGCTCCAGAAGTTGAACGAGATCAACCGCAAGCTGCACGAGGCCGAGTCTACTCTGGCTGACCTACAGGCCACGATTGCCCGCGAAAAGACGAAGCTTGACCAGGCTCGCCACATCAAGCGTGACCTGGATCTCAAGACCCACGAGATCAAGCTGGCCGAGGAGCAGATCAGCGGCAACTCGTCGTCGTCGATCATTCAGGAGGTCGAGAACATGAAGGAACAGATTGCTCAGCTCAAGACCGACTCGGCCGAGGCCAAGAAGCGGCAGGCCGAGGCCAGCGCCGATGTCAAGCGCATCGAGAAGGACATGAAGGACTTTGACAACAACAAGGACGGCAAGCTTGTTGAGCTGCAGGCGGCTCTGGACAAGCTCCGGGCCCAGCTTGCCAAAAATACAACCGGCATGAAGGCCCTGCAAAAGGAGCTTCAGGGCGCGCAGCTGGACTCGGAGCAGGTCGCGGGCGACCTTGCGGCTGCTCGCGAGCAGCTTCAGGAGATCGATCTCGCCATGAAGGCCCAGCAAGAGGAGCTCACCGACTTGGAAAAGCAGCAAGCGTCCGTCAAGGACCTGCACGACGTCGCCCAGGCACAGCTCGAGGACGAGCGGGCCAAGCTCAGCATCTACGATGACGAATTGCGTGCGCTCGACCAAGCAACACGGAGCAAGAACGCCCGCATCGCCGAGGAGGGCCTCGAGATGCAGAAGCTTGGCCACACCATTGAGCGCTTCCACAAGGACAAACAGAATGCCACCAAGCTTGCGGAGGATATGGAGGCAGACCACGAGTGGATTGCCGACGAGAAGGACAAGTTTGGCCGGCCAGGCACGCCGTACGACTTCCACCGCCAGAACATTGGCGAGAGCAAGGCGACGTTGCGCAACCTGACAGAGCGCTTCCAAGGCATGAAGAAGAAGATCAACCCCAAGGTCATGAACATGATTGACAGCGTCGAGAAGAAGGAGGTGGGCCTCAAGCACATGATGAAGACAGTCATTCGTGACAAGCGCAAGATCGAGGAGACCATCATCAGCCTTGACGACTACAAGAAAAAGGCGCTGCATAAGACCTGGACCAAGGTCAATGCCGACTTTGGCCATATCTTCTCCGAGCTGCTGCCCGGCGGCAGTTTTGCCAAGCTGGACCCGCCCGAGGGCAAGACGATCAGCGACGGTCTTGAGGTCAAGGTGTGCCTAGGCAAAGTGTGGAAGCAGAGTCTGACGGAGCTGAGTGGTGGCCAGCGGTCGCTGATTGCTCTGTCTTTAATCATGGCCCTGTTGCAATTCAAGCCGGCGCCCATGTACATTCTGGACGAGGTCGACGCCGCCCTGGATCTGTCTCACACACAAAACATTGGCCGCCTGATCAAGACGCGCTTCAAGGGCTCGCAGTTTATCGTCGTCAGTCTCAAGGACGGCATGTTCCAGAACGCCAACCGCATCTTTCGGACGCGGTTCAGCGAGGGTACCAGTATGGTGCAGGCCCTGACACCTGCCGACCTGCGGTAGTCGACCCACCTGGCCTTTTCGCTTTCAATGTCTTGTTTGATGCGGCAGCGATCCATTGATGTGTTTAAAGGGGCGTTTCTTTCCTACTAGTCTTTTGAATGCATAGGGTGATCTAGGGCGGTCATTTGGATACAGGCCGGATCGGTGTTTTATGAAAGCTATCCCTGTTTGTTTTTAATTATGTTTTGCTTATGATAATCCTTTCTGCGTTGATTAATTTTTTTCAGCACTTGTTCTATTGATGAATGAGAAAACTTCCACACGCTTACGAAGGAAACTAATTCGCGCGTATTTCTGCCGACTATTTCACATGCACTTTATTATCACCACTTCATCTATTGTTGCTTGTAGAGAAGTACTACTCCAATATCGAAAATAAATGTGAGCACTAAGATCACTGCAAGACCTGGACGGCCATACCTACCTCCAGGGTCAGCTCCATCAGCTCTGGCTTGTCCAGATGTTCAAACATTGGCGCCAGACATATTTCCGGGGCGTCGTCGCTTGGCGCACCCTCGATGGCTTTGCGCTTATTGCTCCTGGGCACAGCTGTGTTGACGTCAAAAACAGACTCATCCAACAGTGAGTTTGAGGCAGACGACGGCTTGAACGAGATGCGCTTCCAACTAGAAGGAAGATTAGTTTTAGTATTTGGGAAGAAATGGGACATCTGCATTGCCATAGGGGGATGTGGCTTACGTTTGCTCGTTGTGTTCATCAATGCCATCGACTACATATACTCTGTCAGCTGGCTGTCCGTCTCCCGTTGGTGTTGTTCTCTTTCATGGATGTTCATACCGATAATGTTTGCCCGTGGGAGATTTGACTCCGAAAACACATCGCCGTTCTCGGTGCTCGTCGTCGCGGCCGGCATGCGACTACGGTTGAGAAGACGGACCGGGTGGTCGGCCTCGTAGCGAAACAAAGCCAGCTTGTTGCTGACGCCAAGATACAACTGCAGAGAGCGTGGCAGCTCGGCAGACAGGTCCAGCGCACGAATTTTGGTGTTCTCGATTCTCACATGGCCATACGTCCCAATCGCCTTCTTGTCGGTTGCAGCAGGGAGAGACAACGGCAGCACAACCTCCACCTCGGGCACAGCACGCCATCCGCGGGCAAGCTTGGCAGCAAACCAGTCCCAACGGCCGGCCCACCCGGTGGCCTGCCACGGGAAGCGAATGACCACGTATAACTCGCTCATCGAAGCAGTGCGCTCGGCACGGTCGTCGGCGCGCATACGTGCTTGGGCACGGCGCACTTTGGCCAGATCCGGCCGCCACAGCTCGACTTGTAGCGTGGAGAGCATGGGGAACTGCCATTGGCTGATGGTGTCCCAGGTGTCGTCATCTTCGCCGTCTTCGTCGTCCTGTTTATCCACTTTTTTCACCAGCTCGGTGCCCGCGCGTGCCGGGAACGGCGACGACAGCTGAGCAAATGTAAACAGCCGGTCAAACTCCACGCCGGTAGGCAGCACACGGCTGCGCGAGACCTGAATGCCCGGACATGACTTGACGGGATAGACCCACAGGCTGTCGATGCGCGGTGCGCCGCTGTCGCCTTTCTTGGATGCCGGGGCCGGTCTTGCCACGTTACTGTGGGTTTGGGCGTCTTTGGCACTTGGTTTGGAGTGAGTTTCGTTCAGAAAGTCGCTTGGTCGTGGCGCCACAGGCGGATAAATCCACAGCATAGGCAAGACGAAGCCAAAGAGTGTGGCCAGCAAGACGACCAACGAGCTCGGGTCGGCAAGTGCTTGAAAGACAGAGACCAGCACTGACGGCTCAGGCCCCATCAAGACACGGCGGTCTGCTGCATCCATGGCTCTTGCCGCGGTGTGTGTGATGTGATGTTGATGGGCGGTCGGTAAATATTTTACTCCAGATGAAGCGTCACCGCCCCTATTTTCGACGGCTGTTTAGTTTGTTGACACCGAGGAAGTTGCAACCTGTCAACTGTTGAAAGAAGGCTGCACTTTGCCGGTCGCTCTTTCCACTTAAATTCTCTGAAGAAATGAGAAGGGACAGCTGGTAGCCTTGGTCGACGCAAAAAACAGAGCGGCTCGCGGCTACTGGGTCGGCGCGCTTTAAGCTGTTGAGAAGGGAAGGAGCGACGAGCGATTGAGCGAGGCAAAATTGGTGTTCATGATAAAAATGCTTCGCGACACATGGAAATCAGAAGCCACATTATGGCCCGACCTCGAGGCTCATTGAGGTCTTGAAACACTGTTTCCACTCCCTGTCTCCTGAAATGGGTTGATGTTTGAAACGCTCAGGAGTACGGAGGCGACGCACGGCCAGATCGGTGTAACGCTGTCACGTGATGCAACTTCGACCTCGTTTGCCTGATTTCTTGGTCAATGGACAAGAAAAACATCAGACGAAACATCTGGGACAGGAGCAAAAAGTGACGGGTTGAAATACGACCTCGGATTGAACAAATGGTCTGGGGTTGTATTGCCCGCGATATTATGCACGAATATTATCCTGGAGGCGCACAACACAGGTAAAAGAACGAAAGATAACGTACGGAGTAGTCACGATGTTCTAGAGTTTCCGCCCGCCACCAGCCTCTGGTACTTTATGGATGTGTTCAGTCTTTCTTTTAGCACTGCCGAGTGACGAATTCCCAAATAAACTTTCTGTAGGTGTTAAGTGGTGATTCTGAGACGGCATGGATTTAGTTCATTTATGGTGCATCGATTGCCCCATGGGTTAATGAAGTGTTTAAACAGTTTTCTATTTGTAAATATAAGAACCAAGACAACAACCGATTTCAAAATCATTCACAAAATCGTATGTGGAAAAATGATCTGCAAACAAAGAGATATGCCGTTCGATTTTTAACCTGCAGTGTCGAGACACTTACCATAACAGCACAACACATATTTTCACAACGTGCATATTCCCAGGACGATGATGGACATGCACAATAAAGACTGACGTCGAGATCCCACAAAACATCGGCGTATGCGACTCTTTTTTTAGAACGCGTCTTAAACTGTGCTGTGTGCGTCATTTGAATATAAACCCATCGTGGCCTGCCGTGTTATTTCTCCAACCCCTGCCGGTAACTGCGCATTTGAGAACGGTGGCCAGGTTCACGGAATAGGCTATCGTCTGTTGCCAGGGGACTACCCCAACGAACGGCTGGCAGAGAAAGAAGACACTTGCCGTGTAGCATGCATATATCTCGTGTGCGTAAAGGTAGAACGGCTATATGATAGTCTATTCGCATGGAAAGCGGGTCAAGAAAGGAAACGGAGCATATCAGGCGGAACGTCTACTCGCGAGACTTTCGTGCTGGTTTCCCTAGGTTCGACGTCGCAGACTTGTACTCCGTATATGGACGCGGCAGGGAGCGGACAGGCTTGTGCATAGGCTCTTCTTGAAGAAACCTGGCAGACGGCCAGGCCAGGAAAAGTGATTGGAGTAGTTAATACTTTTGTTGGAGCATTAAAAATCACCGGGCAGTACGACATAGAGTAGTGCCAATAGAAGGCAGATAGAGTAAGACTCAAGTCATCACGCTGCCGGGCCCGCAGCTTACTCTTTGCACCACATTTCCTCTTCCCCCTTCTTTCTCCTTTCATTTTAACAGCAGTTTTCCGACCGGACTCTAGAGCTGCATGGGACAAGGGTTCGTGATCGTATCAGACCAGACCTGACTGATATGGAAAGAACAACGAATATTCTGCAGCAATGAACATTGCCCGCTGCATATGAAGCAGTCCCGGCGGGGCAAAACTGTATTGATGTGTGAAAGGCCTCGGCCAATTACGGCCTATGATTTCTTGTGCTCTCTTCGACGTAAGAACTAACTGGCCAAACAAAGGCATATATCACGCTGCATCAATCATCTATACAGATGCGGTGCGGCCTCTGTCGAGGTGGGTATTACCACAGAATATGCTCTGTGTCCTTATTTAAACGGACACGTGAAAAAACGATGGCCAGAGCTGATGCTGGTGTGTCTAATACCATGTCTGCTTTCATGATGCGGCATCGTAAGTTCTCGTAAGTGACTTCCGCGCAGCGTAATAACACGTACGCAGGACGAGTATGCCTGCTTTGTGGAGGCGTCTAGAAAAAATTGCGCTGGGCATATGAGTTGCACTTGGGGCTGAATAGCAGACGCATGTGCCCGTTCCATGGTTCGCCAGATTATGGTAGATACCTTGGGGCTCCTCTGGGCTCTGGCAACGGAGCCGAGAGGCGCCGACCTTCCGCATTGCCACTGTGTTTTTGTGAGGGAACATCGGGCCTCTACCCTTGAATGGCCACATTCGAGTTGTTCTTCAACTTTGCCCCCCTTTTCTACCCTGCTATGTGACGCTGGTATGCACCTAGGGTGCCGGCGAAGCACGGGGGACGGAGCTCGACGCATTGCAGCATCGCTGAGTCGCAGGTGAATCTTGTTCTGCACCCACTTACCCAGAGCTGCACCCACTTGAGCCACTGTGTCGCCATTCCGTCTACGCAGTCGATCATTGCAATGATTATTCTCGGGGCCACCTGGCCCTTGGCCTCACTTGAATCAACCGCAATTCCCAGCACCATGCCGGCGGACGTTTGCTGTTTTGGGCGCGGTGCAGGCTGGTCCCCATATCCAAAGAAACGTTAGGGCTGCTAGCGTTGTAGTGGGATACTTCATACCCGCTGGCAATTTCCAGTCCTTCCCAGGGCTCGGCCTTGCTTGCCTGCCCCTCTTACGCATATTGTTTCTTAAGATGCAGTGCTATTGTCTTTCCGCTCTCAGAATGCTATCTGCAAGTGACGATCTTACTCGTATCATGCAGCACAGGAAGTCCGAAGCATGATGCAGACCTGCATAATATAGCCCACAAATCATCATGACCCTCGTTTTCCTTTTTGAGAGCAAAATAACCCCCTTTGGGCGTTTTGGTAAGATTTGAATTTCCTGGTAACAACGGCCAGCCAACTGTCAGTGTCGTGTTTTTCCAGCCTCACAGCCTTATGGAGTAATAGCTCCTGGAACCTTCTAAATATTGCTGAGCAGAGAAATAGCACGGCAGCGCAGTTGGGTTCGTGTTTCTTTGCGCTCTTTCTTTCTTTCCTTTCTTTTTTTGTCAGATGCGAAGTTCAACTCCGATAACTGCTCACCGAGGAACCTTGCAGCACATTTTGGTAGTATTACTGCGTACACTTTTCCGTGGTATCCGTACAAAAAATGGGGCATTGAGAGGATACAAGAGCGTGGAGCAATGACATGTGAAAAGAAGAGTTGCAAAAATCGAGAAGGAAAAAAAGAAAAGAAAAAGAGGAGAGCTGAGAGCTCTGTTCTAGGGCCAGAGTCACATCGTGTATTAAGTGAGCTTATTTGCCTTGATATGGAAAACAAGAATTGAAAAGGGAGGCACGGTCTTACTGGTGAATACCGACTGCCCCAAACATTTCCCGAAAATCAGAAATTTTTCTAATGCATTTTTTCGTCTTGAATTTGACTCACTGATCCTCGCCTATCTCCAGATTTAGTGGTAGTACCAAAACGCACGATGCACACCCAACCCGTCAAGGTGTGCATCGTGCGCACCCTTTTGGGGCCTCATGGCTATTCTTTCATTCTCGCTTTTATACGCCGCGTCACGCGCTCTGTCGCATTTCCCCTTTATTTGATCCCCCTTTATTTGATTTTATTCAAAAAAGTGACATCTCCTCCCGCTTCGTCCCATCCATCATGCAAGAATATACGAAGAGTAGTGTTGCGACGGCTCGAGCCGTAACGGGAATCTTGACACACACGCCCAGTGGTCCACAGGCGTGCTCTGTTCTCGTCCCTTTTACCTGTCCCATCCCTGCTTTTTCTACTCTTGCTTTCCCCATCTTTTTCTTGTAGTCAATCTTGCCTCCCTTTCTTCACCCTACTCGGTACGATGCACTAGCCCCCCGAGGAATAAATGGACGCCGGCACATGCATGCGCGTATTCCGGCGAGTAAAATCAAAGAATGGGAAAAAAGACATTCTTAGTACCGGGCGTCAAGCACGTCAAAGCCTGCCGGGTCATTATGCCGGCTGTCGGCAAGCCTATGCCGATCGTCGGTCCGCGATTCGTTCTGGCAATGACAGTGCCGCAGGCTGACCAGGACTACTGAGCATGAAATTGTACACAATGCTAATATGATAGAGATGCTTGTTTCCCACTCTGCTGCTGGCTTATGGACCTGGACTTTCGGTGAAAGAACCCCTGATGCTGAGACTTGCTAGCGTCCTGGCAAAGCTGCAGGATAGGGAAAAGCAGCAGGACAAAAATCCAAGACGAGGAAATGTCTCGGCGGGTTTTGATGCATTTGGCATGTACGATCTCCGTATGTACTCCGTAATTACTACATGTCCACGTCTACTGTGCACAGCAAGTACGAAGTACCGGCAAATGAAATGGTTGATGATTCAACTTGTCCCAGTTTGAAGGACTTTGAAGGATTTTGCCGCATAGAGACCAGTTTTACCTACAGTACGACGTTGACTACTGCACGCTGCACGCAAATCCCCCTAGCGCATGCCACGTGAAATGGGAAATGAGATACTGTGTTATGTACATGTACACAGGCTTGACAGAGAGGTCACAGACCTTTTCCAGACCTCAAACACAAAAGACGACCCGGCAGAACCGTCTTTGTGCATGCCAATTGGCAGCGACACTACCGCCGCACGTCGTATGCATCTCGAAGATCATTTGTAAGGGGATGGTGGGTGAAAAGAGAGCTAGCACGGTTTCGAGGGAGTTGCAGACGAAATGGAACACAGGAATGACGGTGTAGACGATAGAGACAAGAAAACCAGAAGGGCCAGATAGGTTAGCAAGCAGACAATGTCCAGATAAAAGAACAATACACAATACTCGTACGCCAGCGTGCAGCTAAACCCGCACAGACAACGCAACGGCCAGCTGGTCGTCTCCTGTTTCGGCCGTAGCTTAGTCGATCTGCCCATTTTGATGGAAGAGGAAAAGGGCAGAGGGTCTATCTCCACGGCGGGATTCCGCCATTGAATTTGGCTGTGCTGAGTACATGTACATGCAGCTCAAAGACCAAGAAGACCAGATTGCCGGGAGGCAGCCGAAATTTGTTGCCTTCTCGCAAATGACGGAAAGGAAAAAGGGACGAGGTGGAGTGGAGGTTTTAGGGTGGCGATCGAGGCGTCTGTCAACTACATCGTACTCGTATGCATATTGTATCTTAGTTAGAAGGATGGGGCCGAGCTTGCGTGGAAAACAATTCCCAAACGGAGATATCTTTCGTCGTTGTTTTGTCGGCTTTTCTCTCTCACTCTCAAAGAAGTCTGCTACTTCATTCAAGCCCTATCCCCTCTCTTTTCAACCCTCCTCTTCGTTCGACATTCCATTCCCCATCTCTCTCTTGTCAAAAGCTTTGTCGGTCTTGACTCACCCAACACAGGTAGGTGCCTTGAAGTCTGTACGGGTTTCACGACGCCTTCCCCTGCACATTTATCTAGTCCAGATGCAGGCTCTTCAGCTGTCAGTTTCTCGCACACACTAGCCGCTCTTAAATCCTCCTTGACATGTCTAGGCCCTACATAGTAGAAACTGGTCCGACGACGGCGTGCTGCGGGACGGAAAGGACAGGGAAGGATGTCAGCTATCTGCAAACCCCTCTTGGCGTTTCGGGCGTAATCTTGAGATCGTTGATTCTTAGTCGCACATACATCTGGATTTCTACAAAGTACTCCGTATCCGCACAGCATTGCTGGATTGGCTACTCCGTGTTGTTTTATTCATTTGCGCACCGCGGGTGTTTCCTGCATATAAACATACTGAGTATAGCTATCCCTTTCTATTGCTTCACCAACCCGGATCTGTTGCCTCTTCTAAGTGCTTCTATATCAGACAGGTCAGGCTCTTCACTCATGCAAGTTTAGTCAAGTATAACCAATCATAACCCAAGTATATCCAAGATCACCCAGAAACAACTAAGAATAGTCTTTTCTTGCCTTCTCTAATTACCTGCCAGGCTAATTGCCTGTTTGCCTGCCGCATGATGCATGACAGTGGCATTTGCCCTGATACGCAAACGCAGATCGCCACACGTAATCTTCGTCCCAAGTGCCTAGTCTTCTGTCTCTGTCGGGGGTAGAAAAAAGGGTTGTGCACATCTGCAGCTGCGCCTGCACGCATGCATTCTCTTCTTCTTTGATTCACCGTCGTTTGTTTTCTTGTCACGGAAACTTCCGTCTTCAGCTCGCCGATGTGCTGCACAGACTACTCGTAAGCTAAGTGTCTATGTCGTAGTTTATGTCGTAGTCTACGATGTACATGTAAGCATATGTCATACAGAGTAGTACGATGTATGGTGGTCCGTTTGGTGGTCCGTCAGGTGGTCTGCCAAGTAGTGGCAGTCCCCTCTTTTTCACGTCTCCACTGGTAAAAGTACTGAGTACGCAGTACCCCCAGTAAGTCACGCACCCCTTGAGAAACGCTGTCAGGTCACTTTTTTCGCACTAATCCCGAATTTTACTGGCATAATACACCAAAAACAAGGGATACATCAGAACGACAGTACATTCTAGAATTTCTCTTGATGGCCACCTTATATAATACGTATGTTATCGATAAATTCGGTAGGTATCCCAGGCCTTTTACACTCTTTCACCCTTCTTCTTCCAAAAAAAAGAAGGTGGACGGCCGGAGCGATGAGTATATTCTTAATTTCGAATCGCACGCTTAACTTGGCTTCAACTTTGGCCCGTTTGACGGCTAATGTGTAGCTTACTGAGACCGCCGATTAAGAAAAGAGCTCGAATTTAAGAATATTCGTCGAAGGTGAGTTGTCGTGATATTTTTCGTGGTTTTCGTTGTTGTTTTTCGTCGTTGTTTTTTGTTGCTGGATTTTTTTCTGAATTCAGCGATGTACCTCTTATGTTTTCATTCTTTTCAGCTATACTAATCACGGTATGGCCTGGAAAGGGCCCATAAAAGGTACATCTGGGAGAAAAGACAGGGGTGCGGGAATTACGCCCGGTACTATGTAGGTGAATCTGGACATTTTAGTCTTTTGACGTTAGTGTTGACGTCGTGCTTCTGCCGATCTGCTCCCCATTTTGTCCTTTATGCAGACTGCATGCCGACCTGCATGCTCCCTGCGCTTGAGCCACCAGTTTGCAGCTTTTGTATCAAGCATGTCTCATTTGCTTGCAGCTTCTTTGCTTTTTTCTTCAGTCTGCTCCGTCTTCTTCTCTCTCGTTTGCCTTCTTGTTGTGTGCGGACTGAACAGCTCCACATATCCCGTTTGCACTTTGTATCCTGTTTGTATTTCCCTCGTCAACCCCTCTCTTTCTTGTCCTCTCTTTTCTTTTTCCTTTAGTTAGCGGTTTCATCCCGGCCTAGCCTTGCTGCATATTTCTGCAAGTCCACCATTGTCAACGCCCACCAATTGCCCAAAGTAGCACTTCTGCATGATGGACGCAACAACGCACATAACGAACGAAGATATGCGTTTTTCGTACGGAGGACTCAACTTCTCTTGTCCTCCGTTAAGTGCTCCACCCCTGCCCATTAACACTCCTGTTATCACTGGAAAGATCCTCCTGGTATGTAGGCGCCCTATTTGTTGTCAACCCCTGTTGCCACCTTCTTCCTTCCTCATTTTGCAGCTATTTCCTGGGATGGAGGTCTGAATAGAGGCATCTGCTCGCCTTGAAAGGAGCAGCAAAAGGGCAGGTTATTTGCGTAAGAAAAGAAGAAAAGAAGAAACGATTACCTGGGCACCGAAAAGGGTGAGTAAGAATCAAAGAACTAAACATCTGGCCACCTACATGTACAAGTACTTCGTACGCATCTTACTGCCTGCAAGGTAAACGCAACGCATCCCCACCGTCATAATCTTTCTCAGACAGCTATCCCCTTACAGCACCCCTGGCCTTCACAGCCCGCCCGTCTCTGGTATCCCGCCCTGCAGTGTCACCATAGCAGTGCCTGGGACAACGCGGGCGTTCCTCGCACGTCCTTGTTCCCATTCGCCGGGTGTTCTGTGATTGTCCTGTCCTGTCTCTATGACCCCCTGAGGCCCCTCCCTCGTGGCTAGAATCCCTGTGAATCCTTCTGTTTCTTTGATGCACAGGTCACCCCCCAGACTCGTCCCGTAATTTTGCTACGCCCAGGGCGCATACCGCTCTTTGCCTTCTTATCCCTTTTTTACGGCGTACTCCTTTTGACTCGAGAGGCCCAGTATCAAACGCACAGACGACATGGGGATGGATTGTTATGATCCTGTCTGTTCTTTGCTCTTTCTTGGGTTTCTGTTTTTCTTCTCTTTCTTTCCACTTGGATATTCCAGAACCGGATTATCTTAATGGACTCTCTGTGCGCGGAGCTTTTGGTTTCATTTATGGACGTGGCCTGTGAGATACACGCTCCACGTTGTAAGATAAGTATATCGTACTTGATGTCCGTCGCCCCTATTCCTCGAGCTTCCAGATCCGAGGTCGACCTCGAGCCCAAGCCCACTTTCTGTAGCCAGCTCTGCCATGCGATTGCGCCCACTGGCGCGCAAGCTACCGTCTGACGCGCCGATTTCATCACTGTCATCTGACTCGCTGGCGGGCGCAGGTCTTGCTGGTTACGTCGTATGTACTGGGGATACTGGGGTTTCTTTTAGAACATCTTTCGCGCTTTTCCATCTTTGCGGCTAAATCCCCTTGGCCCCTCGTTGTATTTTCTGAGTGTGAAGGATTACATGTACGCTGTATGTTAGATATCTTACGTACTCGAGCTTGTATTTTTTTTTTCTTTCTTTCTCTCTCGGTCTTCCCTCGCCTTTCTCCCCCCTCCATCGCCTGTTGTATGAATCCACAGATCCTGTGGACATACTCAGGCCTCCCCCTTTTATCGTACAAGATCGGCAGAATGACAAAACGAAAATCAAAAGAAACCCAGACCGTTAAGCAGCTGAAGATGGAGATGTGGATAACAAGAGGACGAGAGTGAAGAAATGGAGTCACAGGGGACTAGGACGTACATCCCGGTGCCCCGTTCCCTTTCTTCCCAGCGTCCTCTTTTGTCGTCATTCATTGCCCCCACCGTACGGGAGCACTCAGTATCCCCAGCTCGCACACGACATTGCCTCTAGGCCGCATCTGGCGACAGTTGAGCAGCTGGCCCCAGACTCTGCCCAGAAATAAATACAATGAGACCTCCGTGCCCCATCTCCAGACCGTGTAACGACGTTGCTCATCTTTTCCTTCCTTTCTTTCATTCACTCTTTTTTTTTTGTTTTAAAGATCAGTTTTGAGTCCACAGAACGAAAAGATTTCGATAGACAAAAAAACAGACATACGGGGCAAAAATGCCCAGAAATGAAAGCTGGATCACGTTTGTCTGTTTCCCACACAATTATTCAACGGGAGCTTCCAGGAGACACCAGCCGCCCAAAGAGGCAAAGAGGAGAGACATGATGAGACATACAGACCAAAAGGGGCATCGAGCGCAAATATTTTCAGCGAAAGGCGCCAGAGCAACAAGGATGAGAACAAGGGGCGGGGTGAAAAGTTGAATACAGCAAAGTGATGCTCTGTCCTTGACTTGCCTTGTATCGTGACTGCCTCGACTGCCTGCCTCGTCGAGATTGTTGATAAATCAAAAAAGTGCCCAGGTCCGGCGTTCAGAACTGACTGCAGAGTGTAGACTAATGCACTCGTCGACGGAAAGCATGGAGTAATTGCCGCTCAAAAAGAGCGTGGTTCCCCCTTCCGGGCTCTGATCTTCAAGCCATGTGTTTCACTGGGGTGGTCCAGAGGAGCAGGCCCTCTTTTTTTTCCTGCACCCCTTGTTCTCCCTTTCCCCTCCTCATTGTGTCACTTCCCCTCGCCCCAAATCCATTCCCCTTTAGCTGAAAAGGAGGCTCTAAAAGCTGTCTTTAGATTAAACAGGACCTTTGCGGATCGCCGGCAGAGCTTCGACGGTTTGATAACGAGGAAACAAGGAGAAAAGAAGAAAAAGAAAAAAGATAAAGAAAGAAAAGAGAGAAAGGCTCCGAAAGGCCCAAAAGACACAGAAAATTGATGGGTAAATCAAAAGATGGGTACGGTAGAACGGCCTGGTCCTTGCACCCCTGGACGGCAAAATGCCATCTCGTTTTCCGTCTCGTCTTTTCGTCTGGTCTTCCGCGCCCAAATCCCCCCATCTGATTCTTCCCGATGCCTCCTTGCCCTTGCACCGTCTGAGCTTCCTTGTTGTCCGAGCTTCTGCGTCCCCAAGCTCTTCCGCAGTTTCAACCCGAATGGTAACCGCAATGGCATCAATGGTACGACGTACCAAGGAGCGCCCATTGCGACGTTGGCATTGGTATGAGAGGGGTTCAGGCGGAAGTGGCTCCTGGATGGATGGCCTGGTCCTTGTAGCAGTTCATCCTATGTCGTTTGTTCAACCGCGATGTTGTGTGGTAGTAGCCTTTGCAATTTTTGCATGATATTCTCCAGTGCTCGTCTGCTTCTTTTTTCTCTTTTATTTTCTTCTTTTATGTTTTCGCCGTTTCTTCATCTCTCATCTATTTCCCTTCTTGGCGAAGCCTTGTCGCTGTCCTCGGCGTCTATCTCGATATCGTACGCCATCAGCTCTGCCGGTTGGCGGCGGGTTGGCTTGTCCGCTCCTTAGGTTCATCGTTTGGGTCCTCGGGAATCTTTCTTTGTGTTTTTTTTTTTCTTTCTTTCTTTTATTATTATTATTATTCTTCTTCTTCTTCTGCGTCTTTCCTTTTTCTTCGAATTCCTAATGTCGCGCAGGTGCCCACCCTCTGCCGCCGTCGCTCCTTGGTCCTGTATCGTAATCTCTAGTTCATCCCCTCTTCGCCCCGAGTTAGCGTCTGTCAGACTGTTTCCAATAATTCTGGGCCCTTTTCTCGTGCGCTGCACCATGCTCTGTCGGGCGTTAGCTCTGCATGTTGGCATGTCTCTTGAGGCGGGGGCAAATTCATCAGACAAGGGAGAGCGAGAAACTGGGGCTGGCCTCGAATGCATCAACACGCTTTTTTAACAGTCAAGCACAGCATGTCAAAACACTCCATCAACTTTCCCTGAGAAGCACACAGTCTTGGTCCGTTCTCGTCCAAAGCCTGGTCGACCCGTTGACCCTCGGCGAGTCAACTTCCCTGTCTGTGTCAGTCACTTTTCCCCGCTCACTTCATTACCTCTCTTGTCGTCTCTGTCTGTGTTGAGAGAGCGAGAGCAAATGTGTGTTGGCCGAGCTCTATGGTCTCGTTGGCCCGACGGTCGCAACGATCAAGATTGTTAGTATTATTTTCTCTTCTGCTCCACATAGTACCCACGGGTTTTCAACCAAAGGTTCCCACACCATCTTTTCTTATTGACCCTTTCCCCCCTTTTTTTCTTTTCTTTCTTTCTAAACACGCCCATACCAGCCAGCGTACGGAGCTCAGAGGGTGGTGTGCTGAGTTCCCACAAGTTTTTCTATCCAACAGGCTGTACGGAGTACTCAGTAGGTACAGCATTTTGTATGCAATCTTGGGTTAGGTGACCGGCTTGGCTATGCCAGATGGAGTGATGCGAGCGAGGAACGAACTGGAAAGATGGAAGAAATTCTGGAAAGAAGATATAAGGGAGGGCAAAAGAAGGAAAGAGATCACCGCCCCTACCCGCACCACAAAGCTAGCTTCGAACAAGGGGGCCATTGACTCGTCTGCACGTCTGCATCCCGCATCGTGTCCCACTGTCCTCTCTCGTCCTTTCGATGCTTGATATTCGAGGATGAGGCTGGCCCGCGGTGGGTGGCCAGCTCGGCTGGTGGTTTGGTTTGGGCCCGGCTGCGTCTTTGATCCAGTCTGCCCTCCGTAATTTTGTCCCATACATTTTGTTGTTATCCTCCTTTTTCCCGAGATACAAGACGATATGACAGACCAAAAGCAGCTTTGCGAGCAACGACACACATTGACTGGAGCATACTGTAGTGGTACAGTAGGAAGCCAGACGGTGTCCCTCGGTCTGTGTCGCGTCACGGTGTCTCAAAAGAAGTGTGGGTTGGTGCACAGACGGTGTACTATGTACGCAGTACTCCGTATGAAGCATATCTTTGTACACATACCCCGTAGAGTGGGTGCTATGGGTGACCGAGATTATTACCTGTCAAGGATAGCTCTTCCTCGGCATGGGCCACCGCACACACCTTCTTCACCACTTTCTTACTACGCGGAACTTGCCTTTGCCCTTTTGTCTCTCCCTACCCCCAGGCTTGGGACATCTGAGCCCTTGTCCATGTCGGGCAAGTACATGTACATGTACTGAGTACGACGTGGTGCAAGACCGTTTGTGTTTCAGCGGAGACATTTTAGACCCTGCACTTGTAACTACTAACTGCCTTGTCACTTCTTCTTTGGTCTGCGTCTCTGCAAATATGGAAGCCAAGTAGCTCCTTCCTTCCCGGACTGGAGCTTTGTTTTTTGATTTATTCTATTTTATCTATTCTGCTTTATTTGTTCAGGGCTGGCAGGTGCGACCGGCAGTGATTGCTCAAACGTCCATTCGCTCCTTCCCTCGATCCAACGGCTGCTGCTCCGAGGCTCCATCGTGTGTTCGTGCCTGCCTTCACCAACTGCTCCTTGAATCCCCTGTCCCCGTCCCTTCTTTGTTCTCGCAAATTGAGTCTGGCTTCCCCTTTCTCCTTTCTTCACACTTCACCCTGCGGTAAGATACACACTCACGCAGCGATGCGCACCCTCATCACATAAACGAAGCCGCCCCCTCACTCGTCCAGTTCGCATCGCGCACCTGAATACAAGCATCATGGCAATGAGCCTCACAGTCTGATCCCGGCCCACTTTGCCAGTGGCAGATTTGGACTTGTGTTTTGCTCTATCTTGTTCTCATCATTTCTTTTATGTTCTTGTTGCGCTCCCTTTCCATCTTCTTTCTTTCTTCTTTCTTCATTCTTCCCCTTCTTCCCTCTCTTCCCCTTCTTCCCTTTCTTCCTTTCCTCCATTCTCTCCATTGTCGACAAGACTCCCCGCCGTCTTTTCGCGACTCGTCGAACTTAGCCGTGCCCATACTGCAACGTCACGGTCTGATCCAGCGTCGATCTCGCCAGCTCCCGCAAGTCGACGGCAAGCTCCATTCCTCTTCCCATTCTTTTTGTATCGGCCAACGGGAGGCGAGGACGTCCCCTCCTTATTTTGCCATTACCATACGGTCTGGCTGGACTGCTCCGGCCGACAAAAGCGCACCAAGAAGCACTGAAAAGCAAAAGGGTGCCATCCAAATCCAAACTTCGCGCGAGTGCCCCCTGCTCCATTCTTGCCCCATTCAGATGCGACAGTGCCATCTGGGAATACTACCCAACCTTGACACTAGGCCGGGATAGCTACCAAGGTTTCCGTTCCAGCACACAGAATCCCATAAAGTTGACCTGTCCCTGTTTGCTGGATTGGCCGGGACACGAACCAGACTCCCTGCTCACTCTTTCGGTCTCCCTTGGTTGTGAGCGTCGATTAAGCTTCTGCTGTGAAGGTCCAGGGCGCCACTCTCTACCAAACGCTTCTAGAGGCACTCCTTTATTTTTATTTTTATTTTGCCTCATTACCTTTGCTTGGCTGTGGCTTCATCTGGCCGCGTCTTACAAAGTAGTCTTGTCATTTTGCACTGTCCGGCCGGAGTTGCTCCTTCAAGTTCTGGATTCTGGATTCTGGATTTCGACCTCGACCCCGACCTTGACCTGGCCCTTGGAGCCTGTCACTTCCCTCCTCTGCTCGGCTTGCTTGACTCCAAGCACATCCTCTCGATCACCGAAGGTCTGTCCCCGTCCAGATTATTATTTTTTTCTCGTCTTCGCGATTTTTATTGCTCCTCATTGCACGCCCCTCATCAACTTCTCAGCAGAGCACGACCAGCTGCCAAGTTCATAGAGACAAACGCCACAACCAAACAAGGGAGGACGCCCATATTCGACAATTATTCTCCAACATTTTGAACTGCGATCGTCCTGACGCTTGCATTCTTCCTCGCCCCGTTACGTACGACGCAACGACCTGTCTGCGGTATCCTTCCCAGGTACCCAGGGCAAACTCGTGGCCTTCTTGTCCCTAGCCTCATTGACCTTCTGATCTCCCTGCTTCCTGGCATTTGCACTCCTGGCTCGTCCGTCTGAGGGTTTACATCTCAGTTTGGTCTGCTACTACTGCCCTCGACGAGACTTCGACTTCGACCTCAACCGTTGAGCCGCACACTCCTTTTATCAGACGCACGCCCTCTCCACTTACCTCTGATCGCCGGATCCTTCCTCAGACCTCCCTCACCTACTACCGCCCAAAAAGGTCGGCCTCGGCCTCCTGCAACAGCTGTTTCGTCCCATCATCCTTTACGCATATTTATTTTCCCTAGCAACCATAACACGTCGCAGTGCTTCCACGGTGTACGATGTACGACGTAGAGCTCGATCAATAGCTCTGTGAACCGGTAAGCCTTCCTTCTCTTCGCCCTCCATATGTTGTTTGTCGACCATTTACCCCCCTCCTTTTATCGGCCTCTTTCCTATTGCAACAACCGCGTTTGTTGAAACTGTCCTGTCAGGGCCGTTCTTCGTACTCGTGTGCCTCGCAGATGTACACAGTACATGTATACCATTTGGCCACCTTTAGACTATCCCGATACCTCACTGGCCCTCCTTGCATCGTGTCCAACCAGCTGCTCTATGGAGCATGTCCTGGCTTCCCACACGTCCACAGCACACTCATTCTCGCGCATTATTATGTGCTCCTAATATTCCGTACCATAGTGTATGCAAGTGCATGCAAAGTGCAACATGACTATTCCACACACCCCTTCCAGAGTGCAGAGAACGCTATCCTTCTGCACACCTCACACCTCCCTACACATCCACGCCCCCTCCCCACCTCTACCTCTCCCGCCCGTTCTCTGCCCACACCCTTTCTGATTGTTGTTATTTCTCCCTCTCTCCACTTCTTAACCTTGGGTCCCTTAACCTTGCCAGCGGGCAGATCAGGCCCCTTGGAGGCTGTACAACTCACGGAACTGGAGCGCAAAAAAAGAAAGGCCTTGGGATAGGGCTATGGCAAATGGAAAATAGTCGGCGCGTAAATACCTTCATCCAAACCGCCGTTGGTTTTTGACTTGTTCTCTTCTTCATTGCCTCAACATCTGCCTCTTGTCACTCTACCCTCCTGGCTCTTTCACGGAACGGCCGCATCTCGCCTACTTCACCATCGTACCGTTGTCTACCCTTACCTTACTGTACCATTCACCCTCTACTTTTACGTTCTATTTTCGCCTATTGTCCATGCTCTATACGTCCATGGAGAGCCTCCCGGTCAGCTTGCGCCCAGATCGTGGACTAACGGGAAACAACCCTAGAATCGAGGAACGTCAGTGGCACTGTCTTCTTGACAAAGATAGCTCGCTTCCTTAACGCACGCATCGACGGCACGCTGGTCTCCATCTTCACTCGGGGAGTCTTATGTTTATCACCTCTTTGTCATCTTCCTTCCTGTCATCGTGCTCGGCCCCCGCCACCGAGATCGTTGGCCGGATAAAGCAACTCCGGGAATCCCTCCGAACACCCCGCTCGCATCGGATTTTCCACCAATTCTCTTCCTGGTCTTCTTCACTTGTTATTTCGGACAGCATCAACGAACGACGACAACGACGACGTCGACAAAAACTGCCCACCAATTTTCGTGGGACTGGCTCATTCAGCACATCACTGTCTTTATCGGTTTCCTCCTTTTTGTGTTGTATTTTTGGTTGGGAGTATCGGTATTGCCGACGACTTTCTTGTCCCTCTTCCCACACGCCGCTTAAAACAGGAGCATGCTACCGAGGACGAGTCAATTATTTTCTTTTGTTACTCGTTCTGCCGTCTCCGGCGCCATCTATACCGGCAGTCGGTCCTCTTGTTCCTATAGCAAGGTTACTGGCTACGGCGGCCCTGTGTACCACGTTGCTCGCCCACCATGAGTGACTACTATCACCAATTCCTGGCCTCAATGTCAGGTGTTGCGCCAAATCCGCATCATCTGCAACAGCAGCAGCAGAATCATCCTCCTTATCCGATGCCAGTCCAACAACCGCACTACGTTCCTCAGCAACATCCTCATCCACCCCCGCAACACCTTCACGAAACGATGCCCATGCCTCTGTCCCTCCCGCCACATCTCCACCAGCAGCCAGCCATGTCTATGAACTTGGGCATAGGTCCGGGGCAAGGGCCGAACCAGTACCAGAGCCTGGGCTTCTACACTGGCTTCCCGGAGCCTGTTATGTTCAACACGCAAAAAACGCAGCGCAACCGCCGAAAGTCTGCCCCCGGATCGGAGCACGTCAAGCACCGGCGGACGCGATCTGGCTGCTACACATGCCGTAGCAGGCGAATCAAGTGCGACGAGAAGCGGCCCATTTGCGAGCGTGAGTCAAAGTTGCCATTTGATGCCTTCTTTTGACTTTTTTTTTTTGTGGTACAAGTCTGAAAGTTACGTGGCTCGAAGTTGCTAACAAAAGAAATACGGTGCGGCTTCCGCCCACCCTGCTGTTTTGATTTTCTAGGTTGCAAAAAGGGAAAACGAGACTGCTCCTATCCCGAACCCAAGTCGTCAAAAAAGTCGGCTGCTGCTGCGGACAGTTTTCTCACGAAGCATCAACTGCGAGCCAGCAAGCAAGCCCAGAGTCTTCCAACGATGATGACGAGGATGACGCAGACCTCGACAGCAAACTTGACACAATCCCAGATGACGATGAGGCTGAAGAGTCAGCTAGCGGAACAGCTGATACATCCACTCCTCAGCAGTTTACGGTCACCTTCAACGACAAGGTACGGCCACCGTTACGGCAATCGAGCTCGACATCGCTTTTGAATATGAAGCGAGCGGCTTCTACGGGAGGTGCAGGCCAGGCATCGTCAGCTGGAAGGCGTACACGGCAAAGCTCGGAGACACCATCAATCGAGGGGAAAAGTACATCACCAGCAACATCGACGGGAACCGCTGGTAGTTTCCCCCAAACGGCACACTCTGTCGGGTCATCTGAGCAGTATTACTCCTCGTCATCGAACATCCCAGCGATCTCAGTTGCCGACTGGAGTCACTTGCCGCAGGACTTGCGGTTCTTCCTGGGTTACTTCATGGACAATATCACACATCTCCACTATTGTCTAGCCACCGACTCGGACAATTTTATCCGTGGCGCCCTGCCCGCTCTAGCTGTCCGCAATGAGCCTCTCCTTTATGCGCTTGTTGCCTTCTCTGCATACCATTATATCTTGCGTGACCCAGGGGCCAAGCTGCAGCAGTTCTTGCAGTACTACGATCAGAGTGTGAAGCTACTTCTCGGGATTTTGAAGCGTAAGGAAAAGCACAGCCTTGGCACTCTCCTGACGGTTCTGCAACTTGCCACCATTGAGGAATACCTGGGCGACTGGGTCAATCTGATGGGCCACCAAAAGGCAGCTTTGGAAATGTTGACAGATATTTATACACCTGAGACGGCCGCCCAAACGCCCACCAGCCGCATGGTCCTGCACTGGTACAGCCGCTTTGACGTGTTCGTGGGCATTATGGGTGGCTTTGAGACGGCCCTCTCACGCGACTGGTTTACAAGCATCGTCGAGTACTACCAGGAACGCATGGCTACTGATCGCACAAGCCTTGCCTCCAAGGTCGAAGATTGCTCAGCACGACTCCGGCTCATTTCTCTCGATATGTCTTTGCTCTTTGCTCGGGCCAAGGAGGACGATAACGGTGGCGACTCAACAACTAGTGCTGGCGGCGGTGGATTGGCAGCGTTTCCGTCATTTGCACCAGACGAGGCCTTCATGCGCGAACATGCACGCATTACCGGTGCGTTGAATGACTGGAAGGCCAGTCTCGATGCTATCGTGCAGCCCGACGACGACTGCACAGACGAAATGAACGATGGTACCGAAGAACGCAAGCACCACCCTCTCCTCGTCACCGACTTCAGCCACGCAATTCCTCTGAAAGAAGACGACATTGTCGACCCATATCAACCTGGCATCTTGTACCACGAGCCGCTTTTCGGATACACAATCATGTCCTGCGAGTGGCAGTCGATCATTGTCATGCACGAGCTGCAGGCTGCACAACTTGCCATGGCTGCTATGGGCGCCACGCCACAACCCTCAGCCGGACCATCCCCTCTTCCTCAAGGCACGGCGCCCCCGAAGGCATGTCGTTGCCCGACGGTATGACTCTTCCAGAGGGTACGGCTCTCCCAGAGGGGATGTCTTTGCCTGCAGGTATGGCCCTTCCGGAAGGCATGTCTCTCTCTACAGGCATGAAGCTGCCCGAGGGCGTGTCTTTAAAAGAAGGCCTCGCTGCGATTGCCGCTGTGGCCGGTGCTGGTAGCGAGAACTCTGGTGATATGGCTGCTATGGCTTCTGCCGCCACGGCTACTTTTGCTGCCGAGTCTCCTGCCTCTCCAGCCGGCGCGGTTGGCCCATCTGGTGGCGAAGGCCAAATGGCCGCGGCCCAGATGTCAGCTCAGATGCCAGCAGGTATGGCTGGATTGGCCAAGCGCGCATACACCATTTGCCAGATCTTCGAAACGCTTGAGATGTGGCCGGCTAGCCCGCCAGGCTGCCTCATCATATCGCAAGCCATGATAGCTATTGCAGCGCTTTTCCTCCCACGCGACAGTCGCCACCACATGTGGATTCGGCGCAAGTTTGCGTTGATTGAAACGATGGGGTAAGTTTGACATCTTTTCCATCGCTCGCCGTGTTTTCCATGTGCTTCAGTCCCATCTTTCGCTCGTTACCTTTCACGATATTCTTAAATTTGAGTTGCACTGGCCTTGGCGGCCGACACGGCTCATCTGCAAATGTACACAACCCGCGGCCACCCACACGCAGATCATTTATCTGCAGACAACTCTCAGCCACCCACACCCTCTTTGGAATCTCTCTGTTACACCCTGGCATGCATAGTTCCTTGTCTACGCATATTCCTTTCCTCTCTTATGATCTCCGGTCCTCCTTCCTCCATCTTTGCATATCTTCAAATCCTTGAAACGTGATCTTCAATGACAGAGGTTGACTTGATCCCGACCCCGTCATGCCCCTGCTGCTGCTTTGATTGTTGTGGTCTACCTAATTTCAAAGACTAACAATTGCCGCAGCTATATCTTCCCGCTTACTACGCGTACGCGGATGTCCGAGCTCTTCAACGACCCATCCTGTGTGCAATGGTGGCTGCCCAACAACGAGGGTTTCAGTCCTATCCTACAAAGCGTGCGCGCTTTTGCCGATGAGCGGAACGTGACGGCCGTATCGGCACAAACCGAGAACCTGCGGGAGGTTCGACAGATTTTCGCCAAGCTCCAGATTGGAGAAGGTGGTGGAAAGCAGCGGCAGTAGAGGCGGAACTGTGGATGGCTTTGGTGCCGGTACTCGGACCGGCAGCAGCAACACAGCGAAACTGGAAAAGGGTGCGAAGAGTGCACCGGCGAAGGGTAAGAGAACAGGCGTTTGAACGGTGATTTTTGGGGGTAGTGGGCCTTTCAAGGTGACCGTCTGGTTTTGCATTTTCTTTCTTTCATATCAACTTCTTTGTCTTTATCTTCTTTCTCATTTCTTTTCATATTCTCCCCGTTTTTTTCTCCTCTTCTTCTCATCCTCTTCTTCTCATCCTCTTCTTCTCGTCTTCCCCTTATCTCCTTCCTCTTCTTCTTCTCTTCTTCTGATCATTTTTTTTGGCATCACCTTCTCTCTTTTGATTAGCTTTCCGACATTTTTGATGCGTATTTAACGGCCTTGTACATATATTCAAACTTGATGATATTTACACACTACCAACATAGACATTCAACATTTTTTTTACTCCGTACACTTGTTTAGTTAAATGTCCGGTACGACGAGGTAGGGTTACTGAAAAGTCAACGGTAGGCGTTGTGATTGCAATAGGGTATCTATGAATGGCACACAGAGCCAGTCACGACATTTGCTCAATGAATCGACTATAGGTGGGATACTTTTTTGGGGTCTCAAACACGCACAAGTGATGAACTGCTCTCGCTCTACATAAAAATGTCCCATCACACACTATACAATAAATAATACAGGATGAAAGAAATATAAAAGGAAATAGACATGCCGCCAGACAACATGAAGAGAAGCAAAATGGGAAAAAGGAAGAAACGAACTCTCAACCCCCCCCCTCTCTCCCCCCTTTCTTGTCATTATCATGCCAAATTACAAGGTCCCCTTGATGCATGGCTCTCTCTGCCGCCACCAGTACCTATTCTTCTGTTGCTGCCGCTGGTTCTGAGGCAGCCTCGGTCTCGGCTTCAGGCTTGGTCTCTTCCGCCTGGGCCTTGGGAGCATCTTCCTCCTTTTTCTCCGCCTCCTCGGTGGTCACCTTGTCGTCGTCAGGAGTGGCTTCCGTTGTTTCCTCGGCCGCCTTGGGAGCTTTCTCTTCAGCAACAGGCTCGGTCTCTATTGCGGGCTGCTCTTCGGCAGTGGTAGGAGCAGAGGTCTCAGAGGTCTCAGAGGTCTCAGGGGTCTCAGTCGGTTCGGTGTCTTTGGCGGTCTCTTCCTCTGCGGGAGCAGTGGCCTCTTCGGTTGTTGTCTCCTCGGCGGTGGCGGTGGCTTCGGCCGATGCCTCCGTGGGGAGCTTTTTCTTGGTATCGGCCGCGTCTGTCCCTGTTGCGCCGCCTGTCGCCTCGGCCAGCTCGCCAGCGACAATGATCGTGACCGGCTCGGCAGGCTCCTCTTCTTCGACGGGTTTGGCATCTGCCACATCAGCCGAGGGTTCTGCATCAGGCCCCACCTCGCTGACCTCCGTGGCAGACGGCTCGACGGCTGGCGCAGGCGTCGCCGTCACCTCGCTCACGGCTGGGGTGGCAGACGCAAAGTCGTGCTGGTCGTGTTCCACAAGCATGGGCACCGAGGCTGCTGTCGAGGTCTCTGCGGCGGACTCGAGGTCTTTAGCATCAAGTTCTTCCGCCGAAAGCTCGTGTTCGGTGACCTGTGGTGGCAAGTCGGTATGCGACGAGGAGCGCGGCAATGGCGGCGCCACCAGGTTGTTATGCTGGAGGATGGAGACGGGCCGGCTGCTGCCGCTGCTGGTCAGACCAGGTGTGCCGCCGCCGCCGCCGCTGTGAGCGGCGTCCTCGTCCTGCTCAAGCACAGTCGTCACAGCGCTGCCAGTCGACGGGCTGCTGCGAATGTGCCGCCGGGTGTTGGTGCGGCCAATGGAGTGCAGGTGTTCGCTGTCACCGCCAAGGAGGTCCGCAGCAAGACCCGTACCACTGCTGGACCCGCTGGACCCGTTGCTCGGCCCGGATCCGGTACGGTGCGACGAACGGTCACCAGCTGCACCACCCGATGACGAATTGAAGGCGAGGCTCGTCTTGTCTGCAATAGAGGACATGGGAATGAGGCCCGGCGCCGAGCCCTCGGTTGACGCAGCAGCGGATGCGGAGTCGGAAGACGATGCAATGGTCACGCCCGACGACGGCACAGAGGGCGTGGTGTCCAGACCCTCGGCCTCTGGGGGCAGTTTGTAGTTTTCTGCAGGGAGCAGGTCGTACATATCGCACACAGTCTTGAAGAAAACGTACAGGCCCGTCTGGCCCTCGACGGACCAGAAGACGCCGCGGTGCTGGAACCAGGCATGGGCAAAGATGCGGTGGAGACGACGGAACACGTTAATCAGATTCTTAACGGCAGCGTTCTTGTCGTGGGGTCGGCAAAGACGAAGCGACTGGGGAAAATCTTGGGGTTGGTGACGACGTTGGCGGCCCAGTCGAGGGTGTGGCAGCAGTAGTCGATGGCACAACAAGAACGCGGCTGCTCGTGGACAGCACACAAAAACTGCCACTCGGAGGCGCGCATCTCGGGGCAGGTGGAGGCGCTGCAGGGCGGTGTGTCAAAGAGAAAGCCCACGATCAAGCTGTTGCACTGCGCGATAAGGAAGCGACAGAGCTCATAGAGCCAGAGGGTGCGGTCGGTGCCGGCGGGGGCCTGGGCGAGGAGGTGGGCGGTCTCGCGGGAAATGGGGATGGTGTTGTTGGCGGTGTGGTGGTAGTGGAGGGCGGCGAGGTGTTCCTGCAGCTGGAAAGCCGAGTCGAGCTGGACATGCGCGAGTTAGCAATGATTCCGACGACGTGGAGACGAATGGTGCTCACCTCGTTAAGCGGGACAAGAGGCGGTCCAACGGCAAAGTCAGCAGCCTTTGTGCCTGGGTGGATGCGTCGCTTGGAGTTGGCATCTAGAATTGTTTGCTCCATTTGCTGCTCAATCTGTTGTTGGGCCAAAGTGGCGCCCGAAGCGGCCGGCGATTTGGGCCCGATCTGGATCTCGGCGGCCGGCGGCGGGCTGGGCAGCCGGGGCGAGCTCGGCGGGAGCGCCATCGCTGGAGGCGGTGAGTGTCTGTATGTCCGTATGGAGGCTACGAGGCGCTCAGTGTGCAGCCTCCCTCGTCGACTTGGGGGGTATTCGTTCCGGGCGCTTTGCTTGTCGTTTGTTTTCCTCCCCGTATGAGATGGCTGTGAATTTCTCACGATGTACTAAAAAAGCTTCTCTGGGTCGGGCCAATTCGCTGGTATGCACGGGTGGGGGCTGGAGATCGTATGCAAGGTCGTGTGTGGGACGATGGATGGCCGTGCGTCGTGGTGTACGTCGTAATGTGCAAAGGCGTCGCTGCTTGAAGCTTTCTTCGCAAGCGCTGGTGATGTTTTTCTGCCTTCCTGGTGTTCCTTCTGTTTCTATTTCTCCTCCTGTCGCTCCTTCCCGCCTTGCCCAGCTGTCCAGGGGCTGGTTGGGGGCTGTGGTTGGTAGCCCCATGGGCGCTGTTGCTTGTGATTGGTCAGTGCTTAAGAGTGCTTGGGAAGCTCTCGTCTGCCGCTATGACTAATCAGGTAAGTGTTCTCCGTACTCAGTACGACAGTATCAAGTAGCTTCAAGCCCTGCCGAGCCGACCGGCAGACGCGCTTCATTGAGTATTTGTGGCGACCAAGAGCGCTACACCGACGCCCGCTAGCTGCTGCAAAACGATGTCATTGCGGGCGACAAAGGGCGTGAGTTGTCAAAGCACATTGGTTTCGAGACTCCTTCAAAAGAGCTGTAAATAGCCTCTGCATGCCGAAAACTTTTGGGCAACTGTATCTGGCCTCCTTTCACTTTGCAGAGATCTACACGCCATCACAGACGCGGCAAAACGCATTCACCATGGACTCAGACGACGATATGCCGCCTGTCCTTGTCGACACTGCCGTCGAGGCAGACGACAATGAGGCAGAGAACGGGCCAAAAGTGCCGTTGACGATTGTTACGGGTGCGTGACGGGTTGTACTGACAGATATGGTGTCTTTTGGGTCCATGGTTGTCTTGTGCCCTCGGTCTAATCTCTCTTATCCTAGGCTACCTCGGTGCTGGCAAGACGACACTTTTGAATTACATTTTGACAGCAGAACATGGCAAGAAGATTGCTGTGATTATGAATGGTGAGTTTTAGTCTGCTGATCTGAACTGCTTCTCGATTACCATTTACTGGAGATAAATACTGATTGTTGTCCTGCACAGAATTTGGCGACTGTACGTTTCCGGCTCTTCTTTTTTTTAAATTTCTCTCAAGCGCTGTGAGCCCAAGCTCGCTATCGATGACTCTTGACACTGACACTTTCTCCAGCTTTGGACATTGAGAAATCTTTGACAATCAACAGAAACGGCGAGTCTGTTGAGGAGTGGTTGGATGTGGGCAATGGCTGCATTTGCTGTTCGGTCAAGTACGTTTTCCACCATATCTCTTTCGTCATGATCCTGTTGTTTTGTTTACCAACACATCGCCAGAGACACAGGAGTCAACGCCATCGAGTCGTTGATGGCCAAGAAGGGAAAGTTCGACTATATCCTTCTCGAGACGACGGGCCTTGCCGATCCAGGAAACCTGGCACCGCTCTTCTGGATGGACGACGGCCTGGGAAGCTCGTTGTTCTTGGACGGCATCGTCACGCTCGTCGACGCCAAAAACATTCTGCGCAATCTCGACGAGCCCGAGGGCACCGGCCAGACGGAAGAGCACAACCACGAGGACGAGCATGGCCCACTGATGACGACGGCGCACGTCCAGATCTCGCACGCCGACGTTATTGTTATCAACAAGTCGGATCTCGTCAACGCCGACGAGCTCGAGCGGGTCAAGGCCCGGATCCAGTCGATCAACGGCCTGGCGCGCATTCATGTCACATCACAGAGTGCAGTTCCGCAGCTCGAGGGTGTCTTGCTCGACCTGCACGCCTACGAGACGGCCGAGGCGGTTGAGCGTGCCGTCCACCAGAACTACCACAGCCACTTGGATCCTGTATGTCTTTTCTTCTCTCGACATTGCCCTGGCAGCAAAACAAAACAAAAAAAAAAAAAAAGGAAATACACTAACTTGGCCAGTCCATATCAACACAAGCAATCGACCTCGGTGTGCTCGATATGGCCCAGGTCACCAAGCTTGACGAGTGGCTGCGGTCTGTGCTGTGGGAAAGCCAGCTCCCAAACCCGGCCGGCGGTCCGAAATTGGGCGGCCGAAACGACCCGACCAGCTTCGAGATTCACCGCACAAAGGGCCGCCTTGTGCTCAAAGACGGTTCTGTCAAGGTCGTACAAGGTGTGCGGGAGCTGTTTGAAATTTTTGCGGCGCCGCAGTCGACGCCTGCAGAAGAGGCAGCGGGCGAGCCAAGTGAAGCACCCAAGTCGAGCAAGCTGATTTTGATCGGCCGGAGGCTAGGTCAATTCGATTTTTGAAAAGAGTGTATTGAGCACCCTTGGGAATTAGGGGACCATGGAAACCGATAGCGAGAGCGTGCCGCTGTCGATGATGTAAATAGATACCGGACGAACCCCAATAAGTGCATATCCTGTGATGAGGCCGCCAACAAGACGACATAATTGTCACGATAATTCACACAGAGAATCGAAAAAACAAAACCAAGCAAAATCAACAGCTCGACTCTGCTCCGTCATTATCATAAGGGAACACCGTCACGACACAAAGCTGCCACCTGTCGTCTAAAAAATGCAGCTGTGAGGCTGAGATGCAGGGGGAAAGTTGGGCGGCTATATCGCAGTGAATTCAACAATAAAATTTGTGCTCAATTTAAGTGCAAAAATACACAAACAAGGCGAGAGGGAGGCGTGCACGGGCCAGCTTGGGGTAGAGGCTGTCACGGATGTCAGCTGCTTACGTACATATGTGTCTATCAGGAGAAGTGGTGCATCTGCGCTAGTCAACAAAGCGGTAGGCATTTGTGGGGCTGTGACCATGGTTGGCCTTTGTTGGTTTCTGCTTTGCGAACCTCTCTCCGTCGCTTTCGTTCTGAGATTCCACGACAGTGCTCTCGTATCGCTACACACGACCACCGCGCTTTCATCCGCATACCGCGTCTTTGCACGCCACCACACCTTTCGCATTTCTACCCTCAAGCGTGTCGTCGTGCACCGCGCTCTCGGATTCGACGCCTGCACACACGCGCCAACAGTCCTTACTCTTCAGCATTACCCAGCGAGAACTGGTCTCTCTTGACACCTTACTCCCTTGCATCGCGAGCTTTCCCTGGAGAGCAACCGCTATCAACACAGCTCTCGAGCTCTACCGATCGCATCGACGACCTTTTGACGGCAGTCTACCGATACGACACCTCTTTCCCTCGACAGCCACTGCCCAGCATGAATCGACCAGGTACGAAAACACGATCCAATGCGACCGATTAACGAAGAAGGGCGAGGGGGCCGAAGCTGGCAAAACAGCAGGGCTATGGCGGGGAGACACACGGAACGGACAGGGATGATTTCACGACAGCATGGACGGACGTTTGTACTGCAACTGCTCTGCTTCGATGCGCGCATCCTGGCACAAAACCGCCATCCCATCGGCGTGTGGACCATTTCAACAAGTTGGGCAAATCGGGCAAATTGGGGGCCAGGAGCATCGACTCGCCGTCACAGGCTGAAGCTTTCGCTCTGTGCTGTGTCTGTGCTGTCTCTGTGCCATCTCTGTGCCTGCCATTCTGTTGATGTCAACGCCATCTCTCGCTCGGCTGTGTCTCTTTGCCAGGCTGTGCCCCTACCATAGCGTCTTCCTCTCCGACGGTCTCCTCTCCAATGTTTCACCAGCTTCAGAGTCAGCTTTGCTAACGACTGTCCATAGGGGGCGCTCCTCACTCACTCCGCGGTGTACCCAACGGCTTCAATGCCCAGCAGCAACAGCCGCCACAACAGGCACGGTCTGTGTCCAGTCGACTGCCCAACGGCAAGATGGGCGGAAATAATAGCAACAACAACGCTTCCGGCTGGACCTTTGGCTCCGGCGTACCGCTCGCAGGCTCGGGCGGCGGCGGTGCTGGACTTGGTGGCGCAGGCGGTAACGGTCTGCAGCAAATCCAAGGCCGGCCGCAGCAGCAAATGGGCGGCAACATTAGCTTTGCCCAGAGCTTGGGCGGCTCACAACCGGCCACGCCTCTGGATCTTTCGTACGTATTGCGATTGCACTTGCGAATGTGCTTGCATGACTTGTGTTTATTTTTGTGTTGCTGTTGAAGTTGTGCTCTTTTAAACACGCCCTTTCTTCTGCCGTTCTTCTGCCGTTCACGTTGCGTTCACCTTCTTCTCACCTTCTTCTCACTTTCTCCCGTTCCGCCGCCACCGCTCCATTGATTCACTACCTCCCGTCTCGTCTCGCCGCTTCGCTACACTCATCACACGTCTTTATATGCTTCAGCTTCACTGTTCTTCATTGTTTTTTCTGCTCTTCACATCTATGCGTAGCCGCTCTTTCTTGGTTTCACCCATCTTCACTTCTCCATGCCTCATTTCGTGTCGCCCCCGGCCTCGAAAATGTACATTCTGGACCCAGAGACCTTTTCTGGGCCAGTTCGATTGCAAAGACCTTGCAGATCGCCTGCACGACGAGTAGCAAATTCGTCTACATTGAAGAGCATGGCCTACGCCGCAGCTCTCAAGGGGTACCCCTTTTTTTCCCAGCCGTCAAACCTGTCAATGCAGGAATAGTCCCAACACACTTCACCCCACTTGTCCCTTGCTTTGTGTTCCCTTGAGAATGCAGTGACCGTTGTTTTGCTCATCTTGTTAAACCGTACCCACTAACACATTCTACAGAGAGTTCCCCTCCTTGTCGAGCGGCTCGCAACTCGCAAATGCCGGCCAAGCGTCATTATGGTCCACCGCCGGCGCAAGAAACATTGGCGGCGGCCAGGCGATACAACGGGGCGCCAACACGCCTCTGTCGGCGCAGCAGCAACAGCAGCAGCAAGGCCAACAGGGTGGCCAGCAAGAGGACATTTTTGGCGCCTCGGCCGCACGACTGCAGCAACAGCAACAGCAGCAGCAGCAGCAGCAGCAAGCCAGCCAGGGCTCTTTCCGCTTCGGCAGCCAGACCGCCAACATTGGCCAGGCGAGCATGGGCCAGCAGTCCAGCATCGGCCAAGCAAGCATTGGTCAGCAGCAGCAGCAGCAGCAGCAGCAACAGCAACAGCAGGCCGCGCAGTCGTCACAGCCAGGCTCCATCGACGACTTCCCACCACTGAACCGGTCGGCCAATGCAGGCGATATTGGCCAGGATCGCACAGCCAGCCTCGTGTCCAGCCTTGGCTACGGCTCGCAGGCGTCTGCGACATCACCTGCCCCGCCAGGGATGGGTGGTGCACGCAGCATGGGCAACGGCCTGCTCAACGCCCTGTCGGCAAACTCCGGGTCGCGGATCACGAGTGGCGGCAGTGGTGGTGGTGGTGGTGGCGGTGGTGAGGTGCGGTCACCCGTCGGCACACGGTCGCAGGAGACAAGAAGCCTGGCAGCCGAGGAGGAGGCGGCAGCACGGCAAAAGCAGGAGAGCGACGCTGCGTCTGCTTCGGCAGCAGCGGCGGCAGCAGCAGCTGCAGCAAGCGCCGCTCAGTCGCCAATAGGAGAGGTGGGTGGCGGCGACGGCGCAGCCTCTGGCAAGCAGCGGAGGGAGAGCGGATCTGCCGCCAATGCCAGCCTGGATCCCCTGGCCGGCACAGCACCAATCGACCGGTGGGGCATGAAGGGTCTGCGGACCTTGCTCAACAACCCCGACTACAGCGCTATGATCTCTGGCTGGGGACTGGATCTCAACACTCTTGGTGTCGACCTGAACGCTAACGAGTACGTCTTTGCCCTGCCTCTGTATTTTTTTTCTAGCACGAAAGCTTGTACTAACGAACAGCCTCCTGTCGACACAAACATACAGCCTGTTTGACGGTGCTGCACCGCGGCCCGCCGTGCCCAAGTTCCGCCTGCCCGAGTGCTACAAGGTGTCCAACGTCGGCCCTATCGAGTCCAAGATCTCGAGCTTCAACGAGGAGACGCTCATGTGGATCTTTTACTCGTGTCCAAACGACGTCAAGCAGCAACTTGCTGCCAATGAGCTGTACGTTTTTTTTTTCTCTGCGTGTGGCATGAAACCATACCGTACCATTTTACTATCTTAGCTAACCATATCCCCATAGGAACAACCGCAATTGGCGATGGCACAAACGCCAGCAGGTTTGGCTTACCAAGGACGACCTCATGATGCCACAGGTTCTGAGCATGAACCACGAGCGGGGATTCTACATTGTGTGGGATACATCCACCTGGCGCAAGGAGCGCACAACTCGGGAGATTACCCTCAACTACGGCGACCTCGACAACTCGCCAGTGACCGCAGGGGGTGCTGTCTAAAGCGTACCTGCTTCGGTGTACATTCTTTGTGCTGTTCATATCGCAAACAGGTGGAGGGAATGGCGGGGGGGGACAGGGTCTCGTCTCCTTTTTGGGTCCGGCGGTTTTTGTATTCTTGGGAAACGAGGAGAAGACCGGTCCTCTCCGACGGGACCTTCTTCTTTTCTCTTTTGCTACGCGTGCTCTGTCTCTCGATTTTCATTTTATCACGTTTTTTTCTTGCCATGTTCGTGTGGATTCATGCGGACGGGAAACTTGAGATGAATTGTGCTCTTTTGGAGCATGATTTTCTCTTCACCTTCTTTGCATCGCTTCCTTGATTCGACGGACCGTGTGCTCGTACGATTAGTTACCATTATATGCCCACTTTATCGTGTGGGGGGTTTCAAGCAGATAGATCTCCTTGAAATGCACATGACTCGGCCGCACATGGTTTCAACTACATGGTGATGAAATACGTAAAAAGGAACGTCTCGCCACTCACGGGTGGCTAAAAAAAGCATCACGCATCAGTAGTTCAGTAACTCTCTCGTTGATCTGGTGGTACAAAACTCTCAAACGACTTCAAGTTCAATCTTCTGGGACAATCTTTATCCAAATAAGCTTTCTAGCATTGAAGTTTGGAAAGGCAAAAAAAAAAAAGCAATGTGCAGAAACGGTAAAGGCTCACGAGCGGTATCAAAGTAATTGGGTTTTGTTCGAATGCTGCATACTGGTCCGGGGCTGTCGGTGAAACTCTTGAATGGAAGAACAAGGTAGAAATGTAAAGAAGCCTATTGTCGATAAAGAGGGCGACCTTCAAGCGTTTGTGGGAATAAGGGGTGCAAAGGGGGACCAGGTGAGAGAAACTATGGCATAATGGGTAATGATGCGATTGAGAGAGAGAAAAGCAATGCGAAACCAATAACAAAAGACGAGAACATAAGAGGCAACACAAAGAAAAAAAGCCGAAGACAAACACATGATGTGGTCTTTCCTCCTTCCGCCCCGCGAACAAAAAAATTGAAAAAGGGGGGAAACAGAATCCAAAGAATTTCCACACAATTTTCTTTTCAGCCCTCCCATTAGCCCCCATTCCCTTGTCCTTTACAAAATGCCTTCCAGTTCTTCAACGAAGAGAGAGAGAGAGAGAGACAGAAAATGAGAGAAGATGATGTGAACGAAATCAAAATGCATACACCCTTCTAAACTCTCCTTTTGCCCACTGAGTTCCTTCAGTGCCAAGTGCCGTTGCCGCCCATGAACCCTTCCTCCAGCGTCCGCTCTTCCAAGTTGCGGATGAAGTCGCGGTTGCTACCGCCACGGCCCGAGTTGCTGCCCGCGTTCATACCCTGGCCACCGGCCATACCGCCGGCACCCATACCACCACCAGAGCTCATACCACTGGGACCGGGGCCCATCTGCGTGGCACGGCTTCCGCGGCGGACTGGTCTGCCAGACGCATCGAGGCCCATGCCGTCAGATGGCGGCGGGTAGTACGCCGGGCTCGGCTGAAGGCGAATGGGCTGCGTGGGATCGAGGTGGCTGGCGACTCGCTGGATCGCAGCCGGAATCCCGCTCATCTGCTGCTCCATTGTCGACGCGCGCTGCCTAGAGCGTGCGCTGGCGCAGAGCTCGGCTGCTGCTGCTGCGGGTGCTGCGGGTGCTGTTGCTGTTGTTGTTGCTGTTGCTGCTGGTACAGGTTCTGTGGGGCAGCCATGGTCGAGCCGTAGCCGCCGGCCGAAGCCATCTGGGGCGGGCCCTGTTGCGGTATACCCATGTTGCCATACGGATTCTGAGGTTGGCTGCCGTATGGTGGTGGCTGCGGCTGTGCTTGGACGTGGCTGTTGCTAGGCGCGTACATGTTGCCGGTGTTGTAGAGAGGCAGGCCGGGCTGGCCATGTTGGGCCTGGGCGGCGGCGGTTGTTGCTGCTGCTGCTGCTGGTACGAGTTGCTCATGGCGTAGGCATTCTGGGCGGCGGTGTTGGCCTGCGCCTGCGCTGCTTGTGCCCGCTGCTTGCTGACGGCCTCTGCTTGTTGTTGCTGCTGTGTGCCGGGGGCTGGTGACCGGTTGAGGGAGCTCGACTTGAGGTTCATTGGTGGGACAAAGGGGCCGGTGAATTTCTGCTGCGTGATGAAGGGGTGTAGTTTCGCCTGTTGCGGCGACCATCGCTCTAGAGGGTTGATCGTGAGGAGGCCCCGGACAAAGTCGATGAATGCTATCCGGTTGTTCATTTCTGTGCGGAATATTAGCGTGCTGATGAGCCTGCAATGAGAAGAGTCGGAAAAACTTACCCCTGTCAATCTCGCTCTGCTTCATGTTCTTACGAGGCATGGGATACGTCTTAATGATCTCCGGTAGTGTCGTCGCCTGGAAGTAGCGCTTGCTAGGCTGCTCCTTGGTGCCGTGTTCCCGCGAGTACTGCTCCATCGACTTTAGCTGATAAGTGCGACGGCCAAACTCGTCGGCGCGGCGCTCGTAGAATTCGCCGGCCTGCTTGCCCATCTCGATCATCCAGTTTGGCGGGTTGCCAAGCATCTCGTTGATGCGCATGACCTGGTTGTACTCGGACGAGCCAGGAAACAGTGGCAAGCCAAGGAACAGCTCAACGACGATACAGCCGAGCGACCACATGTCAATAGCTGAAGAGTACGGCAGCCCCAGCAAGACCTCGGGTGAGCGATAGAAACGGGACTGGATGTATGTGTAGACGGTCTGGCGTTCGTCGCAGGCGGAGCCGAAATCGATGATCTTGATGATGGGACTCTCGAGGTTTTTGAGCAAGATGTTTTCGGGCTTCAAGTCGCAGTGGATGAGGCGGGCCTTGTTGAGCAGGGCGAGGCCGTTAAGGAGCTGCTGCGCAAAGACGCGGACCAAAGTTGTGCTGAGGCCACGGAACTGGTTCTGCTTGATCAACTCGTACAAGTTGACGCTGAGCAGTTCGAAGACGAGACACAGGTGCTGGCGGTGGATGAAGGTGTCCTTGAGACGCAGGAGATGGTGGTCATCGTTCTTGTCGAGCTTTGTGTTGAGCTGAAGGTGTGTTAGAGAGAAGGCGATGGCATAAAACAATGTTCTTCATAAGTTGGGCGCAACATACCAGATCGAGGACGGACACCTCCATCATACTCTGGTTGAAGTAGGCCGTCTTGTTCTTGATAACCTTGACGGCCACGACTTCTTGTGTTTTGAGATTCTGACACTTGACGACCTGGCCGAAAGTGCCCTGACCAAGGACATCGAGGATGAGGTAACGGTTCCTGCAAGGGAACAAGAATTGTTAGTAAAAGCGTTGGAATAAGGGTGCATGCTGATCTGCATGGTGGAGGGTGGGATGGCCCTACTTGTGCCCTGCTTCCTCAGAGCCGAGAATGTCATTGACATAGAGAATGTAGTCGCTGTCTTCGTTGTCGAAGCCGTCGTTCTTGAGACCCTTGCTGGGCTTGGTGAGCACTCTCCGTGGGTTGCGCGACGACTCGTATTTGAAATGGGGGTTGCAGATGCGGTAGGTCGCAGGCAGATGAACAGTCAGAGCTTGCAGGGGCTAGATTGATGTGACGCCGTTGTTAGCAAAAGGAGAGCAAAGTGCAAAAGCCAGGCACACAGAACAGCACTTACGCTGATGAAGCCGCCTTCGGGGTTTGCTCGCCGAAATGGTGGCTGGGCGTTGACAGTGGGCCGCAGCTCGTTGACACTCCGAAGCTTCTTGAACTCGGGAACAGGGCCGGGCGCAGGCTTGCCGCCCGAGTTGCTGCTGCCGCCGCTGTTGTTGTTCAGCGTCATAGCAGGCAGCTGTGGCCGCCGGGGTGATTTGTGGTCACCATACGAGCCGTCCATGGGCGAGAGGGCGCTACTGGCGGGGGAATAGATGTCGCTGCCAGCCGGCATCAGGTTCAGCAAGGGGGTGGTTGCTGTTGCTGTTGCTGTTGCTGTGGGGGACCCTGGGAAGGCTGGCGACCACCGCCACCGTAGTACGGGCTCTGAGGGTGGTACGGGCTGCTCTGGGATGTGTAGCCGTCTTGCGGCCGCGCAGGCGACTGGCGCTGCGTCTGTTGCTGGCCGGCTGGGGTGTATTGGGCTGCGGTGGACGAGGTTTGACCGGATTTCGGGGCGTAGGGGGTGTATGGGGACGTCGGCGAGAGAGCTTCCATGGGCGAGTAGCGCTGCGCTGCCTGAGACGGCTCATGCGGCGAGTGCAGGCCTGACGAGCGGCTGCCGCCCAGATTGCCGCTGCTAGACAAGCTGTGTTGATGGTGGGGGCGGATAGGGTACTTGACGCCAGCATACGGGTCGTGGTGGTGACCGCCAGAAGCAGCGGCAGCGGCGGCGGCAGCAGCTGCATCGTGCATTGGTATGTCACCATTGTTGTCGCGAATGGACGGCGTGCTGGTGACCATGGGCGAGCCGGGCAGGTTCTGGTTGTTCAAGCCGGCACCGCCAGTGCCCAAGTATTGTTGCGACGATGGCGGCGCCCGCTGTTGCTGCTGTTGGCCGCTGCCATTGTATTCCCGCCCAACGTGGCCACTACTGCCGTTATACTGCTGTCGTGAGCCACCGCCGGGCGACTCGGAGTACGCGGGCCATTGATCCATACTGGCAGAATCGGTGATGGGCAATTGTCGAAAGGTGTCGGACAGCTCGAGGAAAAGCTGGTTTGGATGAGGTTGGGCGAGAAGGAAGACGACGACGAAGACGTGGAGGGCAAAGAGCCCAAGCGCGTGCAGCGAGTCAAAGGTTCTGGTCTAGCCAGTCCAGCAACGATCGGGTCAGCTTCGAGAAAGTCGAAAGTCGTCGATGGCTTGTTGCTTGTCGCGTCTCGTCGAGCCCGAGGAGGATGAGACAACCGTGTCGGGGCGTCAGGACGCCAGATGGGGGAACAAAAAGCGTCGTCAAATCGGTCGATGTCGTCAATGTGTTTGGACGGCCGAAAGGAGAGAGGTGCGCAGCTAAGAAGCTGAAACCCGCAAGCTTGCTAGCGATGCAGAAAATAAAAAAGGGGAGCGAGAGGGACCAAGAGGAACGAAGAGAGAGGGGCGAGGGGGACAGCCGCCAGTGCCTGTTGAATGCACACAGCACACAGGACAGGAGCGAAAGCCCGCAGAAGTTGGGCCAAGAAAGGGCTTTCGTGTGCCGCGAGCGCCGCTGTCTGTGGAAGATGAGCAGAGGGCGATGGTGGAGGAGGGAAAAGGCTGCGATGTTTTTTGTCTGGTCTCTTTTTTTTTGGCTTTAGCCCCTGTCTCGTTATTGGGGAAGCGACCTCGAAAGAATTTGGATCGCTCTTTCCTACACTCTCTTACGGAGATGTTTTGTTTTGGGCGCGCCCTTTGTAATTTGCCTGCATAATACGCCGCCTAACGAGAGGTCGGAAAAAGAGTGGGATTGGAAGGAGCAAAGGAGGGGGAGACCCAGCAGCTTTGGGGGGGAAACCGCGAAAGCGGCAGGCGCTTAGCGCAGGGCGCAGGCAAGAACGACCTGTGCGAGCGCTACGAGAGCCAGTTTTGGGCGGGTTTTCCGCATTTCTGGCGCAGTTCTGGCTTTCTGGCCTGTTGGGCACCCATCGCACCTCCACTGCAAAAGGCGCACTACGCCAGTTCCGTCTTCAGGTTTTGAGTCAACTGGGGCGGTGACTCGTCAGCAGCGACTCGGACGTCGTAATGGCACTCGTATCAGCGCCAGAGCTGTCGTAATAGGCTGACTAAGACGGTGACGGGGCAGGAACTGCCAGGAGCAGGAACAGCTAAAAGAAAAGGAAAGAGAAGAAGAAGAAGAAGAAGAAAAGCAGGTGCTCGCCCAACCACTACGATTTACAAGGAAAGAGCAAACGAGGGCTCCGTATTGCGACAGCCGACGGGGACTCGGGGGAAAGAGACAGGGTCGTAGCGGCATGGCAGATCAGACGTCATCCCATTTATCTCCAGGCGTTTTCAGACGTTGTCAGGCGTTGTCAGGCGTTGCCCGGTTCCTTCCTGTAGCCTGTTTCGCGCACTGCAAAACTGCAAAATACGAACGCGTGTCAGCGTGCATTGATTGTGTTTTTGGTGCAATCGTTTCAGGCTGCGCGAAAAGACCATAGATAGGCTCGCGAGCGTCGCACATCTCGCCAGGGCCATTTGCCTGTCTACCGTTTCCCTTGTCTTCCCAACCCCTCCCCCCTCCTCCCTCCTCAGAGCGAGCCAGCCTCCCCTCCGTCCAGTCTTCCGTACTGTATTGTAATCTCGTTTTCCCATGGCTTGGGTTGCTGATCATTCTGTACTCAGTAGGGCAAGGTCCCTCTTTCCTCTTCTGCTTGCGTTTAGCCGCCCGCCGCCGAAGGGTATCATCAGCCAATCAGGAGACGCCGGAGCAGCTGCAGCCACACCAGCCACACAGAGCAGCCACAACGGCCATGCCAAGAAGAGAAGCTAGCAGAACCAGAATCACCCACGACAAGATAGGGTCCGATGCAGCTGAGGCTGTCGGGCTTTCAGCTTTGTTCATCGGCATCCTTCCCCTAGGTCGGACCGAACGGCTGTGGTGGAATATTCCCGATTCTACGTCGTACTACTACGTACTTTTTCACAGCTTGGCCGAGGGCACAAGGTACATAAAAGCGGGTCCATGAACTGCCATCGTTTTTTGTAATAGCTCGCCGGGTGCCGGTTAACAGTCAACTGTAATTGAGTGAAAGCAGCTGGGCTTGACGCCGTTAAAGTGCAGAGAATTGGAAAGTCAACTCTAGACTTTCATCTCCAAAATTGCAATGGTGAGCCATACATGAGGGGGAAGTAGTTGCAGAGTATCGTTTGTACCTTATATTGGCTGGAACGGCATCTGCTCTGTTAGACTGCCGCTGGCCCAGCTTTCCTAGGGCCCCAAACGATAGCTAAATCGCCTACAAGTGCACGAGGGCAGCTGCACTGTAGCTCGTAAGATTACCTCCTCACTTTCTCGCTCGAACGGACACTCTTGATCCAGATCCGGGACCAGCAAGCGAAAGTGCTGCACCCCCCCCCCCCCCCCTCTCTGCACCCCCATACTTGGGAGGCGGACCCGCGATCCCCAGATTCCCCGGGAAATGCAGGCGGAACCGCTAGTTCGTAGAAATAGAAATTCACAGAAATATATATAGTTGAAATCATGGCCGGGCCTCGTCTTCCGTGCTCGTCAGAGCACATGCGTGCTTCAGTTTACACTTTTGATTTTGACTCAGGTCGACAACACCCTCAAGGCTCGAAACGAGCTCGGCCCAGCGCGGCGGCAGTTATCGAGACGAAATCAGATTAAACCGTGGCGAACGAGACAGCAAAAGAGATCTTGAGATCTTGCGTACGATCGGAGAGCACATTCATTCTGCATATTTTTAAGCACAAGGTCAGTGAAATCGAGGGGCCAAGTAAAATAAAGGCCGCCGATAGAAGTAAATGGGGCATCGATACCGGTCTCCGTACCGCCGAATCTCCGGATCCGTGTATCCATGAATCACGGGCCAGTGAATAACTGCTGACCATTGTCCCTTTTTGTGACTGTGCAGGAACGAGCACGGAGTGCTGTGCAGTGTCATTTACTTGAACCATTGGCGGACCCCATCGGCGGACAAATCCAACCGAGTCTCGCATGTCAAAATAATAGAAAGACGGTGAAGCAGCTGGAAAACAAAAGAGGCGGATAGAAAACCAACACGGAGACTCAGGGTCACAACTTTTTTGGGTGTGCTCGAGTGTTTTGCTTCTCGCACAAACGGGACAAAGAGGGCTTGTTTCCCATAACACAAACAAAAGGGGGAACCGATGAGGGGACCGCTTCAGACCGCCGAGTCAGACGGTGTGGGTGGACGGGCAGCGGCAGCAGCTAGGGTGGCAGACAAGCACGCAGCTGAGAGACGAGCATCGTGCTCCCAAATGTGGCCATCGCCAACCTCACTGCCGCAGACGGCCCTCGGCTCCGGACAGCTTTCACAACAACAGAGCCAACAGCAGCCACTGGCCACCCCCGTCTCTCCATACGAGCCCAGCCACCACAACAGCCTCAGCAGCAGCAGTCTAGGGAGCAGAAACGGCAGCGGCACCGGTCTTTGGCAACATCCCCATGCGGCCGACGCAAAGATGGAGCCGAAGATTGCCAATCTGTGGCCGCGGCGGCCGAGCAACACGTTGCCTCCATCCCCGTGGCTCGACGACTACTACAGTTCGGCGGTGGCAGACTACGAAGACCCCAACGAAGAGAAGGATGGCGTCTTCTTCTTCCCTGATCAAAACCAGCCTCGCCGTCAACAGCAGCCACAAGAGAATTTCGTGCAGCCGCCGCCATGGCTGCCGACAGTTCTCGACGATACCGTCGACGGCTCACTGCCACGATCGACAGCTACACGCCATTCCCGCCTTTCACGTCCGTCATCTTCGTTTCAATACCTGGTGGCCCAGAAACAGGCGGCGCAAATTATGCTTCAAAATGAGAGACTACTTCGAAGCAGAGCGCATCCCGCCGAGCAGCTGGCCATGTACCAGTACCAGCAGCAGTATCAGCTCCAGCAGCAACACTTGCAACAGCAGCAGTACCTGCAACAACAACAGCGCCAGCAGCAGCAGCAGCAGCAGCAACAGCTACTTCGGCAACATTATGCCAGCTTCTCATCTGGCATGGTTTCCGAACTGCACCCCAAGGGGCATCAGCTACACACTGGCATCATCTCTGGCCGTGAAGACTTTGGCCAGCCAGTCACGCCTTCCTCCATAGAGGCAATGGTCGCCCTGAGCCTTGGTGACACTTCATCACGCCCGACAGCGCTTGCTCAAGGAGATGGCAGCCTCATCTCATCCACTTTCCAATTCCAAGAGCCATCGACTTCTTTCCCATGCCATGACGGCCAACAACAGCCACAGCCACAGCAGCAGCAGCAGCAACACGAAAGCCAGCCATCTTCCGCTGCGCCTCCGCCAGCCCCCGTGCCAGTACCGACCAAGACGTTTAAGCCCATGCAGATGGTCTTCCGCGAAGGTCGCCGGGCCTCGGCTAGCAGCACGGGCACCAGCAACAGCAGCGGCACGGGAACCGGGACAGCCACCACAGGCACCACGACTGCCACAGCGGACACAGCTTGTAGTGAAGCCATGCTTCACCAACAGGCTCCCACCACTGTGGCAACTGCAGCTCGCCGTGCATCCTCGTCATCGGCATCTCAGTATGCCCAGTTTTGTGTACCCGTGTTCTCTTCTCCCCGCACACATCACTGGCGTCACTGGCGTCACTTGCGTCACTTGCGCCACTTTATGGAGGCGCGGCCACCTCCCCCCTTCCAATTGAAGAGCAGGTCTTCCGCCGCCAGCAGGGCATCAGCCTCAACTACCGTGGCGACATCCACAACCCGCACAACCGCGGCGACCACATCCCCGCGCACCTCAACACGTCTCTTTTCCTCATGGGCCTCCCACCCCAGGCGACGGTTGGCGACTTGCTGCGGGCTGTGGCGGCCCTGGGCCCCACGGGCCGCGTCTTTGCCGCCTCCGTCAACCCGCCCGACCCAGCCCGCCGTCTGCCGCTGGCCGCCGCCAAGATTTCCTACTTTACGCGCCCGCAGGCGGAGCGGCTCAAAGCACAGATTGACGCGCAGCAGCTGGTCATGTTTGACGCGCCGCCTCACCCGAGCATGGCCGCGAAAAGACCATGGACGATCCGCTGCGCGTGGAACCGCGACAAGAAACCGCCGCGGCAGTGCGTGCAGGCCAGCGAGTGTCGTGTACTGCGCATCCGGGGCCCCGCCGATGTGGTCAACTTGGAGGCGCTGACGGCGTACTTTGACGAAAAGTTCCGGTACGAGCTGCAGGACGTGCGTATTGTGCCGGCACAGGAAGTGGCCAGCGGGAACAGCAGAAGCAACAGTGGGGGTGGCGGTGTTGGCGAGCAGACAATGGAATGGCGATTTGCAAGTTTTCAGAGCCAGGCCATTGCGGCCAAGATGGCACTCAACCAGGAGCGTAAGATGGTACGCGTCGAGTATGGTCGAGATCCGTGTGAATGGGGTGAGTGCTGATCCGGAGGGTCGGAATTGGGAAACGAAGAAACCCCCAAAAAGAAGACAAAACGAAAACAAACGACAGCTGAAGGAGGATACGGAGTTCTAAAATTTGATTGAAGCCATGGTTTGTCCAACGGGGTACAACAGAGGTCAAAAAGGGTTCAAATGGTGGTGGCGGAAGGCATGCTCATGATCGGCGCCGACGCTTATTTGTGTGAACGTCCCAGACATCGTGTTACATCCAGCGTGAAAGTATATATAGCACAATGAGAATGAGGTTGAATACAAGAGAAGATGCAGTTGGTGTCGACGTTGATGTCCAACTGAATCTTTGCTCAGAAAAGGCAGGTCCAGCCAAGACCAAATGCAAGGAAGGCGCAACCGTGACTCCAAAAGCCGTCTGTCTTTCAAACTTGTTATAGGCGCTTCTCGCCGCATTTTAGCGCTACAAAGCCGTGAATGCCAACAGCCAGCCACCACCATAAACGTCACGTAAAGTTGAACGTCACGTATCAGACACTTTTTTCAAACTCCCAGCTTCCTTTTCCCCCCTCACTTTACAACAACCACTGCACACAATGCCACGGTCCGACGAGGCCGAGTCGTTTTTTCTTTTGCGGCCTACAGCGCCATTCAAGAGGTGCCGTACGGCAAAGTAACCAGCTATGGACACATAGCGACACTCATTGGGACGCGTGAGTTGGTTCTTGAGGCTTCAAAGAGCAATCTCGAAATGCCCTCATCATTCATCATTCACTGACACCGTGACAGCACAGCGTCCACGTCAGGTCGGCATCTGCCTGAGACACCTGCCTGAAGAGGGAAGCGTCCCCGAGGGTAGGCTGTCCCGCTTTCATGCGGGCACAGTGCCGTGGCAGCGCGTCATCAGTGCCAAAGGTGTCATCTCGCCGCGGGGATTGGCTGCGGGTGGAGCAGGAAGTCGAAATCGACAGGCGGCAGCGCTACAGGCCGAGGGTGTCGAGGTGATTGCTGATGCGATGGGTGAGCTGTCGGTAGACTTGAAGCGGTACGGCTGGTTTCCACGACAGCTGCCATCGGAAGCAGCAGAAAGAGGGCGGAGAAGGGATGACGATGGAAGCGGCCATGCAGAAGTCAAGGAGGAAGACGTCGAGGTAAAACAAGAGGACAGTGAATGATGGGCCGGTATGTTGTCTTGGGCATACGTTTGTACATTTCACTACGAATATCACGAGTGCAGAACGGGTATTCCAAAAAAAAAACGGGTTCCCAAAGTAAATTATAGTATATTCGTCATTGCTGTCATCAGACTTCATAACTCGTTAAAGCGTCATTAAAAAGGGGTCTGATTAACAGTTAGTCCTTGAAACTCGAAACAGGCAAAACAATTGTGAAAGTAAAAACAAAGGATTGCAAGCAAGACAACTGTCAGATAGCGGTTGGACTATTTAATCCACATTGAATTCAGAAACAGGTCTGTGAAAAGTGTTTTCTCATCATAGAAGTCTTGCTGCAGTGAAGGAAGAAAGGGAAAGATAAGAAAGGAGTAGAGTGCAAGTGAAAACGTACCAATTGGATGGACGTGAGAGGCTGGCCGGATGGCCTCCTGGACCTCTCACGCATCGTCCCCTCGCTTCTGCCGTTTAGCAGAAGGACCAAAGAAGGCGTCCATCGTCTTCTGCTTCGGGTCAAACCGAGCACTGCCGATGCCGCCACGGGTCTTCTTCAGCCCGCCAAGGTGCTCCACACAGTTCACTTTCGTGACTTGCAGCTGAACAGCATCGCCAACAACAAGCTTGCTGGCAACCCCTGTCCTCTCATTATCATCCTTCTTCCTGTTCTGATCTTCGGGCTTCGCCTTGACGACAGCCATGACCAAGTGCCCCGTGTTGCTCCATGGAACGCGCACGTCTGCATGTCTTTGCTGTGAAGCCTCACTGCCACCAGCAGCTACGGCCGGCGGCAAGAGCCTTGCGAGCTCCGACGGTGCATGGCGTTGCAAGCAACGACGTAAGAAGCACATTCAGGATAAGGCCGTGTGCCACAACAACGATGGCACGTCGTTTTCTATCCTTTGGTGTGTCCCCAGCATCATCATCCGCCAGAATTGGATGTAGATGCGCGTCGATGAACCGCTCAGCACGAACACGCATCTCGTCCCGCGTTTCGGCATCGGCAAAGGCATTTCGGCCCCTGTCGACGTCGACGGCACCAGAAGAAACAGAAGCAGAAGAAGATGCCACCAAACCGGACGCCCTCGCCCGAGCGAAAATCTCGCTCGCGCAGGTCGACTGACTTGACAACTTCTATTGCTGCTGCTGCCACTGCCTCGCGTTCATCGTCACCGTCTCGCTTCTTCTGTTGTGCGTCCAGGATGGCTGAAGCCGTCGCAAACGCCCGCTGGAGGTCCGACGAGAAGATGTGCGTGATGACGATGGGATCGCCACCCAACGAGGAAGACATCGCGGCCAGATGGGCACCGAGTCGGCGTGTCTGGAGCACGCCGTGGGCAGTCAAGGCTGAATCGCGAGAACCAGCACTGTAGAAGGGGGAAGAAGAAAAGGGAGAAAAGACGTGAAGAGAGGACACGTGTGAGTTCATGAATGAACAGGGCCATAAAACACGCGGCAAACCAGAGAAGAAACCAAAGGGGAAAGCGAAAGAACACTGCTGTTCACTGACTAGAGACCGGCCACGTTGTCGACTGACTCGCCATGGCGGACGAGAATGAGACGCATTTCTGCAGTCGTCAAAAAAGTCACAAAAAGGAGGACGTCGTCGATTTGGTTTTCGATTTCGGTCAACAGAAAGGTTCGTCCATTGCCAAAAGGCAATAGTCGCTTCCCCTGGTTACACTCTCGTGGTTTGTTGGCCTCGGGATGCCGGTTGGCTTGGTTGGATGGAAAATATCAGAAAGACAAAGAAAGAATGTGAATGGGAGGAGGGAAGAAAAGAAGAGAATTTGGATGGAAGAAAATTTTAGCTGTTGAAATAGTTACAGGAGAGGAGCAAAAAATATTGGCGGTGAACAGCGGCACTATATCTTAAGGTACCACGAAGAAGTTGCGCGAAGCCCTCCCATTGGTCCGTCGGTCCCCAGTTTTACTCCACATTTGACCCAGTTTTATCGACAATACTGCCTTTTTATTGGCTCTGAAGACGCTACGTGGATTTGCGAAACTCTTTGGGCGCTGATTGGCCTGTTGTATTAGCGCGCCCCGGTTTTATGGCCATTTGAGCTCTCTGATTCGTCAGTTGCGTCTTTTTTCTCCATAAATGCTCCACTTTTAGATACTTTTTGTACGCGAAATTGATTTGATTCGTTACAGACGATTATTTTGTGGGTCTGGTGGGTCTGGCCGCTTCGCTCTCTCTAACGCCTGTATTCAACGCCTTGTGTATTATTTTACTTTTTAGCCTTTTTCATAGACGGCCGTAGGTCGGTTGCTAGCTATTTACTACGTATTATTTCGTTTTATTTCGCTTCGTTTTTTTAATATTTTTACCTCGCTTTACGTCTACTTTCGGTTTATTTCGCTGGCTGCCGTTGCGCGTCTATCTCTACTTTGCGTAGCAGTCTGAATCAGCCCAACCGCCAAAGACGGCCGAAGGTCGGCTGGCGACCATGCTAGTATCGTATAATGAGATGAAGATAGGAATAAGGTGGGGCCGTGACAATAGCGTTCAATTTTAGCCTTCTAAGCTCTGCGATGCAGCCAGTTTCTGCGCGACGTCTGAATGCAGCACGAAAACAGTCGTTCAAAATGACTTAATACAGAAGCTATGAGATTAATTGGACAATTAAGCTTTGTTTCTTTAATTCTGTGTGTCTTGGTGTTATTGAGCTATTGGTGCATTTTTTCTACTTTTCTATTTAGAAAAAAAAAAAAAAAAGATCAGCGAAACTCTGGCCAACATTGAGGAATTGGCCAACATCAGTCTGTTCTGAAAGAAAACGTGGGGAACTTCTCACACAAGCCATACATAGAGGCCGCAGGAAGCATACTATAGGAGTATAAACCACTTCAAGATAAAGCAAGTTGATCTGTTATATTACATTGTATTTGCTATACTAAATGTATGACCAAGAGTCGAGGTGCATTCAAAGTCTCGTGTTCATCTTGGATGCTGATTATGGGTATCATGTCGTCGTTAACGCTTCTCATCTCCTTTTCTTCTTATTACTGCCCTTCACCGAATGTGCTCTTTCTCTTGTTGTGGCTGGAGCTGTTTCCGTGGCCAGTCTGGGCAGATGTCGATGCGATCCCGCGGCCACCAAAACTCGCAGAACAGGTACAGTAGATAGTCAATGACCACGCACAGGCAAAACAATTTGCCGGCCCAGATGCCACAGCCGTAGTACCGCTTGAGACGGTCGATCAGTGCAAAGCTCTGCACACCCGATCGTCCGCGCGTCGCACTCCAGCCACCTGCTTGTCCCCGCGCCACCGTTGTTGTTCGTAGCCATGTCGTAGCCGTAGAACTCAGCCTCGCTGATGGCACCCGTGATGCCATTGTAGACACGTTCGGTGCGGGCGGCCACATTGGTCCACGAGTACATGGCCTTGACCTGCTCGTGAAACCGCTCGGTGCGTACCTTGTTGGCCCGTAGTGCGGCAAATGGCGCGCCCCGTGGCAGCCACGAGGTCGTCCTCTTCCGGACGGGCAAAGACCGTCATGTGCGACGGCAGCACCTCCGGGATACCGCCGACTTGCGTGCACACAACGTACAGACCGCAGCTGGCGGCTTCAACAATGACAGTACCAAAGGCCTCGGTCAGACTGGGTGCAGGTAGATGTGCCCCGGACCATGACATCGCGCACGTCTTCGTGGCGCACGGGGCCCAGCATCTCCACGCGGTCCTGCAGCACGTTTCTGCTCAATCATCTGTTTTGAGGTCAATGGCCTTGGGGCCGGACCCGGCAATGATGAAGCGCGTGTTGGGGTGGTTTTCGAGGATGCGCGGGATGGCGGCAACGAGGAGGTCCGTGCCCTTGTTGTAAAAGAGACGCGAGATGACGACGATTGTGATGGGATCGTGTGGGCTCAGCAGGTGAGCAGGCGTGGGTGGTGAAGGCTGCCTGGCTGACAAAGGACGGCTTGGGCGGTGAAGTGCCGGTTTGTGTTTGTGTGGAAGACGACGAGGACGGTCGGTGCAGTGTTGGGTGCAGTGAAAGCGGCCCGCTCCCGGAACCACTGCCGGACACGCCCCCTTGTGCTTGTGCGCTGCTTTCTGGCCGCCTTGCTGCCCTGGCTTGCCTGGCTGTCTTGGCTGGCATGGCGCCGATGGTGCCGGTCTTGGTACTGACTTTGTAGATGTTGCTGCTCCTCGGTTGACAACGGCTTGAAGTTTTCGGCCACCACGGCGTTGGGAATGACCGACACCAGTAGTGGGTCGAGAGACGCCCGCAACACCGTGTTCTCCTTGCAGGTGTGACTGACACAGATGACATGATCGACGTCGCTCAGTCCAAACTTGAGCAGCTTGTTGGCGAGGATGCTCGTGGCGTCTGCAAAGCCAAACAGCGAGTGGTCCGTGTAGACGGTGCGCAGGCCCATGGTGCGTGCATGCAGGATCGCTTCGTGGCAGAGGCTGCTCAAAACTGGCGTGGCCGTGGACAATGTCGATTTGCTCGGCGGATGACAATGTTGCGAAAAGAGGGGGAAGAAGGAAAAGACAGTCGGGAAGGTGGTCGAGCGGTAGATGACGAGGAAGGGCACGTGGTACACCTTGATGCCGTTGGTGAGGTAGCGCACACCTTTGCGGTCGCCGTACTCGTGCGTAATGATGATGACCTTGTGGCCACGGTCAATCAGCTTCGACGCGACCTGGTAGATGTGACTTTCCACGCCGCCAGGCTGCGGAAAGAAGAAGTCGCTGACCATGGCAATGTTGTACGTTCGGCGAGCCATGGTGGGCGGCTGGTGTTGGCCAGATGGGCCGCACGGTCGTTAGAAGAGATAAGACGAGGGGTGGACACGTCCTCGAGTCGAAATGGCCGTGATCCAAGTGTCGAAAGGAAAGCAGATTTTAAAGAGGTGACGTTGACAGCAATGAAGCTCAACGTGTCGTAGTGGCGATAGTGCACGGACCACGTGATGGCTGGGGGCAATTGGGGAAATGTGTGGCGAAATTACAGGTAGCCACAGGGCAGTTAGTGATGGTGCTCATCGTTCCTGCCGCTGTAATTGTGAAGTTATGGGCTATGGAAGGTGCTATGAACAATTTTTTGACTTTGAATTGACGAGGCAGTAGCAAACATGAACAATGAAGATGAGGAAGGAACGAACGGCAAGAATAGGGACAGCTTGCCACAGAAATCTTGGGTGAGAATGTGTATTCTGAAAAACAAACAGATGCCTTGTCACTTACAGAATTGTGAGATAAATACGTGGTACAAACGGCTATATACAAGATTTGACTCCCTCCCTCTTTCCACTGATTCTCCGTCTGTATCTGGTAATCTGCTGTGGACTGGCTGTTCGTCTACCGGAGCTGCCTGAGTAAGAACTCTGTGGCCCAGTCCGTTGCACTTTTTACGACAACTATTTTCCGGAACGATGGCAAGCTTTGCCTTTTCCATGCCTCGAGGAACAGTGCCCGGTACGGCTCAAGGTTGAGCAAGGCACCCGACAAAATGAGCACATCGGAACTCGGCGTGCACAGGCGCGACCTGGCCAGAGGCTTGATGCGCGCCACAAGACTGGAAGCAGCATCTTCGAGGATGGCACGAGCGCGGATATTCAGGTGTCCTGTGTTCAGCCAACAGTGGCGTCTGGGAAACGCCAATGCCGTGACGATACGCGAAACCTCGGCGATCTGGTGCTTTGGGGCTCGCGGTCGGCGTCGTGCAAGATGCGTGGAAGGAGCTGTGTAGATTCACTGGCCCCAAGAGCTGCAAGAACAGCCTTTTCCAGATTAGATGGGACCTCGACCGCTTCTCCAGGGCCATCTCCAAGAAGAGCAGCCTCGTCGGCGCGCAGCTCCATATCCTCGAGCACCGCCTGCAGTGCCCGCCGGCCAATGTCAAAAGCACTGCCGTGATCACCGAGGAGATGGCCCCAACCCCCCGCACGACTGACGGACTCAACGGTACCGTCCGATGCTTTCCGCAGGGCAACGGCCACCGATCCCGTCCCGGCGAATGACGGACAGGCCACCTTGCACACTGTCGTCAACACCGACACATGCTCCGAGGAGAAGGGCGTCACTCGTTAGACGCAAGCTGCCATCGCGAGTCGAGACAGACAGTTAGTGCTTCAAGTCGGTACGCAAGTGCGTCCGGGTTGTAAGAGTAGTGGAGACCGGCAATGCCAGCCCAGACTCGAGAGAAACGAGGGAAGGATGTCTCAGGGACTAGACACCGCTGCCCGTCTCCAGATACGTTTCCTGCTCGTGTTATTGCGCAGATTCGTGAGGGCACGCAAAGCTGCTGAGCGTATCTGTGCCACCAAATCGTCAGGCGTCACGCAGTTGATGTTGCATGCGCCGGCCTCGCCATAGGCCCTCTCGCCAGATGAGGTCGCGACGGCGACCTTGCAGTGCGTCCCGCCACCATCGATGGCCAGCACAAACTCGTCGTCTTCGTCGGCGAGGAGAAGAGGTGCTGGCTGCGCCAGAGCCAGAAATTCGTGGAATCGGCCTCGGACACGCTCAAGACGTTCCTGAGCAGCCGGGCAGATCGAGGCCAGACACGGCCACCGGCGCAGGGCAAGCTTGACATTGGCATTGCAGAGCTGGATGTGGGTGTCGATGGCCGCATCCGCTTCGGGCGACGACAAATCTACCCGTTGTGGTATTTGTGGTAATGTTGGTGTTTTGTGGTGTTTGAGGGATGGAGGGTGACAAGGTGTTGGTGTTTTCTGTCTTTGGCTCGCCGAGGAGGTAGACAGGACCTGCACCGCAGATTTGGCGGAGGATGCGCCGGCCCCGAGCTCGCAACTTATTGGTTGCGGACCCGCACGTCAAGCATCAGTCCGCGGTATGTCTTGCCGAGGCGCACCATAGTAATGGTACTGATCATGTTGGAGGATCTGCTTGGCTGCTGTGCCGGCCTTGAGCCGTGTGCTTTCCAGCACGAACTCTGGCCCCGTCAGTACCGTGACCAGGTATTGGACACCCAACCGACCGAACTCCGAGGGTTGGCAGTTGGTGATGCCCGCCGTCAGAGCGCCGGCGTTGCGTGCAGCACGCAGAGCTCCAAGCACAAATGGTGTCGGCCGGATGCGGAGATGCCAATGACGGCATGAGTGCAGTCGGCTGCATAGCCGTGAGTGCAGCGGCACCATTATCCTCCGAGTCCTCGGCATCCTCACGGGCTTGGACGACAGCATGGCTGCCTCCTGCCACGAGAGCAATGAAACAGTCCTGGATCGGCCGAAAAGGTCGGTCCCAACTCAGAGCAGTCCATGTAGGCGACACGGCCGCTGTTGCCGGCACCAACATAAAAGACACGACCGCCAGCTTGTATGCGCTTGACAAGAGCATCCACAAGGGCCGAGATGACCGGCAGGGTGGCGGCAATGGCTGGAAGCACGCGAGACTCGTGGTTTGAGGAACTCAGCACACAGGTCAGCCGTGCCAAGGGTGTCGACGCGGTCTGCCCATTCCGTGTCACCAGCTCTCTGTCTGGAGCTGGTTAAGCAGCATGGTGTCGACGGGTTCAGCGGTGACTTCGGGCTCTGAGCCGGTTGATGCGGGTGGACTGGCCGGCTCTGCATGACCGTTGTGCCCGTTCAGCCCATGTTTGGAGACCGTTCAGCATGCCGCCTTGAAGTCCGCCGAGCCCATCTGGGAGGGTTGAGGTGGCTGGGCTGGCTGTTGCCGGTGTGTAGGGCATCACTTGAAAAGGCGTCCTGCTCTCGAGAAAGACCCATGGCGAGATGGTTGCGGGTGTGTCCGGTTGGCCGGGAGCCACAGTCGGATAACGCAATCGCTGCCGACATGTCTAGCGTCCCTGGAGAGCGGTTCCTGGTTCGGTTCGCCTTCACGTCGTCTTGCGTGGAAATCTGGACTGGCTCCCGATTTAATACAACGTGCTTCGTTGGACATGCTCGTTGGAAATGGTATCATCTGAGCTAACATGATATAGGAAATTGGAAAGCGAAGACAAACGGCGAAAAGAGAGGGAAAAGGGAGCTTCTTGCTCGACATTCATCGGCGCCACGGATGCCGGTCGTTGGCTGCGGACCGTTGTCGTTGATTGTCGACAGATACGAACGTGGAACCAACAGAACAACACGAGCGATGCATGTCCAAAACGTCAAATACGTCAAATTCACCGTAGTGGATGTACGACAGCCGGTGCGTTGGCCCGGATATCGCTCACAAAGCAATTTTGGGTGTCTGGGGGTTTCTGTCTGGGGCCGCTTGGGCTCCGACTTGGACCGGATGTCGCTCGACCGCGATCCGCCGCCCCTCCATCCTTTCAATGATGTGATGGCGCCGTCTGGTTTCTTGGCTCCAATTTTTTTTTTCGACAACGGCAGCAAAACCCCAATCCAACGAACAACCACGCGATAGCAAACCCTCTCTTCATTTCGCACCCGCTTTCATTCCCTTTTGCAACGATTGCACAATTTCACGTCTTTTGCAGGGCCGACCACAAGAAGAGGAACAAGATATATAAAAATGCAGTGGACGTCTCTGCATGGGCCAAAGACAGGGTCCGGAATTTGTCTCACCAAGTCACGGCGTCTTATCTTTGAGCGTTCTGTCGATCGCACCGTCTTCACCGAGTCTGGCATCCGTCTCCATCTCTTGTAATTTTTTCTTATTCTTTACTCATCTATTTCATTCTACTTCGTTCCTCTGCAACATGTCCGCCAACACATCTCTGGAGGCACCGGCGCCCCGCGCGCATGGCTTCTTCTACCCGCCTGCAACACGAACCCGTGGTTCCAGATCAGCCTCATCTCCTTCATCTCCTTCTGCAATCCGGGCATGTACAATGCTCTGACGGGCATGGGCGGCTCTGGCCAGGTCAACAGCACCGTGGCGGCCAACTCCAACGTCGCCACGCACGCGGCCACGGCTGCGGCAGCGCTCATCCTCGTCGGTGCCTTCTACAAGTACCTGGGCCCGCGCCTGTCGCTGCTCATCGGCGGCTGGACCTATGCGCTGTTACGCCGGCGCACTGCTCAACTACAACCGCACGGGCAACGGTGCCTTTGTCATTGCCGCAGGTGCGCTGCTCGGTCTCGGCGCTGCCTTCTTCTGGGTCGCCCAGGGCACCATGATGGTCACTTATACAGACGACCGTACGCGCGGCCGTGCGATTGGCCTGTTCTGGATCGTCTTCAAACCTGGGCGGCGCCGTTGGCTCGCTTGCAAGTTTTGGTCTCAACTACCACTCGTCGTCGGGCACGGTCACGGACTCGACGTACATTGCCTACACGGTGATCATGCTCTTTGGTTGGGTGCTGTCCGTTCTGGCTGTGCCCGCCGAGTCCCTGTCGGATCGTTACAACGGTGCGCGCGTCACCGAAACGGCCAAGAGGATCACGTGGTCGCACCTGCGCACGTCGTTTTTGCAGACGCTGCGCATTGTTTGTCGACTGGCGCGTGGCCTGTCTGTACCCCATGTTCTACAACGCCAACATCTTTTACTCGTACAGCAGAACGACGTCAACGGTCTCATCTTCAACCTGCGGACGCGCGCTTTGAACGGCGCTCTGTACTGGATCGCACAGATGTTTGGTGGCCTGCTGATGGGCTCGGTGCTCGACTGGTCTCGTCTGGGCGGCCGCCCGACGCGCGCTCTTGTCGGCTGGGCCGTGCTTTTCACGACCGGCATGGCTGTCTGGGGCGCCGGCTACAAGTTCCAGAACTGGGCCGACGCCCGCCTCGCCCGGGGTCTCAAGCATGACGTCGACTACAAGCAGACCAGCATCGCCGCGGGTCCCATGCTCCTCTACTTCTTCTATGGCGCCTACGACGCCCTCTACCAGGGCTTCTGCTACTGGATCATCGGCGCGCAGTCGCACAGCCCGACGGTCAACGCTGTCATTGTCGGCACCTACTCCGCCCTCAAACCGCCGGTGGCGCCATGGCCTGGCGCATCAATGCCAAGGGCATCAGCGCGCGCACGCAGTTCTACATGAACTGGGGCCTGACCATGGCGAGTCTGGTCGTGGCCGTGCCGAGTGTGCTGTCGGTGCGCAAGTCGATTGACGACCAGGAGCTGGCGGCCGTGGACAAGGCCAACGAGGTGGATGCGCATCAATTGGCGGCGGAAACGACCAAGACTGTTGAGGCGGAGACGGCGGTGGAGGCCAAGGTGTGAGCGGGACGGGGTTGTACTGTACTCACTTGTTGTTCCGTGTGGCGGTCTCCGTCTCCTTGTGTGTGTGTCTGCGAAGAGCCATTTAAGCAGGAAGTAACTGCACATACGTGACTTTGATATACAATAATCAATTCAATATTTTCAAACAGGTTTCCTTGTGGATAGTGTCCCCTCTTACGGAGTAACAGGCTTTGTTGCTGGTGTTGATGCCAAGATGGACTGTACTTGAAGGATCGATGCTCCACAAGGCTGCACCATGTAATCCACCAGCGCTCGAGTGCGACCCAACTTGACTTACATCAAAGCCGGGCCTCGGTGTCGGCTTTCTCTTCATTTTCCCTGTCTCATGACTTTAATTGAACGGACCTGCGAATCGTTGAATTCTTTTATGTATTTCTTCCTTTCGTCTACGACTGTCTATCTCTCTCAGACCCTGAGTTTTGGCCCTCTATGTTTGATATCATGTATACCTAGGAGCGCGTTCACAGCCCCGAGAAGACCTGGGCACCGGACAGAGTCGGCGCACCATTGTACAGCCCGTACAGTGTCGACAGGAACGTGCGCGTAGCGTTCAACCACGGCTGCTGACCGGCCGTCGCCTGGCAGGCGTCGTTGCAGACGGCGTGGTTCTTGCCACCCCAGATAATAAAGCCCGCAAACGAGGCACTCTGGGACGCCAGGTAGTTGAGCTCCTGCTGCCACAGGTCGACAGGGAAGAAGGAGTAGTTGCCGTGGTACTGGGGCCAGGTGTAGGGCACAATGGGCAGGGAGCTGTTGATGGCGTGGGCTTTGTTCAAAAACAGTCGTCAACGAGGTCTTCCACGTCGAGAAGCTGTCTGTAAACGTGTAGGCCGAGGGGAAAAAGGCCGTGGGCGTGTGGTTGGCAATGAGGGTGCGGTAGTGGTCATAGAGGGCCGTGTTGGTGTTGCCCACGAGGCCGTACCAGCCGACGACAGAGTTGGGCGGCAGCACCTGGGCCGCCCACGTCTGCAGCGTAGACAGCCACAGCAGATTGGTGTCAGCGGTCGCGGCGTTGTTAAAGTAGAGCTGCTCGCAGTCGAGGACGAGTGGGTAGCCTGGGTAGGTGATCCACTGGCGGACAGTGGCCTTCCAGACGGCCTCACTGGGCAGAGAGCCACCAGCCAGCAGAGGGGTGCAGACGTAGTTGGGGATCCAGTTGATGTTGGACGTGCCAAAACCAATGGAGGTGTTGGTGTAGGCCGTGTTGTCAAAGACACGGAAGGCGGTGGCCGAGGAGGCCAGACCCGTGAGAGTGGCGAGAGCAGAGACGAGCTTCATGGTGTTGTGGAGACGATATGAGACGATATCCCAAGGCTATCAAAAAGAAAAGGAAGTTTTAGAGAAGTGTGGATGGGCTCGAAGCTGTGGAGGCGTGGAGGTCTGTGCCATTCAGTTTTTGACGACCTCTTTTCTTCTTCCTCCAAGTCTCTTTATATCTAAAGAGCAGCGGCACGCAATCTCATGTCGCCGTGCTAAATCGAATCGGAAGCCTGTTGCGAGCCTTTGGGTTTCGGTTTTTGGTTTCACTCTTTTTCAACTTCGTACGTCGTAGTTTCCCTCCATTTCTCGTGCTTATCGTCAGCGGCCCTGCGATTTGCAATGATCATGAGTTCCCAGCAGTCAACTTCTGGCTCAAGGATGTCGGCTCTCCTCAACTGTCTATGCAAAACTCTGGGTCTTCCGAGTTCCGCAGGTGCAGTAGTGTGGCCGGATGGCGGGTATCTCTCTTTTTCTCTCTTTTTTCTTTGTCTTTTGCATGCTCCAGCGTCGTGCATATGGCATTTAGCTCAGACATACCGGCGCCAGCGAAAGACCCAGACGAGCCCGAGAAGAGCCTAGTAAAGTGTTAGCACGAACCTTTGCTCCATTCCGACTTTTTCATCCCGTTTGGACGCGTTCTTCTTCCACCTTGTGCCCTCTACTCCTCTTATCTCCTCCTGCCCCATCCATCCGAGCCCGTCTTGTCTCCTCTTCTCCATGACGACAATGCGGAGAAGGATCGCGTGCTGGAATTGAGGTTTAATTGTAGCTCGTTTCCGCTCTTTTTTGTGTGAGCAACGAGCATCGCCTGTCGCCTGTCGCCTGTCGCCTGTCGCCCGCCGCATATCGCTCTCACCCCCCCCCCCCCCCCCCCGGATCGTCACGCGAGACACATATCCTCTCCGACCGGAACGCATCTCGCACCTTCACCTTCTTGCTTACCTCGCCCTGTCTGTTTGTCTGTTTGCTTGTTTGAGCAACGGATGGCGAGATGGAATCGGTCAGCTGCATAATCTGCCGCAGGCGGAAGGTGAGTACTCTGCGAACGATGGAAGACGGAAGGCGCTGGTGGGCACAGGCAGTCGCTCCTGCCGGGGCTGCAGCTCGCATCCATCGTCCGTCCATCGTCCATCGTCCGTCTACCGTCCATCGTGCCTTCCCATTCTTCAATGCTCTTTCCTTCCTGCTAACTGCTGAGATCAAATGCGACCGACGGCCAGTCACGTGTGCCAATTGCGCCAAGTTTGGCGCCCCTTGCAGCTACCGTGACGCTCCTCCCGCATCCTCCACCGCGACTTCCGCTTCAGGTCCGGGTCTCGGTCCTCAGCCCAACCCTCGCAGCGGCGTCCTCTCCTCCACAGCCAATACTACCCAGGCTGGCCTGCAGCGGCGCCGGATCCTGAGATCGTGTACGGCGTGCAAGCGGGCCAAGGCCAAATGCTCCGGCGGCGCATCGTGCACGCGCTGCGCCCGTCGTGCCATTGCCTGCGTCTATGAAGGCAATCGAAGAGAGGTGTCGGTCTCGTCGACGACGACGACGACGGCGGCGACATCATCAACAGTCCCAGCTCTGGCGCCGGCGCCGGCGCCCACCACCTCTACATCGACAGGGATGTACGTGTCCGCCACCGACCATGGCAGCATGACTGACGACGAACCGGTGGACACGTGTCCGTCGCCCGTGTCCGCTGAACACGACACGACTCTTACCGTACTGTCACCACGGCCGCCAACACCAGCGCCTGTCGTCTCTGTCATTCCAGAGTGGCTCATTGCCCCGGCTTGCCACCCATGGACCAGCTCAAGGATCTTCTTAACAGCTATTTTGCCCGTATCCATCCCTTGCGATGCATGGGCTTCTTGCACATGCCTACATTCTTTGAGCGACTCCGCGACCCGCCATCTGTCTATGCCGACGAGTACGGGCTGATGCATGCCATTTGTGCATTGGCTGCACCATTCCACTACGCCGACCTGGCCGCTGGATCCGCCACGACGTCGTCTTCGGCCGCACCCAAGTTCTACGAGGCCGGCAGCGGCTGGGCATCCACGGCCATGCAGCGCATCTTCCACCACCTGGGCACGCCCGATGTCGAGAGTCTGATGACCGAGATGCTCGTGCACGAGTACTACCTGCGCAGCGGCGAGTACGCCAAGGCGTTTATGCTGTCGGGCGTTGTTGCACGCCACGTCCAGGTGCTGCAGCTGAATTTGGAGCACGACTGCGACTTGCCGTCTCAGCAAAGGAAAAGCACATCGGCTGCAGCGTCGTCGTCGTCGTCGTCGTCGTCGTCGTCTGTCTCCGGCCGTGGCACCATCTCGTGGTCCACCAAGGAGAGCCGGCGGCGGTTGATGTGGTGCTGTTTCCTGCAGGACGCCTTTATGGAGTGTGGCATTGACCAGCTGCGCTTTGTCAACCCGGCCGACATCCAGGTCCAGCTGCCCTGCACAGAAGAACTGTTTGTGCGCAGCAAACCTTGCGTGACGGAGATGTTGACGCCGGGCCGGCTCCTCCCCTTTGTTGACCAGGCCACGGCGGGTGGTACTCCGTCTGCCGGCGCCGCCAATCTGGATTTGCGTGCGTTTTACATTCGTGCCATGGCGATCCGGGCCAAAGTGTTGAAGTACGTCAAGCACCTGCGAGGCGACGTGCCCTGGTCGACCGATCCACGCGAGAGCCGCTTTGCCTCACTTGATCGCGAACTGCGCGCCCTCGAAGCGTCCGTGCCCGACGAGCTGCGCATGACACCCGAGAACACGTGTGTGTTCCGCTGGTCTGGGTGGTCTGGCGCCGGCGGAGGGTCGGGCCGGCTGGGGCTGTACTATGGCCTGCACATCCTGCTGGCACAGACATTCAACGACCTCTACCGCGTGGGTGTTGCCAACCTCGTGTTTCCGCACCACGCGACACAATGGATTCGCGCCCATGCACCGCTCGATTTCCTGATACGCTGCCACCGCATGTGCAGCAGCAAAGCCATTGTGATTGCCACCCTCTTGGAAGAATTGTGGCAAACGGACCGGCTGAGTATGGTGGACACACCGTACGCGATGCATGCACAGGTGTGCAGCAGTGTGCTGGTGATGACTCTGAGCTCGTGGCAGGCACTGTTGAGCAGTCGACGGGGCCGGCGGGGTGGAAATGAAGGAGGGGGGGGAGGACATGGTGGTGGTGGTGGTGTCGACGATGTGCACAACTCGGCCGAGGGACGTGATGGCACCGACGTTCTCGGCTTCTTGGACGGAGTCAACGCGTTGGCCGTCCCCGTGTTCCTCCCACAACACCGGCGCCTCTTGCAAAGTAACGTGGCCATTCTCGACTTTCTGCGGACCTACATCAAGGCCGACCTTTACTACGAATCGGCCAAGCAGGCGCTCCGCCGCTTTGAGCAGCTCGAAGCCATGGGCAGCAGTGCCGACGACACATCGACAACGACCAACAATACCGCTGCAGTTGAATCGCCTCAGTTCTCGCTCGAGTACATTCTAAATCCGCTCGGTGTCTATCCAATGGCACGGCAGCAGGCCAAGAATCGCCACGAGCCAGAAGCGAGTGTGGCAGCCAATGCACAGACAACAACGACAACAAGCACGCAGAGTACACGGGATGCCAAGAGCGTCAAGGCCACGCACAATCTACAGCAGATGCCAGATACGCAAAATATGTCCGGCCCGGACATGTCCATGGCGAAACAGCCCTGTCGTGCCAGCACCGCCAGGTGGAACGATGCAGTATGCCTATCCTCCGCGTCCATCCGCCTACGACATGCCTCCGCCACTCTTGCCGACAGGACAACCGATGGCTCGGCACCAAATGATGCAACCACAACCGCCACCAATGCCACAGCAAGCCATGCCGGGCGGGCTGGAGACGGCGGATGCCGGCGAAATGTCGTTGTTCCAGATGTGGGAGTGGGAGTCGGAAGTGCCCAGCATGGACAACATGGGCTACCCAACATTCCTCGAGGCCTTCCCAGTCACCTCCCAGTAGGGAGAATCCCTTTATATCGTTAACATTGATCCTTCTTTGTTTGATATCTCGGTTTAGGGAGTTGGTTAAGATATTGTTTACTGAGCTGTTTACGGAGTTTACGGAGCAATACGGTTGGTACGATTGGGGAGAATGCTGTTTGGTATTGGCTTCTATGATACACAAAGCGAAATGCTTTTGAAATGACAATGATTGAAATATGACAGTATGACGCCGTATCTATGCTCATGAATATGTGTCTCCTCTATTTCCCCTCTGCTCTTGTCGACTCTACTTTCTCCGGCTCTCGGCCGCCTCGCGACCCAGCTGCTCAAGGGCAGCCTCATATGCCGCCAACCGTGCCTCGCCAAACCAGGCACGAGCACCACCCTCGTCGCCACCATCAGCGGCGGCTGGCTTCTGCTCGCGGTCCTCACCGCCAACCACCGCCTTGGCCACCTTGTTCGTGCGGCGGACTGTCGACGAGGAAGACGACGGTGCCGTCTTGCTACCACTGCCTTGGCCTGCCACTTCGGGCCAGAACCAGCCGGCCTCCTTCTTGGTGTAGAGTGTCCAGGCATGACCTGCCTGGCCGGCACGCGCCGTACGGCCAACACGGTGCACATAAAACTCGACACTGGGCGGCATGTCGTAGTTGACGACGTGGTCGAGGCGCGGCAAGTCGATGCCACGGGCGGCCAAGTCGGTTGCCACCAAAATACGCAGCTTCTTGGAGGACTCGGCGCCGAAAGCACGCAGGGTCTTGCGACGCTCGGACGTGCGTGTGGTGGACGTAATGGTGCCGATCAGAGGCGCCAGGTCGGGGGCCAGCAGGGCGAGCAGACGAGACAGACGCAGGGCGTTTTCGTTGGACTTTGTAAAGACGAGAACAGTGCTGTCGAAGGGGGATGCGGGGTTCTTGGCCTTCGTGTCGTCTGCCGCACTGTCTTTGTCGCTGTCGCTGTCACTCGAGGCGTCACTCGAAGAGTCACTATCGCTCGTGTCGCTGTTCTCCTTGTCGCTCTCGCTGTCACTGTCGCTGGCACTGGAGGAGTCCGAGTCCGAGTCCGAGTCCGAGTCGCTCGAGTCGCTGTCGCTATCGTCATCACTGTCCACGGCCGGCTTCGCAGTCGTCGCCGCCGTCTTTGTGCCATTGCCAGTGCATTGACATTGTCGCCCGACAGCAGTGCACTCCGCAGCAGATCCACCAGGTACAGCGGCTTCTGCGATTCGTCGCGCACCTTGATGGCCGACTCTTCCAGACGGTCCGGCAGGACGTACGCGGCATTGTCGCCCTCGGAAGCCAGACCCTGGGATTGCCGGGCGGTGCCTTCGAGGATAATGTGCGTGGGCCGACGCAGGCGCAGACTATTCAGCAAGCTCAGGTCGCGCGTCATGGTGGCACTCAGCACGACCTTGCGGACACCGCTCTCGCGCGAGTCGGCAAAGTCGCGGGCGCCGAGGCGGGCCTTCTTTGTTTTCGGAGTGGCCAACGTTTCCATGACAATGGCCAACCACTGTTGGTAGCTCTGGCCAGCAGCTTGTCGGCCTCGTCGACAATGAGCCAGCGGACAAAGTCAAGCGTGAAGCCGGGAGTGGACTGGATGTGCTCGACGAGACGGCCGGGGGTGCACACGAGAACGTCGACACTGGAGATGTGCTGGATGACGTGGTCGGGGAGGGGCAGGCTGGACGACGAGGGAAGACCGATGGTCTCGGTAGCGTTTGCCGTGTTGGATGCCGTCGCCGTGGCCTCCTCCATCTCAAACCGCCTCGGCCACAACCGCCTCGGCCGCAACCGCAAAAGGCCATTGTTGCCGCTGGCGCAAGAGAGCTTTGTAACCCGCCGGGTCGAAGACCTGGTCTTCTTCCATCAATGTGGTCTGCTCCTTCTTGAACGACTGGCTGCCCATGGCAACACCGATGCGGACCTTCTTGCCGGACGCTTTGCTACCATCTGCACCAGCGCCACCACTCCCAAACGCCCGCGCGCAGGTCTCGCACACGTCCTGTACCTGCTGCACCAACTCACGAGTCGGCACAACAATGACGGCGCGCAGGCGCGTGACACCCGCGTCCGGCTAATGTCGCGAATCAGCGGTAGCACATAGGCCAGCGTCTTGCCGGAGCCCGTGGCGGCCGAGATGACCAGATCGCCGCGGCCGGCACCACTCGACTGTCTGCGCGAGGGCAGGAGCATGGGGAAAACGGCGGTTTGGACAGCAAAGGCTTCGGTCCAGCCCTTTTCGTCGCGAAGGACCGTGGCAGCACGCTCGTCAATACCGTACTCGGGGCTGATGCCGAGCGCGGCAAAGGGCTTGCGGGTGGTGGAGGCGACACGGACAGGATCGGCCAACCAGGGCGGGAGTGTGTCGTAGGAAGGGCGGGCGGCGTTTTCAGGGATGGGAGCGGGCTGCGGCAGAGGTTCGAGGCCGTGGAGTTCGGCCGGCTCTTTGCCGGCGTCGGCACCCTCACCCTCACCCTCACCCTCGCCCTCGCCCTCGCCATCGGCACCTGCAGTTGGCGCACGCTCTTGTGCCTTCTTGAGAGATTTGTTCTTCTTCTCGAGCAGAGCCTTGTGGCGGAAGGACAGTTCTTCGACCTCGTCCTCAATGGCAGCCTCCTGCTTGGCCTTTTTGCTCTTCTTCTCCTTCTTGGACTTCTTCTCGGTCGACTCGAAGGGCACATCGGTCATTGGTGTGTCGGCATCTTGTGTAGGCGCGAGAGTGGTGGTGGCGGCAGGCCCCTCAACGTCGACGTCCATCGGCTCTGCTGTTACCCGGGTGGGAGCCGGGGCCGGAGTTGGAGTCGGTTCCAGAGCTGCTGTTTCCTTTTTTCCTTTTTTCTTCTCCTTGTTGTTCTTCTTTTGTGTTGGCTTCTCCTCTTGTTTCGTCTCGACCGAAGCTGGCTTCTTCTCGTCTTTGACCTCCTCCTTCTTTGTCTCCTTCTTTTCTACCTCTACTACCTCTGCCACCTTCTTCTCAGTCTTCTCCTTGTCCTCCTCATCGTCATCCTTGTCGTCCTCGTCTTCATCCTCGTCGTCATCGCCGCCGCGCTTCTTCGACTTGCGCCTCCGCTTGCGCTTTTTCTTTTCGCCCGTCGGTGGTGCCGTGCCGCTTGTGCCTGCGTCGGGCTCTGTTGTAGACGTGACTGCCGTCTCCGGCTTCTCCGGCTCGTCGTACGGCCGCGGCCGCTTCATCGCAGTCGTCGCCGCTCCACCACCAGTGCCCATCAGGCCCAGCCGGGCCGCCGAGACATTCGAGTAGTCATCGCTGTCGTCAAAGACGACCTTGCGCTTCTGGGGGAGCAATCCAACGGGCGCGGGTGTGTGTGTGTGTTGGGCCGGCCGTGTCGCTTGTGGCGGCTGTGGAGGAGCAAATCGATGTGAATAGCCGTTGCTGGCGTTGTTGAAGTTGTTGACGCCATTGACGCCATTGACACTATTAAGAGGCGGCGGTGCTTGTGGTACTGGAGTGGGAGAAGGATCGGGAGCGGGAGCCGGTGCCGCTGGCTTGGGTGTGCTGGCGGCTGCATTGCTCTTGGGCGGGACCCAGCGTGCGTACATGGCGGGCAAGCTGGTCACGTCTGTGAAAGACGTTGGGACGAAAAGGGATGGGGGGGGAAGGGAGAGTTTATTGTCGAGGAGGATCGCGGCGAAAGATCAGAGAAAAGAGTGGGCAAGATTTTGCAGGCGCAAAAGCGAGGAAAAGAGAAGGAGCAAAGTTGATTCTGCCGTGATCCACCGCCAATTTTTTTCAATGGGGTCTGGCCTTATCTTATCTCAGCGGGCGGGCACGCTGTAAGAGACGGGGCCGCTAACGGCCCACTGGCGCCTCCTGTAATATAGTGTAAACTGCTCCACTACAGCGCATCTTCTTACATCGTACGCAAACACCAAATTCATCTCATCGTCATTGCTGACTTTATTAGAAGTACATACTTTGTTAGCAGCCTTTACAATTATTTGCGTAATCTTTATGTACTGTCGTGGGTATCTGAAGACGGAGAATAGTCAAACTGGATGGTTTTGCACGCCCCTCTTTCTTGTGTAAGCTGTAAGCTCTTACACCCCCGCATGCCTCAGTGCAGATGCTGCCAAGAGACCGGGGTTCTGGATGCTGAAGATACGGGCGCTTCCTTGGCCTCCAAGACCAGCATCGCCCTCGTCCAAAATGAAGAGGTCCTTGCGCTGTCTGATGGGGTCCTGCCGGAAAGGGAAGAAATGGTGCACATTTTGTTCGCAAACAATGCTCGTCAAATTGGATGGAAAGCGTGAATGGCATTGAACATTACTAATAAACTATTGGATATCAAAAACACAAGTTTTTTTTTTTTCCTGTCGCTGTGTCTTTCTTCTCGGACTTTGCGGGCTCGTGCCTTATGAGCTCTTGCAGCAAGAACCGTTGGCACCGTTCGTCTGGCCGCTCACCACCAGCGTGCTCATCTTGTCCGTCGCATCGTACACGCCCTTCTTTGCCGCCAGAATCTGGCTCGGCGTGACCGAGTACGAGGGAGGGACATCCATTACCGGGTTGTTGGCGAAGAAGTGGCGCGGCCGCAGGAGCAGAACAATGGGCTCGGCCGGCATCACCGGGTAGTCCTCCGGAGCAGGGAAGTGGGTGAGACCGAAGGTGTGCCACAGGACCACGTCCGTGTTGGCAATCGAGTTGGTGCCCTCACCGATCCACTCCGGCAGGCCCAGCGACGGCTCGCCCGACGTCTGCGGCACGTGGCGACCGGCCGGGTACAGCTGGTCGTCTTCGTACTTGGTGACGTGCACCGTGTGGCGGGCAAATGCCGCGCGCTTCCACACGAGCGACTGCGGCTGCGGCAGCAGCATCGGCACCTCGCGGCTCACCAGCTTGTACGACACGGGCTTGCCGCTGTACGGGTGGAGCTTGTTCTCGTTGACCATGTCCCATGTGCGCATCGTCGACCAGTCAAAGTTGGTCTTGGCCTGCGCCGGGGTCTCGAGCCGTGTGCGCTTGGCATAAAAGGCGTTACCATAAAAGTTCTCGGCGCTGCCGACGGGGTGCGGCGAGGGCATGGCATCCGAGGTAAACACGGAGTTTTGGTGGCCGCCGTCCAGGTTGGGGTTGATGCGCAGGCAGAACAGGTGCTGGTGGTTGTGCGCGTTGACGCCCGGGTACACCTGGGTGCCCCAGCCGTGGGTGTCCTCACCGGGGTTCATCACGTAGGTGTTGAGGATGCCCGTGAGGCGCACGTTGGGCTCGATGGTGCCGTCTTGGTGGAAGATCCACTGCACGGCGTACTCGTAGTTGGCCGCCGTGAAGATGTTCTGCACAATCAGCTTGCGCGCGCGCGTCACAATGGTCGAGTCGTCCCGGAAGTCGGTGTGCTTGAACAGGATGCCGTCGTCTTCCTCGTGAATGCAGATGGCGTTCTTGATGGTGCGCACACCGCCCGCCCGCGTGGGCATCGCCGCGTCCAGGTAGGAGATGCTGCCCTTGCAGTCGCAGCCCAGAGACAGGCTGTTGGACATGTAGCCCGCGCCGTATTCGCCGAGATCAAATGCGTGCTTGCGCTGGTGCGGGTATTCTGGGTTGCCGTAGGGCACGACCATCTCGACGAGGGACATGCGGTAGAAGATGGGCCGCTCGACGCCGTTGTCGACGTAGCGGATGTTGTTGAACACGGGCCCTCACGGTAGTTGAAGCCCACGTGGAACCGCCAGTTCTGCCACGAGACCTCGTTGCCGTCAATGCCAAACGAGACACCCTCGGGCTGCGAGATGGTGATGGGCTTCAGGTCTGTGCGGTAGCCGCCGCGCTTCTCTTGGGCCAGGTGGTGGTAGTCCAGCGGTGCCTCCTTGGAGAGCGGCCGGCGAATCTTGGGATGTCAATGGCCACAATGGCGTCCTTGTTGCCGTCGTAGATGGGGCAGAAGTCCAGAGGGTACTGGTACTGCGTGTTGTCGATGTCGGGGCGGTAGTACATGAGGGCCTGCTGCAGACGCGTGCTGCTGCCGTACCGCTCGTCGTAGCCGATGGTCCAGGGATCGCAGTAGACCTTGTGCATGTCCTCGCGAGCAACACCGCTCAGCACGCACTGCTCGATGACAGCAGCGTCGTTGCGCACAACCGCCTCAACGTGCTGCAGCTCCTCCATGGTGATCTAAAGAATGCTATTAGCATGCATTGTCATGGTCAGCCAAGAGATAAAAGGACGCACAATAGGCTGCACGCCGGACAGCTTCTCCCAGGCCGTGATGGTGCCGGCCGTGATATCAACAAGACCATCGTAAACAGTGCCTGCCGGGTTCTCGATGACAACAATCTCGGCCACACGTGCCGGCCGCGGTGCCGTCTCGGGTGCCTCCAACCAGGCGGTCATGGCCGCCTTGCGCGGCTCCTGGAGTGTGATAACGTGGAAGAGCAGGCCTTCGCCGTGGGCCTTCTTGACGAGTGCGACCGCCGACTCGATCTCGGCGGGCGAGAGGGGATCAAAGGGGTGAGGAGGCGACATTCTGAGGAAAGTGGGTGGATACGAAGGAGGGAGACTGTGGAGGAAGGTGTAGGTGCGCTTAAACAGAACAAAGAATGCTCAAAGAAGGGTTGCTACTCCTGCCTGTTGGCGGTGATTATGATGAGATGGGATGGAGAGTCTGCAGAAAGAATAATAGAACCTCGTCTGGGGAGCTTCTTATATATAATAAATTGGACAGCTTCAGATGGCAAGCTTCAGACAGCATACCGCGGACACTTCTTCATCAAGGCCCCGTCGCCGGTATCTCGGAGTTGGGTGTACATGCCTTGTCTCCACACGAAACGATTTGACGGTTTGGGACGTGCTTTTAGATTTTTTTGTTCTTTTTTCTTTTCTCCTTCTTCGGTTTCTTCTCTTCTTCTTCTGGCGTGTTTCGTTTCTTCTCTCCGTTTTTCTACAGTTCTTTTCACATTATTGCATTTTATTTCGTCGTGGTCGTCATTTTCTCCCGTTTCTGGCCCCTTCACACGGGTAGCTCCTTCTTATCGCGACGTCAGAAGAACGTCGCTCTGCTCTTTCCCCTCTTTTTTCTTGTTAGTTCCCCCATCCAGAAAACTGCTGATAAGGGGAAAGAACCAACAAACAGAAAGGGACCCCTCTTAAGTGTCACTCCAAGCTGTCGGCATTTTCTAGGATCTGGAGATAGATAAAGATAGAGATAACCGTTCGTCAGCGAATCAACTAACACGGCCACGTCTCAAACGGCCGTCCCGGCCCCGTTGCCAGAAACTACGAGTATGAACAAATTCAAAGTGGTCAGCAAAGTTTTAGCCACGGAAGAACCAGAGACCAAAGGGTCGCTCCTGCCCCGCCCATGCCCAGCCCATGCCCAGAAATGGAATCGTAAGTATTTTCCTAATCGGGCAAAGCGGACGCCCACCCGCGACTGCCCAAAATCATCTGGCCACCTGCGAGTCTGCGACTACCGGACGCCGCCCACTTCTTTCCCCCTAGGCCTACTCAGTACAGTCCCCCTGGCCATCTTTATCGAGAGTGGCTTGCGCCCCAGCCGGCCTTGTTCTTCTCCCAATGGCCGATTATGTCCCCGAAAGACAGGTCCAGGCGATGCGCGTCTGGCGCGACAAAGTGCCATAAAGTGCTATCTCTGTCAGTGCGCGTCTGTACGACGTATCTATTTTCCTAAAAAGGAAGCAAGCCGTACAAGGCAGCGGGATGTCGATATCTTGATCACTCAGAGGCAGGATGGCCAGTTTCGTCCCTTCGCTTCCCTTTGTTGTCTTGAAGCAGCAGCCATTGAGTCGAGCATTGCCTCTTGCTCCGGCGACCGGTGTCCACCGTTTGTCGTGGATTGTCGTACATGAATGCATTGAATGGTGAATGGCTTCATTGGATGGCCAAATCTGGCCGGTCAATTGTATGTAGTCCGTACATCCTTTTAAATTATCATTACATATCCCGCCAACCAAGTGTCAATGCAAACGCCCATCAAACCGTAGCAAGCCCAAACGAGTGCCCGCAAACCAAACTCCTATGCCATGATGGTCTCCCAGCCGTTCTGGATCATGACATCCATCCAGTACACGTCCGCCTCGCCATCCATGCCACCCCGCCGGCACTGCACTTGGCCCGTGACTCCGCCTGCCGGTCCATCTCCACCCATGTCTGTTTGACAATGTCCAAGCAGGCCAGGATCGGCTTCGGTGGCAACGCGTGCAAGAAGGCGTTCAGCCGGCTCTCGATAAAGCCGCGTGCCCGTGTCGCCTCCACCGTCTCCATGTCGAGGTTGAGCAGTGCGTGCAGCGGCAGGTTGGCACCGCCCATACCGCCTGGGACGGGGACCGCGCCACCTGGCCGGCGCTTCTTGTTGATCCGTAGCTCGCTGGAAAGGGCCACCAGTAGGAAGGGCTGGAAGTCGCGGGTGCCTGATTCAATCGGAATTGTCTTCATCATCTCCAAGCTCCGTAGCGTGTACGACGTAAGCCACCTGCTGCGCTCTTCCTGTGTGATCTCCGGCTCGTCTGGTGCGGCGTTGTCGTCTTGAAAGGAGGCGCCAAGATGGGAGTAGTCGCCACTCTCACCCCGCCGTTCCCGCCGCAGGCGTGCCGTCAACAAGTCGGGGAAGACATGATACAGCTGGACGAGGCCGGTGTCCCGGATAATCTCCGCCAGTGTGAGCAAATGCCATACAGGCGTGTTCCGGTCTTCGGTGTCCTTGACGGACTGCTCCGTCGGATGCGAAATATTCACAAGGCGCTCTTCCAGTTCTCGCGCTGTCGTCATGTCCTTCTTGAGCTGGTTAATGTGCGCCATGGATGCAAAGCGATGCGCGTAATCGAACTTGCGCTGCCGCCGGATCAGACGGCCAACTTTAACAACTGCTAGCTGCGTCTCTGCGCAGAAGCCGGTCCAAGGGTGTGGTGCACGGGGTCCAGGGGCCGTCTCGGGCCCATTGCCTGGTCGGCGGCATCCGGCCGTTCATCGGGGACGGTTGAGATTGTGTCGTTGTCTGCTACAAATGCGAGAAGCATCTCCCAGTAGAGCATCGACTCCCGAAAGAAGCGGTAGCTGCGGTGGCCACCACTCTCCCCAAAGGTAGATGCCGGAATTGTAGCAAGGCAAGCCGCGATCTGGTTGAAGAAGGGCAGGCCGAGATCTCGAGGGTTGTGCCAGCTAGATGTACCACCCAGCATGAGGATGGCAAGCATCGAGTTCATGTCCCATTCGGTGGTCTTGGCAAGCAACTCAGCCGCTTCTTGCCGAAGTTGGCGGCCAATTGGCGCGAATTCTGGAAAATCTCGAACAAGCGAGGCAGCCGCCATGCTCTGGAGCGTGCAGTAGATAATTCTCGAGGAGCTCCACGTGCGCACGACGGCTGATCGGAAGGGATTCATGCGGCTGTCGTAGCATGAGTATAACTGCGCGGTCACCTTGAAGTAGAATTCGACCAAGACCGTGCTAAAATCGTTCAAAGAAGTGGTCGAAAGTGATGGGCTATGTTGGCGGGCCTGGAGAGGAACCAGCTGCAACGTCTTTGAGGCTGGTGAAGCATTGCCAAAGATCGTCTCGCTCACGTTTTCGTCGATTTCGCTATCGGACCGGGTCTCTAACTGATAGGAAAGTTTTGCCGAATTGTCGAGAGCCAATCTCGTGTGATTTTGCAGTCTTGGCGACCACCTGCCCCGAAGGAGCGCGTCGATGCTCTCGGGGGTTGGCATAAAGTTATCTGGCGGTGAGTCCATGGATGTCCGGCGCGGGAACCCGTCTATTCTTGGGATGTACTCGACATCGTCGCCGTTCTCGGTGGGCAATGTAGATGGAGCTGAACTGCTCTGCTGTGTCACAGGCATCATGTTTGGCATAGCCATGTTTGGGCCAGTAGAAAGCCCGCCAGCCCAGGTCCCGTCAAGCCCAGCAGTCGCCATGAGGTTGCTGTGAAACATTGCGCCGCCATCCAGCACCTTCTGGGCGGCAAGGAAAGGGTTGTTCATGCCCATATAAACATCGGGAAATTCAGGCACCGGGACCGGAATCTGGTCGAATAGGTTTGTCCAGGTTGCGTTCCGTGGGTGGTTCGCATGGCTATCGTTTACCGGAACGGTGTGGGGAATGGTCATCTCGGGCTCCGGGCTGCCGGCGCTGGGCGTAAACTGTGTTGTCGGGGTCGTCGTCGATGTACTGGAACCTATTGGCGACGGGAGTGGCAGCTGGTGGGCGCCTTCCGCCGAAGAGGGACCGTGATGCGACCGGGGCGATGTGCTCTGTTGTTGAAGATATGGTTGCGAAAAGTTGGCGAAGTCCTGCACATGTGTGGGAGAGTTGACTTCCTTTTGATCCGAAGCCTGGGGCGGCGCAATAGCGGATGCAGCACCCGGCGCATCGGACTTCTGGGCCTGCTTGCGCCGGGCCTGTTGTTTCTTTTGGCCGGTCTCTGGACGGAAGACCTCGTGCTTTGCAGACCACCGCAGTTTCTGTTCGTAGCCGGGGCATTGGACGCCTACGCGCACGCAACGATCGCATTCGGGGTGTTGCTCATCGCACCGCACTCTCTGTTGCTTGCACCTAGCACAGCCGTTACGCGAGTAGCCATAGTACGCGCGTGTCCGGCCAGTGCCGTTGGCAGCGCGGGCCGTCGTCTTCTTCGTGGCGGTCTCCATGTTCATGGTGTGATGGGACGATAGATGTTGTCGTCAAGAGCTCGAAGAAGTCCAGTGAGCCGAGGGATTCAGCAAGGGCAGACGCAGTTGTTGTCAAAGAATTGAGAAAACAGCCGCCATCCTTTTGGAGGTCCAACTTCGATCAGATAAAATGAAGTGAGTTGATAAGAAGCAGGTACAGAATGAAATATCAGGATTTGCGATGAAAAGGAGAAATTGAATATATGAGAAAGAGGGGGCCTCTCACGAAGAGTGGATTCTCCAAGCAGTTGCCGAGGGGTGGAGAGAGGAGGGGAACTGGATGCTCCAGAAGTTGGGTCCAGAACTGGGGTGGATAAGAGAAAAGGTTTGAAGTTGGCAAAGACACAAAGAAAACGAAGAAACTGTGATAATTGTGAAGATAAATTGGGTCATTAGCTTTGGGGATTTGCCTCTTTCTAATGGAACGCGGGCAGGAGTGAGGGACTCGACAATGATTCGGAAGGTGCAAAGGGCACTAGAAGGAAACGGCCTGGAGAAGGCGCGAAAAAGTGAGCAACAAAGTGATGAGGAGGTTGAAAAGGCCCACACGTGATCGCCCAGCACCCGCGAAAGGGAAAACAATTTTTAGCGTTCACGCTCGCAAAAGAAGAGTGCCTGGGCCAGGGCCCTGGCTCGCCTGGCCAAGAAGCGTGGCAGAGGCCATTCTTTCTCCTGATGTTCGACGCTTTCTTCTTCCTTTGCGACGACCAGTGCCTTGCATCTCAAAAGCTCCAATCGCACCTTCCGTGTCACAATGCCGATCTGTAAAGTTTGGAAATTCGTAACTTCTATTTCGTTATCGGCGAAGGCTGGATGCTCCTTCCCACATTGTCGCAATTGTTGGGCAGCGTCGACTGGTCGGCTGGCACTTTCTATTAGTCGTTATTTCCCGATTAGGAAAAAAAGATCGAGTCCAAGACAACATTTTGGAGTCACAGAATCCGCCTGCCCGCTGCAGGAAAGTACGGGAATGCACGTAGTCACATGCTCGGCGACGCTCCCCGATCAAATTGGAAGCCGCGACTGTGTGATTTGTTAAGTCTGAAAATGAAGCGCATTTTGAATCGTCGTGAAGATGCAAAAATGGCAGGAACGATCGTAAACAAAGTGAAGCAAAAACATGTGACCTAACCCCTGAAAGGAAACTCCGTCCTGCCGTTCGCCCTGACCCCCAAAACCGTAGACAAAGCAAACAAAATCTATTGAAACATTAGGCAACGGAGGCATCCAGGAGAGTCGGTTTCGCATTTTCCACCAGAACACTGGGCCTCTCGCATCGCATCACATCGTATCACACCGCATCACACCGCTTCACACCGGCTGTCAGTCCTTGGCTCCGTCCTTGTCGAACGGCAGCGTCTCCGGTCAATTTGGCTTCAGTCGTGCTGACACGGACTTCGACCTGCACGCTGTACTTTGTGTGCCGGTCGTTCTTGTCACGACACTCGATCTGGTGCGATGGTGGTGCCTTGTTCAAGTCGCAGTGCAGCCCTTCATGACGGCACCCTTGGACACGGCACACCAGCTGGATTGTGTTAGTGAGACGATGTATGACCAGAAGTTGCAATAAACGAAGGCACAGACCAGTCCTGGCCTTTCTCGACATTGATGCCTGCTGGCCAGCAAAATCGGCAACACGAGAGAAGAGATACTCGCTAAAAGAGGTTAGTTTGGAGGTTAGCACCGAAAATGCTCAGGGACGTTGTGTACTGACGTTCTCGCGAAACCACCAGATAAGAAGATGCTCTGATAGGCACCGTTAGTTGCTGCCCGAAAAGACGCAAATCTGCACCAAAAACCAACCTCAACAAACCTTGACCTTGCGCCGGGGAGTGGCGTTCTCGAGCGAGCTGATCTGTGCGCCAATCAGGGCCAGTGTCTTGTCGACGGAGAAGCTGAACGTCTCGCGGATGTCATCAGCCGTCAACTCCAGATTGCCATCATAGATGCCGCGGCCGGCACGATCCTGAATGTTCAGGCCACGCGGCAGTGGAACGGCCTCGGCGAGGTCGGTATCCTTGCCAGTAAAGCCATGCTTGACGGTCAAGATTGCCCTGAAGACCTCCATACCGTCCTTTGTCCAAACAAAGTGGCCACCGTCGCCGTACATGCCGGCGCCGACAATCCTCTCACTGTCCGCCGGGTCAAGACGCCGCTTCAGAGTCTTGACGAAGCCCTCGTCGACATAGGTCGAGCCACAAGTGAAGCCCGGTCATGTTAGTGGATGAGGTGTTCAGGGACCTCAACCTTAAAATTGCTTGTTGACTCATCAGAAATACGGCCGACAGGCTTCACCTTGAACTTGTTCTTGAACTGTCTGGGTGGCACTACGGACAACTACGACAAGGACCACGGTCGCGATCTCAAGGTCGACCTGATGGTGTCGCCTGGTATTGTGCGCATTGGTGATGGGCCGGGGCAATGTTGGTGTGCGCAAGGCGCTGGTACCATGTGAAGTGATTCCGTATTCATAGCGTGGGGTAGGAGTCCTTTGACTTGGCTTTCTGCGATTTGTTTTGGAAACTTTGCAAGGCGAAGGGACCATGTCTGGTTTTTTCTCCTTTTCTTTTTTTTGTACGTGATTATTTTGCTTGTTCACACTGCATGGCATCTGAACAAAACTGGAGTGAAGATGAAACAGAAGAGGCATGAAACTCTTCAAACTCGAGCAAGGCAACAGGACAACAAAGCAAAACCCAGTCTGTTCGTCTTCCTACCGAGCCGACCTAGACCGCAGGCTGGCAAACGTTGACCGCATGCCCGTCTCAATGTGCCGTGCCGGTGGCATGCTGTACCCGTTGGGACAGACAAAGACGTACCGCACAAGCACGCGCGACTCGTCCGTCACAATGTGTGTGCCGGGGGGCGGTCTCTCGGTGCCCAGTGGCAGTGGCAGTGGCAGTGGCGCAAAGAGATCGTTCTTGATGAGCTCGCAGCCCAGCAGGACCTTTTTGTTGCGGAAGGCGCTCTTGGACCAAGTGTTGTCGAGGGCGCCGCTGTAGCCAAAGGAGGTGGACGGCTCGTCTGCGAGATAGATACCCGGGCCATTGACAGCGCCATGGGCCATGTAGCGGGTGTTGGACATGTTGCGCAGACCTTCCGTCAGGACCTTCCACATGCGTGACGTCTGCGAGCCCATGGAAGAAGACGTCGCCCGTGCGTGCTGGGCGACATGTGACAAGCTGCCGGCACCGCCGGTGTTGCCGCAGTCCTCAAAGGCCTTTTCGCACTCGGGCGTGGAGTTGCACAGCAAAAACTGCTCGACGTCCGACAGGATGGACAGCCGCTTGCCCTGCGGGGCGGACAACATGCACCCACGGAACCACTTGCTCATCCAGGCCAGCACCTGCTCGCGCTCGTGGGACAGATAAGGGCTGGAGCGAATTTCTCGGAGCAAGTCAAAGGGCGTCTGGGTCTCGCCGGCTGGCAGCGCTGGGAACGAGTTGAGAATTGTGACCAGGCGCGTTGTGTCAAAGGGACAGTCGGACGACAGCAGCTGCAAACCAGAACTGTCCTTGGCAGCGGCGTACAGGCAACAGAGCAAAAAGTCAAGAACAGGAGCATCAATCAGAAGACCGTACGCCCGCACCAACAGACCCGACTGCAATGTCTCCTTGATGCACGCATATTTGGTGCAGATGGTCGGTTTCCACAGGCCCGTCAGCTCGTCGCCGCATGCCGTGCACTGGGATCCGGGCCGCTTGATCGTGGCATTGGTGATTTCGTAGATGGTCTTGAGTGTGACGTTGCGGGCTAAAAAGTGACGATGCAGCCGCTGGGCCAGTGCGTGCGTAAATAGGTAGAAGCTCGACGTGCAGAGGCGGCTAGTCGGCTTGCGGTAACGGTTGGATTGGGGCCGCCAATAGGTATGGCTCGACTGCTGCTTGAGCTGTACCGGTAGGCCTTTTCCCGGCTCAAGCACCGTCTCGTGCGGCACAAGGTGTACACAGAAGCCGTGCGTACGCTCGACGCCGTCCAAAGCCACCCGCACAGCCAAGATGGGAAACAAATCGCTGCCGATGCCGCGGACTTTGCGGTCGTGGCCTTGCAGGTGCGTAAGCGGGAAGCACAGTTCGTACTCTTTGGTGCCGACGCACTCGATAGCGTCACTCAGGCTCTCGGGAATGTCTGCGTCAATGTACGGCCGCGTGTCCTGCATGCCGATGCGGACAGCCAGTGTGTTGGTCCGGACGCTGTCCTTGCGGCTCAGCTGGATGCGCAGACCCTCGACCTCGTGGGCCTGCTCAATGACGCTGTCGTACTCCTTCAGCATCTTGTTCTTGATAAGACTCAGACCGTGCGGGCTGAGGGATGGCTTGATGCCCATCAGCTCACCCAAAAGGGTGATTGTGTTCCTGTCGTCCTCGGTCAGACCCTTCGACCGTTGCCAGGCCAGCATGTACGCCTGCGTGGCACAATCGGACCACCCGTCAACCGTGTAGAAACGTTTGAGGATGGTGCGGACGCCATACAGACCCCACAGGCTGCTCTGGTCATGTGCAGCCAGGCAGTTGCAGAGTGTGGTGATGGCTATGGGCGACGACTCAAAGAAGGACAGAATCCAGCGTTGATCGTAGCCGAGTGTCTTGCGGCCAACAATGGTGCTCAGCAGGGCCTCCAGGTTGGGGACCTCTTGGAGGTACAGCCACTTCATCGAGTCAATACCACCCTTCTGGTGCCGTTGCAGGCGGTCAAGGTACTCGACAGCGACAAGGTACTTGGACTGCAGCTCCTGCCACCAAGTGAGACGCTGCAGGCTCATACCGAGACTGGCCAGAGCGGCCACCTGGTCGGGGCGGCCATTGAACACGATGCATATGTCGGTCACGAAGCGGAACCAGTCCAAGACAGGCAGGTTATCGCAAGACCAAGCCAGCAGCTCCCCAGCACGCTGCTGAAGCATAAGGAGCACCAGCGAGATCCACACATGGTGGACAGCCATGGGAAGCTCGATACGGCGCGCCAGGATGCGCAGCATGTCGACACACGAGACGTGAGAGTCACGTTCAATAAGACCAAGAAGATCACGAAGTAAGACGACATCCTCGATCAAGATCTGCCGGCGGCAGGCATGCAAAAATTTCGTGTCCCTCATGTAAGCGAGATTGCGGATGATGCCCAGGATGCGGATGCGTTCGACGTCTTGGTGCGTGATTTAGAACTCTTGTTCACCGTCGACAGCCACCTTGAGTTCTGCAATCTCCTCTGCTGTCGATGTGCCGCCCAGTGTGGCCAACAGGTAGTCCTTCAAGATCTTCTCGACATTTTGCGTCTGCGGCACCTGGAGGCGCGACATGATCCCTGGAATACGTCCTCATGTGGGAAGCGGTCGACGCCCTCGAGAAACTCCGCCGGCACAGACTCGGCGAGCCAGGGTGCCTGTTTGATGGCATGGCCATAGGCCTGGATCTTATAGCTGAGTGTGTCGTTGGTGCTGCCAAACAGATGGGTCTTATATGCTTCCCGTGCAGCCTTCATCGTGGGGACGACAATATCGGTAATATGGCTGGCAAACACCTCGCGCAGAGCAGGGTATTGTTGCAGTGTCCGTAGCGTGCTCGACAGCGTCATCATGCGGGCACTGACGCTGGCGTTGGGTGTCAAAGAGTGGACGAGGGTGATGGCGCCGTCACAGCAGCTGGCTTCACCGATGCGGATGATCGTCTCGGCAAACGTCAATGAATTGACCGTGGTTGTTGTCTCGATGCACAGGCGTGACAGCAAGCTGATGGCCTCGGGGCCAATCTCCATGGCCTGGAGGAGGAGCTGGTGTAGACGTTGGGTCAAAGACACATCTTGTGGCTCGACGGCGATGGTCTGGAGGCAAATGGGACCGGCGTCCTTCAACGTGGCGTTGCCACCACGCGTGACATCAGGCCCCTCGAGATGGAAGATAGGCCGCAGTTGTTCCAGATGCTCGGGTAAAAAGTTGTATTCTTCCCACTTCTGCAGCATGTCCTCATCAGGCTTCCAGCTGGCCCACAAATGTAGCTCGGGAACCTGGGCCTCAAGGACCTCTCGAGCGAGCTGGCCTTGTTGAGGGAAAAGGTAGTCGCTGACCCACGAGACGCTCCGGTAGAGACTGGCAAAGCGGCAGCGGCTCTGTAGCATGTGCAAATACAGCTCGTAGGATGGGGAATCTGGCAGAAGGTGAGCAGCCGGTTGATGTACTTGGCCGGGAGCACCTGCGAATTAGGGTTCGTGGACAGCGTTGCGATCATGTTGCCGAAGATCTGGAGAGGATCTGCGTAGCCGAGTCTGATTTGCAGCAAGGCCTGGGCGACCTCAGCCTCTGGCCGAGTCACATATCGTGGCACGATGCTGCTGGCGACGATAAGACAGCGCAGATATCTGGTGTAGCTTGGGTTTTCCTGGCCGTCGCCGCGCAGGGCCACGAGGGTTGTGATGGCAGTATACGGCGAGTACTCGCGGGTGCAGGCCAAAATGGCAATCTCGAGACAGCCGTTCTGGCTCTGGACATGGTCCCGGATCAGCTTGTCAATGTGCCGGTTGCGTTCGTCTGAGTTGGGCACGAGCTTTTTGCGGTTGAGATACTCTTTCGTCAGCTGAAGGAGAGCCGGCGGGAATTCCGTTAACGAGCCATCGTTGAGTTGTGTGGAGAGATTGCTGGCGATGAGCTCCTTGTGCCATGCCGCACGGAGGGCCGAGGACTTGGATATAGTAATGATAGGCATGTCGTGAGAGGCGTGCAAGGATGCGGTGAGTGTGTTTTGTTTCGTCGGAGTTGTAGAAAGCTGTGATGCGTGTTGGCCCCGGTTGCCAAGGTCTAATATTGCCCGAGAAACAATAGAGACGGGCACCGGGTAGCAGGTGTCGTGGTTTGTGTGTTTGTGAGGGCGTTGAGTGTCCTATGTCGTGTGAGGTGAGTTGCGAAGGTGAAGAGTGAAATGTTTTGATGTGCGGACTAAACGATATGGATAAGATATTCCAGAGTGTACAGAGATGACAAGTGGGAGAGGAAGGGAAAAATGCGTATCAAGATTGAGTACGGGATGTGGCTGTAGATGGATGTCTGAATTGCTGCTGTTATTGCGCCGAGAATAATGGAAGGCTATGCCGGGGGTGGGTGTCAAGCAGAAAGGCGCTGGTCATGGGTTGGAGGTTACAGAAAGGTCAAGAGACAGTTGAAGGTTTGAGAAGAACAGCTTTAAGTCCATGTCACTGCAGCTGAATGAAAGAACGATGCGGATGTCAAACAACTCTCGCAATGTAAAGCAAATAATAATACCAATGCCTTGGATCGAGACGAGGCACGACGAGGCATAGAAGGCGGAATGGAACGAGGCCAAGGCCATACACGGAACAAAAGAAAGGCGAGTCGAACAAGACAAGATCCAGGACAGCGGTCAAGCAGCGAAGGGACAAAGAGACTGTAGTGTGCTCGGGGCGTTCAAGCTCCGCTTGAACAACTGCTTGCTTGCTTGCTTGCTTGCTTGGAAACTCGTCTGTCCCGGTATCAGCCTTTGACAACCGCGTATTCGCGCTTGAATTTGAACTACTGACCAAAGCAAAAGCTTGTTCCAGAACCAAGAAATCTGTCATTATTGGCAAGTCGGCTTTGGCTCGTCTGATCAGTTGCTTGCAGACGTAGGTCAAACATTGCAAGAAGAGGGTCCGCGGACGGGATTTCGGAGAGCCATCTCAAGGGAGAATGAGTGGGTGAGGGCCACGAAGGCTGTAGAGGGCGCTATTTCTCATTGTAAAGTCGGTACACGAAACAAGCTACCGGTGCTTCCCCCCCTTCTCCTTGACCTCGATATCCCTTTCATTTTGTTGATTTTGAGGCGGCTCGGAGAGGTCCTATAGCGCGCTGCACAGCCCTGGGACGAAGAGAGGCGTGAAGGCGTTTCCTGAACTGAAAGCCTTGGGAAACAAAAAGGCGACCCCATGCAGCGACCGCCAAGCAAAGTGCGACTGCAATGCGCTCGTACTGTGTACAGACGAGACACTGCCAGAAGCTATTGTAGGTATTCGTTCTCTGTACGGGGTACGGGACGGCTAGAACTGGGGCCAGACAGGGGTGTCTCCGCCATTCAGAGTTTAGCGCACGAGGCTTATTCGCGGGGGACGTCCAATACTTCGTGGACACATGAAGCCCCGTGAGCCAGGAGAGAGGGGGGGGATGCCAGAAACGCTGCCAAAGTCCTGGACGTGGGTGATCAGTCGGACGAGAGTGGTGGTTTATCTTTGCGCAGAAAGGCTGTTGGCAGCCCACCCTCGGCGTTTCCTCTTGGTCTCTCTAGTTGCTTTCTTGGCCTTCCTTGGCCTGCTCAATCTGTCTCCGTATGTCGGCTGTGAACTGAGCAGTTGGAAAGCGAGGGAAGACGATTTGGACCGGGCAAATCAAAGGAATATGAGAGTCAATGTGATCCTTTCATTCGGAAGTGGCTGGCATACGGTTGGCGTAAAGTTTGGTTTGAAATACGCCTGCAGGTATGACCGCAAGCTTTGGGCATGGACGAGGATGGGGGCGGAGAGGCAAGGCGAAATGGTTGTAAGCCGAGAGCGCAATACCGATACACTCGATCCATGTAAGATTGCCATCGTTTGTGGATGGTAAACGGTAGCAGTAGCCGCACCTCTTGTTGGTTTTCGTGACCAGGCCACACGCCCTTGAACATACTCGAAAAGGCCAAAACGTTATTTTGCTGTCCATACCACACTCCATCGCATCTGTGAAAGGCCAGAGTTCTGATTTGACTCCTGGCACTCTGGCCTACTCTTAAACCGAACACTTTGCATCCTGCACAGCAGCGAGGCGAAAGGGAAAGGAGAGAGAACAGCTCACCATAAATCGAAATCAGAGGCAGCAACCTCTTCTCATTGAAACAAAAGCACTTATATCCCAACAACCGCCAGTCATGTCCTCGTCAGGGGCCGCTGGGGGAACAGCAACGAATGCAAGCACCACGAGCCGCGAGTTTCTTGACGAGTTGTACGAGCTGCTGGAGCGGGACAAGGACGAGAAAAACACAGTCATTCTCGAGCTGATTCTCCAGCAGTGGCAGGAAATTGGCGACGGCCGTGAGTCGTCTTTCCCCCTGTTTCCCCATCTTTTTGGTTCCCTCACTGAAAAGCGATAGAAATGGCACACGGTGTTGCGGAAGAGATCTTGAAGCGAGATACCAGCCATCCCGCCGCGAGGGAGTATAATCGCAAAACATCCTCCCAAGCCACCACGCCCGCGTCGATAATCTCGTCATCACAGAGCCTTGGTGCTTCCTCACGGTCAACTTCTGCATCATCGACGTCATGTCCTGACACGCTCCGGGCACGACTAGCCCACCGTCCGGCACGCACTGACGGCAGCACCGGCAGCACACCAGCCGTCAGCGAAACGAGCTCCATTTCAGCATTGGGAGGCACACGGCATATCGACCCCAAAGCAGCCATGGCAGCTCGGCTGCCTGCATCGTCGGGTGGTGCTCTAGGGACGAAGCGGACCAACAAGCGGCCCGTCCAGATCGGCCCCGCACTCATTACGGAAACGGAGTGTCTTGAGGCTGCTGACAAGCTGCAGAAGCAGTTTGTGGCACTGCAGGCGCGGGCCGCCGAGCTGGAGCGCGAGATGGCTGTGCTTGAAGACGTTGGGCTCGTCGACAATGCCAAAATCTTCCAGGACATGCGCAACATCAGGGAGAGCCGTGTCAGTCTGGTTGTGCCGCCGGCGCTGCCCCGGCCGGTGCGGCAGCTGGTACGTGAGCTGCAGGGGGACCGGCAAACGTGCTTGGACCTGATCACCGACGACTTTGTCGAGGTTGCGCAGTGGGCCCTCGAAGTGGACATTTTGGGCCGGCCGCATATTGACGTCGTCCGCGACCGGCTGCTGCGCCGGCAGACGCTGCTGGATGCCATGCTGCCGGCCGGGCTAGAAGACCTGGGCCGCGCGGCCATGATGCACGTCGAACACCAGCTCACCCACCACGGCAAGAAGTACGCCAACGACAAGACGATGCTGCTTGAGGACGTCGCCGACATCCCGGCGGCCAACCTGCTGGTCACCGCCGACAACTATGCCTGGGACATGTCGGAGCTGGCGGACGCGCTGGCCGTCAACAGCGGCGTGATGCGCAACCCCATCACGCGCGCCATGTTTTCCGAAGAGGACGTCCGGCAGATCCTGAACCATCCCTTGGGCGACCGGCTGCGGCCCATGGCGCTGGAGCAGGGCGAGCTCAAGCGTGGTGTGCGCTCGACGACGCTTGACCGCATGGCGCACCTGAGCAAAGTGATGCTGGAAGACCAGTCGACACACGCGATGCCGACGATCGAGGCCATTGACATCTTCATGGCGTACTACCACACACTGCCCGAAGCCGAGAAGCGGACACTTCAATCGCTGAAAGTGCCGGCCAAAGACAGCCACACGGGCCAGGCGTACGACTCGGCGATCTTGGAGGCCATTCAGGACGCCAAGGCAAACCGGGTGTGCTACCACAAGGTGGGCGATTTCCTCAGCCAGGCGGCGAAGCAGCTGCAGAATGAAATGTGAGGGTGATGTTTGGTGGGATGTTTTCCCTGTGTCTTTGGGTCAGAAGCAAACAATCCAGATAATAGGGGAAAAAGGGGGGGAGGGGAGTTATTAGATTGTGCAAACGGAGGGAAGGCGCAATGGGGTGTTCACGCTCTATTCCACTTTCAGAAGGAGCAACTGGTGTTCGGAGCTCAAATGACGCCGACGATATTTATTGCACATTGTTTTCTTGTTTGCTTTCTTCTTGTTTTGCGTCTCTCTCACCATTCATTTGCTTACTCTGCTTGTTGGAGGGAGAAACCATTTTGCCAAAGTGTAATCAGTACCCGATACCAACGTCTCGGTCAGGTTGCCAGGCTTAGGGCCAATATAGATTACCTGTCTTTATGAAAGTATCACGTACTTTAAACCAAAGACGTTTTCAATTTGAGCTGCAAACTGATTCGCGAAATTATTCATTCTCTGGATGGTAGGAACGACACAATGAGAGATGATGCATTTGATATAATGAAAAGGGGAAGACAGCGATGCCTTGTATGAGCTACCAAGGAAACTAGAGCAAAGAGAAAGAAGTGCAAATAATAGCAGAAAGAAAATAAAACAAATCTCCAGCCCTGACTATGCTGATCATAGATATAAAGAGACAGCGTGAGGGTGCACAAGACAGAAACCGGCGCAAAAGAAGAAGCAAATGATTAAGGAGGGCATGGCAATCAATCGACCCCAGAGAATCAAGTCGTACCGAAATAGACCCGAACAAAGGTCCTTGGAGCGTGGGAATGCAGTAGAAATAAACAGGCGCAGAAAGTGGCAAAGGAAGAGTGAGTGAGGCTCGCACTTAAAAGGCCTCGCCCATGCGGTTGCGGCCGACCGTCTTGAACGATTTGCCGTACGGCAAGTACTCGCCGCTCAGGCTCATTGTGTCAAAACGGCTGGTGCCGACGCCCATGTTGAGGTTGGTGTAGCCGCTAAAGTAGTAGCCGACGACGACCACCAGGTAGCTGAGCAGCAGGATGCTGCCCTTGAAGTAGTTGCTCTTCCCCTCGCCGTACATGTAGCTGAGAAGGAACACACAAAGAATGACAGTGACCATGTCCCACTGCGGGAACAGCAGCGAGAACGTGTAGCGGGAGACGTCGACGCCGGCCGAGGCCGCTGGTGGGTAGAGCGCCGAGAACAGGACCAGTGCGGGAATCTGCAGCAGACACACCTGCAGAGCGTAGGCGGAACCAATCTCCATGGAAAGGGCAATGTTGCCGTTCATGGCAAAGGAGATGGCGTTCAGAAACTCAGTGGTGTTGGGGACCAGAGCAAAGAGGGTGATGCCCAGGAACTTCTGATCAATCGAAAAGCCGTCGAGGACAAAGTCGACCGAGTCGACCAAGATCTCGGCAATAATCGCGTAGAGGATAGTGGCGCACAAAAGAATGATGGCCGACTTGCGCCGGCTCCAGTTGGGAGCATCGTGGCCACCGTGACCAGCCTCGGCAGCATGCGCGGGCGGCGCCTCGGCGCCTGGGATGGCAGCGACGCCGAGGCCAACACCGCCCTCGTACGTGTCGTGGAAGGGAGCCGTGCGAACAGTGTTGGTGCGGATGGTGCTACCACCAGCCGTACTTCCGCCGCCAATCGTGCCAGCCATGGGAACGTTACCGCGTGCCGACGTGCGGCGAGGAAGACGAGCATCGCGGGCAGCAATAGTGGCCGCGGTGGCCGCCATCTCAGCCACGTGGTGCACCAGGTTGTTGCTTTCAGTCTCATTTAGGCCAGCAATACGCACAGAGGAGTGGCCGTCTTCAGTTGTCACGCAGGCCGAGGCGGGCGCGGCACCCGAGGACTTGACCGTGCTCGACTGGCCGACCGATGAGGACGCAGGGGCGGCACCACCGTCTTGACGCGGCTGTAGACCGACCTGCTTCAATGACTGACCAAGGATGCGGCGGTAGAGATGAGAGTCGCGAATATCGGCACCAGTGGCCTCGCCAGAAGTGCCAGCCGCGGCCGCGGCCGCTGTCATATGATGGCGTGGGACGGTGCCGGCGAGCTCCTCGTGGCGCTTCTCCTCGACCTCAGTATTCCAGATGACAGCGGCGTGGGTGCGCAGCGTGAACCAAAGACCGATTGCATACGACAGAAACAGAAGACTAGCAGCCACGTAGCAGTAAGGGCGGACAGCCTCGAGGTAAAAACGGTCGTCAATGGAGGGCGTCTGAGAAAAGTAGCAGCGGCGACAGTCACTAGAGTCGCCAGCACCCATCCCGATGCCGCCGCCAGTGTTGATGCAGTCGAGGCAGTTGAGCTCGTGAGTACCGTAGATCTGGTAGAACAGGGTGGGACTAAAAGCGCCAATGACCGCAAACAGCAGCATGGTCGACGTGACACCGGCCGAGCGAGCGTTGAAGCGTTGGGTCTTGCGCTTGATGGCACCAAAACACATGGATAGACCGGGCAGGAACAACACACCGGCGAAAATACTGCCCACAATACTACCCTCGACAAGCTGAGACTTGCCTTGATTGAGGGCGACACAGTACAAAAACACCTCAACAATCGTCGAGAAGAAGGCGTTGATGGCGGCACCGACACCCATGGACGACTGAGCGGAAATGGAGGCGACAGCCTGGCCAATAAAGTAGGCAAGCGGGATAATGGACAGCAGGGCAGCCACGAAGAGGAAGGCCGAGGAGGTAATGACAATCTCGAGGTGCAGGATGCCGTCCAGGACCAGCCAGTCAAAGATGACAAACATCACCACAGCCATCAGGTTGATCAAAAAGATGTTTGTGCCGTCGACGGTGTACTTCCAGTATTTGGAGCCCACGGCACGGTACGTGCATACAATGATGGACGAATGGCCTGCCTCGGGAGCACGTGCCGTGGCAATGTCCGACTCGAAGGTCAGGGCAAGCGGGTGACGCCGCAGATGGTCAAAGAGCAGGATGGTGACACGGCCCATGGGAATGGAGAAGACGAGGAACCAGCAGATGCCGGACACGATGAAGAGGGCAGGCGTAATGAGGAGGTAGAAAAAAAGGAAGAAGATGACGCGGCCAATGTTCCACTGGCCACGGCCAAACAGACGGCGCTTAAGGCGTGGCAGCTCGGCGCCGCCGTCCCGATCAGCGTCTTCGTCGCTGTCGTACTCGTCGTCGGTGCCGTTGCTCGAGCGGGCGTGCCGGTTGTAGCGGCTGGGGTATCGTTGGGCCGACGTGCGGTGCTGGATCAGGCTGTCGGTCTCATTTGGTACCGAGTCAAAGCTGCGGCGCGAGCGGCCAACAAGGGACCGGCTGCGCTCGGGGCCAAAGAACAGACGGCCGTACTCCAAATCGCCATTCTGCCACTGCTCGTACTCGCTGATGCTGCGGCCCTCGCCCAAATCCTCGTCTAGGTAGGCTTCTTGCTGCTCGAGACGCACAAACTTGCCAAAGGGATAGAAGAGGTAGCCGGCAAGACCCCAGAGGACACGGCCGTACTCGCGGCCGCTCGGGAGACCGGCAAAGATCAGACAGACCAGAGCACCCAAAAAGGCCAGCAGAGCCAGCCACATGCCGAAGCACAGCGTCCACATGATGTTGAAGAAGAGCAGCCAGTTGTGCACGTGCCCACCGGGCGACGAGTGAATGTCACCCTCGGCCGTCTTCTGGACGGACCGGTCCTTCTTGTACAGCGCGGGCTTCCACAGACGGATACCAAAGGGGTGGGTCTCGTTGATGGCCTGCTGGCGGTCCTTGAGGGTGAAGCTCTCGGCGTCGCTGAGGTCGTCATCGTCATCGTCGTCGTCGTCGTCGTCGTCGCCGCCGCCGCGGTCATCGCCTCCGTGGTCCTCGCCGTCCATGTCTTCGTCGAGATCGTTGCGGTCAATCAAGAAGCTGCGCTCCATGGCCTCGTCGTCGTTTTCGGTCTCATCGCCATCTGCATCGATGCCAGATGCGTCGAAGAAGCCCGTGTCGGACTGGTTGGCGTTGCTGTGGGGTGTCGCGGCGGTTCTTGGGGTCGTAGCGGTCGCCGAATCGGCTGCATCTTCGTCGTCATTATGCTCAATATCATCGAGGTTCGAGTGAATGCGGCTCAACGGCGCGCCGCCGCCGGCCGCGCCTCGTCGACGCAGTGTTGTGGGCTGCGCATGCCGCTCAGCCTCGTCAGCCTGCACCTCACTCGCGGCATCGTCGACCGAGAAAACACTGCCCCGGTGGGGTGCCTGAGCGTTGCTTGAGGCGCGTCGGGGCAGTGGTGGTTTACGAGGTCGTGAACGGCCGCGGTCGGGGCCAAGGAGTGGTGAGCGGGTCGCAGCTAGGTTCGGGGTGTTTGGAGGTCGTTGCTGGGGCCGGTCTTGGTTTGGTGTCGAGGAGTTGTCGCCATAGTACTGGGAAGAGCCTTGGGACGTAATAGTGCCTAGAAAGGACGAACACGGTCAGCACACAGCACACAGCACACAGCACCGCGCAACATGGGAAGCACAGCAAGCTTGCGAGAATAGACACACCATAGGCCTCTGGTCGCCGGCGGACTGTGTCGGTCGACTGGAAGCTCTCAGAAAGGTTGTTGTCGCCTTCGCTGCCGCTGGCCATCGAGGAGAAGCGAGTGGGCGTGCGGGCATCGGTAGGCGATGGGAGGGCGGACGAGGACTCGCCACGGTCCTGGCTGTCGGCGTCCATGGTGCCACAGACCTGCTGGGCAGGGGAAAATGGTGGCAGAGTCGTTCAGGAAAGAGTGTCGTCGGTCAAGTCAGATCAGAAGAAGGTGAGAACGCGTCCAGTGCGGCGCAGAGGATCCATTAGGCGGCGACGTCAGCACGGGGCGGCGCGATAAGCAGAAAAGGTCGAGGAAGCAAACAAAGAGACAAGTCGATGGATGCGAAAACCAAAAGGTATCGAGTGTCGACGTTGAGGTCGCAACAAAGCTGGAGGATCACAAAGAAGATGTCGAAGGAGATCGGGTCGAAGCTTTTTTTGAGGCAGAGGAATATGAGGGCGAGCTTTGGGCGGATTTGAGCAAGGGTTCCAATACGAGGGCCGCCAGGGAAAGTAAACAACGACAAAAGGACCCGAAGGGATGCGAGACAAGCTGTAATTTAAAGTACCGGGGTATGGAAGGGCGAGGGCAAGACAAGGGACGTCGAGAAAAGAGGAAGTGCGAAAAAGAGAAAAAGAGAAAAAGAAAAGAAAAGGGAGGCTGTCAAATTCGAAAGAAGACGGGAAAGAGGACGAGAGAGTGGGCAGAAAAGGAAGCACTAACCAGACAGAAACGGCAGGCGTGATCGAAGGGCCAAAACAGCTGAAATGATTACGAAATCTGGGCTGCTCCTTCCTCAGAAAGGGAAGAGGGGACTGGGCCTAGCGGATGCAAGCCTAGCTGGAGTAAGAGCGATCGGACGGAAACCGCGCTAAACGAGAAGGAGAGATGGGGCAAGATGGCGAGGCAACAGTTCTGGTGTAGGGCGCATAAGCGAACATCATACTGATAGTGACATAGGCTGGCACAGGCCTGCATGAAAAAGCTTAGGGGACCTCGCCCAGGGTGCACGTGGGTAGGCTAGCGCTGGAGGAGGGTACTGATACGACAGAGTTGGCCCTGTTCTCCGACGGGCTTGTGGATCGGCTTAGTGGCCAGCAAAGCTAATTTCCTCTCCAATTGCAAAACGCGGGTCAAAAAAGTACACTTTTTGGCACAAAAATCATCACGACAACAGCCACACAGTGAGACGACGAAACGGGACAGGCGTTCGATTTGCGGAGCACACTGTTGCCAGCCGGCTTTCTTTCTTTGACATCCGTCACCTCCTCCTACACGCCATGACCTCACCATCGCCTGCACGCCGCCGACGCGGCGTGGCTCCCGTCGACGCGACTTCGGCTGCGTCGTCGACCGATGCTGCCACAGCCACCAACACCGACTCTTCCTTTGTCCCGACCGCCTCGACGACCTCCTTCGCTCCCCTCGCCGTCGCCGCCCGCAACGGCAGTCCTGCCGTGCTGCTCGCCGCACTGGCTCTCTGCTTCAACGGCCTCGTGGGCGACCCCAAGTTGCGGCAGGCCGGCGTCGACGCCGACGCCGACAGCACCGCCATTGCCACGCTGGCCGGCCTGCTGGGCGTGGCCACGGTTGTGCAGGTCGCTGCGTCGGTCGTGGGCCTGCCGCCGGCCGGCTCTGTGGCGCCGCCACCCCCCGCGCAAACCAACGACAGCGCCAAGAAGCAGCGGAAAGCCGCACGGAAAGACGGCCGGAAACCCAACGTGATTGTGACGACGGTGCTCTCGCTGGTGCTGACGGCGCTGGCGACGCCGCTGGTCCACCTGGTGCTGGTCCTGTTTTGGCGCGCCGTTCTTGGCGCAGACGAGCCGCACGTTCTTGTGCGCGGCACACTTGGCCGTCCTGGGCCTGTACCCGGTGATTTACACGCGCGGCACGGACGGCACAGGCGCATGGCGGGCGCTGGCTTCCGGCTCGCAGACAGCAAAGCAGCTGGATGCGGCCGTGGGTGGCCTCTGGGGCGCGTGTGCGGGTGCGTGGCTGGGTGCAGTGCCGATCCCGCTGGACTGGGACCGGAGCTGGCAGGCGTGGCCGATTACGGTGGTTGTGGGCATCTACCTCGGTCACGCAGTCGGCCGGACGCTCGGCGGTGCTCTCCAGCGCCGGTAGTATGGTCCATGCGAGAGAATGGCATTTTGGATCCTGAATAGCGACATGCTCGGAGACGGGTGGTGGAGGAGCGGGAACGAGGTGTTAGGGAGAGAATGCAGAGAGAGTATTTTGTGTGCATAATGGAGGAGGCACGCGTGTAATGTATAATAGACTGAGAACAATTGCCAAAGGCCTTGTTCAGCAATCAAGCAATCTCTTTTGTTCATTGTAACGCCGTTCCTGGTACGGAGAGGCCAGGTGGATGCCCATACGCTACGTGTGTCATGGGCTCTGTGGAGGGTCTGCAAGTAACACTGCCGCTTGTCAAATGATCGTGAATGTGAGCTGCACAAACAAAATAAAGATACAAAACAGATTCAAGCAAGAAACAGCATTCCAGAGCATCACGGCCGCTCTAGCGCCGTCCGCACCCGCTTGCTTTCCCAGCCGTACTTGATCCGCCTAATGTTGGTAACGACCTGCTCTAGCAGCCGCAGCAGACCGACGATGGTATAGAGTTTTGTCCAGCGTCGCAAGAAGAAGCCGGAAATGGTCTTGGTGTTGGGCGGGTGGGCCGTCGGCGGGGCCTTGGTTGCCGTGCGCCGGAGTGGTGTCAACTCGGAAGCTGCTTCATTGTCTTTATCCTCGTCTTCGCCCTCGTCATCCTTATGGTCCTCCCAGCGCTTCCGGACGTCGGCAAACTTCGCCGGGTCGTCGGTGATGACGCCCTCCACACCCTTGCGGATACTCCAGTCCATCCACTCCTCGGAGTTGACGGTCCACACAAGAATGACCCGGCCCTTGGCGTGGGCTTCCCGGATGAAGCGGTTGCCGCGCGGGCCGACCAAGATGCCCTGCAGAAGGTTGAAGTATTGGACGCAGTCGTACTTGAGGAGCTCGTAGCCGTAGGCGAGGGAGAAGCCAATGTAGGCAATGGGGAAACCGGGCAGCCTGTCCTGAGAGTGGCGCATGTACGTTGCCTACATTGTTAGCGGTGAGATGTCCATGCGCTTGATACCGTACCATGTGCGCGTGGTGACTTACATCCCAACAGCCAAGCACAATGCGCTTGCTCCAGTCGCCTGGCGCCGCCAGAATTGTCTCAGACATTCGTGCGACCAGCTCCTCTGCATCGTCGTCGCGCTGCGCGTGTGTCAGTATACTGTGTAACAGATCAACAAAATGCTGGGGGGGAGGGGGGGACGCACCTTGATGTCGAGCAGCACCCACACATGCTCGCGGCCCGGCTCCGACAGAAATTCCAAAAGGTCCGTTAACCGTGCCATGGGCACATTGGGGTCCTTGGTCGTCCGCAACGTCTCCAAAAACGACCACGCGCAGTCGGCAATCTTGTCGGGCCGACCGAAGCAGCGTTTCAGTGTCGGGTCGTGCGACAAGACGACGACTTTATCCTTGGACAGGTGGACGTCGGTCTCGAGGGCGACGGCACCACTTGCCAAAGCACCGCGGAAGGCGTCTATGCTGTTCTCAGGGAACTTGGCACGGAAACCACGGTGGGCAATGTTCTGGGGCAGTCTGCGCTTGCCATCGGCTGTGGGCAGATATGAAAATGCCAACTTCTGTGTCTGCTGCTGCTGCTGCTGTTGCTGCTGCTGTTGCTGCTGCTTCGCCTTGTCGGCAGCAACCAGCGTGGGCGAGAGAGGCGCCATGGGAGTGAGCGGTGTGGCCGGTGTTGTGGCCGAGCCGTGTGATTTGGATGAAAACAAAGGAGACGGCGACGAGGAGGCGGAGATGGGAGATGCTGGAGATGTCGATGATGCCTGTGTAGCGCCTTCGGCGCGAGAGACTAAGGGAGACGACATATTTGCGGCTGGTGCTCTTTTGACTGAGTCCCGGATACGAATCCAATACCACAGCTTGCTTTTGGCTGTCGTTCTGCCGTCAATTCGCTGTTGTCGTCCTGGGATCAACAGCCGCAGTCGCCTTGTAGCTCTCGGCCTTCGGAGGATCAGCAACAACACCCTTACTGAAGAAGACGTTTTTGCTGGCGGCAATCGTCCTATTTTTCTTACACGCGTCGTTCTCTGCAAGGATTTCTGGTGGAAAAGCGACTGGACAGAATTGTGTAAGACGGAATAGGAACGCAAAGTTTGATATAAATCCGATGCTCTGGTGGTCGAAACGGCCAACGGCGAAAACAGGGGACACAGCTGGGCGATCAACTCCAATGATGTGCTTGTGAAAGACAAGGTGCGGAGGTGGTCTCTTTCTCCTCTTATCCTTCCTTGTTATGTTCGGGTTGCGAGACGGATGTCGGCCACTGTCTTTGTGTGGTGGTCTTCTCCAAAAAAATGGAGCCGAAGGGGGCTTAAGCTCCACGTTCGTTCCAGCTGGAAAGGGTTGGCGTGTGCTTTGTGGTCTATGCCGTTGTGTTCATTGCTCTTTCCTCTCTTGGATGGGAGAAGTCGAAACAAGCTTTGAGCTCCTGCCTCGAGAAGAGACATTCGCCGTTGCCCTTTTTATCGTTTTATTTTATTTTAGAAGGAGCCCCTCGCCCAGCAACAAGCTCTTTCCCCTTCCCGAGCCCGCCGCTACCTCCCAACCCGAGGCGAGACTGCCCTTTTCGATCGGGGCGCGCTTTGCACTCACACGCCGTCCCCAGACGGTTCCTAGGCGGATCCCTTCTAGACGCTGTCGGCGTACGTACTCCCACACATAATGACGCCATGTGGGATGGACTGCGAACGCACTGAATGAATACGCAGTAGACATGCCACCCGGAGATTGCGGACGACATGTCCACTGCTTCCAAAAAGTGCCTGCCTTCCAGGTGGCTGCTAAAACCGGCAGGCTTCGGGAACGCCAGCACCGATTAGTGAAAAAAAGATCCCTATATTTTTGCAACGTCACAGGCGATGGCAAACGCGGAAAGGTGGCTGAGAGACTTCAAAGGGCACGAAAAATGGCCTGAAAATATGATCAAAGTACTGTATAGTGTATGGTCTTCGGACACATACGCATATGTAAAGTGCCCTGGTGCGTTATGCTGGAACGTCTTTTTTGGCGCACCTGTTGTCCACACGGCCTAGCCGGAGGAAGGAAGTGAGCTGTCGCCACAGCCAGTCGCTCGCACACGCCGAGTCGGCCGGTTTCGAGTCTCGTGCCGTTGCTTTGTTACCCTGTTATCGCTCTCATGCCTCGCTGCTTTTTCTGTCAGGCCGATAAGCCCTGCAAGGCGAGAGGCACCAGTGCTCGACCAGGGTGTCAAGGCTACCCTTTTCCAGGTGCCAAACGAAGACAAGAGACACTACGAAAAGAAGAAAAGGAAACAAGGAAAGCAGAAGAATATAGGAGGAGATTGACGAGAATGCAAGAATCATGGCGGAGAAAACTATCTGCAAATTGCGCGAATGTGAGAACGAAGAGGGGTTGACCTAGTGACGACGAAGGAAGATGGAACAAGGGTGATTGCAATGAGTGCCGAATTGAGAGCAGATGCTGATGCCGACGCCATAGGAGAGACACGCTGTCATTGCAACAGCATTGAATCGATTGACCAGCACGTTAAAATGAATAAATCCCGGTCCGCTGAATAGAGTACAGTAGACTTCTCTTATTTACTCACATTTACGAGTTGTGTTATGCAGTTGATGTTTTATTTGATGCATTCTGAGAAACCTTCCTTTAAAAAAATTAGAGGTTAAGACAAGATACTGTCGCAAAGCCAGTAAACTCATCGCATCACGGCTTTTGACGGCCACTGTGCAAACATGCTGAAGTGCCCCAAACACAATAAAAACATACCAGGGTCAGATTAAGGAACATCCCAAGGCATGGGTGCAAATATTGGAAGCAAAAGCATGGAAACGAAGTCGCCATTCGTCGATTTAAGCTGAAAACCTGGCCACGCGGCATTGCATAAGTAATGTCTAATAGAAACTGGCCACATCGCACACTCACTTGGATGGTCAACAGAATATAGAATAGATGTCATTGAGTAGATTATACAGGGCAGTCTTGTATAAAATGCCTTGGAGAAAATAAGGAAGAAGAAATAAGAAAAATAACGGGAAAAATCAGATGATCCATCAGCTCTTTTTCGTCACCAATGAAAAGCACAGCATGGACGAGGCGAACCCAAAAGATGAATGTGAAATGGCAATCGAAAAAATAATAAACTGTAAGTAGAAAGCATTGCCCACAGAACGGGACTTTCGTACGCGAAGGTATCAGGTATCAGGTGTAGGTTTGTTATGACCTCCATATTCCAACTCAACAAAATCAGTGCGAGACGTGAAAAAAAAATACAAACCAAGAATATTTTCTGTCCCACATACTCATGTCCATAAAAGAAAATGAAAAAGAATCCCATGACCATAAACATTCGTTATGCGAACCACCCTCCGAGATGGAGTCGTTTGTGAACTCCAGCAACCCAAAATGTAACCAAAAAAGCGCAGCAGGACATCAGAGGAAATTTGTTGTTGCTTGAGATTTTTTTTTCGTAGGATGGCGATTTTGAAAGGTGTAACCAATAGACTTTTTCGTTCCCGAGGTATTATAAAAAAAAGGCGTGACGAATGCAAACAAGCCGTCCACAAAAAAGAAGAAGAAAAAGAGAGATTGAAGCGTCAAATAACAGGAGGGTATGAAAAATATGAGAGTTACAGCACGAGGCCGTCGACGTTGTAACCCTTGGGGCCGGAGCCCATGAGGCCGCCGGTGCTGCGGTAAGGCAGGCCACCCATGTCCAGGCCACCCAGACCGAGGTTGTTTAGGTCGGCCGCGCTAAGGTCGTCACCGGTCACCGAGCTCATGCTCTCATCGCTGAAGCTTAAAACGCTCTGGGCAGGGGCCGGAACGCTGCCGGGGCCACGATGGCCGCCAGTGCCAGCCAGGTCGGCAAGTGTGAAGCCAGCCAAGTCCCAAGACTCTGGCGACCAGCCGTCACCAGACTGCGACGTGGCCGACGCAGGCGTGGTGTCAGTGGCAGCCGACAGGCCAATGTTGGGGCCACCGTAGATGGCGTCGTAGACGTTCATGTGGCCACCATCCATGGAGCCCAGGAGAGCCTCCCAGTCAGCGGGCGTCACACTGGACGGCGACTGGTCTCTCTTCATGGGGTAGAAGTGCTGCTGCGATATGCGCGGCTGGGCAGGCGAAGAGGGTGGGGGAGAGTTCGACATGCTCAAAAAGTCCAGGTTGCTCTTCTTCTGCATCATGCGATGCTGCTGCTGCTGCTGCTTCTGCTGCGACTGCGACTGCGACATGCGGTTGAGCATCTGCGCCTGCGACATGGAGAGGCGGTGCTGCTTGGGCAGCTGAACGTGTTCACGCGGGCTGTCAAAGGAAGAGCGGCCACGCGAACGGTTCTCGGAGTCCAAGCCGCTACCGTTGAGGCCTGCGCCAATCACGGGCATGGTCATGCGGCGCACCTTCTCTTGCTGCACGAGGAGATCGGTCTCGCTCATACTGGCGCTGTTGTGGCGGCCGAGAGCGAGCTGGTGCTGCTGCTGGTGCTGCTGCTGCTGCTGCTGCTGGCCCTTGCGCGGCGAGCCACCGGGGGACGGGCGGCGGGTAGGGGCAGACATGGTCAGCTCAGGCGTCGTGCGGGTCGCCGGGGGCGGCACATCATCTACAGAGACAAGCATGGAGGCCACGCGCTTGAAGTCGTAGCAGCCTGGAGCCTTGGTGCGGTCGGCAATCTTGACGATCATGTTGATGAGGCGCTCAGTGTCCTTCATCATCTTGCTGTCGACTTCAGGTTCATGCTCTGGTAGAGCAAGGTCATGCCGCAGACGATGAGAAGATCGGGCTTGTTCATGCACATGGAGAAAGCCATCTTGCGCTCCTCAAGCAGCTCGATAATCTGAACAATGTGCTTGCTCGACTCGCTGACGGCCATGACGGCAGATGCCGCCTTAGTGCCCAGACTGGAGCCAACAGCGGGGCGCCAGATGAGAGTGCGGATATAGTAGTATGTGAGGGACAGGAGAGGAGAGCGGTTGCCAGTCACGTCTGTGGACGGTTTCTCTTGGCGGAAGGTCAGAGTCAGATGGGCCGGTAACGCGTCGCGCCACTCAGTCAGCTCAGACTCGAGAGAGGCCATCTTCTGGAGAGACAGTTCATGGGTGGAGGCGGCGGGGTAGTTGGCGTCAAGAACCTTGGCGAGGATTCTCGCAACGCGGAAGAGCGCAAGCGCGGCCGACAGGCGGGTTGATTCGCCAGGGAGCGTGGGCTGGAAGCCCTTCTCAGTGACATACTCGTCATCAGTGTCGGCAGGGTACTCCGTATGGATGTCCTCGTCGTTAAGCTGCTTGGGCAGGCCGAGAATGGCAGCCGAGAAGCAGTCCAGGGTATACAGGGTCCAAAAGACCTTCTTGCGGGTCTCGATAGTTAGAGCACCGAAGGAGAAGCGCTTCTGGCTCTGGTGCAGACCCAGGCGGTGTGACAGGCCAATGGCGACGCCCTTGTAGTACTGGAGGCGCTTGTAGTCGGCGCGCATAGAGCAGTAGAGAATGGCGAGGACAAGGCACTGCAGGGTGATGATGGTGTTGTCCATAAGGACAGCATCGAGCGCTCGCTGCCACTGCTGCTCGCAAGCAGCAATCTGCTCCAGGTCCGGCTGGTCGCTGGAAAGGCCGGCAATGGCAAAAACGAGGTACAGCTGAGCCAGCTTGTGGTTGCTCTTGACCTTGTCGGCTTCGCCCACAAACTCATCGTAGATGCGCAGGAAAGCAGGACGGTGCAGAATAGGAAAGAGAGGCGACCATTCCTGGAAGAAGACGTTGACGCACCGGTCTGAGAACAGACGCGGTGGAGCACGAATGCTCGAAGCGGGAACCTTCTCCACAAGCGGGTAGCAGCCTTGGATGTGCAGGAACGCCTCGGCATGGAAGTCCGAGCATGACTTGCCACTCTCTTGCATCCTCCGCTTGAATATGTCTACAAACGTGTTAGAACACAATCGCAGGGGCGAAGAACAAAATAAGTAAAGTACGCAGAACGTGGACATACCAATGAAAGAGCGACCACTCGAGGAGCCCATGAAGTAGGAGTCGGAGTTCTCAACACCGAGCACCAGGGGGGATGCTTGTACACGAAAGGTGTCTTCTTTCACTGCTGGTGTCGGCGACGATTTGGAGTTTCTCTTGGAGGTCGGTGTGGCGTTGCCATCTGCTGCAGTTCTTGGTGATGCGCTCTTTGCTGTCCCGAGGCCGTGGATCCGGGTGATGCGGAAGAGACGGACGTGGACTGCCGTGACAAATTGTCGCTGGCACTGCTGGTGTTTGTTGGTGCCGGCGAGGCGGATGTTACTGAACCACTTGTTGGTGACAAGGCGTTGTTTCGTGAGATGGATGCGCGGCGCTGGTTGCCGTGCATCTTCGACAGCATATCAATCTTCTCGTCTTTCTCGTCGAGCAGATCCTTGAGCTCGCGCACCTCAGACTCGAGCTGGCGCACACGCTCCTCCAACGACTCGGTATAGCCACGTGGGAATGCGCGGCGACTCAACTTGTCGCTGGTCCGGCATTCGAAGCCGACGTTGGCACATTGTGAACAGCACGGCCGGATGCCGTCGCAACGAATCTTTTTGCTGCGGCAGCGATCGCAAGCCTGAGCAATCCGACTCTGCGAGCTGGTGCCCACCTTTATTACCTTCATCGGTAATATTCCTGGCATTTTTGCAGGTGTGTGAAGAGAGTGATAGATGTGAAAGAGGAGAAAATTATGAAAAATACTGAATCAAGCCCAGTAAGGCTGCCGTTGCTGATGATAGCAAGCAGCGATAGTGACCGAAACTGTGGGCGTGAGTATGAGGAAGTCTGAGAAAGGCCGGCAGACTTCTGCTACTTGTCGGTAACCTTGCAACGAGTCGAGTGAGTTGGAGAGTTTGAAGGGTCAAACGTCTTTCTCCAGAAATGTGAGGGGGAAAAGCCCAACAATAAAATAAGAGACCTCAATTTTATGGTCCAAAATAGTGAGAAAAATAGCCTGTAGCGTGCTGTCACCTGCTAGCAGTCTGCATTTGCGGTCGTGAATGTGCAGTGTTGGCTGACGTTTTACTCGTGATGCGATGAGATATAAGAAACAAAGCGAATGAAAAAGCAGCTGAAAAGGGGGCCGCGGTAAAATATGCCGAGAGTGGTGTCCTTGTGAGTGTTGCGTTTTTTTTTTCTTCTGTTTCTGTTTTGCTGGGGGAAAGCCTGGTGCTTTGTACTTGAGCGGCTCGTTCTCCGTGGCTGGTGCTTGCTGGCAAGGGTAATATGTGCGCGTGTCCCGTTTTCGTCTAGCACATGAACAAATCGGCTGCGTGCTGATGGCGAATCGAGTGCGTGGAAAAGTGGGCACTCGTGACACGTCTGACTGTTGATAGGCAGGTCGATAGCAGTCGTGAGAGAGAGCACCGAAGAAGTGTAGAAGTGAGGAGAAAGATGTGTTTTGGTGAGAGAGGAGAGAATAAGTGATATCAGGTAAACTGTAGTATGTGAAGGGAGTCAAAAGGAGGCAAAGAGAGGCAAAGGGAGGCAAAGAGGGACACGAGGTGGAAAGGGGTCGGTGTGATAATATAATAAAAACAAGACGTCTCAAGAGGCGGAGGGGATATGCGGAGGGGGGAAGAGAAAGAAGAAAAAGATGGGCAGAAGCAGAAGATAAAATTGCGGAGGACAGGCAAATAAAGAAGAAAAGTGGCCAACAGACAAGAGCCAGTCAAAAAGGGGGAATGGATGAAAGGAGGGAGGCAGACGAGAGCAAGAAAGAGGAAAGAGCAGGGCAATACGTAATTGGGGGCCCGTCAAGGCAAGAGCGCCGCAAGATGAGCGGATAGAACTGTGAGCAGGAAAGCAGCTTCCCTGTGAGATTTTGGGTGTGTGGCATGTGGGAAGAAAAGGCCGGTTGAATAGGGAAGGTGTGGGGATGAGCGAGGGTAAAATGGGAACGAACGAGAAACGCCAGGAAGGCGCAAACGGTGAGCGACACGATAATAACTCGAATAAGTCTCATTCAGTCAGTGGTCATTCAAGGAAGGAGGGAGGGGCGTGCAATTGGTGAAGGAAGGTGCGGAGGGAAAGGGGAAAAAAGCGAGGGTGGAGAGACAGAAGGTACATGTCCGGAGAGCGGACCGGGGGGGAAGGGGGGGGGGGGGGGGGGGCGTGTGTGGAGGAAACTAAGAACGACAAAAGACCAAAATAGGCAGGGAGAAGGCTAATGATAATGGGGCACGGTAGACTGGCCTTGGAAAGAAGCCCAAGAGGAATCAACCGCTCTGCTCTTGTCTCTTTTGTGTGCAAAATGTCCGGCGCTCTTGCCATCTCCGTTGTTTTGCTGCCAACGGGCTCTTGCTCATTCCTGGCTCCGTCGCGCTTTCCCTCTTTCTGGGCAACCTTCTTCATGTCTTGTTTATAACTCGCGAGGTCGGCGGGGGAAGAGGCAGGAACGGATTTGTTGAGGAAGGCACAATGGTGCATGCCTGGTTCAATTCTGTCAACGACATCTGCCAAACTCTACTCAGTATATGAAAAACATTGTTTCGAGTTGTGTGGTATAACTCATCAGAAAGTTTAATCAACTGACGGGAATGTCTCGCCAACCAAACACCCTCTGCAAGATCCTTCTGCTCTTCTTCACCACCAACGGCGAGCGAAGTCCAAGAGAGCACTCAGCACAAAAGGACGACGGCGAGAGGGGTTTGAGGGGAAACAGCTTGGCACTGTTTACCGCGCACTTTCTGGCACCCTTCGCACTGTCACCGTTGGCGGCTTGCACATTCTTGTTGACGATCCACAACTGGGTCTGCCCGCCTGCCTCGATGGTCAGAAGGCGAGCTATTACAGGGGAGCACTGATCCGTGAAATGTCGAGGGCTTACGCCAACTAAGTTGATAATATTCATTTGGGACTTTTAACACTGCTTTCAGGCAAGAATTAGTAGGAAAGGAGGCTTCAGAAAGGACAGGGAAAACCGGAACGCCACCATAGGTTTGAACTTGTTGTTCGAAAAGTACCAGGTCGAGCTGTTCCCAGGGTGTTGGAATGGTATGCCTGGGCGGCCCTTGATGTGTCGCCTTGAACTAGTTGTTGTGGTACATGTGGTACTCGTTCTTCTCGTGGTCATGTACCTCTCAAAACCGTCATTACCGTTTCGTGTCCAGGGCTTCTAGAAGGCATATTCGCTCAGATTTCGAATACGGCTTTATACCGCGACTTCCAAAATTGGCGGCGGCGAAGGAAAGAAAACTATTAATGAAAAAAAGAGGGACAAAAAGGACGAACAAGACGAGTAACATCGACTGAGAGAAAAAAGCCTGAGCATGACGCCACTTTTTGCAGCACTCGGGACCACGACCATCTGGATAGCCTACGGTACACATAATCGCACCCGCTCGTGGCGCATCGCAACGCTGGGTCGAGCGATTTAGCACAGAGGAAAATGCACGAGAAAGGATAAGTCATATGCGTAAAATATCTCGTTTTTGTTAAGGCCAGCTAACGGAACGAAAGCCAGATGCACCCATATCAAAGGCCCCAGGAAATATTTACATAAAAAAAAAAAGAGAGGGGGAAACCAAGAACGACCTAGCCCCTCAAAAAAATTATTCTGTTCGGCGGGACGCTGATTTACTTGACTTATTATTGGGGACGGGACTTATTGGGGACGGGACTCATCTCTACGCATGTAGAATCAAGTCCAGCCCCAAAAGACATCAAAGACCCTCTCACTCTTCCTTCCGCCACTAGCCCGCCACTAATCCCAGCAGAGCAATCCCAAGCTCTGGCGTCGATGGTCGGTGGTCGGAGACCGGCAGAAGATTGCTCTTACACAGAGCGTGGCCAGGCCAGAAAAAGAAGGGTCTAAAACTTTGGAGGCGGACAAAAGATGGAGAGAGCTTGACCCCGCCTGCTATTCGGTGGGGGAGAGGGAAGAGCAAAGGATCATGCAGGGGTGTTAGCGAGCTCGATGACGGACCGTAGCGCAGGCAATGCGGACTTATGGCCGGAGAGAACGAAAGAGAAGGAGAGGACCATGGAGGGAGATCTCAAGCGTTCTATTATTTCCTCGAAATTGCGAGAGCGAAAGCGAGCAAGTGACAGAAAAACGCAAAGAGAAAGAAAGGAAGAAAGAAAGAAAGAAAGAAAGAAAGAGAGATTAAGAGATAAAGAATGCACAAACAAACCAGACGAAAGCTGGCGCACAACAAGCGCCGATGGAGAGAAAGTGTGGTATGGCCTTTGGAGAACAAGCGACTATTGTAAGCGGCCAAGGGAGAGATCGTCAACTGTGCACAAAAACCAGAAAGAGAGCCCACTTCTGGGCGCTTGCCATCCTCCGCGTGATTCGCGTGCATTGTCTTGATTTTGGATTACTACGTCGGTTGGTGAGGCACAGGAGCCTTTCCTTGATTCTAAGTTATCCTACGATCGGCCACCGTTTTGATTCTCCCAATCGACTGCGGGTGGAGAAAGACATCATGCGGGCACCAAACAGCAAAACGAGTTGACGGGGGCGAGCTTTTTGATATTTGTGCTGGAATTCCAAGGAGCTGGAGCTAACTTAGTTCGAGAAGCTGAGATTGACGGCACTTGCACAAATCGGTGTTGGGACAAGTGACCACTCATTGGAAGGCTGCAGGTTGCTTTGCTCTTTGTGTTGCAGGGGTCGTCTTTTTGGAGTGGTGCTTTGAAAGCTTTGTTGTTGAAGGAAAAGGTCTGGATTTCCGGGGCAAGCTTCTTTCCGGGGTTTCTTGACAACGTCAGATGTTTTTGGGCTGTTGGTGGCATGACTTACCCCAGAAAATGCAACTGGCCGCGTTCCGTCTTTGTTTCATTTCTTTGTCACAACAAAGCGAGCGCGACACACTCCAGACTCTGCTCCATTCTCTCCGTATGGGGTGCAGATGAAAACAAAGCGGGGAAATACGGAGTCCGGAGAGCGTCGCATGAACCAAAGGAGCAGTATTGCGGGAAAATCTCGCAGACGGTGCCAAGCATCGGCGTTTGAAGAAGAGCATGAAAAACGCCAACAGTCTGCACGGCGAAAGAATCAAAAACACAAGACAGCAGCAAAACATCGAATCAATCATAACAAAGACACTTACCGGCACGCAAACTTACCGTATGCGTAATTTGAAAGACGTTCAAAGGTGTGAGCTACCGAAAAATAAGAAAGAAGGATTGAAAATCCGGGGAAAGATGATAAAAAATAAGAGCAAACAGCATCCCATAGCTTAACTAAGGACGAAGATCCAAACAGGAGTTCTCAAGGAGTCTCCTGACGTGCTCGAAGATGTGCATCAAGAAGAAGAAGTCCGTTTATCCATTGTACCGGTCTCATGAAAGAGCCATGGTCAATTTTGGTTCCCATTCGTGCCCATCTTCTTTTCAGTGTATCTCGTTTTTGAGAGCCTAGCTTGTCTTGAACTCCAACGGACGGTTTCCAGCGACGGCCAACGCGAGTCTTACTTTCCCTGTCACCCCCTCCTATGTACTATCCTCCAATCCCCCGCGATTTTGTCGTCGAGCTTGCTTTAGTATCCTATTGTGGGCTCTTGGTGACTTGTACAAATGTGCAAGTATCTTCTTTCCTTGCTTGCCTGACCGTCGACGTTGCATAGCTTTTTACTAGCGGCCCACAATCCAACATGTCGGAGCCGAAGTTCCAAAGTTGGGTTTAAGGGGGTGGGCATGAAAGAAAAGGGAAGGGTCAGATGGAAGAATAGATCAAAAAGAGAGCAAAATGAGATGACGAGATGGAGGAGGCAAACGCCATCACTAGACCACAGCTTCTCGAATACGGGATGAAAGAGCTGTACTGAGTATGTGTGAGCCAACATTGGGTATGTGACAGGAGAGCGCACGGGCACAAGTCTAGAAAGTCGACAGGCAAGGCGTTGTGTAGAGCTGAATGAGGCAGGTATATCCTTGGTGCCACCCATTTCTGGCTGGACTTAGAAGAGTCGAAACAATAGACGCACAAATAGCACGATGACGAATATCGGCATATCACAACAGTTGTGATTTTTGCGATGCTTCACTCCTTGCCAATATCAAACTTACCAATGATCCGAGGTTAGGACACAACATGCACATCAGAGAAAGGGATGTGTACGAAGCTCTTGCCGCGTACAGAGTAGCAAGCTGAGGCTTGCTGCAATACAAACTCTCCGCGTTGCGGCGGGCGCGGACATCCATCAGCGTCCTGCAGCTCCAAAGCACCAGCAAGCACACCGAGAAGAGCGAAGAAAGCTCGGGGACTTGTTGGGAGGCTGCGAGAAGAGATGTGAGGAAAGAGAAAAGAAAGACGAGAGACGAGGAATGAGAAAAGAAATTCAACGGAAGGAAAAGAAACAACCCAAGTGTGAGTGGGGGATGCATCGGAAGGAGGCGGAGCGCAGTAGCGAAAACGAGTCGAGTGTTTTGCAAGGCTAAGCATGGCGGTAACAGGCAAGAGCCAACGACAGACCCCGGATAGGCGAAGGAAGGTGCGCGCAAAATAAAACGAACGATGCGGACCAGGATATTGGAAGGCGCAAGGGGAGAAAACCCACGACTGGGGCACGACATGACATTGACGTCCACCCCACAGGAACAGTACGGGGGAAAGTCCGGGGTGGCAAAATGATTTCCCTGGGGAAGGCGCATCCAGGCCTCACAACCAGGTTCTGTGAGGTCAGGTCGCAGGAAAGAAGGTGCATTTGGCTGCACATCGTCAACTTGTCACCCGGCTAGGAAAGAGCAACCTGGCACGCGAGCCAAAGCTGCAATACATGCGTAAACGGAAAGCACGACCCATCATCTCTTCTATTTGGCTTCCCCCCTCTTCTCTGCTCTCCTCTTCTCTGCTCTCTTCTCTCCCTCTTTTGTTTTTGTCCTCACTTTTCCCCTTTTGCATCATCTCACTAGCCTGCCCCTCCAACTCTCGACCCCGTACTGAGTACTTCGTTGTCCATGCATACCCAACCATCTTAGCTAGCCGGAAGCAGGGTTGTCAGTCGGAATACGGAGGCTACAAGTGGCGCCAAGCCGCCTTAAACACTTCCGATGAGCGACCGTCGTGATCCCTCCCCGTTTCCAACCTGTCTCGCCCGTCTCGTCTTGTCCTGCACCCAACTCGATTGCCCTGCGACTGGGCTGGCTCGCAGGATGGGCGGCGTTGGTGATCCTGGTGGTGGTGGTGGTCTCGAAAAATCTCGAAATTCAAGATCGATCCACATTTTCTTTTGCTTCCCCCAAATTTTTGACCACGTTGCGGTTCCGCATCCGCAACCTTTACAACTCTACGCAGTACCAATCAGAGCAAAAGTCCCCACATGTTCCGCACAGCACAGTGGGGTGAAAAGGGACGAGTGAGCTACTACGATGTAAGCAGTATTTCGTACGGGCCCGCCGCGGGGCGTCTTTGGGCCAGACGACGCCGAAAGGACCTTTGTTCTCAGGCGGCATTGCCTGTTTGATCTCCGCCCATTTGTTTTAGTGTCCATTTTACTGTGTGTGCCGGGCATCAAGGCAGGCTAACGAAGATGGAGAAAGGTAAAAAGAAGGCACCTGCGTGCTAGCTGTTCCGCAAACTGTGGAGATTTAGCTCGAGTCCGCAGCGCCCCCAGACCTGCCCTTTATTTCTACGAAGCGCTAACTAACCCCGGCAGTTACTCGAGGTGCCTTACTCCTGGCTCGGTGTTCCTTAATACTCCGTCTCTCCAGCGTGGAGACGAAAAAAAAAAAACAGGTTGGAAGGAGGATACGGAGCACCTCTACAGGGAGGGTACGGCGTCGTCAAGCCCCGACCAAAGACGGCCCTCCTAGGCCACACTGTTGTCACCACTTTTGGCGGGGGGAAGCGGACCTTGTTCTTTGACGAGGCAGACGGGCATCAGCGAAGTTGAAGAACGACAAAAGGTCTGAACTCATTAATATGCCCAAATGTTGAAAATAGACATTACGAGTGGCAAAGAATACAACGAGAGGAGCACGTTGGCGGTGACAGACGACGAATCAAAATCTCGATCTACGACGTTCACAGGGTGGGCCGAGAGACAGAAAGCACCAATCAGTTTGCCTCCATGGTCTTGATCCATCTCGACAGTACGACGTATCATGTCCAGACTCACCAGAGGTCTGGTATTTCAAGCACAGGCCACTTTCAGTCCAGCCGCGACTTCTTCTTTTTATTTCATATTGCCTACACACGTCAACTCTGTTCTCGGGGCTCTCAAGCTTTATTCAAACGAGATGAGCCCGGATTCAGCTGCAAGTGCAGCATTGAATATCTGCTGTATCCTTATCCTTAAAATACGGAAAGCAACCTGGCCAGACAGATATAGCACGACAGACTACCAAACGCCCGACCGACCGGTACTTCCAACAGAGTTTGTCTCATCAGTCGGGGTAATTGTGTGGCAGCTGTAAGCACACAGGAGGCAGTTGTCTTTAAACAGGCTATCAGAATATTGCCCGAAAGCTTGACATACAATCTGCCCTTGCCTCCTCTTACTTTTTCCATTCCCTATTCTCTAGTTCACTGTTTCCCTTCTTTTGGTTGCGTGCCATCATGACGCAGAAGTCACAGTTTCCATCATTTTCTGAAAAGATGGCCTCTTCCTTGTTCCACTTAACGTTCCGCGGAAGTCAAGGCACAGCGTCGATCTGCACAAAAGGCCCTGCCAAGTCCACAATATCTTATTTAATCTTTGTTGCCTCGTTCATTTTCTCAATGTTGTTCTGGATTTTTTTTATACATTTCTCCGATGGACCAAGGCGGAGGCAGGGTGAGGGGTGTCACCTGGACCAGTGGCCATTCGAACATCGACTCGATCGGTTGCGTCTGTGGCCCTGTCCTTCTCTGCCTCGATTGGCTTGTCAAAATGTCTACATACGACAGGACGTGTTTCCGCGGATAAAGCCGGGCAAGTTTTGGGTTTTCATGCCAGTGGCAAACGGTAGGCCAGTACCCTGCTCGAGGCCTACCCCATACTTTGCTCACCACTCCCCTTCTTGTTTGAGTACAACCGTCTTGTCAATTGGCCCATGACGGGGAAGATACAAAAAGGAGAATGGCTGGTAAGAAGAAGGGGAGTCATTCTTTTGAGACTGGAGGCGGAAGACTCAACGTCAATGAAATATGGGTTGCTCTTTGGACACGCGCTCCGGTCGATGCCTCTTTTGGGAGGGAGGATAATAAACTTCTCTTCTCACAAATTACAGAAGAAGAAAAAAACATCCCTCCCTCCCGCCTCCCCCCCCTCCCTCCCCTTCAAAAAAAAGGAGGGGACACAGAATGACAGCTGCGGAAGCAATCACAAACGAGACAAAACACCAAAAAATAAGCGTCGTCGGTTCGGAGACCAGGAGCACGCATCACGAAGAGAATACGGAACACAAAGTTGGAGATGTATTCATAAACCGTAGCAAGAACGTAAAGAGCAACAGAGAAGAAAACGAAAACAAAATAACGAATGCTACGAGAGTGAGGACTCCAAAAATAGGGGAAGGACTGTCACTATTTTTTCCCCCTCCCCTCTATCCAATACGATGCCTTGTCGTTCTTGTCCGCACTCCAGCTCGAGCCGCAATATGGAAACTTTTCATTTCCCAGAAGGGAACACTTGCCTCGTTTGTCGCTAGCGTCCTCCCCTCGCAGAGCGCTCTTACACCTGAATGCACAAAAACACGGGGGGCGGAAGACGGAGTATCTTACGACGCACGACTGCGACTGCGACTACGACTGCGACTGCGACACGCGCCGCCATAGGCACTACTAAATACGGCATTGATGCGGATGCCTCCCTCATCAGATACGGTCGCCGTTCTTCCCACCTGTCCTGGGTCTTCCCTGGAGCTGGGCATGGACCTAGATCCAGGCACACATTTTTTTCATGACTATTTATTATAACATTTAGCAGGTGCGGAAGTTGGCGGGCTGGCGGGCCTATTTCACGCCATGGCGAGCTGACAATTCGGACTGTTCCCCCGGTCGCTTGCGCGTGAAGCCATGCCTGGCGAGAAGAGTGAAGAAATCAAGAATGAAAAAGGAGAAGATGCAAGATCGAGACACCTAGAGAAGCTAACGAAAGCGACGAAGATATCCGGATCATGACGTTAACCAACGAAGCACGCAGGTGATGAGAAGAACGAAAAAGACGACGAAAAGAAAGATGCTGGGAGATCCCTAGGAGAAAAGAGTCGCATCGGTGAAAAGCCAACTTTATTTTCTGTGGATAGCTGATGCGAGGGCCCATTCTCCCTGAGTCCCAGATGGCCACAGTGTGGCCATCCCTCTCGCTTGTCTTTGTTGACTCTTCTTGCTTCTGTTCTCATCTCTGCATTCCCACGTCTTGCATCTCGTTTACACAGATTACAGAGAAAAGGAAAGTGCCGGGAAAGTAACAAAATCCTCAACAAAGTACATACAGCCCCTTCAAGGTTGTTGCTAGCACCGGGAAGTGCGTCTGACAATCCGAATAAATTCACCCGCTGCACTCTGAAAATGATTGACAAGTTCAGATGTGGGAAAGAAGCAGATGGGCACTGGTGGCAACAGGTGCCGCTCACGTCTACCATGACCCTCCCTCATACCCTCCGAAATAGCGACCGGCAATATGCAAAAAGCAAAAGGCAATTTGCTGCAGAGATAACAATTGAAGACGCCCAAATACGGACGCAATGGACACAATGAAAAACAACATGCGGCGCTGAGTGCCTATATGCGTCCTCTGTGTAAATGAAGAGGCCACCCTCTCAACGGAGTGTGTGCCAGAAGCGTGCATGCGGCCATAGTACCCTGTAGACCTTCTTGGGCGGTCGAAATATTCAACCGTGTATATTCTTGTGTACGGAGTACTTCATATTGGTGGAACGTACGCCATGTCTCCAGTCTGCACGCGCTCAATATCCAATCTTTAGGTATCAAGCCCAATAGGGGTTTTGTTTTGCCTCTTCGTTCCTAAGATACTTTTCCCGCTGCAGAAACAAACGGTGAAGCCAAAAGACGGGTGAAATGAGGGACCATATTCAGCTTTAGAGCGGGCAGTCCCTTGATTTCCTCGTGGGACAAATCAACGAGAGCTGAAAATCAAAGCGAAGAGGAAAACCCACGTCCAGTCAAGCACAAAACAGCAAGACAGAGAAAGGCCCATGGAGGAACCTGACCTGACCGGGCCATGCGCGCTGGTCACCAGTGAGAAAAAGGCAAGCCTCTTTTTGGAAACCCCGCTTTCCCGGAGCGGCCTGGCAGGGTCGTATTTTTCAAGGGGACAGGCATGCGTCCAATAAGAAGTGTGACCGAACCATGGGAGCCTGCAAGCCTGTAGGCAAAAGAGAGGGAAAAGAAATGAAAAGTCAATCATGAATGCATGCTAGAAAGTGGAAGGGGCGGCATGGTTAGTATTATTGCACGTGGCTAAGGGACCGAGAAATAAACAATATGAAGGCAGAGGGGAAATCAGAGAATGTGGTATTCCCATCCGCCTCTCGCTTCTGTAAAGGAAGGAAGAACAAGAGAAAGAGAAAGAGAGAGAGAGAGAGAGAGAGAGAGAGAGAGAGAGAAGAGAGAGAGAGAGAGAGACCAGAGACAGGGGCGTATGTTGAGGAACATGAGAGATGGATATGTAACGCCGCGAGTGGATGGAATTTCAATCTTTCCACGCTTCAGAAAAGCACAAAATGAAGGGGCAAGGGTACCATGGGGCTGGATTGGCAGATGCTGCAAGAGGTACGATGTATTTTGGCCATCTTTGCATGGCGGAGAAGGTACGATAACTGTTGCGTGGAACGTCTGTACCTGGCGTCCTCACGCAGTGATGAGGTGAAAAAGAGACCGCAAAAATGGAAAACAGTGTCACCTTGGTGGCATAATTACTATGCAAAGGCGGGCGAGTCGACCGTAAAGTGCAAGACACCGAGAAGGTGTGAGGAAGCGAAAAAGTAGCAGGCGCTCACAGCAGTAGGAAGACAGGCAAAGATTCTGCCGAGCTTCTGCTCGTCAAAATGGCATTCTCCGTAGGAGGCGCCAGGATAATTCCATCTCTGGCCCCGGCCTTCTATTTTTGTGTATCCCCTTTGTATTCTTGACGCCCGTGCCGTGCGAAGATCCCTTGTGGAATATCGCTCGCTTCCAGACAGGGGAGTAACGACAGGGTCTGATACTTCCGTGAAGGGAGGAAAATGAAAGACGGGGGACGAGACGAGAGATAGAGGAATGAGATGTGCACCATGATTCTCCCAGTGCTTGCCCTCGCTTCCCACTGCCGTGTCAAAGGTCAAGCCGGGATGGGATGGCGTTCTGTATGCTGTCCTGTCTGACGCGCCGTATTCATCGTCACTGGCAGTGCGTGCAGCCATGCAGTGCCTTGTTGGCTGTAGCCTCACGGCACATCTGTAGTGGCAAGGTGCATCAAAAGGAAGAGTCAATAAAGCGACAAGCAGGGAACCTCCTTGCATTTGCTTCGGTGCTCGTGACCTCAGTCACGCGTCAACCCTCTCCTTCTGATGAGCTTGTTCCTGGTATCTCCCTCCCTCTGGCTCTCCGATCAGCAGCTCTCCCGGATCCACAACTTGTTGCACATTCCCATCGCCGTTCCAGCCCAAGCGTCCGTAAAAGCGGCACAGACGCGAGACCAAGACATGGCTGGAGTACAAAGCCATGCCAGAAGCGCACAATGGCGTCTAGAGAGGCAAGGAGAGGCAAGAATGAACGGATCTGTGGAGGCCTATTACCATCGAGAAGTTGAGAAAGGACGGCGTGATCGAGGTGTGCTCTTTTCTCACTGGTCCGCTTGCTTGTTCGTGTGTCTTTGTGGGCCAGGCAATGCGCGCCATTGTTCATCGTGTTGCGTTTGACTCCTGATGTCGTTGTTGCCATATGTTTTTTCTTGATAGTTGCCATACTTTCTGTTTTTCTCGCCAATTTTTGTGTTTCTGTTGTCTTGAACTTACCCCGTGCTTCCTTTCCCAGTCAGAAAGGTGGATACCACAGAGAATGTGCAATTAATCGTGAATACGAGGGCAAATATGCCTTGTGGATATTCGCGTTAAAGGCCCTGAATGGAAACGAGTCGCGCGACTCATGGGCAAGAGCAGCGTGCTTGATTTGATGCCGAACTCTTCGTAATGCTGGTTTCTTGACATTGTTTGGTCGTTCTCGTCTCTGTCCGCATACATGCCAAGTCGTTCTCACAAGCACTCTTCACGGTGCAAATCGTTTGGTGTTTGGTGTTTACGTCGTATTTGTAAATCATAAACTCAGCATGTCTAAATTGTTCTTTATTTGGACTGCCACCGCACGTCGTAACTGACTGTTGCAGGCTGTATGCACGCACGTCGCACTCCGTGCCAGAACGTCGTACTCTTCTCTTTTGTTTGGGGCGTCCTCAAGCAGAGGAGAGACGGTAAGAGAAACAGAAAGGATATGGCTCTCAGCTAAAATCATCATCCTCGCCCTCTTGCATGGGCTCATCGGCTTGTCCCTGATTGGGTGCCTGGTCATCGACTAGGTCGTTTTGGGCAACCTCCATCGACCCGAGATAAGCCACCACCGTTGCATTTGAGAGCAGATCCGACCTCTGCATGGGAGGATTAGGGTGTCAGCAAGCCAGTGAACCAAAGACCTTGAATGAGAAATAGAGATGGAAGATAGAAACGCCTGCAAGTTGAAAAGAGATAATAAAGAGAAGGGAGATAAACCGAGAGCAACCCCCAACCGCCCCTTATTGACGACTTCGTTGGAGGGATGGAGGGATGGCAAAGCATAAGACGAAAGCAGTCGTAAAACGGCCATTGTATCGTACGAGTACTTCGGACGTCGTACTCTCTCGCCTGCGTGTCCCTCGTTTTGCAGTAGCATTCGGGAGGTTGCAACTCCGACCTTGACACTTTGTCTGGGGTTTCTCTGCTGCAGCTCGAGTTCATGACAAAGGTTTGCACAGGTACACAGTACTCAATACAAAGCATGTATGTCGATTGGAGCCCGAGATTTCCCTTCTTCTCTGCCCTGTGATGAACGCTTGGCTTTTGCCCAGCCGGACCTTTCCTGCACTTGCAGCAATGTACTCGCCTTTTCTCGCCGTTTTTGTCCGCGATCCCAGCACAGCGCTAGTCTGGGCAATGCCCACTCTCGTCGTCGAATGACAAAGCTCAATGCTCAAATGGAGCTCAAAACGGTAGTCCTTTGTACCAAGGAGGGGGCCTTCTTGTCGAGAGACAAGAGAGAGAGGTCAAGGAAAGGTTGTGATCTCTTGTGTCTCTTGCTGGTGGTGGTGTGGAGAGAGAGCGTGTGCAATGTAACAAAGAGGGCAATGATGCGAGGCAAAGCGAGGCGATGTTTGAGAGGGAAGACTTGGGGCCAGACCCTGCGTCGAGCCCTGGCACATCTTCGAGCTATGTGGGCCCAGCGAGCCTCACCAGCTGGCCTTGATTTCGTACTGTGCAGAGTACGCATCTCTATGCAGACGTCTGTACGGGGTAAACGGGGTAACGGGGTGACGGGGTAGAGGGGTGCGGAGGCGAGAGAACAAACCGGAGAAACCAGAAGATGCCTTGTGGGCCTTCACGAAAACGAAGAGATGAAGATCGTGGGGAACGAGTGAGGGGAAAAGAAGAAAAAAAGGAAGACGGGGTGACAAAGGACCAGAGACCCAGGGTGCCGCCGGCACCAGCCAGGGGATGAGGCAAGGTACGCCAGTGAACATAGTGAGGTCCAAGAGACCGTAAGTTGGACCACTGCAGCAGAGATCTCGAGACGAATACTTGTCGTGAGCACTGGTCGGTGCCAATTGACACCAACTGGCGCAAGGAGACGAAGGGAGAACCCTTCTCGTCGTGACGATGGGATTAAGGCAAGACAAAAACGCTGTCCCTCGGGCAGTGCAAGAGTATCTGCAAATAATACGGGGAAGGAGCGTGCATCATCCGTACGCAATTTAAAGGCTTACCTCTACTTCGAGCGCTTCCAAAGCGGCGCTGAGGATCCGTGACTCAATGTCCCTCAGAAGTGCCGCCTGCTTGGCTACGGCGCTGCGTGTACCATCATCGTGACTCGAGGCGTCGTCCTCGTCCGCCATGTCGGTGTCGTCTTCATCGTCACTTTCGTCGTCCTCGTCGGCACCAACGGCCTGCATTCGTTCCAGCTGCGACTCGGTGACCTCCTGCAGGACCGTAACGACGCGTAGCCGAAAAATGGGCGCCAGCTCGTGCTTGCTAGCAAAAGCCTCGAAGTCGCGAGCCCGGTCTGTGATGTCCTCGTCCTGCCAGAACATGCGAAGCTGTGTCGATCCATCGGTCTCCTGGCGTAGGCGGAAGTCGATGCCATCCTCCTCGTTGACACACATTAGATGCACAAACGGGCACGTCCAGCGGACCCGTCCCAGAGCCTTGCTCTTTGCTTCCGCCTCGTTGTCGTCGTCACTCTCGTCGGCGTCGTCGTCGACGTTCAAGCGCTCAATCTCCAACCGCGGTCCCGGTGCACCAAAGACATGAAGCTTTGCCTTGGCCAGCGGGTCATCTGGGAATGGCCGGAATGGAAGTGCAAGGCTGTGCCGTGTTGCCTGGGGATCGATGAACCCGTAGCTGAAGAGCATCTCGGATGCGGGCTTCAGACCGCTTCTGCTGTTGCCAACACCAAGCGCGTCGTCCTGCTTGCTACCACTGTAGCTGATGGTGATTTCTTCGGATGCAGCCACGCTTTTCTGCGGCCGCACCAAAAGCACTACACCGACGTCGTCGCCGGCAACCGGCACCGTCGAGGCTTCCTCGTAGTAGGCATTGGATTGTCGCTATGGTTGACCATATCAATGCACGGCACCATGGACGGGCCATACCGTGGGAGATCCAGGCATCTTGAGCGGTACCAGGCATCGACCAGGAACCAGTGGCGGAGCTCCGGGCCCGACGAACGCTCCCAGAACGCAGACTGCCAGAATGGGATGTTTGAAGACTGTTCCCGCAGCTGATCAAACTCGACCTCCAAGGCTATGAGCTTGGCTCCCACGGCAGACTCGAGCGACGTGCCCTGAAGGAGCAGACGCTCGGCGTCTGTCCACAGGGTCGGCAGCGGCGCATCGGACGGCAGAAAGCGGACATACTCGGTCCAGGGCGTGGGCAAGGACGCGAGACCCTCGCCGGGCTGTCTCAGCCCCAGGACAAGCTGCACCAGCAGAAACAGGAGGATGTCACCGCGGGTCGTCTGATGACCGGCAGCGTCGAGAAGCAGCCGGAAGTTGCGGTCCTGCTTGGCATATTCTTCAACGGCCTCGGCGTGGAGCACGAGGCCGTGAGGAACAGAGATCAAGGGCTTGCCATGACCGTCTGTTTGAGAGCCCGACTCAGACCCAATGGCAACGAGACCAGAGCCCTTGTCGGGAATGGCGGTGATCCGTGTGTTGTTGAAGGTGACATTATTGAGAGTCTGCCAGAGCGGTAGCGAAGCGATGGGCAGCTGGGTATGTGCCATCATGCAAAAGGAGGAGAAAGGAGAAAGGGGGAGAAAAGGGGGGAAAGGGCAAATCAAAGAATAAGGGAACAAAACAACTGCGCAAATATTAAGCAAGACCCTGTGGGTTGGTCGTGTTTCCAGCCCAGGAAGGAGCTGCCGGGACAGTATGACAGGAGCTAATCGGCAACCTGCTGTGTCTTTGCCGGGAAAGTGCGATTGGGTATTCCTTTCCTTTATTGCCGTTTAAGATGCGATGGTCTGCGCAGGGAAGGAACTGTTTATGGGCTCTTTCCAGTCTTGTCTGAAGTGTTTTTGCGATTAAGAGAAACATAAGCGAGCTTCACGTGCCCATAGCCCACCAAAGATATTCCTGACGTCAAGAGCAAGCACTGGATTGGGCAGGAGCTCTCAACGCGCAAAGACACTACAAACCAGTGTCGGCCCCGCATTGAAGAGCGTTATCGGGCGCTATCGGGCGCTATCGGGCGCAAAAACATGTGCTGGCGATAAAGAACAATGAGGCTAAAGCTGAATTTTACAGCGGGGCAGGCCGCTGCAAGAGATCACTAATGTGGCTCGATGGATGCCAGATCTGGTCAAGGGAAGGGCGCATCGAAACCCTGCGACATGCGACATCCGTGAACCCACGAGGCTGCCCTTTTCAGAGAGTGTCTTGCTCCGCGCACCCTCTTCCCACCGACCGGCCGAACTCGCTCGACGATATCTAGACACGCAATCGACACATACGACTGCCCACGATGCCGCGCGACCCGTTGATTGGGCTTGTCGGCAAGCCGAGTGCTGGCAAATCGAGCATGCTCAACTCGTTGACAGATGCCACATCCAAAGTTGGTGAGTGTTGGCGAGGGTCTAAAAATTGTGTGCTTGACGTGAGGTTTACTGGCTGACGTCCTTCTTTTTGACAGGCAACTTTCCGTATGTACTCCTGCAGGGAATCCCGGATCAGCACAACCCTCTCGTCCTCTTCCTCCTCTCCCTCCTGTCCCTCGTCTTCCTAACCGCATCACAGCTTCACAACCATCGACCCTCAACGAGCCGTCGGCTACCTCCAGGTCGACTGTGCCTGTGCCCGCTACGGCGTTTCCGATCGGTGTAAACCCAACTACGGCGCCTGCACCAATGGCCGCCGGTCTGTGCCCATTGAACTACTCGACGTCGCCGGTCTCGTGCCCGGCGCCCACCAGGGCAAGGGCCTCGGCAACAAATTCCTCGACGACCTGCGCCATGCCGACGCACTGATCCATGTCGTTGACGCCAGCGGCACCACGGACGCCGAGGGCAAGAACACGCGCGGCTACGACCCGTCCGTCGACATTGCATGGCTGCGGTCCGAGATTGTGCAGTGGATCAAGGGCAACCTGGTGGAGCGGTGGCCGGCGATCCGGCGTCGGCACATTGCAGCGAAGCAGACGGCGGTCGAGACGATGCAGAACCAACTGTCCGGGTACGGCAGTACGGCCAAGCTCATGGCGCGGACGCTGGACCGGCTGGCACTCAAAGAGCCCCTCGAGGCCTGGGACGATGCGCTGCTGGACCGCGTGGTCGACGCGTTTACGGACGACAAGTTCCCGACGGTGATTGCGCTCAACAAGATCGACCACCCGGACGCCGACCGCAAACATTGCCAAGATCACCAAGATGATGCAGAACGCGTCGGACCGGATCGTGCTGTGCTCGGCCGTGTCCGAAATCTTCTTGCGCAAACTGACCAAGCAGGGGTACGTGAAATACACCGAAGGCGGCGAGTTGGTGGACACACGGGAGGACCTGATCGCCGACGGCGACCCCGAGGGCGGCCACCTCAAGGAGATGGATGAGAAGAATCTGCGGCGCATCAACAACTTGAGGATATGGTGATCTACCGGTTCGGTTCCACGGGTGTTGTGCAGGCCCTGTCGCGGGCCGCTGACGTTCTGAATTTGATCCCCGTGTTCCCTGTGCGCAGCATCGCCGCTCTCAGCGTGGCACAGGCAAACGCGGCAGCGGCCGCAGGCTCAGCAGACCCGACCATCAGCGGCCCGCCACCAATATCGGCTGCCGAGGCGGCCAAACCGCTCTTCCGCGACTGTGTTCTGGTCAAGAAGGGCAGCACCGTGGCCGAGGTGGCACGCAAGTGCATGGGGGATGCACCAATAGCCTATGTCGAGGGTGCAGCCGGCACGCGTGTCGCTGAAGACGACACCGTAGATGTTGGCAAAAACGATGTGAGTTTTGCAGTGCATGGTTTGTGGGAGCTACCAGCGACGTGTCCGGGTACTAACAAACTTCAGATCCTGTGCTTCAAAGTTGGCCGCATGTAATAATGATCGATACGTTGTACCATCGAAATATACAACGATACCCACAATGCCCGTTTGCCGATCACGATGCCTGGATGCACGCCTGCGATTTTGAGTTGGCAGCCATCTTCCTTGCTCGTATAAGTTTGATGGCACACTGGGCAGCGCGGCAGCGCGATGCTTCAAGTCTGCTGTGGACGGAGGCCGAGAAGTGTGGTGAAAGCACAGCGTCTCATCGGCGATCGTGTCCATCTAGTAGATCGACAAGTCTAATCAATAAGACGGACGACAAAGGCGCCGGTCGCGCGGCTGAGAAGAGGTCCAGCCGCCAAATTGTGCGGTAAGGAATTGACTACGGCATTGCGACGATCGATATCAATTACATATTAATGTGCGGCAGGCGGAGACGTCTGGCACAAGTAGATTTGCCAGAAACTGGTACTCGGCTTGCCAGAAACTGGTACTCGGCCTCGAGCGTTGCAGTAGACACTGCCAATTTGTCAAATTGCTGACGTCGGATTGCAGTCATTGGCATACAGACCTAGCGCAATTTTGTTTCGGTTTATAAAAAAAGCATGAAATGGTGAATTTGATAAGTGTGAAGATAAATGGGTATCGAGATTTCATTATCTTTGGCGACGTTCTCTCAAGCAGAGGAGGCCGACGATAGTATCTAGGGGAATCGATGGGAGAATAAAACCAGGAATGGCAGGACAAAACCCGATGCTTGTGAGTAAAGCAGAAAACAGAAAACAAAGAAAGCAGAAATTAAGCATTATTAAACGCAAGTCCCAAAATAGCAGAAAAACTGGCGACAATTGAGACAAATCCGAGTTACTTGGCATCTTCACGGAAGATGCCGAGCAACCCGACTCCCATCCAACGCGTCGACAACAATGGAGTGGTTGGGCGGGAGACGACGAGAGAGCCGAGCGAGAGCGAGAATTATGCTGATGGGCGAAATTTTTGTGGTCATGTTGTTGCTGCTGCCAAGGCGCCAGCCAAGACAATGCATGCAGCTCAGCTGTGGGTTGATGACCAAAGGCCAGGCCGCGTGCATTGCATTCGCCTTGCGGACAGCTGACAGTATGCTTAGGCTTAAAAGGCGTATTAGGGCGCCTTTTGTTTTTTGTCGTCGTCATCGGCAGATTCGCACTAGGTCGTGGCCGGGTGTGTCTGGCATTCTGCTTTCCGAGGAAAAAGGGAACCCGTTTGCACCGATCGCCAATCGCGATCGGCACCTCTGTGGCTCTCGTCGCCGCCCTTCCACAACATCCCCCATTCTACTCCAATTTGGCGCCTAATATTTCAAGATAATGTACAGGGCGTGGAGGATGCCGGGAATGTAACCTGGGAGTGATGTTAGTCTTGATGTTTGCTTGCAGCGAGAGCTCAAACTGTCGAGGAGGGAGAGAGACATACCCAGAATGGTCAACAGGATGTTGATGAGCAGGTCAGCACCGCAGCCGCGCTCGAGGAAGACACCCAGAGGTGGCAGGATGATGGCAAGGATGATCTTGCAGATGTCGGAGGTAGTGAAAGGCATGCTGGCGGTTGTTTGGTGAGAAGGATCACGAGATGTGCTTGTTGAGTCGAGTGAGTGCAAGTGGATTGGATCTGTAGTACAGAAGATGCGAGTGAGGATTGGATGAAGATAAAAAATAGACGAGGACAAGAACAAAGACAACGAGAACGAGGGGGGAGACACGCCTTATGTATCTTTTTTGCGACTGGTGACGAACGGGAACGGCGCCGAGAAGAGAAGCTTGTCTGAGTACGCAGCACAAGGAACAAGGCGCTCTGCGGTGGGGCTATGGGGGAAGGCAAAAAGAAGGTAAGGAAACGGGAAGCTAGGAAAGAAAAGAAAAGAAAACATAAAACAAGGTTGAGAGGGGCGTGCCAGCAGGAGGCAACCAGACGCCGGGGGAAGGAGGCCTTCACTGGCGAAAGACTAAAGAGGAAAGAGACGTACTACGTGGGCAGGGAAGGAGGGAGGCACTGCGTCATACAATCCGTACAAACCCGTACTCAGTACGACGTACGGATACAAACACACACAAACCCATTAAAACGAGGCCGTACTAGTGCCATGCCTCATGGATCAGAGGCACATTGGCATTACTCAATGGGCCTCGTCCTGGCCGGGATGCAGAAACAACAACAAATGTGATTGGAACGCGGCTACATTGGCCCAATTTGCTCGATAGCACCGCCTTGGCCCTGTGGCCTGCTTTGTACGTGCATCGTTCCTGCCCGGCCACTGCGTTGCGTATTCGGCTTCCTTCCCTACTATGTAGATTGCATTGCGCCTTTGCGTCGGTTAGGAAAGAGCAAACGACCGAAAAAAGGCACCTGAAAGAAAATCAAAACGTGCGATAGGGACGTTTGCGACCAAGACGGCAGGCACAGAGGCACAACAGCACCATAGCGCGTCGGCGGTTAGAGTAGCGTAGCTTAGTGAGAGCTCTCCGAGGAAGGAGCTGACAGAGCTTGACTCGTCCGTTTTATTCGACTTTTCTTTCCTTTTTCTTTCTCAACTTCTTTCCGTCAGTCACTTTGGCGCCAGAAGCAAGACATATTTGGCACAAGCAAGACACAGACTAATTACAAAAACGTCCACGGTGCGACAGCGCGATGCTGTGCTGCTTCGTCGACGACTTTTTTTTCTCTTCTCAATTTGGGTGGCAGGTGCAAATCATTGAAAGTGTAGGAATTACGTCACTGCCGTAGCGCTAAAAGGGCCGGCCGAGATCCAGGAGAAGGGTGGCAGTCCACCCCCCCCCCTACCCTCCGGCACCTGTTTCGCGCCTTCCCTCATCCCCGTCCTCTAGTGGGACTCATGACATAAACTGATCGAGAACCGATCGGTCGTTCTTGCCAATTCAGAAATACGTCAGGGAATCGTGGCGCAACGCAACGCAAGCCACCTCTTGTTTCTTCTCTTCTTCTCGCTCTCTCTCTCGTCGTCTGAGCATCTGCGCGTCTGTACACAGTTCCACTTTCTTCATCCATTTCTTGCCTCCTGCAAAAGTTCAATCTTGGCAGCGGGAGGACTTTCTGGAAGCACCTGGTCTTCGTTGTCTGCACGAGGACCGTCAGAGCCGGCGGAGATCACCGCATGCAATTCGAGGTAGACAGCGACGATTCTGTGCAAGAGAAGACGATATTGCTGGCGATACACGGTAGATTTACTGGCCGCGCCAGAAATAGTAACAGGGCTGCCTTTCAAGTCTTGGAAGGCTGCTTGTGACAGACGCCATCTGAGTGTTGCCACGATCCCGTCGTCGACTCTCAACACTCAGATGGCGTCTGTCACAGGCAGCCTTCCGAGGTAAAAATAGGTGCCGAAGGCGAACAGTCTGGAGCCTGGAAAGAAATAACTGGGGCCCGACAGTCAGCAGCGTCCAGCCTGGATTAGCGCAAGCTGGATAGATGCATAGCACGTGAGGAGCCTCCACGTGACTATAATTCAAACACAAGCCCTAACTCTTTTGCAGGTGATGAGGATTTTTTCGGTCCCCTCAATACGAAAAGTGGGGCCATTTTCGCGACTGTCGACTTTTCCCAGTCTTTTTTGCTAAACTTTTTTTTTTTTTGCTCGTGTCCCGCGATCTTTCGTTCACTACATCTTCCATCCACCACATCAATCTTCCCTGACAGCACGCAGGATTCGACTTCTTTGCGTCCACCGTCGCTTTTCTATACACATCTCAAAGTTTTCTACTTTTCCTACAAGTCTCTACAATGGCTCCTCAGACCGTAAGTTGCTTCCGCTGAACGATGCGATCGCGAGATTTCGAGATGGCGATGTTTCTCTCGTCGTAGCACAAAACACCGCCATCTTGTTGTCGAGCATCCAGCTGCATCTTCTCCCCTGTTCCTTGAAAAACAAAAACGAACCGCTTTGCTGTTTTTTTTTGGGCATCCCCTCCTTCACCCTGTTTTCTCTTTCAATTGTCCCAAAAAAATTGCAGTAGGCTAAAGTTTTTGTTTTGTTTTCGACTGTAGAAGAAGTCCGGCAAGGCCGCCAAGACGACCAAGAAGTTCGTCATCAACGCCTCGCAGCCCGCCAGCGACAAGATCTTCGACGTCGCCGCCTTCGAGAAGTACCTGACCGACCGCATCAAGGTCGACGGCCGTGTCGGCAACCTGGGCGAGACCATTGCCATCTCGCAGTCCGGCGACGGCAAGATTGAGATTGTTGCCCACAACGACCTGTCGGGCCGCTACCTCAAGTACCTGACCAAGAAGTTCCTCAAGAAGATGCAGCTCCGCGACTGGCTGCGCGTCGTCTCGACCTCCAAGGGTGTCTACGAGCTCAAGTTCTTCAACGTTGTCAACGATGACGACGCTGAGGACGACGAGTAAGCTTTTTTTTCTCATTTCTTATTTTGGAAATCGAAGAAAAGCAACAAAAATAGACAAAAGGAAAACAAAAAAAAAATGGGTGAAGGGGGTGCAGTGGGAACGAGAGATGGCCTTCATTTGCCGTCGTACGTGAGCCCTGCGCTTTCTTCTATCGGGCGGCAGATGAGACTCGGGCAATGCGCCTGACAACTCGGCCACAAAAAGTGCCCGTGTCTTCCAAAAAACACATAGAAAACTTAAAAGCCGACAAATAATGGAATACAAGCTGTCATTTGGGCAAACAACCGTTCACAGATATGCATGGATGATGTGCATGGGTGATGGAGAAATGAGGCGAAGAAATATGCCGAGAAACGTGACTGTTGATATAAATGAAAAGCTGACAGGGGAGATCTGCTTGCACCAAAGATGAAACAAGCGCAACACCGACATGTCGACCGTGCCCTACGCCCCAAGATCGTAATAAATACACGTCCCTGTCCGGAAATTGTATACAAACGCATTCCGCGACCGCGTGTTGTTGCTGTCCTCGTACTCGGTCCGCCACCGCAGCAGCATGTCCTGGATATCCCGCGTGTACTTCTTCTCGACCGAGCTCACACTCTGTTCGACGCGCCGCCAGCTGTCGGGATCCGAGAGCGCCGTGCCGCGGATCAGATCCAGCACCTGGTCGGTCGTCTCGACAGCGGCAACGGGCCAGACAAGAAGGACCGCACCAGCCGTGCCGAACTGGCCTGAGCCTGCTCGACGACGGCCTGCCGGTTGAATTTCTTGCTCTTGGTCTGGCTCACGAGGATACGCACCTCCTGCTGTTGGCCCTCCGCCCCGCCAGCCGGGTCACCGGTGCCAGCATGATGGCTTCTGCCGACCGACGACGACTCAAGCGAAGACGAGGCAACGGCAGCCGCAGCAGCAGCCGCAGCCGCGACTTTAGCAGCGCCAGTACGCGTAGAGTCACGCTCGCGCATCTCGCTGCGCAGCCAACTGACCACCTGTGAAAACGGCAGCTCGACGTCGGGCGCGGCGTAATTTCTGTGAAGAGCAGCTGCGCTGGCGCCGCTTGTACCCGATCCTGCACCGGCGGTGGGCATCGTCTTGATCTTGACGACGCCTTCCGGCTTCACAATAATGATCCATGTATGGCCCTCTTCTCTATTCTTGAGGACGAGTTCTTCTGTCGACCGGGCATCGCCAGCCAGCTCGGCGCTGATGTCGTGTGCCCAGAGGGTGCGCAACAGCTCGACACCGGCGGACCGGAGGATGGTCGGATCGAAACTGGCCACGAGAATGTCGCACTACATAGTTAGTATCGCCCAGGCATTTTGCATCTTTTTTTTACCTGTGTTGGGTTTGTATCTACTCACCCTTTTAACAGAGAATGCACCGTGCGTCTCTTCTTCTGCCGCCTTCTTCAAGAAAGCTTTGCCGCTGGACCGTGGCGGTGCCTGTGCTAGGTTCTCCCAGTTCAGACTAAAGCCAACGGCATGGCGCTCATCCGGCAGGTTCGATCCGAACCGCGGCCGGTACTCCTTGATAAGGCCATCGTAGCGGCCACCGGCGGCAAAGACATCCTTGACCTTCTTGTCCAGCAGGCACGAGAACATGATGCCGCCAGAGAAAAACGCTTCGTTCCACGTGTTCAAAGGGCACACATAAATCTTAGACGCCACACCCATGCGCTTGCAGTATTCGTACACTTCGCGCAGATGGGCCAGTGTCGACGAGGCACGCTCGTACGTGTCGGTGCCCTCGAAGAGTGTTTTAAGCTTGGCGTAGGCTTTACTGGGTGTGTCGCGGAAGTCGAACTTTTGCAGCTCATCAATGCTTGTCGTCGAGGCCCCGACCAGGGGCGACCGGAGCTCGCTGCGCAGCTTCTGCCACGTTATGCTGTGGATGTTGAGCCGACTGAGGACATCGGCCACCGCACGGCGGGCCGACTTTTCGACGCCGCAGAAATCAAAGATGAGCTGCAGCAGGTCGGAGTGGCCGAGCTGGAAGCACAGTGGGTTGGCGCGCACGGTCGGGAAGGCGGCTGTGATCTCGTCGATCACCTTGATCACCTCGGCCTCCCGCAGGGCAAGGTCCAGTGTGTGTGTTGTGACAAGATCAAAGTCCACCTCGCCGTACATGCTCGGCTGTCCACCACCCGGCCGGTCACGGAAGATGCTGCCAAACGTGTAGGATTTGCCCACTACACCGCCGCCCGAGGCACAGCGGGCCAATGCACGGGCGTTGCCCATTGTCAAGTCATAAGGCAGTTGCAACAGGTTACCGTTGCGGTCGAGTAGCTGCACCACGTAGGCAGCTCCATACAGAGAAGACCGAGGATACAAAGAGCTGCGCGTGGCTTCGACAGCACCGTGCCGGCGAAACACAGAAACCAGGACCTCCTTGACAATATGCTGGCGCATCAGGTCCTGGGAGCTCGGCGGTGTCTGCGTTTTGGATAACGACATGTCCCAGGCGTAGTCTTTGGCTTGCTCGACCGGACGCGCAAAGAGCATGGACAACATCTTCTGGTAGTACGGGGACGTGGGATCAGAGAGCTCGGAAAGTGCGTGCCGAATGGTCTCGCTCTCCATCTGTACCGGGAGCTTGCCGCTCTTGAGAAGCTCAGCGCCCGATGGACGTTCCTTGGGGTTGTGCGTCAAAAGAGCTTGGATGATGTCAACCTGCGACTTGTCCTTAGGCTTGAAGTCGGATGGAAGGACAGGAGGTGAGCCACGCAGCTTGCTCAGCACGTCGGCACGTTGCATGCCAATCATGGGGGGGTAGCACATCTCAAAGAATATGACGCCGAGCGAGTACATCTACAGTCGCGTTAAAAGGGAACCACGTATATAGCTCGGGAGCGAGCAAAGAGAGAGGGGGGACGTACATCAACCTTGGAGGTATAGGAGCCACTACCTCCTGAGCGAACCTCGGGCGCAACGTAGACAGCCGTGCCAATACTTCTTGTCTCGTCGGTGGCATCGATATTGCTGGATGTGAGCACACGGTCAGTACCACCGAGCTGGCCTGTCGTAGCAAGACCAAAGTCACCGATCTTGACGCTGTTCACACCATCGACACCGACACCAATGAAAATGTTTTCTGGCTTGAGGTCACGGTGCACGATGCCGAGACCATGGATATGCGCAAGGCCTTCAAGAAGCTGGCGGAAGAGCCGCCAAACTTCTTGCATGTCTTTAGATAGGTTGCGGGAGATCAAATCACGAAGAGACTAGCTTGTTAGTGGCGATAGGAAGTTAAAAGGAGCACATGTACTGTCCTATACTTACCCTCTTCTCGCAGTACTCCATGGAAATGTACATGATGGTGCGGCCAGGACGTTGACTGCCACGACGCGGCCGCTTCCAACCGGTGACACCAAGGCGGCCGTTGTTCGTCTCGGTGGCTTTGGAGTCTTCGTCGGAGCTGGAATATGCTGCACTGTCGTCTTCACTGTCGTCGCTGTCGCTTTCCTCTTCGCCTTCTTCGTCGTCGTCTTCGTCCGAATCCGACTCAAAGGCAATGTTGGGGTAGCGGCCCGACGACATAAAGTCCAGGCCACCACTCTTTGTAAACTCAATGTTGATATCACCGTCGTCAAAGTCGTCTGCCTGTTGGGAGTTGTAGCCGCCGGTCGATGTTGCTGCATCACCCTCGGAGCCGCCAAAATCATAAACCTCCTCCAGCCAGGCGTTGTAGTACCGAACGACTGCTGGGTGACTGAGTTGGGAAAGCAGACGGACTTCCTTGAGGATGTCGGTCACCGTCAGACTCTCATGTGGGCTCTGCGTGATGGTGATTTTCTTGATGGCATAGATCTGGCCGTCAAGCTTCTTGCGTGCCTTGACGACCTCGCCGAAACCACCCTTGCCGAGACGTCCCTCTTCAATAAAGTCTTCCCGGTACCGCGATGCGGCAGGGCCGCGTGTCGTCGAGTCGTGGCGCGTGCGCTGTGGCAGGCTTTGTGGGATAGTCATCAGGGCCCCGTCCATGGAGAAACCGTCGTCGGCCAAGATGGGCGCGTCCGTGGCCAAGAACTCGCTCGAGCCCAGATCAAAGGCCCGTGGTCGCTTTTTGGGGTCCGGCATGAAAAGCTTGGACACAAGCTCGCCAAGCGAGTCGGACAGGTCGTGAGATTCAATCATGTCGCGCGGTGAGTGATACTTTTGCGGTACGTCCAGACCAAAAATCATCTGCAGAAAGACAACGCCAAAGTCCCATACGTCGGTCTTTTGCGTGTACTGGGGTCGGGAGGCACCGGCAATCTCAGGTGGCAGCCAGTATGCCGACCGAGCCGTGCGCATCGACGTCATCGTCGGCCCTGTCCGTGAGTATATGTTGTGCATTAGGCGCTGGTAGGAGGCATCGGCCAGCTTCGGTACAATGTCGCCGCTAGCATCGCGCACGAGGAGGACATTGCTGGGATGGATGTCTTCGTGCAGCATGCCGTGGCCGTGGAGATAGTCGAGCGCATCGAGTAGGTCGCGCGTCCATGCCCGCACCTTGTTGACTTCGAGGTGGCCGGCCAATTCGAGCACATCCTCCAGGGATCCCTTGTCCGCCAGCAAGCTTAATACACTGATTGTCCATGTTGTCTGTTCCTGGGGCCCCGAAGACGCAATCTGGAGCTGTTGGCTCTGCGACATGCCCAAGGAACGAGACGCTTTGGGGGGTGGAGAGAGATGGGACGACGACTGCATGGATGGCGAAGCAGCGCCAGACCCCTTTTCACTCTCATCAGACGAGACGCGGTCGATACGGAAGTCGATGACGTCGAGAATGTTGCGGTGCACCTTTTGGCGGCGGAGTTTCTTGAGCGACTTGAGCGCCGTCTCCAAGGACTGGATCTGCTTGATGGCTTGCACAGAGTCCTTGGAGCCGGACTGCAGCTCCGTCTGTTTGAGAGCGAGGCTTCGGGGCTCCTGGTCGCTACGCAGCACGGGCCGCACGACATAGATCTTGGAGATGGGACCCGTGTGCAGCAAGAACTTGCCTGTGACGGTGCGGAAGAAAACTGAGTTGCCCGCCGTGTCTGTCAGGTCGCACGGTTCGTCGAACACCATCGTGTCAGGTTCATTCAAGCCAACACCCCGATCAGGCGACACATTGGCGCCGTTCTGGGTGCGTTTCTTCTTGCGCACCTCCTTGGCCTTGGTGCGCTGGCGTTCGCGCTCCTTCTCGACCAAGGCACCGAGCGCCCGCTCCTCCTCGCGTGTCTCCTCCAAGCGCTTCTTTTCTTCTTTTTCTTTCTCATCCTTGGCAGCCTGAGCCAACGAAGCTTCGTGTGCGGCACGTTCTTCTTCCAGCGACGGCAGATCCAGGCCCTGCTCCTTGGCAGTGGCGGCGTCCTCCAGAATCTCACGGATACCCTCAACCAGGTAGTCAATCATCTCCCTGTCCTCGGCAGCACACTCCTTGGCCCGCGCCTCCATGACCTTTTGCACTTTGAACAGCGTCGACTCGCGCAGGCCGTCATGGCCCTTGATCGTGAGCAGCGGCACCGACTTGGGATATGTCGCCGTCAGGACCACACCCAGCGTCACGGCAAAGTCCTCGTCCAGACTGGCCTTGATACGGATGTCAAAGGATGGCTCAGACTTCTTCCAGGCGCTGTGCGCGGCCTTGTGCTGCACAAAGTCGTCGCCATAGATGGCCTCGAGGACAGTCACCTCGTCCTGCTGGCGCTCCTCGTACTGGGTCTTGGCATCGCCGGGTTGTTGGTCTTTCGGCAGGCTCGCTGCATTGCTGTTGCTGTTGCTGTTTTTGTTCTGATTCGGTTGCTTCAGCCCCGGGAAGCTGATTGCGTCGTCTTTCTTGTTGTTCGGTTTCAGGGGCTTTTTGCCGGCCATCGTGGTGGTCGTCTTTGGTCTCGAGCGTTTCGTCTAAACAGCCTGCGAAGGCTGCAGAGATTTACTCGGAGAAGCCCATGTTGGCAAATTGGTACTGGGTTTGTGGGGTATACAGGAAAAGACGTCGTGTGGTGTAATTGGAAAAGGGGTAGAGAGGAAGCGCGCTTCTCTCAAGTGACGTGTTTTTGGCGATGCTCAAACAACAGATGAGTCAAAGAGAGGAGGAGCCAACCGACCTTTGAAAGCTTTAACGGGAAGCAACAATGGGCGCGATTGCGGGGCAAGGCCCAGCTTCTTTCTCTACAAGACGTAGTAGCCAAGTTGTAGCGGGGGGCAAGGACAAAGAGAGAAGGAGCGCTCGAGGCGCTCTGAAGGAGGCGAAAAGCGTATTCTTTAGCGGCAGGCAGTGACAAGGCTGAGCTGGATACAGGGGGCTCGGCCAACGGTTTAGCGGTGTGCTAGCCATAACGCGGTGTGCTAAGGTGCAGGCTACAGGGCGGCCACAGGCGGCCTGCCAATGGGAGAGCACAGACCACGCGACTGCCAGCATTCTCGCGAGCTAGTCTCCTTTGGGACACTAAGTAAACAAGGGCTGCTTTGCTTTGGTTCACTCGCTTGAGAGCGTTCCTCAAGAGTAGCTCTCTTTTTCTTCTGCAGCAGTTCCATCTCCCCTTAGCATCCACCACCAACGCGCTCCCGACCCGGCGACGGCAGACGACAGCGACTTGCTCGCAATAGCACTTCGTTACAAAGTACCACGACACGATACCGCCCATCACAATGCTTGGCTGGGCGATAAAACGCGGTCTGAATGGCGGGCGCGACGCGCCAGAAGACGAAGGTAAGATAGGCGACGAGAACCCCTGGACTTGGCAGTCGTCTCTCCTACTGTGGCCATGTTGTTGACATTGTGCTCTGCTTCCAGACGACACACGGATCGAGCAGCCGGATACGCCGGGGCCTGTGTTCGCGGCGCGGGCCTTCAAGAGCGCCTCTTCGGCACTCCGGCGCGTCAAGACGAGACCGAAGTCGACATCCAGCCTGCAGCCGCACCACTACCAACGATACAAGAGCCTGCACCACCAATGATCTCAGAAGCAACAGGGCCAAAAAACAGCACGGTCGCAAAGAACACGGGCGTCACGCCAGGACGGCTACCGGGTATCCTCTTAACGCCTGGCACAGCAACATCACGCAGAAAACGCGTCTCTTTCGGCCACGAAGTGTCCGGCGAAGGCGTGGAGAAAATGGAGAAAAAGAACGAGCTACGGATTGACAGGGGCGGACGGAAACCAAACCTGTTCGGCGATCACACGCGCAGCAAGGCTTCCCGGACAACACTGGGGACGGCACTCGAGAACGCGCGCAAGCAAAACGACAAGATCGCTGCCCCGAGTAGGCTGGCTGTCGAGTCTGCACCGGCGCCAAGCAACAACAAGCAGCAAGGAGCGGATAAATTTGAAGATGATCCCTGGGAGGAGGTAGACGACGACGATGACGATGGCCGGGACCCTGACATCACGGTCGACCTCAATGAGCCACACTCCCAGTCCGGCCGGTACTGGAAGTCTGAGTTCCAGCGCTACCAGGAAGACGCCAAGGTTGAGATGGGCAAGCTGCTCAAGTACAAGCAGCTGGCCAAGTCGTACGCCAAGATGAAGGACGCCGAGGCCGCCGATATGCGGAACAAGCTCCAGGAGGAGAAGGAGAAGGTCACGGAGATGGAGGGCCGCATCACGGAGCTGGCCGGCCAGATCGCACGCAAGCGGATGGACGGATCAGATCGCGAGTACCAGGAGCTCATTAGCGACCTAACGCGGCAGACGGCACGAGCCGTCCAGTACCGCAACCAGGTTAAGGAGCTGGAGGCGATGCTTCAACAAGACAACGAGAAACCGACATCAGGAGCTGCCGCATTGGCGACTCTGGGAACGGTCACCTCGCCACGTACCCAGCGGACACTTGTCGACACGCAAAGGGAGCTGCGCCGTGCCCGCGACCAGGCGAAGGAGCTGACACAGGCCAAGGAGGAGATTCGGCGGCTCAAGAGCGCACTGCGCGCTGCGGAGAAGCAGGCAGCCGTCAAGACCGAGGGCAGCAACAGCGAGAGCAAGGCGCTGGCAGCCAACCTCGCAGCGTCCAAAGCCAACGCTGAGGCGCTGGCTGCCAAGGTGGAAGACCTGGAGAAGCGTGCCCAAGTCGCAGAGGACGAGCGTCGGCAAAAGGACAAGGAGCTGAGGCTGCTGCAGCGCAAGTACGACTCGCTCAAGGACGATGCCAAGGCCCGTGTGGGCGAGGCCGAGCAGGTCATGCGCCGCAAGAACGAGGAGATTGCCGACCTGAAGAAGCAGGTCAGGCAGGCAGCCGTCGCTGCTGCACGCCACTCCGCCCAGGACGTGTCCATACACGTCGATGATATCAACGAGGTCAACGAGGTCAAGGAGGTCAAGGAGGTCAAGGCCGGCAAGGCCGGCAAAATCAGCAAACTTGTAGATGCGCCTGTGTCTGACAGTGCTGCTGCCAAGCTTGCTCTTCTTCGTCGCCGTCGCGGTGCCGAGCCTTTGCGTCCCATTTCCGACACAGTGCAGCGGCCAAAGGTGTTGGAGAGTCTCAGCAGGAACCGCGTCCATGCCGAGAAGGAGAAGCCCAAGGCCGAAGCTCTAACTGAACATCGTCCGAAAGTTGCCACGACAAAGCCCTACAGAACGGCAGTTGCGGCGCCAGCTACACACGCACGGGCACCGGCCGTCGAGCGCGAGGACCCTGTCGCCGCGGCCGCCGCTGCTGCTGCCGACGCTTCCTGTCTGTCTATGACATCTGAACGGGCAGCTGCTGCCATTGCACGGATTGAGAAGCGGCGGGCCCAGCGGAAGCTGGACCTTGAGATGATGCGGAACAAGGAGAACGTGCAACCGGCGTGATGCCGTGGTCATGGAAATATTGGGGGATTTTTGGTCTTTTTTGACTTTGTTATTTGCATTGGACGGAAGGGAATCGGTTCGAGCCGGATCCTCTACCTTTTGATTTCCTGGCGTTTTGGATGATTATTGACTTTTGTTTTCCTGCTGTTTTTTAAGCAATTTGTTACTCTTTCACCACCCCCCCCCCCCCCCCCCGGGGCACCTTTTGGTTTTATTTTGCATGTTTACATATCCCCATATCCAATCTGCATGTTTTGTACCACACAACGAGGAAGAGTCTTTGCCAACACACCATCAGTCAATTCCATCATTTCAGGGTATCTGCTTTTTTGCGCCGTGATTTTCGTGAGATCCATAAACCGATTTGTTTTGATTAATGTCTCTTTTTTTCGTAAAATTCAAAAGAGATAAAATTGTCGCCATTTGTTCATTATCGAAATTTGCTTTTTATTTTCTTTATCAGCATCGAGCCAATAAAAGTTTCTTTCACCGTTTGCTTCCTTTTTAGGGCAGGGGGTTTCTTTCGTGTATTTTATTATTCTCTCACAACCCATAAGCATAGCAACGCCGTCTGTTCGTACAAAAAGTGTTCAAACATGCAATCTGTTTCACTCAGACACTGTAGCACATGTGATAATATACAATACGCCCAGTCCAACGAAACAAAATCGAAAACATCAAGCATCGAGGCTGCACAGCCTTGTATCTCACTGCCCAATCTTTCCATGTTCACAGGGTTGCCAAAATAGAACAACTCTCTCGGTATCAAAAGGTGTTTAATAAAGTCCAGAATACGTGGGATAATCCAATATGTAGTAATAGACAAAAAATACAACTGATTATATCTCGAGCTTGCGGTTCCTGCGTTTCCAATACCCTATCTATGCGCCGAATAAATAAAATCCTGAGACCCAAAAAAAAGAGCATGTCAAAACGCCTGTTCGCTTCCAAGAACCGTCACCAGAGAAATTGATAAAGAGCCACCCAAAAAAAGACAATCGGGAATGACAAACCGCCCATGCTAGTAGTGTAAATGACGCAAGCTCGAGAAACGGGGAAAGGCTGTAAAAAGAAGAAGAGAAAGGAAGAAATAAGAAGAGGGAGAAGACAAGAGAGAAGTCTCATGAGAAAATCTCAGCGAGGCTCTCAAACTTGATCGGGTGCACGAGGACACTGCGCATGCACATGCGGCCGGTGCCCGTAATCTCGCCGCCTGCACCGCCACCAAGGCCGGCCAAGCTCTCGTCTGTGCCATTGGCTGGCTTGGGCTTCGGTGCAGCCGGGTCGTCAATGGGCTGCAGATAGCCGAGCCAGCGACGCCACAAACGGCCCGCAAAGTTTGAATTGTAGTACCAGGTGATGCCGCGGTGGTAGTGCTCGTTGGAGGGGTGGAAAGGCGATGCGGGGCTGGCGCCAGAAGAGTGGTCGGGTCCGGCGTTGAAGGCTTTCTCAGCAGCGGCGAGTGGCCATCGGCGATCGGCGTAGACGGGGTGAGGCGCGTAGACGGCCTTGAAGCCACGGTGCAAGGCGACACTTGGTGGGAACATCTCAGCAAACATGCCGTGGTGCAGACGCCATGTCTCCTCGTGCATGGCGAAGAGAAGGCGGCGAGAGAGACGCGAGGCGGTGATAATGGCAGTGCGGCGGGGCGGGATGGCAAAGGCAAGATCGTAGCCGGTGACATCGTTAGCAAACATCCAGCCAGAGTCCTCTGCATCAAACATTGGTTCAGCGTGATAAGATCGGCAGCCTCGCCGACACCGCACGACTCCGGAATGTTCGTGTAATTGTTGTTGCGGTCGGCAAAGAAGTGGCGGCCAGGGAGCGAAGCAGTTTTGTTGTTCGACGGTGCCGTCCGCTCGTAGGTGCTGAGGACAGTGCCCTCGCAGCCAGCAGGCAGGGGAGAGACGCCACGCTCCTCGTCACGCGTCTGCGTACGACCTGCGAAGTAAAGCTCACCGAGAATCGAGGGGCGGCCAGCCTCATGAGCCTCAGCATCGACACGGGCGGTGAAGTTCTCCCACGACCCGTGCAGAGCGGGAATGTAATACTTGGCGGAGCGCTCCCAAAGACGGCGACGGGGTTGCTTGTCGGCCCAGGAGCCAAGACGGTCAAAAAATTCGTAGTAGCTGCCAAGGAAACGCATATCCATCTCCCAGTTCCAGTAGTGGGCGTACTCGGGATGCTGCTGGGCGAAGTGCTGCAGGGGAAAGTGGGCAGAGCGGTAGACGCCGTGGATGTCGGCGTTGGCAGGATTGGAGAAAGCCGGCTGGCCACGCATGCCAGGGTACAGCAGGCGCATCTGGCCCTCAGACCAGAGCGAGACGAGGCCGCGGAACTCGCGCGGGATGTTGTTAGCAATAAACTCCTTTGCGACGTCGGCATCGGCCCAGACAGGAATGTTCTCGTCGCGAGCGTGCAGGAGAATGTGCACATCGTACTCGCCGCCGAGCGCAGGGACAGCTCGGAAACCAGAGCACGCAATGTTCAGGATGGAGTGAAGAGACCACTTGAAGCCAGCATAGCAGCGCATAACCACGGCGGTGCGCTCGATCTTCTTCAGTCCGGTGGTGGCATTCGACGTCGTGTCGGACGAAGCGTCCCTCTCCTCAAAGGCGTTGTTGGTTATGTCCATCAGATCGCCCGATGGCGAGTACTCAGTCGAGCGAGCACCCTCGCTGCCCGCCGGAACGAAACGGTCTTCGTTTGCGGCGAAGCAGCGACGCTGAGCCGAGGCCCAGTCGACAGTGCTGTAATCAATTTTGCCGGAAGTCGAGGATGCCCAAATTTGGTCCGCACCCTCGCTTTCGGTGTCGAGGCCGAGACCGGTGCCGCCCTCTTCCTTGCTGTAGCCCAGGCCGTAGGGACCATAGCGGCCGAAGCGCTCAAAGCAAACATCGTCACGAAGGCCCAGCAGGCTGTGCGAACCAAGGAGAGGCTCGGGCTGGCCCTGAGGTACGCCTGGGTAGGCCCAAAGGTCAGGGACGGGAATCTGGTTGGCGGCATCCAGATAACAGCGCTGGACGGGATAGTACTGAGCGCGGTACTCGGTCGAGTTGTAGTCGGGATGGGCGTTGAAAATCGTTGGCTTCGGGACAGCGGCCTGGGTTGCGGGCGAGGTAGTGGCGCTCGTGGTCGTCGCCTTGGTGTCGGCTCTCTTGCCAATGTGCTCGATCTGGGGCATGGTAGCGGAAGCAGCAGCAGCCTCGAGGGAAGCATTTAAAGCCTCGGCATATTCCTGGAGTCTACCAGCCTGGGTATCTTCCGCCGTGGGGTACTCGGCATGGTATTGTTTTATCGGCACAATCGACCGGATGCCGTTGTAGTAGCCATCAAGGCTGATGTTTGTTAGCCAGACATGGTATAAAATATGTGTTACCTATAACAAGCCACACAAACAACATACCGAGTGTAGTTGACCCAGATCTGCTCGGGGCTGGGGCCCTTCTTTTTCTGGCGGAGGCTGCTCCTTGTGGAAATGCAGACCATGACGCGAATGGTCATTTGCCAGCAGGATAACCAGTAGAGCACAGAGCAGGCCGCCTATCCACAGGAAAACGCGCCGGTAGAGGCAGTGGCCAAAGATCGAGCGCAGCCCAGGCGAAGTCGTCGGCGAGCGAAGAGGAGAAGGGAAGCTCGAAAGGGGAGCATAGGACGGAAGCTCGATCCGGCCCTTTGGCAGCCATTTTAACGATGATTTGGCAACGTCGAGGGCGGACGATGCTCTGCTCAGCACCGGCATGGGCAGCAGAGAAACGCGAGATGACGAAAAGCCTTTGATACTGGCAAAACTGGAGAGGCCGGACAGGCCAGAAGAGCTGTCGGTAGGCTTTTCGAGAATGGAGAAGCTATTGCGTCGGCTGGGCGATGTGCTGGATGCCGAGGAGCTGGGGCTGGCCAAACTGCTGGCAGTGCCAGTGTCGAACGTTGCGGCCCGTTCCATCATGGTGAGTTCGGGAGAAGAGGTCGTCCAAATCGTGGGCAGGGTATTATTGTGATAGCGTGAACATGAGAGCGAAAGATGTAACCAAGAGCCAAGAGAGAGAGAGGCAGAGAGACGAGGCACAGGCTGGAACTGCACGGAGATTCTAGAAATTCGTCGTGTAGAAGGGCTCGGAGTAGACGGCCAAATAAGAAGTCAAGAAGGAGGGGCGTGCAAAATACCCGGAAGCCAAAAGTGAGGGTTGAAAAAACGAAAAAAAAAACCAAGAAAAAGAATCAATAACAACACACGATGATGCAATATTAAGAAGATAAGAAGGTATGAAGAGAAGAGAAAAGTAAAGGACAATGATGGCAGGCTGTAGCTGTGTTAAAGGGTACCGCAAAGAAGAAGTAAACGAGTGTGTTGCGGGTGTTGGAGAACAAAAAAAAGGAAAGAAAGAAGTCGATGTTACCGCAGCATGAGCAGTTGCGAGACGAGGTGAAGAAGAAGGGGGGTTGTTCTGTACAGAGGCGAGGGTCGTCTTTTTCCGGGAGTCTGGCCTTTTTCGGAATACCTGTTTTCTTTTTCCTCTTTCCTATTTCTCTGATATTCCTTTTCTCCAGTTTAAAGTGAAAGATAATCGGTCCCTGGTAGTGGATCTTGCGCTGCGTTTTTGGTGAGACAGGAGAGATGAGGGGCCGTTTCTTTTCTGCGATAGACAGGGGCCAGGAAGGGCGTGGAGCGTGGGTGTGTAAAGTGCTTAAACGTAGCGTGCGCGTTTGTGTAAGGTGCAAGTCAGATGTCAACAATGACAAAACAGAGAGTGCGAAGAAGAGAGAAAGAAAAGAGAAATGGAGGAGGAGAAAATTGTTGAATGTGCGAGATATTGGGAAGAATAGAACGATCAAGGGCACGAAGGTCGGAAAGACAAAAGAGGGAAAGAACGAACGACTGAAAAGACGCAATCGACACGAAAAGCAAGTGACAGGAGGCGGAAGCAACGATACAGAACCAGGCCAAACCGAAAAGAAACAGAAGGAAGGGACGATGGGCAAATCGTGAGGGAAAGAGCATCCGAGATAGGAAAAGACCGTCGTAGCGAGCGATGGTGAAGGATGGGAAGGAGCTAACCGACTGTCGCGCGCGGCGTGGGTGTAAAAAAGAGACGCACGACCGAGGGCATGGACGAGGGATAGGGGACGAGAAGGCTAGAGGCCAGACGCCATCCCCAGTTTTATTTTAGTGGCCCCATCGGAACTGGCCTACTCAGTATTTTTCACTCTTTTTTTTCTGAGCGACATGGCAGGCAAAGAGCAGGCCATTAGCTTGATTTTCCGACGCGGTCCTTTTTGGATGGCCGCTCTTTCCTTGCTTCGTACTTACATGTACTTGCGACGGTGTATTTTACATTAGTTGCATTGCATCCGCCGGTCGCGCCTTCTCTCTTCTCATGGGGGTCAGGAATGATGCCGGGAAGGTGCGAGGGTGCCTGGGTTGTTACCTCTTCAGTATTCACCTGCCACACTCCGGGCTGCCTGGCCATGGCGACCATGTGCCTGTGCTTGTGAATTGCCTGTAAAATTGTTTACAAATGGCACATTTCCCGCGCTGTGGACATAGGCCCACAGCACGTTGTACAATCCCGGCAGACAAAATAAGGAGGGACATGGGGAGACACTTGATTGACGGTGAGAGAGTGTGCGTGCGAAGAAGAGGAGAGTTCGTCGTACTCGTTCAAAGTAATGAGCAAAAGAGGAGGGGATAAGCGTTGCAGAAGCCAATATGGACGCGCATAAAATGGGCTTAGATTGGTGATGAAAAGGGAAAGGGCCAGCTTCGGGACGAGGCAGGAGCCAGGAGGTGGGTGCTTGTTCTGGCGCGCAAGAATGGTCTGGACTGCCTCCACTGCGCGCTCAGGTGAGAAGAGAAGAGAAAGAAAAGAGCCAGGAGCCGACTGAGGAGCCGACTGCAGGCGACCCATTCGGTGCGTGCACTTTTCACCTGTCAAATGTTACGAGAAACCATGGCGCATTGTCGCAGCTGACATCCACGGTCCTATCTCGAAGCAAGCGAGCTTCAGTTGGATAGACATGTTCGAGAGGGGAGTTGGGTACTGGGTAGAGGCAAGCCAAAAGAAAGTGGTGGGAGATGAAAGACGGCCAGTCACGTAACACCGCTCGTCCCATGCAAAGACAATACTTGCTATTTGCAGGGTGTTTGCGTGTTAATCTATTGGAAGATATCCCCAGAGCACCTGTCGCGGGCATAATCGATATTAATACACATGCCTCGTGGGTTTCCTCTTGTGTTTCCCTGCCTCCCCTTCCGGTTTTGTCTTCCGTTGTTTGTTTCAACCTTGCACCGTCCCGTGCCTCCCTGCCCAGTTTTTTGACCGTGGCCTCTCTCTCTCTTGACTTCACTCAGATCCTTCCCGAACGCCCGTTCGTGCGGCGCGGGCGGCGTGCGCGGCAAGCAAGGAATTGCGGCGTGATAGATGGCCGCCTATCCGTTGTTTTTGTTTCGGATCTGGTTCGCATTTTGCGTCTCTGCCTCTGCCTCTGCGCTCGCGGAAAGGCTGCGGCTTCTCAAGCTCCAAGGCTGCGACATGATCGGCAGGAAAGGCTCTGACGGCTCCCTGCTCATAACCTGTTTCTTGCTCGTTTCTGCCATGGGTGCTCGTTGTTGGTTTTTGCTCTTCAGTTCCCTTCCTGCGTATTGTTTCCGCAGTCGGCGGCGTTTCGCAGCACTCAATTAGACAGGCTCGCATGCAAAGCAGGAAGGCCCCTCCCCCCATTTTACATCGATCCCTCCTTGCCAGGTTGATCAAATCGGCCATGACATCTTTTCATCCATGTGTGGCGAGCGTTGGTACCCAGTATTCTGTGGGCGACCTGGGGCCTGGGGTCTGGCCAAACAAGCAAACCTGGGTTGCGCTTTAGTGATTGGGTGGGCTGAAGCTGGAAGTTGCGCGTCGCAACTATTCACAATCGTCTCGATTAAATTTTAGACTTAAAATGCTAAGCAATATTCAGTCCACGGCAAAAAAGACTTTGAGATGAAATAGGCAACCCACTAGCCAGAATCCACCAGCACCAACTTGGGAGATAGCTCGGGTCCTGGTATGACAAGAAGTGGGACGAGCGGCGGGTAAAAAGGGGAACGAACAGAGAAAAGGGGGGCCACGGAAGAGAAGCTGAAGAGAGCAAGAGCCACGGGACTTTGATTGACAGAGAGTTGGACTCAAGAGGGAAAGAGCAGAAAAAAGGGGTTGCAATCGAGGCGCAGCATCGTCGCCACTCGCTAGAAGCAGAAGGCGCGAAAAGAAGCAACGGGGGTGAGGGGGGGTGTGTGGGCAGTGGACCACTGAAAATGGAATGACTGGCACGGACTTGCAGTGACGAGCAGGGGAAGAACGCGCAGAGGAGGGAAAGAGCGACACAGGAGGCACAGAAGAGCTTGGGCTGTCAATCTAACAAAAGTGGGTCTTGACTGTCGCCATTTCATTTCCCAACTCTGCAGCAAAGAAGCAAATAAAAGTCCGCGCCGGAAGGCGGCGAGAATGGCAAGAAAGCAACTTTCTGTTCAACTTTCCAACACGTGGAGAGCTTGACAAGACAAAGTGGCGATGCAAGATACAAGGCTTAAGCTCGCAACGTTGTCACGCAACTTTGAGGATGCAAAAGAATAAGCGTACTGCGTAAGTTTACCTTTTTAACCTCGTCCCTCCAATCCTTAGTTGCCCTTCTTTGCAACCCTGGATCCCTCGACGGAATCTTTGCGACTCCTCGACCGGGGCCGAGATCTGTGTTCTTCTTCAGAGAGAGACCTTCAACATCCCTTCTGTTTCTATTGCTGACGCGCGGGCCAATGATGTGAGTTTCTGTGGAGTAAGATACCAAATGGCCTGTACCATGGCTCGCCGTGAGAACTCAAACCGCCCAAAGCCAAGACGGGTTCCTGGAGCTGGACGCTGGCCAAAACCGCCTGGCAGGGCCTTAGCCTTCCAAGTTCAAGGCTTGGCAGCGCCATGTCACTGGGTTCGTATCTCAACGACATCTGTGAATGTCGTGTTGCAGTTTTATCTATCCGTGTTTTGCATCAACATCTTTGTGTGTCTCTTCTATTGTGTTTTGCTTTACTTCGTTTGGTACCGGTTTCTATTGGGATAGTTGCTGTTTTCATAGTCGCATTGAGGCGTTCCCAATGCAAGCAATCGAGTGCTGTGCTCTTTGTCGAAGAAACCGCAAGGGAATAGAAATATAGAAATAAAACTGACATAATAAGAGCCGTACCCCAGTAGGTAACCGGCTGACGGTGCTTCTTCAGACAAGACACTCCTTCGTGCTGAGCTTGGCTCAACTTGGCCCATTGGACGTGCTGCCGATTTCGCCAACCATGGCCAACAGCCGCGACAGCGTCCAGCGCAGCTCCAAGAGTGCCAGGCTGGGCAGTTTGGCCGCATCATCGACGGCGATCCGTATGACTTTGCCATTGTAGGCCGTGCTTGCGACATCCTCAGGCGGCTGACCCCACGTGTCGATGCTGCCGCAGAGGGCGCGCGTGGCACCTTCAAATGTTTGTAGCCGTTTTGACAGGGTACTTCGTGATGTACATGTATGATTGGGTGCTCCTCGTTTCAGCCAGTGGAGCCGCACTGTGGTTTCATTGCTCGACGCCAACGGCAGATACAATGGCTCAAGACCGAAGCTCCCACTTTGCTACAAGCAGGTCATTCTCGCCGACATGCACAGCACAGTCTTGAGCGATGCTTCCGTGGGAGTGCAATGGCCTGGATACCCTTCCATGGCTTATGCCAGGTGCCGCCAGAGCATGTTCTGACGAGGCCAGAAGATGGTAAGCAGATGCTGCAACGAGTTCTGCAACGAAACCAGCAAAGTTTGGGCCATGGGTGAGGTGTCGCCGCCGACCTTGCAGTTGAGAATATTGGCCACGATGGGGTTGGGTTCACCGGTGATGCAGCACAATCCTTTCTCGCGTTGTTTGGCAGCCTCCTGGAGCTCGTCTAAGCCCAGCCCCCTAGGCTGGGCATCGCCACGAAGAGACATCGGGCGCGCTGCCTCTATTGGTATTCCGAACTCTGAGAGATTGGCCGCTTTTAGCGCTTTTGATGTTGGTAAGAAAAAAAAAAGCAAAACGGAACAGAGGTCAGCCGGATTGGGTTGTGAGGTCATCGTGGGTGCTGGACAAGCTCACCGGCACGTAAACTACTTGCTGCTTTTTCAAAGCGGTGCCGAAAATCGTGACTCGAAAGGTCGGCTAGCAGCGTGTTGAGTGTCGCCTTGTACAGCCAGTGCGGTGCGACGAGAACCATGGCAAGGACGGCAACGGAGGGCGGAGGTTGGCCTTCTCCATATGCATGCGCGATCTCTTCAAAGTACCGCCACCGAGTCTCTCCATCCGAAACGTAGGCCGCTGTGACGTTGTCATCGAGTATCAATTCGTACAGCATTCGCTGCCTTTCCAAAGACGATTATGAAGAGCGACCGAGACGCTCCCAGAAGTCTGCGTATTTCGCTTTGTTCAGAGACATCGCGGGAATATACGCCATGAGATCATGGCGGGCGGAGGCTTTCAACGAACAAACGAGACTGCGAAAGCCATCTTCAGCTGACGGCCATGGAGCAGTAGGAGGCATATCCATCATCGGAGCCAATATGGACCTCGGGGGCTGGGCGAAAGCATGAAGGGGGGTGGGCAATGCGAGCTTCCGCAATACGGGATGCAAGATAGTATTCCGTTGATTGGGTACAGGTAGTGGATGCTGGAAACGGCTTTTTTTGCTGCCAAAGTCGCAAGTCAACAAAACAGATTTGATGTCGAGAGTGGTCTCTTGTAGAGACACCATCAGACTGGATCAGACTGGCAACACATTCCTGATCGCTCCTGCCGTGGGAAACTACGTGGTCGGTCCTCGCTGCCGTTTTTGGCCTGGACAACAACATAGCCTTTATTCATGGTCGCGCCTTCTTCTTGTGACAGACCATGGCACAACAACGCGGAAGGAAAGAACGAGCGTAGATTGGAGTACGGTAGAGTGAGTCTATTCAGTCTATTCAGTCTATCCAGTCTATCCAGTCTATCCAGTCTATCCAGTCTATCCAGTCTATTCAGTCTATCCAGTCTATTCAGTCTATCCAGTCTATCCAGTCTATCCAGTCTATCCAGTCTATTCAGTCTATTGTGGCCCATCGTTGGCCGCAGCACATTTTCTCGAACACCAACCGCACCATTGGTTTACGCCCCCTCCTGCTCACGCTGTCGTGCCTGCGCCTTCTCGTACTCGGCCTTGCGCCGGCCGTTGTGCCGCTCGTCCACACGGTCCCGCCACTGCTGACCCCAAAGCACGGCCGTCCACAAGCCAATGGCACTGACAGCAAGGAACAGCGCACTGATCGTGCTGAACCAGCCGACACCGATTTTGTCAATGGCCGGCAGCACGACAGCCGTGCCGCCACAGGCGAAGAGGTAGCGCACAAAGTAGTTGGCGGCAATGACCTCGCTGCCGCGGCTCTGCATGACGTCGAGGCAGTAGGTGTTGATGCTGGGGAAGCAAAAGAGCTGGGCGACGCCCTGCAAGAAGAGCATGATGACGGTCAGGGGATACCGCCGACAGCCTTGTCGACGCCCCAGCCGTAGATGAGGACGCAGGCGGGGATGACGACGCCCAAGAAGGGGAGAGCCGAGCGCAGACGGTCTTCGGGGATGCGCTGGCCGTTGCGCTTCTTGATCCAGCGACGGACCATGTGGTCGGCATAGCGGCCACCGAAAAAGGTGCCGCTGACATAGCCGATGCCGGGCGCCAGATAGAAGAGACCGGACTGCATGGGCGTCGTGAGGTTGTAGCGCGGGTTCAGGACATAGCGGATGGGCGTGAGCAGCGCGTACATGTTCCAGATGAGCGACGACGAAGCACAGCCGGCCATGATGAGGTTCGGGTACACGAACAGGCGAACGACACGCAGGGGGTTGACCATCGGGCCCAGGATGCGCAGCTTGCTCTTCAGCGGATGGCCAGCAAGATGGTCAATCTTCTTGTGGTAGATGGTCTCGGGCAACAGGAACAGTGTGCCGACAAAGGCGGTGCCGGCCAGCGCAGCCTGCAGCCAGAAGATGACACGCCACGACTTGTACGTCACGATGATGCCACCAATGAACGGACCAATGGCCGGGCCGACAAACGTGCCGGTCATGAACCAGGACACGGCCGTGGCGCGTTCCGTGGGGCGGTAGATGTCGCCGACGGCTGCCGAGCCAACCAGAATGAAGGCTGTGCCCTGAAAGGCCGACAAGATGCGGAAGACAAAAAAAGACGCTAGGTCGGGTGAGAGGGCTGTGCCCAGCGAGAAGCAAAAGAAGAGAAACGACGTGGTCAAGGTGATGATGCGGCGGCCGTACACCTCACTGAGCGGGCCCCAGACTGTCGGGGACAGGCCCATGAACAGAAGGTACAGGGCGTTGCTGATGTCGACAACGGGGCCTGTGCTGTTGAACTCGTCGACAATTTCGGGCACGGCCGGCAGCACGGCCGTACTCGAGATGGGCGCGAGCAGCGAGCAGAACGACAGCAGGACGACAATGGACAACTTACGCCGTGATGGCAGGCGGTCGTAGAAGGCGTCGGGGACCTCAACGAACGAAGACCAGGGCTGGGCTGCCGGCGTGTCGGGTCCAACAGACGAGACGTGGGTCAAGACGGACATGAGCTGTTCTTGTGTGGCGGCCGGTGGCATCTTCAGCGTTTGGGTCGGCCTTCTTGCTCGCCTGCGGCCGACGAACAATGCTTGTATCGTTATTGTCGTGGTCCTGGTCGCTCTCGTGCCGGGATCGAGGCCGGCCAGCTTCGAGGTCGACCTCTTGGTGAGGCAGCGAAGAGCAGGCCACGGGCAGTGGGTCGACTTCGCGCTCTGTGACTGTTGCTGTCTTCTTCTCGTTGAGTGTCTCTTGGAGTGTCTCGTCGAGCATGCTGCCGGCTCGTCAACACGATCGCGTACCTCCTTTACTTCGGCCATCCTGCAAGGACGGTGACCGAGGCCTATGATACGATGCGGTACAGTGAATGTGTAAAGAAAAAATGTGCACATAAAAGACCATGCAGTCAAATAAGAATGAGAGATAATATTTTTCTTATATCAAGAGGGGGGCGAGAGGAGCAGTGGCTGATATCCGACGGCAAGTTAAGCGGGAGCTCGGCATGAATGTAAGTTCAAAATCCGTGGAGGTAAGGACGAGGGAGAGTGTACTATTAGTTCATTAGACAGGCAAGAAGCAAAGAGAGCCTGTTGGAGTTTGAGGAAAGTGACGGGAGAGAAGGGAATAAAATAGAAGCAGGAGAGGGAAGGGAGGGACTCAAGAGGGAGTGGAGGGAGTCAAGAAGGAAAGGAGGAAAAAAGGAACACAAATCACGAGTCAGGCTTCAAAAGGACAAAAATAGAAGAAGTTATTGAGATCCTTCCCACCCCCCTCCGGATGTGCATCGAACCAAGAAGCCAAGCAGTGAAAACAGCAAGAACAGCAAAAACAATATAAAGTCGACCAGGAAGTGGACACGGAAACGAACAAGGACCTGCAGTGCAGAGAGACCTTTTCTCTTCCTCCTATCTAGCTTGGCCACCCAATTGAACAGGACAACCAAAACGACTACCCCTGTCGCCTGGAACGGCGGATCGTCGTTATGCCGCTATGCCGCTATTTCGCATGCCCGGATCTGGCCCGGTAGATGGCCGCTACGCTGTGTTCGGGCACTCACAGGGAGTCGAAGAAAGACGAGAGAAAGAGCGAAAAGCGACGAGACGAGCAAAAGAAACAAGAAGGAAGAGTGCGATCACCTGAAAGCTCCACTCAATTGCCTTGGGCACGAAAAAACAAAAGAGAACCCACTCACACGGACTCACTCGTCCGCTCCGTTATCCATCCGATAGGGGGAAACAGTAGTAAACAATACGTCGCAGGCCGTACTTTTGTAGTCAAACCGATAGCGACCATAGATAGTTCGATTCATGTGTTTGGTCGGACTTGGTCTGCTCTGGCTTTGACCGCCTTCGACGTTGCCATTTGCCGACATGGCGCCGAACGGGGAGTGCGTGCCAAGAATGATTTGCATTGGGCAATTGAAAAAGGAAACAAAACCCGATGAGGACGAATGAGTTGACGAAGACGTGAGAGAGCACACAATTTTGAATGCCTTGCTTGACTTTGGTCTGGTTGTCGTGCTTGGCCTGTTCTTGTGTCCTCGATGCCCAAAGGTCATTTGCCGTTCTCGCTTCCGCTTGCTGGCCCGGCCAGGGTGACCTCCGGGCCGAGAATCGGTGGTCTTCCAAGGCCGAATCAAGTGGAGAGTTAAGCCGTAAAGAGGGGGCAGAGTCACTGAACTGAGTTGGGAGGACCAAAACCCGCTTTGTCGCTTTGGGCTATGCCGACTGCCGATCTCCATGAACCATGAACCATGAACCACCACGACCACGCTACATCGTATGTACTCAGTAAGAAACCCAAAAAAAGCCATCCGCAATCAGTGTTGCGGCGTTGCGCCTGACTGATACGGGCCCTAGAGGTTCCAGGCCGCCAAGAGGTTCCAGGCCAAGGGATTCCAGGCCAAGAGGTTTCAGGTCAAGTAATTGGATAGCTTTCATGCTGATCTAATCCTGATAACACTCAGATTGTCCAAGCCAAGCCGTATGTTGGGTGCGCAACACTAAACACTGCAATCTGTGTCCGTGCGATCTGCAGCGATCTATCAACGGCACACAGAACGATCCGTGCAGCCCTTTCCCCTCTCTTTTCTTGGCACGACTCTTCCACGTTACACCGTAAAGATATCTTCAGTCATCCATTGACTCCCTATCAGTACTCCGTATTTAGTATTGATTTTCCCGGCTGCCGGCTGATCCGAATGGACCCCCGATAATCGATACCGATAATGGAAGACCGACCGCCTGACTGCACTATATTCTCCTTGTCTGTCGACACGCCTCAATTTTGGCCCAACGTTTGTTCTCGCCTTCGTATCCTTCGCCACCGCTCACGAGAATTGCACCTCGCCCGTGTGGATCCGGCACGACCGCGACTTGGAGTCCTGCGTCCACGATATCGGCACCGTCTTGCCCGTCGGGTCCATGTTGGGGTACGCGTGCATGCAGTAGCTGTAGCCGTCTTCGAAGCGCGGGATCTTCCAGATGCACACGGGCGTCGACCAGCCACCCGTCAGCGACTGGCTGTGTGCCAGGTACAGCGAGTCGTCAATGGCCGCGGCGGCGCTCTGGAACAGCATGACGTACTCGTTGTGCACGGGGCTCCACCAAATGTCACCGGACCCGGGCCCATACTGCTTGCCAAACACGTCGGACGACCAGTGGAACGCATTGGCAGCGCCGCCGTCGTCCATGGCGGGCATCGGGCGGCCGAACTGGTGTCCGTCCCAGAACTCGTACTGGCTGCGGTCCGCATAGCCCTGGGCGCGCACGCGGGCGAGCTTGAGGCCGTTGCTCCTGGGGTTCTTGGCCTCGGAGACACGGCCAAACATGTAGAGGTAGCCGTCGTTGTTGCTCCCTGGCGGCATAAGCTCCGGGTAGACGACGCAAAAGGAACCAAACATGGCCTCGCCGACATTGAACAGGTTCTTGACCTTGCGCGTCACGGTCGGTTTGCCCGCGTGGCCGTCGATGTGGATCTCGATGGGTGTGTTGTACAGCAGCGCAAACTTCTGCTGTTTGAACAGTTCGCGGTCAATCACCTCGGAAAAAGCGACGCCGCGTGTGCCGTTGGAGCCCGGCAGTGCGGCAATGTTGTGGTTCGGCCAGATGGCCGTACGCATGACCTGCTCGCCCTGGTCGGCCAGGAACGGCACGGCCAGTTCGGGCCCGTGCGACGAGCTGCCGTAGTCTAATACATTCGTAAGCTTGCGCGCGGCCGACGAGGATGCCTCGCCCGCAACAGCAAGCGAATTGGACACGAAGCTGACAATGAGACTCGGGTCTGTCGGCGGCTTGCCCTTGGTGTACATGCCGTCGGCAAAGATGATGAGGTGCTTGCCGCCGACAGTGCCACCGCCACCGCCGTCGCGGAAAATGTGCGGAAAGTTGGACTGCTGCTGGCCGTAGGATTGGACGCGGGCCGTGATGAGGTTGTCCACCTTGACGGGCGCAGATGCGGGGCCAGGCGTTTGCGGGGCCAAACGTTGCTGGTGCTGGCCACCACTGCCCTGTGCCGCCTCGTGCTCGTGGACAATGTCCTTGGCCTTTTGTGTCGCCTTCTTGAAGAAATCCATTTGTCGAATTCGCAATGTCGTGATACAGAATGCAATGCCGTTTAATGTCGACAGAGTTGAACGGTCGTAGCTGAGGGCTGTCTGTGTATAACGAAGATGCGATGACGTATGTGTGGTCAGCAAAGAACGTACAGTGCCTAGCGCGCTAGTACTGTGCCGAGATGCATGTGAAGGAAGATGCTTCGTCAAGTTTTTTGGCAGCGTACCAAAGTGGCAAAGCTGCCTCCTTTGCTTGTAGACTGTTTGTATAAAAATGCTGGTCGTTGATGCTTCCGATTCAGGGTCCTTCTGTTGCCGCGTTTTACGAGCAGCTTTGTTGATGGAGCTGTCGAGTAGACGTACCTTGTTTACTACAGTGCAATAAGTGGAGCTGCAAGTTAGAGAGCTCCAACTGGACATTAACCAAGACAATACAAGAAACCAAGAGGTAGAGCGCTGGCAAAACTAACAATGAAGGCATTGAAAAGACCAAAAGTGAGTACAAGGTAATCCTGGCACAAAAGACCAATGGTATAAAATAAAAGTAAGAAAACTCGATCAAAAAAAAAAGGATCCAGACGCAAAAGGCCTCGTCCTGTAACTCCATCCTTTCAATCTTGCTCGCCGGCCTGAGCCTTCCTGCATCTTTCAATTTTCGTCCCTCCCACTCTCTCGTCCGTTGGTCCAATATAACAAATCGGTATCGTCGCTCAGAAAGAAAAAGGCGAAACAAAGCTGGGCGAAAAACACGACAAAATACGCAGCAAAAGAAAAGCAAAAGAAAGTCCCAGAATGCCTCCAAAACGACTGAAACACATAAACTAGCGCGACTCCCCAAAGGGCCTCATACAGAGCCCAAAAAGTGATCACCAATATGGCGGGTTCAAAAACGGATTCGAAAGAAGAAGAATAGGGAGCCAAGTCGACCTATGATCTGCCAAACCTCAGATGGGGCTCTGGGGTGTACTACGGACACCACTCAGATCACCACTGGCCGTCCGCCGAAGGGCTTGTGACATGGTCTCCACCGAGATCTCACCACCCCCGTTGCCACCGCCGGCAACATTGCGCTGGGGTGACAGATCGAAGTTCTTGACGGAGCCGCTCTTGCTAGCCGGCGGGCTCGTGCCGAAACGATCAGTAGTCGTTGGCGAGCGCATGGGCGAGGGGGAACGGTTAACAGCGCCACTCAGAGCGGCTAGACTTGTCAGGCCCGCTAGGCTACCCGGACCGGCTGTCGCTTGCTGCTGTTGTTGCTGCTGCTGTTCCGCCTGAACGACATCGGCAAACGAAATAAAGCTGAGGCGACGCACGTCGGTGGTATCAAAGGAGCCGTAGTTGGAGGCGCTGTCGTCCTTGTCGGTAACGAAGCTGCTAGCGACATCGTCGACCCAAGCAAACGTGCCACTAGCTGCGGAGCTGTTGACGCCACCGCTGTGCGCCACGCCGCTGCCAGCCACAGCGAGGCCAGCCGGCTGGTGGTGTGTGTGAGTGATGATCTCGACGGTGTCCGGGTCGAGGTGGCCGTCAGTGATGGCCTCGGAGGAAGCATCGAGCACGGGTGGGATGAAGTTCTCGGTCGTGATGTGGGAGGGGATGGCCGGGGAGCCGGGCATAAGCACGCTGTTGCTTTCTTGGACGTCACGCTCAAAGATCTGGGAGCCGGCAGGCGAGGACATGCGTGGTGACGACGAGAGTGCGGCAATGCTACGGCCAGGTGACGAAGGTGGCAACACATAGTAGCCGCCGTGATTGGAACCGCCACCGGTGGTTGTGCTACCGCCAACACCACTGCTCGTGATACTAGCGCTCATGGGGCTAAAGTTGTCGGTCAAAATGGGCGACGTGGGCTTGCGCACGGGCACGTCCTTGGCCGGCGGTTTTGGTGCGACTCCGGCAGTGTTGGGCAGATTGCCCGTCTTTGGCGGAGGAGGCGGCGGGGATTTTGAGAGTGTGGGTGGAGGGAGAGAGGTACCGGTGGTTGGCGCCGTGCTGACAGCCTGTGCTGACGTCGATGATGTTGCGCCTGCTGCTGCGCCTTCGCCCTTCTTCTTGCCAAAGCCGAACAGACCGCGGCGCTTCTTCTGTTTCTTGTCGTCGACCGCGTTACCAGCAGTAGTTGTGGCCTGCTCGTCGTGAGCAGTCGAAGAGGAAGAGGACGTGGCAATGGGCTCGAAGGGCGGCGCCAGTGTCGGGCCTTGGCCGTCACCGCTGTTCGACAACGGTGCAGAATCTGCACGGCTCATGGTGAAGGAGGACGTTGGAAGATGAACGTCGGGTGTAGTAAATGCGGAGATTTGAGGTGGACTTTGCAACTGTTCGAAAAGAGCAATTCTGTTGGAGTATTCTGTTGGCGAAAAACGTGTTAAATGCTGTGGAGGAAAAGAGCGCCAAAATATGACGGAGAATCGAGCCGAGAGGACAAAGAACGAGGGGAATGCCGCGACTGAAATAAGACGAAACAAGAAGGGGCTCACGGAGGACAGGAACGGGAAAAGGGGAAGATGAATCAAGGAGGGCCGGGAGTGGCTCTTATTTGTTCGTCGCTCGATTTGAGTGCTTCTTGTGCCTCTCGTGTGTCTGTGACCCTGTCCCTACACCTGTGGTCTGTTTTGCGTCCGCCTGTTGCTTCGCTTGGTTGACAAAGAAGGCTTGGGCCAGGACCACACGGAGCCACGGAGGGGTGAAGAGATAGGAGCGACGATATAGCCAGCAAGGGGGAAGAAGTGAAAGGGAAAGCCGTTGTTTGTTATCTCGTTTCCCGGCTGAGGAGGGAGAAAGGATATTACTTGACGGCCGGGAAAAGGAAAACAATGAAAGCTAGGACGAGGATGAAAGGACTGATGGGAAAATGTGAAGGGCTCTGTTTGATGCAGATTGCAAGGGAAAACGCGAGGCAATAAACGCAAATGCAATCTGGGACCGTACAAATACGGACTTACCTTCGTGTTGCGTCGCTCGCACTGTCTTTCGCGGATGCCTGCAGCGGGAATGTCGAGGTTGGTGCTGTTCTGGATGTGTTCGTCTGGTGTTGATGTCTGTCGCTTCGTATTTCTTCGCTTGAACCTATTTAGCTTGTCGTAGTTTTGCCGTGGATGTGTCTTTTCGTGTCTTTTCGTGGTTCCGCGTCTTTTTGTTCGCCTGTTCGATTATTTCAAAATTGTCCCGGTTGGTCCGAAGGCTTGCGAGTTAAACGTCGTCGTGGCCGTTTCCCCTCTCGTCTCGACTGTCTTTCCTGGTATCCGCAATACTGCGGCGTATGACGCAGCTCAGCGTTGAGGAAAAGGGGAATAGAATATTCAATACGGAGAGCGGGGCCCGACCCTAGGGCAGGGATCGCTGTGGATAAAGAAGCGAGCCAGAAGCCAGGCTTGACAAAGACGCGTCCCCAATCAATTATCGTAGCGCCCGGCCAGACGTGCGCGTGCTGCAGAAGAAAGTCAAATAGGCTCGGAAAAGGCTCGAATAAGGCGTCGAAAAAGTCAAAAGTCAGGGTCGGCTTGTCCGCTAAAAAAGGGGAGGCACGTCTAAACTTGGCGTCTTTTTGTCTAGGGCGACACAATGAGTGGGACAAGGGACACGAAGAATAAGGGAATACAGCGTATCGGGTTGTTGGGAAACCAGGCTGTGGTTTGGGCGACACATGAATCAAATGAAGCACAAGTTGAGCCGAGCAAAGTATGTTGGTGAGAATGTGAGGAAGAAGAAAGGGGAAGAGAGAGAGAGAGAGAGAGAGAGAGAGAGAGAGAGAGAAGGGATGCTCGTGAGGAAAGAGGAAATGGACGATGACTACGGCATACAAATACAAACACAAATAGCTGCGACGTACGGTCGCGCCTGCCCAGCAAGGGATGAAGAAGTGAAAGGAAAGAGCGAAGAGGGGAAAGAGCAATGGAGCAATGGAGCAAGGAGCAAAGGAAGCAGCGAGACAATTGGAAGGAAACAGGAGAGCAAAAGGACGAGCGAGGAAGGAGCTGCCCACTTTCCTCTTGCTGGGGGTGGAGCGATGACGACTGTGGGTTGGGTGGGATGACGATACAAGGCAGCACGTGCGACTCTGTTGCGGGCGGCACTAGGCCTGGAGAGCGATGGAAGGCGCTGGAACACCAGGCCCCTCCCTACTGCGATGCCAATCTCTTCAGCCTATTTCGTTTACTATATATGGGAAAGCCTTTATTTTCTTCCGCATTGCGCTGTTCTTCGGCCAACAAAGAAAAGATGGTGATTCGCGTGGAGTTTGGTCGTGCTTCTGTCGCCAAGGGCTCCGTCGTGGTGACAGCCATCTGGGCAGCCGAGTGTACACTTACAGACGATCTGATGTACATCTATGTAGATACGCATACAAAACTTGATTTGAGATACATAGAGGTACCCTTTTACGTTGGCACTTAAAGCTACATCGACTTTAACCAGTATCGAGATGCCGGCGACGGGACAATGTGAATAGACAAAACAAATGTTAAATAAGACCTGATGAGAAAAACAGAAAGCTGAATATGGAATGAAGAGATTGTTGAAAATAGATGCCGGCCAACAGCTGCATTGACAACGGCAAACACCAAACAAACTCGACAACAACAGAACAACTTTTGAAACAAAGGAGCGATGCCCTCATTCCCTTTTATATTCGAGGACAGCTGGCTTTATGCACTCATGAATGTGGAAGGAAAATTTTGCGACTGGGTACGTCGTACGGTATCCTGGGCACCGACTCCAACACGGCATTGGTGAGAAGTGTGGCGAAGCCCTGGCTCGTGCGGCATTGACAACAAGACCCCTTAAAAAGAAAGCCCGACTATATCGGGGAGATATTATGCAAGACGCGCAAATGACTGCGTGGGCAGCACGACAGCACTAACGAGCATCTAGGCGGTGTACACGGTCCATCCACAACTTTTAAATGACACATTGGGCAGCGAGGTTGTGATATTTATGTTATTAACGACGCCTTCAAGATACGGTGGCCAACGTACCGTCATTGTGTTGTCGATGGTATTATAAAATACAGCACATCAGTGTCCAAGTAGGAGCGGGTGTCTCTGAGGGTCTTGAGATGCATGAGTGCCCTGTGGCTCTCTCTTTAAAGAGTGAAGAGAAAAGCCGGTCAACATGCCGTTCTGGATAGTATCTTTGACTTTTTCAGCCACGCGGTCCACGTCCATGCCGTGATGCTATGAGTATCGGTCACGGCCCATTTACGCATTCACGCAGGACTCTATTGCTCGTGTTGGGCGGACGTGTGCAATCGCCATGCGGGCATCATGCATGTCGCTTGAACATCGTCTACGTCCTTCGCGTCGTACTCGGAGCATTATGCAGAGTTTGCAGCAGAGAAATTGCTAGAGACACAAAGACGGTGAATGAAGCTCTGGTGCATACCTAAATCAGGTTTCAGATGTGCGCTACAAGGTTGCCGACATTGTAGGAGCGGCATCCCAGACGGCAAAGAGAGGGGAAGAAACGACACCGTCGTCTGATACTCAGCCTGGGCAGCTCAAGACGGTCTCTCACTAATGGTTTTGATGCCCTATTATCGAAAATAGGGCGGTGTTGCAGGGCGTACCTGTTGCTTCCTTTTTCCTACGACGGCCCCCATCATGTCCTGCAGAATGTATGCTGCACACATACAGGATGGCCTGATTTCCAGGGAGTTCATTTATTGACACCCGCTGTATGCAGACAACGTACGCCATAGAGAGACAAAACAAATGGTAGCAGTGTTTCACTCCGGGTCCCAAGAGAATCCCGAGAGAATAAACAGCCTCGTTTTATGTCGTATTGTTCATTCTTCTTGCAGCTCGCAAAACAGGGAACAAACACGTATTTCACCGAGCTGAGAGGGCTGGTCTGTCTCGATGCTTTCATGCTGTCTTTCCATATGTCCTTCTCTCCCAAACCATGCTTCTGTTCCCCCTCTTCACAACGTGTCCCCGGTGGGACGGTGAGCTGGCAGGAGCTACAGCATAGTTCGTAGTAGGATGCTATCGACAAGGTGTGTGGCGACGTGTGCCCGACGCTTGTATTGGACCAGAGACGGGTGTCTGTGCAACATATCTGGAGTCGATAGCGGCGGGAGTAGTCATATGGACTTTCCATTAGGTGAAGATTGACCATCCAAGATTGACCATCCAAGAAACAGCAACTGCAGGATCAGTGCCGAAGCATGATAGACAGTCGAATATTTTCTCGTTTTACTTCAGGAGGAGCCGTCTATGTCAGATCAGCCTTTCTTGAACAGATACTGAGCCTGGAAACTCTAAGCGAGACACACTCACCGGGACAATTTCAGGGCGAGCAAGTCAGGAGGCTGTCCATCATTATCATGCGCAGAATATGCTAGTGTACTGTAAGAAAGAAAGACATGCAGATGAGGCGAGAGGCGTGACCAGGGCCAACTGTGAGAAGTTTCAAAAAGGAGAGCACACGCTGCCAAAAAACAACCAGAAGTGGAATGGAGCATGGTCGATCTTTCGTAGCAGGACGGGAAAATCTAGATCATGTTGGGCTAGCATTGCTTGGGACTCTGTTCAACAGGTTGGCCCTCCTGATTGCATGCCGCCAGTGCCCATAATGGGAACTGGTCTCAATTTTTTCCACTTTGCTAGTCGACTTCTATCTTTGCCTTCCTGCCCAACGCATGTCGATTAAGAATAAGGACGGGACGTGCGTTTGGAAGCAGGCGGACGACCGGCGAAGAGACGTTCTGGATCTTTCCAAGGCATCTGCTCGGCTGCATCTGCTCTTCTGCTCTTCTGCCCTTCTGCTCTTCTCTCTATGTCTGGACCATCACCTGCATTAGCGCTGCCAGCGAGGATAATACGATTGGAGTTGACAGCAAGAAGCAAAAGGCGCCGGGCATTTTCAATCGGGTTGCTGTCGGTAGTCGGCAGTCCTGGACCAAGGAGGCAGTGAGAGGTGTGTTGTCACATCTCCACTGTACCTGGGTTCATTAGTTGTCGTAATTACGCCGTTGGCGGAGTCTTTCCCAGGTCTTGCTCAGCTGCTGCCCAGGATGTCGTGTGGTGGAGTGCAGATGGTGGATGTGGTGTGAGCTTCACCGATCCAACATCACGACTTTACCGAGAAGGGACCTTGGTCGTTACAGCCCCTCCACTTGTACGTCGTTCTTTCGTATTAGCTTTGCCGCCCAACGGAGACGTTTAAACCCAATCAATCCTTGAATTTTGATGCCAGCCTTGCCTGTGGGCACTGGCAGGGAAAAAACAGGGTTCAACGGGGCCCACACTGAGCTGAAATCGTGTTAGTGTGTTGGTGCGGTGCTGCACGAAGGATAAAGGGAGGGACGTCTGACGATTCTGGAAGCGATCTCCGCGCGACTTTTATGAGATTTGACCAGAAGGAAAAAGTCCTTGGGGGCCAAAAATGATATTCCCGACTTCCAAAGGCACGAAATCGTGTGAAATTGTACCAGGTCCCATGATGAGACCAGAGCCATTGGCCACTATTGGTGCCTGGGAGGAGGCTAATGAGGCGAAGGGAGGTGAAAGGTATGGCAGATCGTACGTCATAATCAATTCGACTTCGAGAAACCCCGGCAGAATCAAATGTGCAAAAATGGCAGTTTGACTTAATAAGGCGGTGAAAAGGCATGAGAGAAAAGAGCATGTTGTTTAAACAAAAGGCATAAAGAAGAAAAAGAAGCGATTCATTGCATCGCTTCTTACGCACAGATCTACGGTAATTCGCCGCATTGGTACAGTTGCTTCATGAGTCGACCTGATTTGGAAGCTGCCAGCCTCGTCTATGTGTCACGGCCGTGCAAATGTGCAAGCTCACCCACCTTGTTGTCCAGGGTCGGTACAAGCAACCTGCACTTTATTATCGGAATGTCTGCCGAACAAAAGCCGACCACTTGTTACTCGTGGGCCTAGAAGACAGGCGGTAAATAGATACCGACTTTTTTGATACCCCCTGCTGTTGCTTGTTGTTAAAATAGGGTGTCGAGGTTGGCCAGGAAAAAGTTGGCAAGTGAAGTCGTGTCCGTGGCAAATGGGCAGCCCAAACCGCAGTCGCGTTGGCCAGCATACTGTGCGTCTGCATACTCCGCCTCTTGGGACGAAAAGAAGGGAAAGGGTATCGGTGCCCATTTCCTGGGTGTTCAAGTCGAAGGCTCTCACTAGGCCTCCCCGCCTTTTCTTCCCCTTTCTATCTCCACTCACAGAGGACAAAGCTGGGAGCTGTTCAAGGGTCTCTTCTTACTGCGTTTTATTTGCTCTTGTCTGATAGTGCCCGTTGTCGGGTTGCCAGTCGTTTCAACCCAAAGGACGATCCCGAGGCCACCATGAATAAAACTGACAAATAAAGATAAAAAAAGAAAAGAAACGGGGAAGTCAATAAACCACATTAGCCGTTCTAGGAGGGGACCGAAGCTGCCCATACCGAGTACCTCCCATCATATGTGTATCCCGCACGCGATGCCCCATCACTTGTCGCACGTCCATGCCCATGTCTATATGGAGGGATTCTCCGTGGCTGTCGGGCAATTCTTTTATCTGTTTTTGCTCCCCCCCCCCCCCCCCCCCCCCTTGCTGGCTCTTTCGGGTATGATTGCTCCAGCCATCGTTCCCATCTTCTGTGATTCTATTTGCCCATCACTAGCGGATAGCTTGAGATCCAACGAAGACGGTCTTTGAGGCGGCTCCTCGTCGATCCATCCACGTATATATATTTGATGGACGCCCTGTCCTTGAAAGTCCAGTCCGTGCTTGAGAAACACAATTGCAGGCAGATCTTTCAAAGTTACAACTCTACAGCAGAGCTGCCATTCCACGACATACTTTACCGACCCAACCTTTGCTTACGTTCTTACCAACAGCTCTATAACTCGCTCCTTCACACCATGGACTACTACTGCACTTCGCCGCCTTCCTACTCCCAAGGCATGAACAAGTACTGGATCCCCCATAAAGACATACACAAAAAGGTCATCATGACACACATTCAGTTCTATTTGGGAGCCGATGCCACTGTCCGGTCATACACAAAAGATGTAAGTCTCCATGAGTGACATAACGACCATTATCGTCTTATCAAAACTAACCAGTATTTCTCCTCCAGGGTGAAGATGGCTTTCTTATAACAACACCTGGCGATTGTTTGACAGACGTGAGTTCCGCCTTTGACACGCAGTATCATGGATCAAGAGACGATGCTAATATGTGTTCCTCCAGGAACAAATCGATGACCTTTGCATCAAGTCTATGGAGATGTGGGAGCGTCAAGCCGCTGCCCGCGCTACCGACGGCACACTTTCTTCCCCCTCGACATCACCCAAAGCACCACTCAAGCGGCCATTGCACCAACCTGTTGTTATTGCCCGGGCTGGTGGCCGCCGTTCCTCGATACACTCCCACCGAAGCCCCTCATCCTCATCGTCATCATCCCATCATCACAACCACAGTCGACACAACCACAGCCACAGCTATTCAAGACAGCAGTACGCACAGTACCCACAGCTGAAACAGCAAAGACAGCTTCCACGGTTGCAACAGTCTCCGCAGCACAGAGGCCCACAACAGCAGCAGCAGCAGCCGCATCCTCAACCACATCTCTACGCCCAACCACACCACTATTACCCTCACTCACGGCCGTCCAGTGCCCAGTCACAGCGGGCGACTCACCCGTACCACACCGGCTGGGAGCCCTTGTCGCCGGCCCACGACAGTGCAGTACCCGAGGTGGAGAGACTGTACTAATCGAGGAAGGAGTGCGGTATGGTATGGTTTGAAAGGCATAGTTGGGCGTCGGTGGCCCACTATTTACTTCATTCTTGGATGTATTGCCATTTTTTTGTTTGTTTGGCGTGTTTTTATGACTGGATGATGTTTGTATTATTGTATCTTTTTCCTTATTCTCGGCACATGTGGGCTCGCAATTTCTTGACCTTCTCTTTATTGACACTGAATTTGGAAACAGACCACACATATTGTTTGCATTGCATCCATTTGATCTGTCTTTTTTCGCGGATTTTTTCTGTCTTTTTTTTAACCTATTCGCCCGTCTTTTTTTGTATCTGCATCTCTTGCTTATGAACTGATTTGTTTGGATTTCGACTTCTCGCTCTCTTTTTTCTTTCCTCTGCATGAGCATGGTGCATATGCACATGCAGTCCACCATCACGCCTCCCAAAATAAATCAAACCCTAAGACACATTCAACAAAATGCATGCGAAGCAAATCAAGAGGCACATTATTTGTTTGGCTTTCTAGGGAAATGAAATTGAGGACAAGGGAAAGGAGCTGTTGCTGATTCTCGGGATCTCGCCTCACCTTGAATGAACTGATCGACACAAGACCCCCATCTATGACGATTCGAGTCAACAGAAATCAGCCCAGTCTCGGAACCAGTTCTGCAGGTACAACTAGGATAAGCGAGCGAGAAAAACAACGGCTCAAAAGCCACGAAAATAGAGAAATGTAAAGATATAAAGGGTGAGAGAAAAAACAAGACAATCACAGAACGCACATAACCCGCAGAAGCGAATCACTCAATGAATTCAGCGTGCGAACCGCAATGGGACCAAATGCGGGAGACTGTTTTACTCTCTCTGTTTTTTTCGTGCATATGCGGCAATGGCCTGCCTGCATAAAAGGGTCTGCATACGAAAACGACAAGAGAACCAAAGAAGACAAAATACAAGACAACGCAAAGAATGCGAGCAGCGTCCGCACAATGTGTGAGAGAAAACGAAGCAACAACACGTCCATGAACAGTGACCGCTGCATCTCGTTTGCTTGCTGCCTAACCAACAACGTCTTGCCATCTGGCAAACTGACTTTCCCCACGGACTCGCAGCATCACATCGGCATCGGAGTCGACGGGGGTGAAGGGTAGAAAATAAATAAAATAGTCGTGGTTGGTAGTAGCAAATATGAGTGCGGTGGTACAATCGGACGATAGATATTTTCTATTTTAAATGCAGTTTCTTTTATGAATATCTTGTTTTAAGGAACATCAGCGCAGGAAAATAAGAAGAAAAAACAGCATTAAATAATGTGTTTCATTTTCTATATAATTGTTTTCTTTCACTGAATATAAGTTGACGTAGGTTTACAGGCAAGAGTAAAAATAAATTCTAATAAGCTGTTTCATCTGTTTGATTAACGGTAGGCATGTCTGCACCATTGACTCGGATCACCAGTTGGTTCTGTTCACCATATTGCACTCCAATCCATATTGCCTAATAACTCCACACCTCGAACTGTCAGCTGTCAATCGGCTTTTCCGCCTGTCCCGTATACAGACAGCCCACCATTGACGGACATCTCACTACCACGACTCTATGGCTTCTGCATCCAGATTCTGCATTGCCAACTCAGACAGCACGTAGAATACAATTCCATTAAAGCAGGAAATTCTCAAAGTGCTCCGCTATTTTTCTAAAGAATACTATGAAGAAGAAAACCTCCCACAAATGCAGACAGGGCAACAATATATGTTGTCAGAAACGCCAAGAACAACGCCTGTCATATCCCCTTATCCACCTTTTCCAGCTCGGAAGCGACCATAACAATAAACGTCAAAGACCAGTACTAAACATGTCTACACGCCCGTCCCGGGGAAAGCCTCTGCCTTGCTCAGCACGACAATGCCCCGCTCGTGGTGGATGTAGCCCTTCATAAAGTTCTAAACCTGTTAGCAGGGTGTTGTCTTGAAACGATCAAGTTGGAGGGCGGGCTTACCTTGTAGATCATGTTGGCCAACAGGCACTCCACCTCGTCCATATCGAGGTCGTTCTGCTTCTTCACCCACAGACCTGCTGTAAAGTGTGTAATGGGCACGCGTGTCTTGCGCATCGGTGGCTTGCCCGGCTCTGTCGCCTCCTCGAAACCGCCCGCCACAAAGACCTTGCGCAGCAGGTTTCGGAGGCAAATGTCACGGCCGCGCTCGACAGTCAAGTAGATGCGCAGCTTGATGTAGTCCTCCTCGCAGTCCTGCAGGACGTTGCTGAATGCTTCAAGGTCGCCCTTCTTGATGGCTGCTGCGAGCGGCCCGAACAGCCTTTGGAGGTTGGGGTAGGGTGCCAACAACTGTTTTCTCGGAAGAGCATGGGAGGTGATGAGGTGGCAAGGAATGAGGTAGGTGAGGATTTGTCTGCATGTGTTAGTATTGCGTATTGACTCATCAGGAGACGTGGGAGGATCCATTGCTGACTCTTTGTTTCTTGTGGCATGCTTGTAGCACAGCTCGTATGCTTCTGTGAGGTGCTTCTCTGCCTACAGCTGGTTAGCTCTTGTGCATGATGCTGTCGAAGGTGTCGATGCGGAGTCGGTGCGGACTCACCTGCTCATAGTTCTCTTCCAAAAAGTACACAACACCCTCGTAGTACTTGAAAGTCACCCGTTGCGAGTTTGGGAACTGGTCCAGCCCTGGCATGTCGCCCTTGTACGCCGTCAGCGCCCGAAGAATATTCCGCGACAAACTGGCTGAGTTGAGCTTAAAGTAGGTTTTGAACAGCAGATTGATGAGCCCGTAGATGCCCCATTTCCGCGAGTTGACAATGTCTTGTGTCCGGTCGCTCAGGCACAACTGGAAAAGCCTGTTCAGCTGCCGCGCACAATCCTCGAGCTGCTGGTTCTTCTCGCTGTCGGCGTCAAAGTCGTCCTGGAAGGCGGCCTCGCCGACAAAGGCGTGGGTGGCAGCACTGGACGCATTGGCCCGCTCCTCGTCTGCCTTGACGGCAAAGATGCGCAGATGGTTGCCGACGACGTAGAGAACCGGCACAGTCCATGCCTCGAAGCCGTGGTTCGTGTAGCCGCGGTGCACCGCATTGATGACATCCTTCCAAGCCTCATAGACTCTGGCCCAGGTGGACTGTCTTCGTCAGCAGTGAACGTTCAAACAAGTCTCATGGATGAAGGCTGTATTACGCACCACTGGACCGCTGCTATTGCCGTTTTGCTCGTCCTGGACAAGAAGAATCTGCCCCAATGCCTTCCAATAGGCATAGTACACCTCGGTCCAGCCCATGACCTCGCCGTGACTGAGACCGTCGCTATTGTTCTGGATCTTGCGCTTGATCACGGCCTTGGCATCGTGGTGGTTGGCGCCGTTGCAAATGTTTCGTAAGCGGAACGGGTCGTCTGCCGGCGCGACGGGGGCCAGTGTCAATGCAAGCTCTTTGCCATTGTACCGCTGCATAGCCTGGCCGAACTCCCGAAAGAGCTTGTCCATGGTGTCTGCTGAGCTGCCCTTTGGAGCTCACTGCTCACGACTGATATGTGTGTTGTTGTTGATGCCTCCCTTTCAGCCCAATGAGGGGCGGCAGCACTGGTGGTGGGTGAGCTACACACAGCTTGAAATGAGACGTCTTGGTGACTTTGGCTAAACACTGGACCTTCTGAGCTGATGTAAGCGTAACTTGTAGTTCACGATGCCCGATATATCGGTTAGCTGCGTTGTCCAATGCCGGCTCAAGTCGTCTTTCACGTTGTTCTCAGTGTGAGGACAGTGGCACCAACACAGTGCATCCCACCTTCCGTCGGGTGGTCCATTGGAGCTTCACGCTGGGACGTGTCTGATTGGCTGCGGGTCGCATGACGAGACCCACTCCCTAAAGTGGATAACAAGACGAGCAAGAGCACCGAATGTCCCCACTTTTCGCTCAAATCCGGATCATAGGTTAGTCCGACGCACAATTTTTTCTGCCTTTTCGCCCACTAATGGGTTTTGCAAGCCCCGGAAAAATTGGGCAGGGCCCAGTTTTCTCACCCAATTAGCCCTTTGGTGGTGCTTCATTTTCTGAGCCCAGAGCAAAGAAAAAGAACCCAAGAAGGAAAAAAAATTGCACAGGCACGCCCCTCTCTCTCAGAAACCCAGACCACCAAATTTTCGACGACCACCAAAGCGTTTAGGAAAATTATTTTCAAGGTGAGCGACTACTTGGACTTTTCCCTCGCCATCCCATCTATCAACGACGACACCCTTCTCTCGATCTTTACTGACATTCCATTTTCTCTGCAAAGATGGGTAAGAACAACTCTGCAATACTCTTTTCGCGTGCTTCTTTCTTTCGACGGCTTCATTCTCGGATTCGATTCGACTCTTTGCATTTCGCGGCGACGTGAGACCTTCGATGTTGGGAGAGACAGTACGGACGAGGACCAAGATCGCCAACGGCACGAGGAGCTTGACGAGGGACGACATTACGACGAGAGTGCTGGACGGACGACCGGACAGATGGCATCCAAACAATGGATGTCTGGTTTCGGGATTGTTGCCACCCAACTGCCGGGTTCTGGAGGACACCGAAAGGACGGCACGGCACAGCCAGGATGGACCATCGACAATGCCACGGCACGACAGGGCTCAGGTTGAACGACAGAAACTGGATGGACGGCAAGCGGACGGCTCTGGCACCGTGGCTGTCGTTTTGACGGCATGATGCCAAAGTCTTCACTTGCGTCCTCCACTTGAGACCGATCTTCAAACGACCTCGAACGGCACCTCCAACTCTCCTGCCACAGCAAAACAACAACGACAACAGCGGCCATTGTCTCTGGCGAATCTCTCAGCGTTGCCTCCCGTCGCTCGGTGCAAAGACGAACTGAACCGGGCTAAAACAAAGAATGCCATACCAGAGACCGGACGCAATTGCTGACTCTCACTCTCATAGGCCGTCTCCAGGAATACCAGGTCATTGGCCGGCATCTGCCGACCGAGACCAACCCGTCTCCCGCGCTGTACCGCATGCGCATCTTCGCCCCCAACACCGTCGTTGCCAAGTCCCGGTACTGGTACTTCCTTCGCGGCCTGAAGAAGGTCAAGAAGGCCACCGGTGAGATCGTCGCCGTCAACGAGGTATGTTGTAAACAAATCGAGCGAGGACAATGAATGAAATTGGAACAGACCACCCGTGGACACACGACTAACTCGGGCCTTTTCAGATCTCCGAGAAGCACCCCCTCAAGGTCAAGAACTTCGGCATCTGGCTCCGCTACGACTCTCGGTCAGGCACCCACAACATGTACAAGGAGTACCGCGAGCTGTCCAGAACCGCTGCCGTCGAGGCCCTGTACTCCGACATGGCCGCCCGCCACCGCGCCCGTTTCCGGTCGATCCACATCCTGCGCGTCGTCGAGATTGAGAAGAACGAGGATGTCAAGCGCCCTTACATCAAGCAGCTCATCACCAAGAACCTCACCTTCCCCCTGCCCCACCGCGTCCCCAAGATCCCCACCAAGAAGATCTTCAGCGCAAAGCGCCCTGCTACGTTTGCTTAAGGGACGAGAGACGACGACTTGGGGAGAGAATTTGGAGAGGGATATTCTCTGTGTTCTTTTTCCTAATTTTTCCATCTTTGTTTCTCTCTCATTTGTTTTGCGGACCTCATGCGGAGTTGTGTTTTTTGGACTGAAGGACGGAAAGTTGACTGTGGAGGAAGAATCAAGAAAAGAATTCAAGCCTCTCTTTACAACACACACAAATCTTAAAAAAGACAAAATGGGACAACGACAATTAAAATAAAAGCCGGGTTTTTTCGGACGTGCCGTGGACATTGCGTTGGCGACTGGTTTTCTAAGGGTGTTTCTCTCTATTTCGGCCACGAGGACAACTGGTTCTCTAGCACTGACTTACTCTTCTCAATCTCTTGTTTTTTTTCGTGGCCACCACACCAGGTACGGGCAACAAGGGAGAAGGGAGTCGTGAAACTACACTGAAAAAAAAAAAAACAATAAAAAGCCATTCAAAACTTGGTAGTAGTACGCAAGTAGACGTGTTGTGCAGTGCATTCGTTGTGCTTTCCTGGCGGGAGAAGTGAAGCACAATTCGATAGTTGTGGAACATCACGACATGAACGACAAACCTCTCTCGACTGGCGAGTTGGCACAGTCGCCAGGTGGCGGTGCAAAGTCGCGGGATTGACCTCCAGAAATCATGTCGAGGCATCCGGATGCAGCGATGAACGCCCGAAGCGTTGCCTTGCACATCGCGTCTACTGGCTTACGTGCATGCGCCGTGAGCAAATACACCTGCTGCAGGCAAGGCCGTAAGAGTCAGCGGCAATGTTGACAGTAGCACTTTCCCACCTTTGTGCCGTCACTTGGCGCACCAGCCGCACCATTGGTGCTGTTCGTCGGTCAGAATTCGGTGAGAGAAGGCAGGAGTAGCCACTTCTTGTCAGACTGCCGGCGGCGGACGTCGGTCGTTTTGAGCCGTAAGCTGGGGCCGGGTCTTGCCCAAGTAGGAAGCTGCGAGTGGGCAGCGCACCAGGGCCTGGGCTAGACCCTTGGGTACTCTTGTAAGATTACTTGCCGTAAGATACTTACGAGCGCCGGGAAGGTGTATACGACGTATCTTACGAGAGTATTTGAATTTTGGACAAGTGAGACTCACCAGGACAAGGTTGCACTGTCCGGCAGGCACGTCTTATTTTCGTCGTGTTGTCTTTACGCCTTGTTTGGAGCCTGGTCCGATCTGCGATATATAAAAGACATCGACCTCGAAAGGTTGGAACCAGCACTTTTGGAGCGCCACAGCAGCAGCCTCGCCAGGTGGCCCAGAATTTTCCAAAAACCGGAGAAAAAAAAAGTCAAAAGCAAAAACTCCAGATTTCCCCTCCGATCTGGTTAGCAAATATGACGAACCCTGTCGACGGAAACGCAAGTCTTTGAGGACTGGGTGACCATCCTTACCACGCTGCCGTCGCTGCCGCTGCCCCCCAATAGCCAGCGCAAACCCTTTTTGACGGAGCGCCTCGTCATCCGGCCTCCTGTCGAGGAGGATCTTGAGGCACTGCATGAGCTGCGCACCCAGCCTGAGGTCATGGTGAACACCAGGCTTGCCCGCGTCGATGACGACCTCGAGTTTACGCGCGGCCGTCTCACGCCGTTCCTGCCACCCGGTGATGCCAACACGTTCTTTATGGCCATTTGCCTGCGCGAGGCCGGCGACAACAAGCTGATCGGCATGGGTGGCGTCCATTGCTTTCATAGCGGGTTTGGCTGGCCCGAATTGGGCTACATAATCAGCAAGCACCACTGGGGCAAGGGCTATGCCACCGAGTTTGTGCGCGCTTTCCTGCAAATGTACTCGCAGCTACCTCGGCCCGAGACACCGCAGCCTCTCCGGGTGACACGGAGCTCGCTGCCGCCGGACCTGGCAGCAAAGGCTGGTCCCGGCACCAAGGAGAAGGGCGAGGAGTTTGACAAGGACCCGGCGGCGCTGGCAGCCACAGTGACTCCGGATACGGTCCTCGTCGAGGAATTTCTATCTGCAACTGTGGCAGAGCACAACTCGGGAAGCCAGGGCGTGGTCCGCAAGGCCGGTATGGAAAGCTATCTCAAGTATCACGAAGAGGACAAGCGGTATCCCGGTACCGGCATCCAGGTCGTCCTGGACAACCTGCGGTTCTTCCCCGGCCGGAAGACCCAGCCTATCACTGAAGCCTCAATCTGACGAGAGGCTTGACGCGGCCGGTGCCGCATGATGATATCTACGTCGTTATTTGGGGCGTGCGTGGGTGGGGGGAGGGTAGTTTGGCATTTTTTGGTGGCACGTCTTGGCATAATTTTGTTTGGTTTATGAGTGTCGGATGTTACTGATAGATAGGTTTAAGTCTGATATAAACCGTTAGATTACATTGGTGTCTGCCGTGCTGTGTCATGAAACCGCCTCTCGACATATCCAGCTGATGCACACCTCCTCGCAATGTCAAGAACTATGTGCATGCTCTAATACACACCTATGATATCCCGGACACAGCTTGCCAATGCGGTCACACTGCAGCCCTGCTAGCGTACGCGCATTGTCAATATCACGACGTGTTTCCTGTCCATGGCAATTTATGGCGCCTGGCCTCTCGCACCACAGGTCATGTGCTCAAAGAAGCGCGAAATCAACAGACAACGAAGGAACACCGTAGACAGTCATGCCACTGTCGATAGTCAACAAATGTCGAAATTTGAGCCGAATCTAAGTCGAGAAAGTAGTCAGTCGCTTACAGTCGTCGGAGGCTAACTGCTCAGCCCAGGGTGACATGCTGCTAAACTGCCAATCACCTGTGCAGAAACTGTAAAGGCAGCCTTGGCTGTGAAGCATAACAGGCCAAAACAGCCAAACAGGCGTTTTTTTCTCTTCTTTTTCTTTTCTTCTTCTTTTCTTTTTATTTTCTCTTTCTTTTCTTTTCTCTCTTTCCTCCAAACACTGCCAGCCTGAACACATACGCAGTTCTCAGTAATCAGCCAAATCTCGATAGTTTCGCATTGAATGGCGCAGATGGGGCTAACACCGCCCACGGGGCCTTGCGTGCACTAACAAAACCCACTACCCCGTTGGGGAAAAACCGCCGCACGTGTGCCGTGAAGTCTGGGTGTCAAGTCTGGTGTTGTCAATTTGGTGGCAGTGGGTAGTGAATGTGTTGTTGTTCAATGTTGACTTTCGCTCCAACACTTCAAAGCAACCTTCCTCAGCGGGCCGCAAGGCACCTGCCCTCCCCTGGCCGCGCAGCCGCGGCCCATCTTCCTGTACCATCTCACCCGCTCCTTCTGTTTCTGCACTTTCACCCCTCCATCGTCGATCTATTATTGCAAATAAACACCTCAGCATCTGTTATGCTTCGCTCCTTCCCCCGCAACTTCCGTCCATCCGCTCCTTCTTGATATTCGAATGACAAAACAACAAAGGGCACAATATCGGTACCTTTGACTCAGGTCATTCCTGCCAGTCCATGGCGCATTTGGCGCACGATCCCATCTCCCTGTCCGTTTCCCCACTTCTCTCGTGCTTCTCTGCCTGTTTGTCGTGCCTTGCCGTCTGTTGTCATCCTTGTGTCGATAGTTTCACGCTCTCCACTCTGGTTGCATCCTTTAGCTGCCTGTAGACCCTCTTTTTCTGCCTGTTGGCACTTTCTTTCGATTGCGCATCTGAAAAGATCAAAGGGAAGGAAAAGAAACGAGCCTTATTTGTTCCACGTAAATTCTCTGTCCTCTTGGTCGCTCCTTCTTCATGCTGTGCCTCTGTCCCTTCCGGCTCGACCAGTCGTGCCTGCTTCTTCCATTTCCTCCATTTCCTCCATGACGTCCAGCCCCCCAGCCCCCCACCGCTCCTTCCCGCAGCAGCAATTCAGACGCTGTGGCTGCCTGTGAAGCACACAGCGCGCCCGCATTTTGCATCTGACCAGCACCTACCCGTCTCTCGGCGAATGAGCTGGCTGGACCGCGCCTGCCTTTTTTACTGATTCGATCCTTGATACAATATCATCGGGCTGGTCTTCTGTTTTTTGCTCATCTCTCCCCCCCGGCTGATCTTCTTTTACTCGCTTTGTTTCTCACTCTTTCATATTCATGTCACCCTTCCGCATACCGCGCACCCACCCACTGCCGCCGTCGCCGTCGCAGCCGTTGCACCCCGCATCATGGCGACCGCCTCACCGCCGCCCAACCCAGACGCGCCGCCCGATCCCAAATCTTATTATGGCTATCTTTTCCAGCCCGACAAGGCGCCGACAATATTGTTCGATACGCTCTTGCGCGCCATGGCCCTGCACATTGTAGGTGACTTGTCGTGGCTCTGTCTCTTGTTGGCGGAGCCTGACGTTAACATTTCTCGCCAGCTTTACCGCTTGACCGCTTGACCGCTTCACCGTGAACTTTTATATTGACAAACTTGCGCGCATCACAGACTGAGAAGATAGGCGACAAAGAAGACAAGACACTCTCGCCGTCGAAACTAGCTGCATTTTACAAGGCTGTCGGCCACGACTACGACTGTAAATACATCTATGTTTTGCGACAAAGCAAACTCAAAACAAACAGCTAACAACTCAACTCTCTAGCACTCTTTGTCGACTCGCCCCACGAGTCCATCTCCTTCATCTGGCAGATCACCGGCTGCCAGCACTCTCTCCAGCCCACAGTCGACGACTTTGCGCCGCCATCGATCCCGGCCCTCACACCCAAAGGCTTTGTCCGTTGGCAATCCGTTGAGACGCTCTTGTGCCCCGAGATTCATGTTCCGCTGCTTCAGCGTGTCGCGAAAGAATGGGGCCTCATAAATCCGACTACCGGCAAGCCGTTCCCACCGGACCTCCCAAAGGAGGCCTTGCCTTCCGTTCCCGATGCCGAAGTCGAGAAATGGCACGACCAGTGTGCCAACAAATTGCGGCGCGAGGCCACCATGGCCGGCAAAGAAGACCCGCCATCGCCCAAGACTACATCCAAGCCCGTGTTCAAAGAGAGCACATATTACTACCCGCGCAATCGCACAGGCCCTCCACCCGCTTCGCCTCCGCCAAAAGCGCACAATGCCAGCCCGCACGGCAGCCCAGAAACGCCAGACGATCTGAACGGCCGAACATTCTCATTCAACCACGTTCCGCCCCATTTTATGCCATCAGGTTCAACAGCGGCCGCTGCCGCCGCGGCCGCAACATTTGCTACGGCCGCCGCAGCTTCTAGATGGAGGCGCCACGTCCGGCTCTCACCGCCGGAAGACGAGCGGCGCAATGCACGCCGACGGAGCTTCTCAGACTACCCGCCCGCTGCAGGTCCCGGCGGAGCAAAACTACGCACGCACTCACCGCCTGTCCAATCTGCTAGCCATACGAACATGAGTGGCACATATGCACCTCACCGGCCAAGACGGCACAGCCATCCCCACCACCACTCGTCTTCGAGCGATTCCAGCGACGATGGCGGCGATGAGCTGCCATCCATGCGGCCCAGAAACGCCCGGCGTCCTCGCCGGCCAGACGACCCGCCTATGGTCTCTGTACGCCGTGTCTATCCACAACAGATCCCGACAGTTGTCCCAGATCCCTTCCCAGCAGGACCCATGCCGCCAGGCAAGCGTGAGAGCTCCTCCAGTGGCGCCGATCGGAGGCGTAGGGAAGAGCGTATTCCGATTCCACCCCAGGGACGCTCGCCTCACCGGTCGCCCCATCGCAGTGAAGATTCTCGACCGCGGGCTTTTGGTGTAGCCAGCGATATCCGCGACAAGCTGTCATCCGTCCTCCCAAATGGTATCCTTGGTGCCAATTCCAAATCTGAGCGGCCACGCAGCACATCACGGTCGCAGTCGCAGCAAAACGCCGCCATGAACTCTGTTCCCCTGCGGTATTCCAAAGAGAGTCTACAAGGCTCACGCCTCGGTCGAACTTGGTCACACGACTCAGATGAGGGAGACGATGGGTCGGCTGGAACGGGAGGTGGTGAGCGTCGTCCGCCAAGAGACAAGGACCGCGATGCACGGGACCGCGAACACGATCGCGACAGGGACCGGGACCGGGACCGGGACCGGGACCGAGACCGAGACCGTCCACCACGCCGAGATCGCGATGACGAAAGAGGAGAGTACATGGGCCGCCGTGCACGTGAACGGGAGCACGACCGTGGTGATCACAATGACCGTGACCGTCCCTACCGGTCACGCGAGAAGGAGCGGGACCGGGACCGAGATCGGGATCGGGATCGGGATCGTGACCGTGATGTACGAGACCGGGAACGGGACCGAGATATGGACCGCCGTGATCGTGACCGCGATCGTGAGCGGGATTCGGCGTATGTGCACGACCGTGGCTCGCGTGATGCTCTTCGGGAAAAGAAATTGGGCAAGAGCCTAGATCGCAGCCGGGACAGAGAGCCTCGGGACCGTGACATTGACCGAAGTGACCGGGTCGATCGGGACGATGACCGCGGCCGCGATCGTGATTACCGGAGCAGTCGGCGTGACCGGGATCGAGATCGAGACCGGGACAGAGAGCGCGATCGGCACCCACTGCGCTCGGAGCCTCTCAAGCGACCGGTTAGCTCTGCCGACTTGGACCGCGAGCGGTGAGCATTTCTGTATGGCCTCCCTCTGCTGCCTAGTCTAGGCACTCTGAAGTATTTGGGTGATGATTTCGATTCTTGTTTTGTGTTTTTTTTTTTCACTCTTTTCCCCCTTTGGTTCTTTGGAGGCACTGTTATTTTTCGAGCCACTACGTTTTCTTACATTTAAAGTCTTTCCAGCCCTTCTTTTTTGGCTCTGGACATATCGCCATCATTGCAGTTCCACGAAACCAGCACACACGCGCACGCACACACACGCACACACACGCACACACGATGTATTCGTTTGCTTTTTAATCTGTTATCGCTTTTGCCAGCTCGATCATAACGACGATACGACGATCTTGGAATTACTTTGTACACATCTTTTGATTTTTCAGTCCATGTACATCAGATACAATACCTACCAATTTTCGGTCTCTTCCCATTTCCCATTGATTGGATTTTGTGGCTTGTGTCTGTGCTGTCGCGGCCCGCCCGTACCGGTACCTACCCGGCCACTATACTGCGTTTACGCGCGCGTCGATTTCGTGCATCGCCGCTTGAAATGCTCACGCGGTCCCGGCCAGGTCAATAACCTTTGAACAAGCAGCAACCTGGGGCGGGCCTACGTCGTAGTTGAGCCACGTAGAACTGCCACGCCGAGGCTCGGCCATACTTGCGTGGCCTTTTTCATTGCCAGGATAGACGTGTTCTTTGTCGATGCGGTCCGGAACTAGACAGACGTGTTTCTGGTCGCGTTCTGCTCCGGAATCTTGCGAGCCAGTCGATGCTAATTCTGACCGGGCTGCGCAGAACGGCGACGAAGCCTCAGACCCGGACGGACGGCTGAGGACGGGGGGTGCCTGAGAAAACTGGGAGGTCCAAATTACAAAAGTGGCTGGGAAGAATGTCATGCGGCCATGGTTGTGGCCCGGCACGGCCGTTTAAAGAGTCGGCCGACACTGAGCGACCGCTACCGTCGAATAAACGAGCAGTCGCCGGCCGACTGGCTTCTCAAGGCTCAATCCAGAAAGTCGCGCAGCAAAGCCTCTCGTTTTGCTCATGAATCATCCGTGGCATTCAGAAAGGGTTCGAGATCCAGACGGAGCAGTGTCGCAATGGCCAGGGCGGACTGCCTTTTGTTTCTTTTCTTCTTCACCTTCTCTTTTCGGGCACAATTGTAGTCACTGATCGTGAAAATCAAGCCGAAACCAACACGGCAAGCACTTGAGAAGGAGTGCAGAATAAGCGCGAAAAGCGCCTTGTGTTTTCTGTTCTTATTCGAGATGTAGCCAACCAACCAGTTAGCCTTCTGTTCAGCACAACGCAGTGAGACGCAATGAATCCGCCTTCCAGGCCAGACTCACGTTTTCGATCCTTCCAGCACTGCCAACACAATGAGCAGCGAGGTACGGAGTACAGGTGTGCAAACAAGAACAGAGAGAGAAGAACGATCGGTTCTGCTGCACGGCGCTTTGACGACCTGGCTTCCTTATTTTTGTTCTCCGACTTTCCCACATCTTTTCGACCGGCAGGCCTCACAAATGGGCCGCTCCCCACCCGGCAGGCCGCCAGAATAGGCGGCCCAACACGAACATGGATCCATGGGATTGTGCACAAGAATGAAGTCAGGGGACAGAAGGAAGAGAGGGTGTATGGCGCAAATAAGGGCGAGATTGAGAGGACCATTTTTTTTTTTTTTGAGGCTGTCACACCTGGCCTCCATAGCGGTCTGGCCAGTGTTTGTCAGGTGGCATGCGAACCATTCAAATTTATGTTTGTTTGCTTTGTTCAGTTGTTCTTGACTTGCTTGCATTTTGATGCTTCGTTTTCTTGTTTAGTATCGATATTCACCGCCTTCATCGTGGCTGTTCGTTATCGCCGACCTCGCGCGTCTTTCGGCAGCAGCCGTAGTTTGCCGTAGCTCGGCCTGCACACTGCACACTGCAGCTTGTGACCAACACAAGCACGGCGCAGGCACTAAATTGCTAGTTGGCGCATCTTTGAAGCATGCTGAAAGCACCCGCTCAAAGCACCCATCAGCCAGTCATATGCTGTATCGGACCAGACCTCACTTGACCCTCACATCATCACCATGCGGCCGCCCTGAAAGACCAGAGCGACCCAAGACCCAACTCAGCAAAAGCCGCGCTGTGGATTCTGATTTGCTCGTTGATGAAGAGGACAAGTCGAATGCTGCGCCTGTTTTGACCAGCCATCTCATGTCTCCTTGGTTCTCTTTCTTCCTTCTCCTCTCTGCAAAGGACCCATTTCGGCAGGCTGAAGTTCGTGTGACTTGCAAGATACTCCGTATTTGTACATGCGACACATCTCGCGCAAGTGCGGTCACCGACTGAGTGGCATACTGAGGACGGTGCGAGCGGGCAGTCTCTGCATATCATCTTGGCAGTTATGTTCAGATACGGAGCATCCCTGCGAATGATTGCTCCCACTGCAACCTTCTTGAACCCGAATATGGAACACAAAAGTACAGGTCACAAAACGAGAAAGAGCGACAGAACTGGGGGCCAACTGGTGGGTATTGGCAGCGCCCCTGGGTCGTTGGCTCCTTCCTTCCGTCCCTTCCTGTGTCTTTTTCGTGAATTGTCTCTCCAGCATGTCTCTCTTTCCCTCCCCCAAACCCAATAGCCACCCAAACGCCGGCTGGCTCGGGGCACGTCCTCCCCATTTCAGCACCTCTGATGTTCTCCTCTTTCCTTGGAAGGAGCTACACTGTTTCTCTGCCTCACTGACACAACTGTCTGGCGCTCGTTCCTTCCTTTGTGACACTGTCTCTTCCAAACTCCCAGCTCCTTGTCTGCTTGCTCTTTCCCATTGTCGCATTGTGCCTGCCCCTCTCTCCTTCCCCTTCCCCCTTCCTCCTTCCTCTTACACGGCATGATGCTTTAGCCCTGTTGAGAGGTAAGGGGCTCCACAGTCCTTGCACCCACACCACCAAATCACCAGTGACCGAACAAAGAGACAAAACGACGAGCGACACAAGACTCAGCAGACAGCATCCTGACAAGAGAGCCCAGGCCAGAGAGACCAGACCAGCTGTGATGTTACCGTCTTCTCGTCAACGCCCATTCCGTGGCGCTCTGTGGTGTGTAGGGGGCTCACTATGTCCGTACCCCTGTCTCTGTGTGCTTGCCCTCTTATTCCCCGCCGTGAACTCGTATTGTATGCAACTGTAGGCATTTGATGTCGAATGGCCTCTTTGGGTACGTGCGCCATGGGCAAAGACGGGCAAGCTTGTGCAATCACATACGAGGGGCAGAAACGAGCGAGGAGGGACTGGGGACGATCAGAGTATGAGAGAGTCAAGAGGGTCACAAAGGCAGAGAGCACAAATGCACAGGACAGAAGGACGGGAGGACCGGAGGACGAGCGATCGAGTTTTCAGTTGGCCTGCAGGTCGGGCGTACCCTCCGTGGGAGAAGGGAAAGCAGAAAAGGGCGAAAAGGGCGAAAAAGACGAAAAAGACGAAAAAGACGAAAAAGACGAAAAAGACGAAAAAGACGAAAAAGACGAAAAGAAGAAACAATATGAATAGACGAAAAAAGAAGAAAAAGACAAAGGCCAGGCCAGGCCAGGCCAGGCCAAACCAGGCCGGGGCCAACAGACCCAAGGCCGGGGGGCCTGACCCAAGATGCTCTTTCCTGATTTGCTCCTTCTTGTTCCCAGGATCAGCTTTTGTTCCTTCCGTGAGACTAAAGAGCAAAGCCGAGAAGGCAGGACCAAACCACACGGGCCGGCAAACACGACGCTCTTTCTCTTTTCGTTTCGTTGCGTCGTAACTCTTCCTGTCCTTGTCCCTTTTCCCTTGCCTCCTTCCTCAACGTCCTCCTCCTCTTCCTGTTCCTCTTCCTTCTTCTCTTCTTCCTTTTAATTTTCTCCCCGTTGTCTCCCATTCCCATACTGTGTACTTCATAGTATCCCACCTCACGACCAGACAACCAGACAACCAGACAGCAATCCAAAGCCGCGACGACAATAACAACAACCAGCCCCATTCATAGCCATTTAGACCATCAAGATCATTAAGACCGCGCTACCCAGTCACGCCTCTCCACGTCCCTCCTTCCAACCTGCTATGCTTCCACCGCATTAATAGCCAAAGAAAAGAACCAAAGCCGGGCCTCGTGTCGTCACTCGTTCTCCAGTCCAAAGCCTCGCCCAGGCTCCTACACAACCCCGTCACATTCGCAATTCCGCATTTAACGTCCTCGTTGTTGTCGTCTTCTCGTTTCTGCCTTCGCCACTCCCCCAGGCGGCCGAAAGGCCTCATATCTGCATTTCGTTGCTTCTTTTTGACTTGACTCAAATACTTTGGTGCTGCCCATCTTCTGCTTGGAGTTTCTTGTCCTGCTTCTTTTGCTCTCTCCCCGCGCCATTAAGAGAATCTTCAAGCTCTTCGCCACAGTCTCCATCTCTTGCATCTCTGACTCTGCACTCAAGCACCACACACGAAACACCGACTCTCTACTTCCGCCCCGCCACCGGGACACGGGGTTTTTGCACCGGTTTACTAGTCTCTTCAACAACGGAACCAACAGCCAACGACGACCGGCCGTTCTGTCACTCAGCAACACAGAAGAACCCAATCTACAGTGAACTTTGCACGAGCTTTGCACGAGCTTTGCACGAGCTTTCTGCCATATTTGACACTGTCCTTCCCGCGCTCTCCGTCGTCAACTGGTCTTCTTCCATCATCCATCGCTCATCATCATTGCCACAGCTCGCTCTTTTGCTGGGTCTAGCAGCCTAACCCAAACGCCTTGGCTGGCTGACACCACTTGTGACAGACCCCCCAAAAAAAGAAAGAGAAAAAAAAAAAACGAACACCCACTCAAACTCCTCTCCTCTTTCTCGCTGCCCCACTCTCCTTGTTCATGCTACAAGTACGCGCCCTGCTGCGTGCACTTACACGGTTTCGCTGGCATTGGCTTAGCCCAGTTTAAACAAGTGCACCTTCCAGCCGAGACAAGCCAACCCAAACAGCATCCCACACGCAACAAGCGACACTGCCACCAAATCACAAGGGCAAAAAAGAAAAAAGAAGAAGGATAGACAACGATCCAGAAAAAGCAGGCCGAGTAAGCGGTCACAGAAAGAAAAGGAAGCGGCGGTCGTCTTTTTCTTCTTCTTTCTTCTTCCTGCTCGTTCAATCCACCACTTTCGCAACCCGAGCGCTATACATCATAGTTCATCGTACAGTGCAAGGCTTTTTTCTTCTTCTTTCAAGCTTTGCTCCCAATTTCACCGCTCTTTGAACTTGAACGGTTGCGGCCAAAGATACCCAGCAAAAGTCAACGGGTACAACAGCCGACAACAGCCAACTGCGCGAAATTTCTACAAAGTATCCAGGCCTGGTACAAGAACGACAGCTCACTTTTTCGTCGCTTCTCTCGTTTCTTTCTCTTTTCTTATTCTGTACTCATTTCCTCTCTCGTTTTTTTGCGTTCTCGGCCATCATCTTTCCCTCACACCCAATTCAACGCAACCCAATCACACCCTCGCGCCTCGCGCCTCACGCCTCACGCCTCACTCCTCACACCTAACGCCTCACGCCTCACGCCTCACGCCTCACACCATCCCCGCTCACGACAATGAAGCGTCCTGCGATCGACCAGCTCGTTTACGAGCATATCCTTCCACGGCCAAAGACTTCTGATCCGCCAAACTTCTCCGGGCTTTTGACTCGCTTTCTCGTCTTTGAGGTCCGTCAAGAAGTTCACTCCTTCTACGGCCATCTAGATACACAAGAGGCCAAGTACCCGGGCCTCGACTACTGCCACCCCATCCACCGCATTCGTCTGAGCCGCTGGCCATGGCACCGCCGCCTGTTTCGCGCCTTTGATGCTCTCCGCCTCACGCCTTCTGAGATCGCCAACCTAACAAAGTGGGAAGGTACACGATGGGCCAAGGAGCGTTTCGAAAAGGAACAGAACATCACCATTCTCGACACAGCCGCCGACGACATGCCCGACTACCGCCATGTCGAGACCGAGATCCGGGCCGACGACAGCCAATCTTTTGGCATGGACAACCATATGACGTTGCTTGCCAACTCGCACCCCGCCATGGTGTACGCGAGACGAGAAGAGCAGGCAGACGAATGCCTGGTCAATGCCCACGCCAATGTCAATGTCAACGTCAATGTCAATGTCAATGCCAATGCAAACACGGCAACGGCAACCCTCCCCCCGCACGGATCGCGGCCGACAGTGGTGGCCGGCTTTGACGTCGCCTCGGACGAGGACGAGGCCATGAACGACGCTGAGAGCGGCAACACGGAAGATAGCGACGACGGTATTGTCACGCAGAGCATCGGCCTGCAACTCAACGAGCGGCTTAGAGAGCGCGTGGCCGCCCATAATGCGGGCGACACCTCGCAGCCACTGGACGAGGACTGGGAGCAGTGGCTTAAAAACGCCCTTGAAACCGGAGACCTTAATATGGTGGCCCAGCACGCCGACCTGCCCTTTGTACACTCAGTGTATACTTCGCAAGCCACGCAGGCAGGCGGCCCAACCTCAAATTTGGATGCAGATGCAAATGCAAATGCAAATGCAAATGCAAATGCAAACCCGCTCTCCAGTGGCGGTGGTGGCAGCGACTCTGGCGGCATCGGATTGGCGTACTCCAACGCTGTCCCGGGCGAGAACGGGCTGGAGTACTTTAGCAGTGTTCCGGCGCATATCATGACTTCGGCACAACAAGGAAACTGGAACGACGTCCCTGGGCCCCTGCGCGAAATCCTGCGTCAAACGATGGAGGTCGAGTCAAGTCCAGATGAGCTGCCGGAACTCAGGGAAGACTTACCCGCAGATGTCTCGGCGGAGACCTCGTCCTCACCGTCGACGGGTAGAACCCGCGATAGAACCGCCATGTTCCGCCGGACATATTCCACTCTGCGGCTTCCAAGCCAGTGAGGGAGGTTCTTTTTCCTTCTCTTTCTCCCTCGCCCCCATTTCTTTTGCTCAATTTCCCTGTTCCGTTTTAGCCTTACGTTCCCTAAATTCTTTCTTCTGCCACTTCACATTTTACCTGGGGGCGCCGGCGTTGGTTAAATCGAGCTGCATTGAATGTCAGTCTCATTGTTTATTTTGGCGTGGAGTTTTGTGATGCTTCTTGAAACTTATGGGTATTTTTTCTCGTTGGATTTTATCTACACCCTCTTTCGCATTGGATTATTCTCGTGTCTCTTATTCCCCCCCATTTTTGGTTTTCACGGCCCAACCATACACAGCCGACCATTATCCCGTTCCAATCGCAATGTTGCCTCTTAACTTCCATTTGTACCGCTGAGTTTCGCTCTCAGGCTGTCTTCCACTTTTTGTTATCGTACTCCCTTATGCATCCTGGATAGCATACGTTGGTTTCACGTCATTACACACGAGACAAATAGCTAGAAATCGCAGTTTATCATCAGACTTGCTATGCACGACATTTCCGGTGGCGTGACTATGCTACGCCTCACTGCATGCCACTGTTGTTCTTCTCGTTCATTCTGGTTTGAGTGCTTTTGATATTGTTTGGAGTTGAAAATTTGAGAAAACACCTAGTGAAACGCCGCCGAACCTCCCACCAATGCAAGCCAACCAGCCGATGGTATGCACGCTCCTTTTTGTTACAGCCATGCAAGACCTCGTCTTTCTTACACGACTGGTTGTAACCCCTTTTGTCCTCCAAGTCGATGGCCGCGCAGTGATGCGAAACAATGAAACAAGAAAAAATGGTATATGAGAAATCAAAGCAAATCACCAATGCACGCTCGGAAAAAACAATAACAGACGCCAGTAAACAGACGCCAGTATGCCGAGACAAAAAATAAATTTGAAAACCAGAGAGAAAAAAAAAGCAACAACAGGTCATGGATCCAGATGTGACCATTCTGGGATGGCCTTGATCTGCTGCCACATATACTTCTCCAGCTTGTTGGCCGACTTTGTGTAGGGCGTGTTCTCGCTGTTGTACTTGCGGCAGTTGGTGAAGATGAGCTTTGCATCGTGGATAAAGTCCTCGGGGGTGGCATACTGGTCGGCCTCCAGCTTGGACTCCATCGTGCTCAGGTCCATGGGCTCCTTGATCACCTCGTAGTAGTCCGCGACATCGTCCCGGCTGACGGGGATCAGGAACGGCCATGCGCTCTGGTGGTTCTGCAGGTCGTTGAGCAGGTGCAGCAGCTGGTTGTAGTTGGGCCGTGCCGCGGCTGCCGCGCCAGCTCGTCCATGTCCGAGGACCAGCCCGAGGCGCGGATGGCCTCGACCGTCAGCGGGTCGATGGGCTGCACGCCGCCCGGGCCCGCCGTCCACTCCTTGGGCGGCTGGTGCACAATGTGCGACTTGGAGAAGGCGCGGACCTTGGCCTGGACGCACTCGCGCTGCTTGAGCAGCATGCGGCCCATTTCCAGGTAGCGGATGCGCGGCAGCATCGAGCACTGCATAATCGTGCCGCCCTCGTAGTCCTTGATGTAGCCCATCCAGATGGACTTGTCGAGCGTCACTTCCTTGGTGAAACCCTGCTTCTTAAAATAGCCAATAGCGTAGTTGTCGGCATAGGTCAGAAAGTGCATGACGGGGCTCGTGGCCTTGACGTAGTCCTTGAGGTGCGACATGAGATGCGCGCCGTAGCCCTTGACCTGCTGGTCCGAGGAGATGGCGCAAAAGACGATTTCGGCAAACTTGCGGTCGCGAAACGGCCGGTAGGTAATGCCGCCGACGACCTCGAGCGGCTTTCTTGACAATGGCAATGGACAAATGTGTGCGGTCGTAGACGAGGCGCGCAATGTAGTCCTTTGGCATTTTGGGCAGCTGTTTTTGAAAGATGCACTTGAGGCCCGTCAGAATGACAAAACTGTCTTTGGCGCCGTCGTTGTTGACCACGCGGAACTCAATCTCGCCGGTGCGCTCTTCAATGACGGCAGGCTTTTCGGGGAACGGGATCGGCTTCATTTCGGCTTTTGTCAGTGGCTTCGTTTCAGAGGCGTCGTCGTCGTCGTCGTCGTCGTTGTTGTTGTTGTTGTTGTTGTTGTTGTTGTTGTCGCTGTCGTTTTTGGCGGCGGCACCGTCGGCTGTGTCCCCATCGGCGCCCTCCTTTTTCATGTCTGCGTCGTCGCCGGCTGTTGCGATGGCTTCGGCTTTGGGCGCAACGTTTGGTTCTCCATTGTCGGCCGACGTCGCGTTTGTTTCTGCTGCTGCTGCTGCCGCTACTGCTGCCGTCTCGGTCGAGTCTGCCACTCTGTTCGCGTCGGCCGCTTCGCTAGAGTCGCTGCGCTTGATCCGTTTTGCTTCGGTTGGCGACGTCGGATCTTCGCTCGCCTTGCGCTTGGCATCTATTGACGTTTGTTAGTGGATGCGAAACGGAGAAAAGCGACAGAGTCGTCAAAGAAAGTGTGTGCATACTATCTTCCACCTCAAGAACGGTGTCTTCCGCCTCGACATCTGATGGATCCATGGCTGGTAGTGTCGGAATCGATGGCGGTCTTGTGCGCCCTTTACTCGTCGCTTCGAGTCAAAGTCGCGAACCAAAGCTTGTGAAGCTCTCAAAGTGTGACGTTCGGTTGGCAAAGGCCAGTGACGGCAGTGGAGTGGCGTAAAGTGGAGAATGCGCCCCCCTCGAAGTTTCTAGTGACTGACTAATCGTATCACGTGCAGACGTCTCCACCTTTATGGAAAGGCTTTAAAGGAACGGGAAAGAGCCATGGATGTTTAGAAACACGCTAGTCTATTTCTGGATGTGAACGTGTATTCCTAGGCCGCGCGCCGCGCATTGAAGCTACCGTTGCTCTAACGGACTGTTGGCCTTCTGGTTTCCCCTGGGCGAGGCTTCCTCCTTTCACTTTCGACGTTCATTCTCACGACATTCTCGACCTCAATCTCGCCCACGTCCACGTCCAACCTCTCGCCTCTTTCGATCTCATCGCCTTCTCGACGTCTCTCTCCTTTTCCTTCTCTTTCCTCTCTCTCTCGCCGTTTCCTCGCCCACACCATCTACATGGATTCTTCGCTGCATGAGCTCTGGCAAACTGCGTCGGGCAGTCCCTTTCAACCTACTGTCGGCAAGGGAAGCCAGTTCTGGGTGGGATTCTTGCTGCTGGTGGCTGGTTTCGGTCTGACGGGTAGCTTTCTTCTGAGTACGTTGACAGCCATCCTTTCCCCCCTGTCCCTCTTGTCTTGGGGACAACAGCTAACAATCTCCAGAGCGGTCACTGGCCGGCGTCACCTACTTTGGTCTTCCTGCATCATTGGCACTTGCGTACGTTGCACTTATCATAAGGACAATCTCTCCCACTTGACCCCCAATGGAGTCACTTGCTAACAATGTCCCCTAGAATCGGCGTTGTCTACATGTTCTGCGCGGTGGGCGTCTACGTCTAGACCAGCATCTCCGAATATCTACAAAAGCAAAGGCCGGGCCGAGCAGACAAAAAAGAAGCTTGGTTGGCCAATATAAGGGCAAGGGAAGGTTATTAAAAAAGAATAACTGTATCATAGTTGATATACAGCGGCGTCTCTGTTGATTTTGTTGATTTCTGTCTTTCTGTTGCCGTTTCTGCGATTTCGTCTTGCATACATCTTATCTACGACATTTGCCTTCTGTTTTCCTCATCTCGTTCAGCGTTTGTCGTTCTCTACTTTCCTACACACCCACACCCACACAACCGCAACTCGAACTCGAGCTCAAACTCCAACCTCTGCAATGGACACTCCAGCTGCTCCTCTCTTCCGGGCAATGGCCACCTCGACCCGACCCATTTACCAGCTGCTCCGCTGCGTCAGCTTCTCCAACAAGGTGCATGTCGAGATCTCGGACGACGGCATCAAGTTCATTGCCGACCACACACGGGTCATGCAGGGTGTGTCAAGCTCTCCGTGCTCCCCAGAATCCACTTGGTGACGTATGCTAACATACACAGGCATGGCATCGATCGGCAGATCCATGTTTGCGACCTACGCACTCAACCTTCCCCGCAGCAGTGGCGGTGGCAGAGCGACGGCTGGCGACGGTGACGACGACGACGACGATGACGACGACGAGCCTCTCCCGGCCACGTTCCAAATCTCCCTCCCCGCTTTCCTTGAAGCTCTACAAATCTTTGGTGTCACAGATGCACCCTCACGGCAAATCAAGCAAGACCCGGACAGCTTCCGTCGTGGCGGTGGACACAGCAATGGAGGCACAGGCGCAGGCAAGCCGGCAACCGACGCGTTCAGCCATCAGATCCTGGGCATGCCGGGCACATGCAAGCATCTCGTACGCCGAGGAGGGCGCGCCCTTTGGCATCATCTTGGAGGAAGCCTCCGTCAAGACGACGTGCAACCTCGCCACGTACGTGCCCGAGGCGCTCGAAGCCATTCCCTTTGACCGCGACGACCTGGTGTTCAAGATGATTATGCAGCCGCGCTGGCTGCTCGATGCGCTTGTCGAGCTGGCGCCCGCATCGCCCAATCTGTTGACACTCACCGTCACCCCCGCGAGCCGTATTTGCGACTCTCCAGCCACGGGCCCCTGGGCAGCGCCAGCGTCGACTTCTCCCGCGGACGTAGCCTGTTCGAGTCCATTTCGGTACGCGCGAGCTGGTCGCAGAGCTTCAAGTTTGACCTGATCAAGTCGGCCACCGAAGCGATGCGGCTGGCGAGCAAAGTGAGCATCCGGGGCGACGGGCAGGGTGTGTTGAGTCTGCAATTTATGGTGGAGATGGACGGAGCCGGCGGTAACGGAAACGGGAACGGGAACGGGAACGTGAACGGTGGTGCCGGGCCAGGAAACGCCAATGCAAGCGGCGGCGGCAACAACATGCAGTGGCTGCACTTTACATTTGTGCCCTTCCTTTCGGACGAGCAGGAGGAGAGCGACGACGAGGACGGGGAGGACGAAGAGGAACAAACGACGCGGGGCAACAACGGGACGGCCAGAGGCCGCGGCGTGACGGACAGTGACGACGACGACGAGCTCTAGGAGGCCGTTACGCTGGGCTACCCAGCACCTGGAGGCTCTCTTTGAAGTGGTGGCTTTCTCCGATAGCAAGGGCATCCCGAGGTGTCCGATAACCAATGTCCGATTGTGATCAACCAATGTCCGATTGTGATCTGTTTTTCCTTTGTGTTTTGACAGAGTAACAAGAGTGGTTGGGCGTGTAAAGATGTCAAGTGTAAAGTGTAAGCGTAAAGTGTGCGCGATGCTGGTGCATTTTCCCGCGAGGCAGTCCAAGACGTGGAATGAAACTCAGTATCGCCAAATAGCCTCAACACGCGTTTCAGCTGCTGCTCTCCCTCTTCTTAGTGTATGCACTTGGTTGGCCACACGGTGACTTGGGGACCTTCTGGAAAGGCCGACTTGGCCTGCTCGAGGCTGGATCGACCGAATGGAATGAGACAGCCCTTTGTTGGCGTTCTTTTGTGTGCCTGTAGCCTCTGGCCTCTCCTTCACAGTGACGCCCAGCCTTGGTCTCCGCGGCTTTGGAATGCAGCAACCTCCCACATATCTCACCAACTCTGTGGGCCGCCCATAGCGCATCGCGCCAGATCAACCAATCAGCGCGTGAGACGTGCGGTAGAATCGGAGGAAATAAGAAAGCGAATGTCTCTGTCCAGTCTTTTTTGAGATGGCGCGCGCATTGGATCGGCTGGCTGGCAAAGGCAAATGGAACTCCAAGATCTGTCCGCGTGTCCTGGAGGCTTGAGAGGCATACGGGGCAGAGGGGAGGCCAGAAGGGCTATGGAAGGGGATGGGCAGCGCAGGAATGCATCTTGCGTTCAGTGAGATGTGTGAGAATATGGAGGGCTAGGAGCACATACCGTGTTTCGTGATGGACGGATCATTCGAATATATATAGCAGACGACGGGTCGTTTGTTTAGGGAGAAAAGAAGAAGAAGAGCAGAGCAAATCATTTCCCGTCTTTGGAGTGTGCTTTTTCTCTTTCTTCATCTTGCATTTATCCTTCAGGAGATCTCCGACATCTTCAGTCTTTCGTTTCCAAGCATCGAAGAAGAAGAAAAAGGATTCACAAAACGACAAGCATCTTCACTCATTACGACTGCTCACGATTGCTCTACAAACTCACAATCTTTACGAACTCTGCGAACTCTACGACATCTACACGACATCTCTACGAAACCTTCACTTCTTACCATCGCTCATCACCCATTACTCGACTACTTTTTGAGAGCCTGCACCACTTCTGCAACATGCACTCCTTCATTCTCAAGCCGGCCGGCACCGGTTCAACCCACCAAAGCCACAAGAGTCACGAGAGCCAGCCTCTGTCCGTTTCTTCATCGACCGGCTCTTCGTCTTTCTCGACAGCCACCTCTGTCGTCACTTCCTCGCTTGCCCATGCCAAACACGCCACCAGCGCCGCCTGGTCTGCCTGCAAGCAGGGCACCCGCACCACGCTCAAAAAGGCATCTTCTGCCTTGAAGAGAAGCAACCGCAAGAGCCACAGCCCTCCGAGCCCGGCCCTCGACTGGAACCGGGGCCAGCCGCTTGTCTACTCTCCACCGCACGGTGCCCGCCGTCTATTCCGTCTCAGCGGTGCTTCCTCCCCAATCAAGAAGTCTCGGTACCACTCCTTGAGTGAAGACATCGAGACCGACGACGATCGGGATATCTTTTCAGGGCGTCCCTTTTGGGAGCGTGTTGACGTCCACCAAAAGGAGGACCACGGCCATGACTACTACCACACGTACCACGTCGACAATGGCCATGACAACGATCGCATCGCCCACTTTGTGTTTACGCCCCAGCACGCGGCCGCCAGCTACCAAGCCACGTCGACGACGCGGCACATGCAATTTGCCGCGGACGAGGGTGAGGGTGACGACGACGAATGGTGGAGGACTAGGGGAGAGAGTGGTGAAAAGAACAGAGTAAACGAGGTGGCTTGCTTCAGCTGCAGTCTTCCGTCTTTATTTTTGTTTTCTCTACCTTCCCTTGTTCCCTTTTTTCATCGTCTTTGTCGTTTCTATTCTTCCTTTCTTTCTTTTCTTTTTCTCTCTCCCTGTCAGTCGGGACCGAGATATGCAGTGTTGATCCTTCTCTTCCAGATCCTTCCGGAAGAGAAGAAGGAATATGCAGGAAAAGGAAAAGGTACAGGGGCAGCTGTCCTCTTTTCGCATCTTCTTTTACTTCTCCTCCGACCTTCTGGACAACACATCAGCTACTCGGCAAGTTGCAGGACAGGGGGGCCTTGTCATAAAAGGATTGTTTTTCTTACGGAGTTGCTTGGATACTGGAGTTTATGGATACTGGAGTTTATGGTTCTATGGAGTCTTGGTGCCCATTGGCTGGTCGGGTTTATTTTCTTTTACTTTACCTTTCCTACACTTTCTTACGGTCCGGACAAGAAGGGCGTCACTGGTTAAGGCGCTCTGTTTTTTTTTTTTTTTTTTTGTTTATCTCCCCTTCTCCTTTTGTCCAGGCTTGCACCACACAGCTCCTCCCCTCCCCTTCCCCATTCCCTTACCTAGTCACAGCCCATTTCCAGTGTATTATAGAGGATACGGCGTTCCGGGTCTTTTACGATTCTTTTTCTATTTCCCTTATGTTCTATCTCATGATTCTCTCTCTTTTTTCTACTATCCTCCTCACATCTATTACTTTGTTACTACGGGCGTTATAGGATGGCGTCTTGGGCTGCGGGCACGGGACTCGGGATGGGAACCGGATGGGCAACATTGAATTGAGAACTGGGAACCTTGACTTATTCACGGATATAAAATGCAAAGCTTCTTCTTAAAATAGGATATTTTCCTTCCTTCCTGCCCCTTGCATAGATTCTTCGTATTCGCCGTTCTTGTGGCCGTTTCATCCTCACGATAAATGCAGATAAACGTGCAGAGACTGCATATTCAGATATGAGGCTCGTAATTCTCCGGGCCACTTGCCCTATGGAGTGCTGCTTTACTGCTCCAATACCAACAGATTGCCTGCCAGCCCAACCTCCCAACCAACCTTTGTGCTACACACATGGAGAACGGCTACTGGCCGGTTCTTGGGAGCACACACCTCCAACACGAGCCCCCCAAACAGCCCATAGACAAGCACACATGAAGGCGTCGCCGTTGTCTAACTGGCGGGCAAAGTACAGACATCATGTCGCAAATCCATTCTCAATTTTTCTCCAAACTCAGCGCCTTCAAGCCACAAAAGCCCATCTGTGCAAATGGGCTCTGATCCGGTAGGCGAGGGGTGGCTTGCACGTGTACTCAAGAAGGTCGGTATCGGCGACAGTTAGTATTGGTGAGTTTGTTGTTGTTGTTGTTGTTGCTGATCGAATAATGACTGCACACTGTTCTTCGAGCAGGATGTCACGATAAATAGCGAAGCTCAAAATAAAAATGAAAGCAAACACTGCGAAGATCGCGATTACTATGCTTTCTGGAAGGTAAGTCTTTATCCTAACTTTCCTGAGCTGCACCTCATCGTAAGCCATAGGAAACACAGCCTCGCTAAAGGAAGCTATGGGATCCCTGTTCAGAGGAGAAACATAAGGGGCAACATCAGTCTGTTCACCTCCCCCACGGACGCCGTTGGTCTGGCTCGACGTGGCTCGCGTGTCCACTACGAGGTGGTGTTTTCGAGAGGGCGGGAGAAAGGCAAAGCAAACCCCTGCTGTGCAACCGTGCCTATCCTATTTACGGCCGTGAAAAGGGAGATCTAGAAAAAAGAACACGAAAAAAGAGCAGGAAAAAAGAGCAGGAAAAAAGAGGAAAGAAGAAAACAGTGAGTGCATGAGATCGGCAGATGAGAGTCAGCGCTGATGGACAGACTCTCTTGAGTCTTGCCATTCTCTTCCTCTCCCAATCTTTACTCTATCTCCATGACCTTTTTTCTGTGCCAATCGTGCCGCTGCACGTTGTCCTCGCAATGACAGCATCTTGCAACGTCGGTGCTCCAATGCCGCGAACCGTCAAAAGAGACAGCAGTCCAACGTGTTCCCGGTGCTTCGTCATGCCACCTTCTTTTTCACCCCCATCTCTCCCCCATCCCCCCCAACATTTGTCCAGCATGTCCGGTCATTTCACCCTATGCGGTGCTACAAGACCAGAAAAGAGAAAGAACTGAACCGTGTGATGGGCGGGATGGCAGGCAGCACAAGAAGCACAAAGAGCACAAGAAAACTGCAGGAATTCAAATACCTTCATAAACGTTTGATGCATACAGAATGTCGTGGTGCGTGCTCGCACATTGGTATAGGGGCAAACAACACGTTGGTTGGCTGTCGATCGCCGTCGAGACGGGCTCGTGGGAATTGTCTACGTCAACAAGCTGAAGGCTAGGCGAGGTTTGGAACAAATATCTGCTAGGAAGCGCATTATCAACATGGTTTGATTCTATTGTCGGGAAGAATCCCGGGAAGAAGATGAACGGGACTCCGAAAATAAAAGTGCACCGCTTTTCTAGAACAGCAGTGGCATTTTCATTGCTTCCATGCCCATACCGGATATCGAGTCTCCTGCCAAATTTTTTGTTTGAGGTGGATAGCCGGCTACGTAAAAACAAATCATTGTTGTCGGAGGGGTAAAGCGGCTGTCTGCATGGGCGCCTTTCCACTGCATGGCTCTATTGTATGCATAGCCGGGTGCGTACCTATATTACACATGTTGTTGTTCAATACGAAAGACAACTGGCAGTATGCTGTGTTCTTCTCCGCGATGCGGGCGATTGTGTCCAATGTGCAAGTGGCTCTCCTTTCGCTCCTCGGTCGACTGTATGCTTGGTCTGCCCTTTTCTTTTTTGACATCATTGCTCATTGCCCAGTGTGAACATTTGAGAAATCTGTCAGAACATGTGCATCTATAGGCAGACCATCGTTTTAGTTCGATTACAGTCGCATTCGACGACAGGCGCGCGTAAATGAATAGAGCACAGCCCGGGCCAATAAACAAGCCGCTACAACATGCAAGCACCGCACAAATGACACCTACCGAAGCAAGAAAAAGGTCGACCCCAAATACTTCAATGCAGCCCAGCCGCGGCCCGCTCAATGAAAGATGGTGTACTGCAGCTCGCTTTCTGTCTGTTGGCCAAGGTTGGCCTCTTGCTGGTTCTTTACTGGCTCGAATGGTCCAAGTGCTTCAACACGATACAAAAGGAGCTCGGACAGAAAAGAAAGAATGACAGAATGACAGAAATGATAGAAATGACAGAAATGACAAAAATGCACGCAGGTCGACCCAAAGGGGAAGGAAAGGGTCAGAAATGAGCGCGAGCACTGCATATGTGCACCGGTGCAGTCTCACGAGTGACGGCATGTTGAAGGCAGCTCGCTCGCTGGGACACAGGAGCTGTCGATTGATCACTGTCAATAGTCTGGTGAAGGCGAAAAAGGATGACACGAGACAGAAGAAGAGAGGTAATAGCTGAGAGTATTGGTATGTGTTCAATCCGGGAACCAATATATATGGCATTAATGACAGCTCTAGTGTTCAGACTGATACTTCTGTTCGACGTTATGTGATACGTGGATAAAAATAAAGGCGAAAGAAAGAGAAAAAAGTTGACTGCAGACTGTAAGATCCGTACCTCTCAAAGATTATTTGCAACGCAACTGGCGACAGTCAATCAGCTCATCTGATATCCAACAAACATATCAACGGTGTCTATATAACAATTCGTGTTCAAAAGAGCAGCTGAAATTCAAAAGACGGATTGCCCTGCTGAAATTGAAGCTTTCAATATTGATTGCCTTGGCTGAACTCGTATTACAGGCTTATCCTGGCGGGCCAGCGCGCTACAATATATGAGTACATACCGTATATACATAACAGGGAGCTGAGGACAAGTGGGGCACACTACGGCACTCTTTTCCTTTCGTGGCCGTGTAAGTCATTGAGTCCACCATCGTCCCTCGCCTCTTCCCTCATTCTCCCGCAGGGTCACCAACACCAAATTGAAGACGACGACGCTCGTCGGCGTACCTTGTCCCTCCGACCACACTCTTGTGCAACCTGCAGGGATGCGCGGATTGAAGTCCTGTATGTCAGCGAAGTCATCTAAATTAGCCAAATCAGCCAGGAAACAATGGAAAAGAGGAAGAGGGAAAGGCCGGGGTTCTAGGGGCCAAGATGGCACCCTTGCATCCCGTACGACATGCAGAAGTAAAACAGAGGGAAAGGAGGGGGGGCAACACAGAGAAAAGAGAGTACAGTAATACGACACATTGCTTCTTGCTTCTTGTGTTTCTGTGTCCTGGCTATGCACACACGACGACTCGCATCTCTTGGAGTGATTTCTTGGGGCTGTCTCTTGTCCGACGATAGGTGGACAATCGCTCCTTCCCCCATCATCGTCGGTCGTTCCCGCTGCCCGCTACCCGCTGCCCGTCACCCTTTTGCTCCTTCCCCCAACTCGTGTTTCTTGTGTCTCTCCCTGCATCGTTCCTACCCATAATGGAAGCCTCGATCTGTATTATTTAGCGACTTTATTTAACAGTATTTATTTCTGTTTTTAAGCTTTGATACACTCCTCGATCTGCTATTTTCATGTTTTCCCCCATCTTCGTCTTCGAGTCATCCGCACCTCCGTGCCGCTTCTGCCTCTCAGCCACTCGGCTGCTCCCTGGGCTTGTAACACAAGATTGTTTGTTTCCTGGCTGTCTTTTGGTCCCCCAATCTTCGGTCTTGTCGACTTCTTACTGTCATCATTTCTATATCGCCAATCTTGAATCGTAGCATTTGGGGCCAGAACCACTTTGTATTTTCTATTTTCTGCCTCCTGTTTATCTTTCGCCCTTTTTATAGCCATCGCCCTTACCGCCCTTTCATCTCCCTTTATTGCAACTCTGCCCAGAGTCAAAATAGCATCGTCGTTTGAAATCGCCACGAAGCCTCCTAACACGCTTCTCTATTTCCATCCAAGTCGGTTAATTTACAACTATCTTTAACTTTACTCCCGCCTCTGCCTCCAGCTCTCCTCCCCTAACCCTCCTGTATCCTGCACAAACCATCTTGAGTAACGTAGGTCGACCTTGATACTGGCCCGACTGGCCCTATCCCTTCTACTCATTTACTCTTTTATATTGCTTCCCCGGCCGCGCACTTTTCCGTCCGGTTCCTCTACACGAACTCAATCTAATTTGTCTATATTTGCCTTCAATTCGTCTCCATTTTGTCTCCAAGACCTGTCTCTGCAGAAACAACAATGCAATTTGCGGCTCGTCCGCTGTTGACTGGCCTATCCTCTCTCTTCATTTTTTCAGACTTTCTATTCTTTTCACTTTTATTCTTCCTGTCACGCATCAACAGCCTCATAGTGCATCTGCATATCCCAGCACCTGTCAGTCCTTAATTTCCTACTTCTTGTCTCTCTCTGTTGCTCGTTGTCTCTCTTACGCACGGTTCGCTCCATTCATCGGCATCGCACCGGCTCGTTTCGATCCCTCACGATGCCGTCACGAAATAGCTTCAGCATCCGGAAGTTGTTCTCCTCACCCCGCCGGCTGTCTCTCCTTCCTGACGAAGTAGCACTGCCGCCGTCCGATGACCGCTTCCTCCACAGCAATAGCAATATCAACAGCAACAGCAACAACAAGAGACGCAGCGATGCCAGCACCAGCAGCAACCTGAGTGGTGCGAGTCGGGAGAGCAGCCAGGGCAGCACGGCTACGGCCAGCGAGGGCACCCGTAGCCGCAGCTGCGGCAGCTCCGGCAGCAGCGCCATCTTCCACCCAGACAGCAGCATCAGCATCACGACACCCAAGCCGAGCGTGGGCTCACGGACAATGTCAACCACGAGCTGAGCCAAGACGAGATTGATCGCATCAAGGCGGTCGTGGCCGCGGCAGCCGCAGCGGCAGCCAGCAGTCTGCGTTTGCGCATGGACGAGGGGAACGAGGCAGCCAGGACTGTCCATACTGTAAGGACCATCCAGGCCACCACGTTTGCTCGGATAGGAACAAAGCACGAAACAAACGCATCGACAAGCACGACAAGCACAACAAGCGATACGAGGCGGTCAGAAAGCACGGAGAGCGCCATCATCGGCCAATTTCCGCAACCCGCACGATCCACACAGCAACTTGGACAAATCGCAGACAACGGCAGCGCGCCGCCTCCAATTACTCGCAAGAAGAATCGACGGATTCCACAGCCCATTGTGGTGCCGCCACGGAATGCGGCACGAACGGCGGGCGTGCGGCCGGCGCGGCGCTCGAACTCGAATGCAACGGACCGGGACAGAGCTGAAACGGAAACAAACAAGGACGGCGCAGGCAAACGCGACGACCAAAATAGCAAAAGAGAGGCCGACAAAAGCGACAAAAGCGACAAAAGCGACAAGGTCGGCGAAATCAACAGAAAGAGAAAGAGCCAACAGCACGACCCCCGTCTGGGCAGCCAAGGGAGACGAGGGAGTCTTGGGGCCAAAAGCGGCAAGAGCCAAAAGAGCCAAAAGAGCCAACAGGGCCACCACCAAAACGGTTCGCGCGAGGCAGGCACGACCGGCCACGGCGAACAAAGAAAATTGGGCAGGAGCGAAAGGAGCGACAAAGGGCCAGAAAGACAAGAAAAACAAGAAAAACAAAGGCAGCACGAGGCAGGCGCAGCCCTGCTGCCAGTGCAATGGCGCCCAGAACTGCAGGTGCAGGTGGCCGCCGGAAACAGCAAGGGCCAACAGCTGCCCGTCCAGGAAGGCGACAAACGCCACAACCGCCAGACCGGCCAGACTCTGCAGCCTACCCAGACTACCCAGACTACACCAAAGCAGCAGAACAAACGGCCGTCTCCAGACAGACAGAGCCAGCAGGGCCAGCAGGGCCAGCAGGGCCAGCAGGACAAAAGCAAAGACGAAACGGACGAGGACAAACACAAGGATGCGGCCGCGGATGCTCAGCACCGCGCTGCATGGCAGCATGACCATGGCCACGGCCAAGTGAGCGAAGCAGGGCCATCGTCGTCTTCCTCTTCCAAACCACCATCGTCTACGCTTTCGTCTTCTTCGTCGTCTCGGTCGTCGTCTTCTCCTCCATCTTCGTCAACGCTGCCTCCTGTTCTCCCTCCTGTACCTCTGTATACTACCATTCCTCTCGCCTCGATTGTCAAGCCGTCACATCCACCTCGAGCCTCTCTTCCCGCTTGTGCTCCTCCAAACCTTTTGTCCAAGGCCCTCCCTCCTCCTCCGCCACCGCGTCTGTCTTCTTACTTTGCAACCCGGCCATCGTGGAAACATAAGACTGATAAGTCAAAGACCGAGAGCACAACATCAAGATCAACAATTGCAGACACCACCACCCATCCTCTCTATCGTGGCCAAAACGGCGAGCCCGACTGCAAAAAGGACAGCGGCATTGCCCTCGACTGCAGCCAGACCAGTCTTGTGGACGAGTCTGAAAAGGACAACATCGATAATAACAACACGAAGAAGGTCATCACCCGCATTGTCGACTCCGACTCGGACTCCGACGCTGGCTCGTGCATCGATTTGCTCCAGGCTCTTGCCATTCAGCCCGAAGAGGCCGACCTCTTGCGCCGTCCCACGGCCGACTCTTCTGCATCTGCTTCCACCACGATGCAATCCTCATCTTTGTTTACGGTCGACAGCGACAGTACGGCCAACGCCAATGCCCACGCCAATGCCAACGCCAATGCCCACGCCAATGCCCACGCCAACGCCGCCGACGGCCCTGGCCTGCGAGATGTGTGCACAACACCCACCTTCACACAGCCTCGCATGGCACCAACACCGGCACCATCTGCTGTCCCAACAGAAACCAACACCCCACGGCGCGCCATGAGCCCATCACCATCGCCATGGCCATCCCCCATGGGTCCGACAGCACGGACGTCTGGGACATTCAGTGCCATGTCTGTGTCTGCAACGCCGCCCTCTTCCAAAAAGCAAGTACTCGCTCCTTGCCTCTGCGCCTCAACAAGGGCTTGCCCGATACGGCTTTACGCATCCAGCGTAAACGCTCAAGAAAGGCACGCAAGCGGGAACGGCAAGCAGCATCCAATGTGAAGAGCCAGCCCTGCTCTGACAATAGGAGCCAAATGGATGCTACCAGCGGCGGTGTCAGCAGCTCCAATAACAACAACAACAACAACACCAATGCCGCCAACAAAAATGCGACCACCAGCTCCAACAACAGTGGCAGCTCCCGCTGGACCCTGCCCGACAACGTCACCGAGCTGTTCAATGGCCGCCTCTTTAGCCGCATGGAAGTCACCGAGACACTGCCTTTTGAAAAGCTGCAGGCCATTCGTGAGAGCCGTGCTCTGGCCCAGAAGCAACAGGAAGAGGCTGAAGAGAAAAAAAAGGCCAAACAGCTTCTGGATGAGCAGGACGAAAAGGAAAAGCGCGAGGCCCGAGATAAGAAACAGCAGCAAGACCTGGACGAAGCTGAGCAGGCGCTCATCAAAGAGCTGCAGCGACCGCAGACGCAATCGTCCAGGCCTGCTGCCACCGACGCGTCTGTGACAGCCCCTCTGGAGACGCTTTTGGAGTGCGAGGAAGAGGAGCTCCAGGTGAGCCCTCTTGATCCAGAGGAGGCTGTTGCCGATGCCGATGGCAACCCCGCCGCGTTCAACGTTGTCTCTCTGCCCGTCTCGCCACCCACGGACTCGTACCCGCCGCCCACGCTTCCCATGCCGCCGCACATTGCTACACAAATGGCCTGGCCCGGTGATGAGGAAGAGCGCGAGGAGGAGGAGGAAGAGGTCACGCCTCGAGCTACCGAACCCGGAAATTCAGCCATCACCGCCACGAAGACCAAGACTCTGTTTCTGAGCGCGGCTCGTGATGAGCCGGATGGCAGCACGACTCCCATTGAGCCTTTCCATATGGAGGATCTGCCAAGCCGCATTGGCGCTGCTGGTGTCCGTGTGTCGATCTTGCTCCCCGTCGAAGAGGAAGAGGCCTACTTTGCCTCGTCGGTCGCTCAGCACAAAGAACGCCGGCGACGTGAGCAGGAGCAGCGAGTGCGGGACGAGGGAGGAGAGGCCCGCACAAAGGCTGAGGGGGACGACGCATCCAACATCATGCCCGAGCCTCCCAAGTCCCCTCTCGACGAGATTGGTCCTTTCCCTTCGCCGCCCACAAAGAACCCATGCGCTTCCAGAGTTTTATCAAAAAGATGGCACAGAACGCAAAGACTGCCGCTCTTTCTCCTCCAGGTCCTCCTTCTCCTCCTTCTCCTCCTTCTCCTCTCATTGAACCGCCAGCGACACAGCCCATCCCACAGGTCATGGTGACCGATGTTGACAGCCAAAAGCGTCGTCGTCGCCGCCGGGGCGGGGCCAAGCCACCATCGCGCAAGTCACTCGGCAAGACGCCCAAGTCCTCCTTTTTCTTGTCTTCGACCTCGGCTTCCTCTTTTCTCATTCCCCATCCCCGATCGTCTCTGTCGGCATCGTCGTCGACGTCGTCCATGGCCGCTGTAGCTGCGGCTGCTTCGGCCACCCCCACCCGCGTGACGAAGAGACGTATGCCTACCTGCCCGCCACACCCTTTTCCCTTGTCATGCCGACCTACCGCCACGGCCCCATCCGTCTCAACCGCTCTGATCTGATGGACAACTACACGGACAGCCGCAACTCGTACGACCACAAACTCCGTCGCCATCACCACCACCCAACATTGCCACGGTCGAGGAGACTCTGGACTGGACGGCTTTCCAGATGGCCATTCTTGGCGGTGCCGGCGAGTTTCGCCACGAAGTCATCGACTACGGTCAGGCTTCGGCTGCTGAGCAGGACGAGGCCGATCGCTTGGCCGACTGGTTCTGGTCACTCGACATCAAGCCTGAGCGGCTTCTGACGAGTGCCGAGATGGACACGGAATGGGTTCGGCCCGTCCTGCCGCCGCCGCCAGAAGCTGCCGTACAACCCACCGCATTCATCCATCATACTCAGCGCACGGCTGGCTCGCAGTGGACGTCCATCAGCAGCAGCACGGTCGCCGGTGTTGATACCCCCGTCCCGGGCGGCGTCCGCGGTCGTACGCACAGTCGCACCACGACCAGCACGAGCATCGCCACGACGGCTTCTGGTACAGCAGCAGCGGCAGCAGCGGCGGCGGCACCGGCGGCACCGGTTACAGCGGTGGCAGCAACAGAGACAGTGCTGCTACTCCCAACAATGCATCTACAACCTCTGGCCACCCCGGCCTCACGGCACAGGCAGCCAACCAAGCCCTGCCGTTCCCCATGAGCCGCAACAACAGCACGGCCGCCAACGACAGCTCGTATGCCATGAGTCGTGACAACAGTGCCGCTCCGGGGCTTGTCTCCACGACCACGACCACGACCACGACCACGACCACGGGCGCCGCCGCTGTTGTCGACGAGGACATCACCCCAACCCAGCCGCGCACCCTCCACAGCCTTCCGATGCACGCCGTCTCGCTGCACGCCGTCTCTGTTCAGGACGCCCGTGCCAGCTTTGCGAGCGTCGCCAGTTACGAGAGCATGCCTCAGAGCCCCATGGCCGACCTCATCATGACCCGCGGCGCCGACGGCAAAGAGTACGTTGCGCCCATGGGCTACAACCTGAGCCACGATCTGGGCGACTACTTGCAGTGGGAACAGGACAATGTCTACGCCATGGCGCTCGAGGAGCCGAGGTGACTCTGTCCAGTTCTTTATCCACAATTTTTTCTGTCTCTTTTGTTTCTTTGCATCCTTTTTTTCCCTCCTTGTCTCCTTGTATTATTTGGTACGGCTGGTCCCTGGCCAACACTTATAAACTACCCTTTTGGGTTTGTCACGATCTTTCCTCCGCTCTCTCATTCTCTTGTCGTTCTTCTCTTTTGGATAGCATGCATGGCCACAATACATCATCAAGCAACATGGGCATCACGGTACAAACACAAAATCGGATCTCTTTTCTCTATTTCTTACCTGTCTTCTCATCTATACACCCTTTTCCTTATACAGCCATTGTTCGCTCTTTTTTTGTTTATTTTCATAGATACCACCCCAACAAGTTACGATAGATACCTGGCTAAGAAATGAAGCCAATGCAGCTCCCTTTCGAGGTATTCAATATTCATTTTGCATCGCTCGCGATTCACTCAATTCTGTTATCGTGTTTGTTATCGTGTTTGTTATCGTGTTTGTTATCGTGTTTGTTTTTGTGCTTGTTTTCGTCGTGTTCCGATTGGATGTGTCCAATTTGATGTGTCCGAATGACACCCTCCACTAACCAAAGCCGGACGATCTGCACGCCGCGCCTTGTCTTATTGGCGACTTTTTTGGCGACTCTTATTCTTGGCAATATCGGACGTCGGCCGTGTAGCCGTGTGCGGGGATGAAGGGATGCGCCGCCGATGCGTTTCTTTTTCTCCGCAATCCACTAAAAACAAACAGTTGCCCCCAATGAAACAAAGTGTAAAGCTGAGTTGCAGCTCAGGAACGCCCGGTGATGATGGCTTGCGGCTTGCTCTAATCACAGATGAAGAGAATGAAGAGACGGGGAGAAATACGAGTAAGGAAGGTCGCCGAAAAAAAAAAGATACGGACTTCTTTCCGACTTTTGGAGAAAAGAGTCACGCAATCGGAGGAACAAAAGCAACTTATCGTGTCTGCACGTCAACCTTTTTCCTCTTATTCAATGTCTCGTCAACTCGGCATTCACCAGAACAAACATCCTCCAGCACCAGCGCCCTGCCCGCCCCAAGATGAACTATGAACTCGACGACGTCCGCCCGCCGGAGCCGGCCGCCACCAGCCGACTCGTCGGCCGTCGCACCGCGCCCGCGTTCCGCTCCATTCGCCAAAAGAGCAGTGCCGCCCTTGGCCGCATCGGCTGGCAGCGACAACGCAATAGACAAGACAATGACGAGCAGGGGGAGAACGCTGCCGCTCCCGCCCAAGTGACGTACGGAGGCCACACCGTGCCGCCACCGGATCGCGGCCGGGGCGCATACCTCGTGCTGGCTGCGTGCTCACTGGCGCAGGCGCCCATCTGGGGTAGGCCGACGTCCCCCTTCTTTTTGTGTTCATTCTTGTTCTTCTTTTCGTGTCCCTTGTCTGAAAGTCATGTCCAACAACCAGGCTACTCCCTCTCGTTTGGCGTCTTCCGGCAATACTATGCCACCCACAGCTTGCTTGATGCCTCGCCCGGCAGCGTCACCTCCATCGGCACGTCCCAGACGGGCGTCATGTACCTGGCCGTCCCCGTCGTCATGGCCGCCCTGACCCGGTTCCCGCGCTTGCGACCCTGGTGTGGACCCCTGGGTTTGGTCATTTCGGTCGCCAGCATTGCCGGCTCGTCGGCACCGGGGGCAAGCGAGAGCTCCTCGGCGGCAGCCCTCATTGCCACGCAGGGTGTGCTGTACGCGCTGGGCTGTGCGCTTCTCTTTGGCGCCGCCTCGCTGTGTCTCGACGACTGGTTTATTGAGCGCAAGGGTTTGCGTACGGTGTCATGTGGGCGGCCAAGAGCACCGTGGGTGGCGGTATGCCGCTGCTGGTGGCGGTCTTGCTCGAGAAGTTCGGTGTCGAGGCCACCTTGCGGGGCTGGGCGGTCACGTCGGCCGTCATGGCGGCGCCGGTGCTGCTATTTTTGCGCCCGCGCGTGCCCGACGGTGTGTCGCCCGACCCAGTCACCAGCGACAGCAACGACAGGACCGACAGGACCGACAGGACCGACAGGACCGACAACGAGAACGAGAACGAGGACAACGGCGGCGCCAACGAGGTCGGCACACCCCCCTCGACCACCTCCTCCCTCGTCTTCTTCCGCCGCCCGCTCTTCTGGATGCTCATGGTTGGCAACGTGATCCAGTCTCTCGGCTACCAGATGCCCAACACGTACTTTTCGGCCTATGCCGTCGCCCTGGGTCTCGAGCAGTCGACGGCCCTGTCCACCTATGCCGGTCCGCTGCTGCTGGCCCTCTTCTCGGTCGCCTCGGTCCCCGGCACCATGGTCATGGGCATGCTCGGCGACCGCCTGCCGGCGACCACCGTCGTGCTCATCTCGTCCGCCGGGTCCGCCGTGTCCGTGTTTGCCCTCTGGTACGTGTCGGACCTCGCCAGCTTCCACGGCGGCAACCCGCTCGCCCTTCTGATTGCCTTTGCCCTGGCCTACGGTTTCTTCGCCGGCGGCTTCTCGTCGACGTGGTCGGCCGTCCTGCACGACATGAAGAAGCGCGACGAGACGGCCAACACCGGGCTGGTGTTTGGCATGCTCATGGGCGGCCGCGGGCTGGGGTTCGTGCTGAGCGGACCGATGAGCGGCGCGCTCCTGGCAGCCGGTGCGTCGCCCCATGGACCCTCCAAGACGAGCGTCGTCGTGGGCGAGTACGCGCCGCTCATCCTGTGCACGGGCACGACGGCCATCCTCGGCGCATGGGGCTCGCTGTGGTCGCTGGGCCGGCCGTGCCGGCGTCTGGCGCGGCGTGTTGTCGCTATTTTCCGCGGGCGGAGGAGCTCAAGACGAGTCGGCATTTGAGAGGACGCACAGGATGCACAGGATGCACAGGATGCACAGGATGCACAGGATACACAGTACGCAGTTCTGGAAAAACGGAAACCCAACGAATACCTTCAAGACACAAGAGTTGTCCGTATGAATGCAAACCAGGTAAGAGCGATAGGAGCAAAGAAGAAGATAAACAGGTTGGACAAAAATATGCTTTCAAAAAGGTCAAAAAAGAAGAGACAACGCCGATATGTGGACACCCAGGCTTGTCGTGAAGCTCGTTTTTGGCTATGCATGCGAACACCCAAAATAAGATGAGGCAGAAAAGCGAAACAAGAAAGTAAAAGGAGAAACAAAAGCAAAAACCAAAAAACAAAAACAAAAACCAAAACGAAAACCCTCCAGATGCTAAAGCAAAGAGACAAAAGGCAAACCAAAAGCAATAGCAAAAGAAGGCTCGATCAACCATCCTTTGCTCTTCTCTTTTCTTTCCCCTACACCTCCAGAATTCGCGTAATCGTCACATCAATCTCCTCGCGCGTCATGTCCTGGCCGGCAGCCCGCTGGCCAGCGAGCACGTCGTCCAACCGGTTGAGCTGCTCCACCTTGAGGACATAGGCGTTCCACAGTTCCTCGGCCTCGCGCAGCACCCGCCGGGGACGCTGCTTGTCGTTGAGCGCCTCTTCGGTCTCGCCGTTCTTGCGCATGGCCAGAATCTGCATCCACAGGTGCCGACGCTCGTCGTCAAGCAGCTTCATGACGTACGCCAGCGCACTGCCGGGGTCCATGGCTGGGTCGGGCAGAATGTCGTGGCGACGGGACGCGACGGCCACAGTCACCTTTTCGTTCTCGCCCAGGGCGTGGCCCGTCTTTTCGTTTTGGCAGCAAACGACGCAGTTGACGCGGTTGTGCTTGCAGATGGCCGTCGAAGAGGCTGCCTTGCTCGCATTCGCATGGTTGTCGTCGTGGGTGGTGGTCGCCTGGAAGGAGACAGACTTTTGCTGGCTGGACTTGCTCGTCTTTGCTTGCGCCGTCTTGGCCCGTTCGGCCGCATTGCGGGCCGCAGCGTGCACCTGTGCCAGCTCGTGCGCCAGCTCCGCGTCGTGCAGATCGCCATTGGCCTCGTGCTCGTCGTTCTCGTCCTGCTCCACATTCTCCGTCTGAAAGTCGAGATCAGGAATGATAAACGCCGACGTCATGTTCTCGTCCATGGAGTGGTCGATGGCCGACTGGCCCGAGTCGGAGGCGCCGTCGCTCTGGTCGTGGAGGTCCTGGCGATCGTGCTCGTCGTGCTCGTCGCGCTCGTTATGCTCGTCGTGCTCGTCGGCGTCAGACTGAAAGTCGTCGGCGTCCACATCGAACTCGTGCTCGGCACCCGGGACATCCTCGTGCTCCAGATCCTGGGTGGTCTCGGCAAGCTGTACTGTGCCGCGGTGCTCCTGGGGCAAACCGCCGGGCCACTGACCGAGCACCTCCGTCATGCGCATCAGTGTCTCATCCTTGGACGACCAGGACTCGCGCAGCTTTCGGAAGTTCTCGTCGAGCTGGTGCACGCTCTTCTCCTTCTCACGCAAGAGCACCTGCAGCTTGGTGATTTGGGTCCGCTGGCGCTCGACGACAGTGTGCACAGTAGCTTCGCGGTCCTTGCACTGCTGCCGCACGGCGTGCAGCTTCTCCTTGAGCGCCGTGTTTTTCTGGGCCAGGGCGTCCTTGGCCGTGGTGAGGGCGTATTTCTCGTCGCTGCACTTGGCATGGTCGCCGCTCAACATCCGCTTCTCAGCTTCCATGCGTGCAATGCGCTCCTTGTGGAGACGCTGCTCCTCGCGGTGGCTGCTCGTGGCGGCGTCGCGCTCGTCCTTGAGGGCCTTAATCACCCGCTCGCGCTCGGCCACCATTTGCTCCAGCTGCTGGATACGCCGCTGGGCCTCCTGGTTGGGACGCTGGGCAGATGCGGCCATACGCTGGCGGAGAGCCTCAAAGTCGGCTGCGAGCTTCTTGGCCTTTTCGGTGGCTGCATTGGCACGCTGCACAGCGGCATCGCGCTCGGCTGCGAGGTCAGTCGAAATCTGTGCCTGCTCTTCGTATTGGGAGTGGATGGCGTCGAGGTCGGCCTCGAGCTCAAGGATTTTATTTTGCAATACTTTTGTTGTTAGTGGACGAAACGCGTGAGAGAGAGAGAGAGAGAGAGAGACAAAGGAGAGAAAGAAGAAAAGACGCGTGCTCGCACGACTTACATTGGTTCTCCTCGTGGCTTTCTCTCAGGGATGGTCGAGGTCGGCAGCAAAATCGTGGTCACCCGACTTGTGAGCCAGGGTGTAGAAACGGTCGAGCAGCGACTTGTACTTGATCTCGCCCTGAATGATCTCGTTCTGGAGCATCTCGTCGTGCTCCTGCAGACGCTTGACCTCTTCGCGGATGGTCTCAATGTCGACAAAAATCTCCTTCTCGTCCTCCGGGATCCGGCCCACTGGCAACTGGTACTTTTGCTGGGCGTCAACCGACTTGCTGTACACGTAGTTGCCGGGCGTGAAGCGAATTGTGCCGGTAACAAGGTTGTGTAGGAGAGGGAACGACTTGGACGGCACAATAAACGACTGGTTAGTAGCCTCGCTGTGAATGTTGCTGTTGTTGTTGTTGTTGCTGTTGTTGTTGCTTCCCGTCCGAGCCAAGCTGGCGACGCGAGCCACTGGCGCAGCAGGCGGTGCCGAGCTGACTCTCTGTGGTGCCTGTGTAGCGGTCGTCGTCGTCGTGGCGACGGTGCGGATGCCAAGATCGATATCCTCGCGCGAGCCGGCAGACGTCTCAGGCGACGAGAGCTCGTCCAGGAGCGGCGAGTGCTCAAAGACAACAGCAGACGCCTGTCTTCTCTTGTTGTTTGTCTCCTGGAGCGAGCCCGTCGTGACGGACTTTTTGAGAGCGGGTGCAGGTGCCGCAGCTGGTGCAGCAGCAGGAGCAGCAGCAGGAGCAGCAGCACGCGAGACAGTGCCATGTCGCAAAGGAGAAGGCTTGGGCTTCTGTGCCGCCGCGGGGGCAGACGTCATGACAATCGACGTCTGCGACTCGTTCTGCACAGTCGCCTGGAGAACAGGGCGGTTTCGTCGAGGTGACGCGTCCGCGGACAGGCGACCATTTTTCTGCCTGTTGTTTTGGGCCGAGGCGTGGGCCGGGCCGCGTTCTCCTTGTCGAACTGCACCAGGTTGTCGATAACACCAAAGTTTGTTGTGGATTCCGCGTCGAGGTCGTCGTCGTTCTCGTGTTGTGTGCCAGCGTCCGCGTCCGCGTCCGCGTCCGCATCCGCATCCTCAAAGATGCCCGTGTCCGTCACATCGTCGGGCCGCCACTCCTTGAAGGTGCGGAACAGGGCCGATGTGTTGACGACGCCACTAAGAATGTCCGTTGCTGTCCGCTTCTCGTTGTCATGGCCTCCATGGCTGCCAAACCGGCCTGTGGATTTGCGGACGCGGTGGCTGCCGCGCTCGTAATGCACCGAGGCACGCGTCGACTCCGCGTCGGGGCCGGCAGAAAGGTCGAGGAGGGTGTGGAGTCGCTCGTCAAGTCGTTGTGTCCACCACCCATATGGATGGAACTGGTTGTGATGGTGCCGTGCGAGCCCGTGGACGAAGGTGGCTCGCGGAACTGTGCTGGCATCTGGGCGCGCGCGTGCTTGGCGGCGAACAGAATGTCTTCGTGGCGCGCACGGTTGGTGCGCTGGCTAAAGGCCATGAGGTCTTTGAGGCTGTCGAGAGTCGTCGAGCGGTCCGAGTCGTAGTGAAGAAGACCAGGCGCGCTCTGTTGCTGTTGTTTGTGTCGCGGGCGGTGCTTGTCCTGCGCGTACGGAGTCCGGCCGGCGCGACTGGCCGTCGGAGCACTCCGGTAGTCCATCGCGGCTGTGTTGTGTGTTGTCGTGAGAGGCTGTGTTTGTGGTCAATCGGTGAGATGTGTTGAAGTTGTCTCTGTTTCGTGGTTGACGCGACTTCCCGGCTTCTTGAAGTGAAGAGATAAAAAGTAAACAAAAGCCGGCCGTGGGTGCGAGTCGTATGAACACTAAGATGGGGAGCGAAGAAGAAAAACAATGTTTGGCCAGATGCACTGAGACGCGTCTGAATGGCTCCCAAAAGGCACGATGTTGTCACAAAAGTCTGTCGAGGTCCTCGTCGCGATGAGGCCGTTTTCGATTCTGCGTAGGAAAGCGTGGGAAAGCGTGTCGTGCTGGAAGAGCTGGTTTGGGAAGGATGTCGAACAAAACAAAACAGCAGGAGAGCTCTAGTGGTCAGTGTGTTTATTGTGGGGCGTGGGGCAGCCACATCGCAGGCCCAAAACGGCAAGAGCAAAACAACAAGGAACGAGGCTGGACTCTGCTCCAGCCACACCTGCAGTGCGTGGCTGACGTTTCTACGCCGGATCGAACATTATTCAAAGATCTGACATCTCAACGGACTTGTAACGTCAAAAGCAGACGAAATGGCAGTGGTCGATGGTCGTGAGAATCTTGAGAGGTGAGAATTTGGAAGCCCGACCCTTTGTTTTGATGGCTGGCCAATCAGAGCGCAGGAACAATACGGCCGCTAGCTCGTCGACTCTTGCCGTCGTATTATGTAATCCGTCATGACGCAGGCCGCCAAAATGATGTCCAGAACGATCAGCGGGCCTGTTCTCCTGCAAAATGTTCTTTCACAACGGGTTGTGAGCAGTCTCATTAGATTTTAGCACAACATTCGTTGCTTGCTGCTCATCCAATCCGAGATCTCTTTTTTTTTTTCTTTTCTTCTGTTTTTTTTTGGTTGTTCTTTTTTTTTTCTTTTCCTCATCTGCAGGCCTGTTCTCGCTCATTTTTCTGGCAATATTTTATTTCCCAGTCAAGTCATACGCCTAAGTCGCCAGCACCGAAAAATCCCCAAGGAAGAGGGCCCTGCACGGAGGTCGTCCGATACATTTACAAGTAGCAAGCATTGTCCAGACATGTCCTGACATCGAATCTGCTCTGCAGAGGAGAGAGCTTATGACCTCGAAAAGGCTTGAAAAGATGGATGGAGATGCCGTCCGCCCATTGGTCCTCTGCTCCAGTGGCTGAGTGTTTGTTTGAGCGGCCTTCAGCACCATTCGAATGTCTAAAAGCACTCGTACAATCTCGCACATGTCTTTCCCGCGTGTTCAACGATGTGAAGGAAGAGCCTTTTTGGCTTTGCCGAGCTTCCTGTACCCTATGAACGGGCCCCTGGTGCCTATTTGATATAGTTACATACGGCATCGACTTTGACAGCGTATTACGGTGTGTTGTCGATCGCTTTCGGGTGGCGGCCTCACTGTTGCTAGAATTAACCTACCTACAATGTCAACTTTTGTGCCCTACAGTAAGCATGGATGCAGTGCCTCCTGGTGTTGAAAAGGGTCCAGGCACTCCTGTCTTCATGGATCTGTAGGTGGACGGATGAGATATATAACAAGAGCTTTTTCTCCTCTCTGGGGTAGTATATTATATAATCTCACCTCTCATCTTAGAATCACCATTTATCTTCCATCTTCCACCTTCCACCTTCCACCTTCCACCTTTTTTTTCTTCCATACAAGCATCCAACATCTTCAAGATATCGTATCTTCACACTTCATTACTTTCTCCTCTTCTCCCACATCTACCAAACTCTCCCACCTCTCTACAAAATGGGTATCATTCGCCGTATCGTCCACAACGCCATTGACAACGAGATGAACCTCAATCTCAACAACCCCAATGCCAACGTCGTCTACACCACCCCGGTCCCCTGCGGTCCTGGTTACGGCCGTGGCTACAACTGCGGCTACCTTGGCGGTGGCCCCAACTACAATCGCTTCGACCGCCGCATGGCTCGCCGTGACTACTTCAATATGCGCCGCGGCTATATTGCCGACCCAGTTGCGGCCGTCAGCACCGTTGCCTCGCCCATACCGCAGCAGCAGATGGTGATACTGCAGCAGCAGCAGCAACAGCAGCAATTTCACAACAAAAATGATATGCAGTACCAGCAGGGCCCGCCTCCCCAGCAGTACAACAACAGCAACAATATGCAGTTCTCTCCGGCTCAGAGCCCGCCCATGTACTCGCGCGACATGTCGCCCCAGAACGGCGGAAACGACAGCAGCAGCCACGACATGCCCTGTGGCGGCAACTTGCCGCAGCCTCGCGGCTTCTTTGACGAGGAGTCGGACGTCCACGCTCCGCCGCCGTATGTGGACAACCGCCGCAACCAGCAGAGCCGTGATGTGAAGAACTAGGACTGTTCCACTGCCGAGGCGTAGACTGTACTTGATCTTATTATCTTTTGTATCCTTTTCTTTGATTTATTACGGTTGCGTAGACAAGCAGGTGTTAAAGACGTTTACAGAGTTTTGCTGTTTTCTGAATGTTCATTTGATTTCATCTTATTTAAGATTTATGTTTTATATAAAACTCTGAGGTGACCCTTTCATCAGATTATTTTACAATGTGCAAGTGCATCAACGTGTATGAACGCCGAACAAAATCAAATCAAACAGAATAAAATCAAATAAAACTTTGAAAAACTATGGCAAACGAAAACGAAAAAAGACCAAAAAAATCGTGACTCGGACCGTAGATGGACTGCGGGTTTTTGTTGCTTCCTCCATTCGTCTGTTTTCAGCACCCTCATGTACACGCATCGCCTCTTCTGTGTTCTTCACCCAGAAAGGCTTCAAGCCGATCGATCCTCGAGCAAGATGGACCCGACCACAACCCACCAACGTGTGATTGTCCTGCTCACACTCCCCCCCCCTGCCACTGATTTTTTCCCACCGCGCACGCTCATCTCCCATTTACCGCTCGCCAGCCAGACGGCGCGCCTGCACCTCGCCCAGCGCCTTGGTGCCGCTCAGCACAGCAACCGTACCCACAACGCCCGCCACAGGCAGCATTTGGAACAGGTTCCACGTCGTGTAGTACAGGAAAAAGACACCCTCCATGGCCAGGACGGAGCCAAAAAAGGCAGCGTGGGAGAGGGGTGCCGCAGCCAGGGCTTTGCCCAGGTGGCCGAGGTTGGCGCCCAGCAGCAGCCACGCGCCAAAGAGCACGGGCACCGTGGCGGCGACGGCCAGCACAAAGAAGAGGCTGATGACCTGGGGCGGCGAGCGCGGGTCGGCGCGGAAGATGTGGTGGATCTCGCCCTTCTTGGTGTAGCGCTCGGGCGCGGGCGACGAGGGGGCGGGCACGTTGGGGTCGTGGACAAACGCGAGGTCAAACAGCCCTTGCTGGTTGGGGGCGTAGCCCTGGGCCGATCCAAAGGAGCCGATGACCAGGCTGGCGCGGACGTGGTGGCCCGAAGCCAAGAGCTGGGCGGGGATGTCCTTGTGGCTGATCTGGACGGCGCCCTTGCCGCTCTCCTTGACGGTCAGCGGAAACGGGGCCTCGAGGCCGGAGGCCGGGTCCTGGAGCAGCAAGAAGGCCTGGTGCGGGCGCTTCCCCTGGCCATTGTCCTTGGTGGTCAGGGTGATCTTGGCGACATCGTTGCTGCCGAGCACGAGGGCCTTGCCGAGCGAGGACTTGGCATGGAGTCTTTGACAGCGTTAGTACTCTGGGAACGACCAAGTGGAAGCGACTCGAAGCAACGGGGGCGGACTGGGACCTACTTTTCCGTCACCTTGTTGCCGCTGGGGCCCTTGGAGGTGATTGTGATGCTGCCGTCGTCAAAGCTCCAGGCCGACGCCGCCTTGGCCACGCCGGCCGCGACGAGCAGCAGTGATGAGACTGCGAAGCGCATGCTTGATGGGTGTTTTGTGACGTTGGAAAGTCGAGGAAAGGACAAGAGGTCGGGGTGCCAAGGCAAATACCGAGGCTCGCGATGGTCGGGATGGATTCGAGGATGGACTTGGAAATGCTGTCGAGAAAAGGAGTCCGTCGAGGTTGTCGACGGTTCAATCGAAAGGTCGAAAGGTCAGAAGGTCGGAATGGGGGAAATGTGAGAAATGACGAAAGGAAATCCGGCTCCCGAAAGGAATGGCAGTCGTCAATGGCACAGTTGCAAGGACGTCGTGGAAAAGGAAGCAAGAAAGAACACCCCTCTGTGGTAGAAAGAGAACACCGTGCCGTTTGGAGTATGGAGACGCTGTGTCTTCGTAGACGTAAACTGGCGTTTGGAGCTTGCTGCTTGCAGCGCGGCGCCATTTTGGCGTGCAGCAGCTTAAGCAGTTACGTGTCTCTCTTGTGGAGCTCCGCTAGGACTGCCTTAAGCTGCACGTGTCGAATCACGTGTTAGTACTCCTGAGTTGAAAGCTGCCCTCACAGTTCATTTCTGTTGACTTGCAGCTCAAAGACTACTCGACATGTTGATATCTTGTGGTTGTTGAAAAAGTAAGATCATGGCAGGCGACGCTCAGGCGTGCTTAATACATCCAAGGAGAAAAGAAGATAGCAACCAAATCAAGCCCAGAACAACAAACAGCACATCCTACCTTGCCTTTTATTATATAATCCCCAAATAAACGCCTCAAATAATATAGCTCCTTGGTATAGCTCCTCCAAACTTTCATTGTCATAGTTCCGTCTTGGCCGACTCGCGTGCCGCCCGCCGCACCTGAATCTGGGGTAGCATGCCGTCCAGCTCCATCCACTCGGCGGTAAAGGCCGTCACGATCTTGGCCCAGTCATCGACAGTGGGAATGTCGAGATTGCCGCCCGTGTCGGCCATGGTGTGCCAGACGCGTGGGAATGGCGTTGGGATGATATGCAGAATATCGACGCCACGGGCCATGAACGGCATGTGGTCGTCCTCGACGAAGCCTGGGAGAACTGGGTCGGCTTCTTTTTGGCCTCGGGCAAAAATTTGGAGCCCGTGCCTTCGGTCGCCAGGACGTTGAGCCTCCGTAGGCGATCTTCAATGGAGGCCAAGCGCTGGTAGGCCCAGTGGGTGGTCTGGAAGTAGGAGGGCACCGTCGGGTTCGGCGCGCCGAGCAGGTCGAGCAGCACAAAGAGGCTGATGGAGCTGAGAGGGTTGGAGAAGGTCGAGAGGGCCTCGTAGCGTGTAGCCTCCCAAGACTCAGCAAGGGCTCTGTGACGTGTGAGCATGTGTTTAAAATGGGGAGACAAAAAGAGACAAGAAGAGACAAAATAAGACAAGATGAGACAAGAAGAAAAAGAAAAACAGAAGAGGAAAAAAAAGGCTGGCGCATCTTACCTCGACCCGTACAGCGAATCCGTGGCGCTCCACTTGACCCATGCTTCCTCGCCGTCCAGCAGCATAATCTGCACGCCGCGCTCCTCCTCAAGACCGCTGCCCGCATCGCCGGATGCCTTCATGGCCTCCCACTTTTGCGTCAGTGCCTGGTCGACACTCCGCGCCACGTGCATCAGCATCGCACACGGCGCTGCGCTGTCAATGGCGCCGATAAAGCCCTTTGGGCTGAACAGCGTGTCGTAGTGCGCCGCCAGCGTCAGCCGCGCCACGTCGCCCGGGGCCGCCCATGGCGGGTCGCGCCGAAAAATCAGGTTGGCAAAGGGGATCTGCTCGTCGCCCGTGGCCGGTGTCGTGGCCGTCGAGTTGTGCCACTCAATCTGCCACTCGGGCAGCTGCTCCTGGAAGAAGCGCACAAAGTGCTGCTGGACCGCCACGGAGCCCGGCGTACCTGGGACACGCGGAATCAGAATGGGCGCCAGCAGCTTGCCATTGTGAATGTCAAAGTCGGCGCCGGCCGTGGGAATGCGCAAGAGACTCTCGTCCGATAGCGGGCTATAGGCGCCGGCACGGGTCATGGACGCCGCGAGGACGAGGATGTGTGTGAGGCGGAGCGAGAAGGAGAGGGATGACAGGGGGAATGACGAGAGACCGGTCATCCAAGAAGACCGCGACATGATGTTGTTGCAGGTGGGAAGACGGCGAGGCTCTCGATGAGAGGAAGAAAAGTAGTCGTCTGCCGTCTGCCGTCTGTCGACTGCCAGCCGGCTCTCGGAGCACGCGCGAACCCTCACAGCGTCGGCTGCAGCTCCTGCAGCGCAGTGCGTCGCCTTTGCTTGCGATCGGCACGCCCGACGTCGCGTTGGTAGCGCAGAGCTGTGGCTTGTCTATGTCGATTCGTCCAGTGAGATTTGAGATTTGAGACTCGGAACTCGAGCTTTTGAGGTTCGTCGACTCGGCTTATTTTCGCCCGGTCTGTCTACGCGCTCGTTTGCTGCAACCCTGCTGTTGATGATTCGAGGCTCTGTCGCAAAGAATCTCAATACTGTATTTGAGAAAGAGATCGGATGCACAAAAGAGTATGCGTGTCGCTCGTGTCGGCAAAAGAGCAAACCGAAGAAAAGAGATGCGGCCAGATTGGAGGGATTGGCTTTTAGGCCTGTCTCCTGTGTCTCGAACCAAGATGAAGTGGCAGCGAATAGCACCAAATGCGGCAAGGCCTGGCCCGCGCCCCATGCGCCTCTCTCTCCGACTCTAGTGTACGATGTACGCATAAAGCCTGCAAGGGTCCTCACTACCCGCAACCGTCTTAGCGTCCTGGGAAACCGGTGGAGGGAGGCCCCGAAGGGCGCTGTCAACGGAGCGTGGCGCCCTTTTTCCGCTGTGTTTCTCAAACGCCCCCCAAAGCTAGTGGAGCATCGTTCCTGCGCTGTGTAGCAATACTGCGTAGACCTGCATCGTTCTTTCCTGGGTGGATGCACTTGACGCTCGTTCTTTCCCTTTGTCTATCGTGAGCTCCTTCCTTTTCACGTGTTCCGTATTGACAAGTGAGCAGTCGTGATGTAATCCATTCTGGGCACCTTCTCGTCTCGGGACCAAGACCGAGTTTGCAAGATATCAGCTCGCCCGTTCCACTCTCTATCCAAATACGAGAAAACCAGTGATCGTTCTCCACCCATATCGTTTCCTTACAATGTGCAATGCGACCCTTGACAAGGCGGCATAGCCGTTACCTGTATAAGAGCTTCTTGAAAGCACGTTTGCCTCACCAAAAACAAGCCGCTCACGATGCATCTTGCTGCACTTCTTTCTTCGACAAGAGGCCGCCATTGACATCCGGCACATAAAGCAGCAATGGCACAATTGCTGCCGATGCCGATTCGGACGGCACGCCCATCTGCCAGGATGCCCTCTTTCTAGCTGTCGGCATAGCTTCGTGTCTCTTTCTTCTGGTCCTACCGATAAGGCTGCGACAGCTTCGTTTTGCCTCAGTCAAGGTCAACATCTCTCGCATCGCCTTTTACAAGATTGTGAGTATCTTCCATGTGTGGTTGAACTGTCTTTTTTTCTTCTCTTCTTTTCATAACCTGTCATTCTTACAAATGTTTCAGGGAACCTCATTTCTGTTCATCGCAGCATGCTTTCTTCCAGCCTCCATTCTAGCGAGGGGTGACGCTCCCAACGCAAACTCATTCGCAGCTCGATGGAGTATGTACGGCGTTCCTGCCGCGTCCGTGGGAGTCGCCATCCTCTCATTTCTAGAGCACCGCAGAAACGTTCGGCCATCCAATGCGATTGTGCTCTATCTCCTTGCCACTCTCGCTATCAACATGGTATCTCTCGCGGTTCCGTTGCGCTTCGGTTGGCCGGCAATCTTCTATCGAACCACATGCTTTGAAGCCGTGATCAACCTAACTCTCCTCGTCCTCGAGAGTCTGAGCAAGAAGTCCATCCTGCGCGAAGCGTATCGCGACCTGCCACCTGAGGAACTGGCTGGCATTCTCAGCTTGACATATCTGGTGGCTCCACGACTTGCTGTCACTGGGCTATCACCAGGTTCTCTTGCCAGAGGACCTGCCCAAGATTGACACCAAGCTTGGCTCGGATTCGTTGAGACGGAAGATCTTGTCATCGTGGGAAAAGCGCGGTAAGCTCCTCTTCGGAATCTTTGCTGTCTACCAACCCATCTCTAACTCTGCCTGCTCGCTACTAGAAATGCCCGAGAAGACGACAACACTCCCTCGCGTCTTATTCAAATGCTTCTGGGTGCCCATTGTTGCCGTTGCGGTCCCACGACTGTTTCTCATTTTATTCTAATTTTCACAGCCTGTCCTAATCAGCCGAGCCATCTCCTTCGTCGAGGGGCTGCCCAAGAACAGAAAGTTGACGACAATGCAACCGCCGCGGGTTCTTGGATTGTCGTGGCGGCCGTTTTCATCTACTTTGGCCTCATGGCATCTACGGCCATCTACCGTCACTTACTCAACCGAATCGAAATCATGTTTAGAGGCGCGCTGGTCGGACTCATTCATCAAAAGGCTCTGGTAGGACGCAGTCATGCCTACGATGACGGGAAGGCCTTGAAACTGATCAGCACCGACGCTGTCGAGCTCGAGGGCGCCGCTGAAATGTTTCACGAAATGTGGGCATTTTGTCTGGAGGCGGCCATTGGATTTACCATGCTCACCATGGAGATTGGCTGGCTCTGGCCCTTGCCAGTGTGTATCGTCTTTGGTAGGCTGTCACTGTATTTTTTTTCTCAAAAAAAAAAAAAAAACTTGACCAAAAAAGCTCACCTTTCAGTATTCTCCCAGACAAGCCGTTATGCAGTCCGGCCCATGAAAGCAAGGCAAACAGCTTGGAACGAAGCGACTCAGAAACGCCTGTCAATGACAAGTTCGATTCTTGGCGTTATGAAGAGCGTCAAGATTCTTGGTGTGCAGGCTGCCGTCGAGGACGTGATCTTACAACTGCGAGAGAACGAACTTCTGGCAGCAAAGGGTGTGCGTTGGAACAACGTTCTCTACAATTCAAGTGGTAAGCAACAACTTGGACGTCCGCACTTCTTTTGTTCGACAAAACTTTCTTCTAACAAAGCTTGAAGCAAACGCACTGGGACTTTTCTCGCCGGTCATCACTGTCGCCCTTTATGCCATCGTCTCATCGGCGAACGGGAAGGAGTTTGACACAAGAACCGCATTTACAACAACTGCCATCCTGTCCATGATCACGCGCCCTGTCAACATGGTCATGACCATGCTACCACAAATAGCCGCGTCCATGTCAAGCTTCGAGCGTATTCAGGCGTATCTACTGAGACCGAGTGTTGACGATAAGAGAGTGCCCATTGAGTCGGAAGATGCTGACGAGTCGTCTGTCGCTATTGCTGTGGCAGATGTCACCATTCCCCACCAGCAAAGCGGGAAGTCTGTCCTCGAATCGCTGCATTTCAGTATCGACAAAGGATCACTCACCATAATCACTGGCCCTGTGGGGGTAGGCAAGACACTGCTGGCTCACACGATCCTGGGAGAGGCTGTCTTCCAAACGGGCACAGTCGCTGTTTCTTCGCTACAGATGGCCTTCTGCTCGCAGGCAGCGTGGCTGCCAAACCAAACCATCCGGGCATGTGTTCTTGGACTTGATGGGGATGTCCTTGTGAACCAAATGCACTACAAGAGAGTGCTCGAGGCGTGCTGTCTGGATGAGGACCTGGAAGAGCTTCCGGACTGCGATGAAACGGTCGTCGGCACGGGCGGCCAAAACCTCTCTGGTGGCCAAAGACAACGTGTGGCCATCGCCCGTGCAGTGTATTCGCACCACGGAATTTTTGTTTTTGATGATAGTTTCAGTGCCTTGGACGGCAAGACTCAGGGTACCGTGATCAACAATCTTCTTGGACTCAACGGCCTTCTACGAAACGACAACACGACTGTCCTCTGGGTGACCAACAACAAATCGTTCTTTCATCTTGCAGATAATATTTTGCTCCTTGCCGATGGCACAGTCAAATACCAGGGCGACTCTCAGCACAGCAACGAGACGAATCTTGAGCAGACTTTCACAGAAAGAGCCTCACCAAAGAACGATACAGATGGTCTCACAGAGAATGACACGACAGAAGCAAAAGCAGTAACCCCACCGCGAAAGGCCGGCCCAAAACCACCTGCAACGCCAGACTATCAACGCAAAGACGGGGACTTCTCTCTTTATAAGTACTACATCCTATCTGCAGGTATCGGCAATGTGCTCTTGCTGGTCCTTATGACGGCAACATTTGCCTTCTTCTCGACGATGCCAGCCCTCTACCTTAAGTGGTGGACAGAGTCGGAGACCTCAAATACTGTTCTGTATGCACTTGGATACATCTCAATGCTGGTAGTCGCCTGGATGGCTACCAGTCTCTTGAAGTGGGCTGATAGCATCCTCGTTGCTGGCCGGTCTGGAGCGATCCTGCACCGTCGCCTCTTGCAGGCCATTTGCAAGTGAGTACTACCAGTCATTTCCACGGGCCCCTCGTTCTCATCCACTGACAGACGTGCAGCGCCCCCCTTTTCTTTTTCTCCAACACAGACTTGGGAACTGTGCTGAACAGATTTATTCAAGACATTCAACTTGTCGATAAGAAGATATCGCTGGCAATGAGCAGCTTTCTGGCTCGTATGTTTATTGCCTCACGATGCATGTCTGAAATTGGAGACCGTATACTAACACTGGCACAGAGGTCTTTAAACTGCTGATGCAGGTCATTGTCCTTCTCATCTCGCAGCCTCTGCTGGGGTTGACATTGCCGATCTGCATCGCAACCGTGTACGTCGTCCAAAAACGGTACTTGCGAACATCACGACAGCTGCGGCGGATGGAGCTCGAGTCCCAATCTGCCGTCTACTTCAATATGCTCGAGACCGTCAGCGGCCTACAGACCATCCGTACTTTTGGCTGGCAGGACGCCATGGCCAAGGAGACTTCGGTGTCGCTCGACAATTCCCAGCGGCCCGTCTACCTCACACGGTCTCTTCGGCGCTGGCTCAATGTGGTTTTAGATGCAGTCGTTGCTTGCATTGCCGTGGGCACCGTCTGGTTAGCAGTTGCAGGGGCCCTTGCAGCAGAATCGCCGAGGCGAATTGTCAAAATGACCCCTTCAGGAGGACAAATTGGTGTTGCCCTAAACATCATCCTGTTGACCAATACGACACTTTTGCGACTTATCCAGCAGTGGACAAATATGGAGGTGTCTCTAGGGGCCGTTGCACGCCTGCGGGAGGCGACGGATGAGACGCCGCAAGAAGAGAACCTGCAGGAGAAACATGAGGATCCAGCACATGCCGGTGTTCGACTGCCCGCAGACTGGCCAAGTTCGGGCAGAATCGAGCTCATCAACGTGACGGCATCGTACAGGTAATTGGGACCATCCCCTCGTTCATTGCTGTTCCTCACCGACGAATTCTCATAGCCAAGATACAAACGTACTTAACGAGGTGGGTTTGAGCATCGAGCCCGGCCAAGTTGCAGTCATTTGCGGTCGAACTGGAAGGTAAGTGAGAGAATGGTCTTCACGATTCGTTTCGTTTCGTTCCGTATTCAACTGACAATGTACCAGTGGAAAGAGCTCGCTGCTTATGTCACTGCTGCGGCTTTTGACTGAACGCACGACGGGCAAGATCGCCATTGACGGCATCGACCTGGCTAGGCTCCGTCTTGGCGACATCCGCGAGCGGGCCTTTGTGACCGTCTCACAGGATCCACTTCTCCTTCCCGGCGCCAGTCTACGCTTCCACTTGGACCCGACAGAGACACTGCCACACACAGCGCTGGCCGAGGCCTTGGACAAGACAGGTCTTCTCAGCTTATTTGCCGGCAACAGCTATGACGACGAGAGCGACAATGCCGCGACCGCCACGATTTGGGACCGAGCCCTTTCTTCGTTTCCCGTATTGTCGGCCGGCCAGGCACAGCTCTTGTCCCTAGCACGGGCGCTCCTTCAGCTGCCAACACGTTCCTCGGTGTCTTTTGGGCAGCAATACTCGGACCATGCGTATGGCAAACGCATGCCCATCATATTGCTGGACGAGATCACGGCGTCACTGGACGCAGAGACAGAGTCGGCCGTGTACGATGTGGTGGAGGAGGTATTTATCAAAGGCCATGACGGCGCCGGCCACACGGTGCTTATCGTGACGCACCGTCCGGCGGCCCTCACAAAGCGACTCCGGCCGGGCCAAGACGTCACGGTCTGGATGAGCAATGGCAAGGTGGAGCGGGTGGATCCAGTTGTGGTCGAGGTCGAGAAGTATGCGTAGGTGGAGAGCAAGAGTGAACATGTACATGTACTTGTACTCAGTATCATGTAAGATACGTACTTTTGTACGGAGCATCTGGGGCCTTCCCGAAGCCACTGCACAACGGTCATGCAGGCCAGCGTGCATAGTCCTGCATAATGCACGCCGGCAACAGCCACAACGGGTCCCGCCACAGACAAAGCAAAGGAGACTAAAAGTGCAAGAGCAAAGATGGGAGCTGGAGGGCAAAAGCAGCAAAAGGGAGAGGCTGTTTATTAACAAATGGTGGGAGGAATGTCCGGAGTGTGCATGTGCATGTTTACATCGTACATGAGAGCGAGAGCATGACAGGAGAGGAGGAAGCTCCTGGTTTGGGAACAAAAAAATAAGATGAGATTGCCAGAGACATGGCCCTGCATACCAAAACGACAAACGAGCCAAGATGCTGTCTGGGACCCCGGCACGAGCGGGACTAGCATTGAGAGAGACAGGGGAGACAGGGGAGGCAAGAGATGTGCAGAAAGGTGTACCCACTAAATTAGTGGCCCAAGTAGGGTTAGACTTATTTTGTTTTTGTGAAGTTCTGTGGGGCAGGAGCTGCTCGAGTCTCGACGCGGTCCGGCGGTTCCTTCCCAAAAAGCCATGTTTTTGAGCGCTTTATTTTTAGCTTATTTTACGGCGTGCCTGGCTCTTTCCTTATTTTGTCGTCGTTGTTGTTGGCTGTTGCACTTTTTGTGTGCTGTGTTCTACGCAGGACAGGGGATGCTCTGGGGAAGGAGCAACCCAAGGACGTCAACAGAACCCTGTATTTTCTCGAGTTTTCGAGGCTTCGGCAGCTACAAGTACGATGCTCAGTACCGTTTTTGGTGCTTCCCTTTATCATTTTTGATCGAACACACATTGTCTCTCGCTTCCTCTCTCGTACTCGGTCATCAATGTTTTGAGCAGCGGTGCTTCGGCGCCCCCTTTCTGCTATTCTGGCTTTTCTGGCTATTTATTCAGTCCTTTTCTTCGGCTTCTGTTGCTCCTTATTTACGACGTTTGGAGAGAAAACTTTCTTCTTGCTAGCCTTTGCTTTCTTTTCTCCTTTTCCCGTCCTCCCCCGTATCAAGGAAGGGCTTGCATATGCATGTCCAACGGCAGCTGCAGGCAAGACAAGGCCGACAAAAGAAAAGCGCATGAATACGAAGCACACAATTGCACAAATAGGTAGAAAAGCAGCAGCCACGGCAAAGCCAGCAAGACAACAAGAAGAGTCGTACGTCGTATTTCATGATCGGTCGCCTCGCGTGCAAGGCAGTGGATCACATCTTGCGGATCGCATCGTATCGGGAATTCGTATCCTGACGTCTCACGGGCCCCCGACTTTGGGGACCTTTTCCCGCCATGCTTTTTGCACCAGCCCGATCGGACAGCACAGACTGCCGTTCGCCGGATCGTCAGACGCCAAACAAGAAACAAGGAACCATACGACGTTGTGTCTGCTAGCCGTCGCCGAATGGACCGGACAAGAAGAAGGAGAGCAAGAAGTTTGAGCCCACGGCCGCTTCTCCACTCACACTACTCAGAAGAACGGCCTCTTCTGCCCTTTTGGGCTCTTTTTGAAGCCTCTGGGCCAGAGTACGAGAAGACACGCGAATAGCTCCCCCATAGCTCGTCCGTAGCTTCTCGTCTTTCCCCATCCTCGTGGCGAGCGACGACGAGCTATTTTTGCTTCGTGACCTTCCCCTCTTGCCCTTACGAGCCCACCCACGGAAGAAGAAGGGTTCTTGGGAAGAGAATATGCACAGGGACGAGAAAAGCAAAGGGATAATACCGACCTGAACCAAGGACCGCGGCAGAAGCGCAGAAGCAAAAAGGGAACAATGCTCCGGCGGATGGCACTCTCTGGCAAGATTTGGGTCAAATACAGCGTAGCAGTGCCCTCTTCCCGTGTTCCGTGATCCGTGCTCTGCTCAGTAGCACAACAACGGATAAGAGGGGTGCGGAAGAAGCGGCTGGCAAGGTGGCAAATGCGCTGGAAAGACACGATGAGGAGAGAGCAAAGGCACGGAAAAGGCAGACGATAGCACTGAGAGAGTTGTTGACTGACAATCCAGAGTCCAGACAGAACAAGAGCTCGGGCCCTTTGCCGGGGCTGCGAGGCGTTGCGACTCCTCTTTCTCTGTCTCCTCAGTCTCCTCTTGACTCCTCTTTGGGGGCTCTCGTCCCCTTCTCGTCGCCTCTTGGCGAATGGGACACTCCTCCTTTCCCTTGTCTCTCATTTCCACTCTTTTTGAACGGAGGAGCGCGCGCACCACCTTGACTCTATTTTCGAATAATTTCTTTCCCTTTCCCTCTTTCTGGCTTCTTGCTCCTTTCCTTCTCTTTTTTCTTCTTTCTCTCTTCCTTCCCCTCATTCGATATCTTTGATCGCATCGTCACTCGCTTCTTTTTGATCAAACTCGTTTTCCGCCGTTCAGTCGTTTTGTTTATTTTTCATTCACCACATTCGCTATACCTCCTTTTTTCATCTTCTCGACTCTCGCTTTTTGACCTCTAATATCTTTACTCGGTTTAAATCGCCATTTAATATCAACTTAATATCCAAAACAGCCCACCCAGCCGCCCTATCTCGACAATCAGAAAGTCAAAACAGCTTATTCTCCAGCCCGTCTCTCCAAGATAAACAACGCGTCGTTTGCTTGCTCGCCCGCGATTTTCTTCAACCTCTCACGACATTCTCTTGCACCTTTGTTGACAACGCAACCCAAATTAAACACGACCGCCACAGCTCTTTCTGTAAGTTTGACGACATTTGCATAAAGGCGTTCCGTTCAGGTGTTTCCCTCTTGTCTATTCTTATGCCAATTTCCCATTGTTGTGCTTGCCAGTGGCTTTTCGTTTCTTCTTTGGTTGTTTTCACCACTCTGGAATGGGTGGTCTCACTGTCCTCTGGTATCGTCTGGCGGCCAGTCTTGTCAGCCTATCTCTGCGTGCCTACTCCTCTCCTCTCTGTTATGCTTCTTCTGCCCGGCATTTTTTAGCCATGTCCACGCCCCAAATACCAAATGCTCGGCATACGACGGTATTACAGTACAGGAGGGGCAACCCGACAGTCCGGAGTAAGACGTCTTGACGGAGGCCAAGCCACAACAAATCAACAAACAACAATGTGCGACACAAAGGGAAGAAAAGGATGCAACCCGCAGAAAGGATGTGCTACTGGCTCCGACATGGGCCAAGACGACAGGGGAACGGCCAAGCGCACATGCATTGATTGCATTGCACAACAGGAGAAGGAAAAATATCAGAGGGGGGAAGGCGGCATACGGCAGACATGCAAAACGGACAAAAAAGAAACTAAGGGACGTTCTTCTGTAATTTGTCCGGGGCCTCGTCATCGGAAATGCAAAACCAGTGTTTTGGTCCTCTCTCTTCTCGCTCGCTTTCTTTGCCTTTACTCTTTTTTGTTTCTTCTTCTTCTTCTTTCTTTCCTTCCGAGCCATCGTCAACACACGCTGACCCTGAACCTCCAGACAATGCCTTCTCTCAAGTTCACCCTCCTGGCCGCGGCTGCCGCCCTGGTGTCGACCGTTCGTGCCGACTACTACATCGACCCCAACTCGGTCTCGCTGTCCCTCCGCCAGTACTGGTGCTCGTCCGAGATCAGCACGTGTCCCATCATCTGCGCCCAGACCAAGCCCTTCAGCACCCTGACCAACACCTGCGATCCTGTAAGTTGACGCCCTGGCTTCGCTCGAGGTCTTCTCCTTGTGGTTGCTGCTCGCTGCTCGCTGCTCTATTGCAGTCGTTGTCGGCACTCGCTCGCTACGCTCGCACGTCCTGACAAACTCGTCCTCCAGAAAACCCTCACGTACGGTTGCGTCTGCGGTGACGGCCTCCAGCCCAACATCTCCGAGTACTCCCTTACTCTCCCTACTTCGTCTGCGAGGAGTGGGGCAACCAGTGCGTCACTGCCTGCGGCTCCGACAACTCGTGCTCGTCCGACTGCCGTCAGAACCACCCTTGCGGTGCCCTCGACCCCAAGCGCGTCAACGCTTCCGCCTCTGCTTCGGGCGACGCTTCCGCCACTGCCTCCAGCACCGCCACTGCTTCCGACACCATCTACACCGGCCTCGGCACCGGCAGCAGCAGCTCTGGCTCGTCGGCTGGCACGACCAAGACAAACGCGGCCGGCCGTTCCATTGAGGTCACACGGGCGCTCATGGGTGCAGGTCTCACGCTGGGCGGTATCGCTGCCGGCTTTGCTCTGGTCCTGTAAGGCGGAGGGGCAGCTGCCGTTGTGTGCTGTGAAGGCGGTGAATTTGGTGGTAGAAAATGGTCGTTTTTCTTGCGTATCACAGTGGTTTCTTTCAGGGTCTTTTCTCTTTTCTTCCGCCGCGCTCTCTGGAAGGACAGCAGCAGCCTAATAATCTAATGCATTTCTCTTTTTTTTTTTCTCTTCGGTTGTCATTTTGGATCTCATCTTGGTCGTTTTATCTGCTCCTTTCTCATGTATAAGTTTGAAGCCTGCTTGGCTATCTTCATTGTTGTCCGTTTGTCATTTTGTGTTGGCCTCTCATCACCATATGCCACCATACAGCTATCTCATCAATAACTTGTCGATCTCTCAGATGGAATCGTGGTATGCATTTTTTCTCTCGCTTCTCAGTGAAGACGACATCTGGTCGGCCATAAGACCACGAACGGCCCGGGTTCGTGGGCCGACCTCTCGTCCTGTTTTCTTCTCTCGGAACCTATCGGTGGACGAGTGTGAATTATGTATACAAAGGACGCCAGCTCCGCAACCGACTGTTGCACTGCTTCGGCTCATAGCTCCTTTTTGTGCTCCTCTTGGTACACCAGCGGGCGTGGCACTGGATGCCCGATCGGGAACAATATGCCGCCAGCCAATTGCGGTCGCCCGCAAGGTCACACCTTTCACAAGCCATGGCGTGGGACGGCCGACAGGGGCATTGCCGGCTGCGGGCGACGATGCCCGGTAGCTGCTAGAAGGCGCGAGAGAAGCTGGAGCCGGTCGTAAGGGAGCTCTCTTTCGATATAAATCAACGGCTATCCCCAGATCAGAAGATGGAAAGAGAAGAATAAAAAACGACCATGGGATGGTCAAAGTGAAGAGCATTACCCAACTGAAGTTGGGATCAAAACAGAAATAGTCAGAAATAGTCAGAAATAAAAAAGGAAAAAGAAGAAGCTGCTCCCACCAACACGAATCGAAACAACGTCATAGGATTGGCTGTTGGCATCAGAGCTTGACGTCGTTTGGCTCGAGCTGCGGTTGCCCAAGTGGACGTCGAAAGGACTTTCACGTGTCAGAGCCCAACCGACAGTGGACATTAGCGCAGGAAGGTGCACTGTGATTTGAGGTGGCCCGCTGAAAAGATGACAGTTTGGGAAAGAGTGGTGCAATTTGATTAGCAGGCACGCTCTAGGAAATTTGGGCCTTCAGATCGCAGGAAGAAAGAGCACCCCCCTCTGACAATGAAAGGGCAGTCACCTACCAACTTTAGCACTGTGTAGTTCTTGCCGCGCACCCGGGTTTACTGTATCTTACATCGTAGTGAGCTTTCTGCGTGGCCAAAAGCGGGGCGAAAGCAGCCTGTACGCAGGCCTAAAATGAAAGCTTCTGGCAAAGAGCCATATGAAAGAAAAAAATACTTTGTAAGAGCAAGAAGACCCCTTTTCCCTTTTCCGTCTTGTTCTGCGACTTGTATGCCGTTCCTTCCTTTGTCCACATCGAACGAAACATCGCCAACCAATTGCACCTTCCTGGCCTCGAACTCGGCCTCCTTCCTTCCACAGCCTGTCTCGTGCATCGCGCCTGCACTCTGCACTCTCTTCTCCCCCTTTTCGGTCTCCTTTGCAAATCTCGCCGGCTCCTCTCATCCAAGACCGGGCACCCCACCTCAACCCCAGCGGCCGCTGCAGCTTGATTCGCTCTCCGCGCACGGCAAGAGCACTTTCTGGCAGGCACTACACGTCTCCAGTTCTACTCTGTAGCTCTTCTCAGTACCCTCTTCTCCGACCTGGAAGTGGACAAAAGACACGCTTCACACGCTGCTGCACGCTACGGATACAGCGCCTAGCCCGGTATCCTCCAGCGTCCCGTCCCCCGTCCCTCGCCCCTGCCTCGCCAGTCGCGACTGGGCTCCTCTTTCCTCTTTCTTCCTCTTTTTCGGCATCTTGTCTCCTTCTGTACTTGGGCCCTTTTTTCTTCCCTCTTTCTACTTCTTTCTCTTCTTCTCTTTCTCTCTTTCTCATCTCGCGAATCGCCAACCTCCGACCGCGACCTCAACCCTCACACATCTGCCCACCATGGCTCCGAATACCAGTATGTCTTGTCTTTCCCGAAGGTTTTTTTTTTTCGAGGATTTTTTCGAGGGCATCCCCCTGGCCCTGGGGTTTTCACATGCACAGCAGAACATTGACAAGCTAATTGCAGCGCAATTTCTTCCTTTTCCCGTCACCACCCGTCTAGGAAAAAAGTCGTCGTCTGTGATTGACAGCATCTCCGACGATGCCCTCGTCCACCTGAAAACCTACAAATATTCGAGTGTCGACAAGTCGCCATTGTCACACTATGTCCTGAACCCCTACGTACGTCATCACGCGGCGGAACTTTGGGAGCTTGGGGTAGCTACAAGGAACAGGCGTACGCGTCAGCCTTGACAGAAGCCTTCACAAAAGCTTGAACATTGGCTTCGAGATGGGCGTGTGACTTTGGCACAACAAGACGTCCACCATACTAACATCCTTCCCTCCTCACAGTGGAATTACTCCGTCAGGTTCCTCCCCATGTGGCTGGCCCCCAACATGGTTACCCTGAATCGGATTCTTCTTCATCCTCGCCAACGTCGGTCTTCTTGTCATCTTCATGCCTGACCTGGTCGGCCCCGGCCCATCATGGCTCTACTTCAGCTTCGGTATCGGCCTCTTCATGTACCAGACCATGGACAACCTCGACGGCAAGCAGGCCGCCGCACCGGCACCTCCAGCGGCCTTGGCGAACTCTTCGACCACGGCATTGACTCGCTCAACTGCACCCTCGCCTCCCTGCTCGAGACCGCCGCCATGGGCCTCGGCACCTCCAAGTCCGGCGTCTTCACTGCCCTCGTCCCCTGCCTGCCCATGTTCTTCTCGACATGGGAGACGTACCACTCGCACACGCTCTTCTTGGGCTACATCAACGGCCCCACCGAAGGCCTGCTCATCGCCGCGGGCATCATGATCTTGTCCGGCATCTACGGCCCGGGCATCTGGACCGACAGCCTGGTCAGCCTTCTCGGCGGCGAGGAGCGCGCCACCCACCTGCTCGGCCGTCACATTGTCAACTACCTGGGCGACTACTGCTTCCGTGACGGCTGGGTCGCCACCATTACGATCTCGTTTGCTGACGGGTCACATCCCCTTTTGCATCCTGCACGTCGTCCAAGCCCGCCGCGCGCGCGGCCAGCCCATTGCGCCCGTTTTCCTGGAGTGGACACCCATGATTGTGTACACACTGTCCATTGGTGCATGGGTGTACTCGCCGCACTCGCACATCTGCAGCGACAACCACTTGGTGCTCTTCTGCGTTACCATGGCCTTTGTCTTTGGCCGCATGAACCACCAAGATGATCCTGGCGCACCTGACAAAACAGCCCTTCCCCTACTGGACCGTCATGCTGACGCCCCTCGTCGGCGGCGCGCTCCTCATCAACATGCCCGTGCTGGGCTCGTTCCTCGGCCTCGGCGCGAACTGGGGCGCCATCAGCGCATCGACAGAGCTCAACTACTTGTGGCGTACCTTGTCTTCGCCGCGGCCGTCTACTTCCGCTGGGCGTACCTGGTGATCAACAGCATTTGCAACTTCTTGGGCATCAACGCGCTCACGATTCCGATGGAGAAGCAGCTGGAGAACAAGCAGCGCCTGGAGGCGGAGGCGGCAGCCGTGTCTTCGCCGTACGTCAACGGCGCAGCCGGCAATGGCAAGAAGTCGCACAAGGTGCAATGATCGGCCTTTGCACACACACCCGCACACACATTTTTGTTCCGCTTTTGTCCCTTCTTCTCTTGTCTCTACTTTAATACTCTTTTTACAAAAACTTTCCAACCTTCTTCTCTCGGCCCTCCTGATGGACCCAGAAAGAGGTTTTCTTTTTGTGTGCCACTTGCATGGTCGGCGGTCTTTTTTTTTGGGTCTTCACACTTTCTTGCCATTTTCTCGTCTCCGTTGGGCAGCGCGGGCAAAGCATTTTATCTTTTTTTTCTTCCCTCGCTCTTCTTTCGCACCAGCTTTCGTTCCACTTTTCTGGTCTACTTGGCGTTCAACCGGCATCCTGCTTTGTTCATCTACAAAAAAACCACGGAGGTTACACGTCTTTTCTTTCATCTTGTTAAACCATTCTACCGATTTTGTATTCACTCTTGTTCTTCTTCTTCTCTTGTTTGCATAGCTTGTTGCTCATATATCATCATTGTGTGTTCTTTGTTTTCTGTACGTCCTAGGCACGTCAGAATATACCACACACAGCGCACCAGCTAGCAACTGGTATTACTCGGTACTGGCTGTAATTAAAAGTTCTTTACAGCGTAAAAATGGAAATGCGAGGCCTACTGTACTCAACGTACAAGGCCACACCCTTCTTTCATATTTTCAACTTCAAAACTCTCTCTATATGCCAGGTGAACCCTTGTTCATTGTTTTGTATAGAAAGTGCGTTTATAAACCAAAAGAGTTAGATTAAAGGCTATGAAGAATAGTAGTAAAATAAAAATCAAACAAATAAGAACAGAGACGCCGTGCGCTGTTGGGGTGTATTGTGTATGCAGTTTTGCTATTTCCGGGCCATGGAAACGGAGAGCTAAAAATTTGAAACAAATCAAGAGGAAGAAAGCAAGGCTCAATAGAGATGTACACGAAGCGAAAGTGAAAGGTTGTTGCGTGTTGCGTGTCAAAAAGGGGGGCGGCTGTCCCTCAAGAAAAAAGAAAGTCTTGCAGCACGGGCGACCCGGCAAACTCGGGGTTTAGCAAGATGCAGTTGAGGAAGTACTGCAGGCCCAGCCGCCGCTGTTCCAAAAACGCTGGACGGAACTTGCCGAGCACACTCTTGGGCGGCAGCGGTGGCAGCGCACCGCCGCCACGGGCCTGCGGGAAACTCGCCACCAGGCGCCGCCGCAGCGTGTCAAATTCCGAGTAGCGCTTGTAGATGCAGAACGAGTGGCCAGCGCCGGAGGAGGAGGAGGAGGAGGCGCCGGCGGCGGCGGCGGCGGCGTTGGGCGACTGCGGCGCATAGGGGGGGTTGCCGTTGCTCCCATCCAAGGTCTGCACGCGAATCGTCCAGACGACAAAGGCGCCGAGACGCGGCTGGACTGCATTGCTGTTGCTGTTGTTGGAAAGTTTAGAGAAGAGACCGCCACCACCACCACTGCTGCTGCTGCCCGCGCCAATCACAACATGGTCAGTAATGTCGACACGGCGGGCCCAGCAGCGGTTGTAGTTGGCATTTCGAGGGGTGTTGCTTTTGGTGCGGGTAGCCGTGAGCGGGCTGGTGCTACCGCCGCCGCCACGACTGGTGTTGCTGCTGCCGGCACTGCCAGGTGGCGGCCCGGGGCTCAGGAGGGCAGATGTGGTGGGGGAGGAGAGTGCGGAGGACGACGCCGGGTCTGCAGAGGCCCCGTTATATTGCCATTCGCTGCTGCCGTAGTCGTACTCTTCGTCGTCAACGGCTTCGTTGTCCTGAAGCGTAATGAGGTTGACGTTCAGGTCGAGCGTGGACGAGGATGTATCGCGCCGGTGATGGCCCTGGTAGGACGGCTGGCCGTTTCCGGAGCTTCTGCTTCCAGGGTTGGCAGACGACGGTTGTTGTATGGTGCCTGTCGAGGGTCGGTGTGTCATAGAGGGGGAGGAGGAGGTCGAGGCCGCGCCCTGACTGCGGGAGCTTGAGTCGAGTCGTCGTAGGAAGGGTGCACTAAAAAAAGAAGTGGCTGTGTTCGTCCGGCTTGTGGTCGCTGCCACGGCTGTTTCTGGCCGTGCGGCATCTCGCCACCGGCATCTTTGAGGCTGTTCAGACCCTGCGATCCGTCGCGGCTGTGTGTCCAGTAGGGCGGCGGTGGTGCAGGCGGCGACGACACGGGCGAGGGCGGTCGTGGCTGGACAAGAAGCTCCGTCTCAGGAGCTGTTTCGGCTACCAGTTCAAAGGTCTGCTCGGCAGGTTGTGAAGAGGAAGAGGGGATGTCGGATGTGGCATCAAGGCTCGCTTCGGAGGTGGTCTCGGCGACCGGCTCGGGAAGAGTCTCGCTGGCTTCGGGCGTGTTTTCTGGCTGCACCGCGGCGTCCCCTGCCGACGGTTGTGGTGCCGGGTCCGCCGAGAATGAAATGCCTAGTGTATCATGGCCATGGCTCTGCCCTTCCTCGTCCTCCTCGGTCTCGTCCGGCTCGTGGTAGAGAGGGAAGGGTGCAGGCCGGTCGTCGTCCTCGTCGCTTTCAGTGCTCGGATGCGCGTCTGATTGGAAGTCGTCTATTATGTCTTGTGCTGTGCTCTGGCCGTTGAGTAATGCTGTGGTATTAACTGCTGTCTTTCCGCCCTCCACTGTCGGGTCTTGTGAGATTTGTGCCACTCTCTCGTCAAGCGACCGCTCTGGCGCCGGTTGCGCCGATTCGGCCGACCATGTCGACAAAGCCATTTGCGCTCAAGCCATGGACCGTTCGGCGTGTGTCGTTTTTATGTTGGAGAGTAAAAATGTTGGAGAGTAAAATGCAAGTAAAGAAGGAGAGCAGCGGTGTCTTAATCGAATGCTTGAGGGTTCAAGTGAGGTGATCGAGGGCAATGAGCGCGGTGGGATTGTGACAAGGAGGAACAGTTGGTGAAAGTGGTTACGCCACTGGGCCGCTTTTGTTGGTTCGCGGGTTTTTGGTCTTTGTAGGCGGGCGAGACTGGGAGAGAAGGTGCGATGACAGCAGCTGCCAAGCGACAGGTCTGGGAGGCCGCTTGATTAGCGCGCCTGCCCTGTACGGAGTATTTGATTGATTGATTGTGCGGTCGGCAGTCAAGTTGGGCGCCGCACAGGGTTACGTAATCGCGTTTTTTGGTGCTAGTTTTGGGGTGATTGATTTGTTGGGGGAAGGCACGCGCGCGCTAGCAGCTTCAGAGGAAGATCGGACGGTTCTGGAACCGGCAGTCGCGTGGATCTAACACTGGGCTGTGTGTAAGGCAATCGCGATGTACATGTAAGGCCTTTTGAGTTTACTTTTACTTTTTTATTATGGTATGTCTTTGGGTACGAGAAATGTGTGGCTCTAGTAACGTACCCCTAAAAGGATCGAATTTGCTAGCGAGTTGTCAGAAATTCAACTCTGAAAGAAAAAAAAGAAAAAAGAAGAAAAAGAAAAAAAAGAAAAAGAATCTCGGGAAAGAAAAAGGAACTTGAAAAATAGAAAAAAAAGTAAGGATAGGGTAAATCAGAGCAAATAGAGGCGAACTTGAGTCGTCCCTTTCCAAACAAGACCAGACATGTATCGTGTGCCTTATTCTCATGCTAGATATGTAATTACTCCGTACATGGACCGGATCGAACAAGATCTGGTCACGAACACGCCCCTTTCCTGGTCTGATAAAAACCACAGTTGGCACCCGTGTACGGAGTAGAAGAACGCAAATTCAATCTTGGCAAATGGCCGACCGCGGGCCAATGTTACAGTCGAACTTGCTCGATGTCAATGACACTATTATGGTCGTCGCCCGCGACGTCAACACATTGTCAGCCAGCATCTTTTTGGCCAGGGAATGGTTCTCACCGGCATAGCAATCGAAGAGCAGGGCCTGGGCCAGACCGCTGCCACCATCATTGAGGTCGAGCTGCAGCAGGCGGTCGAAGACGCCGACTTCGCAGACACTGCCTGAGACGGTGGGGGCAGACCGGGCGATCTGGAGGTTTGGCGTGTCGTCGGCGTTGTACTTCATGCGAAAGCACTGCGAAAAGCCACAACTGGTGCCGCCATCACAGACGGCGACGACGTCCGCGGTGAAGCCATCGGAGCCGGTGGTGGAGACAAAGAAGCTGGAGAGGCCGTTGGCAAAATTGCCACTGACGACGTGATAAACGGCGCTGCAGATGGATTGAGGAGCGGACGAGGAAGAGGAGGGAGATGGTGAGAGGGGGATGGTGACAATGATGAGTGCAAAGATGCTGAAGAGACGGACGACGATGGATACGAAGGTCTGCAGTTTGAGGCAGAATCACCGGATCAGAGCAGGGTGGCCGTGGTGAGAAGGATGGAGCCATCATGGAGGAACGCATCGTGACGGCAATGATTAGAAAATATTGACAAAGTACAAATAACTTGAAAAAAAAAAAAACCATCATAACAGAACAATAAGAAAACAGAGCAATATAAGCCAATAAACTTAAACAAGCCCCGGCTGGAACAAAGACAAAGTCAATTGAAAACCTCAAAAATCAAAAGGAGAAGCGAGGACGTCGACTACCTACTTAAATGAGAAGCCGACGTCATATAATAAGCTTGAAGTTGGCCTGCCACTCGATGCAAGATGCAACCAGATGCGTGTTAGAACCAAAACGTATACACCAAGGCTTCCTCACACTCGGTTTTGCGACAAGTAAGCGGCTGTCCGAGAGACTAAATATGGGCAAATCTGTTGTGGCTTGCAATAGAACAAGTCGGGTGGTCCAGGCAAGAGAAGAGGAGGAGATAATAGAGATACGCTTCCAGCGGCTTATTATATTTTTTGCTATATGGATGACAATAAGAAAAGTGTGACGATAAAGATCGATGTGTGTAACAGAATGAAAAAAGAAACATAACAAAAACATTAACAAAATAACCCAACCCAAAATCCCAAGAGTATACCAGATATGCAATTGTATCATATGGATCGGTCCCATGCCCAGACAAAAGAGTTCGAGAAGTTTGGTGTGAAGAAAAGAAGCATTAGCAAGAGGGTGTGAGAGAACAGAAGTAATTAGATTGTAGTGACGAGAGGAGAGAGAGAGAGAGAGAGAGAGAGATGCGGGCTCCATTGGGCATCTAGCACTGGGCGCCCAGGTACAGGTCGGCAAACTGCAGCTGGGCAGTCACCGCCGACGTCGTCGCCTTGCACTGGAAGGTCGCCTCCGTGCAGTCCGCCGTGTACGAGAAGTTGATCTTCTTGTACGTCTGCGAGACTTCACTTTCGCACAGCACCGCGCGGTACTTGGTCACGCCGTTCATCGTGCAGGTCAGCGTGACCATGCTCTGGCCGCTAACACCCAGCGAGGGCAGACGGTAGTGGAAGTAGCCCGTGTAGTACGTGCCCTTGACGACCTTCACGCGCTGGTGGAAGGCAATGCCCTCCGCCGTGCCGAGCTTGACAAGATCGAGCTCAAGACAGGCGGCGTAGGCGGCGCCCGACGTGCTGGAGCCACAGTTGCGCCGAGCGAGCAGGTGGGGTTGCCCGACAAGACGTTGAAAGGCCAGTACGAGAGGCCGAGCGAGAAGTCGCTGTCCTGGAACAGGTTGGCCGTGCTGCACGACGGCTGGCCAGGGTTGGTGGTCAGGCCACCGCTGGACGAGGGGAGAGCAGCCGAGGAGGACGAAGAAGAAGTGGTGGACAAGGAAGGCGCAGCAGGCACAGAAGAGGGAGCGGCCGACGAAGAAGGAGCAGCGGGGGTAGAGGAGGAAGGAGCAGGCGACGAAGAAGGAAGGATCACCACGACCGACGAGAACGAGGAGGGAACGGGCGACGACGAGGCAGGCGCAGCCGACGACGAGGACGGACGCGGGTGGATGCTCGAAGACGGAATCGACGGAGACGACGAGACCGGCGACACGGACGAGGAGACGGCAGCCACCGACGAAACCGAAGACGGCTTCGCGGGACGGCAGGGGCCGGCGAGGATGGGGCCAGCCCAGAGGAGAGTCGAGAGAGCAATGGAGGACTTCATTTTGAAGGTGGGTGGGACGAAAAATAATTTGATGTAGTTGGTGATGAAAAGAATAGAGATGGACTGGGCTCGAAAAGACTGGCAAGCGTTGGGTATCTGTAAGGGAAGATGCTGTTTCTTTCTTTCAAAGAGTGACTATGCTGATGATGCTGATGAGCGAGCGGATGTTTGCGTGTTGCAAGAACGAGTGTTTGAATATAATCTGTTTAGGAAGATAAAAAAAAAAAGAAAGAATGCCTAACGAAAAGGAAAGAACGAGTGTAGATCTGAAGTGCTCTGCTTGAGTGCTGATGCTTCTTCTCTTTTTTTGATATTCAAACGACGGGGGATATCATCACAATATATACAAAGACGACGTCTAAAAGAAAAGGAGACGGATGAAAACCTCTCGCGGCAACAACTCCCAACAGCCCCCAAAACGGCTTCCGGCCGGAGCAGGGTTTATTTGCCGATGATCCTAAAAATAAACTCTTGGCCGGAGAAACAGAAAAAAGCTACGAACGAAACTTAACGAAACGAATTGAAACAAACATATGTGAGCAAAAAAGGAGCAAAAAGGAACAAAACGACAACCAAAAAATCACCAAACGGAGGTACACAAACTGGACAGACACAAACAAAAGGGACATTCGGCCGTATTAGTGAAAGTACGGGGCGCTATCCTTTCTCCTCTGTCTCCTCTTTTGCTACCCCCGTCAGTGTCCCCTTCAATTTCATCGTGAGTGGTCTCTCACTCCACTTCACCACCACCCAAGCCACATTTTCTACATTGTTTTTTCGGAGCTTCCTCTGCCACTCCGTTCGCTCGCACCAGTTCCCACTCTCTCCTGCCCTCTTCTTCGGAAACCGGGCGTTTTTTGCGCGCGTCGTCTATCGACCTATCGACTGTCGACGGTCGCCTGTTCGGCCAGCCATTTTTCGTTGTCTCTGAGCCAATCGTCCAGAAGCGCTGGCTAACATGACTCCTAGACGCGCGGGAGACGAGCGCTCACAAAGTTCCTGCTCTTTTTTACCGGAGATCGTCTGAAGGACAGACAGCAAAAGCGTGGTGGCGCTGGGCCGCTCGTTTCGGTACGCGCCGTAGACAACGGGCCCAGCGCCTATCAATGGGGCGAACCACCAGACTTCGTCAACTGGGCGGCAGGGTCAGAAATAAGCTTGCTTCTATTTTGGGTGCACGACATTGTTTGGGGAAAAGGCCAACTCAGTATTGTTCCATTCCCTTCTTTTTCTTTTTCTTTTTCCTTTTTTTCTATTTTACTGTTGCGGCTCTTGGCAGGGGGGAACTCTCCATACTCAAAAATCCTCCCAAAAGGTTAAAAAACCCCTGAGCAAACGACATGCGAGACCCACTGAAGCAAGGCCACGGACCAGGCCATGCAATTTGGGCACGGCTAGGACGGCCATTTTGATGGTCGTCTGTCGTTTTGACGTCGTCGAAAGCGGTGCATTGCCCTCCCAAACAGGCCTGGCCTCGTTCGTGGCCAAGCATGGCCTGTTACAGGCCATTGGACTCTAGAGGGGCTTCACGAAAGAGACGAGAGATACGAAATAGGTTTGCCTCTTTTCGGATGCGGTATCCATCCACAGAGGTACATGTACACAGCAATACATACTCCGTACTCACCACCACACCTTGCCTTTTAACCCGGACCGGCCTCTTTCAACCTCACAGAGCATCACGCATCATCTACCCACCTGCCACTTTGGACAAAGCGCCAGAACCATATTTGACGACATATACGACGGCGTATTTATTTTTTCCTGGCGATGTTGCCCGTGCACGGAGGTTCGGCGTCGTATTTTGTGTACTCCCGTAATTGCTCTCCGTATTTTTGGTCTCCATATCGCCAGAATCACGATGCATCCCTATTGCTCCTCTGTCTTTTCTGTCGAGTCATTTGACCTCTTTACGGTATGAAGCCGAAGTCTGACCCGCCCGCCCGAAAGGTTGTTTATGCGTTCTTGATTGCGTTCTTGATTGCGTTCTTGATTGCGTTCATCTTTTGTTGTTGGTATCCGAGGCTTCTTTTTTCGACTGACCTGCTGCCGGCCTGGGTCTCTTGTTTGGCCGGCCGGCCGAGCTGCAGGTACAAAGCTTCTTTTCCTCACCCATAGGACCCACGAGTTGGTTCGCGCGCGCCTGTTCTCGGCGAAGCGGTCAAAGTTGACACAAGGGAAGAAATTATAGAAAGCCACAGCTCATACGTGCCGTATGTACCAGAGTACGGAGAGGGATGTTCGGCGTATAAATTTTGATTCAGGGGGAAGAAATGATATTGGACAATGGTAGCTCCTTGGCAAGGGAAATGACAGCTTTTGTTTTGCTTGAAAGTGATGTATTCAAGATGGCCATGTGCTCGAAATACGAAGTGAAAAACATCCAAACTGGGTATAATGCGTCCAAGTGTCTATGAAGAAGGAAAAAGAGAAAAAAACAGATATGTCATAATGCTGTGCCCCCCCCAAAAAACAAAAACAAACGCTACTGATGCAAATGCTACCCATCATACGCCGTAAATCGTCAAGATAGAACATGTGACAGTCTCAGTTCTTCATATCGCTCGTCGTTTCATACAACCGTGCGCTGGACGAAATGTGCAGCTTCTGCAAGAGACGGCCAGTGGCTGTCGTTGCCGCCGTCGTATCCTCCTCTGTGTGTTGATGCTCAGGACCATGCTCATGGCCCTCCTCGTGGTTGTGGTTGTGATTGTGGGCGTGCGGATGCAGCTTGCCCAGCAGCTCCTTGCCCCGCTTCCGTGTGCGCATGTACGCCTCGAGGCCGACCAGCACGACGAAGGCCTTGGACACGGCCACATGCCGCATGTCTGCTCCCTCCTCGCGCAGTGCCGACACAAACGACCGAAAGTTGGACACGGGCGGGCGGTAGTGACCGCTTGAGGGGCGACAGGGCGACCAGGCGGCCGTTGCGGATCTTGATGAGGCCGGCGGCCGAGATGCGCGCGCCCTGCAGAAAGGACGAGTGCTGGAACGTGCCCGAGTCCTTGAGGCCAACGTACAAGCGGAAGTTGGTATCGGCCCACAAAGATCCAGGTGTTCTTCTGGACCGACTTGCGCAGCAGAGCGTCAAAGACGGTGGCAGCCGAGAAGTGGCGGCTCTTCTTGGCCACGGTGGCCCGCCGTTGGTTGCCAACTGCCGCTGCTGGCAGGACGCGCGCCGGCGGCCTCATCGTTGTCGGGAATGTTGTACTTGGCGGCGCGCGCGGCTTCCAGCTCGGCCTCTGAAACCCTCGGAGTCGGAGGAGTCGTCGTCAGAATCGGAGCCCGAGTGTGGTGAGGGTGGGGGTGGCCGTTCTGGTGGTGCGCGTGATGCTGCCCGTGATGTTCCTCCTCACCGAGAGTCGTGGGCAGTACTGGCTTGAATGCGGGCGTCGGGTCGTCGACGGGCACAATGCCGTGGATGCTGTCCTTCCACTTGGCCGTCGTGTCGATGCGCGCACCGTTCTTAGCCCAGCAGAGGCGGCCGTCCTTGTCGATCTTGACCTGGTAGTACTGACGCTCTTCGCGCGACAGGTAGCGTACCTGCTCACGGTCGAGGCGGGCACGCGGGCAGGCGCGCCGCGTCGACGAGCCGGCCTTCACCATAGTCGAGCCAGTAGAAGAAGTTCTCCTGGGTCTCGGATCGTTTCCACTCTTCGTGGTACACGCGCAGGTTGGCGCCGTAGCGGTGTTTGGGGTCGATCATCTCGAGAAAGTACTGGAGACCCATCATTAGAGCCTCCTTGCGGCGGCGCACGCGCGCGGCTGCGGCCCGTTGGCGTTTTTGCTGGCGGCTCTTTGCGTCGGAAACCACCCTCAAAGTTCGTCGCCGGAGTCAGAGTCCAGAGTCGTCATCGTCGTCTTCGTCTTCGTCCTCGTCCTCGTCCTCCGCAATCCGAGTCCACATCGCCGTTGGCATACTTGAGGATACCCGTGGCCATTCTTTCCAGTTGCGCAGAGCGTTGGACTCGCCCTGGGTGCTGCTCGTCTCCGGCCGTGGTGATGTTGGCGACTTCAGCGCCGTCATACGACCGCCGGTGTGGCGGTCTGCTCTGCTGCAACTTCCAGCTCGGCCCGCGCGCGGGGCCGTGTCAGTTCGCGGTACCGCGCTTTCGCGCGATAGCGTGCACCCCAGCGTGTGTTGGCATTGATGCTCAGACCCTTCATCTCGCGCCGGGCCCGGTAGCCACGGTAGTGACGCTGGATCACGACAGCTGCACGGGACTGGGCCACGAACCCATCCAGACCCCGGAAAAAGCCGACATGGCTTTTTTTTCGTCTTGTCGTTCTTGCCTGCCTTCTTCTCTTCCCTTTTGGAGGAGTGGGACGATGGCGGCGGTGGCGTGACGTGTGACTGCTGGAAGGCGCAAGAGACGCACAGCGGCCCGGTCGCAGGCCTCTAGCTCCGGCGTTGGCTTTGACGCTGTTCCTTTGACCGACGTCGCAGCTCGGTCTCGCGGGTCGTTTGGATCTCGGCGATGCGCTCGAGCTCGTCCTTGGACGGCACGACGAGGCTGTCCAGGTAGTCCTTGAGGGTGGCCTGGGGACTGGAGCGAGGCCTGGTCGTTGCTGTCGATTGACGTCCGAGAAGCCGTAGGCCGGTGGTGGGGAGAGCGAGAGCGAGAGCGTTGGGCGTTGTGAGATTCGGAGGTTGTGCGTGTTTGTGGTTTGCGCGGTGGTTGTGGTCGCCATTGTGGAGGAAGGACGTCGAATGACGTAATTTGCTGGGAAGGAGCTGTGGCGGATGCACCTGCCGTATTGCTCATTGTTGTCCAACGTACGTGCGCTGAAGAATGGAAGGTGCGATTGAGGAAGGTGCGATCAAGAGAAAAAATATAGAGAGGAGAAAAAGAAGTAAAGAGACAAGGGAGAAGAGACAATAAGAAAGAAAGATGCTGTCAGAACGCAGACGAGGCGTATCCGTCAGCGGTCGGTCGAGGCCCGCGTTCATTGTACAAACAGCGGCGAAGTCGCTGACGGGGTCAGGCAACGCCGGGTTTTGTGGTGTACCTCGGCGTCTTTATTGTAGGCTTTGGTGATGGGAGATTGGTCAAGATTGTTGGGGATGGTGTGGCGAGGCAAGTGTATGTCGTATGTCACGCCGTACTATGAAGTCCGAGTTCTTGGCTGCCTCTTGGTATAGTTGGGTGTCTGTTGGTTATTTGCCTATTTGCCCATCTGCCTTTCAAGATGGCCGTCTTCGGGCGCAAGCTCGCGTCGCCATATATACAAAATACGGCGTCTGACGAAAACCAGTGCGAAGCTGTGCCGTCCCTTCCTCAAAGTCGATGAGTTTCTCTGCTATCTGCGCCGGGACGGATCGACCGATAGACTCTATGCCCTGGTCGGCCATACCGCCCCAGAACTGCCTTCCGTCTCTTCTTTCAGAGCTTGGCTTCTTCTCAGCCTTTCTGGCCAGACGGAAATGAGGTAGGGCCATATTCTCGTTGTCTGTGGCTGCCCACGAACACACCCATGTCATGATGAAGGTACCTGCTGCTGTGCTGCGGCCGGTTTCGACTCGATACTCGTACTGTTGTAGTGTGTTTTGCGTGCTTCCGGTGCTATATTTAGTAGACTTACGGGGCATGTGGGGAGCGAGAGCCGTGGCGGAGGCAGGCAGCAAAATGACCACCAAAATGGACAGGATGACTAAACATGGCCCATGCGTTAGGCACACCGCACACGATATTATTAAGACTGCTTATATGCACTGTGTTATAAGCGCCAACTATGCAGACGAGCACAGTGCAAGCATTCCCTCGACACGAATCAGCTCCGGCAAAATGGCATTGGAATCAGAACAATGATGCATGTCCGACAGCCTCGCGCGTCTATCGACTCAATCGACACGCAATCTGCAGCTGTTGGAATGCGCATTGCGAGGCGTTTGCTTGCTTCGTTGGTTGCATTTCATTGACGACTACTGAGTACACAGCTCGCTTTTGCTGCAGCGCGTTTTTGCAAGAATGGGGCTGTTTTTAGAAGTCATATTTTTCCTCCTTCCGCCCCTATTTCTCTCACTGTTTCGAGAGTCTCTCATAGTATTCTTCGCAGTTGCAAAGGCGAGATACGCCAAATACGCCAAATATCTTACATCGTAGCAGGACGGAGGCAGCAAAAAAGTTGGCCTCTCTTGGCCTGGGAAGACCTGAAAGGTGCCTTGCCAATTGGTTACAGATGAAAAAGCCACCTGGAAACGCAAGAAAAAGGGGAATTGGAGTGGGGGAAATCAGAAATTGCATGGGGAAACGGGGGGAATGGGGGAAAGAGCGATGGACTGCTCCTAGGCCTAGGGCCTACTCGTGCCTGCTGCAGTTGGTAAAATCCACCGACAGACGTAGAAATCCAAGGAAGGCACGCAGAAAACCTGCCAGAAAGCACCAAACAAGAAAGAGCGACTGACTGACTGGACGACTCGACAAAAAAAAAAAAATCGAACATCGAACTACAGAAACAAACAACCGCAAAAACCATCGACAATTTGACCCTCAATCAATCGCCCTCGACTCGACCTTCCCTCACGTCTTGGACGGCGATGATGCCCGATTCGCCATGCTCGAAACATTGACGATTTTTGCCAATGGCTCCGGGCACGCCCGGTCGCGGCGAGCGGACGTGCTGCACCGCGCGACGCCAGTGCTGTTGCCCAAGCCAAAAACAGCGGCAAACCACACTGGACCAGCACCTGCCACAGCGTCGGTGGCCGCAACTGGAAGCGCTGCAACGCGTCCCCCACCACCGCTACAACAAGCACTACAGCAACCACAACAAAAGGGCGCCACGACAGGCGCAGCAGCAACGACCACAACATCAAACAGCAAAAACGAACAGCAATCACAAAACCCAATTGCAAGCATCGCAGCCACAACAGCAGCAGCTCTCGTTTTGCGATTGCCGCTCCACCGCGCAGGCATCCAGAACATCCTGAACCATGCCAAACTCGATTGGGCTCGATGAGCGCGGCGCGCCCCAAGCGAAAGAGTACCCGCCGATGCCGACGAGACGTTGAGCGGCGACGCGAATGGCCACGCAGGGGCTAGCAGCAATCGGAGCGATCCCAACAGCAGCCGGACCATTGCCGATACCGAGGACGATGACAGCGACAACGCTCTCGACTCGGCGTTGCGGAAGCGGCCGCGGCTGGCCGTCGAGATTGTCGACTACGCGAAAGCGAAAGCGAAAGCGTCGCCAGGCCTGCAGAGCCCCCCTGGAGCACTGGCGCCGCTACCCCCGCCTACTAGAGCAGGCGCGCGCGGGCCAAAACAAAAACAAACACAGCAAACGCCAACACCACAGCTTGCCGCCAGCAGTGGCAGCCTTGCTGCAGCCACACTGATAGCACCCTCGCCCTCGCCCTCCACCACCACCACAGACATTACCGCTCTGCACAACACGACATCCACCGCCTCCACTCATCCCGCGACGCGCCCCATCGCCGTGCGACAGCACCATACTACGACCCCCGCGACCCACCGTAACACGGCTGCCATCCCCGTTCCCATTCCCCCTTCTTCTTTCCGACGCGGCCCGTTCAACACGTCCGTCTGGGCGACCGCCGTCCAGACCACCTCCCAGCTGGCTGCGACAGCGGCGCAACCGACCAAGGAGAAGGCGACGGAGAAGGCGACGGAGAGGGCGACGGAGAGGGAACAGGAGAAGGCCGCCAATGGCTTCAAAAATCAGGAGCTTAAGGCTCTGCAGGTCTCGACTGCCGACGCCGAGGCTGTGGCTGCGGCTGCCACGCGGGGGCCTCGCGAGGGGGGCCGCAAGCTGCGCTCGCAGGAGGCCACGCGCTTCAAGAGTGAATTGGCAGCGTATTTCCCCGACTATGACGAGGTCATTGGCAACGAGCCGAAAGAAGAGCGTGGGTCTTGCCCTTCCTCGCTTCCCCAGCTTCCTCCAAAACTGACCCTTTTGCTTCTAGATCTCTTGAATATTGATACGCCCATTGTCTTTGTCGAGTCCACCCCGGCCCACCCTGCGACAACGCCGCCACCGCGACAATCTCGACACCTCTGGCCGCGTCGCTCCGTAGCAGCGACCGCGCCGGTTCCATACGTGTCAAGGGCTATGGCGATAAGCTGTTTTACGACGTGTTTGACTCGCACGTCCTCGACTTCACCTTCCTCGGCAACCATCATAAGAGCAAGGGTGCTGTCGATCCCCTCCCCGACTCGTTGTTCGAAGTCCACCACAAGCGCGCCGAGCGTCTGGAGCGCTCCATCCGCAACACCGAAAAGGGGCGTGCGCAGCATGAAAGGGACCAAATCATCCGCCTGCTCGAGGGGCTCCAGGGCCCGACTGGCTGCGCACCATGGGCGTCAGCGGCATCACGGAGAGC